>OV702289.1:375348161-376598161 GCA_916181665.1 Avena sativa | reverse complement strand
GCATCCTCGGATGAATCAATGACGTCAGCAGATTTCTGAAAGTTCTCCACGGAATATGAAGAGGAGTATAACTCCAAAGCTGCAGAAGAAGGAGAAGCCATGGATGAAGGATCCAGGAAACACTCTCCCAAAGCGCAGGATGACATGGACGTCGGAGATAATCCCGAAGTCCAGATGTCCGAAAGTACCGATCGGAGCTTGACTCCGAGAAACGGACCCAAAGCCGTCTTTGCTACCGGCGCTACCAAGAAGGCAAAGAAGAAGAACAAGAAGAACAAAACCCTGGCAAAAGACCCTCTGGCTGAGGAGGTGATTGCCGAAGAATATGAAGAAGACTCGGATGGAGCACTTATCCCAGACGAGCTGAAAAAGAAGAATTGGTGGATGGACACGTGATCAACGAAGGTGCGCGTAAACTCATCGATGCTACATTAACCACACATGTCCCTACAGCTGCAGAACTTACTGCTGAAGAGCTGGACGAAAGGACCCAAGCCCTAGAAGCGCGTCGTCAACAACTCCTCGATGAAGCCAAAAACATCGAGGTGGAGAAGAAATGCATGGAAACCAAGGACTACATTTCTCGGTTGCATCAGAAGACACGGAAGCGTCACACAGATGACAACCAATTCCCACATATCCATGCCGTCCTTTTCGGAGATGAGATGGGGAATCCACGGAAAGATAGCAAAGGATATTGGGTATATCCAACCCGAGTGCAGAATACCGTGGCAGCTCGAGAAATTCTATCGGCTAATCCAGGACCAGAGGAGATCCGTTTGGGTATCAAGCTACTCAATAAGGGACTAGAGAAACAAAAGGTCGCCCTATCCGGAAGTCAAAAACTGGTCTCGGATTCTGACCAATGTCGAACAGATCCGGCATGGGCTGACGTAAGACCCCACCGCGTTCCGGAGCAGCATTATCGCCCCGAACAATGAGAGGACAATTATTCGAGAACCGGATCGTCAGGACAGCATCGCAGGACTGCACGCGACTGGAGCAACGTCTCACCAGCGGCCGAGAAAGAGGCCATCGCTGCTCTGAATCCGAGGAATCCTTCCCGATGAGAATCTAACGATCGAAGGGGAGAAGATAAAGAGAAACACCGGGAGGCGGATCGTCAAAAAATGCCACCTCCTAGACATGCAAGCCGTCCGGCTGAGCCCCACCATGGTGGGAACGACGGACAAAGAAACGACGGAAACCACGCCGGAACAAGCAGGCAGGGGCTCGTCGTAGTCAAGACCCTCCCCGGAATAGGAATAATGACGTTCTGGACGGAGGTCGGCGATCAGCTGGAAACTATCCAGCTGCCCCACCCTCTCCACCACATAGTCATCACAACGGCTCCCAAGGAGGACGACGTGGCGGAGGAGGTGGTGGCAGAAGCTGAAGTCCGGCTCCAAGGCACCACAGCCATAGCCGACATTCGGGATGATCTTTATTCCCGAACGACGCAAGGCACAGGATCAACTCCAACATAGAGGCTTGGCGCTACGAAAACGATGATATCTACGTGGGCCCAAAGTGCTACAAAATTCCCGGAAGGATTTGCTATCTCAATACATATCCAAGCCTACGATGGCATTGCTCGGCCAGATACCTGGCTACAGGATTTCTTCCAAGCTTGCTGCATTGCCAAAGGCGGAAACAACCTGGTCGCAACCCGATATCTCCCACTTATGTTGCGGAAGACGGCACGATCATGACTCAATGAACTTCCGGAGAAGACCATCCATAACTGGTATGACATGCAAAGTGCATTCTTTCGGAATTTCGAAGGCACATATCGGAGGCCTTGTACGGTCGAAGACCTACAGCGTTGCACCCAGAAAGCCGGAGAAACTTGCCGGGACTACCTTGGACGATGGATCGACACCAAGAACTCCTCTAAGGGAGTAAATGATCAAACTGTGATTGAAGCTTTCATTGCAGGTCTCCCAATTGGTCTACTTCGTCATCGCTTGAAGTGTGACATGGTCACTGATTTGGGAGAGATGATAGAAACAACGAGCAAGTACGCAGATACTGACGACGATGCAGAGGGATTGCTCAATGCCCTAGCTGTGCCTCAGTCGGCAATACAATGAAAGCAACAAGCTCAGAAGCGCAAAAATACCTCGGAAGAAAAATCCAACACGGAAACAGCGGTGGTTACTACTGTTTACAGGTCTGGAGGACGAGGAGGATGTGGTGGAGGCCACGGGCATGGCCGTGGGACTTCAAGGGTCCAAGGTAGAGGAGAACAACAACCAGGCAAAACCTACTATTGGGCCGACATTGCCAATAACCCATGTGTGCATCACCTAGACGCCAATGGGGGCTCGTCTCACACCAACGCTGAATGTCGTTTCAATGACGACATCAAAAGAGATGACACCGCGGGCTACAAAGCTAAGCGGAAGAAGGGAAAGAAAAATCCCGAAAAGGACAAGGAGACCAAGGAAGATTCCGACATGGAGTAAGCTGATGCTTCAAATCCCAAGCCAGAAGGGAAGAAAACTTTTCCCACCAAGGACACTTATGTCACTTTCCTCGGATCTCAACCAGCAAAGGTCAAGAAAGCAGTTCTACAGGAGCTCAATGCAATCACGTTTGACCGCGACGATCATCCTCCTAAGTTACATAGGCGAGGAAAATACGCCTTAATCGTCAACCCACTTATTGACGGTTATGGTTTCTCCAAGACCCTCATGGACGATGGTAGCAGCATCAATATTCTCTATGTCAAAACGCTACACCAGATGAAGATCTCGGAGACCCAGCTGAACCATAGCTCTGTGATCTTTCACGGAGTTGTCCCAGGAAGACAAGCTAATTCCCTGGGAGAGATTACTTTGGATGTTACCTTTGGAACTCCAAAGAACTATCAGACGGAAGCACTTTCCTTCGAAGTGGTCCCATTCAAGAGCGCATACCACGCTATATTCGGACGTCCGGCTTATTGGGCTTTTATGGCTCGTCCGTGTTACATTTACAATATGATGAAAATTCCAGGTCCCAACGGCGTGATCACCATCAGGGGAGACCCAAAGAAAGCGCGAGAGTGCAAGGATGGAAATGCCGCCTTTACCGAAGCCGTGTTGCACGCCCAGGAATACCAGGAGATCAAGAAGAGCATAGATCCGTCCGAGATGCCCGCAATGAAGAAGGAAGTGACAAAGCCAAACCCGGAGTTTAAGGCATCAGAAGAGACGAAGAAAGCGCCGTTGAAGGATGATGACCCCTCCAAGGTGACCCAGATAGGTGTAGGCCTAGGTAGCACATAGGAAAGCACGCTCGTCAAGTTCCTCCAAGCAAATCAAGACATCTTCGCATGGCAGCCATCTGACATGACCGGAGTACCTAGGGAACTTGCCCAGCACTCTCTAAATGTAAACCCGAACGCTAAACCCGTCAAACAGTCCCTACGACGGTTTGGCGATGAAAATCATAAGGCAATAGCTAAGGAACTAGCGCGGCTCAAGTTAGCCGGATTCATAGAAGAGGTCATCCACACTGAGTGGTCGGCCAATCCTGTAATGGTCCCTAAAAAGGACACCACTGATTTAAGGATGTGTGTTGATTATACTGCCTTGAACAAGGCTTGTCTAAAAGATCCGTTCGATCTGCCTAGAATTGATCAAGTTATCGATTCTACGGCAGGCTCGGAACTCCTCTGTTTTCTCGACGCATATTCCGGCTATCACCAAATTTGGATGAAGGAATCTGACAAAGTCAAAACTTCATTCATAACCCCTTTCCGAACCTTCTGTTTTGTTACGATGCCCTTTGGGCTAAAGAACACAAGAGCTACATACCAGCGCACGATGCAACGTTGCCCTCATGACCAACTCAGACGCAATGTACATGCATACGTGGATGATATCGCGGTAATGTCCAAAAAGAAGGAAACGCTGATTTCCGACTTGGAGGAAACATTTGCCAATCTACAAAAATACAACATCATGCTTAACCCGAAGAAATGCTTCTTTGGAATAGCAGCAGGAAAATTGTTAGGTTTCATCGTGTCTCAAAGAGGCATAGAGGTGAACCGAGACAAAATCAAGGCTATACTCAATATTCCAGACTAACTGGTTGCATTGCTGCGGTCAGTCGATTTGTAATCCGGCTTGGTGAAAGAGCCGCACCACTATACGAACTCCTGAAAAAGACCAAGGATTTTGTCTGGACTGACGAAGCTGAAGCTGCACTACAAGACCTGAAGAAAGTACTCTCATCTACTCCTATCCTTGCAGCGCCGGAACCTAAGGAACCGATGTTGCTATATCTTGCTGCGACAAATAAGGTCGTTAGTATCGTCATGGTGGTGGAGTGACCAGAGGAAAATCAGGAACACCTGGTGCAGCGTCCGACTTACTTTGTCAGCGAGGTTCTGACAGAATCAAAACAGCGGTATCCGCACTATCAAAAGTTGGCTTACGGTGTTTTTCTAGCATCTCGTAAGTTACGACACTACTTCCAGGAGCATCCAATTACCGTGGTGACCACAACTCCCATGAGAGATATAATCAACAACAATGACGCCATAGGACGCGTCGCCAAATGGGGCATAGAGCTTTCAACTTTCGACATTGAGTACAAACCTCGGACAGCAATTAAATCCCAGATCCTTGCTGACTTTGTCACTGATTGGACAGAGACGAAGGAGAAAATTATCCTCCTTGAGTCAGAATATTGGACCCTCTATTTCGATGGGTCTAAGGCTCGAGGGGGCTCCGGGGCTGGTATGGTGCTCAAATCACCCCAAGGAGATAAACTGTTATACATGTTGCAGATACACTTCACAGCGACAAACAATATTGCCGAGTATGAAGCACTGCTGCATGGAATCCGGATTGCTAAGGATATTGGCATCCGACATTTGATGTGTTACGGAGATTTGGATCTTGTTACTCAGCAAGTGTCGGATATTTGTAATGCAAATAAACGCATGGCAGCATATAAAGCTGTCGTGGATGATCTATCTAAATCGTTCGAAGGGTTTGAAGTTCAACACATCCCTCAAGTAGAAAGTGAGGAAGTAGATGCACTATCTCGGATAGGTTCTGCACGGAAAGAGGTCCCGGATGGCGCTTTTCTACAGCACCTCAAAGTTCCCTCAATAAAGGGAGTAGATGAGGAATATCCGACCAAATCGGACTCACCCTTGATAGCAGTTCTGGCTGTAATTCCCAGCTGGACTCAACCCTACCTCGATTATTTGGTAGATGGCAATTTACCCGAAGATGAGGTGCTGAGCCGGCAGATTATCCGACGAGCAAAAGCCTATACTATTGTTAAAGGTGAGCTCCATAAATGGAGTGTTTCTAGGGTTTTTCAGCACTGTGTATCTCCAGAAGAAGGAGTGGAAATCTTAAGAGAAATCCACGAAGGCGAGTGTGGTCACCACGCTGCAGCCAAATCTTTAGTGGCAAAAGCTTTTAGACATGGATTTTTCTGGCTTACAGATCAGGCAGATGCCGAACGATTAGTCAAGACGTGCAAGGGCTGTCAAAAGTACGCCAACCAAGCTCATATTCCAGCTGATCAGCTGCGAACAATACCTATAACATGGCCCTTTGCGGTCTGGGGGCTTGATATGGTAGGACCTTCTAAACGAGCTCCAAGTGGATTTACTCACCTCTTAGTGATGGTGGATAAATTCACCAAATGGATTGAGGCTAAACCTGTCACTAGTTGTGATGGAGCAACAGCCAAAAGATTTGTCGAGGATGTTATAATCTGGTATGGTTATCCGCATAGCATTATCACGGACAACGGGAGTAACTTTTCTATGGGATAATTGGCTGAATTCTGCAACGAGCAAAATATCCGGCTTGACATTGTGTCAGTCGCACATCCACAGGCTAACGGACAAGTCGAAAGAGCAAAAGGTTTAATTCTACAAGGCCTAAAATCGAGACTCGAAGCACCACTACGACGTGCTGCGAGGGCTTGGGCAGAGGAATTACCCTCTGTAATTTGGAGTTTATGAACAAACAGGTCAACAGGATACACACCTTTCTTCTTGGTCTATGGCGCAGAAGCAGTTCTTCCTAATGATTTGATTCATACTTCTCCTAGAGTGGCCATGTATATCGAAGAGGATGCCGAGATTTCTCGACAAAATGATCTCGACTTAGTCGAAGAAGTTCGTGTCGTTGCTGAAATGAGATCTACAGCCTATCAGCAGAAGTTACGCAAGTATCATAGCCAGAGAGTCCGAGATAGATCTTTCAGTTAAGGTGACTTGGTTCTCCGGCTTGTGCAACAAAGAAAGCACAAACTTTCCCCAGTATGCGAATGGCCCTTTTTAGTTAGTCGAGTGTTACACAATGGATCATACTACTTAACTGACATGAGGCCAGTCAAAGAAAGACCTGCTACTAAGAAGAGAAAGAGAGCTGGAGGCAGTACAAATCTGGATGAGTTAGACAGACCGTGGAATATTACTCAGCTATGTCCCATTTATTCTTAGTTTATCCTTCTTTGTAAACATATATATGTACATGATTCTGTGAGAAATAAAAGTTTTGGTTGCCTCAAATTTTTCTGAGAAGTTTTTACCATCTTATTTTCGAATGGTCATGTCATAGTCGAAAATCCCAGAATGCTTGAAAGTACTTTATGCTCATGTTCGTTCTGGTTTAGATTTCCGATTCTAAAACTGCTACCCTCGGGTATAACTCTAAAGTTTCTAGTCTTTATTTTGGTTATTTGTCTGATTGCTGGATGCAGGCATTTTCCGAGTAGTGAATTGTTGGTACTGGAAGCCGGCTTTGTTTCCGAGTTTAAACTGGTTTAGCAATTGGGCTCCATTGCTCGGCAAAGTTTCTGACAGAAGGTTTAGCCGGCTCACGAAAGGGACGAGGCAGAAAGCCAGATAAACGATAAGTAGAGACGAAAAAATACAAGTGCTTATGTAAACATTTCAGGCACACAAAAAAAACTCAAATCCAAAAGTGTTGAATAGATCAAAAGCTTAGCACTAGCAAAATTAAAGTACTACATATTTACAGATGCATCATGTTTTTCGGAATAATACAAAAATTTCTGGTCTATGATGCAGGAGGAGATGAAGGAGTTGTCGGCTCGCTGGAGTTTCCACCTTGATATCGTTCCGAGATGTCCGCATCCGAGGTGGTGCGTTCATCATCGAAAACTTCTGTTGGTTCTTCCGGAGGAGGAGGCGGGGTAGCCACGCGGGTGAAGAAGGGGATCTCGTAGCTGGTCAGGTTAGCCACGTGACACCCATATCTGGCGCAGGAGTGCATGATGGCTTGAAGGTCCTGCTCCTGGCCGTCTTCATCTACCTTGCAGTACCCTCTGGTCACTTGCCATATTTCCATGTTTCCATGGTCGCTCATGACCATGGTGAGAGCGTTTTGCGCAGCAGTCCGCGCGTAGGACATGTTCTAGTCCCGAACAAGTTGCGGCATCTCCTTCTCCTTGTCCCACACCTGAAAATCCGACATGCTTGGCATGCCTGGAATCTTGAGAGCTTCGCCGATGTCTTCAAGGGACTGGCGGAAGTCATGAAGCAGGTCACCGACTTGGGTAAGCCGGTGGGTGCGGGGCTCAGAGGAGGAAGAGTCCGTCAAGTCCAGAGGACCTATACACAAAACAAGTTAAGAAAAATCCGACATTGATAAAAGTCGAAGAAAGAGACTAGTTAGATAGATGGAACGTACCGAAAATGACGTCGTCAATTTTTGTCTTCTCCTCCCAGAGACTCTGGAGTTCATCCCAGAGCGCCTGGGACATATCCTTTTCTCTGCTAAGCTCATCCTTGAGGTCCGAGATTATTTTATCTTGAGCAGCGATCTTGTGATCACGCTCTTCAGTAGCCTTGGAGGAGGATTCAAGGACTTGAGCTATGCTCTTTTCATGACTTTCCCTGAGCTGGTCCAGCTCTTGGTGAAGCTCCTTGTTCTCCACCACCAGGGTCTTGAGGTTCTCGGCCTCTTCAATCATGGCAACGGATTGTTTCACTAGCGCTGTAAGTCAAAAAGGAACAACAGTTCAAGAACAAATTCGACATTGAAAATACAAGGACAAGGTTTGAGTCTCGGAATGTTTACCTTCGCCTCATCCTTGGAAACTTTAAGTTCAGCATTCTTAAGCCGGAGAGCCTTGATCTCTCTCCGCTTATCACACACATTTCTCAGTAAATCCTGGTTATAGGAACATACTTTCTGTAAGTCAGAATACCAAAAGTCAGAAAGCTACTAAAGACTCGGGCTAATATTGTTGCTAATATCAGCACGAGCCTTGGGGGCTACACTAGTTCGTTCTTTGGCATCCTAATAAAGCATAAACCCGGATTGTTTATCCTACTTCATGCTTGGGGGCTAGAGGATATGATATAAAATACAAAAAAGGAAAAACAGGAGTTGGAATTCCGACTTACATATTGTTCGCGGGTGAGTTTATCCAAACCCGCGTTCACTTCAGCAGCCACCTTCTCGGTGAGAGTCAAAGGAATCACTGGGGCTGTTGGAAGCTCACCAGTCCTAATCCTCTCGTCGCGGAGGCGCACCTGGGCAAGAAGGTCGGAGAACTTGACGTCCTCTGGTTCTTGCGCTTCTTCCTCGGCAGATAAGGTTCTCTTCTCCAAGCATTGCTTGGCAAGCCGCTGGATTTCTTTAGCAGATTTCCGGGACAAGCCGAACTTGGCAAGACCCGGATTTCTCAGGAGGTTTTTGGCGAAGGTTTCTGCCGAGGGATCATTACCCAAAGAGGGTTCACCCTTATCTAAATTTGACGCACCCATGGTGACGTCAGTTTGCGACCCAAGGTTCGCAGGCCCCGTTGAAGGAGCCGGATCTTCTGCAGCGTCCGGGGAGATCACCGGTGTTGCAGAAGGCTGAGGGGTAGGAGTCGGAGGAGCCACGGCAGGAGAAGCTATCGTAAGCTTCGTCTACCGTAGCGGCTTCGAAGGAATCCCTTTCCCTTTGCCCTTGTGATATGGGGTGGCCCGATCTTATCAGTAAGCGGATGGCGGTGATGATGGTGGATGATAGATAACTAGCCTATAGCTATGAGCTCTCCTGCTCGATTCCTGATGCCAATGCAACAGCTCTCGAACCTTGTAGGATATTCACAACACCACGCTCTTGCGCACGCAGCCGTGACCACGAACGGTAGTATGCAATCTACTAATTCCCAATGGAACAACAGATCACACTCAATTATAGTTGGTAGATTCGAACACAGGGTAATTCCAGAGGTTCTATGAAACAAACAACTCCAAAATATTTTAACGTGGTCTAAACCCTAACTAGAGGTTGTCCCAAGTCTTATAAGAGCAGCTGGGGCGACCAGAAACCGAAATTAAATGCAAACGACTGAAACTGATACAAACCGACTCGGACCAGATTCGGTCGGCGGGCGGACACTCCGATCGAAGTGGGCCGGACAGTCCGGTCAGGCCGGACACTCTGGGTGAAGTGTGCCGGACAGTCCGGTCTGGCCGGAAACTTTGAAGTTTCCGGGTGGTGTCCATGTAGTGTCCGAACTAGCATACTGAATGTCCACGCTAGTTTGCCTCTCGATCAGGCCGGACAGTCCGGTTAGATCTGGTCAGACACTCCGGTCGTGGCAGATCTTTTTGCCTTCGTCTTGATGATCTTCTCTTGCGCCTTCCTCCCGGTCCTCCCTCGTGCATCCTTGGGCGATCATCATGTTGGGCTTCTCTTCTAGCCCTTCTCCTCCTCGCGCCATGCTTGTTTCTCCAACGAACCTGATCATACATAAATGCATAGACTTAGGCAGTATAAAGTTCTCATCAATCAAAGTACCAGATTCATTTAGGAGTAAATTCACCTGTTGTTCAAGTAGCTTAGCACGAGCTCTTGTAATAGGTCCAATTCTAATCTCATTGGACTGATTCTTTCTTGCAACAGTTGTAGCATCTTCAGTAGTCATTGGGGTAGGTGTAATTGTAGGGATGTCCTCATCATCTCCCCCCCTTCAAAAGGCGTCGACCTCGACGCTCCAAGGTCTTCTCTAGCATATGGTGACAAATTAGCAACGTTGAAGCTATTGCTAACTCCCCCAAACTCCTCAATAGGTATATCAACCGAGTAGGCGTTATCATTAATCTTGGCTAACACCTTGTAAGGACCAGCACCACGTGGCTTCAAATTTGAGTTTCGAAGTAGTGGAAACCTATCCTTGCGTAGATGCACCCAAACCATATCTCCAGGCTTGAACAACACTTCTTTCCTTGCTTGATTCCTTGCAGCAGCAATGTTCTTGCCTTTCTTCTCAATAGCCTCTCGAGTATTCTCATGTATTTTCTTCACATAATCAGCATGTTTTGATGCCTCCATATCAACTCTCTCATGTAATGGCAGAGGCAACATATCAAGTGGCGTCAATGGCCTGAACCCATACACCACCTCAAAAGGACAAAGCTGAGTAGTTGAATGCACAACCCTGTTGTAAGCAAACTCAACATGTGGCAAACACTCTTCCCACTCCCGTAGATTCTTTTTAATCATGGTCCTAACCAGCTATGACAATGTTCGATTCACCACCTCTGTTTGACCATCTGTTTGGGGATGACATGTAGTACTGAACAGCAATTTCATTCCTAGCTTTCCCCATAAGGTCTTCCAAAAGTAGCTCATGAACTTCACATCACGGTCAGAAACAATCGTCTTTGGTACTCCATGTAATCTCACGATGTCCCTGAAAAACAGGTTAGCAACATGCGACGCATCGTCGCTTTTGTGGCAAGCAATAAAATGAGCCATCTTAGAGAACCTATCCACTACCACAAATATAGAATCATGACCTTGCTGAGTTTTAGGTAGACCTAGCACAAAATCCATACTAATGTCTTCCCATGTAGTAGTCAGTGCAGAGAGAGGTGTATACAAACCGTGAGGCTTTAGCTTAGATTTCGACTTGTGGCATGTAATACATCGGCTCACAAATCTATACACATCATGCCTCATCCTGGGCCAATAAAAGTCATCAGCAAGCATGAGCAATGTCTTCTCACGCCCAAAGTGACCCATCAAACCACCAGCATGTGATTCTTGCACTAAGAACAAACGCAACGACGATTCTGGAATACATAGTTTGTTAGCTCGAAACAAATATCCATCATGTATATGATACTTATCCCATGCGTTTCTAAGAGCACACAAACGATATGGTTCAGCAAAATCATGGTCAGTTGCATAAAGTGCACAAATAGCTTCTAATCCAGGAATTTTAACATCAAGATTGGTTAATAGCATGTTCTTCCTAGATAGAGCATCAGCAACAACGTTCTCTTTTCCCTTCTTATAGTTAATGTTGTAAGGAAAACACTCAATGAACTCAACCCATTTAGCTAATATTCTATGCAAGTTTGATTGAGCTTTCAAGTATTTCAATTCTTCATGATCAGAATGTATGATGAATTCTTTTGGCCACAAATAATGTTGCCAAACCTCAAGTACTGATGAGGGCAAACCTCTAGGGTGGCCCGATCTTCACGGATCTCGTGGTCAAATCGATGGGAAAGCGAGGGAATGGGAGAAGGTAGCGGAAGCGGACGCACACCTCGCGAAGAACACGATGAACACACGCAAAACACACACGATACAAGGCCGATTGCTCTCACCGGTGGCCACCGGTCCGATAGAATCCTCGCAAGGAAAGATCGGTCAACATGCTCCCGTCAATCCCAAGCGGAGAGGGAAGAACACCTTGGAGAGGGTCTTGACGTCTTGGAAAAGGGACACCGATGCCAAGGCCCTGTACAACGAGGGAGGCGTGATGCAAACTCTGACGAGGTGGTGACGATAGTCAATCCCCTTTGGTAGAAGGGGATGAGGCAAAACTAGAGATTCCACAAAGGGGGTTTTCTTTAGTCTATCATCTATGCCTAAGGGATACATGAGGGGGTGGGGGCTATATTTATAGGCCAGCCACAAGTTCAGGGGTAGTTTGGGCATAAAACTATGGTTTGGTGCGAAATAGAGGGGTACATGGGCCAAGGGCCCAGCTGTTGGCTCGCAGGCCCATCATTTGGGCCGGACAGTCCGTGGTGGCTGGACACTCCGGGCGGTGTCCGAGAAGTGTCTGATTTGACCTCCTGAATGTCCACGCCAGGTTCAGGCTGGGGCAGGCTGGACACTCTGGCCGAGTCGCGCCGGACACTCCATCTGTGTCGGACACTCCGGCTGGATTCGGGCGGACTCTCCGGGGCGATGACGGCGGAGACTCTCGTTCTGGAGCTGGCTGCTCATGGTCCATCTTCTTGGTTGACTTGGGGACGATCTTGGGGACTTGGCGTTATGGATGTAGTAGCGTCCGCAGGACGGGCTACATCAGCTCCCCCCTTCAAAAAGAGTCGTCCTCGACTCTTCATGCTCATCCTAAGAAGATGATGTCGAGAGACGTTCTTGATCTTGGGGTTCACCATATAGTCGTCCTCGAGAAGCTTGATGTGGCAACTCTTCAATGTTCCTTCACGTTCCATGAAGCCTACAAAGCTCACAACAAAAGCGAAGCAACACTCAAAGAGTAGCCAATTCATGAAGATTATAGCATGAGTCCTCAAGTAGAAGGAAGTCACCTTATAATGTAGAGATAGCTCATTGAAGGGTAGCCCTAGGTAACTCTCTTCGATTCGTCTTGTCAACTCTTTGTCCATAGAGGTTGACGCGTATGCAATTGTACCTTCATACAACAAAGACCAAGCAACATATGTTTGTGTGTGATAGAGGAGCATGTCATTTGTGGCATGTCCATTCTTGTTCACAACACTATTAGCACAACTCAAGTATCGCAAACAAAATGCGTATGCAAGGTCAAAGTGCATGGAAGTTAATTGAACATCATCCAAATGTGGGAACTCAGAAACTCCATATAACATCTTAGTGTGGCACTCAAAGCAAGTGACTAAAATCTTGATCAACATCTTTGATGCAAAGCTAGGAGAATTCGGCAAAAACACATGAGGAAGAATATCCAAAGCAACAACATTATGTGTGCAAACCAACCATTGCAAAGAACAATTATTCAATATGTTGGATGCCATACACATATCATCAAAGCCAAACTCATGGGGGTATGAGTATCGCAAGCGGTAGCAAAAACAACATGTTTGCAAACAAACCATATGAAAGAGGAAGTGGTCCTTATGTTTGTTGCAACAACAATACGAGAGACTTGGAAGCTCTCATGACAATACATGCTCAAAATGGCATTATGGTTGCACACAAAACATCGGAAAGAGAAACTGTTCAACATTTTTGTGGCAACTCACAAAGCATCAATATCCAATAGCAACGAAACATGATTGTCACAAGGTGAAAGAATACCATTAACATGCTTGCAAGCAAACCATAGGAAAGAGCAATTTGTCAACATGAAAGATGCAAAGCATGCGAAAGGTATCAGAGCTAGGTTCGATCTTGAACTCACTTGTGGGATGCTCTCTAGAGCTCTTTGTGTCAACTCGTGCTCAACCGAGGTTGACATTCTTGTGCGGGTACCTACACACATCAAACACAAAAGGAAGAATGTGTGTGCATGGTAGAGAAATACATCATCCATCATGACATACCTCTTCTTGTGCACATCACCATGAGTGTCAATCAAGTATGAAATGGATGCATGGTGAGTATGCAAGTGGGGAACATGCTTATCATGGCAATCCTCAAAATCTCCAAAATTTGAGAAAGCTATGGGGGCCATCTCAATATAAACCATATGAGAATTATTGTTGCAAGCAAAACAAGTGAAAGAGCAATTATTCAACTTATTGCAAGCAACGAGAGAGATTGTAAAACATTCATGACAAATCATGGTTCGAGGGGTACCATTGGTAACATCATTGCAAGCAAAACATTGGAAAGAGCAATTGTTCAACAAAGTGCAAGCAATGATATCATCAACGTAACGTTTAGAGCATGGCATGTCTATGGCAACATCATCACAATCAAATAATTTCACATGCTCAACATTATGCAAAGGCAAAGTATCACATGGAAATATCAATGAATCATATGTGATATCACAAACATCATCCATAGCATGCCAATCATCACAAGTCATCATGTCCACTAGTGGGATCATGGCATCATCAACACCCGTATTCTTACCTTGTTCATACCTCTCATATGAAGTGGGTGTTGTGGTAGAATTGGCCTCCATCTGGGCGACTTCTTCATCCAATATGGGGATGGCATCATCTTCATCCACCATGTACATCTTCTTGGTAGGAGGCATCATCATCTCCAAGCTTGGTGCTTCTTGATCCATGGAACCTAGCACATCATGGGATAACACACTAGAGGTAGAGGGTAAGTCGTTAGAAATCAAAGTGGTCTCACATGACCTATCAACTACCACTCTCAAATCACTAGGTGTATCACTCATGCCCTCCAAGTGGAAGCACTCAATCTCACGTATGGTGGAGTCACTCATCTCACTCTTGTTTTCACTCAAGTGGGCTAAGTGGCTCTCATACTCACATGGGATTGGTACCACATCATCACTCAAGCATGTAGGGGTAGGCTCGGTTCTCTCATCTCCATGCGCCTCCTTTGGTGAAGGGAAAGTCCCATGCTCACCATTCTTGACCTTGTCATCGCCATCTTGTGGTAGTGGTGGAAGTAGGCTCATGTTGTTGTCGAGAGCGGTGCTCGGATCGACTTCATCACATATGTGGCCTTGGCTTCCTCCATCTTGAAGTGTACACTCTTGGCGTGAAGCTTGATCGCATGGAGGAGAGCTTGCTCTTGGTGCCCTTTTGGTGGTGGCACGAGTAGTTGAAGGCGCCTTATGATGGTGTCGACGGAGGTCATTGGCGTGCCTTGCCAAATGTTGATATAGATAGCGCACTTGGTCATCCACATGACGCTCGCGATGATGCTCCTTGTCCTTGGCACTCTTCTTGGTGAGGCATTGTAATGAGCGCAAAGCATCATTAGTCCTGGCCATCATGCTCATGGTTTTGGCAAAGTTGTTGTCCATGTCACTCTTGAAGTTGCTGAGGGAGCTTTCGAACTTGTCCATGTGATGGTGGACCTTGGCGCTCTCGCGGTGGAGGCTCCCTCTTGGTCGATGCGACTTGAGGAGCTTGTCGTTGTCGTTCTTGAAGTCGTCCATGCTTGGGGAGTTATTGTTGTTGTAGAACTCCATATCACCCAAGCATTTGGAGCCATTGTCGATGTAGTGCTCCATCATGTCATCCATGCTTGTGGAGGCGTAGGCATGGTGGCTCATCATGGATTCTTCATAGAAATCATCCTTGGTTCCAGAGTTCCTAGACATGTTTCACAAGACCAAGTGGTGTATATGGAAGTGGTAGGGGGGTTAGGGATGCAACGTCAAATCTTACTTTACCTTGGAAGATAGTATCGTGCAAGTGGAAACACTTGAGAGCAATCAAAACCAAGCAAATTGAAGTTCACGCGAAACACCAAAACCAACTAACCACTAAAAAAACACACACACACACACAAAGCTTATGGTGGATAGGTATGGAAGGTGGCATGTCCAAGAACAATCCGAAATCAAGATATTGTAATGGCAAAGTAAAGAACCACAATGATCACAAAGCAAAACATGTCAATCCACGAGAGGAAATATGTACAAGGAAACACAAACGGTGGGATAAATGGGACTTGTGCGACGGAGAAAGTGAGCTAAGAACCAAAAGATTACCTAGCGAAGACTATAAGCTCGTGTCGCACAAGTGCAAGGAGAGACGCTAGTTCGATTGCACTAAATTGGTGGGCTACAAGATATGCACAATAAGTACCACATATTTGATGTTCATCGAGCTTGCGCTTCCTATTCTATGAGGCACTTGTTTCTTTCTTTCTCTTTTTCTTCTTTTTCTTTTTCTATTTTTTTTCTCTTTTTCTTTCTTTTTTCACTTGCCTCTTCCTGGTGCCAACAACTATACAAGATAACTATATGAGATAGCGCGCTCACAACTTTTGCTCGGAATTCTACAAGGTATCAAATGTGCATAGCCCAAGAAATCGTAAGAGGAACTAGTCTATTAGGTGTTTGTT
Organism: Avena sativa; assembly: GCA_916181665.1. Taxonomy (NCBI): domain Eukaryota; kingdom Viridiplantae; phylum Streptophyta; class Magnoliopsida; order Poales; family Poaceae; genus Avena; species Avena sativa. The sequence goes on along the minus strand of OV702289.1, from coordinate 376,582,145 downwards.
GAACGCAAAGATAGTGTAGCTCACAAAAGAATGCAAGTGGGGAGAAGTCGCAGAATTTTTATACCTTTCTTCGCCGACCTTCACCCTTTATTGGTAGATTATGCCTTGCTCATGGAATTTGGATGGAGTAGATAGCATGAACCATGGATATGATGATGTGAGCTCCTTCTTCTCTTCAAAACGAGCTAAAGAACACCAAAATCCGAGTTCGTATGCAAAAGTTATGCTCAAAACCGTGAAGCAGATTTTTCTGTCAGCAGGGGGGCGGACAGTCCGGTGCGTGTAGGCCGGACAGTCCGGCCGGGCCGGATATTCCGGTCAGTTTAGGCTGGAAACTCTGGTGGGGCGGATATTCCGGACCGTTTTGGCCGGACAGTCTGGTCCGGTCGAACCAGAACTTCTAGAACACGAACGGGACGAGTTTTGGCAGAAAAACTGGGACCAAAACCTCAAATTGATGGGATAAATCAAGGAATTAGGCTATGGAAACGCAGGGGAAGGTAGATCAACGAGTTTAGGAAGTAATCCAAGGATCAAAACCTACCAAAACGTACTCAAATCACAGATCGATCCAAAACACGAATTGGGTATATTTTTGTGGAAATTATCGAATTTATGGGAAAAGACCAAATTGATGAGGAATCTGTGGCAACCAAAAGCTGCTGATACCAGATGATGGGGGCAAACCTCTAGGATGGCCCGATCTTCATGGATCTCGTGGTCAAATCGATGGGAAAGCGAGGGGAAAGGGAGAAGGTAGCGGAAGCGGATGCACACCTCGCGAAGAACACGATGAACACACACAAAACACACACGATATAAGGCTGATTGCTCTCACCGGTGGCCACCGGTCTGATAGGATCCTCGCAAGGAAAGATCGGTCAACGTGCTCCCGTCAATCCCAAGCGGAGAGGGAAGAACACCTTGGAGAGGGTCTTGACGTCTTGGCAAAGGGACACCGATGCCAAGGCCTTGTACAACAAGGGAGGCGCGATGCAAACTCCGACGAGGTGGTGACGATAGTCGATCCCCTTTGGTAGAAGGGGATGAGGCAAAACTAGAGATTCCACAAAGGGGGTTTTCTTTAGTCTATCATCTATGCCTAAGGGATACATGAGGGGGTGGGGGCTCTATTTATAGGCCAGCCACAAGTTCAGGGGTAGTTTGGGCATAAAACCAGGGTTTGGTGCGAAATAGAGGGATACATGGGCCAAGGACCCAGCTGTTGGCTCGCAGGCCCATCAGTTGGGCCGGACAGTCCGGGTCGGCATGACCGGACAGTCCGAGGTGGCCGGACACTCCGGGCGGTGTCCGCGAAGTGTCCGATTTGACCTTCTGAATGTCCACGCCAGGTTTGGGCTGGGGCAGGCCAGACACTCCGGCCGAGTCGTGCCGGACACTCCGTCTGCGCCTGACACTCCGGCTAGAGTCGGGCGGACACTCCGGGGCGATGACGGTGGAGACTCTCATTCTGGAGTTGGCTGCTCATGGTCCATCTTCTTGGTTGACTTGGGGATGATGATGGGGACTTGGCGTTATGGATGTAGTAGCGTCCGCAGGACGGGCTACATCAAGTACTCTAACAAGTGCATACAATTCTTTATCATAGATAGAATAATTCAAACGAGCACCAGTCAATTTCTCAGAAAAATAAGCTATAGGTCGACCCTCTTGCATCAACACGCCACCTATGCCTATACCACTAGCATCACATTCAACTTCAAATTGCTTCGAAAAATCAGGTAATGCAAGTAATGGTGCAGAGGTAAGCAAACGTTTTAATTTATCAAATGCAATGTCTTGGGCTATGCCCCATACAAAAGGAACACCTTTCTTTGTCAAATCATTTAATGGTGCAACAATGGTGATAAAATCTTTCACAAAGCGCCTATAGAAACCAGCGAGACCGTGGAAACTACGCACTTGACTTACATTCATTGGAGTAGGCCAATTCTGAATTGATTCAATTTTATATTGATCTACCTCTACTCCATGCTTAGAAACAACAAATCCTAGGAATATGACCTTATCTTTTGCAAATGTACACTTCTCAAGATTAACATACAGTTTATTATCACGTAACACTTGCAAAACTTGTCTAATATGAGTGCAATGTTCAGATTCGGTGTGGTTGTATATGAGTATATCATCCAAATAAACAACCACGAAACGACCAATAAACTCTCTCAAAACATGATTCATCAAACGCATGAAAGTACTAGGTGCATTAGTAAGACCAAACGGCATAACTAATCACTCATACAAACTGAATTTAGTTTTGAAAGCAGTTTTCCATTCATCCCCTTCTTTCATCCTAATTTGATGATAACCACTACGCAAGTCAATTTTAGAGAAAACAGCAGCACCACTCAATTCATCTAGCATATCCTCTAAGCGTGGAATAGGATGACGATATCGAATAGTGATGTTATTAATCGCTCTACAATCAACACACATGCGCCATGTACCATCTTTCTTAGGAACTAAAATATCAGGAACAGCACAAGGGCTAAGAGAGACACGAATGTACCCTTTATCCAGCAAACGCTTGTACTTGCTTCTGAATTTCCTTAGTTTCTTCGGGATTACTCCTGTAAGGTGCACGGTTGGGAAGTGTGGCGCCAGGAATCAGGTCCACTTGATGTTCTATACCACGCAATGGAGGTAAGCCTGCGGGTACATCTTCTGGAAACACATCCCCAAAGTCCTGCAAAACAGAAGAGACACCAAGAGAAATAGGGGTCATGTCGTTAGAAACCAATACCTCGCCCTTATACATGAGCCCAAGTGGCATGGTTGTAGGATCCTCGCGAAACTCTCTCATATCCTCCTTGGTGCCTAATATCAATAACCCAGGCACTCTCTCACTTTTCGTTATATCACTCAATTTAGGCTCAATTACATCAGGAACAGCTGTTACACAGTCTCGCCGAGTGGTAGTATCTCCCTTCAAGTTCACCTCTATCTTTTGGCGAGAATCATTCACAATTTCTTGTGGTGTCATTGGCTGCATAGTAATCTTCTTTCCTTTGAATTCCATGTGATATGTATTGGCTCGGCCATTGTGTTGCACATGGCGATCATAGAGCCAAGGCCGACCCAATAGTAGGTGACAAACAGTCATAGGAACCACATCAAAATCAATAGAATCTTTGTATGGCCCTATTTGAAAATTCACACGTACCATATGATTTACCTTCATCTCACCATTGTTGCTCAACCATTGTATGTAGTATGTCTTGGGATGAGGTAAGTATGTCAAATTCAGTTTGGCACATAGTTCCTTACTTGCAAGATTTCTGCAGCTACCTCCATCAATAATTACCTTGCAAGCTTTGTTTGGTCCAACTAGAGCTTTTGTTTGGAACAAGTTGCAACGCTGGGATTCCTCAACAGGTGCACACGAAGTACGCGTGAAGATACGACAATCGTGGGTGCACGCTCAGCATATGCATCAACACCATCCTCGCCGTCATCAATATCATCATCAGAAGCTTCATCTCCACTTTCTACTTCACCTTGTTCATTAACAAACATAACCTTGTTGTTTGGACAATCTTTCTTGTAGTGACCTCTACCTCCACAAGTATGGAACACCACATCACGAGTACGTGTCGTAGACATGTTGGAACCCGAGCTAGTAGCAGGAGCAGCGGGTTTCCGAGCATTAGAACCAAACAAAGGTGTACTTGCTGGTTTGGCCGATGGTGTAAACGGAACAGCAGCTGGTGCCATCTCTGTAGGAGGTGTAGACCTGGCCGAAAATCTACTGGAGGACAGAAAACGAGCACGCGACTTTGCCTCTTCTGCCAACTAGGATTCGGCCTCTCTAGCATGATGCAACAACTCATTCATGGTCTCATACTTGTGATGACGAACAATCCTCTTGATCGGTAACTTCAAATTGTTTAGGAATCGCTGCATGGTCATCTCAATGGACTCACGAATTCTAGCACGCTGCATAAGCATATCCATCTCCATGTAGTACTCATCAACTGTCATGGTGCCTTGCTTTAATTGCGTCAATTTATCAAAAACTGATCGCAAGTAGTTGGTTGGTACGAAACGAGCTTTCATGATTTGCTTCATCTCGTGCCAATCCATCACAGGAAGTTCATTGTCCTCCCTTCTATGCTGCACAAGAGCATCCCACCAACGTAAAGCATAACCATCAAATTCAGATGCTGCAAGCTTGACCTTCTTATCTTCTGGATAGTCAAATAAGCGCTAGAGTTTCTCAATCTTCAATTCCTAGGTGAGGTAGTCTTCAGGATCAATGGAACCATCAAACTTAGGAATCGAGAATTTTGGCTTGCCCAAACCGTCATCAGCAGCTTGGTTGGGCACACGTGGACCACGCCCAAGATGGGCAAACCCACGACCATGAGCAGGGACAGGGGGAATAGCACGTCCCCTGCCAACATGTGGAGCAGCATCCATAGCGCTACCCTCATTGAAATCATCAAAGGCATCATCATATTGAGGATCTTCCCCTCTATGTAAGGAGGCTGTCAAACCCTCAATGGACCGTTGCAAAGTGGTGACATTGACATTGAGCGTAGCCACTTGCGTTTGGATAGTATCAACCGTCCCAACATGCTGATCCAATCTCATATTCATATCTTGGAGATTCTTTTCAATGGCATCTGTCGTGTTAGTAAACACACGTGTCAAGTGGGATTTTAAAGCCTCATATTCACGCCAATTGACGAGCTCCTCATCCTTCTTTTTCTGCAACACAACATCATCATCACTAGTAGACATGATTAGTAGGTTAGTGCAAAAATCAGAATTTGTATGGTGGAAACTCTCACAACTCACTCACAACTAATAAGAAAGGAGATCTTACCGTTCCAAAGTGAATAGAGATGCTCTACCAAACGAAATCAAAGACTGATGCACTTGATGTGATGAAGTGAATATCAAAGGTATAGAGAACGATCGCAGGGCACACAGGTTATTTAAGGTGGAGCTATAGGTATGGTATCCTATCTACACCGCAAACAAGTACTAGTGTTGATCGTACAAATACCCAAGAAACACATACACAGTGGAGATAAACGTGGCAAAGCAACTTATGAAAAGGAATATTGCAATGCACAAGAGAGACGCTAGTAATAGCTCAAATAGAACAGGCACAAGATTGGTCAATCTACTAGTGCTATACACAACAAGGCCTCCAATATTGCACACTTCTATGTCTCTTTTTTTATACGGATTCTCTTTTCTTTTCTCTTTTTTTTGATTTTTCAACTATATTACTCAATGCCAATGACTACAGCAACGTATAACAGAACTGGACCGGATAGTCCGGTTGATATGCGCCGGAGACTCCGGTGGGGCCGGATAGTCCAGTTTTACCTGTCGAATTTTTTTTTGCACTTCAAACCCTAATGAGCAGCCTGTGGGAGCAAAGCAACTAGTCTCGTGGGTACGTTCCTAGGCACAAATGCTGTAGATAGGCTGTGTATATGGTATGCAAACAAAAGTACGCTATGTGGACTCGGAAAAAACGATAAATACTTGCAGAAACGGTAATGGTGGGAACATCGGAAAACAAGATCAAACCCTAAACCTAGACACAACGGAAACTAGACTCCTACGAGGAAAACCTGCAGATCGGATCTACGAGAAGATACAATCAGCAACTAAAACTCGAAAACGATGCAATCTAGTCTATGGCAAATCTTTTTGTAAGGATTTTTCTGTATAGAACGAAAACACTCTCTAATCTATGGATGTATTTGTGGATGCTTACCGAGGCAACATACCAAGATGATATGTGGTGGCGGATAACTAGCCTGAAGCTATGGATTCTCCCGCTCGATTCTTGATGCCAATGCAACAGCTCTCGAACCTTGTAGGATATTCACAACACCACGCTCTTGCGCACGCAGCCCTGACCATGAACGGTAGTATGCAATCTACTAATTCCCAATGGAACAACAGATCACACTCAATTATAGTTGGTAGATTCGAACACAGGGTAATTCTAGAGGTTCTATGAAAGAAACAACTCCAAAATATTTTAACGCGGTCTAAACCCTAACTAGAGGTCGTCCCAAGGCTTATAAGGGCAAATAGGGAGAGCAGGAACCGAAATTAAACGCAAACAACTCAAACTGATACAAACCGACTCGGACCAGATTCGGTCGGCGGGCGGACACTCCGGTCGAAGTGGGCCGGACAGTCCGGTCAGGCCAGACACTCCGGGTGAAGTGTGCCGGACAGTCCGGTCTGGCCGGAAACTTTGTAGTTTCCGGGTGGTGTCCGTGTAGTGTCCGAACTAGCATACTGAATGTCCACGCCAGTTTGCCTCTCAACCAGGCCGGACAGTCCGGGTACATCTGGTCGGACACTCCGGTCGTGGCAGATCTTTTTGCCTTCGTCTTGATGATCTTCTCTTGCGCCTTCCTCTCGCTCCTCCCTCGCGTATCCTTGGGCGATCATCATGTTGGGCTTCTCTTCTATCCCTTCTCCTCCTCGCGCCATGCTTGTTTCTCCAACGAACCTGATCATACATAAATGCATAGACTTAGGCAGTATAAAGTTCTCATCAATCAAAGTACCAGATTCGTGTAGGAGTAAATTCACCTGTTGTTCCAGTAGCTTAGCACGAGCTCTTGTAATAGGTCCAATTCTAATCTCATTGGACTGATTCTTTCTTGCAACAGTTGTAGCATCTTCAGTAGTCATTGGGGTAGGTGTAATTGTAGGGATGTCCTCATCACCTTGAGGAGAGGTTTTGCTCTGAGAATGTAGTAAAGTCGGAAACATTACATCTCGGGAAGAAATTCAAGTAAAGTACAAAGGCGGAAAATTGTGATTGAAAGATACCTCTTCATGACAGGCACCTCCTTTGTGCCGACAGCCACTGTCGGAGCTTTGCGATTCTTGAGCGCAATATCCGGCAATGGGACCACTTCTACCTCCTGAGAAAACTCCGGAGGATATCCTTCGAGCGGAGCAAATTCCGACTCGGGGAGGTCAGCAAGCTAAAAAGAAGAAAAGATATCAGTATTGCAATATAACTCAAAGGTTGGAACACATAAAAAGGTGTACTGGTAGAATCTTACCGGCACTACGGGGTTATCCGACGTGTGCATGTCCAGAGAAACCTCCGGGATTCTCCTCTCGATCCGCTCCCGGATCAGCCACTCGATCTGGCTTATGTAGCCTTGAGTGGTGTTGGCTTTGGAGCTGATGCAGAGGGAGTCTTTTGGAGAGGACGTGATGGAATGCATCAGTCAGATTCCATGATACTGGAGGGGCTGGATCCGACATGAGAGCCAGCACTGGACCAAGTCGGATCCCTTCAGATCCTTGTCTTTGATCAAATATTTGATCCGCCTCTTAGCGAGGATCAGATCATCGGTGAGACCGGAGCAGCCTCGTCCCAAGAAGGTTGGGTCGTGGCGGCTCCGTCGATGAAAGCCGGCAAAGCATTGGCTTTGTCGAGAGCCGGAATATCCCTATGATAGAAAAACGTGGCTGGCCATTGTTTGACCGAGTCACTAGCTAGAATTTTGGGATACGCGCGCTCGCGTCTAAGCGAAAAGCTAATAGTGTCGGTGATGTAAGGAACATCGGCAGTAATGGAGTTTCTCCGGACATGAAAATAGTACCAGAAAAGAGTCGAACTCGGCCTAATGCCGAGAAAGCCCTCACACAGCGAAGCGTACGCGCTCATCTCTAAGAGAGAGTTGGGAGGAAGATGATGGAGTTGAACTCCATAATGATCAATCACGTCGGAGAAGAACTCCGAGAGAGGAAACGACAAACCTCTGTCGAGGTGGGTGCCGAAGTGGACCCGCTCGCCGTCGCGCGGGTTGGGGATGGTTTCCTCGAAGCCGCTCCGCCAGTCGCCGGCGGCAAGAAGACCCTCCTTCTCCACGTTCTTGAGGGCCTCTTCGTTGAGGGCGCAGGGGATCCAGAGCCCATGGAAGCTCTCTTTCTCCGCCACCGCTTCCGTCGCCGCCGCCGCCGCTACCGCTAAGCCGGAAGAGGAAGATGAAGCCATTTCTTGGTGAGTGTTTGACCTAAAAGGGGCGGCGCTGGGAGTTTTTTGGGGGAGGAACGGGGAGCTCTGTGCGCAGGAGGATTGGGAGGAGAAGAAAAGGCAAAGGACTGGTGGAAGGAGAAGGACGAAATCCTAACCCCTTATATCCACCTAACTGCGCCAAGATTCGTGAAAATGCTACACTGTAACCGCCACGCGTCGTGGAAAGAACTGGGAAGGACCCACGTGATGATTGCGTCGCCTCGATCTCCACGCACGCATTGAAACGGCGCCTCGGTTCCACGAACCGTGGACCCACCAATGGTCGTGCTGACGGAATGCCTGTCAGATGACATGACTTGACCACGACTTGTGTCAGGTGGCATTGGGAACCAAGTTCCGGCTTAGTTTGAAATCAAGCTGGAAAATCCGAGTAACCTACTGATAGGTCTGACTTATTTTTTAAGACCCGGATCGTATTTTTGTTGTGAAGTTTTAGGAACCCTTTAAGATTCTGCAAGCCGAAGATCAAGCTAGACGATGATAAATCCGACTTTGGATCTTGGAGGCCTCCGGGGGCTGCTGTTGGGGATATACTTTCCGGGTATCCTCACAGTTCCTCACTGACCAGGGTGGCCCACTTCGGGTTAGAGCTTTGCTTCACGGGTGGCCTAGTCAGGGAGAAAGATGGAGTCCAATCTGGTTACAAGAAGGCCCAGAAGACTTATCGACTTTGGCCGATAATGTTACTTGTAGTTCAAGATGTACTCTGTAACCGACTCTTAGTCGTAGCCGGATAGATCTCTCCTGTAAACCCTAGGCCGGATATCTATATAAGCCGTCCTAGGGAGAGCCTTTAGGGCAACACCTGAATAGTCTACAATCTCAACTCACACAGGCGAAACCCTTGTAACCCATATTCCGGCTCTGTCGTATTACTGGATTGCTAGCAGGAGTAGAGTCCGTCCAAAGCCGGCGGATTCAAACCTGGGTAAACTTGTGTGCTCACCGTCCCGAAATATCGGATGTCTCACACCCCTCTCTTCCGCACGCCTCGAGGACCCCCTCATGGCGTACTTGTCATTAATCCGACGACAGTTTATGAAATGAACACTCATGGAATGACATCTAGTGGATCCATGTGGTTTATAAAATGAACACACATGCAATGAAATCTAGTGGATCCATGTGGTTTATGAAAAGAAGAAACATGAAGTGACATCTAGTGGTTTATGAAAATAACACACATCCAATTGGTTTAATGAAAAGAACACACATGCAATGACATCTAGTGCATCCAATTGGTTTAATGAAAAGAACACACATGCAATGACATCTACTGGATCCAATTGGTTTAATGAAAAGAACACACATGCAATGACATCCAGTGGACCCAAATGGTTTATGAAATGAACACACATGAAATTACATCTACTGGATCCATGTGGCTTATGAAAAGGACACAGATGTAGTGACATATAGTGGTTAATGAAAATAACACACATCCAAGATGATTAATAAAAATAACACACATGCAATGACATCTAGTGGATCCATATGGTTTATGAAATGAACAATCATGGAGTTACTCTACTGGTTTGTGAAAAGAACACACATCCAAGTGGTTTATGAAATGAACACACATGAAATGACATCTAGTGGATCCAATTGGTTGAATGAAAAGAACACACATGCAATCACATCTAGTGGATCCATGTTGTTTATGAAATGAACACAAATGCAATGACTCTACTAGTTTATGAACATAAAAAGATCCAAGTGGCTTATGAAAAGAACACACATGCAATGACATGTAGTGGATCCAATTCGTTTAATGAAAAGAACACATGCAATGACATGTAGTGGATCCAAGTGGTTTATGAAATGAACACACATGCAATGACATCTAGTGGATCCATGTGGTTTATAAAAAGGACACAGATGTAGTGACAACTAGTGGTTAATGAAAATAACATACATCCAAGTTGTTTAATAAAAAGAACACACATGCAATGACATTTAGTGGATCCCTGTGGTTTATGAAATGAACACTCATGGAGTGACTCTACTGGTTTAAGAACAGAACACACATCCAAGTGGTTGATGAAATGAACACACATGCAATGACATTTAGTGGATCCAATTGGTTTAATGAAAAAACACAAATGCACTGACATCTAGTGGATCCATGTGGTTTATGAAATGAACACACATGCAATGACTCTACTGGGTTATGAACAGAACAGACATCCAAGTGGTTTATGAAAAGAACAGACATGCAATGACATGTAGTGGATCCAATTAGTTTAATGAAAACAACACACATGCAATGACATCTAGTGGATCCATGTGGTTTATGAAAAGAACACACATGCAGTGACATCTAGTGTTTATGAAAATAACACACATCCAAGTTTTTTAATGAAAAGCACACACATGCAATGACATTTAGTGGATCCAATTGGTTTATGAAATGAAGACTCATGGAGTGACTCTACTGGTTTATGAATAGAACACACATCAAAGTGGTTGATGAAAAGAACACACATGCAATGACATGTAGTGGATCCAATTGGTTTAATGAAAAGAACACATGCAATGACATCTAGTGGATCCAAGTGGTTTATGAAATGAACACACTTGCAATGACTCTACTGGGTTATGAACAAAACTCACATCCAAGTGGTTTATGAAAAGAACACACATGCAATGACATGTTGTGGATCCAATTAGTTTAATGAAAAGAACACGCATGCAATGACATCTAGTAGATCCAAGTGGTTTAGCAAATGAACACACATGCAATGACATCTAGTGGATCCATGTGGTTTATGAAAAGAACACACATGCAGTAACATCTAGTGGCTTATGAAAATAACACTCATCCAAGTTGTTTAATGAAAAGAACACACATGCAATGACATCTAGTGGATCCATGTGGTTAATGAAATGAACACTCATGGAGTTACTCTAATGGTTTATGAAAAGAACACACATGCAAGTGGTTTACGAAATGAACACACATGCAATGACATCTAGTGGATCCATGTGGTTTATGAAATGAACACTCATGGAGTGACTCTACTAGATCCAATTGGTTTATGAAATGAACCCTCATGGAATGACATCTAGTGGATCCAAGTGGTTTATGAAATGAACACACATGCCATTACATCTAGTGGATCCATGTGGTTTATGAAAAGAACAAACATGTAGTGACATCTAGTGTTTTATGAAAATAACACACACCCTATTGCTTTAATGAAAAGAACACACATGCAATGACATCTAGCGAATCCATGTGGTTTATGAAAAGGACAAACATGTAGTGACATCTAGTGGTTAATGAAAAGCACACACATCCAAGTTGTTTAATAAAAAGAACACACATGCAATGACATCTAGTGGATCCATGTGGTTTATGAAATGAACACTCATGGAGTGACTCTATTGGATTATGAACGGGACACACATCCAAGTGGTTTATGCAATGAACACACATGCAATGACATCTAGTGGATCCAATTGGTTTAATGAAAAGATCACACATGAAATGACATCTAGTGGATCCAAGGGGTTTATGAAATGAACAGATATGCAATGACATCTACTGGATCCATGTGGTTTATGAAAAGTACACAGATGTAGTGACATCTAGTGGTTAATGAAAATAGCACACATCCAAGTTGTTTAATTAAAAGAACACACATGCAATGACATTTAGTGGATCCAATTGGTTTAATAAAAAAACACAAATGCAATGACATCTAGTGGATCCATGTGGTTTATGAAATGAACACACATGCAATGACTCTACTGGGTTATGAACAGAACACACATCCAAGTGGTTTATGAAAAGAACACACATGCAATGACATGTAGTGGATCCAATTAGTTTAATGAAAACAACAGACATGCAATGACATCTAGTGGATCCATGTGGTTTATGAAAAGAACACACATGTAGTGACATCTAGTGGTTTATGTAAATAACACACATCCATGTTTATTAATGAAAAGAACACACATGCAATGACATCTAGTGGATCCATGTGGTTTATGAAATGAACACTCATGGAGTGACTATACTGGTTTATGAAGAGAACACACATCCAATTGGTTTAATGAAAAGAACACACATGCAATGACACCTACTGGATCCATGTGGTTTATGAAATGAACACAAATGCAATGACTCTACTGGTTTATGAATAGAACAGACATCCAAGTGGTTAATGAAAAGAACACACATGCTATGACATGTAGTGGATCCAATTAGCTTAATGAAAAGAACATGCATGCAATGAGATCTAGTAGATCCAAGTGGTTTATGAAATGAACACACATGCAATGACATCTAGTGGATCCATGTGGTTTATGAAAAGAACACACATGCAGTAACATCTAGTGGTTTATGAAAATAACACTCATCCCAGTTGTTTAATGAAAAGAACATACATGGAATGACATCTAGTCGATCCATGTGGTTAATGAAATGAACAATCATGGAGTTACTCTACTGGTTTATGAAAATAACACACATGCAAGTGGTTTATGAAATGAACACACATGCAATGACATCTAGTGGATCGATGTGGTTTATGAAATGAACACTCATGGAGTAACTCTACTAGATCCAATTGGTTTATGAAATGAACCCTCATGGAATGACATCTAGTGGATCCAAGTGGTTTATGAAATGAACACACATGCAATGACATCTAGTGGATCCATGTGATTTATGAAAAGAACAAACATGTAGTGACATCTAATGGTCTATGAAAATAACACACATCCAATTGCTTTAATGAAAAGAACACACATGCAATGACATCTAGCGGATCCATGTGATTTATGAAAAGGACACACATGTAGTGACATCTAGTGATTAATGAAAAGCACACACATCCAAGTTGTTTAATAAAAAGAACACACATGCAATGACATCTAGTGGATCCATGTGGTTTATGAAATGAACACTCATGGAGTGACTCTATTAGTTTATGAACAGGACACACATCCAAGTGGTTTATGCAATGAACACACATGCAATGACATGTAGTGGATCCAATTGGTTTAATGAAAAGATCACACATGAAATGACATCTAGTGGATCCAAGGGGTTTATGAAATGAACACATATGCAACGACATCTACTGGATCCATGTGGTTTATAAAAAGGACATAGATGTAGTGACATCTAGTGGTTTATGAAAATAACACACATCCAAGTTGTTTAATAAAAAGAACACACATGCAATGACATTTAGTGGATCCAATTGATTTAATGAAAAAACACAAATGCAATGACATCTAGTGGATCCATGTGGTTCAATTGGTTTAATGAAAAAAACACACATGCAATGACATCTAGTGGATCCATGTGGTTTATGAAATGAACACTCATGGAGTGACTCTACTAGATCCAATTGGTTTATGAAATGAACACTCAGGGAATGACATCTAGTGGATCCATGTGGTTTATGAAAAGAACAAACATGCAGTGACATCTAGTGGTTTATGAAAATAATACACATCTAATTGGTTTAATGAAAAGAACACACATGCAATGACATCTAGTGGATCCAATTGGTTTAATGAAAAGAACACACATGCAATGACATCTAGGAGATCCATGTGGTTTATGAAATGAACACACATGCAATGACTCTACTGGTTTATGAACAGAACAGACATCCCAGTGGTTAATGAAAAGAACACACATGCCATGACATGTAGTGGATCCAATTAGTTTAATAAAAATAACACGCATGCAATGACATCTAGTACATCCAAGTGGTTTATGAAATGAACACACATGCAATGACATCTAGTGGATCCATGTGGTTTACGAAAAGAACACACATGCAGTAACATCTACTGGTTTATGAAAATAACACTCATCCAAGTTGTTTAATGAAAACAACTCACATGCAATGACATCTAGTGGATCCATGTGGTTTATGAAATGAACACACATGCAATGACTCTACTGGTTTATGAACATAACAGACATCCAAGTGGTTAATGAAAAGAACACACATGCCATGACATGTAGTGGATCCAATTAGTTTAATGAAAATAACATGCATGCAATGACATCTAGTAGATCCAAGTGGTTGATGAAATGAACACACATGCAATGACATCTAGTGGATCCATGTGGTTTATGAAAATAACACACATGCAGTAACATCTAGTGGTTTATGAAAATAACACTCATCCAAGTTGTTTAATGAAAAGAACACACATGCAATGACATCTAGTGGATCCATGCGGTTAATCAAATGAACACTCATGGAGTTACTCTATTGGTTTATGAAAAGAAAACACATGCAAGTGGTTTATGAAATGAACACACATGCAATGACATCTAGTGGATCCAATTGGTTTAAAGAAAAGAACACACATGCAATGACATCTAGTGGATCCATGTGGTTTATGAAATGAACACACATGCAATGACTCTACTGGTTTACGAACAGAACACACATCCAATTGGTTTTTGAAAAGGAGACACATGCAATGACATGTAGTGGATCCAATTGGTTTAATGAAAAGAACACACATGCAATGATATCTAGTGGATCCAAGTGGTTTAAGAAAGGAACACACGTGCAATGACATGTAGTGGATCCATGTGGTTTATGAAAAGAACACACATGCAGTGACATCTAGTGGTTTATGAAAATAACACACATCCAAGTTGTTTAATGAAAAGAACACACATGCAATGACATCTAGTGGATCCTTGTGGTTTATGAAATGAACACTCATGGAGTTACTCTACTGGTTTATGAAAAGAACACACATCCAAGTGGTTTATGAAATGAACACACATGCAATGACATCCAGTGGATCCAAGTTTTTTAATGAAAAGAACACACATGCAATAATATCTAGTGGATCCATGTGGTTTATTAAATGAACACAAATGCAATGACATCTAGTGGATCCATGTGGCTTATTAAAAGAGCACACATCCAAGTGGCTTATGAAATGAGCACACATGCAATGACATCAAGTGGATCCATGTGGTTTATGAAAAGAACGCACATCGAAGTGGTTTATGAAATAAACACACATGCAATGACATCTATTGGATCCATGTGGTTTATGAAATGAACACTCATGGAGTGACTCTACTGGTTTATGAACATAACACACATCCAAGTGGTTTATGCAATGAACACAAATGCAATGACATCTAGTGGATCCAATTGGGTTAATCAAATGAACACACATGCAATGACATCTAGTGGATCCATGTGGTTTGTGAAATGAACACACAAGCAATGACTCTACCGGTTTATGAACATAACATGGATCCAAGTGGTTTATGAAAAGAACACACATGCAATGACATGTAGTGGATCCAATTGGTTTAATGAAAAGAACACACATGCAATGACATCTAGTGGATCCAAGTGGTTTATACAATGAACACACATGCAATGATATCTACTGGATCCATGTGGTTTATGAAAAGGACATAGATGTAGTGACATCTAGTGGTTAAAGAAAATAACACACATCCAAGTTGTTTAATAAAAAGAACACACATGCAATGACATCTAGTAGATCCATGTGGTTTATGTATTGAACACTCATGGAGTTACTCTACTGGGTTATGAAAAGCACACACATCCAAGTTGTTTATGAAATGAACACACATGCAATGACATCTAGTGGATCCAATTGGTTTAATGAAAAGAACACACATGCAATGACATCTAGTGGATCCATGTTGTTTATGAAATGAACACACTTGCAATGACTCTACTAGTTTATGAACAAAACACAGATCCAAGTGATTTATGAAAAGAACACACATGCAATGACATCTAGTGGATCCATGCGGTTAATCAAATGAACACTCATGGAGTTACTCTATTGGTTTATGAAAAGAAAACACATGCAAGTGGTTTATGAAATGAACACACATGCAATGACATCTAGTGGATCCAATTGGTTTAAAGAAAAGAACACACATGCAATGACATCTAGTGGATCCATGTGGTTTATGAAATGAACACACATGCAATGACTCTACTGGTTTACAAACAGAACACACATCTAATTGGTTTTTGAAAAGGAGACACATGCAATGACATGTAGTGGATCCAATTGGTTTAATGAAAAGAACACACATGCAATGATATCTAGTGGATCCAAGTGGTTTAAGAAAGGAACACACGTGCAATGACATGTAGTGGATCCATGTGGTTTATGAAAAGAACACACATGAAGTGACATCTAGTGGTTTATGAAAATAACACACATCCAAGTTGTTTAATGAAAAGAACAGACATGCAATGACATCTAGTGGATCCTTGTGGTTTATGAAATGAACACTCATGGAGTTACTCTACTGGTTTATGAAAAGAACACACATCCAAGTGGTTTATGAAATGAACACACATGCAATGACATCCAGTGGATCCAAGTTTTTTAATGAAAAGAACACACATGCAATAATATCTAGTGGATCCATGTGGTTTATTAAATGAACACAAATGCAATGACATCTAGTGGATCCATGTGGCTTATGAAAAGAGCACACATCCAAGTGGTTTATGAAATGAACACACATGCAAAGACATCAAGTGGATCCATGTGGTTTATGAAAAGAACGCACATGGAAGTGGTTTATGAAATAAACACACATGCAATGACATCTAGTGGATCCATGTGGTTTATGAAATGAACACTCATGGAGTGACTCTACTGGTTTATGAACATAACACACATCCAAGTGGTTTATGCAATGAACACACATGCAATGACATCTAGTGGATCCAATTGGGTTAATCAAATGAACACACATGCAATGACATCTAGTGGATCCATGTGGTTTGTGAAATGAACACACAAGCAATGACTCTACTGGTTTATGAACATAACATGGATCCAAGTGGTTTTTGAAAAGAACACACATGCAATGACATGTAGTGGATCCAATTGGTTTAATGAAAAGAACACATATGCAATGACATCTAGTGGATCCAAGTGGTTTATACAATGAACACACATGCAATGATATCTACTGGATCCATGTGGTTTATGAAAAGGACATAGATGTAGTGACATCTAGTGGTTAAAGAAAATAACACACATCCAAGTTGTTTAATAAAAAGAACACACATGCAATGACATCTAGTAGATCCATGTGGTTTATGTATTGAACACTCATGGAGTTACTCTACTGGGTTATGAAAAGCACACACATCCAAGTGGTTTATGAAATGAACACACATGCAATGACATCTAGTGGATCCAATTGGTTTAATGAAAAGAACACACATGCAATGACATCTAGTGGATCCATGTTGTTTATGAAATGAACACACTTGCAATGACTCTACTAGTTTATGAACAAAACACAGATCCAAGTGATTTATGAAAAGAACACACATGCAATGACATGTAGTGGATCCAATTGGTTTAATGGAAAGAACACATGCAAGGACATCTAGTGGATCCAAGTGGTTTATGAAATGAACACACATGCAATGACATCTAGTGGATCCATGTGGTTTATGAAAAGAACACACACCCAAGTGGTTTATGAACTGAACACACATGCAATGACATCTAGTGGATCCAATTGGTTTAATAAAAAGAACACACATGAAATGGCATCTAGTGGATCCATGCGGTTTATGAAATGAACACTCATGGAGTTAATCTATTGGTTTATGAACAGAACACACATCCAAGTGGTTTATGAAATGAACAAACATGCAATGACATCTAGTGGATCCAATTGGTTTAATGAAAAGAACACACATGCAATGACATCTAGTGGATCCATGTGGTTTATGAAATGAACACACATGCAATGACTCTACTGGTTTATGAACAGGGCCGGTCCTGAGATTTTAGGGGCCCTGGGCGAGACCAAAACCCGGGGCCCTTATTATAGACATCGCTATAATAATAATGAATATACGTTTAGAATATATGTTATCAATTACACTTCAATGCATCTAAAAATAGTGCGCATGCAAATAATTGATAAATATTACCTTGAAATTTTCTTCTAACATTTCTCGATGCAAACTCACGAACGATAGGATCAATGACGACGTCATCCAATAACTTCTTCTCAATACATAATGTTGCCAAACCCAAAATATCTTGAAGGACTCGTATCAGTCTTGAAAAATTTGTAAATATCTCCTTTTTTGTGATTGTATCAAGGCTGCCACATGTTGTTCTATTTTCCTTTTAGAGCCACCAGATTGATACTTTCTCGACAACATGATATAACACAATGCTGATTAAGTTTACATCAAATGTCAAATTATATCAACTTGCATCGTGTGTGTGAAGATAGAGATTAGGGAATAATATACCTGATTGACTATACGCGCAATCAGGGGCCTCAAAAATTAAAATCAGCAAGTCGATGACCTAACGATCAAAAATCAAAGTCACGAGAAATCTAGAAATTGAGGAAGACGCTATTTCACGAAATCATACCGTATTACGGCGGGCCTGCAGATGGCTGATCATCGTGGCCGGGCGCGAACGGGCGAGGTGGATTCGATCGATCCTAAAGAATTCTTCCAAGTTTCGTCATGGCGGCATATTGAGGACTCAAAGGTCGAGTTGGAGTCATTTTAGCTCGCCTGCTCCTAGCGATTAGCAATCGATCGAGCAGATCAGCTAGACTTAGGTCGTAGCCTTGTATGTCTGTTTAATTTCTAGACTTGTTTCCGTCATCTAAAGGTTAATTAAACCTTTTTAGTTTTATTTACAGCTAACCTATATATACGTATGTATACCTGGGGTGGGGCCCCTACAATTTCGGGCCTAGTGCGTCCACACACCCTGCGCCCCCTCAGGGCCGGCCCTGTTTATGAACATAACATGGATCCAAGTGGTTTATGAAAAGAACACACATGCAATGACATGTAGTAGATCTAATTGGTTTAATGAAAAGAACACATGCAATGACATCTAGTGGATCCAAGTGGTTTATGAAATAAACACACATGCAATGACATCTAGTGGATCCATGTGGTTTATGAAAAGAACACACATCCAAGTGGTTTATGAACTGAACACACATGCAATGACATCTAGTGGATACAATTGGTTTAATGAAAAGAACACACATGCAATGACATCTAGTGGATCCATGTGGTTTATGAAATGAACACTCATGTAGTGACTCTACTGGTTTATGAACAGAACACACATCCAAGTGGTTTATGAAAAGAACACACATGCAATGACATGTAGTGGATCTAGTTGGTTTAATGAAAATAACACATGCAATGACATCTAGTGGATCCAAATGGTTTATGAAATCACCACACATGTAATGACATCTAGTGGATCCATGTGGTTTATGAAAAGAACACACATCCAAGTTGTTAAATGAAAATAACACACGTGCAATGACATCTAGTGGATCCATGTGGTTTATGAAATGAACACTCATGGAGTTACTCTTCTGGTTTATGAAAATAAGACACATCCAAGTGGTTTATGAAATGAACACACATTCAATGACATCTAGTGGATCCATTTGGTTTAATGAAAAGAACACACATGCAATGATATCTAGTGGATCCATGTGGTTGATGAAATGAACACTCATGGAGTGACTCTACTAGATCCAATTGGTTTATGAAATGAACACTCATGGAATGACATCTAGTGGATCTATGTGGTTTATAAAATGAACACACATGCAATGACATCTAGTGCATCCATCTGGTTTATGAAAAGAACAAACATGTAGTGACATCTAGTGGTTTATGAAAATAACACACATCCAATTGGTTAATGAAAAGAACACACATGCAATGACATCTAGTGGATCCATGTGGTTTATAAAAAGGACACACATGTAGTGACATCTAGTGGTTAATGAAAATAACACACATCCAAGTTGTTTAATAAAAATAACACACATGCAATGCCATCTAGTGGATCCATGTGGTTTATGAAATGAACACACATGCAATGACTCTACTGGGTTATGAATAGAACACACATCCAAGTGGTTTATGAAAAGAACACACATGCAATGACATGTAGTGGATCCAATTGGTTTAATGAAAATAACACACATGCAATGACATCTAGTGGATCCAAGTGGTTTATGAAATGAACATGCATGTAATGACATCTAGTGGATCCATGTGGTTTATGAAAAGGACACACATGTAGTGACATCTAGTGGTTAATGAAAATAACACACTTCCAAGTTGTTTATTAAAAAGAACACACATGCAATGACATCTAGTGGATCCTTGTGGTTTATGAAATGAACACGAATAGCTGTGAGACTCGACACATTTTTGATGGTTTTTATTAACGGTTTTCTCCCGGACTTGATCGTTTTCTGGCTTTACCTAACGCTAATACTTCGGTAGCAAGGAAAACATGGTTTTTAATGTGTTCTTTATGTTCTGCACATCAACAAAAGGTTTTAACTAGACAAACACAATATCTGGAGAAAACAAGCAAATTTCGCTTTGCAAACACGTGAGGGGACCTCACAAAAGCTTTAACGAGCAACTATACGGCGGGAATATTTTTCTGGCCGTATAGTTCCCACTGTATAGTTGCCGCTGCCTCTGTCTTGTTAAAAGGGACAACTTACATGAAGGGACTGGGGACGAAAACAAAATGCAGCAACTGCCAGACCATCCATAAGGGAGAAAGAAGAGATCTGGAGAAGAAGGAGAAGATGTTCTTAATTTATCTCCACAATATTCAACCTCCTAGCCAATACACCTCCATAGCCACTACTTGTACTTGAGAGAGAGGGATCTCCACCTTGCAAGACTAGGGTTTGAGATTATTTCTTCCGATCTTGAATTGTGTTGGATATTTTTCTATTCTTATTGTGGATCTCCACGGTAATACCGAGACGAATTCCCTTTATTTGATTATATTGATGATCCATTCTTCTCTCATGTGTGAGTAATTCCCTTGGGCGTGGGAGATGTAGGGGATTTGTGAGATGTGATGTGCCTTCATATATTTTCCATTATTTTGTGATTGATTCTAATTACTATATTATGTGTGCTTGACTATCTGTGGGATTCCTAATGCTATCCAATTAAGGGCCTAGAAAACATGATGCTTTGTTCTACATAGATAAAATCTTGTTCGCTAGTGGACCAGCGACCCTCGAGTGACACGGGGATATCAATGGAAAGCTAGTAGACTCAAGGATAACGAGTAACCACTGTGCTTATTGCATTAGTCCGATCCAAGGAGCTTAATCGCTAAGCGACCTGAAGGGTATTAATCGTCTAGTGTCTAACCATAGTTTTGGTAACAGGCTAGTAGGATTATTGAAGTTGGGATGAAATCTACCAAGAGGAGTTCCGGCTAATTATGGGTTGCTCGCCTACACATATATTTATAAGATTATAATTGTTACATTTATTATTCATCCACCTGGCACAATCACTATCATCATGAACTGAATCTCCCCATGCCTTCTTTTGCCATCTGCAGTAAACAACAAACAACCAAGTCGTTCTTTACTTTTATGCTTTATATTTCTGAAGTTTATATTTTAGTTCTATTTATATACATCTCATTTAATCAAAACCCATTCCTACTTCAACACTTACCATCGGGCTCCCTGTGGGATAGATATCTATACTTCAAAACTAGCTAGAAACGATCTGTGCACTTGTAGACATCAAGCTATTTTCTGGCGCCATTGCCAGAGAACTAAGCGATAAAAGTGTTTGTCTTTTGACATTTCAGGTGTTGCTACTACAAAATGTTCTCCTTAGGAGACAAAGGGTCTACACGCTCTGGTAGGACCTACCTGCTAGATTATATTAAATGTGTGCTTGCTTAGAGGCGCGAAGAAATTATTGAAAAAAATTTAAGATCAAATAAAGTTAAGTTTGAAAACCTGAGTGATATTATGGAAATCATGTCTATTTACAGGACAACTCCTATGAAACTTGAGAAAAATCTCAGGGAATACAGTGCTCCAAGTTCTGAATTTCTTAAACAACCAATAGAGTTCCCTAATCCTGAAGTTAGAGAATATCGATTCGATGCTGGAATTATTAAAAATTTGTAGGAAAAAGCTTTCAGTGGAAGCGATGATGAAGACCCGGGAAGACATATAAGAGAGTTTGATGATGTGATAACTTTGCTTGGACCAAAAGGTTTACCGAGAGACTTTTCTCGTCTTAAATTATTTTGATGGTCTCTTAAAGGTAAAGCTCTAGACTGGTTATATTCTCTCCCTCGCCATTACATTAAATGTTGGGAAAACTACATTGTTAAATTCATAAACAGATTTAATCCTTTTAGAAAGGTAACTGAACTAAGAAAGAATATAGGCAACTTTATTCAGAATGTGGGAGAAAACTACCCACAAGCCTAGGAAAGATTCTTTGGAATGATCAATAGTATTCCTAATCATGGCTATTCTAAATATACTATTTGCCATTTATTTTATCACGGTCTTAATACTCAACGTAGATAATTGATTGACCTCTCGGCAGGAGGGTCTATAAATACTCTAACTATTAAGGAATGTTTGGAATTGATGTCTACTAGGGCTAATAATGATTCTTTATATAATCCTAATTTTGGCACTAAGCTGGAAAGAGGGATACTTCGGATAACTCCTGATCTTATGCCCAAGGTACGCAAAACAATGAAAGAAAAAGGTATACCTTTCGAACTTTCTAAGGAAAACAAAGTAGATTTGTTACAAGTTTTAAATGAAGAAGATGAAACTAGAAAAGTTTTTCAAGAATTAAAACATTGACAAGTAAAATCTCATAATAACTTGCATAAGCATTTCCAAAAATACAAAAAGATTTTGGCAGAACTCACTGAAAATTATGATGAGATTGGCCAAGAAATAAAACTATTTCACAAGTATCTTAGTATGATTGAAACCTAATGTGAACAAATAGCATCTGGCTATCACATTTTTCTTTGTGATGATAAAGATATTTCTGTTTCTACTAATGTTGTTACAAGAAGGGGTGCAGTTGTTACAGGACCCTTAGGACCACTAGAATATGAAGCTAAAAAGAGTGAAAGGAAAAATCCTTACTCGAAGCAAGCCAAGAAGATGATACATTGGTGGATCCTCAAGATGAGACTGAAACACAGGATCAAACCAAGGAGGATCAAAATGATGCACAGGATGACCATCATGACTTGATGCAGAGATGGTTGATCCAAGAGAAGATAAAGAAATAAGCAAGGAAGATGACGTTGTTGTAGTAGAAAATAAGAAAAGCCATAAGCAACAACAAAAGAAAGCAACGAAAGAGCCTGACCCCCCACAAAAGGTAAAAGACAAGAGTAAGACAAGTGAGAAAAAGCTTCCTTATCCAGATCAAAAAAAGAAAGCACCGGATCAAGTAATTTATAATTCTTTCACAAAGGCAATTAATGACCTTCGTCTAGAAATTCCATTTGCGGAAGCAATCAAAGTTCCTGCTTATAGTAAATTCCTCCGTGATATTCTTAGTAGAAAGAAAGAAATAACTGAAATAGTTGCCATGGTAACTAGCTATCCTGCTAATGGGAAGCTGTTGTCTAAGTCTGGAGATCCAGGAATACCAACTATTTCATGCTCAATAGGTAAAACTGATATTCACAATGCCTTGTGTGATCTAGGAGCAGGAGTTAGTGTAATGCCATACTCCCTCTATAAAAGGTTAGGTCTAGGAGAGTATTCTCCTACTACTATCACTTTATAGATGGCTAACAAGTCCACTAAACAACCCGTTGGTGTGATTGAGGATGTTTTACCTAGAATAGATGAGCATGTTATTCCCACTGATTTTATCATTCTTGAAATGCCAGAAGATGAAAAATTATCTATAATGCTTGGAAGACCTTTCCTTAGTACTATAGGTGCATCAATAGATTGTGCTGAAGGAAATATAATCTTCAATGTTTATGATGCTGAAATCATCCGGTATTTTCCAAAGAAGCTAGAAGCAGGAGAAAGATATGTTCCACCAGCAAAATGAGTTCATGTGGTAAGTACCTTTGATAAGGGGCAACCCAAGGTAAGAATTCGAGAACAGAAGAAAGGTTGAGTTACTCAACCATTCTTAATAAATGCTTAATGGGAGTCAACCCATCTCATCAATTAAGTAGATTAGAGAATAAGAAGTTCATCACATTCCTACCACTTTTTCACAGACATTCTTGCAGAAGCGCGTCCGTGAAGATGTAGGTGTCAAAAAGTAGTAGAAACATTGATTGAATGAGTATAGAATAATAACAAGATTAAAAGTTAGAGTATTCCATTTATAGAAGTTAAATTTTTTCTTTTAATATTCTATTGTTGGTCGACAATTTTTACTATCAAATTTCTCTAAAAAATAAGGTACTTCACTAAGTTTTGGGATAAGAAGGTATCCTCGAAGAAATAGAATTTTTTGATGATTACTGATGGTTTAACGACCAACTATACGGTGGGAATAAAAATTCCGGCCGTATAATTCTGGTTGTATAGATATCTTTGTCATCAACAAATTTTCTTCGAAGGCACAGAGAGTTTAACGACCAACTATATGGCAGGAATAAAAATTCCGGCCATATAGCTCTGGTCGTATAGATATCGATGCCTCCGTACAAGATTCTTTGAAAGGTACTGAGAGTTTAATGACCGACTATACGGCCAGAATTTGTATTCCCGTCGTATAGCTCTGGTCGTATAGATATCGATGCCTCTGTACAAAATTTATTCCAAGGTACTAGGAGTTTAACGACCAACGATACGGCAGGAATAAAATTTCAGGCCGTATAGTTCTGGTCGTATAGATATTGATGCTAGTTTTAGGAATTTATCTCGAGAGACATATAGTTTAACGGCCAACTATACGGCAGGATTATTGTGATCCGGCCGTATAGTTGCGTCCGTATAGCTGTTTTCTGTAAAAAGAAACCCTAGTTGGTGGCACCGCCACAACTATACGGGCAGAATCACATCACCCGCCCGTATAGTTTGGTGCGACCACAAAATCGCACCGGGGCATCTAGGTCTTCCTCCTCTCCTCATTATTTCTCTCATATTCTCTGTCCAAACCTCTCAAAATCCACCTAGAACTTTTGATTTTTCGCGAATTTCATTCATTTGAGTGGGGGAATCAATAGATCGGTATGTTTCTCTCCATATCCATGCTTTATTTATAGATTTCCATGGTTGAAACTATCACATTGATCTAGTAGATGAACTCAAGCTTATTTCATTTTCCCTATTAATTTCTCACGTTAGGATTGATTTTTTCCACGTAGAATCGTTCATATATCATATAGAAACTATATGCCTAAGGTTTTATGGTGAAATTTTTCAGTGCATCACGATGAACAAATTCGGTAACCTCTTTCATTCGAGCAAGCACCAACGAGGTAAGGGCTCGAGCTCGTGGTCCTGAGCCCCGCGCAACTCCAAGTTAGACATTGTCTCATCAAGGAGGGTGCTACCCACATGCTGGGCCGACCACAACTTTCTCACTGCGGTAGGGTTGAAGGAGGATTTCGACCTCATGTGCAACATGGCAGGGTTGGCGGTACTTGGCTTCGCAAGCCACGACACCTACGCCGAGCTCACCCATGAGTTCCTTGCCTCCTTCTACGGCCACCACAAGGAGAAAGGTAACATGTGCATGATAAGCTTCACCATGAACCAACAGCACTATGAAATAAATTTTTGAACAATTTTGCAATGCCTTCAGCCTCCCTCATACTGGGGAGCCCAATGTTACTAACCTCTATAATGTCACAAGTGGAGAGACTTGGGAGGTTATTTCTATTAATGGTGACAGTCAATTTTACCAAAAGAAGATGTCCACCATTCAAAACTCAACCATCCGCTACTATGCTTTGTTCCTCGCCAACACAATGCTAGGAAGGGGTGACACTGGTTCCATGGCCAATGTGGACATGGCAATGATCACCAAGGCTCTCTTCCCCATCGCACCGTAAAGCCCTAGTCCTGCAACTCTACTCATCCAGCACTTTCGCCACCAGAGCAACAAGATCAAAGGTGATATTCGCATTGGTGGATTGGTAACCCACCTTTCCTATCCATCAGATATTGTACTACCTGTTATGGAACCTGTAAACGGCTCCAAACTTATGGACGTCAAGTATTTGACTGCTTGTGGCTTCCTTGGTGTTTACCATGATAACCGGAGGCTCCGAGCATATCAATTCAATTATCTTGGTGATGCACAGGGAGAGAAGGTCCAGTTGACATGCCCCCAAGCCTTCTCAATTATGGAGAAGGACGCTTGGATCCTCACCAAGCACCAAGTGATGGAGATCCTGGCCAAGCTCTAGTCTGATGAGGAGGAAGGTGAAGAAGGAGGATAGTAGGATGAGTAGGAGCAGGAGCAGGAGCAGGAGCAAGAGGAAGAGCAGGGACACAACCCTGCTTGGGAAGGATAGCAGCAGCAGCCAGGAGGAGCCTGGGACCCGTGGCCCAACCAGCCACAGCAGGGGTATGACTACGTCCCCTACCAAGAATTCCAGTGGCTCAACCAACATGTTGGGGAGATCGACCACACTCTTCAGGAAGTGAATGAAGATGTGAATACTTTAACTCACAACTTCAGTCACTTCATGACCCACTTCCCCGACTACTACCAGCAATATCCATACCAGCCGCGAAATGACGACAACAACTGAGCCTAGCAATAGCCAAAGCTCGGGGGAGGTTTGAAAACTTCCAAACTTTGCATTCATGTTTTTATTTCTTCTTTTTATTTATTTTTTTTCTTCAAAATTTGCATGTTTATTTTCAGTTTTGCATTCCTAAATCGAAAATACAAAAAAATTAGTTGTAACTTTATTTTTCAAGTTCGTTTCTTTGTTTCTCTCGGAGATTGCTTAATTTCAAGTGATTTGGAAATATGGAATTTAGGAGAGGTTTGACTCTAATACGAGAACGAAACAAGCAAGAGGAGGTATCACATTCCTTTCATCACACTCTTTGGAACCTTAAATTGATCTTACAACTATTAACTTTCTTACACTAGAGTCACTCCCCGCCTAGCTTGTTATCCTACAAATTCTATTCCTTTGCTAGTGTCTCCTTTTTAGCTTTGAAACAATGAGCAATGAACTTGGTTAAAAGTACTTCCTACATTTTTACAACAAGAAAAAGCATCTGAAAGATGACTTGAGTCCATGCTTAGCTCAAAGAATTTGATATTAGAACTACTCCATCCCATTTGAGCAGAATATAAATAGACTCGATAGTACCCTTGATTGAAATTGTTTGATTAAATGGATGCTTCGAAGTAGTATAAATAATGCCACTACTTTTTCTAATAACTACCGTAAGATATTGCTTTGCGTGTGTCATTACAACTCTGACGTGCTCCATAGGGAACTATTAACTCCGCTGTCCAACGAACGATCTAAATGTGGGAAACCACTTGATTTCAGCTATTGAGTTATGTAAACGTTTGTAGCAGCAATGCTATGACGTGTTAAAATTTTAGTCTCCTCATGGTTGCATGTTCCAAGTGAAGTTGTAGGACTCCTCTAGCCCATTATTGCTCAACAATTATTTATTGGCATGGTCACGAGTGTGCAACACAACCCCAATTAATATGTTAAAAATAGTGGCATGATTTCTCTATGAAAGAGCTGAAAATTTTGAAAGACAAAAGAAAGAAAAAGGTGCTTTGAGAGTCTTGCAATTTTGACATGGGAGTGGATGAGTTGTTCTTAAATTAAATGTTTTTATGCCAACTTGAGTACTCTTAATTGGTTAAACAAACAAGAACAAAAAGTTTTCATCTCTCAACAAAGAGAGGTAACAAAAGAATTTGTCTCACTTTCCTAGCTAAAGTTGCGACACTTGCTTGGGCATATGATTTATTTGCTGACAAGATATACGTGGTTAGGAAGTGGACTCAGTGCAATCTTGTGAATACTTGTATGATCATATTTAAGATTGCAGGAATTGTGAAGAAAAAAATTTGACACCAATTCAAACTTGTGAGTTCCTTTATTTTCAGTCTCGAATCTCTGCTATTCCTCCTTATTTCCTTGTCACTCGAGGGCGAGCAACATCTAAGCTTGGGGAGTTGATAGCTGTGAGATTCGACATATTTTTATGGTTTTTATTGATGGTTTCCTCCCGGATTTGATCATTTTCTGGCTTTACCTAACGCTACTACTTCGGTAGCAAGGAAAGCATGGTTTTGAATGTGTGTTTTAGGTTCTGAATGTCAACAGAAGGTTTTAACTAGAGAAACACAATATTCTGGAGAAAACAAGCAAATCTCGCTTTGGAAGCACGTGAGGGGACCTCATAGAAGCTTTAACGAGCAACTATATGGTGGGAATATTTTTTCAGCCGTATAGTTGCCGCCGCCTCTGTCTTGTCAAAAGGGACAACTTCCATGAAGGGATCGAGGACAAAAACAAAATGCAGCAGCCGCCACACCATCTAGAAGGGAGAATTAAAGAAGAGATCTAGACAAGAAGGAGAAGACGTTCTTCATCTCGCTCCACAATCTTCAACCTCCTAGCCAATACACCTCCATAGCCACTACTTGTTAATTGAGAGAGAGAGGGATATCCACCTTGCAAGACTAGGGTTTTAGATTGTTTCTTCCCATCTTGAATTATGTTGGATATTTTTCTATTCTTATTGTGGATCTCCATGGTAATACTGAGACGAATTCCATTTATTTGAATATATTGATGATCCATCCTTCTCTCATGTGTGAGTAATTCCCTTGGGCATGGGAGATGTAGGGGATTTGTGAGATGTGATCTTCCTTCATATATTTTCCATTATTTTGTGATTAATTCTAATTACTATATTATGTGTGCTTGACTATCTGTGGGATGCATAATGCTTGTTGTCCAATTAAGGGCCCAGACAACATGATGCTTTGTTCTACATAGATAAGATCTTGTTCGCTAGTGGACCGGCGACCCCCGGGTGACACGGGGATATCAATGGAAAACTAGTAGACTCGAGGATAACAAGTAACCACTATGCTTATTGCATTAGTCCGATCCAAGGATCTTAATCGCTATGCGACCTGAAGGGTCTTAATCGTCTAGTGTCTGAACATGGTTTTGGTAACAGGATAGTAGGATTATTGAAGTTAGGATGAAATCTACGAAGAGGAGTTCCGGCTAATTATGGGTTGCTCGCCTACACATATATTTATAAGATTATAATTGTTACATTTATTATTCATCCACCTGGCACAATCACTATCATCATGAACTGAATCCACCTGGCACAATCACTATTATTCTAATTACTATATTATGTGTGCTTGACTATCTGTGGGATTCCTAATGCTATCCAATTAAGGGCCTAGAAAACATGATGCTTTGTTCTACATAGATAAAATCTTGTTCGCTAGTGGACCAGCGACCCTCGAGTGACACGGGGATATCAATGGAAAGCTAGTAGACTCAAGGATAACGAGTAACCACTGTGCTTATTGCATTAGTCCGATCCAAGGAGCTTAATCGCTAAGCGACCTGAAGGGTATTAATCGTCTAGTGTCTAACCATAGTTTTGGTAACAGGCTAGTAGGATTATTGAAGTTGGGATGAAATCTACCAAGAGGAGTTCCGGCTAATTATGGGTTGCTCGCCTACACATATATTTATAAGATTATAATTGTTACATTTATTATTCATCCACTTGGCATAGTCACTATCAATATGAACTGAATCTCCCTCCGCCTTCTTTTGCCATCTGCAGTAAACAACAAACAACCAAGTCGTTCTATACTTTTATGCTTTATATTTCTGAAGTTTATATTTTATTTCTATTTAAATACAATGATATGGGGTGGCCCAATCTTCTCAGTAAGCGGATGGCGGTGATGATGGTGGATGATAGATAACTAGCCTGTAGCTATGAACTCTCCCGCTCGATCCCTGATGCCAATGCAATAGCTCTCGAACCTTGTAGGATATTCACAACACCACGCTCTTACGCACGCAGCCGTGACCACAAACGGTAGTATGCAATCTACTAATTCCCAATGGAACAACAGATCACACTCAATTATAGTTGGTAGATTCGAACACAGGGTAATTCTAGAGGTTCTATGAAAGAAACAACTCCAAAATAGTTTTAACATGGTCTAACCTAAACTAGAGGGCGTTCCTAGGCTTATATGGCCGCCAGAACGTCTGAAAAACGCGAAACGAAAACGTGTCTGATACAGTCAGATCCGTCCGGATCTGATGGGAACTTTTTGGGCCGGATTATCCGGTCTAAGAGGGCCGGATTATCCGGTGGCCGGATTTTCCGACGGAAAAGTCCGGTCAAATATCTGCCCCGACACAGAACGTCGCGCTAACGTCCTTAGAAGGATCTCCAAAGCAGGGCCGGATTATCCGGGGTGTGGGGGGCGGATTATCCGGGGTCTTTTAGACGTGGAAGTACTCATTGGAAAGATCTTGGAATTATCTATCCAACAAGTGCTTATTTGCTTGATTTAGAGTTCGTATGGGGAATCCACGTCCGTTTCAATTTCAGGACTTCTGTCTGTCTGAATTGAACGTTTCTTCTCTTTGATGATCTCCCTTGCTTGTATTGCGCCTTCCTCCCGCTCCTCCCTCGCGCATCCTTGGGCGATCATCATGTTGGGCTTCTCTTGTAGCCCTTCTCCTCCTCGCGCCATGCTTGTTTCTCCAACGAACCTGATCATACATAAATGCATAGACTTAGGCAGTATAAAGTTCTCATCAATCAAAGTACCAGATTCGTTTAGGAGTAAATTCACCTGTTGTTCAAGTAGCTTAGCACGAGCTATTGTAATAGGTCCAATTCTAATCTCATTAGACTGATCCTTTCTTGCAATAGTTGTAGCATCTTCAGTAGTCATTGGGGTAGGTGTAATTGTAGGGATGTCCTCATCATCTCCCCCCTTCAAAAGGCGTCGACCTCGACGCTCCAAGGTCTTCTCCAGCATATGGTGACAAATCAGCAATGTTGAAGCTATTGCTAACTCCACCAAACTCCTCAATAGGTATATGAACCGAGTAGGCGTTATCATTAATCTTGGCTAACACCTTGTAAGGACCAGTACCACGTGGCTTCAATTTTGACTTTCGAAGTAGTGGGAACCTATCCTTGCGTAGATGCACCCAAACCATATCTCCAGGCTTGAACAACACTTCTTTCCTTGCTTGATTCCTTGCAGCAGCAATTTTCTTGCCTTTCTTCTCAATAGCCTCTCGAGTCTTCTCATGTATTTTCTTCACATAATCAGCATGTTTTGATGCCTCCATATCAACTCTCTCATGTAATGGCAGAGGCAACATATCAAGTGGCGTCAATGGCTTGAAACCATACACCACCTCAAAAGGACAAAGCTGAGTAGTTGAATGCACCGCCCTGTTGTAAGCAAACTCAACATGTGGCAAACACTCTTCTCACTCCCGCAGATTCTTTTTAATCATGGTCCTTAGCAGCTGTGACAATGTTCGATTCACCACCTCCGTTTGACCATCTGTTGGGGTGACATGTAGTACTGAACAGCAGCTTCGTTCCTAGCTTCCCCCATAAGGTCTTCCAAAAGTAGCTCATGAACTTCACATCATGGTCAGAAACAATCGTTTTTGGTACTCCATGTAATCTCACGATGTCCCTAAAAAACAGGTTAGCAACATGCGACGCATCGTCGCTTTTGTAGCAGGCAATAAAATGAGCCATCTTAGAGAACCTATCCACTACCACAAATATAGAATCATGACCTCTCTGAGTTTTAGGTAGACCTAGCACAAAATCCATACTAATGTCTTCCCATGGAGTAGTAGTTGCAGAGAGAGGTGTATACAAATCGTGAGGCTTCAGCTTAGATTTCGACTTGTGGCATGTAATACATCGGCTCACAAATCTGTACACATCACGCCTCATCTTGGGCCAATAAAAGTGATCAGCAAGCATGAGCAACGTCTTTTCACGCCCAAAGTGACCCATCAAACCACCAGCATGTGATTCCTGCACTAAGAACAAACACAACAACGATTCTAGAATACATAGTTTGTTAGCTCGAAACATATATCCATCATGTATATGATACTTATCCCATGCGTTTCTAAGAGCACACAAACGATATGGTTCAACAAAATCATGGTCAGTTGCATAAAGTCCACAAATAGCTTCTAATCCAGGAATTTTAACATCAAGATTGGTTAATAGCATGTTCTTCCTAGACAGAGCATCAGCAACAACATTCTCTTTTCCCTTCTTATAATTAATGATGTAAGGAAAAGACTCAATGAACTCAACCCATTTAGCTAATCTTCTATGCAAGTTTGATTGAGCTTTCAAGTATTTCAATGCTTCATGATCAGAATGTATGATGAATTCCTTTGGCCACAAATAATGTTGCCAAACCTCAAGTACTCTAACAAGTGCATACAATTCTTCATCATAGATAGAATAATTCAAACGAGCACCAGTCAATTTCTCAGAAAAATAAGCTATAGGCCGACCCTCTTGCATCAAAATGCCACCTATGCCTATACCACTAGCATCACATTCAACTTCAAATTGCTTCGAAAAATCAGGTAATGCAAGTAATGGTGCAGAAGTAAGCAAACGTTTTAATGTATCAAATGCAATGTCTTGGGCCGCGCCCCATACAAAAGGAACACCTTTCTTTGTCAAATCATTTAATGGTGCAGCAATGGTGCTAAAATCTTTCACAAAGCGCCTATAGAAACCAGCGAGACCGTGGAAACTACGCACTTGACTAACATTCATTGGAGTAGGCCAATTCTGAATTGATTCAATTTTAGATTGATCTACCTCTACTCCATGCTTAGAAACAACAAATCCTAGGAATATGACCTTATCTTTTGCAAATGTGCACTTCTCAAGATTAGCATACAATTTATTATCACGCAACACTTGCAAAACCTTTCTAATATGAGTGCAATGTTCAGTTTTGTTGTGGCTGCATATAAGTATATCGTCAAAGTAAACAACCACGAAACGACCAATAAACTCTCTCAAAAGATGATTCATCAAACGCATGAAAGTACTAGGTGCATTAGTAAGACCAAACGGCATAACTAACCACTCATACAAACCGAATTTAGTTTTGAAAGCAATTTCCCATTCATCCCCTTCTTTCATCCTAATTTGATGATAACCACTATGCAAGTCAATTTTAGAGAAAACAGCAGCACCACTCAATTCATCTAGCATATCCTCTAAGCGTGGAATAGGACGACGATATCGAATAGTGATGTTATTAATCGCTCTACAATCAACACACATGCGCCATGTACCATCTTTCTTAGGAACTAAAATAACAGGAACAACACAAGGGCTAAGAGAAACACGAATGTACCCTTTATCCAGCAAAGCTTGTAATTGCTTCTGAATTTCCTTAGTTTCTTCGGGATTAGTCCAGTAAGGTGCACAGTTGGGAAGTGTGGCGCTAGGAATTAGGTCCACTTGATGTTCTATACCACGCAATGGAGGTAAACCTGCGGGTACGTCTTCTGGAAACACATCCCCAAAGTCCTGCAAAACAGAAGAGACACCAAGAGAAATAGGGGTCATGTCGTTAGAAACCAATACCTCGCCCTTATACATGAGCACAAGTGGCATGGCTGTAGGATCCTCACGGAATTCTGTCATATCCTCCTTGGTGGCTAGTATCAATAACCCAGGCACTCTCTCACTTTTTGTTATATCACTCAATGTAGGCTCAATTACATCAGGAACAGCTGTTACACAGTCTCACCGAGTGGTAGTATCTTCCTTCAAGTTCACCTCTATCTTCTAGAGAGAATCATTCACAATTTCTTGTGGTGTCATTGGCTGCATAGTAATCTTCTTTCCTTTGAATTCCAAGTGATATGTATTGGCTCGGCCATTGTGTTGCACATGGCGATCATAGAGCCAAGGCCGACCCAATAGTAGGTGACAAACAGTCATAGGAACCACATCAAAATCAATAGAATCTTTGTATGGCCCTATTTGAAAATTCACACGTACCATATGATTTACCTTCATCTCACCATTGTTGCTCAACCATTGTATGTAGTATGGCTTGGGATTAGGTAAATATGTCAAATTCAGTTTGGCACATAGTTCCTTACTTGCAAGATTTCTGCAGCTACCTCCATCAATAATTACCTTGCAAGTTTTGTTTGGTCCAACTAGAGCTTTTGTTTGGAACAAGTTGCAACGCTGGGATTCCTCAACCGGTTGCCACTTAGTACACATGAAGATACGACAATAGTGGGTGCACGCTCAGCATATGCATCAGCACCATCCTCGCCGTCATCAATATCATCATCAGAATCTTCATCTCCACTTTCTACTTCACCTTGTTCATTAACAAACATAACCTTGCTGTTTGGACAATCTTTCTTGTAGTGACCTCTACCTCCACAAGTATGGCACACCACATCACGAGTACGTGCAGTAGACATGTTGGAACCCGAGCTAGCAGCATGAGCAACGGGTTTCCGAGCATTAGAACCAAACGAAGGTGTACTTGATGGTTTGACCGATGGTGTAAACGGAACAGCAGCTGGTGGCGCGGCTGTAGGAGGCGTAGGTCTGGCCGAAAATATGCTAGAGGATGGAAAACGAGCGCGTGACTTCGCCTCTTCTACCAACTGGGATTCAGCCTCTCTAGCATGATGCAACAACTCATTCATAGTCTCGTACTTGTGATGACGAACAATGCTCTTGATTGGTAACTTCAGATTGTTTAGGTCATCTCAATGGACTCACGAACTCGAGCACGCTGCATAAGCATCTCCATCTCCATGTAGTACTCATCAACTGTCATGGTGCCTTGCTTCAATTGCGTCAATTTATCAAAAATGGATCGCAAGTAATTGGTTGGTACGAAACGTGCCTTCATGATTTGCTTCATCTCACGCCAATCCATCACAGGAAGTTCATTGTCCTCCCTCCTATGTTGCACAAGAGCATCCCACCAACGCAAAGCATAACCATCAAATTCAGATGCTGCAAGTTTGACCTTCTTATCTTCTGGATAGTCAAATAAGTGCAAGAGTTTCTCAATCTTCAACTCCCATGTGAGGTAGTCTTCAGGATCAATGGAACCATCAAACTTAGGAATTGAGAATTTTGGCTTACCCAAACCATCATCAGCAACTGGTTGGGCACACGTGGACCATGCCCAAGATGGGCAAACCCACGACCATGAGCAGGGACAGGGGGAATAGCACGTCCCCTGCCAGCATGTGGAGCAGCATCAACAACGCTACCCTCATCGAAATCATCAAAGGCATCATCATGTTGAGGATTTTTCCTTCTATGTAAAGCGGCTGTCAAACCCTCAATGGACTGCTGCAAAGTGGTGACATTGACATTGAGCGTAGCCACTTGCGTTTGGATAGTATCAACCGTCCCAACATGCTATCTCATATTCATATCTTGGAGATTCTTGTCAATGGCATCTGTCGTGCTAGTAAACACACGTGTCAAGTGGGATTTCAAAGCCTCATATTCACGCCAATTGACGAGCTCCTCATCCTTCTTTTTCTGCAACACAACATCATCATCACTAGTAGACATGATTAGTAGGTTAGTGCAAAAATCTGAATTTGTATGGTGGAAACTCTCACAACTCACTCACAACTAATAAGAAAGGAGATCTTACCATTCCAAAGTGAATAAAGATGCACTTGATGTGATGAAGTGAATATCAAAGGTATAGAGAATGATCGCAGGACACACAGGTTATTTAAGGTGGAGCTATAGGTATGGTATCCTATCTACACCGCAAACAAGTCCTAGTGCTGATCGTACAAAAACCCAAGAAACACACACGGTGGAGATAAACGTGGCAAAGCAATTTATGAACAGGAATATTGCAATGCACAAGAGAGACACTAGTAATAGCTCAAATAGAACAGACACACGATTGCTCAATCTACTAGTGCTATAATGAAACTAGGCTTCCAACAATGCACACTTTGATATCTCTTTTTGTCACGCTTGTAGATCTTTTCTTTTCTCTTTTTTTAACAACTTTTTTTCTTCTTTCTCTTTTTTTATTGATTTTTCAACTATCTGACACAATGCAATACGTGATGCAACAAATCTAAGCAATTAGTGGCCGGATATTCCGGTTCGTCAGGGGCCGGATAATCCGGTCGACCTAGAAAAAAAATTTGCACTTCAAACCCTAATGAGCAGCCTGTCGGAGCAAAGCAACTAGTCTCGTGGGTACGTTCCTAGGCACGGATGCTGTAGATAGGCTGTGTCTATGGTATGCAAACAAAGGTACGCTATGTGGACTCGGACAAACGAGGAAAAACATGCGGAACACGGTGATGGTTGACACGACGGAAAACAATATCAAACCCTAAACCTAGACACAAACGAAAAACTAGACTCCTACGAGGAAAAACCTGCAGATCAGATCTACGAGAAGATACAATCAGCAACTAAAACTTGAAAACGATGCAATCTAGTCTATGGCAAATCTTTTTGTAAGGCTTTTTCTGTATAGGACGAAAAACACTCTCTAATCTATGGATGGATTCGTGGATGCTTACCGAGGCAACACTGGAAATCTGATACCAAGATGATATGGGGTGGCTCGATCTTCTCAGTAAGCGGATGGCGGTGATGATGGTGGATGATAGATAACTAGCCTGTAGCTATGAACTCTCCCGCTCGATCCCTGATGCCAATACAACAGCTCTCGAACCTTGTAGGATATTCACAACACCACGCTCTTACGCACGCAGCCATGACCACGAACGGTAGTATGCAATCTACTAATTCCGATGGAACAACAGATCACACTCAATTATAGTTGGTAGATTCGAACACAGGGTAATTCCAGAGGTTCTATGAAAGAAACAACTCCAAAATAGTTTTAACGTGGTCTAACCTAAACTAGAGGGCATTCCCAGGCTTATATGGCCGCTAGAACGTCCGAAAAACACGAAACGAAAACGTGTCTGATACAGTCAGATCCGTCTGGATCTGATGGGAACTTTTTGGGCTGGATTATCCAGTCTAAGAGGGCCGGATTATCCGGTGGCCAGATTTTCCGGGGGAAAAGTCCGGTCAAATATCCGCCCCGACACAGAACATCGCGCCGACGTCCTTAGCAGGATCTCCAAAGCAGGGCCAGATTATCCGGGGTGTGGGGGCCGGATTATCCGGGGTCTTTTTAGACGTGGAAGTACTCATTGGAAAGATCTTGGAATTATCTATCCAACAAGTGCTTATTTGCTTGATTTGGAGTTCGTATGAGGAATCCACGTCCGTTTCAATTTCAGGACTTCTGTCTGTCCGAATTGAACGTTTCTTCTCTTTGATGATCTCCCTTGCTTGTATTGCGCCTTCCTCCCGCTCCTCCCTCTCGCATCCTTGGGCGATCATCATGTTGGGCTTCTCTTGTAGCCCTTCTCCTCCTCGTGCCATGCTTGTTTCTCCAACGAACCTGATCATACATAAATGCATAGACTTAGGCAGTATAAAGTTCTCATCAATCAAAGTACCAGATTCGTTTAGGAGTAAATTCACCTGTTGTTCAAGTAGCTTAGCACGAGCTCTTGTAATAGGTCCAATTCTAATCTCATTGGACTGATCCTTTCTTGCAATAGTTGTAGCATCTTTAGTAGTCATTAGGGTAGGTGTAATTGTAGGGATGTCCTCATCATACAGCTCATTTAATCAAAACACATTCCTACTACAGCACTGTGACACCCCCGGGATCAGGGTTAAACAAATCCAGACCTTAGCCTAACATAAGCTTAACCTAGAGCTTGAGGATATCCAGTGAAGAATCGGTAACACAACAGTAACCCCGCGACACAAAAATTATTACAGCAAGCTCATAACTGAGCGAAGAACCAAAATATTACAAGCAGAGGTCACTGACCACAAACATCAAACAACAGAAGGCAAATTATGCTATTAAGTATAGTAAACTTAACAAATGGCCTAAGAGGCCTGAAGCATAACGATGACGTCCCAGCCCATAGATTCCATGCTGCTGCCGGGAACCCCAAGCTACTCGTCAGTGTCGATGTCGGACCAAACTTGTCTTCAGGGGAACACTTATTCTGCTAGAAAAGTATCAACAAAGCAAGGGTGAGTACAGGGTGTACTCCACAA
Organism: Avena sativa; assembly: GCA_916181665.1. NCBI lineage: Eukaryota > Viridiplantae > Streptophyta > Magnoliopsida > Poales > Poaceae > Avena > Avena sativa. The sequence goes on along the minus strand of OV702289.1, from coordinate 376,544,034 downwards.
GACTTATGGTTGGTGGGGTTATTTTGCATAAAGCCATCTTTGTTTATAAAACAAGAGGGAGAAGAAGCTCGTCTAATCAGAATATTTTAAAAGGGGATAAGAGGGCGACATCTCCGAAGAATTGATCATCATCTTGATATCCACCAAAGTAATCCTCATCTCACAACTAGGATCACCCCCTCGTACCCATGAGGAAGCATTCTTTAAGCACACGTTGATCTGCCAAGTTTTACGATTAGGTTATAGTTCTCTATGATCTTAGAATTTGGTCACCAAGCGTTCGTAACTGTGAACACGGCTTTTCGAAAAGATTTAACCCTGCAGGGGTGTACAACTTTACCCACACGTACCAACCGACTCTTAATACCAACATTTTAGCCCTCTTCCTTGGAAGGCCGGTAGAGGGTGGTTGGCCATGACCTTTACCTTGCTTTCATCGAGACCATGAGTCACGCCCTAAGGATGGATCCGCCGTAACGGGTCAAATCTTGAAGTCGGTCCCTCGAGATGTGGGCGCGGTTGGTTTGCCAGGGGTGCCATCTACCCCAAGCAACCCCGACCATGCTTACCTACCTGTATGAATGCACCTCCTTCACCTCCTCTTTCGAAAACATTTTCAATGCGTATGTCGAATGGAACGCTGAACTATGTGACTCATGGAATCTACTAGGGAAGTTAGTTACTCGTGAGGTTTTCTAGGCCTCGTGTGGCTGTACGCTCATCTCGGTTCCAAAGGAAAGAACTCGGGTCCTAGTACTGGCGAGCATAGGACTACAAAAATCACATCCCACTATGGCCTCCCATACAAGCCTTAGCATGTTTAATCTTTACCACTGATCTTACCTCATCGGTATACCTCGTTCTCCTGTCATACTAGATTCTCTGCATTTGGTACACCTTCTGGATAAACCAGTACTAACGGCTAAGCATGGCTAAGCAAGACACATATAATAGCTCTAGCAGTGCACACAAGCCAAACCTAGTTATGCTAGGAGCAGTGGATCAGGTAATATAAGCTCAAAGGGAGTAATGCAACAGATAGGATACTCTATCTATCGATAAAATACCACAGAAGAATCGTATGCAACATGGCAAGAATGAAATACTTTCAAAATCATAGGATTGTATAATGGTGGGGCTATGCTTGCCTTGTTTGTTGATAACCAAAAAATAGATCTTCGGAAGCCTTGTACTTGACTTGATTACAGTTGGTCAAGTATTGTTCGTCGATCTTCAATGATGTTGATCTCGGTCTTCAATCTTGACCTCGATATTGTATTCTACCAAAAAGAACCAAACATCGAAAAGAAAGGGGAAACAACAATCAACAAATGGCATCGATGCAATGCTCAAGCAAGGATGATGATATGACAAGTTAAATTGTATTGATATGAACCCCTAAGACATGCTCGACCATTTTAAACAGGGTCTGAGGGTCGCAAACCCTGGAACAGGGGAAACCTCGGAGTCACCTGGGGGGTTCAATTGGTTCTTCTAATTAAACTTGCAATTTAAGTTGTTGAACAATGCATGATTTTGATTCTATAAGATAGATCTTGTTTTTCTGAACATTTTGATATATTATACACATTTTTGTGACTTATAAATAATTACTCATTGAATTTATAAGATTAAACCATTTTATGGATTATTCAACTAATTTAAAAGGGTTTATTGCATCATTATGACGTCAGCATGAGCGTTAAGTCTTTTTACACCGCCACTGGATCTAGACTCAGGCACAGACAGGTGGGGTCTTGGCCATGTCAGGTGACACGCTGGCAGAGAGCGGTCAAAGGGCCCACGAGCCACGTCATCACGACGTCACGATGACGTCATCGCGGCGGCCATCGTCAGGTTGTCACCGGCGATGGTGCTAGGGTGCACGCGGGACTGCAGGGATAGGCATGTTCGAACCGGGGCTTCACGACGGATTAGATAGTGGCGGCGCCGCTGGTTTTAGGTCGCTAGAGAAGAGGCTGCAATGGTTTCTGGTGGCGGTGGCCGGCGAGCTATGACACGGGGACGAACCGGGGAGAGAGGGAGGAAGGGGAAAGGTCCAGGTGGACCAGCGGCTCACCCTGAGCATGATCGACATGACGGCGAGGTCAGGTATGGACGGAGTCGACAGTGAGGGCCATGGTGGCGGTCGTCGGAGGCGGGGAAGATGGTGGTGTTGGGGTCGACTCCGAGCTCCCCGATGCGGTTCCTTTGTCATGGAGGTGGAGTGTAGCGAGGCGGAGCTCCAGGGTGCGTCGGCTGGGTCTAGGGTGGCCAGAGACGACGGCGATTCGAGCCGGTGGTGCACTAGGGTTTCGTCCGATTGGGGAACACGAGAGAGAGGCGCTAGGGGGAAAGGAGATAGGGACGAGATAGAGGTATCCACGGCGGGTCTTATCCTCTCCCCTAGAGCGGCAACAACGATCTTGGCGCACGGCGGCGGCCCTCGCTCGGCCAGCGAGCTGCTTCGGGCGACGACGCAAGGCTAACGATGGAGATTAGTGGGACAAAAGGGCATGTGGGCCAGGCCTTGATGAGCTGCTAGCTGGGCCACACCACGCGACGCTAAGCGGCGGGTAGCGGGAAAAGAAGGTGGGTTGCTAGGCTGCGCGGCCTGCTAGGGCTAAAACTGTTTTTTTTATTTGCAAAATATTTCCCTTTTCTGTTTTTGTTTTTCCATTTGTATTTTCAATTCCAAAAGTGTTTTAGGTCATTCAAAAATACCAGAGATTTATGAAATTATAGAAAATATTGCAGGGGCCTTTTATTCAAATTGGGCTCCAACACTTTTGTAGTTTTCAAAAATACAAAACCATTTGAGAAGGGTTTTCAAAGAGAGGGAAGGATTAGGCTTTTAGGGTTTTTCTTTACTTTCTTTTTTTAAGCATTTTAAAGGATGATGCTCATGAATGCACAAACAAAGCCCTAAATATGGTTAACTAAAACTAGGGTGTTACAGCTCTATCCCCCTTACGAGAATCTCTACTCGAGATTCCAAAGGTAGGAAGAGAGACAAAGGGAGAAAGAAACAGGGTCACTCTAAAGATAAGAGGGAAACACACTCAACAACACCTAGAGTATTGCATGGTCAACTCGTGAAGGAGTGTTCAGAACAACTCTGAGTTGACGACATGAAACACATCAAGGTAATGGAGGAAACAAAAGGAGATAGGTTTCAAGGTGATAGATAACTAGTCTTCATAAGGATTGAGACCATGGATCTTTAGAAGAGTTTTAAGCTTTTGAAAAGGAAAGCTTACAACAGGAAGAACATGACCACAGACTTCGAGATACGAAACTCTACTAGACGGCTAAAGTAGGGTTTCCAGGGATACAGAGATACAGATAACCAAGCTATTGAATTACTTTTGATATAGAAGGATCACTCTTTGTTCAACAGAAGGCTAAGACAGAAAGGTGTTTTGTGGTGAGGACTCATAAGAGTCACAAGGAACATGTAACAATAGAAACTCCTGATTACCAAAATTATAGTCACTCTATGAACATGGTCAAGACACGAAGGATACTCCTTATTCATCCAGGGTTACCAAAATCTTTGCCAAATATCGTGATATCACTTTACTGATATGGGCATGAAGGAGGAGGTGAAGCCTAATTTCAGGACTCCACCAAGCTAGGTGAGGCAGGCGCATCCCATTGATGATTGGCACGCCAGGACGACCTATGATATGTAATGATAAGTCTAAGGTTGTGTCAAATATTTTGCTATGTTATTGAGTCCGAGTCCATGTTAGGTTCGAGTTCGTTTGTGTGTTCGGTTTGGGTCTAGCCAACCGACTAGTTGCAGGCCTCCTATATAAAGGAGCCAGACACCTAGGGTTTAGGGGAGTTCAGTTGTTTAGTCTAAAAACTATATTGTGCTCCACCGTGTATCATCCCTCCGGGACGGCGATACCGTTTATCATATTATTATTGCTGCGAAGGTTCTTGTGTGCATCAAGGATTATCGAGCCATGGTTTGAGGCGTGGTGATCTTCATCACGTTACTTGCTGGATTCGTTCCTCTTCTTCAGGTGACATTCATCGGCGTTATTGGGAGATCAACTATCAGGTTGACTCGCTGTGAAAGATCGGGACAAAACTTAAGGATCATTGGCTAGATCATTATCAGGTGGTATCAGAGCTCTCGTTGATCACAACGTGTTTTTGGGTCATCTGTGGACTATTTTTCTACAAGTAATTTACAGATCAGTTTGTTTGGAGAAGAGATTGGGAGGCGAGTTCTTGGGCTAGATCGGAATAACAGATCTAATCCTGCAACATTTTGATCAGATCCAATCAAGGGGATTTCACGCCACCTGAACTTTTCGCCTGACCGTACGGATCGCTCCAAGGCAGCGATCGCATCACCTCGATCTCGCCCCGCACCCTCGCACGATCGGGGAATCGCTCGGTCTCGCCCTGGGCAACCGCGAAAACCACCCGGCCGCACTCCAACTTCCAGCGTGGGCCGGCCCATCAGGAGTCCTCCTCGCGTGTTCGACTTTGAAGCGTATTCCTGACGCACCCGCTCCTATACGTGAAAAGGAAGGAGTCCTCCTTCCGCGCGCCTAGCGATCGAAGCCTTCCCGTGTTGGCGCGTCGCTCGAGAGGAAACCGGATCGAAGTGTCGATCAGCCTGAACCTCGCGCGCGCCTGGCGCCTTGGCTCCGCCCGTGCCTCACTGATCCCCATGCGCTTGTTCCTAGTGGGCCGGCCCATCTGCATCGATCGGTGTTGGCTGGCTCGTGCAGGTCGCCTGAGGAGAGACAACCTCTGTGCTCAAGCGAGGCACCCTGGCCAGGCATCGCTACCCCTGGGAGTGCACAGTTTTTGCTGCTGCGTGCTTTGCTTCAGTTTGGACAGAATCTTTGGGCAGATTTTGTGTGTGATAGATCACTAGGAGCAACACAAGATATTTCAGATTAGTAAAGGCTAGAACAATATAGGATATGATGGATCTTCAGGACAATGTCGGTGGTTTGTCAGCAAGGGACGTGTACACTGATTTTTTAGACATGACGAATCGTGTACCCGTTGATTTGTCAAAAAGGACATGGTACCTACTACATACTGCAACCTCAGCAGAATACAAGTTATGGGAAGAGACAATGCAAGCTGGTTTTCGCTTATGTGTTGATCTTTCTCCAGATCTGCAGTTTGACGATACTATCGCTTTTCGTCTTGCAAAAAGGCATGAGGATGCGCGAATTTTCCGGTGGTGGAATATGGACAGACATACGCGAGGTGTCTCAATAAATACTGTTTGGGAGGACTACAAAAAGTTTTTACGTGCTAAATTTTTGGCACCATCAGAGATAGAGGACAAGGTGATTGTTCCGGAGGATGTTGTACCATTGAGTGGGCTGAATTTTCAACTCAAGAAAGTACAAGACGATGCTTGCATGACAGTTGATAAGGGCCAGCGTTGGAATTTATTTCAGGCGCAGTGTATGATTAAAGGCAAAGCATGGAAGTTGATTGTTGATGGAGGAAGCTGTACTAATGGCATTAGCAAGGCAATGGTGTCAGTGTTGGGGTTATCCACATGGCGTATTCCTGAACCTAAGCATCTACAGTGGTTCAATAGCTGTGGTATGGTGAAGGTAACTCATAAGGTGCGTGTGCCATTTACAGTTGGTGAGTATGTTGATGAGATTGAGTGTGATGTGTTGCCATTGGAGGTATGTGGGCTGTTACTTGGTCGTCCATGGCAGTATGATCGCAACGTTACACATGCTGGAAGAGCAAATACATATTCTTTTGTGCATGGTGGCAAACAGCAGACTTTGAAGCCTATGCAGGATGTTGACATAAAGTCTGATGTAGAGCTGGTGGTACATAAGGAGAAGGTGCGCAAGGCTAAGCCAAAATCTGGGCTAGCTAAGGTGCAGGATGGAGAGCATGATGCATAGTGCAACAATGTTGATATTGCTTCAGCTATGCCTGTAGATGACAAGCCAGTGGAACTTGTTAGTGACAAGCCAGTTGAAGTGCATCCTCTTATTGATGAGAGGAAGGATGTTGCAACATGTGTTCCGAAGATTGTATGTGTTGACACAGGTGTTCAGACGGATGATATTTGTGCTCCTGATGTTCCAATGTATATGGTGCAGCGGGGTAACAAGAGCAGTTTTGTTAGCACACCTGTGAGACATTTTGTTGGGACAGTTGTGCGGATGCATAGAGGCAGGGATGGACATGTTCGTCAGTTGTGTGGTCCAGGCATTACTCATCTTATGCCAGGTCGTGCAAAGAAGGTCCGTGTTCAGCAACCACAGGTTCCCACAAGAGTTGAGAAGAAGAAGACGTCAGCGCCTAGGTCCAAGCTCGTATGGAGACGCAAGGAGGTGCAGGCGCCGAGGGCTGTATCAAGTCGAGCAGGCCAAGAGGGAGGATGTGGTGAGGAAGGCAAGCAAGACTTGAACATGGCGAAGACGCGTGAAGCGATTGTTCATATCACGCCATCTTTCCGACCCGACCCACAAGCGTTGGGGACAACGCTTCTTGAAGGGGGGATGCTGATATGGGCATGAAGGAGGAGGTGAAGCCTAATTTCAGGACTCCACCAAGCTAGGTGATGCGGGCGCATCCCATTGATGATTGGCACGCCAGGACGACCTATGATATGTAATGATAAGTCTAAGGTTGTGTCAAATATTTTGCTATGTTATTGAGTCCGAGTCCATATTAGGTTCGAGTCCGTTTGTGTGTTCGGTTTGGGTCTAGCCAACCGACTAGTTGTAGGCCTCCTATATAAAGGAGCCAGCCACCTAGGGTTTAGGGGAGTTCAGTTGTTTAGTCTAAAAACTATATTGTGCTCCACCGTGTATCATCCCTCCGGGGACGGCGATACCGTTTATCAGATTATTATTGCTGCGAAGGTTCTTGTGTGCATCAAGGATTATCGAGCCGTGGTTTGAGGCGTGGTGATCTTCATCATGTTACTTGCTGGATTCGTTCCTCTTCTTCAGGTGACGTTCATCGACGTTATTGGGAGATCATCTATCAGATTGACTCGCTGTGAAAGATCGGGACAAAACTTAAGGATCATTGGCTAGATCCGTATCATTTACACCACCAGATGAATAGGGAAGAAGATTCCTGATGACACGAGGAAAAATAAAATTCATTCTCAGACTTCAATTACTTGGCACAATAAGACGCTTGCCAACATAAAAAGGTCTGGAGGATTAACCAAGAGACATTTAGCAACAATACTTTAAATGTTCTCCTTGATGTTCGAGAAAACAAACATCAAGTAAAGGTCGGACTTCAGAGACAAAGGAAACCATAAGCACAAATCCTATAACAAGTCATAGAATATGCCTTATGAAGAGTGGTTGTTATTTGTTGAATCAAGAGAATATGGCAATAGGTCTTCCGACTAATTGTGTCAACCATTACATCAATCTTGCCGAATTTACAAAGATACCTATGTAAAAACCTTGGAGAACACCAACCATCATATCTGCTTGAGATTCAGATTTGGTTAGGTGAAATGATACTTCATACTCAGCATGTCCAAATAGAAAGTTTGCAACATTTACCATGAAGGTAAAGTTACTGGATTCTCAAGACATGAACTTCAGTGTTATGCTCCAATAGACTGAGCTAGATTGCTAGACCCATGTAATAACAACTTGTCAGAGAAAATCTGCACATACATCAAGTACTTGCAATGAAATGCACATGTGTCCTTAAGGAACAAAAATAACTCTACTCAATCCACGCATACATCTTTCAACATTTGCACATGAATCGGAGAAGGTTACTTCTAACATCCAGAACACATACTTCGAGATAACCCGAAGATGGTTCTCAAAAGTTTTCCAACATTGATGCCAGCTGTTCCATATGAATCTATTATAGCATGGAGAAGATAAGGATGTTATCGATGGGCTCAATAACAAACTTATCGAGATACTCCAAGAAGATGGACGCATATGTTGTATGAATAAGACAACAATATTGGTCAGACCATAGGACATGAAGATGTACTCAAGTGAAACATCACGAGTAGCAACATCATCAAGATAGTCCTTGGAACTGAGTTTGATTTAACGATAACCCAAATCAAATCAAAGGCGGGGAAAATAACATATCCACAAAGGAAATACTATCTTTCTTCAGCACGAGTGAAACTAGACGTCCCTTTAAGGAGGAACTAAGTCAGATAGAACTTTTGTCTTACAACTCTCCAAGTTGTTGTTTAAGCTCAAACAACTAGTTCAGGGGTATCTAGTACGGATCCTTGGAGAAAGGAGCTATTTAGAGAACTTTCTTACTCTAAAACTTGACAAACACGGTCATATGGCAACATGGCGATACTTCTAGAAGACATCTAGAATATCACGAACCACCGATATGTCACTTACTTCGAGAGGAAACTTGCTTGGTAAGGCAAGAGAACATAGTCACGGAGCTTCGGATCAAGCCTAACTCTTCGACCGAGGAGAGTGTACCAGAGTAGCAGACTTGGTATCACAATCATCCTTTTCTCAGTGATAGGGTTAACCATCATTATAAGAATGAAACAAATGTCCTTGGAGTTCAAAGCAATAAGAATTGCTAAGAATCTCAGATGAGCACATTATTACGCACACGCATCATTCATGAGCGTGAAAGCTCGGAGGAAGGGTGGGTAAACATGTGTAAGAGCATCACTTCATTAAGAGTGTCATGAAACTCAACACAACCTCTTAGTATAGAAGAGTGTGATACTTTAAGGTAGAACAGATAGAAGCTAATCATGCCTCTTTATCTACGGATTACAACACTTTGACCTGGTCCTAGATATGACGAGGTACTGGAGTTTGTTTCTCCTTATATTCCGAAATGGTTTGTCATGACAGACCACAAGAGTATCTTGCATCGGGAGACACCAATGCACATTACTACTTGGATACCAACTGGTAGACAAAGGTCAGAAAACAACAAGGGGAAAAGGAACATGCTCAGGATGGAATCCCGAGATGTGGATGCATAGTTTATCATTCTTCCGAAAACCTATGCATAGAAGAGATAAGGTGTGGTAGAGTCACGAGTATAGATGCGAGACTCACGAGGAGTACTCTTGTCGTGATCTATTTGGTTCCATTAAAGAACATCTGTCGTGGCTAGTGGAAGGGGAAGTCCTTAATTGTAACGACTCAATCCCAACAATAACCACAAGCTTGAAGGCTAGAATTGTAGTACCAGCCATACTGAGGTAATGTGTGAACATTAGCAACAGGGGTCAATGGATGGATCTTGGGATAAAGATCAGCTTCATGTACAAGATTCATAACACTAGAATCCAGCACAATCCGGGATCTTCGGTTCAAGTCCAAGAGTTAAAACCTGAGAAAGAAGTTACTACTACTTGAGCAACATAGCGTACACTTTAAGATAGTAATCACGAGATAGCTTCAAAGAGAAGAAACGACTTCTGTAGTCCCCAAACAAACAAAAGGGAGGCGCACGAGGCGAAAGGAAACCTCGAAGCCTAGAACAGAACATTATGGATCCTTAAATCGTAGGTTCCATAAGACAGAGAGATCTTGATAGAAAGGAATCTCTCGGAAGAAACAGAGCAAAGGGGAAACAAGGAACACACACACTGACTCTAGAGAACTCTACACTAGGTCAACTGGCTGAGAGACGTCATGCCCAGAAGGCACCTAAGTTTTGAAAGACTAGAAGAGATATCAAAACTTTACCAAAGTCAACACAAGATAAGATGACCCAGAGTAAGAGCAAAACTGGATAAGGAGAAAAAGAAGCATACTAGAGTTTTTGCAAATACTTTTCATCTTTAAAGTAGTTTTCACAAACACTAGACTCAACATCGACCAATAGCAAGGTTTTCCTACGGTCGGTACTGCTCTGATACCAAGAACTGTGACACCCCCAGGATCAGGGTTAAACAAATCCAGACCTTAGCCTGACATAAGCTTAACCTAGAGCTCGAGGATATCCAGTAAAGAATCGGTAACACAATAGTAACCCTGCGAAACAAAAATTATTACAGCAAGCTCATAACTGAGCGAAGAACCAAAATATTACAAGCAGAGGTCACTGACCACAAACATCAAACAACGGAAGGCAAATTATGCTATTAAGTATAGCAAACTTAACAAATGGCCTAAGAGGCCTGAAGCATAACAATGACGTCCCAGCCCATAGATTCCAGGCTGTCGGCCGGGAACCCCAAGCTACTCGTCAGTGTCGATGTCGTACCAAACTTGTCTTTAGGGGAACACTTATTCTGCTAGAAAAGTATCAACAAAGCAAGGGTGAGTACAGGGTGTAGTCCACAAGACTTATGGTTGGTGGGGTTATTTTGCATAAATCCATCTTTGTTTATAAAACAAGAGGGAGAAGAAGCTCGTCTAATCAGATTATTTTAAAAGGTATAAGAGGGTGACATCTCCGAAGAATTGATCATCATCTTGATATCCACCAAAGTAATCATCATCTCACAACTAGGATCACCCCCTCATACCCATGAGGAAGCATCCTTTAAGCACACGTTGATCTGCCAAGTTTTATGATTAGGTTATAGTTCTCTATGATCTTAGAATTCGGTCACCAAGCGTTCATAACCGTGAACATGGCTTTTCAAAAAGATTTAACCCTGCAGGGGTGTACAACTTTACCCACACGTACCAATGATACGTTGCTAACATATCCATAATCTTTGATGTTCCATGCTTGGTTTTATCTACTTTCTTATGTTTTGTCCACACTTTGGAGTACTTTTCAAATGATTTGTTGGACTAACCTATTAACAAGAACCACAGTGCCAGCTGCCAGTTTTCTGCTGTTTTTGGTTCCAGGAAAGTCAGAAAATGAATATTCTCGGAATTGGACGGGACAAAAGCCAAAGTCAGTTTTTGACTGAGGGACACCAGGAGCTAGAATACGAGACGGAGAGGGGCTGGGGCCTGGCCACACCACCTGACCACGCGGCCAGGCTTGGCCCGTGCCAGGGGGTGGTCTGGCCGCCCCAGACACCCCCTCGGCCTCTCCTTTTGCCTATATATTGCCTCCGATACAGAAACCCTAAGTACCCGATCAAAATTCCACGAAAGAGTCTATAGCCGCTGTCATCTCCATCCCTAGATCGAGAGGGATATGAAGCTCTTCTCGACACCCTGCCGGAGGGGAGAATTCACCCTAGAGGCCTTCTTCATCATCATGCAAGCCTCCGCTGTGATGCGTGAGTAGTTCATCTCTGGACTACGGGTCCATGTAGTAGCTAGATGGCTGGTTCTCCTCTTTTGTGCTATCATGTTGAGATCTTGTGAGCTCCGTTCATGATCAAGATCATCTATTTGTAATTCCTACATGTTGTGTTTGCGGGGATCCGATGGATATTGAGATGCTATTTCAGATTGATTATTTATTCTATCATGTCTTTGTTTTTTGTGATCTTGCATGCTTTCCATTGTTAGTAGCTATCTTGGCCAAGTAGATGCTAGCAACTCCAATAGTTTGTATTTATGCTCGATAGTGGGTTCATGCCTCTAGTAATCTGGGGAAGTGACAAAAATCTCTTAGGTACTAGATGTGCTGTTGCTACTAGGGAGAAAACAACGATCCTTTGTTCATAGAAAAATCATATTGTTTACTTTACACGCAATTCGTAATGCAATTATCCGTTGGTTGCAACTTAATACTAGAGGGGGTTCGGATGATAACCTGAAGGTGGATTATTAGTCATAGATGCTGTTGGATAGCGGTCTATGTATAATGTTATAATTCCCAATCGAATCTCAAAGGAGTCAAGATGAGTAGTATATGATTGTATGCTTTCTCGATGTTTGTCAATTGCCCCGTTGTAATTTCTTCACCCAACATGTTATCTATCTTAAGGAGAGCCACCACTAGTTAACTATGGACCCCGGTCCTTTCTTTTACCATCTATCTACAATCAACTGTTTACTGCTTTGTGTTTACTTTCTGCAAACTATTACTTTCTTCCACTCGATACGTTTAATCCTTTGTTTTCAGCAAAACCGGTGAGATTGACAACATCATCGCAAGTTGGGGGCAGAGTTCTGTGGTTGTGTTGTGCAGATCTCCACGTTGCTGCTGGCACCGGTAGTGCGCCATGCCAAAGTTCAGCTAGCAACACCTTGGGGGTGTTTCCTTTCTCCTATTGGATTGATAACCTTGGTTTCATAACTGAGGGAAAACTTTCTGATGTGCTCATCATACCTTCCTCTTGGGGTTCCCCAACGAGCTCGATATATTTTGGGCCATCAAGCTCTTTTTCTGGCGCCGTTGCCGGGGAGTCAAGGACATCTTCACAAGGGGAGTCCCTCATAACCAATCTCTTTACTTTGTTATTTTTGTTTTGCTTAGTTTACTTTTGCTTTGTTTGCTTGTTTCTTTATCAAAAACACACAAAAAATAGTTTTACGAGTTTGCTTTCTTTATTAAAAACACAAAAAAATAGTTCCTATCTTAAGTTGCCATTATGTCTAGCATTGCTCCAATCACTATGTCACCTGAGGAAATGATTTTCACTTTTAAACAAGGAATTGAAGAGAGTTTCAAAGAAGCTTGGTCTAGAATCTCTGATCTACATGAAAAAACTGAACCTAAAATGACTCAAAGCTTGTTCCTTAGCAGCTTTTACCTTGGAATTGCTCTTTGCTATAGATATGCTTTGGATGTTGTAGTAGGAGGAGATTTCCTCCAATGCAATGACGATGATCCTGTTAATGCCATAAAGAAGTTGGTCTCTAATTACAACTTGCCTAGAAAATCTGATTCTTCCTTCATAAAAATATTTGCTAGATTGAATACTCTTGAGACCAGCACTGCTAGTTTGAAAGATTGCTATAATACACTTAGAGAGCATCATAACTATGTTCCAATAAATTTTGAACCCTCAAAATGGCTTCCCACAGTAAAGATTGCTATAAACAATGAAACTTTTCATGCTCGCTGTGATATCATGTCTAAATTTTGTCTTATGCCCAAAGATATCTATGAATCTTTGAATCTTTGGGTGCTTTCTGAAGGAGGAGAAGAAATATTTCCTGCAATGCCACAATATTACCCATTGGAATAGCTGAAGGAGTATTTACAAAGATCTTAGGGAAAATGGTTTCTACTGATTATCTTGTTATTGAATGTGTAGGAAAAGGACAAATTACACTTGGAAGATCCCTATTGAAACTCCTTGGAGCAATAATAGATGTGGAAAAGGGCACCATGCACTTTGTTTCTCCACCAAGCATTCATATGTTCCCCAAGGTTAAGAATAAAAGTAAGAGAGGTAAGCACAAGGAATTTGGTTTTAATGTTTCTTTAAACACTTGATTGTTTTTCTTGCTTCTTATGCCTAACTGAAAGGCGTTAAAGAAAAGTACTTATTGGGAGATAACCCAAAAGTTTTAGATGAGTCTTGGAAGTTATTAGTTCAGTAATAACCGCTCCTTATCCTTTTTATTTGCTTTTTGTGCCAAGAGTAACCTCTAATGAGAGAGAAGTAATGATTGGGAAAGTTGCTGTCCTGAAACAGATTTTTGTGCTTCACCGTAAAAATTCATATAAATCTCTGTACATTCTTTTGAGGCGTGAATTGTTTTGATTCTGCCCCAAGTTGTTATCTAACTTTCTTTAGTTCAACACTTTTCGATTTGAGCAACAAAAGGTCTTCAAAAAAATTCGTCTTTACCTGCTGGTCTGTTTTGAAAGATTTCTGCCTTTATTTGCATTTGCTTCTTGTTGGTTCCTTTTTGAGTTCTTTTGGGGAATTGAGCTTTTTGAGGGAAGTGCTACAGTATCTTGTGATTTAATGGAAGTTTTATTGGTGTTGGAACTGAACCTAAAGACCTATTATCTTGAGTGCTCTAATGTTGCTAATAAAGATTGTGTGAAGTTTTGTATGAAGGAAAAATTTCAGGTGTATGGAAGGAATGAGTAATGAGATGAAGGATGGACTAAAGCTCAAGCTTGTGGATGCCACGCGTGTAACCCAGAGAAATATCCAAGAAGTACAAGCATCAAAGCTTGGGGATGCCCAAGGCATCCCCTTCTTCATCAATAAAAATTCCGGGTTCCTTCCAAACACTTCATTTTTATTGTTTCATGCACAGTTGTATTGTTCTTGGAGCATCTTCTTTTTTGTTTTCGTTTTGGTTTTTCGTTTTCTTGGTTTGCTTATTTTGCTGAATAAATTGGTTGGACCCCCTCTTTCATACATTGGTTTTCAAATAGTTTGGTTTGGATTGGAAAAGAGTAGGAAAGTTCATGCTTAAGTGGTAAAGAGAGCTTGTTTTTGACTGTGGCTCATGCTTTGTCATGCCATGCTTGATATTGTTTTGGCTTTAGGCTTAGTATTCTTTGTTGTAGCATGACTTGTTATAAACAATTGAGATTGCTTAATGTGCCTTGGAAGAATCATGCGTTGTTTTAGCATATTAAACCATAATATTGTGGTATTCTCCTTTGACGCTTTATTTGGGTTGACTTGGCACATGCTCACACCATGTTATGACTATCCCAAGTCACCATAAGCCTTTATGATCCTTTAGTTTTCAACTTGTAGTATCACTTTATGCTTTTATAAATGATGTTTTGTCGGTCTGCATGATTATGGCCATTATTGCTCACTTAGTTGGTCGCTCCCAGTCTTTTGCTAGCCTCCGCAACCAAGTGTGAGTTCCACTCATGCATCCAACTCCTAAAACCAAGTTTCGAAAGATTCCACCATACCTACCTATTAGTATATGCTATTCCAAGTATATTTATGTTTTTGTCTACCTTTCGAATTAAACTTGTTATGAGAAAACTAGTGATTAAAGCTCTCACGAACTTGATGGCACACTTTACTTTCTTGCATTTAATAAACTTGAACCATTGTGTCCATCTTTGTTGCGTATATGCTTGCGCTTTATAAGTTAAAGTTAGCAGAACCATGTATCATGGGGAACGCTTTCAACATTGCACCTGTACTTTGTACCCCGTTGATATCATGTTCTTTTGCTTATGGATCCCGGCGGTGTGAAATAAAAGGGAACTTGTAAGATCATGGAGTTTGAATGTGTGTTAGAGAAACGCCTGGGCCGCTAGCCTAAGACATGCCTAATCATGGTGGAAACTTGCAGCATAACCATAATGAGCACTCTATGAAGCATCCTCAATAAAAACCTATGCAAATAGCAAATAAAAAGATCACGGAGATGCTCATTGTTTGCTTGCCTTGTCATTTTGATTATGGGATAGCTCATGTATCATGTGCAAGGGGTACATATGTACATACAATGACAAGAGCTTACTTGTGACTAAAGTTGAGTAGCATGAGGTTCGGTCTTCGCAAGTAAGGGGCATGAGATTTCGGCTTATAACTTGTCAAGCATATCCTCTTGGTTGTGTCACTTTAACTTTAATCACCTTCAAGATGCTTATGATAGGGGCAATGAGAGCTGAAAGCTAATAAGTACCATAATTTTTGGAAGCTCTTTATGAGACTTTAATCCCTACTTCCTTCTATGAAGGCCTTTCTTTTACTTTTATGTTGAGTCTCCACCTTCTATCTTTATGCACCTACTTTGAGAGCATAGTGGCCATTCTTAGTTCTATGTGCACTGTCCCAAGACTTGTTGATTGATGCATAGCTTTGATATTGCTTGTTTTAAACTATTTGTATCTAGTCACTCTTATGAACTTTGAAGGTGTCCTATGCATTTATGTTTGCTACTCTATGAGGGACAAGCTGAATGCCACTATGCTATGTTTTATTTATGTGAAACAAACAAATGTCTTGCAAAGCATTGTTATTCATGAATCTTTTTGTGGGGCCCCCAGATTAATCCTCCGAGAATCCCTGTTATGCATACACCACGATCCCATGATCAGTTAGTCATGGCACATAATCGACAAGTATCAAAATAAACATCCAATACTTAAGCGAATACCTGTCATACCTTACATGCCATTATGGCTACATTAATATTCATCAGCGGAACTTCATCAAGCGTAGAGCCCAAGCCATGCCATAACCTACAGGCAACTGACTGGGAGAACGTCCTAGCCGCATAGCCGTCAACTTCATCTTCTTCTCGAGGTACTTCTCGAATCTGACCAAGTTAATAGCCAGGGACAATGCCAGTGAGTACTTTGAATGTACTCGCAAACCACCTTAAGATAAAAGTAATAACAACAACAGGATACGCAGTATGGCTGTGGTAGTAGGAGGGCACCAAGAGAGGTTCTTTTCTCAGCTAGTTTCTCTTATAGATATATCATCTACATATCTTGGTTGAAAACTTTTGTAAAACATTTTGGAAACCTTTTTGCAAAGTTCTAGGGAATCTCTAGGATTGGGTCACCCATTTGTTTTGTCCTTCCGGTCATCCCATGACCAAACTCCTTTCCTTCCTTTCCGACCATCCCATGGTCAAAACATGTATCCTTTTCGACCATCCGATGGTCAAAACATTTCCAAAGCCATTGCTTTTCCGAAATCCCTTTTGAAAACAAAACCAGCACCGCTCTACAACAACCTTCCCAACCGTCCATGACTGTGGACACGGCTATTCGAATAGATTTACACTCTGCATAGGTTGTACACTTTACCCACACCATCCGGGTACCCTACCCTGATCTACACCGATCATGGGTCGAGCAACCGATCAAGACTCTCCGGATGACCACTCCAATATAAGTGCCTACCCTATGAGTGATGTTCCCCTCAACACCGGGACGCCCTATATAGTTCCCAAGCCGACCAGAGTGCCTTTTCCACTTCCCAAGTGTGTGCTTTCAATGAGGGGCTCATAGTAACGCGTGGAGGCCTGTAGACCCTTCGTTCCTTCTCCAGGTCGATGTCCCACATGGACCTTTATAGGAGAAGGCCCACCCTCCAAGGATTTTTATCCCCTGTAGTCGTTGCGAGGTAGCTTATACCAGAATAAACAAACATCAAATCCAGCCCTGTCCTATTCTAGAGTAATGTGGTTGCACGGGTTAATTGTTCTAGCAAAACTGCAAAGAACCGGGTGCGTTTTCGTAAACCTTTTTCCTCCATCTTTCCTTCAGCATTTTTTAAAACAAAATCCTTTTTATTTCCTCAAACATCTCTTGGTAGGTCTAACCTCATCGAGGTTTCATCATAAAACATTTTGTAAACTTTTCTGGGGTCTTCCCATCCTATAGCTTCGCTTTGGCTAAATCGGGGTCTCCAAGGGGGTATGGTGTATTACACCATCTACCATACTAGGGACAAGTAGGTATCATCGAGAGGGTTGTACTCAGTAGTACCATTGAGTAATGGTTTGGAGGAGCCAAGCCACTACCAGATATACAACATCATATAGTAAAACAATGCAGTTTTCATAAAACAGTAGATAAAACATGCATAAGTAAAACAGTAGGACAAGGCTTATGAGCAAGAAGGTGGCTTGTCTAAGATTAGCAATCTGGCAATATATGTCCCTGGACTTCTTCTTAGAATACCATAATAACCAATAATAATAACCATCTTCTTCTGGTCTCCGATATAATCGCATCTATCGTCGTTATGGATCACATGCAAGCAAACAAAGGGCCCAATCAACACAAGGCATACAAGCATCAAGACAATACATCAACTAACATACAACACATTATTCACTTCAGTAGGTTTTGAGAAGATTGGATTTAGAAGATTGAAATGGTCTTGGAGGCATGGATGAATATCCCTTAGGATTTATAGTCTAACAACTACCTAAGAGAGGGGTTTTGGACCAATGACAATTTCTGTAACATACCATGGAATTGAAATGGTACTAACGGATAGGTAGTGATAATATGAAGTCAACAAAAGTGATTTCACTAATTTACCCTTTTTCTTTGATTTAATATGCATTTTCTAGTGATAAAGGCTCTAGTTTTAGAAAATAATCCACCAGAGATGTTCTGTATGTCCAAAAATTATTTCCTTGGATAGTTAGGTCGGGTTTGATGTACTGATTCACTGAGAGTTGGAATCATGTCAAAGTATTTAGCAGAATGCCCTCAATAAATTCTCAAAATCAGTTCTGCATGCAATTTGTCTTTTTAATCAGATTTAAAATACAGGTCCAAAATATATGAGGTAAAGGATAATGGATAGGTATTGCAAATACCTTCCAGTACAAATTCGAATCACTATTTTTGGAGTTGCTAAGCTTCTGAAATGAATTATTTAGTGATAAAACCACATACGAAAGTGATTAATTTATCAAAATTAAACAGAGTCTCAAAAAGTCATGCGCTGATGGTATTTGAAAAGTATTGCTATAACTAACCACAGAGAGTTGGAATTTGGTCAATAAAAAATTTGGTTTGAGTCTGAGAAATTCCTAAAGGCAGATTAGAGCTATATTTGTTATTTTTGCTACAGGCAGAATGTAGCTTAACATGGCATGAGATAAATAGTCACTAATAGGTGAACCAAATACCTTTCAGGAGAACTTGGGCTTACTCCATTTGGAGATGTGAATATCCCTAAGGGGTTTATTGATTGAGATAGATACTTCTTAGTAGATAAAGATTATTTTTGGAAGAGGGCCAACTTTGCATGTTGCACAAAACATGCATGAACAAAGATGAATTTAGATCTAGAGTTTTTGTGTTGATTTCCATTTTTCAAACGATTTAAATCAGACTGCCATTATTAGATCTAGAAATACAGGGAAAAAGGAAAAAATAAAAGGTGGTGTCGCGGGCCAGATCTGAGGGGATACTGGGCCGCGCGGGGCAACAACCGGCCCATCTCGCACCGGAGCACGCGGGAGGCTGATTTGAAGCTAACGGGAGAGGCCCGGTTGTTAGTGGCTCTCAGCACCGAAGGGGTATCAGGCGCCCATGGCCGTCCGATTAGAGAGGGGATCGACGGCTGTCGCCCTTCTTCAACCTATCGACCAGGCGCCAGGGCAGAAACCCTAGGGGCAGCACTGGCGGCGCAGGGGCTCACCAGGGGAGGTCGTCCAGCGACAGAGGAGGGGCGGATGAGACGTGGAACTCGCCGGCGAGTCCAGCGATGGTCGGGAGCGGTGGCTTTTGTGCAGGGACGAGGTCGCGCGCATCCGCGACGCGGACGGCTTCAGGAGCTCGTCGGGGAAGGACCAGGGAGGCATGCATGTCGACGGTGAGCGTGCAGGAAGGGTGTTGGGGTCTTGGGGAGCTCCAGGTGGGCTCCGTTCGTGCAGAAACTGCTCGAGAAGGTCGGTGTCGCTGGGAGGGAGCATCTCTCGGACATGCACGGCGGCGGCTACTCCAGTGTTCCTGCAGCAAGGATAGAGGCACAGGGAGGTAGGTCAGATTTGGGGAAGCGAGACAGAGATTAGAGAGGAAGCTGGGAGGGACCGAGGGCGACGATGTGCTCCACCTCTTGAGGAAGGCCGATAGGAGAACTTTCTCTTGCCTATGGAGGTGGGGAGCTTTGGGGTTGGATCTGGAGCTTGGGGATGGGTAGGTAGATGGAAGAGAGCGCAAATAAGCCAGAGGAGGAGTGGCTAGGTGGAGTATGGCCTTATACACCGAAGGGAGAGGCTTGGGATGGACTAGTTCCATGGGAAGCTTGGAGGGAGGGAGGTGTCCTTCCATTGGGCGATAGTGGTGGTAGAGAGGTGGTGGGTGTGCTCTGGGGTCGTGCATAGGGCAGAGGGGCAGTGGGGCTGCTGCTGCCTTAATTCTAGGCTTTTGCTTTAAATGCCATGTCTCTCTCCTTCTAAACACAAGGGAACAAAGGTGTGGTTGGGGTGCTACAGTAACACACCACCAGAAGGGAGTTGGGGGATGATGGTGGGTTTTTGTGGAGAAGTATTGGAGAGGTTTGGTGAGGGTTTGAAAGGGATTTAAAAGATAATTTGAATGATTTCAAATGTTGGCCAAACTTTGGATCATGAAGAAAGTTTCAAAAATTGATCTTGGCAGGTTGAGGTAATGATGCTTGTAGGTACGTGAGGTCAAGATACACCTATAGGAATTTATTGAGATTTTTCAGGTGATTTTTAGTGCATTTTTGATCAATTATTCAAAAAGTGCAGAAGTGGTTTATAGAAGCTCATTTGATAATTTTACATTGGACATAGCTAGTTTTTTATGTGAGATGATTCTACATATGAATCCATACTTTGAGGAATTTTCCCATGATTTATTGGGGATTAAAAGTATTTAAAACAATTATTATTCCATTTCTGCCATTTAGAAAATGGGCAAAAAGAAATATTAAAGCTCTTCAAAAATAGTGGGACGATAGGGGATGATATATAGGTATCAGATGTACCTTAAGTTGGGGATGTGTTTTTGAGGCAAACAAGCTTTCCTTTATTGAGGTGTTTTGAGATTTTTGCCCATTAAATGAATTAAATAGTTTTTGAGCCATAGTAATTATGGATAATATTATATAAATCTTTATAATCAAGGTATAGGATGTACCCAGGGTGTATATAGCATTGCAGCCTCGGGGGTTGAGAATCCAACTTGATTTTGGTGAGGAACAAGAATTAAAGGATCTAGGGTGATGTTATTTTCATACCATCAAAACCTTGTTGGATCTGGGAGCTCAGAGATGCCCTTGGGTCATGGCCTAGATGGATAGATAGACCAAGTTATGTAGATCACCATGGTACAGAAGTTTGGGCTTGATCTCTCCAAGGATTGATTCCAAACTTTGAATAAGATAAGGGTGCCATAACATATCGTCAATTAGCCTTCAAAACCATGTGGGTTTTAGAAGCACAAGGATCCAATTTGAACAAGTCAAGTAGGTATTGCAAGACCTTTATGAGTAGAACACATTCATGTAGGGAGTTGGTCCAAGGAAGATAGCATGGAGCTATGAGCTTCTTCCAAAGTAGGCTAGTTGATAAGATTTGCAGAAGTTATTATTTTCATGCCTGCAAAACCATCAATAACAAGTGGTTTGGAGGATGATCTAGCCCAGGGAAAAAGTGGGCCTTGGTAGTCCTTATGATGGTTTACAAGATGGTTCAAGTGCATTACCAAAAATTTACAAGGGTTGAGAAAGAGAGGCATTCAAAGAAGTGATGTTCAAACAGTTTCTAGACGTAGTCAAATTTAGTAGATTTCGGGTTTTTTAATAGAATATGAGTGGGGATGTTTTTGAGATGGTGCAAGGTTCCAAAGCATCATCAAGTGGATGATGTTTAAGGGTAGATTGAGTAGAATAGGTTCATGCTTGATATTGGTCTTCATGAACTTGGAAACTTCTAGAATGGATCACTTCAGAATTGATCTGGTTAAGGGTTTTAGATATCACCTAGTGGCTAGAGATCAGATCCATCTTGGTTAACTTTTTAGGGTTGACACTCTTGAATTATATAGAGGCTAGATGATGAGCTCCTAGTGTAGATCATACTAATTCCTAAGAAAACAAGCCAGACAACAGATCAAGGCGAATCATCTTAACAAGCAACTCAAGTTATTACTAGAGTTACCATCAAGCCTAGCTTGAGGTAAGGATGGGTATTTTGAAATGTTGGAGTTTGAATGAGGTGAGAGTCCTTGGTATCTCTACCAAGAGTAGAATTCAAAAGCTTTATAAAAGGTTTTGGAAGCCCTAGAGGTAAGAGTAGTTGAAAGCTCTATCTTGAAGACATAAGGATATTATATCATATAGATCTCCATAATTTTGTGAATAGAAGCTACTAAAATAGTTAGGGTTGCAAAGGCATCTTGGCTCACGTTTTTGAAATGACAGAACATTTGAGAATATGCAAAATGAGCTAAGATAGTTTTATTAACAAGCTTTTGTAAATTGATGGTGAGGTAAGGAGTATATCATATGTTATACATTCAGATGCATAAGCACAAACAAAGAACAAGCAAACACTACAACACTTAACAAGAAAAAGTTTTTGTTCCCCCTGATTTTTGCATTCAGGACAACTAATCAGGGTTGCTGAAATTGGAATGTTACACTTTTGTTTATGCCTTTTCATGTTGCAACATAGTTTCTTTGCCTTATTGTTAGAACTTTGTCTTTAATGTTATGATTGAAGTACTATGATACCAGCTATCAATGTTTTACAAATACTTTGATCAAGTTTATGATGGTGCATGTCACCTCAAAAATTATTCTTTCTTTTTATCACTTACCTACTCGAGGACGAGCATGAGTTAAGCTTGGGGATGTTGATACGTTGCTAACGTATCAATAATTTTTGATGTTCCATGCTTGGTTTTATCTACTTTCTTATGTTTTGTCCACACTTTGGAGTAATTTTCATATGATTTCTTGGACTAACCTATTAATAAGAGCCACAGTGCCAGCTGCCTGTTTTCTGCTATTTTTGGTTCCAGGAAAGTCAGAAAATGAATATTCTCGGAATTGGACGGGACAAAAGCCAAAGTCAGTTTTTCACCGAGGGATACCAGGAGCCAGAATACGAGACGGAGAGGGGCTGGGGCCCGGCCACACCACCTGGCCGCGCGGCCAGGCTTGGCCCGCGCCAGGGGCAGGTCTGGCTGCCCCAGGCACCCCCTCGTCCTCTCCTTTCGCCTATATATTGCCTCCTATACAGAAACCCTAAGTACCCGATCAAAATTCCACGAAAGAGTCTGTAGCCTCCGTCATCTCCATCCCTAGATCGAGAGGGATCTGAAGCTCTTCCCGGCACCCTGCCGGAGGGGAGAATTCACCCTGGAGGCCTTCTTCATCATCATGCAAGCCTCCGGTGTGATGCGTGAGTAGTTCATCTCTGTACTACGGGTCCATGTAGTAGCTAGATGGCCGGTTCTCCTCTTTTGTGCTATCATGTTGAGATCTTGTGAGCTCCGTTCATGATCAAGATCATCTATTTGTAATTCCTACATGTTGAGTTTGCGGGGATCCGATGGATATTGAGATGCTATTTCAGATTGATTATTGATTCTACCATGTCTTTGTTATTTGTGGTATTTCATGCTTTCCGTTGTTAGTAGCTATCTTGGCCAAGTAGATGCTAGCAACTCCAATAGTTAGTATTTATTCTCGATAGTGGGTTCATGCCTCTAGTAATCTGGGGAAGTGACAGAAATCTCTAAGGTACTAGATGTGCTGTTGCTACTAGGGAGAAAACAACAATCCTTTGTTCATAGAAAAATCGTATTGTTTACTTTACACGCAATTCGTAATGCAATTATCCGTTGGTTGCAACTTAATACTGGAGGGGGTTCGAATGATAACCTGAAGGTGGATTATTAGTCATAGATGTAGTTGGATGGCGGTCTATGTATAATGTTGTAATGCCCAATCAAATCTCAAAGGAGTCAAGATGAGTAGTATATGCTTGTATGCTTTCTCGATGTTTGTCAATTGCCCCGCTGTAATTTGTTCACCCAACATGTCATCTATCTTAAGGAGAGCCACCATTAGTGAACTATGGATCCCGGTCCTTTCTTTTACCATCAATCTACAATCAACTGTTTACTGCTCTGTGTTTACTTTCTGCAAACTATTACTTTCTTCCACTCGATACGTTTAATCATTTGTTTTCAGCAAAACCGGTGAGATTGACAACCTCATCGCAAGTTGGGGGCAGAGTTCTGTGGTTGTGTTGTGCAAGTCTCCATGTTGCTGCTGGCACCGGTAATGTGCCCTGCCAAAGTTTAGCTAGCAACACCTTTGGGGTGTTTCCTTGCTCCTACTAGATTGATAACCTTGGTTTCATAAATGAGGGAAAACTTGCTGATGTGCTCATCATACCTTCCTCTTGGGGTTCCCCAACGAGCTCGATATATTTTGGGCCATCAACCAACCGACTCTTAATGCTAACGTTTTAGCCCTCTTCCTTGGAAGGCCGGCAGAGGGTGGTTAGCACGACCTTTACCTTGATTTCGCCGAGACCATGAGTCACGCCCTAAGGATGGTTCCACCATAACGGGTCAAATCCCAAAGTCATTCCCTAGAGATGTGAGCGAGGTTGGTTTACCAGGGGCGCCATCTACCCCAAGCAACCCCGACCACGCTTACCTACCTGTATGATTGCACCTCCTTCACCTCCTCTTTTGAAAACATTCTCAATGTGTATGTCGAATGGAACGCCGAACTATGTGACTCATGGAATCTACTAGGCAAGTTAGTTACTCGTGAGGTTTTCTAGGCCCCATGTGGCTGTATGCTCGTCTCGGTTCCAAAGGCAAGAACTCGGGTCCTAGTAGTGGCGAGCATGGGACTACAAAAACCATATCCCAGCGTGACCTCCCATACAAGCCTTAGCATGTTTAACCTTTACCACTTATCTTACCTCATCGGTATACCTTGTTCTCCTGTCATACTAGATTCTTTGCATTTGGTACACCTTCTGGATAAACCAGTACTGACAGCTAAGCATGGCTAAGCAAGACACAGATAATAGCTCTAGCAGTGCACACAAGCCAAACCTAGTTATGCTAGGAGCAGCGGATCAGGTAATATAAGCTCAAAGGGAGTAATGCAACAGATAGGATACTCTTATCTATTGATAAAAGACCACAGAAGAATCATATGCAACATGGCAAGAATGAAATTCTTTCGACATCATAGGATTGTATAATGGTGGGGCTATGCTTCCCTTGTTTGTTGATAACCAAAAAACAGATCTTCAAAAGCCTTGTACTTGACTTGATTACAGTTGGTCAAGTATTGTTCGTCGATCTTCAATGATGTTGATGTCGGTCTTCAATCTTGACCTCGATATTGTATTCTACCAGAAAGAACCAAGCACCGGAAAGAAAGGGGAAACAACAATCAACACATGGCATCGATGCAATGCTCAAGCAAGGATTATGATATGACAAGTTAAATTGTATTGATATGAACCCCTAAGACATGCTCGACCATTTTAAACAGGGTCCGAGGGTCACAAACCCTAGAACAGGGGAAACCTCGGAGTCACTTGCGGGGTTCAATTTGTGCTTCTAATTAAAATTGCAATTTAAGTTACTGAGAAATGCATGATTTTGATTCTATAAGATAGGTCTTGTTTTTCTGAACATTTTGATATATTATACACATTTTTGTGACTTATAAATAATTACTTATTGAATTTATAAGATTAAACCTTTTTCTGGATTATTAAACTAATTTAAAAGGGTTTATTGCATCATTATGACGTCAGCGTGAGCGTTACGTCTTTTTACACCGCGACTGGTTCTAGACTCAGGCACAGACAGGTGGGGCCTTGGCCACGTCAGGTGACACGGTGGCAGGGAGCGGTCAATGGGCCCACGGGCCACATCATCACGACGTCACGATGATGTCATCACGGTGGCCACCGTCAGGTGGTCACCGCCGATGGTGCTAGGGTGCACGCGGGACTGCGGGGATACGCGCGTTCGAACCGGGGCTTCACGGCGGACTAGATAGTGGTGGAGCCGCTGGTTTTAGGTCGCCAGAGAAGAGGCTGCAATGGTGTTTGGCAGCGGCGGTCGGCGAGCTACGACGCTAGGATGAACCGGGGAGAGAGGGAGGAAGGGGAAAGGTCCAGGTGGACCAGTGGCTCACCCTGAGTGTGATGGACATGACGGCGAGGCCGGGTATGGACAGGGTCGACGGTGAGGGCCACGGCGGCGGTCGTCGGAGGCGGGGAAGACGGTGATGTTGGGGTCGACTCCGAGCTCCCCGATGCGATTTCTTTGTCGTGGATGTGGACTGCAGCGAGGCGGAGCTCCAGGGTGCGTCGACTGGGTCTAGGGTGGCCGGAGACGACGGCGATTCGAGCCGGTGGTGCGCTAGGGTTTCGACCGATTGGGGAAGACGAGAGAGAGGCGTTGGGGGAAAGGAGATATGGATGAAACAGAGGCATCCACGGCGGGTCTTATCCTCTCCCCTGGAGCGGGAGCGGTGATCTTGGCGCACGGCGGCGGCCCTCGCTCGGCCAGCGAGCTGCTTCGAGCGACGACGCAAGGTTGACGATGGACATTAGTGGGACAAAAGGGCGTGTGGGCCGGGCCTTGATGGGCTGCTAGCTGGGCCACACCATGCGACACTAAGCAGCGGGTAGCGGGAAAAGAAGGTGGGTTGCTGGGCTGCGCAGCCTGCTAGGGCTAAAACTGTTTTTTTATTTGCAAAATATTTCCCTTTTTTGTTTTTGTTTTTCCATTTGTATTTTCAATTACAAAACTATTTTAGTTTATTCAAAAATACCAGAGATTTATGAAATTATAGAAAATATTGTCAGGGCCCTTTCATTCAAATTGGGCTCCAACACTTTTGTAGTTTTCAAAAATACAAAACCATTTGAGAAGGGTTTTCAAAGAGAGGGAAGGATTAGGCTTTTAGGGTTTTTCTTTACTTTCTTTTTTAAATGCATTTTAAAGGATGATGCTCATGAGTGCACAAACAAAGCCCTAAACATGGTTAAATAAAACTGGGGTGTTACAAACACTTGTAGTCAATTCACTCGAAGACATGTGACAACTTTGGGGGTGATAGAGACTTCACCCATAAACACTTACCTTTGGGCTCCCTGTGGGATCGATATCTATACTTTGAAACTAGCTACAAATGATCTAAGCACTTGAAGACATCAAGCACTCATGGAGTTACTCTAGTGGTTTTTGAACAGAACACACATCCAAGTGGTTTATGAAAGGAACACACATGCAATGACATCTAGTGGTCCAATTGGTTTAATGAAAAGAACACACATGCAATGACATCTAGTGGATCCATGTGGTTTATGAAATGAACACTCATGGAGTGACTCTATTGGTTTAAGAACAGAACACACATCCAAGTGGTTTATGAAATGAACACACATGCAATGACATCTAATGGATCCAATTGGTTTAATGAAAAAACACACATACAATGACATCTAGTGGATCCATGTGGTTGATGAAATGAACACACATGCAATGACTCTACTGGTTTATGAATAGAACACACATACAAGTGGTTTATGAAAAGAACACACATGCAATGACATGTAGTGCATCCAATTGGTTTAATAAAAAGAACACACATGCAATGACATCTAGTGGATCTAAGTGGTTTATGAAATGAACATACATGCAATGACATATAGTGGATCCATGTGGTTTATGGAAAAAACACAAATGCAGTGATACCAATTGGTTTATGAAAATAACATACATCCAAGTTTTTTTATGAAAACAACACACATGAAATGACATCTAGTGCATCCATGTGGTTTATGAATTGAACACTCATGGAGTGACTCTACTAGTTTATGAACAGAACACACATCCAAGTGGTTTATGAAATGAACACACATGCAATGACATCTAGTGGATCCAATTGGTTTAATGGAAAGAACACACATGCAATGACATCTAGTCGATCCATGTAGTTTATGAAATGAACACACATGCAATGAATCTACTGGTTTATGAATAGAACACACATACAAGTGGTTTATGAAAAGAACACACATGCAATGACATGTAGTGGATCCAATTGGTTTAATGAAAAGAACACACATGCAATGACATCTAGTGGATTCAAGTGGTTTATGAAATGAACAAACATGTAATGAGATCTAGTGGATCCATGTGGTTTATGAAAAGAACACACATACAGTAACATCTAATGGTTCATGAAAATAACACACATCCAAGTTGTTTAATGAAAAGAACACACATGCAATAACTCTACTGGTTTATGAACAGAACACACATCCAAGTGGTTTATGAAAAGAACACACATGCAATGACATCTAGTGGATCCGAGTGGTTTATGAAATGAACAAACATGCAATGACATCTAGTGGATCCATGTGGTTTATGAAAAGAACAGACATGCAGTAACATCTAATGGTTTATGAAAATAACACACATCCAAGTTGTTTACTGAAAAGAACACACATGCAACAAGATCTAGTGGAACCATGTGGTGTATGAAAAGAACACACATCCAAGTGGTTTATGAAATGAAAACATATGCAATGCCATCTAGTGGATCCAATTGGTTTAAAGAAAAGAACACGCATGCAATGGCATCTAGTGGATCCCAGTGGTTTATGAAATGAACACACATGCAATGACTCTACTGGTTTACGAACAGAACACACATCTAAGTGGTTTATGAAAAGGACACACATGCAATGACATGTAGTGGAACCAATTGGTTTAATGAAAAGAACACATATGCAATGATATCTATTGGATCCAAGTGGTTTAAGAAATGAACACACATGCAATCACATCTAGTGGATCCATGTGGTTTATGGAAATAACACATATGAAGTGACATCTAATGGTTTATGAAAATAACATACATCCAAGTTTTTTTATGAAAACAACACACATGAAATGACATCTAGTGCATCCATGTGGTTTATGAATTGAACACTCATGGAGTGACTCTACTAGTTTATGAACAGAACACACATCCAAGTGGTTTATGAAATGAACACACATGCAATGACATCTAGTGGATCCAATTGGTTTAATGGAAAGAACACACATGCAATGACATCTAGTCGATCCATGTAGTTTATGAAATGAACACACATGCAATGAATCTACTGGTTTATGAATAGAACACACATACAAGTGGTTTATGAAAAGAACACACATGCAATGACATGTAGTGGATCCAATTGGTTTAATGAAAAGAACACACATGCAATGACATCTAGTGGATTCGAGTGGTTTATGAAATGAACAAACATGCAATGAGATCTAGTGGATCCATGTGGTTTATGAAAAGAACACACATACAGTAACATCTAATGGTTCATGAAAATAACACACATGCAAGTTGTTTAATGAAAAGAACACACATGTAATAACTCTACTGGTTTATGAACAGAACACACATCCAAGTGGTTTATGAAAAGAACACACATGCAATGACATCTAGTGGATCCGAGTGGTTTATGAAATGAACAAACATGCAATGACATCTAGTGGATCCATGTGGTTTATGAAAAGAACAGACATGCAGTAACATCTAATGGTTTATGAAAATAACACACATCCAAGTTGTTTAATGAAAAGAACACACATGCAACAAGATCTAGTGGAACCATGTGGTTTATGAAAAGAACACACATCCAAGTGGTTTATGAAATGAAAACATATGCAATGCCATCTAGTGGATCCAATTGGTTTAAAGAAAAGAACACGCATGCAATGGCATCTAGTGGATCCCAGTGGTTTATGAAATGAACACACATGCAATGACTCTACTGGTTTATGAACAGAACACACATCTAAGTGGTTTATGAAAAGGACACACATGCAATGACATGTAGTGGAACCAATTGGTTTAATGAAAAGAACACATATGCAATGATATCTAGTGGATCCAAGTGGTTTAAGAAATGAACACACATGCAATCACATCTAGTGGATCCATGTGGTTTATGGAAAGAACACATATGAAGTGACATCTAATGGTTTATGAAAATAACACACATCCAAGTTGTTTAACGAAAAGAACACACATGCAATGACATCTAGTGGATCCTTGTGGTTTATGAAACGAACACTCATGGAGTTACTCTACTGGTTTATGAAAAGAACACACATCCAACTGGTTTATGAAATGAACACACATGTAGTGACATCTAGTGGATCCAAGTTTTTTAATGAACAGAACACACATGCAATGATATCTAGTGGATCCATGTGGTTTATTAAATGAACACACATGCAATGACATCTAGTGGATCCATGTGGCTTATGAAAAGAGCACACATCCAAGTAGTTTATGAAATGAACACACATGCAATGAAATCTAGTGCATCCATGTGGTTTATGAAAAGAACACACATCGAAGTGGTTTATGAAATGAACACACATGCAATGACATCTAGTGGATCCATGTGGTTTATGAAATGAACACTCATGGAGTGACTCTACTGGTTTATGAACAGAACACACATCCAAGTGGTTTATGCAATGAACACACATGCAATGACATCTAGTGGATCCAATTGGTTTAATGAAAAGAACACACATGCAATGACATCTAGTGGATCCATGTGGTTTATGAAATGAACACACATGCAATTACTCTACTAGTTTATGAACAGAATACACATCCAAGTGGTTTATGAAAAGAACACACATGCAATGACATGTAGTGGATCCAATTTTTTTAATGAAAAGAACACACATGTAATGACATCTAATGGATCCATGGGGTTTATGAAATAAACACACATGCAATGACATCTAGTGGATCCATGTGGTTTATGAAAAGAACACACATCCAAGTGGTTTATGAAATGAACACACATGCAATGACTGTTGGGGATATACTTTCCGGGTATCCTCATAGTCCTCGCTGACCATGGTGGACCACTTCGGGTTATAGCTTTGCTTCACTAGCGGCCTAGTCAGGGAGAAGAGGCAGAGTCCAATCCGGCTACGGGAAGGCCCAAAAGACTTACCGACTTAGGCCCATACTGTTACTTGTAGTTCAAGATGTACTCTGTAACAGACTCTCAGTCGTAGGCGGATAGATCTCTCCTGTAAACCCTAGGCCAGATATCTATATAAGCCATCCTAGGGAGAGCCTTTGGGGCACCCTCAATAGTTTACAATCTCAACTCGCACAGGCGAACCCTTGTAACCCATATTCCGGCTCTGCCGTATTACTGGATTGCTAGCAGAAGTAGGATCCGTCCAAAGCCGGTGAATTCGAACCTGGGTAAACTTGTGTGCTCACCGTCCCGGAACACCGTACATCTCACACCCCTCTCTTCCACACGCCTCGAGTACCCTCTCATGGCGTACTTGTCATCAATCCGACGATAGTTGGTGCCCACCACGGGGCAAGTGAGCTTCGGATCTACGTTCTGAGCGGAATTTGCAAGAATCGGAATCGGCGAGACTATCGCCGTCGATCGCATCCTCTACGCCAGCGACGTCCCTCTCATCGTTCTCGACGAGACCTGGATTCCGGCTAGGAAGGCTGTGACTGCCTACACCATCATGTCTTTTGGCGAGATCGAGTTTACATCGGTTTTGCTGAACCTGTCCCACCCACCCTAGCGGTGATGATAGAGGAAGGAGAAATTTCTGGGTCCCCTTTGTCCATGGAGGCGGTAGAGTTCCGGATCTCAGAAAACCCTAATCCCACCCAGCCTGCACCAGTTGCGGAGATAGTGGAGAAATCCGAGCCTGAAGAAGACCTAGCGGTCCAAGTCGAAACTGGAGTGGATCTCCTTGGAGAGGCCGAATCCCAGATCAACCCACCTATTGAAGTTGAAATCCAGGAGGAGCATATCAACGACACTGATTCTGGCTCTGATGACGCTGGGACAGACATGCCTTCCTAAGGTACACGCTGTGACGTATGATAATGCAAAACTCAGGCGTAGACGCAATTCTCGAGACCATCAAAAGTTTCGACGAAGCTGATCCCGAGAGCCGCGGGTACCTCAAGAAGAATGCGTCGAACTTCGTCGGGTATGTAGGATCCGGATCCGGCTCTGTCGATGCTAGAGACAACACCGACTCTATGCTGGAGGCAATGGGAACAAACACCAACGTACCCGCATCCTCGGATGAGTCGATGACGTCAGCAGATTTCCGAAAGTTCTCTGTGGAATATGAAGAGGAGTATAACTCCAAAGCTGCAGAGGAAGGAGAAACCATGGACGAAGGATCCGGGGAACACTCTCCCAAACCGCAGGATGACATGGAAATCGGAGATAATCCCGAGATCCAGAGGTCCGAAAGTACCGATCAGAGCATGACTCCGAGAAACAGACCCAAAGCCGTCTTTGCTACCGGTGCTGCCAAGAAGGCAAAGAAGAAGAACAAGACCCTGGCAAAAGACCCTCTGGCAGAGGAGGTGATCGCCGAGGAATACGAGGAGGACTCTGATGGAGCGCTTATCCCAGAAGAGCCCAAAAAAGAAGAACCGATGGATGGACACGTGATCACTGAAGGTGCACGTAAATTCCTCGATGTTGCATTAACCACACCTATTCCTACAGCTGCAGAACTTACTGCTGAAGAACTGGACGAGAGGGCACAGGCTCTAGAAGCACGTCGTCAAGTACTCCTCGATGAAGCCAAGAACATTGAGGAGGAAAAGAAACGCATAGCATCTGTGGGGAAGTACAACTCCCAGGCAATACCAGAAGACCAGGAAGCGTCATACTAATGAGAACCAATTCCCGCAGATCCATGCCGTCCTTTTCGGAGAAGAGATGGGGAAGCCTCGGAAAGATAGCAAAGGGGATTGGGTGTATCCAACCCTAGTACAGAATACTGTGGCGGCCCGAGAGATTCTATCGGCTAATCCAGGCCCAGAGGAGATCCGGTTGGGAATCAAACTACTCAACAAGGGACTAGAACAACAAAAGGTCACCATGTCCAGAAGTCAGAAGTTGGTTTCCGATTCTGACTAGTATCGCACAGACCCGGCATGGGCTGACGTAAGACCCCAGCGCGTTCTGGAGCAGCATCACTGTTCCGATCGCAGAGAGGATAATTACTCAAGAACCGGATCTTCGGGACAGCACGACAAAGTTGCCCGTGACTGGCGTATAGTCAAACCAGTCGCGGAGCAAGAGGGAATTGCTGCACTGAATCCGAGGAACCCGCCTTGCGAGAGTCGAAAGATCGCAGGGACGATGATAAGGAGAAACGTCGGGAGGAGGATCAACAAAAAATGCCACCTCCTAGACATGAAAGCCGTCCGAACGACGGACAAAGGAATGATGGACACCGTGCTGAGACAAGATGGCAGGGGGCTCGTCACAATGAAGACCCTCCCCGGAACCGGAATAATGACGTTCCGGATGGAGGCCGACGATCAGCCAGAAATAACCCACCTGCTCCACCCTCTCCACCAAGTAGTCATCACAACGGCCCCCAGGGAGGCAACAGAGGGCGTCGTAGTGGAGGAGGTGGTGGCAGAAGCCGAAGTCCGGCTCCCAGGCACCGCAGCCACAGCCGACACTCGGGACGATCTCTATCCCCAAACGACGCAAGGCACAGGATCAACTCCAACATAGAGGCACAGCGCTATGAAAATGATGATATATACGTGGGCCCAAAGTGCTTCAGACCACGCATAAGAACCACAAGATTCCCAGAAGGATTTGCTATATCACAACATATCCAAGCCTATGACGGCATTGCTCAACCAGATACCTGGTTACAGGATTTCTTCCAAGCTTGTTGCATTGCCAAAGACGGAAACAGCCTGGTCGCAACCCGATATATCCCACTCATGCTGCGGAAGACGGCAAGATCATGGCTCAATGAACTTCCGGAGAACACAATCCATAACTGGTATGACATGCAAAGTGTGTTCTTTTGGAATTTCGAAGGCACATATCGGAGGCCCTGTACGGTCGGAGACC
Organism: Avena sativa; assembly: GCA_916181665.1. Taxonomy (NCBI): domain Eukaryota; kingdom Viridiplantae; phylum Streptophyta; class Magnoliopsida; order Poales; family Poaceae; genus Avena; species Avena sativa. The sequence continues at coordinate 376,510,789 of OV702289.1, read as the reverse complement.
TACAACGTTGCACCCAGAAAGTCAGAGAAACTTGTCGGGATTACCTCGGACGATGGATCGACACCAAGAACTCCTGTGAAGGAGTAAATGATCAAACTGCGATTGAAGCTTTCATTGCAGGTCTCCCAATTGGTTTGCTACATCATCGCTTGAAGTGCGACAAAGTCACTTATTTGGGAGAGATGATAGAAATAGCAAGCAAGTATGCAGATGCTGACGACGATGCAGAGGGATTACTCAACGCCCTAGCTATGCCACAGTCGGCAAAACAACCAAAGCAACAAGCTCAGAAGCGCAAAAATACCTCGGAAGAGAAACCTAATGCGGAAATGGCAGTGGTTACTGCTACTTCTGGGTCTGGAGGACGAGGAGGACGCGGCAGAGGCCGCGGACGTGGCCGTGGGACTTCGAGAGTTCAAGGTAGAGGATACCAGCAACCAGGCAAAACCTACACTTGGGCCGACATTGCCAATAACCCATGTGTGCATCACTTAGACGCCAATGGGGGCTCGTCCCACACAAACACCGAGTGTCATTTCAATGACGACATTAAAAGAGATGATACCGCTGGCTAAGAGCTAAGCGGAAAAAGGGAAAGAAGAACCCTAAAAAGGATAAAGAGACCAAGGAAGATTCTGACATGGAGGAAGCCGATGCTTCAAATCCCAAGCCGGAAGGGAAGAAAAAATTTCCGACCAAAAAAGACACTTATGTCACCTTCCTCGGATCTCAACCAGCAAAGGTCAAGAAAGCAGTTCTACATGAGCTCAACGCAACAGTTCCGGCTGTCCCCCAATACCTGGATTGGTCGGAAGTGGCAATCACATTTGACCGCGCTGATCATCCACCTAAGCTACATAGGCGAGGAAAATATGCCTTAATCGTCAATCCACTTATTGACGGTTATGGTTTCTCCAAGACCCTCATGGACGGTGGTAGTAGTATCAATATTCTCTATGTCGAAATGCTACGCCGGATGAAGATCTTGGAGACCCAGTTGAACCATAGCTCTGTGATTTTTCACGGTCCCAGGAAGACAAGCTAATTCCCTAGGAGAAATCACTTTGGATGTTACCTTTGGAACTCCAAAGAACTATCGGACGGAGGCACTTTCCTTCGAAGTGGTCCCGTTCAAGAGCGTGTACCACGCTATATTCAGACGTCCGGCTTACTAGGCTTTTATGGCTCGTCCGTGTTACATTTACAATATGATGAAAATTCCAGGTCCCAACGGCGTAATCACCATCAGGGGAGACCCGAAGAAAGCGCGAGAGTGCGAGGATGGAAATGCCACCTTTGCTGAAGCCGTGTTGCACGCCCAGGAGTACCAGGAGATCAAGAAGAGCATAGATCCGTTCGAGATGCCCACAATGAAGAAGGAGGTGACAAAGCCGAATCCGGAGTTCAAGGCATCAGAAGAGACGAAGAAGACGTTGTTGAAGGATGATGACCACTCCAAGGTGACCCAGATAGGCATAGGCCTCGATAGCGCATAGGAAAGAGCGCTCGTCAAGTTCCTCAAAGCAAATCAAGATATCTTCGCATGGCAGCCATCTGACATGACTGGGGTACCTAGGGAACTTGCCGAGCACTCTTTAAATGTAACCCCGAACGCTAAACCCATCAAACAGTCCTTACAATGTTTCAGCGATGAAAAGCGTAAGGCAATAGCTAAGGAACTAGCGCGGCTCGAGTTAGCCAGATTCATAGAAGAGGTCATCCACACTGAGTGGTCGGCCAATCCTGTAATGGTCCCTAAAAAGGACAAGACTGATTTAAGGATGTGTGTTGATTATACTGCCTTGAACAAGGCTTGTCCAAAAGATCCGTTCGCTCTAGCTAGGATCGATCAAGTTATCGATTCTACGGCAGGCTCGGAACTCCTCTGTTTTCTCGACGCATATTCCGGTTATCACCAAATCCGGATGAAGGAATCTGACAAAGTCAAAACCTCATTCATAACTCCTTTCGGAACCTTCTGTTTTGTTATGATGCCTTTCGGGCTGAAGAACGCAGGAGTTACCTACCAGCGCACGATGCAGCGTTGCCTCCACGACCAACTCGGACGCAATGTACATGCATACGTGGATGATATTGCGGTAATGTCCAAAAAGAAGGAAACGTTGATTTCCGACTTGGAGGAAACGTTCGCCAATCTACGAAAATATGACATCATGCTTAATCCGAATAAATGCTTCTTTGGAATCCCAGCCGGAAAATTGTTAGGTTTCATCGTGTCTCAAAGAGGAATAGAGGTGAACCGAGGCAAAATCAAGGCTATACTCAATATTTCCAGGCCAACTCGCCTGAAGGACGTACAAAGATTAACTGGTTGGATCGTTGCTGTCAGTTGATTTGTAAGACGGCTCGGTGAAAGAGCGGCACCATTATACAAACTCTTGAAAAAGACCAAGGATTTTGTGTGAACCGACGAAGCTGAAGCTGCACTACAAGACCTGAAGGAAGTACTCTCATCTGCTCCTATCCTTGCTGCACCGGAACCACAAGAACCGATATTGCTTTATCTTGCTGCGACAAACAAAGTCGTTAGTATCATCATGGTGGTGGAGAGACCGGAGGAAAATCAGGAACACTTGGTGCAGCGGCCGACGTACTTTGTCAGCGAGGTTCTGACAGAATCAAAACAGCGGTATCCGCACTATCAAAAGCTGGCTTACGGTGTTTTTCTAGCATCTCGTAAGCTATGACACTACTTTCAGGAGCATCCAATTACCATGGTGAGCACAGCTCCCATGAGGGATATAATCAGCAACAGTGACATCACAGGACGCGTCGCCAAATGGGGCATAGAGCTTTCAGCTTTCGATATTGAGTATAAACCTCGGACAGCAATCAAATCCCAAATCCTTGCCGACTTTTTGCTGATTGGACAGAGACAAAGGAGAATATGACCCTCCCTGAGTCGGAATGTTGGAACCTATACTTTGATGGGTATAAGGCTCGAGGGGGCTCGGGGGATGGCGTGGTGCTCAAATCACCCCAAGGAGATAAACTTCTATACGTGTTGCATATCCACTTCACAACGACAAACAATATTGCCGAGTATGAAGCACTGCTACACGGAATTCGGATCGCTAAGGATATCGGCATCCGACGATTGATGTGTTATGGAGATTCGGATCTTGTTGCTCAGCAAGTGTCGGATATTTGTAACACAAATAAACACATGGCAGTGTACAAAGCTGTCGTGGATGATTTATCTAAATCGTTCGAAGGGTTTGAGGTTCAACACATCCCTCGAGCAGAAAACGAGGAAGCAGATGCACTATCTTGGATAGGCTCTGCACGGAAAGAGGTCCTGAATGTCACTTTTTTAGAGCACCTCAAAATTCCCTCAATAAAGGGAGTAGATGAGGAATATCCGACCAAATCCGACTCACATCTAATAGCAGTCCTGGCTGTAATTCCCAGCTAGACTAAACCCTACCTTGATTATCTCGTAGATGGCAAATTACCCGAAGACGAGGTTCTGAGCCAGCAGATTGTCCGATGAGCGAAAGCTTATACTATAGTTAAAGGTGAGCTCTATAAGCAGAGTGTTTCTGGGATTTTTCAGCGTTGCGTATCTCTGGAAGAAGGAGTGGAGATCCTAAGAGAAATCCACGAAGGCGAGTGTGGTCACCACACTGCAGCCAAATCTTTAGTGGCAAAAGCTTTCAGACACAGATTTTTCTAGCTTATAGCTCAAGCAGATGTTGAACGATTAGTCAAGACGTGCAAAGGCTGCCAAAAGTACGCCAAGCAAGCTCACGTTCCAGCTGATCAGCTGCGAACAATACCTATAACATGGCCTTTTGCGATCTGGGGGCTTGATATGGTAGGACCGTTTAGACATGCTCCAAGTGGATTTACCCACCTCTTAGTGATGGTGGATAAATTCAAAAAGTGGATTGAGGCTAAACCCGTCACTAGTTGTGATGGAGCAACAACCAAAAGATTTGTCGAGGATGTTATAATCCACTATGTTTATCTGCATAGTATTATCACGGACAACAGGAGTAATTTCTCTATGGGAGAATTGGCTAAATTCTGCAATGAACAAAATATCCGGCTTGACATTTCATCAGTCGCACATCCACAGGATAACGGACAAGTCGAAAGAGCAAATGGTTTAATCCTACAAGGCCTAAAACCGAGACTCGAAGCACCACTACGACGTGCTGCAGGGGCTTGGGCAGAGGAATTACCCTCTGTAATATGGAGTTTACGAACAATTCCGAATAGGTCAACCGGATACACACCTTTCTTCTTGGTCTATGGCGCAGAAGCATTTCTTCCTAGTGATTTAATTCATACTTCTCCTAGAGTGGCCGCGTATATCGAAGAAGATGCCAAGATTTCTTGACAAAATGATTTCGACTTAGTCGAAGAAGTTCGCGTCATTGCTGAAATGAGATCAATAGCCTATCAGCAGAAGTTATGCAAGTATCATAGCCAGAGAGTCAGAAACAGATCTTTCAGTAAAGGTGATTTGGTTCTCCGGCTTGTGCAACAAAGAAAGCACAAACTTTCCCCAGTATGGGAAGGGCCCTTTTTAGTTAGTCGAGTATTGCACAATGGTTCGTACTACCTAATTGACATGAGGCCAGTCAAAGAAAGACCTGCTACTAAGAAGAGAAAGAGAGCTGGAGGCAGTACAAATCCGGATGAATTAGACAGACCATGGAATATTGCTCAGGTATGTCCCTTTTATTCTTAGTTTATCCTTCTTTGTAATCACACATATGTACAATCTCAGTGAGAAATAAAAGTCTTGGTTGCCTCAAGTTTTTTCTGAGAAGTTATTACCATCTTATTTCCGAATGATCATGTCATAGTCGAAAATCCCAGAATATTTGAAAGTACTTTATGCTCATGTTTGTTCTGGTTTAGATTTCCGATTCTAAAAATGCTACCTTCGGGTATAACTCTGAAGTTTCAAGTCTATACTTTGGTTATTTGTCTAATTGCCGGATGCGGGTATTTTTCGAGTAGTGAATTGTTGGTACTAGAAGGCGGCTTTATTTCCGAGTTTAAACTGGTTTAGCAATTGAGCTCCATTGCTCAGCAAAGTTTCCATGCAGAAGGTTTAGCCGGCTCACGAAAGGGACGAGGCGGAAAGCCAGATAAACAATAAGTATAGACGAAAAAGTATATGTGCTTATGTAAACATTTCAGGCACACAAAAATTTAAAGCCAAAAGTGCTGAATAGATCAAAAGCTTAGCACTAGCAAAATTATAATATTGCATATTTTACAGACCCATAAATGTTTTTCAGAATAATACATTTTCTTCTGATAATTTATGATGCAGGAGAGGATGCAGGAGCTACCGGCTTGCTGGACGCATTGGCCTCAGTTTGATAACGATCTGAGATGTTCAGATCTGATACGGTCTGTTCATCGTCGGAAAGTTCAGTTGCTTCTTCCGGAGGTGGAGGCGGTGTATCCACGCGAGTGAAGAAGGGAGTGTCATAGCTGGTTAAGTCAGCCACGCTACACCCATATCCGGCGCAGGAGTCCACGATGGCCTTGATGTCTTGCTCATGTCCGTGTTCATCCACTATAGAATACCCTCTGGTCACTTGGCATATCTCCATGCTTCCATGGTGGCTCATGACCATGGTGAGAGCGTTCTGCGCTGCGGATTGCGCGTAGGACATGTTCCAATCCTGGACAAGTTGTGGCATCTCCTTCGCCTTGTCTCGCACCTGCAAGTACGACACGCTATGCATATCCGGAACCTTGAGAGCTTCGCCAATATCCTCAAGGGATTAGCAGAAGTCGTGAAGCAGATCACCGACTTGGGTAAGCCAGTGGGTGCGAGGCTCGGTGGAGGTGGAGTCCATCAAGTTCAGAGGACTTATACACAAAATAGTTAACAAAATCCGACATTGAAAGAGTCGAAGCATAAAAACAAGTCAGAAAGATGGAAGCTTACCGAAGATGACATCATCAACTTTGGTCTTCTCTTCTCGAAGACCCCGGAGTTCAGCCCGGAGTGCCTCGGAAAGATCCTTCTCTCTACAAAGTTCATTATTGAGATCTGAGATTCTCTGATCTTGAGCAGCAATCTTGCGATCACGCTCATCAGTGGCCATGGAGGAAGATTCAAGAACTTGAGCGATGCTCTTCTCATGATCCGCCTTAAGCTTCTCCAGCTCTTGGCGAAGTTCTTTGTTCTCCACCACCAGGGTTTTGAGGTTCTCGGCCTCTTCAATCATAGCGCAGGACTATTTTACCAGTGCTGTAAGTCAAAAAAGAACAACAGTTCAGAAAAAATATTCGACTATGAAAACACAAAGACAAGATTTGAGTCTCGGAATGTTTACCTTCGCCCTCATCCTTGGAGACCTTAAGCTCAGCATTTTCAAGTCGGAGAGCTCTTATCTCTCTTCGCTTGTTGCAGATGCTCTTCAACAGTTCCTAGTTATATGAATTAACTTTCTGTAAGTCAGAATACCCAAAGTCAGAAGTCTTCTGAAGACTTGGGCTAATATTTTAACTAATATCAGCAGGAGCCTTGGGGGTTACACTAGTTCATTCTTTGGCATCCTAAGGAAGCATAAACATAGATCATATATCCTACTTCATGCTTGGGGGCTAGAGGATATGATATGAAATGCAATAAAGAAAATCGTGAGTTGGAATTCTGACTTACATGATGTTCATGTGTGAGCTTGCTCAGACACATGTTCACCTCGGTGGTAACTTTCTCGGCGAGGGTGAGTGGAATAACCAGAGGTGGTGGAAGCACACCAGCTCTAAGTCCCTCGTCATGAAGGCAAACTTGTTCAAGAAGGTCGGAGTATTTGATGTCCTCCGCCTCTTGTGCTTCTTCTTTGGCAGAGAGATTTCTCTTCTCTAGGCATTGCCGGGCCAGAAGCTGGATTTCTTCTACAGATTTCCGAGACAAGCCAAATTTGGCAAGTCCCGGATTATTCAGGAGGTTTTCGGTAAAGGTCTTTGCCGAGGGATCATTACCTGAAGAGGGTTCACCCTTATCTAAACCTGAGCCACTCGTGGTGGCATCAGTCTGCGACGCAAGGGTCGCTGGCCTCGTAGTAGGAGCCGGATCTTCTGTGACAGCTGGCGAAGGAGTAATCACCAGCGTTGCAGAGGGTTGTGGGGCAGGAGTCGGAGGAGCCACGGTAGGAGAAGCTATGGTCAGCTTCGTCTGTCGCAGGGGCTTCGAAGAAGTTCCCTTCCCCTTTCCCTTGATGAGCTGCTTAGCTCTGAGAATGTAATAGAATGGAAAACATTACATCTTGGAAGAAAATTCGAGAAAGGTACAAAGGCGAAAGTTGTGTTGAAAGTTACCTCTTCACGATGGGCACCTCCGTTGTGCCGACGGCCACTGTCGGAGCCTTGCGCTTCCTAGACACAATGTACGCCAATGGGACCAGTTCTACCTCCTGAGAAAACTCTAGAGGATATCCCTCGAGTGGAGCAAATTCCGACTCGGGGAGGTCGGCAAGCTGAAAAGAAGAAAACATCTCAGTATTGCGAGATAACTTAAAGGATGAAACACATAAAAGGGTTTATTATTGAAGCTTACCGGAACCAAAGGGTCTTCTGCTGCATGCATATCGAGAGACAAGCCCGGAATTTTCCGTTCAATCCGCTCCTTGATCAGCCATTTAATCTGGCTTATGTAATCCCGTGGCTTTAAAGCCTTAGGACTGATGCGGAGGAAGTCATTTTTTGATGCCGTGATGGTGTGCATTAGACGATCGCCGTGGTGTTGGAGAGGCTGGGTCCGACGTGCAACCCAACATTGGACTAGGTCGGATCCTTTCAAGCCTTTGTGTTTTATCAGATATTCGATCCGCCTCTTAGCGAGGATCAGATCATCACTGAGAGCCGGAGGGGCCTCGTCCCAAGACAGTTGGGCCGTGGCAGCTCCGTCGATGAAAGCCGGCAAAGCAGTAGCTTTGCCGGGAGAAGGCATATCCTTATGGTAGAAAAAAGTGGCTGGCAATTGTTTGACCGAGTCACTGGCAGAAATGCGAGCATAACTACGCTCGCGTCTAAGAGAAAGGCTAATAGTACCGATAATATACGGATTACCGGCAGTGATAGAGTTTCTACGGACATGGAAGTAGAAACTAAACAAGGTGAGACTCAGCCTAATGCCGAGATACCCCTCGCACAAAGCTGAGTAAGAACTCATCTCTAAGAGAGAGTTCGGGGGAAGATGGTGGAGTTGTACACCATAGTGATCGATCACCTCAGAAAAGAATTCTGAGGGAGGAAAGGACAAACCTCTGTCGAGGTGGGTGCCGAAGTGGACCCGCTCGTCGGCGCGTGGGTGGGGGATGGTTTCGCTAAAGCCGCTCCGCTAGTCGCCGGCACGGAGGAGACCTTCATTCTCCACGACTTGGAGTTTCTCGTCGTCGAGGAGGCACGGGATCCAGATTCCCTGGTTGCTTTCCTTCTTTGCCGCCGCTGCGGCCGCCAAGCCGGAAGAGGAAGAAGAAGCCATTTTCTCCGGTGCGCCGGTGACCTTAGATGGGCGGCGCTAGGAAATCTAGGAGGAGGGAAAGCTCTGTGCGCTAGGGAAATGTGGAGGAGAAGAAACGGCAAGGGAACAGGTGAAGAGAGAAGGTAAATCCTCACCCCTTATAACCACCTACCTGCGCCAAGATTCGTGCAAACCGCATTGTGTAAATGCCACGTGTCGTGGAAGAAACTGGGAAGGACCCACGTGATGATTACGTTGCCTCGATCTCCGCATACGCATTGAAACGGCGCCTCGGTTCCGCGAACGGCAGACCCACCAACGGTCGTGCTGACAGGATGTTTGTCAGATGACGTGACTTGACCATGACGAGTGTCAGATGATGTCAAAGACCAAGTTCCGGCTTAGTTTGAAATCAAGCTGAAAATCCGAGTAATATGTTGATAGGTCCGACTTATTTTTAAGACCCGGATCGTATTTTTTATTGTGAAGTTTCAGGAACCCTTCAAGATTCTGCAAGCCGAAGATCAACCTAGACGATGATAAATCCGACTTTGGATCTTGGAGACATCCGGGGGCTGTTGTTAGGGATATACTTTCCGGGTATCCTCACAGTCCTTGCTGACCAGGGTGGCCCACTTTGGGTTAGATCTTTGCATCATGGGCGGCCCAGTCAGGGAAAAGAGGCGGAGTCCAATCCGGCTACGGGAAGGCCTAGAAGACTTACCGACTTAGGCTCATAGTGTTACTTGTAGTTCAAGATGTACACTGTAACCGACTCTCAGTCGTAGTCGGATAGATCTCTCCTGTAAACCCTAGGCCGGATACCTATATAAGCCATCCTAGGGAGAGCCTTTAGGGCACCCTCAATAGTCTACAATCTCAACTCACACAGGCGAACCCTTGTAACCCCATATTCTGGCTCTGCCGTATGACTGGATTGCTAGTAGGAGTAGGATCCGTCCAAAGCCAGCGGATTCGAACCTAGTTAAACTTGTGTGCTCACCGTCCCGGAACACCGTACGTCTCACACCCCTCTTTTCCGCGCACCTCGAGGACCCCCTCATGGCGTACTTGTCATCAATCCAATGACAATGACATCTAGTGGATCCATGTGGTTTATGAAAAGAACACACATCGAAGTGGTTTATGAAATGAACACACATGCAATGACATCTAGTGGATCCATGTGGTTTATGAAATGAACACTCATGGAGTGACTCTACTGGTTTCTGAAAAAAACACATCCAAGTGGCTTATGCAATGACATCTAGTGGATCCAATTGGTTTAATGAAAAGAACACACATGCAATGACATCTAGTGGATCCATGTGGTTTATGAAATGAACACACATGCAATGGCTCTACTAGTTTTCGAACAGAATACACATCCAAGTGGTTTATGAAAAGAACACACATGCAATGACATGTAGTGCATCCAATTGGTTTAATGAAAACAACACACAGGCAATGACATCTAGTGAATCCATGTGGTTTATGAAAAGGACACACATGTAGTGACATCTAGTGGTTAATGAAAATAACACACATCCAAGTTATTTAATAAAAAGAACGCACATGCAATGACATCTAGTGGATCCATGTGGTTTATGAAATAACCACTCATGGAGTTACTCTACTGGTTTATGAAAAGAACACACATCCAAGTGGTTTATGAAATGAACACACATGCAATGACATTTAGTGGATCCAATTGGTTTAATGAAAAGAACACACATGCAATGACATCTAGTGTATCCATGTGGTTTATGAAATGAACACACATGCAATTACTCTACTAGTTTATGAACATAACACACATCCAATGGGTTTATGAAAGGACACACATGCAATGACATGTAGTTGGTCCAATTGGTTTAATGAATAGAACAAACATGTAATGACATCTAGTGGATCCAAGTGGTTTATGAAATGAACACACATGCAATGACATCTAGTGGATCCATATGGTTTATGAACAGAACACACATCCAAGTGGTTCATGAACTAAACACACGTGCAATGACATCTAGTGGATCCAATTGTTTTAATGAAAAGAACACACATGCAATGACATCTAGTGGATCCATGTGGTTTATGAAATGAACACACATGCAATGACTCCACTAGTTTATGAACAGAACACACATCCAACTGGTTTATGAAAAAACACATGCAATGACATGTTGTGGATCCAATTGGTTTAATGAAAAGAACACACATGCAGTGACATCTAGTGGATCCAAGTGTTTTATGAAATGAACACACATGCAATGACATCTAGTGGATCCATGTGGTTTATGAAAAGGACACACATGTAGTGACATCTATTGGTTAATGAAAATAACACACATCCAAGTTGTTTAATAAAAAGAACACACAAGCAATGACATCTAGTGGATCCATGTGGTTTATGAAATAAACACTCATGGAGTTACTCTACTGGTTTATGAAAAGAACACACATCCAAGTGGTTTATTAAATGAACACACATGAAATGACATCTAGTGGATCCAATTGGTTTAAGGAAAAGAACACACATGCAATGACATCTAGTGTATCCATGTGGTTTATGAAATGAACACACATGCAATGACTCCACTGGTTTATGAACATAACACACATCCAAGTAGTTTATGTAAAGAACACACATGCAATGACATGTAGTGGATCCAATTGGTTTAATGAAGAGAACACACATGCAATGACATCTAGTGGATCCAAGAGGTTTATGAAATGAACACACATGCAATGACATCTAGTGGATCCATGTGGTTTATGAAAAGAACAAACATGCAAGTGGTTTATGAACTAAACACACATGCAATGACATGTAGTGGATCCAATTGGTTTAATGAAAAGAAGACACATGCAATGACATCTAGTGGATCCATGTGGTTTATGAAATGAACACTCATGGAGTGACTACTAGTTTATGAACAAAACACACATCCAAGTGGTTTATGAAATGAAAACACATGCAATGACATCTAAAGGATCCAATTGGTTCAATGAAAAGAACACACATGAAATGACATCTGGTGGATCAATGTGGTTTATGAAATGAACACACATGCAATGACTACTTGTTTATGAAAGAACACACATCCAAGTGGTTTATGAAAAGAACACGCATGCAATAGGATGTAGTGGATCCAATTGGTTTAATGAAACGAACACACATGCAATGACATCTGGTGAATCTAAGTGGTTTATGAAACAAACACACATGTAATGAGATATAGTGGATCCATGTGGTTTATGAAAAGAACACACATGTAGTGACATCTAGTGGTTTATGAAAATAACACACATCCAAGTTGTTTAATGAAAAGAACACACATGCAATGATATCTAGTGGATCCATGTGGTTTATGAAATGAACACTCATGGAGTTACTCTACTAGTTTATGAAAAGAACACACATCCAAGTGGTTTATGAAATAAACACACATGCAATGACATGTAGTGCATCCAATTGGTTTAATGAAAAGAACACACATGCAATGACATGTAGTGGAGCCATGTGGTTTATGAAATGAACACACATGCAATGACTCTATTGGTTTATGAACAGAATACACATCCAAGTGGTTTATGAAAAGAACACACATGCAGTGACTCTACTAGTTTATGAAAATAACACACATCCAAGTGGTTTATGAAATGAACACACATGCAATGAAATTTAGTGGATCCATGTGGTTTATGAAATGATCACACATGCAAGTTGTTTATGAAAAGAACACACATGCAAGTGGCATCTAGTGGATCCATGTGGTTTATGAAATGAATAATCATGGTAGCCGTTAGATCGCGTCTAATGGTGGTCATTAGATCGCATCTTCTAGAAGGCCCGGCCCCGTGAAGAACTAGTTATCTAATCCGTTTGGTCCAGACTGTTGGGTGCGTGGATGAATAAGATGGTTCTTCGTAAGAGCGATCCGCGAGTAGGCTGTTATGCGACATGATTGGCTGTGCTTACATTTTCACTTATATTAGTATTATTTCCACTCTCATATATCCTACTAGTAATATCATAGAGCTCATGAGTGAGCACGTCTACTCCACAGCCCCTTCCTCCACCACACGTCACCGTGCCCGGACGATGCCAGCGGCTTTCATGCGCTGTGCCCAGACGACAGCCGCTGATTCTCGGGTCGCTACCTTCATGCTAAGAAATCATTTTACAAGCTTTTGAATTTATCTTACATATTCCTGTTATTCACCGATCTAACTATGGATCTTTTATCCGATTTCTTGATGAACTTCATATGTGGGAGCTGCTGTAGTCCAAGAATCTGGAGATCTTCGCATGTAACATTCCCGCTCGTGTGCTCCCACCTAGGATGCACTCACCATTACTCCTACCACAAGCTCCCGCTCCACGAGCTCGCGTGCCCGCACGGCGCGTGCTCCTGCACAGAGCCGGGCTGCGACTACACTAGCCCACCGGCAGAGCTCATCATCCTACCTTGCAGAGGAGCACTTGATCGAAGTGATTAGGATCTCGTATGGCCACACCCAACTTCTCCAAGACCAGGTGGCATTCACTGACTCAGCATGCCGCCGGCTAATTTTCCAGGGGGAGGATGGCTTTGTTTTTGTCCTGACCATCACCGCTGGCATTCAGGGAACCAAAGCTGGGCCCACCTTCATGTGTGTGGTATGCATCAGGTCGGTCTTGAGCGCCTGGCCCTATAAATGGTGCGTCTATGGGCGAACACCCAGCCGCCATCATCCGATAGCATGCTTCTGCTACCCGAGGCGCCGAGCTTCCCGACGCCACGGGAGGTGGAGTATGCGGACCTAAGATCGATCCTATGTGTGCCATCTCAGTACCTTGTCGGTGCTGGACAAAACAGGCAGATGCATTTCTATATTTGTATCGAGAAGACCGACAGTGAAATGTAGTACTTATGCTATCATTACTGTTAGACTTAAGCGATGCTTCTCTGGTGCGTAGAGCATAAACGTGGTGCGAATGTACCCCAGTTGTAGTTTTTTAGTACTCCTTAATAATTCGACGAGTTATTGGTCCCATTAGCTTGTTGTCACGTTGCAAAGTCCGCTTGCTCTGGACAGACTGGCAATACCGCGTGATCTCGCATGTCAGTGTCATGTGTTCCGTGGGCCCACCTGCCACTGTCACGTCCCCCTTACTTCTCTTCCCTCCCCTCGAAGCCACTGTCCCCACTTCTCTTCCATCCTGCCACTACCGTCTGATGGTTGTAATCTAATTTCGTTGGATTGTTTACATGTAATCTACGTGGATCATGCAACATGCAAATGGCACAGACACAATCTCTAAAGTGGAAGCACTTACACGCTGCTATTGCACATATTTCTCAATATAGCTCGCCAAACCTATTACAATAGTTGTACTTCCACTAAACACAACCAAAATTGCAACTAGCCAAAACAACATGTAAACCCACATCACATCGCTGTCGTCCGAGTCCACCTCGATTGGTGACACCGCCGTGCCCTTCCCAGCGACATCCACTCCCTCCTGTGGCTTTCCATTCGCCAAGGAGGTAACAATGGCGTTCTACATTGCTTCGTTCGCGTCGTCCTCCACATCAGAATCGACAATGACGAAGGGGACGAGGTTGGCATGGACCGAGCCCTGTCGCACCTGGCGGCTCCTGCTCGAGCTAGACGCCGCATCAGTCCTTCTATAGATAGGAGGGGCCGACCTTGGAGACGTAGCTTCCTCGCTCCTCTCAAGAAACCATGGCCATGCACTATAAGAAATATGGTAATTTTTGACCCTCCATATTGGTCACTAGATGGTCATTGTTCTCCATTTGTGACCTTCTTGTGACCAATATAGTTGGTCAAAAGCTGAGAGTCACTAACGGACAATAGACATTTTCTATGTATTGGTCATAGACTATTATGACCAATATAGATGGTTTGGTCACCGGCTATCTAGCATGTCCACGTAAGCCTCCACATAAGCCAATCCTACGTGGAAAATCCATGACCAATTGGAATGGTCGTCGATCAAATTTAGCCCAGTGCAGTTCGGTGTTTTATATGGGCCAAGCCCAACAATTTAGCCTATTTATTATTATATTTTCTCGATCAACTCTTGTTCGCTAAATGGACCAAGCCCAACATTTTGTCCTATTTTAGTTTCTGGGCCATGGCCTTTTACAATATATATTACTTCTTTTTGCATGTTTTATCTTGATCAGGTCCTACTTTAGAAGTCGGTCCCACTTGTCAGACTCATTTCATAAATTGGACCCACATGCAAAAGGGTCCCACTGGAACAATGCATACATAAATAATATTTAAAAAGAACAAAGAACGGATGAAATTCATCACAAAACTATCACAAATTAGACTTTACAATCTTATTACAGTCTACTACAACCAGCTGCACATTTCATTTGTAGCACATATGAATTGGCGAGAAATTAGTGTAAGCATCAGTAAAAAATAATATACTATAGGCCGGTGCTCTTTCGTTGGCGACACACGCCTCACAGCCACCCAGGAGGTTGGACGCAGCTCTGATCCACCTCATCGAGTGCCATCATGGCCTAGCATCCTGGGACACCAAGCGTTGCAACGGCGACCCCTGCTCCTGCTTTGTCCCGCATGACAGTAGCACCAGCCTTCACCGTCATCCCCTGCCTATCATTCCAACGTCCCACCTTTGATTCGGCCTTCCTCTCCTGCTTCATCTAGGTATCAAAACAGTGATTTGAGACTTGAAACAGAAACACTCAGTTTGTATCAGTTTTAGGGGACTAGTAAATTACACCTGTGATGTTTCTAGAACATTTCATATTTACTTTCCTCCCAAAGGGGGCCTAAAAGGCATAGAGTACACACCTTTGAAAGGAAATCAGGCTGTAATCTGCTTCCAGAACCGCTGCTTTTATTTAAAACCTACAGCAGGGAAATATATCATCTTGTAGGTTAATAACATCACACAATCTTTAATCTTACAGGAGCAAGCATGAAACTAGGTGAACAAAAATACATCTACAACTATAAGCCAGGTACAACAGATGCTTTATTGGAGTAGGCTCCTCTAACTTTGCTTTGAACCTCTTAAGTTGCCAACAGTGGTGGAGTTTTGCTGAACTTTAATAGTGATCGATCATGTATAGGGACACTGCTGTTGTAACTAACTCAACTAAGATCAATCATACTAACTGTTAGGCTGCTGTTGACCGGTGGGGCTACACGAAGTTTAGTCCCACCTCGCCTACGGAAGGAGGCCACACCCACGTTATAAGGGAGAGATTCCTTCCTCCTTTCAGTCTGGGCTTTTGGGATAGAGTGGGCTCTCTTCTTATAGTTGGGCCGTGAGCGCATGGACGTCCAGAACATAGGCTGAGTGTTGGGCTGGGCCAAGTGGACGCCGACATCTGGTATCAGAGCTAGCGATCGCCATGCCTTCCTGAGGGGCTTCTCAGGGGGATGGGATGTTAGGCTGCTGTTGACCGATGAGGCTAGTCCCACCTCGCCTACGGAAGGAGGCCACACCCACCTTATAAGGGAGAGATTCCTTCCTCCTTTCAGTCCGGGCTTTTGGGATAGAGTGGGCTCTCTTCTTATAGTTGGGCCATGAGCGCATGAACGTCTAGAACATAGGCTGAGTGCCGGGCTGGGCCAAGTGGACGCCGACATCAGATGTTAGGCTGTTGTTGACCGGTGAGGCTACACGAAGTTTAGTCCCACCTCGCCTACGGAAGGAGGCCACACCCACCTTATAAGGGAGAGATTCCTTCCTCCCTTCAGTCCGTACTTTTTGGATGGAGTGGGCTTTCTTCTTATAGTTGGGCCATGAGCGCATGAACGTCTAGAACGTAGGCTGAGTGCTGGACTGGGCCAAGTGGATGCTAACATCTGGTATCAGAGCTAGCGATCGCCATGCCTTCCTGAGGGGCTTCTTAGGGGGGTGGGATGTTAGGCCACTATTGACCGGTGAGGCTTCACGAAGTTTAGTCCCATCTCGCCTACGGAAGGAGGCCACACCCACCTTATAAGGGAGAGATTCCTTCCTCCCTTCAGTCCGGACTTTTGGGATGGAGTGGGCTTTCTTCTTATAGTTCGGCAGTGAGCGCATGAACGTCCAGAACGTAGGCTGAGTGCTGGGCTGGGCCAAGTGGACGCTAACACTAACAGATCGATCAACAATTATTCATTGAAGACAACAATTGATTGGACATTAAACCTAAATAGTCTAACAATTGAAATACAGACTTGGAGGCTGTGTCAAATACAATGCGGCTCATATTGCTCCCCATTGAGATATGGATAGTGACAAGGTAGCTCAATCAATGTCTAGATACGGAAAGAATCGTGAAGTATAAACTGCCAGATAAAGAATCCTCCTAGAAACAAATAGATAGAGCTATACGAAGTACAACCCTAATTAAGACTAGAATGTACTTAAGACAAATTGTACTATCTAACTTAAGACAAATTGTACTATCTAACTTAAGACAAATTGTACTTACCTTTTTTTGCTTTGTAAGTACACTCTAATTTGTAGTAGTTCAAGTAAGAGTGAAAAATCCTAGGTATGCAAGATTAGGTACTGATAGCCGAAAGCCAAGCCACCATCAACAACGAAAAAAAAGAACATCCATACTTCCTCCTCTACAAGGAAAACAAAACACTTTGGTGTTTTTCTTCAGTTATGAATTGACGCTATTCATTCACCTATAATGCACTTATACAAGTGACCATGAGACAGTGAATTCGTAGCACCACGCTAGATAGGCCAAGAAGTTTTCTCCTACAAACAAACCAGGAAATAGTTCCGAAATTTAATAATTGATTTATATTGTCTAGTCATCGACCTTAACCAAAATTTCCATCCAAGTAAAGCATCAGAAACGCACAAATAGACATCACCGTCTCAAAATTACACTACAGCTAAAGCCTTCGTATCAAATATGGAAATTTGCTAGGCAAAACCTAATCGTTAATGCAGACTTAGCTAAGACTACTACCAGCAACAAATATCCAATATAATTACAGACATGTCTCATATAGTCAATAAAGGACAAAAGGGAGGAACGGGGGACTTAGCTACACCATGGAGATCAGGATCTGGTGTCGCTGGGCGCGGGGTAATGCGGCAGTGAAGGACGTCTTGCAGGGCCCATGGTACGACAAGTAGGAGACATCGAAATCAACGACGTTGGCAGTTAGCACCTGCTGCGTGAGGATGTCATCGTTGCCGGGTCCCGAGTAGAGAGAGCGCCACCAACACCTTCCACGCATTGGCCTCCCACTTCGCTGCTGCCGCTGCTGATGCCATCGCCACAACAAAGAGGTGTGGTTCCCTCGCTTCGGCATCTACTCCCAGGATAGGGCAGTAGTGATGGTGCGACGGACAGATTTGGGGACGAGGGCAACGAGGGGAGGGGCGGGGGCAGGGGCAACCTAAGTTCCTACTACGAGGGGCGGCACGGTTGTGAGCCATTGAGCGAGAGAGAGATGGGGGAGAAGTGGCGGCGGGATGTCTGGGATGAGGACCGACGGGATTAGGGTCTGGTAGTGCATGTCCCTCACCCTCACGATCGCGATCTGGATGGGTGGTGTGGATTTTACTAAACTACCCCAAATCACTTCTGAAGTGCAAGACTGTGGGAAGTGTAGGGTGTTTCCGTCTTTTCACGTCCAAAAGGTGTGGGGGGGGAGAATATGGGGCTAGGACTTTCTGAGTTGGAGCTGATATTTCGGGCATTGGATTGAGCCCATGTGATGGCTGAGACCTGCTCCAGTTGGGTGATCCATGGTTTGTCTGATCCTTTGTTCTGATTGGCTTCCTTTATTATGTGGGATTTCAAGCGGGCTAGGGTTTAGTATGGTTATGGAATGTTAGAGCAACTCCACTCGTTGGCCATTCCTAGGCTAAAATCCGGCGCTAAATTCGGCCTATAACCTTCATGCTCGCCGTTTTGACCATATTTTGAAATAGACATAATAAATTTAAAAACGGTCCAAGCGAGGTGAATCCTTCGCGTGGCGTCATATTATGTGACATATTTGCAAGAAAAAATACCAAACTTGGTATATTGTAGACATCTCAAAAAAAACCTTCTCAGAAATGACCTATCATGTTCGAGGTTTCATGACTTTCGGGTCAAAGGACCAATGTTATGGCCGGAATCCGGCATAGTTTATGATAATGTGTCCGTATTGTGCACACACGTGTATCTTGAGTTGACGAATAATGTTGTCTGAGAAAGTTTTCCTTTTCGCCGCACATTAAAGCCATTTTCTATTTTCCGAATGCCAAAAACGGGACGTTTTGTTAAGCAACTACCAAGTGACAGTTTCAAAATGGTACCACCCTATTTTTAAAAAATACTAGACCGCGTTACATGGACAATGTCCCAACCGGGATATCTAAAACCTTTCCTTCCACCCCTGACGAAAAAGACAAATGTATGTCGAATCGGTAGGAACCGGGTCCGATTTGAACTACATGTACATTATCTGATGCTCGTGATTTTTTGAAAAAATCATTTTTAGACTCACAGTATGTTGTTTTATCAGATATCCACTCAAATTTTCACAAGAATCAACCCATAGACGAGAAATTTCTCATTTTATTGTAAAAAATATCATTTTCCATTTTTTGAGTGCCAAAAAGTGCATTTTTATGACGCATCTACCAAGAATATGTTGCAAATTGGCACCACTAGATGTTTGTCAAATATTATACCATATTTTAGGTACAAGTTTCCCATTGGTTGCATCATTAAAGATATTCTTCCTCCTCTCATGATTTTTGAACTTTCCAAAAAAAACTTAAGCTTCTCTATTTATATCGACTAAAACTTATAAAAAGGCCATAATTCAAACCCAAAAATCCCAAGGAAAAAATTGAGGCCTTTACTCCACCGTGGCCCATGAGCGCAGATACGAAATATTGAAATAGGCCTTGGTCGTGTGAGGCCTAGGCCCAATGCCATTTTTTATTAAAGAGGGCGACGCGCGAATATATAACAACAAGTGTCTTGTGCTGGGTGGTTTGTTTCCTTTCTGTGTAGAGATTGGTCGTGGGTTCTACTCCCCATGCTTCTCTCCTCGTTTTTACTTTATTATTTACTAGGCGACATCTACGATTGTGTTTAAAGTGGCCGAGCTCCTTTATTGACACAGACTAGTGATTGGTGTAGTGGTTAGAATGTGAGATTTGGTGAGGTACTGAGTTTGAACCCCCACGCCTCTTCTTTTTGTTAAAATATTTTCCATGCCCCCAGCACCACAGTGGTCCCCGATGCCACATAGACATGATAAGTAAGCAAAAAAAGACATATAGACATGACATGTAGGTGATATTGCTGAGTTGGCAATTCTATAATGTTTTGCCTTGAAATTTAACCATAACAACCATTTAAATTGATCGTAGTCTACCAAATAAAGGCTCCAAACCAGTCCTATCCGTCTATGACCTTTTCGTGTTAGGATACTATGACCTTTTTGATAAAATTGGTCGTTATTTTTCAAGGTTTAGACCCTCCCAAATTCCTACAACCAACTGGTTCAGAATGGTAATAGATCCATGACGAAAAAATCCATGGTCGTTAAGGAAAGGTCACTAGTCACCAGATTCCTTGTAGTGATGTGATACTGCGACGGTAGGATCTTGGGGTGGATCCACTGCGGCGAGCTCGAACGGGAGAGGTGGAGCAGATGGATCTACCAGCGTGAGCCATGACAAGTTCCGAGGGCGTAAGAGTGTGGGCCAGACGTGTCTGGTTCCTGAGCAAGACCTCCTAGTGATATGTACGCGGGCAAGGTGCCAAAAACTTTCATCCAATGTGCGCGAGAGGGCCTTTGAACCATGGAGGTGCGAGGTTTGGTTGACAAGTCCGCACGCTAGGTCACCCACCTGTTAGCCGAATATGGACGGTTGGATTCTTCCTGAGTTATTAAGTGGGGATAAATCACGCTTCACCGTGCCACTACTATGACATCCGAAGGCTCCTCTTTCTTCTGCCCTCGCTCCTCTCACTCATGGTTCGCAGCTCATGCAGTTCGTCTCGGGCGGAATCAGGGTCGGCTCAACACCGTCAGGCAGGTGCCCCCATCAGGTACCGGAGGATGCCCTACGATCACTACCCCAATATGTTGTGTTTGTGTGGTGAGAAGATGTTGAGATGGATTTCATGGACCGACAAAAATACAGCAGAAAAATTCAGCAACTACAGCATAACAGCGGTAAGTTCCTACTATACGTACAATGGTAACCCGGATCCGGAAAGCATAATGTAATTTTTTTGTTTCCTTCGATCTACTTTGCATGAAGGGAGGTGAACTGGCTGTGACAATTTTGTGTAGATCAAAAATCCCCTGACAGGTTTTCACAAAGAGCTTGTTCAGGATCTGCGTGATGCTGTGTGGGACAAGAAAGAGGAGATTCGTGCGTTAGAGCGAGTGATCTGGGAGCTTCAACAGGTGCAGGGGAGGTAGGACCACGGAGGTGGTGAGACAGACGGGCTCAAGACTAGGCCAGATAGTGGAAACAGTTTCCTTATTATCTGGGCATTATCTGTTGCCTTTGCAGTTTATGTTGCCATATCGTTGTCCAGCAGCTGAAATAAGTTGCTACTTTGTGGAGTGTATCAGCCAGCTTAGAACTTGTTTTTCAGCTCAGAACCTTATCATAAGTGTAATGCCAACAATAGGGATTTATTAAACGCCTATAAATAATTCATGTCTGTACCACTAACATCCATCGATTTTGGAGACCCCTTAACCGCTTAGCTATCGCGGTCCCGGTGGTGCGATTGTTCATATAGTAGAGGCACAGTCACAATTTTGGATTCAACTAGTGACCTCGGCCGTGTCCAATCCTCAAATCACGATACATTTTACTCCGAGTACGGGAGGCAGATTATTTCGCCCGACAAGTTCCACGCACATAGCTCCAGAGTTTAACTAAACTACATATATATGTTCAAGTTCAATATATTATTAGGCTTCTACACTGCTAGCCTTTTTCCTGTGCTTGTGTGCCAACTTTTTTCCTCTTGCCTTCACGTCCACTAGCTTCTTCATCTCATGCCTTCTTCCTCTTCCTAGGTGCCAATTTTCTTACATTCACGTACCCTGCATCTCCGGGTCAAGGGAAGTCAGGCCAATCAGCACCAGAATCATGTCCAACATCATCACTCCACTTGTTTTGGTTTTCTTCCCGCAGCAAAATCACTGAGTCAGATGTCTTGTTTCTTACCTTGCGCTTTCTATAAAAAAATAGTACAGGGATTACTACCTAATATCTACAGACTATAAACAATTTTTTTGAATGTACCATCTCATACCTAGGTTTGGGAGCATTAAGGGGACAACTCACTGATCTATGGCCTATAAGATGACAGGTCTTGCATCTGTTTTTGCCATTCTTGCTAGCATAGAAAGCCAAACCCTTCTTATCGAGATAATTCTTAAACCTATTCACCTGAGGTCTTCCTCTGCCCCTTTTTGTAACTGGCTGGCAAAGCTCGAAACTCAGTTGGACTTGAGGCCACTAAGATGGGTCTGTACATGGTTCGACGAATCCAATGTACGTAGCTCTGAACTTTTCCATACAGTAGTAGTCGGACAAATACTGATCCAAATGTGGTAGAGTTATTTTCTTCACCAAGAAGTCCAAGGCGTGGTCTCAAGGTTTCCCGGTATGCTGCCACTCTAAGAAGGTGCATTCTTGCAGCTGGATGTTCACAACATCCCTTTTTCCACTCTTGGACATATCGACCACCTCACAGCTGCTGCTGGTTGACGGGAGAACCCTAAGATGAGAAAGTCCTCGGCTTCTCTTGTGCAATTGCTATACAACAGGCGGTAGCATATGTCCTCTAAGTCCACGTATGTTTTCCATCTAGATATGAACAGGACACACTTTTATGTCCTTTACACAGTTATTCAGGCATTCTGCAAGGTTGTTGTTTATTTAATCAACTTTGATGTCACTGTTGAATTGCTCCTCTTCCATAGCTGTGAATGATGGACAGCTAAGTACTATGAAAGTTCAGGGGATTCCACAAAAATCTTGCTCATGAAATATTCGCTGCTACTAGCTTTGTAAGCACTAGCAGCAGGAAACATGTAACAAAACACGCTGCCTGCATAGTGTGAGTACAAGTTGAGCATCATATGGGCATGACATTCTCTACCTTCAGCTCACGAAAACACCTCCTTCACTGCATTCGTCAGCCCTTTGGATGCATCTGTGGATATATCCAATGGATCCATGTGGCCTATTGATCTCTTGAGCTGCCTCATAAACCAGACCTAGTTTTCCTCTATTTCTGTTTCAAACAGCCCGAATGCCACTAAGAACATCTAGTTGCGACCATCAAGTGTTGTGGCAGATGGCAGGCAGTCTTTCCATTTTCCAGTTAGGACAATGTTGCCTACACTCGGATATGGCCTACAACTATCCTTGAATCCCTGAATGCAAGGTTTAAGCGCCATGAAAAAGCTTTTGAAATAAATTTTACCACGTACTGATTCGATGTCAATCTCCACAACACTCCCCAGACACCTTGCTTGTACCTCCGCCTTGAAGTTGTACAGCATCCTGAAGCTATTGGTCCAATCCCCGTGCAAGACCCTCAGAGCTTTCTCTTTACCTTTCCAAACCGTGTAATACGGTAGGACAATTTTGTATTTAGAACCGAGGCTAGTCCGAGTATTCTTCGTGGTATCCTTAGGGTTATCCTTTAGTATGGACATAGCTCGTATAGCCACCCACTCCGTATCAGCCATTGAGGATTTCAGTTTGCTGCCTGTCGGACACATGTGGGGAGGGCCCATTTGGTTCACCTGCAACATAGATTCATTTAAAAGATAAGCGGAGTCGACTCGTTGCCAGAAAGATCTTGCATAGGAATTGTAGTTATAGAGTGAAAAGAGAGAAAGTTCGAATGGTTTGTTGCATTCATTGCACCAATACCCTAATTGCCTTTGACGCGGGTAAGGCTCTTGCTGTGATCCTCCATGGACAATGTACCTCGACCCGTCCATTCCTCCATGTTAACCTACAAACGGCCTCATACCTCTGGGCAGTGTTCTTCAGTTGATGAACGTCGAACTCCCCCTTGATACAAAAATGCCAGAATGACATCCTGAACTCATGCATGCTCCTGAACTCGGTGCCATCCGAAATTATAGGATACTCATGGTCATGTTTCATTTCTTCTACTTCAACACCCAAATCATCAACTGGAATGCCACCCTCATCGTTAAGTTCCTCGTCTATTTCATCATCACCAGATTCTTGATTCTGTGTAGTGCACTCTTCTTCATCTGATTCAGAATCTTGGCCATTATCTCTAATGCCTAGTACTGCACACATCATATTGACTCCCTTGGGTGGGGCTGCACCATCATCTCCCCTCGGATGGACCAGAACATTGCCCCAATCTACCTCACCAGCAACTCTGTTTTCTCCCAGATACTCTATTGGTTCTACTGCAACCACATGGGGTGGTCTTACGTTTGCATGCATCCTAGGTTCTTTAGTAGACAAACAGCAGTCAGAATCTATTTCATCTTGACTGTACATAACCCTCTTGCTCTTCTTGTGTACATCCTCCTTCCTGATGGTATCCGTAGGGCTTGACATATGCGTTCTGTTCCCCATCGAACTAGGATTTTTGTTGCTGCTCTTGGGTGTGATATCCTTCTTGCTTCCCCTCACGGGTGTTAGCTCTAGGGTTCTGGCATTATTGCCTGACCTCTATGGCATGTTCTTCTTTGAATTAGCCCTTTTGCTGCTACTATTGGGCGTGTTCTCCTTCGTGTTGGCATTATTGCTTGACCTCAGGCGGCGTGTTTTGCTCCAAATTAGCATTTTTTTTCTGCTACCACTGGGTGTGGTAGCCTCCGTGTTGGCCATCTTCGCCTTTTTGCTACCATTCCTGGGAGTGTACACCACCGTGCTCGCCCTCTTAGCGTTTTTGCTGCTACCGTTCAGTGTGGCATTTTGACTAGATCTCAGGGGTGTATTCTGCGGTGTGGTGCCTTTTTTCGTGCCACTCTTGGGTGTCCTCTTCTCTAGCCTGGTCTCCATGGTGATGTTCTTCTTTGGGGTGCCCTTTCTGGGGATGCTCTTCCTGCTCCTCTTTATGATGCTCCTCTGTAAGACTCTCCTCTATTCGAAGCTACCCTCAGTCGCACAATCCCTAGTGATGCCTTGGATCAGGTCACGCATGCCTTCTACAAGTCCATCATCTCGATTGTCGAAATCCAATTCCTCTCCAACCATTTGCACTATCAAGTGTATGTACACTTCACCTCTATAATGTTTCCTTGTAAACGGTACAACTAAATCACTGGTATCTTTCAGTTCTATAGCCTTTTTGCTCCTGTAACCAAAATATACCAAATGTGCTACCTTGGAGGACCCCCACAGCACCTTCACACGTAATGATGCCATCAGGTCAGATAATTGTACCACTTTAGGATCGTATCTGCCAAGGATTACATCAAAATCGTCATAGAATTTTTCTATGCCATCATCTAATTTTGCAGTATACTTCTCAACACTGATATGAACGATTAATTTGCCATCATCAAGTTCTATAGGATAGAAACCTCTGAGATGTTCGAGAGGTGGAGCGGCACCATCAAACCCAGCCACAGTGCAACCGTCGCCATCACCAGCGTCATCGTTAGCTGGAGCAACCTTCGTAGAAGTATCAGGATGAGGAGAAAGGTGAGGGCCCTTAGCAGCGGGAGCTACAATACCTGGTGGACAGGCAGTACCACGGCTAACGGCAGCCATAATAGGAGCAGATGCTGCCACGCCACATCGACGATCAGGAGCAGTTCCCACAACAATAGTGTTTAAAGTGCTAGCAGAGTCCAGACCATGAGCTAGCTCCAGACCAGCAGCTCGCTGAACCTGAGCACAGGTTCAAGGAGGACACAAGGCAGTAGTCTTGGCAACAATAGTGGGGCAGCCTCCGGAAGCCTTAGTTTGCTCAACAACGGCAGGGATTGGGTCAACAGCGGCTAGATCAACAATAACACGGGGACGACCAGTACCAGCAGATTCCAGAGAAGGGGTTTGCACAACCTGAGCACGGTTTCAAGGAGGAGCAGCACACAAAGCAGTGGTCTTGGCAACAATAGCGGGGCAGCCTCCAGAAGCCTTAGTTTGCTCAATAGCGGCATGGATTGGGTCAGCAGCAACCAGAGCAGCAACACCACCGGGATGACTAGTACCAGCAGATTCTAGAGAAGAGTTTTGTCCAACTTGAGCACGGTTTCGAGGAGGAGTGATGACTGCAAGTGCACAGATCATTTGTAGCTATTCGAAATAAAGATATCGATCCCACAAGGAGCAGTAGGCGAAAGACTAAAATGATTTTAACTAAAACTAAACAAAGTACTTAAGGAATAACTTTGAGATGAAAGAAAAGTAGAATTGTTTTTGGGATTTTGATTGAACGAAGAAATTAAAGTAAAACTTAATGCAAAAAAGTAAGAATCACGTATGTAAAAGTATTTGGAACCGCAATAGGTAAAAAAGCGTTCTCGAGGAGTGGTGGATACACCACTAGCAATTTAGGCTAAGCAATCAAGATTATTATATCAAATATTCTCATGATATGTATGCATGTGGGAGGAGTTCCATATATGGATAAATATGCAGCAACCACTACTCACATCATCCTTCATAACAACAACTGATAGATAAACAACATCAATCGTATTATCCTTCTATTAAGGGATTTCTCCCATGGCATGGACATGGCTTTATGAGTTCTCCTTGGTTCCCCAAGTTAGTACGTAAAGAATGACAACAACTTTATAGTCATAGTAAGTGCTATCATCCCTCTATCTACCAACAAGTAATCCCCTTCATCGTGTCCCCATAAGAGGCAAATATTAAGGAGGTGCAAAACTCCCAACATCAAGATGAAGACAATTAACACATACACATAATGATGTATAACATAATAATCTCTATCTCATCTCAATCATATGCTAGGATTTCTCCATCTCCCCAAGAACTAATGATCTAATCAGACATGGAGGCAATCAACATCATGGCAATGGTAATGGAATCAATTGTAAATGAATAGTTCTTGTATAAATCCACAACAAGTACGGAAATTACAACAAGATCTAGATGGGGTGAAGATGGGATGGATGGAGCTGACGGTGGTGCAACGGTTGATGAAGATGAAGATCGATGCCTTGGCCTCCTAGATCTACGTAAGGCGAAGATGGATCCCTTGGGAAAATTCCCCCTCCATATGCCTTCCGGAGGTGAGGTTTCGGCGATTTCTAGGTGTTTTTTATGTCCTCTCCCTGATCCAATTGTACGGGGTGAAACTACTTGAGGAGGCGGTGGCGGTGCCAACTATATGACCGGAACTATACGGCCGGAAAAAGTATTATGGTCGTATAGTTGGTCGTTAAACCCTCTAGATGCCTTGGTCGCTTTGGGTTCTCTTCTAGTGTTATTGATATTTCTCAAATAAGCGATTTACGTTGTTTTTGACTCCTTTTCTCCCAAGTAGAACTGATCCAAGAATTTGTGTCCATTGCATCCATCATCTGTCCGTAATGGGAAACTATATGGGTGCAGCCCGTATAGGTCCCGCCGTATAGTTATGAACCGACTATAGATTTCCTTCTATGGTGGAACCGACTATACGGACGGAACTATACAGGCAGGAATTTTTATCCCTGTCGTATAGTTGGTCGTTAAACCTTCTGTACTCCCGAATAATTTTTTTTGGAGATGGGTCGATATCTATACGATAGCAACTATACGGGCAGAATTTTTATTCCCGTTGTATAGTTGGTCGTTAAACTATCAGTACCTTGAAAAGAGTTCTGATAAAGGCATCGATATCTATACGACGGCAACAATATGGCAGGAATTTTTATTCCCCCCATATATTTGGTCATGAAAATATATCAGTATGTTTCATGGATGGAAGGGGTGGAAACAACTATACGACCACAACTATACGGGTAGAATTTTTATTCCTGCCGTATAGTGGGTCGTTAAACCTTCTAGATCCACCAAAAATTGCCTGCTTCTCCGAGAATTCTTTATTAATCTGAAACTTAATGAAATATCAAGTTTTGACGAAAAATGACAGCTTAAATTTTCGACCAATATTGGCATTATCAATCTTCCTTTTGTTCGATAGAGCTTTAAATGTTCCTTATTTAACACAAGCTCAATTAAAACTTAATAAGAAAATTAAAAACTTACTCAAACCTTTACTTCACATGGGTTGCCTCCCATGAAGCGCTCTTTTATGGTCAATAGCTTGATCATAGTGTTGGTCATTTCTCTCGGGTCCATTCTTCTTGCAGGTGCCATTCCTTTTATATCTTTGCTTAATCACCTCTTCTGGGATGATCACTTGTATGGTCACCACACTTATATCTTCCTTTACTCGATAATACTTCAAGCATTATCCATTTACCACCCATGAAAGATAGGGTGTTTTTCCCTAGAGCTTCACTGCTCCCGATGAATAAGCTT
This sequence comes from Avena sativa, assembly GCA_916181665.1. Classification (NCBI taxonomy): domain Eukaryota; kingdom Viridiplantae; phylum Streptophyta; class Magnoliopsida; order Poales; family Poaceae; genus Avena; species Avena sativa. The sequence continues at coordinate 376,482,818 of OV702289.1, read as the reverse complement.
CTTCAACTATATAAGGGCCTTCCCACTTTGATATGAGCTTCCCTGGAAAAAACTTAATACGAGAATTATAAAGCAACACTTTGTCTCCACTTTTAAAGGTCTTATTTTCTAGTTTTCTATCATGCCATCTTTTCACCTTTTCTTTAAACAATCTAGCATTCTCATAAGCCTCACTTCTAAACTCATCTAAAGCATGAATATGTAATAAACGTTTTTCTCCTGCTGCTTTAAGATCATAATTTAGGTTCTTGATTGCCCAAAAAGCTTTGTGTTCCAATTCTAAATGTAAATGGCATGCCATACCGTATACCATCTTAAAAGGTGTCATACCCATTGGATTTTTAAACATAGTATGGTATGCCCATAGAGTGTCATTTAACTTGTATGCCCAATCTTTTCTTGATTTGTCCAAGGTATTCTCGAGTATGGTCTTTAATTCTCTATTGGAGAGTTCCAATTAACCACTTGTCTAAGGATGATATGGTGAAGCAACGCGGTGAGTTACTCCATATTTGTTGAGGATTTTCCTGAAAGTTCCTTTCATGAAATGAGAACCACCGTTAGTGATTAAAAATATGGGAACTCCAAACCTAGGGAATATAACATCCTTGATCATCTTCACTGGGGCAATTGCATCTGTATGACTTGTTGGAATAGCTTCAACCAATTTAGTAACATAGTCGACAACAACAAGAATATGAGTGTAACCATTTGATTCTATAAAAGGTCCCATGTAATCCATTCCCGATACATCAAAGGTTTCGATTATAAGACTATAATTCATTGCCATCTCTTGTCTCCTACCTATATTACCCCTTCTTTGGCAAGCATCATAGTGTTCTACATACCTGTGTGCGTCCTTGAGCAAGGTGGGCCAATAGAATCCGGATTGAGGTACCTTTGTTGCAGTTCGCTTGCATGCATGATGTCCTCCATACAGGCTGTCATGATAAGTTTGCAAAATTGCATTCATTTCATGGTTAGGAACACACTTCCGAATCATACCGTTAGGTCCATGACGATATATATACAGATCATCCCAAAAGTAATATTTAAGATCATTAAAGAATTTCATCATTTGTTTTCTTGTCATACCAGGAGGTATAAATTTTACTGCGAGATAGTTAGATAGTTAGGATAATCCGCATACCAAGGATCAGCAATTTCAACATTTGCTAACTATTCTCCCGGAAATGACTCATTTATAGGTACGGGGTTAGTAATTATTCCCTCCATCCTACAAACATGATCTGCTACCGGATTATCTTTACCCCTCCTATCTACTATTTGCAAATTATATTCTTGTAGTAATAAAACCCACCTAATCAACCTAGGATTCACATCCTTTTTCACAAGGAGATGACGCAAAGCTTGGTGATCCATATGAACTATTACCTTAGAATTAATGATGTAAGATCAAAATGTTCGTAAGCAAAAATTATAGCTAGGAACTCTTTTTCTGTAGTAGCATAATTTTTCTGAATCTTATTAAGAGGTCTACTAGCATAATAAATAACATTTAAATTCTTTCCATCTCGCTATCCTAACACAACCCCTAAAGCATAGTCACTAGCATCACACATGATTTCGAAAGGTTCATCCCATTTTGGAGATTGCATGATGGGTGCTGAAACTAATTTGTTTTTAAGGTTCTCAAAAGCTGCAATGCGGTTATGATCTAAGTAGAATAGCGTTTCTTTCTCAAGAAGGTTGGTGAGAGGCATAGCTATTTTAGCAAAATCTTTTATAAAACGCTTATAAAAACCTGCATGTCCTAGAAACATTTTTAAGTTTTTTATGTCTTGAGGTATTGGAAGATTTTCTATAGCATTTATATTAGTTTTATCTATTTCTATACCCTTCTCCGAAACCTTATGCCCAAAAACTTTACCTTCTCTTTCCATGAAACGACATTGTTCCCAATTCAAAACCAAATTTGATTTCCTACATCTCTACAGAACTTTGGTTAGATTGTAGAGGAAATTATCAAAGGTTGTTCCACAAATAACAAAATAATTTGTTAGAACTTCCATAGTCTTCTCCACAAAATCATCAAAGATTTTTAAAACACATTCTTGAAAAGTCGTTGCTGCATTACATAAGCCAAACAGAATTAATCTATAAGCATATGTGCCATAAGGGCAAGTAAAAGTTGTTTTCTCTTGATCTTCTGGTTGTATAGCAATTTGAGAATATCCAGAATAACCATCAAGAAAACAAAAATAAAAATTATTACTAAGTCTTTCTAAAATTTATCCATAAATGGTATAGGTTTATGATTTTTCTGTGTCTCATGGTTTAGTTTTATAAAATCAATGCACATGCAATATCCAACAATACGTTTTACAGGAACTAGCTCACCATCCTCATTCATAGCAGCATCAAGACCCCCTTGTCTCGGTATGCAATGAGCTGGGCTAACCCACTTACTATTAGAAATATGATATATTATGCCAGCATCTAATAAGCGTATAACCTCTTTTCTTACTACTTCCTTCATTTTCGGATTAAGCCTTCTTTGTGTATCAGCTACAGGTTCAGCATCATCAAGCATGGTAATCTTATGTGTTACAATAGATGGATCTATTTCTTTAATATCACTTAGAGTATATCCAAAGGCTTCACGATGCTTAACCAATACCGAAATGAGTTTTTTGTTTCATTTTCTGATAGATTTTTGCTAATAATAACAGGACATTTATTTTCATTATCTAAAAACGCATACCTCATATCGTCTGGAAGTTGTTTCAATTCAATTGGCGGATGTTCTTCATCTCCTTTTCTTACCAATTCTTCATAGTCATGTGGATTTTGTGCTTCCAGAACTGAATCAAGGTAATCATCCATGCCTTCTCTCTCCTCATCATCCGGAGCTTCCTCCCAATTAATTAGGCTCCTCTCTAATTCATCTTGTGGAGTACTGAAATGAATTGCGGCCAGCTCGGCAATCGTTTTCTCTCCCCTGATATCTTCCACTTCATATGGCCTCTTCTTTAGTTTGGCAAAGTGGAATGTCATTTCCTCTTCTCCAAACATCAGTGAAATAGTCTCCTTCTTATTATCAACTCGATCTTTGGTTATGGAAACAAAAGGCCTGCCTAAAAAAATAGGACAAAAAGAATCTCGAGGCATGTCAACAATGTGAAAATCAAGGGGGTACATGAGTGATCCAATAAAGACATAGATGTTTCTAATAACTCCCTCCGGTTTTATATTAGTTCTATTAGACAATTTAATAATAGTGTCTACCGGTTTCACATCTGGATTTATTTAAATTGTAGCGAAGTTCCTCATAAAGTGATGAAGGCATAATATTTATAGTGGAAATCAGCTCACAAATTCCATATAAGAAAGTTTCTCCACAATATATAGGATTCATAGGTTTAGAAGTTTCCTTACCTCGTACCTTACCTTCGATGAATTTTGAGGTTTCAAAGTCTAGCATAACCACTTCATTATCCACTGTTCGTGCTTCCATAAGATCCTTCAATATAACATTATTTATATTGGTAGCTGATGTCTACGCACTTCTATTCTTGTAGACAGTTGTTGGGCCTCCAAGTGCAGAGGTTTGTAGAACAGCAGCAAGTTTTCCCTTAAGTGGATCACCCAAGGTTTATCGAACTCAGGGAGGAAGTGGTCAAAGGTATCCCTCTCAAGCAACCCTGCAATTAAGATACAAGAAGTCTCTTGTGTCCCCAACACACCCAATACACTTGTCAGGTGTATAGGTGCACTAGTTCGGCGAAGAGATAGTGAAATACAAGTGGTATGGATAATTATAAGTGGTAACGGTGCCAGAAAATAGCTTGATGGCGTGGAAGAGACTAATGGCAAACTGAAATAAAGATGGAAGCAAGCAAACATGTAATAGATCTAATTACAAACAGTGTTTCAATGCTTAGAAACAAGGCCTAGGGATCATACTTTCACTAGTGAACACTCTCATATAAATATCTTCTCTTTGTGATACTACTCTGAACTACTCTCCGGTTGGACACTCTAATCCATGGTAGGGCTATAACAGCACACCTCAAAGTTCGCTTTCCCCATCTAGATAACCCCACACTGTCACCTTGAGCTCTAGATGGTTCCAACAAACACCACAATTTCATAGAAACATCCAACTCCAAATATAACTCATAACAAGTATTTGTAATCTCTAGCCTAAGTGCCACCATGGTGTGCACGCTGTCACTTTCACACACATGGGGAGAGCAGAGATCTATTAAAGCACTTGAGTAGCAAAGTAGATCTACTTGATTACAAAGCTCATGATCACAATATGATCATGCATAGAGAGAGAGAGATGAACACATAGCTACGGTAGAACCCTTAGCCTCAAGAGAGAACTACTCCCTCCTCATCATGGGAATCAGCAACGTCGATGGAGATGGTGGTGGAGATCGATGGAGATGGCTCCAGGGGCACTTCCCCGTCCCGGCAGGGTGCCGAAACAGAGACTTTCAGTCCCCTGAATCTCCCCTTCGGTAGCGGCGGCGCTGTGGAACTTTTTGTGGCTGGAGGCTGGATTTCTTAGGGTTTCTGTATCGGGAGGCTTCTTATAGGCGAAGAGGCAAGGTCGGTGACCGGGAAGGGGGCCCACACCATGCCCTGGCGCGGCCTAGGGCTGCCCGTGCCAAGGGGGTGTGGCCACCCTGTGGCCCTCCTTCGTCTCTCCTTCGGACTCCATGTGTCTTCTGGTAAAATATTAACTTTGGCTTTTGTTCCATCCAATTCTGAGAATATTCATTTTCTGAATTTCCTGGAACCAAAAACAGCATAAAACAGGCAGCATACACTGTAGCATCTTGTTAATAGGTTAGTCCTAGAAAGTGTATAAAAATACTCCAAAGTGTGGACAAAACATAAGAAAGTAGATATAAAACAAGCATGGAACATCCAAAATTATAGATACATTAGCAATGTATCAACATCCCCAAGCTTAACTCCTTCTCTTCCTCGAGTAGGTAAGTGATAAAAAGAAAGAATAATTTTTGAGGTGACATGCACCATCATAAACTTGATCAAAGTATTTGTAAAACATTGATAGCTGGGATCATAGTACTTTAACATAGCATGAAAGATATAGTTCTAACAATAAGACATAGCAACTATGTTGTAACATGAAAAGGTACAAACAAAAGATTAATGAATAACAATGCTTTGAAAGATGTTTGTTTGTTTCACATATAGAAAACATAATGAGAATGGTATTCAGCTTATCCCTCATAGTGTAGCAAAACATAAATGCATAGGACACCTTCAAAGTTCATAAGGGTGACTAGATACAAATAGTTTAAGAACAAGCAATATCAAAGTTATGAATCAATCAACAAGTATTGGGACAATGCACACTAAACTAAGAATGGCCACTATGCTCTCTTAATAGGTGCATAAAGATAGAAGATGGAGACTCAACATAAAAGTAAAAGAAAGGCCTTCATAGAAGGAAGCAGGGATTCAAGTCTCATAAAGAGCTTCCAAAAATTATGGTACTTATTAGCTTTCAGCTCTCATTTCCCCTATCATAAGCATCTTGAAGTGATTAAGGTTAAAGTGAAAAAACCATGGAGTATATGCTTGACAAAGTATAAGTTGGCAATATCATGTCCCTTGAATACGAGGGCCGCTCCTCATGCTACTCAAGTTTAGTTATCGATAAGTTCTTGTCATAGTAAGTACAAGTGTATCATAGAGAACCGCCAACGGGGTACCCCTTGCCCGATGATACAGAAGAATCCCCATATCAAAATGACAAGGCAAGCAGACAACGAGCATCTCAACAATCTTCTTATTTACCATGGGAAAATGGTGCTTTTTCTCTCTTTCCTCTTTTCTCATATTTTTTTTTCTTTTTCTCTTTTTCTCAATATCAATCTATTTTTTTATAAGAAGAATGCGTCATAGATTGCTCATTATGGTTACGCTACAGGTTTCCACCATGATTAGGCATGGATTAGACCGACGGACCAAGCGTTTCTCTAACACACATACATAACTCCATGGATTTACAAGCTCCCCTTTCATTTCACACTGACGACATCCATAGAAAAAAGGGTATGATATCAACTAGATACAAAGTACAAGTGTAATGTTGAAAGCTTTCCCCATGACAGCATGGTTCTGCTAATCCCCAACATATAAGTGTAAGCATATACAACATAGACGACACAATGGTTCAAGTTTATTAAGGGCAAGAAAAGTAAAGTGTGCCATCAAGTTCGTGAGAGCTTTAATAACTAGTTTTCACATAACAAGTTTAATTCGGAAGGTAGATAAAAACAAGAATATAGTTGGAATAGCAAATGCTAATAGGTAGGTATGGTGGACTCTTTGGAACAACTTGGTTTTATTTGGAGTTGGATGCATGAGTGGAACTCATACTTGGTTATGGAGGCTAGCAAAAGACTAGAAGCGACCAACTAAGAGAGAAATAATGGCCATAATCATGCAAAGCGACAAAACATCATTAATTAAAGCATAAAGTGATATTAAAAGTTGAAAACTAAAGGATCATAGAGGCTATGGTGACTTGAGATAGTCATAACATGGTGTGAGCATGCACCAAGTCAACCCAAACAAAGCATCAAAGGAGAATACCACAATACTATGCTTTAATATGCTAAAACAACGCATGATTCTTTCAAGGCACATTAAGCAATCTCAAATGTTTATAACATGTCATGCTACAGCAAAGATCACTAAGCATAAAGCCAAAACAATATCAAGCATGACATGACAAAGCATAGGCCACAGTCAAAAACAAGCTCCTTTTATACCACTTAAGCATGAACTTTCCTACTCTTTTCCAACAACAATCGACTTATATGAAACAACTCACAAAGATAATAATAAATAAAGATCAGTGAGCTTGTCTCACAATTCCACAAAGATGAACTAAAAAGTTCTAAGCTGAAAGCACAAGAAAACTAAGGTTAAACACAGTGCTAGCAAAAGTTTTATGCTTAACACTAGCCACTAAGTTAAGAGTGTTCACTAATGAGAGATTGATGAGGGCAAACCTCTAGGGTGGCCCGATCTTCACGGATCTCGTGGTCAAATCGATGGGAAAGCGAGGGGAAAGGGAGAAGGTAGCGGAAGCGGACGCACACCTCACGAAGAACACGATGAACACACGCAAAACACACATGATACAAGGCCGATTGCTCTCACCGGTGGCCACCGGTCTGATAGAATCCTCGTAAGGAAAGATCAGTCAACATGCTCCCGTCAATCCCAAGCGGAGAGGGAAGAACACCTTGGAGAGGGTCTTGACGTCTTGGCAAAGGGACACCGATGCCAAGGCCTTGTACAACGAGGGAGGCGCGATGCAAACTCCGACGAGGTGGTGACGATAGTCGATCCCCTTTGGTAGAAGGGGATGAGGCAAAACTAGAGATTCCACAAAGGGGGTTTTCTTTAGTCTATCATCTATGCCCTAAGGGATACATGAGGGGGTGGGGGCTCTATTTATAGGCCAGCCACAAGTTCAGGGGTAGTTTGGGCATAAAACTAGGGTTTGGTGCGAAATAGAGGGGTACATGGGCCAAGGGCCTAGCTGTTGGCTCGCAGGCCCATCACTTGGGCCGGACAGTCTGGGTCGGCACGGCCGGACAGTCCGGGCTGACCGGACACTCCGGCTGGTGTCCGGGGAGTGTTTGATTTGACCTTCTGAATGTCCACGCCAGGTTTGGGCTCGGGCAGGCCGGACACTCCGGCTGAGTCGCGCTGGACACTCCGGTGGCGCCGGACACTCTGGTTGGATTCGGGCGGACACTCCGGCTCAGGCAGCTTCATGACAGGTGCAGCTTCAGGGCTCGTGGGTCGACGATCTTGGGGACTCGGCGTTGTAGATGTAGTAGCGTCCGCAGGATGGGCTGCATTAGCTCCCCCCCTTCAAAAAGAGTCGTCCTCGACTCTTCATGCACATCACAAAGAAGATGATGTCGAGAGACCTTCTTGATCCTGGGGTTCACCATACAGTTGTCCTTGAGAGCTTGATGAGGCAACTCTTGAATGTTCCTTCACCTTCCATGAATCCTACAAAGCTCACAACAAAAGCTAAGAAACACTCAAAGAGTAGCCAATTCATGAAGATTATAGCATGAGTCCTCAAGTAGAAGGAAGCCACCTTATGATATAGAGATAGCTCATTGAAGGATAGCCCTAGGTAACTCTCTTCGATTCGTCTTGTCAACTCTTTATCCATAGAGGTTGACACGTATGCAATTGTACCTTCACACAACAAAGACCAAGCAACATATTTTTGTGTGTGATAGAGGAGCATGTCATTTGTGGCATGTCCATTCTTGTTCACAACACTATTAGCACAACTGAAGTATCGCAAACGAAATGCGTATGCAAGGTCAAAGTGCATGGATGTCGTTTGAACATCATCCAAATGTGGGAACTCAAAAACTCCATATAACATCTTAGTGTGGCACTCAAAGCAAGTGACTAAAATCTTGATCAACATCTTTGATGCAAAGCTAGGAGAATTCGGCAAAAACGCATGAGGAAGAATATCCAAAGCAACATCATTATGTGTGCAAACCAACCATTGGAAAGAACAATTGTTCAATATGTTGGATGCCATACACATATCATCAAAAGCCAAAATCATGGGGGTATGAGTATCACAAGCGGTAGCAAAAACAACATGTTTGCAAACAAACCATATGAAAGAGGAAGTGGTCCTTATGTGTGTTGCAACAACAATACGAGAGACTTGGAAGCTCTCATGACAATACATGCTCAAAATGGCATTATGATTGCACACGAAACATCGGAAAGAGAAATTGTTCAACATTTTTGTGGCAACACACAAAGCATCCATATCCAAAAGCAATGAAACATGATTGTCACAAGGTGAAAGAATACCATTAACATGCTTGCAATCAAACCATAGGAAAGAGCAATTTTGTCAACATGAAAGATGCAAAGCATGCAAAAGGTATCAGAGCTAGGTTCGATCTTGAACTCACGTGGGGAATGCTCTCTAGAGCTCTTTTCGTCAACTCGTGCTCAATCGAGGTTGACATTATCTTGCGGGTACCTACACACATCAAAGATAAAAGGAAGAACGTGTGTGCATGGTATAGAAACACATCATCCATCATGACGTATCTCTTCTTTTGCACATCACCATTAGTGTCAATCAAGTATGAAAAATATGCATGGTGAGTATGCAAGAGGGGAACATGCTTATCATGGCAATCATCAAAATCTCCAAAATTTGAGAAAGCTATGGGGGCCATCTCAATATAAACCATATGAGAATTATTGTTGCAAGCAAAACAAGTGAAAGAGCAATTATTCAACTTATTGCAAGCAATGGGAGAAATTGTGAAACACTCATGACAAAGCATTATTCGAGGGGTACCATTGGTAACATCATTACAAGCAAAACATTGGAAAGAGCAATTGTTCAACAAAGTGCAAGCAATGATATCATCAATGTAACGTTTAGAGCATGGCATGTCTATGGCAACATCATCACAATCAAATATTTCGCATGCTCAACAATATGCAAAGGCAAAGTATCACATGGAAAAACCAATGAGTCATATGTGATATCACAAACATCATCCATAGCATGCCAATCATCACAAGTCATCATGTCCACTAGTGGGATCATGGCATCATCAACACCCTTATTTTTACCTTGTTCATACCTCTCATATGAAGTGGGTGTTGTGGTAGCATTGGCCTCCATGTGGGCGACTTCTTCATCCAATATGGGTATGGCATCATCTTCATCCAGGCTTGGTGCTTCTTGATCCATGGAACCTAGCACATCATGCGAAAACACACTAGAGGTAGAGGGTAAGTCGTTAGAAATCAAAGTGGTCTCATATGACCTATCAACTACCACTCTCAACTCACTAGGTGTATCACTCATGCCCTCCAAGTGGAAGCACTCAATCTCACGTATGGTGGAGTCACTCATCTCACTCTTGTTTTCACTCAAGTGGGCTAAGTGGCTCTCATACTCACATGGGATTGGTACCACATCATCACTCAAGCATATGGGGGTAGGCTCGGTTCTCTCAACTCCATGCGCCTCCATTGGTGAAGGGAAAATCCCATGCTCACCATTCTTGACCTTGTCGTCGCCATCTTGCACCTTGGCTTGTGTAGTCCTCTTGACGTACTCGTCCAACTTGGCAAAGTAGAGGTCTTCGTCCTCCTCATCCATGAGGTTGCATGCATCATCTAGAATGTCAAGTCTTGGTGTTGAAGCTTGATGGCGTGGAGTGGACCTTGCTCTTGGTGCCATTTTGGTGGTGGCACGAGTAGTTGAAGGTGCCTTATGATGGTGTCGATGGAGGTCATTGGCGTGCCTTGCCAAAGGTTGATGTAGATGGCGCACTTGATCATCCACATGACGCTCGCGACGATGCTCCTTGTCCTTGGCACTCTTCATGTGATGGTGGTGCATTCTTGAGCTTGGTTGAGCATTATGGATGGTGCTCAACATGTATTCTTCGTCTTCATGGCGAAGATGCCTTGAACGACGTCTTGTATCCTCTTGATGTTGGCGATGATCTCTAGAGGATGTATGTCGATGAAGATTCTTGCTTCGTGGCGCCTCTTTGGGAAGATGATGTTGGGGTGCCACTCTTCTTGTAGGCGGTGGCACTTGTTGCCTTGGAGGTTGTTGCACTTGATGCCTTCGAGGTTGTCGTGCTTGGCTCCTTGGAGATGGTGGTGCTTGGTGGCTTGGAGGTGATGGTCGTCGTCGCCTTGGAGATGGTGGTGCATGACGCCATGTAGGTGGTGGCGCTTGACGCCTTGGAGGTGGACCATCGAAGTAGGTGGTGCCCTTTGATGTGGCACGCTTGGCCTTGAAGGTCATGGTTTCTTGATGATGCGTCTCCGCTAGCTTGGCGTAGTAGTCCTCCATCTCCAAGCGGTGGAGGTATGCTTCATGGCTCATAGAAGAGCCCTCGAAGTGGGTGAAGCTCGCCATGTCCTCCATGCTTGGTGAGGCTTCGTCGTTGTAGCACTCGAAGTCATCCATGCTTGGGGAGTCATTGTTGATGTAGTACTCCAAATCACCCAAGCATGTGGAGCCATTGTCGGTGTAGTGCTCCATGTACTCCATGCATGTGGAGCCATTGTCGGTGTAGTGCTCCATGTACTCCATGCATGAGGAGCCATTGTCGATGTAGCGATCCAATTCCTCCATGCTTGAGGAGCCATAGTTTATGACGTGCTCCATGTCTTCCATACATGTGGAGCCATCATAGGTGCAATGCTCCGGGTCCTCAAAGCATGTGGAGCCATTGTCGGTGTAGTGCTCCATCATGTCCTCTATACTTGTGGAGTTGTAGTCGTGGTGGCTCATCATTGATTCTTCATAGATATCATCCTCGGTTCCGGAGTCCCTAGACATGATTCACAAGACCAAGTGGTGTATATGGAAGTGGTAGGGGGTTAGAGATGCAACGTCAAACCTTACTTTACCTTGGAAGATAGTATCGTGCAAGTGGCAACACTTGAGAGCAATCAAAACCAAGCAAAGTGAAGTTCACGCGGAACACCAAAACCAACTAACCACTAAAACACACACACACACAAAGCCTATGGTGGATAGGTATGGAAGGTGGCATGTCAAGAACCAATCCGAACTCAAGATGTTGTAATGGCAAGTAAAGAACCACAATGATCACAAAGCAAAACAAGTCAATCCACAAGATAAGAATTATATACAAGAAAACACACACGGTGGGATAAATGGGACTTGTGCGACGGAGAAAGTGAGCTAAGAACCAAATGATTACCTAGCGAAGACTATAAGCTCGTGTCGCACAAGTGCAAGGAGAGACGCTAGTTCGATTGCAATAAATTGGTGGGCTACAAGATATGCACAATAAGTACCACCTATTTGATGTTCATCGAGCTTGCGCTTCCTATTCTATGAGGCACTTGTTTCTTTCTTTCTCTTTTTCTTTTTTTTCTATTTTTCTATTTTTTTTCTCTTTTTCTTTTCTTTTCAACTTGCCTCTTCCTTGTGCCAACAACTATACAAGATAACTATATGAGATAGCGCTCTCACAACTTTTGCTTGGAATTCTACGAGGTATCAAATGTGCATAGCCCAAGAAATTATAGGAGGAACTAGTCTCAATAGGTGTTTGTTGAATGCAAATATAGTGGAGCTCGCAAAGGAATGCAAGTGGGGAGAAGTCGCGGAATTTTTATATCTTTCGTCGCCGATCTTCACCCTTTATTGGTGGATTCCGCCTTGCCCACGGAATTTGGATGTAGTAGATAGCATGAACCACGGAGATGATGATGTAGAGCTCTTTCTCCTCTTCAAAACGAGCTAAAGAACACCAAAATCCGAGTTCGTATGCAAAAGTTATGCTCAAAACCGTGAAGCAGATTTTTCAGTCAGCAGGGGGGCGGACAGTCCGGTGCGCACAGGCCGGACAGTCCGGCCGGGGCGGAGATTCCGGTCAATTTATGCCGAATACTCTGGTGGGGCGGATACTCCGGTCTGTTTTGGCCAGACAATCCGGTCCGGTCGATCCAAAAGTTCCAGAACACGAACGAGACGAGTTTTGGCGGAAAAACTCGAACCAAAACCTCAAATTGATGGGGGAAAACAAGGAATTAAGCCATGGGAACGCAGGGGAAGGTAGATCAACAAGTTTGGCAAGTAATCCACGGATCAAAACCTACCAAAACACACTCAAATCACATATCGATCCAAAACACGAAATTGGGGCTATTTTTTGGGGATTTTCGAATTTATGGGGAAAAGACCAAATCGAGGAGAAATCCGTGGCAACCAAAAGCTGCTGATACCAGATGATGAGGGCAAACCTCTAGGGTGGCCCGATCTTCATGGATCTCGTGGTCAAATCGATGGGAAAGCGAGGGGAAAGGGAGAAGGTAGCGGAAGCGGATGCACACCTCACGAAGAACACGATGAACACACGCAAAACACACACGATACAAGGCCGATTACTCTCACCGGTGGCCACCGGTCCGATAGAATCCTCGTAAGAAAAGATCGGTCAACGTTCTCCCGTCAATCCCAAGCGGAGAGGGAAGAACACCTTGGAGAGGGTCTTGACGTCTTGGCAAAGGGACACCGATGCCAAGGCCTTGTACAACGAGGGAGGCACGATGCAAACTCCGACGAGGTGGTGACGATAGTCGATCCCCTTTGGTAGAAGGGGATGAGGAAAAACTAGAGATTCCACAAAGGGAGTTTTCTTTAGTCTATCATCTATGCCCTAAGGGATACATGAGGGGGTGGGGGCTCTATTTATAGGCCAACCACAAGTTCAGGGGTAGTTTGGGTATAAAACTAGGGTTTGGTGCAAAATAGAGGGGTACATGGGCCAAGGGCCCAGCTGTTGGCTCGCAGGCCCATCACTTGGGCGGGACAGTCTGGGTCGGCACGGCCGGACAGTCCGGGCTGACCGGGCACTCCGGGTGGTGTCTGGGGAGTGTCCGATTTGACCTTCTGAATGTCCATGCCAGGTCCGGGCTCGGGCAGGCCGGACACTCCGGCTGAGTCGCGTCGGACACTCCGGTGGTGCCAGACACTCCGGTTGGATTCGGGCGGACACTCTAGCTCAGGCAGCTTCAGGACAGGTGCAGCTTCAGGGCTCGTGGGTCGACGATCTTGGGGACTCGGCGTTGTAGATGTAGTAGCGTCCGCAGGACGGGCTGCATCAGAGATGCTAATCTCAATCTCATGCCATAGAATGACATCTGGTATAGGCCTAGTTTTATAATCTTTATGCAATCTATACTATCTTCCAAAATCTCACAAAGCATGAACTAAAAATAAAGAACTTTGGTAAAGCAAAAAGTAAAGCTTGCAAGTAAAACTTGGGAGGGTATAACTCAAAAGGTATAACCAAGCATGCCTAATGCAATTGCTTAAGTTATCAAAAGGGGGCAAGTGTTAACTTGCTTAGTTCTGGCTTGCTAATAATAGCTTGCCTTGATTGGTGCAGTGATTGAAGTTCTCTTCGTCTTCTTCGGGGTAGAACTCCTCCTCCTCACAGACTTGGTCGGCACTATCGTCTATAAATGAATACGTGGTACACAATCACCAAACAATGCTTAACTAAGTCTAATTAGCACACTAAGGTTCAAACTTGATGATCTACCATCATCACAAGTTTTAAAGAACTAGTTTCATTTATTTTATTTGAGAAAAGTAATTTCTACTCATTGAAATTAATTAAGATTTAATATTCTCAAATTAAAATATGGGATGATGTTGACACATGTCATCACCACATATTCTAATACATGGGAATGTGATTTAAAAGGGTTGATCATATTTCAATAAGTTTAAGATTATCATTTAAATGATTTAAAGTGACTAGAAATGCCTATATAGCACTACTTTTGTACTAGTCTAGAGTCACTGTATGCAAACCTAAATATTATTACATATTCAGATAGGTATTGTCAAATGTGATTTTTGAGAGTTGGAATCAACTCAAAAGCTATTATGGTTGATTTTTTAAAAATGTTTAAAGTTGCACAAGTCTCTATTTTGTTATTTTTTCTATAGATTATCTCTAACTCCAAATGATTTAAATCCAACGATCTTGGATAGATATTTTAATTATCTTTCTAAAAAACTTTGAATCATGTCATTTGGTTAAGTGAAACTTTCTGAATTGATTTTTGAATAAGTGGATAGAATATGATTTCAACTAAATTGGAAAACCATTTATTTGAATTTTTGGTCCAGCGCGGGAAAGCTAACGGGTCGGCCCAGTGGCACGCTGTGGCGCAGCGGGCTGCTGACAGCGCGGACCCACTGGTCAACGAAACTAACTAAGCGAAATGGTATGGGCGAATCTGAGTTGTGCGATCAACTTCTAATCTAACGGCCGAGAGTCATCGTCGATGACGAACAGCTCCTACGAGGAACTAGACCTAGCACGGCGGTGGTGGTCTGGCGGGGCTCACCTGGGCTCCAGCTAGGCTCGGCGACGGGGGCAAACAGCATGGTAGATGACGGTAAAGTAAGGAGCGGTCACGGCGAGGCTTAGGGTTGTCGCAATCGATGGTGCCCTTCTCCTCCAGCAGCGGCGGACTCCGGTGCAATTCCGGTACGGTGGTGCTTGCCTTGCTCCGGGAAGGGGTGTGGTAGGCTTAGTGGTGAGTGGGGAGTCGAGTGGTGTGAGGATTGGAGGCTGGGGTGGCCTCCTTTTATAGCTCGACGAGGGGACCGAGCGGTGTGGGCTGGCGTCTCCGGCGATGGCGACACAGAGAGCTATGGGCATGGCTGGGGTAGGTGGACGGTGCGGTGTCTCCTAGCGGTCGGTGCTTGCTTAAAGGCGAGGCGTGGGGCGGCTGGGTTTGGTCGGGCGCGTGCGGCACTCTGGACGGAGGCAGAGGTGTTTGCGGCAGCGTGCGGCTGCTGCGGGTCACGCGGCGGCGAACGGGGGTGTTTGCCGGGGTGCTGCTATCATGGCGGGTCTATGCATGCGAGGGGAGGTCAAGGCGCGGCGCGTGTGAGCTGGTCGGGCGTGGTTCACTGGGGCACTCTAGACACGGTGTCGAGAGGCGGTGCGCGGTGGTGCTAGTGTGGTCCAGGGATGGGCTTCGACCGTGGGGTGGACTAGGGGTGGCGGTAGGAGCTCCCTCGCGTGTCTGGTGCGCGTCTTGGGTGAGGCTGGCATGGCTCCTCGCGTGGTGCCCACTGTCGGCCGGCAACGACCAAGAACGGGCGGCGCTCCACTGTGCCAGCAGCGAAGGGGGGAGCTGGTCTAGGGCTGGGTTAGGCTTACAGGGGACAGGGGTTAAATTGGAGACCAAATGGACGATGCCCACTATACCAAACAGTGCAGCTAGTCTAGTGTTTATTCTGTGTCTGCCAAGTGTTTGAAGAAATGGCCGCATGAAAATTATTTTCGAATTTTTGATTCAAACTTTTTGGGTGAACTTGTCTTAAGCTTGAGAGACTAGGTTTGCTTGGATAGGTCAAGGTGAATTCATTTGATGTGTTTTTGAAAAAGTGTGATCTTAACACATACACTTGATTCAATTTTCAAATGTCCATTAAATGGCTTTGCTAGATGTTTTTGTAAGTTTGTATAGTGGGCCTTGAGACATCTTTACTTGGTCTAGCAAGGGGGAAAAGAGATAAAAATGTTTCTGTTAGAAATCTTCTCCTAGGAACACCTAAAGTGACCTAGTGGTTTAAAATGGTCAAAATGACCATTTGCTTTATTTATTCTTATTTGATTTCTTTCTCTTTGGATTTTATTTGTAAATGGTCTAGATGATGTGGCATTCACCTTTAAATCATTTCACAACATTTAGAACAATCAAGCATGGCATATACACTCAATTCTACACTAATGCAAACACACATGCATTCATATTCCTTTTCTTAATAAAAGTTTCTGTTAACCCTAAATTGGGTGATTAGGAACTTGATAACCTTGATTAAAGATTTGGGGTGTTACACGCACCGCCCCGACTTTGACCTTCCATAGAAGCTCCGCTCCTCGTGGAGCTCTCCACGGTCTTAGAGGACCACCGCAACCCCGTCTCCGGCCACGCCGAGCCGCCCGCCACCATCTTCTCCATCTCCGGCGACGCAACAACAAGGTGAGCTTCTGCCCATCCCTCTCAGCTGTCTGATCATGCGACGACGCACCAGATCCAACGGAGCCGAGCCTAGAAGCGAGCCGTGTCCGAGCCTAGGCTCAAGCCAAGCCGCGCCTCACTCAGATCTGGGCTGTCCTTGTTATGTTGATCCGATGGTTGGTGTTAGCTCCAGTGCCGAAAGGGTACCGGCCAATAGGAAGCGGCCACGTGTTTCTCCCTTTTCTGCTAATTCTTTTTAGATTTAGAAATAGATAGAAAACACCCCAAATTGCAAAATTCATAGAAATTGATCTGCTAATCCAAATTTAGCAAATAATATATCCATGGATTCAGAAAAATGTGAATAACATATTTATGGAATAAAATAGGATTTTTTGTGAACAAAATTATTTTAAATATTTAAACTCTATAATAGGATAATTAAATTATAGTAAATATTCTGTATATCCAAAAATTGCAAATAATACCTTTCTGGGATCCTAGTAAACAGTAAAATAGTATTCCACTATTATTTTTCAAATTTGAACATTTTAACCTGAACAATATTTTAGAAATGCCATTTAGCCATTTTAGCATAACTTTAACTCTAAAAAGTATTTTTCAATGAATCTTTTGGTAAAATTCTCATATTTTAATCCCCTATCATTAGGAACAGAGAGTAAAATTATTTTGTAGTTTTACAACAATGTTATTAAAATATGACGCCTTACCTCCTTCAAATGCTATTTTGGACATTACTAAATTAAGAAAATAGTTTTAGAACGAAACCCTTTTTACAAAATTGACCAGAAAGGTTCATGTATCCAGCATGGCTAAATGAAACAATTGTTTTTAAATATAATATGTTAGAGGCACATGACCTAGTGCCACTATAAGGACTAGGACTAGTAAAGTATTTTGAGAACCAAGTATTGGTTTAGCAAAACATGTGCAACCTAAACCAAACCCTTTAGCATGCTTTGATTGATTTCATTGTATTGCATTGAATTGGTGTGTCTGCTTGGTGTGTTTATTCGTTGAACTGTTTGTGAATCGTGTAGATTGACGGGAGAGTAAACGTTGATTTATGAAGAGAGTATTTCCGACAACTTCAACAAGAGGCAAGTTCACTTCATAAATGTCCTACTATTTTCTTAAGCACTTAGATGTTTTCAAAGATTGCATATGTAGGACTATCTAGTATTTATGCTATCCTATGCATCCCAGATAGAATAGCCATATGTATCTTTATTAATGAGTAGAAAACAACATAGGAGTTGAATGCTTAGCCATGCTATAGATTCTGTGGGTGGATTCATACTAAGTTATGTGATGTTGAAGGGATATTATTTTGTGTAATGAAAACAACATAACTTAATGAACCACATGGGCGAATGGGATTGATATTTTTTGCTGGAGTGCCAATCAGGAAATCAGCCCTGTCAATGGCTGACTCCTATCGTATGTGCACACGTGGAAAGCACCCAGGCTTAAAGATATTTGGCGACGTTCTTGTTTATGAGCTTCCATGTATAACCACTTGTCAAATGGGCTCCGTCTTGACTAACTAAGTTGTGAGAACTCAACCCGGCGTGACAAAGGGTGGTAGAAGGTGTAACGAGTCCGTCATGGTTGAGGGACTACTTCTGAAAGGTCTCGTCTCGGTTTTCTCCCGGTCGTGCCACACCTAGGTGGTATTGTGTGCGGAGGTTGACTAGGTCTTCTGGGTAAAGTGTACAAACCTCTCGAGAGTGTTAAATCTAAGAATTTAGCCATGTCCCTGGTTACGGATGACTTTGAGTGACTAGACTTTAAAGTAGTTCAAGAAATCTCATCATTCCAATTTCCTTAAATAAAATTTGTTGGTGAAGAAGGGCAATTTTCAAAACAAAAGTTTTGGGTTCATTGTTATCAACCAATGGTACCCTAGTTCACTGTTATCAACCAGTGGTACCATTTTAAAAGTAAAAGTTTTGGGTTCATTGATATCAATCAATGTTACCCCTATTGTTTTAAAAGAAAGTTTTGTATTTCAAAATGATAGGATAAAACCATTGCTTTACGCAAATTCAGCCAAAACTCCACCTAGCCAAATATGCATATACTTATAGGTTGAGGTTTATGTTCCACCAAATAGGTGAACTTGCCAATACATTCAAAGTAATGACCATTCGTGGCTGCAACATTTCATGTTGTAGGTTACCTTGAAGATGAGTGAGGTACAATGTTAGGGTTACGAGTCCATACTCATCATGTTGTCGCATGTGGCTCATGATGGAGCTCTTATAGTTATAGTCTTCCGCTGTTGATCTTTGTAATGAGGAGCTAGCCCTTCTGCTATGCAACTTGTATGTGTTTATGTAAAGTTCTGGATCATCCGATGTAATATGACTATGACCTTTGTTTCGTGATATTACATCCTGAACTGTGTGTGCTAGCGAGTCGATCCAGGGACTAGCACTAAATAGCACAAAGACTTGGACCCCTACCGGGTTGGGTCACTTCACGCGTTTATAACTATCAATAAAAGCATAAATCCGGATGGACTTGATATCCACCCTTTATCATTTGAACTACTGCACTCTAAAAAAATTGCAGGAACCAATGGAGAGAGTCCTTATGGACACTTACAATTCTCTGAATATGTTCTCAGTTCCTTTATATTCAATGAATGTAATCTTGATATGGTTAAAATCCAGTTGTTTAAACAAACTCTCTCTAATAATGTTTGCGACTGGTATAGATCTTTTTGTGCAGAAGCACCAAGAACTTGGAAGGAACTGACAACCAATTTTCTATCAAAATATTATTCAGAAAGCAAAGGTAACAGGATGAGAGCTATTATTATCAGTTTCAAAAATAATCTTGGTGAGGGTTTGTATGAAGGATATCTAAGGTACAAAAGTTACCTAGATAATTGCCCTCATCATTGTTTGCCTGATTGGTTAATCATTCATACTTTTTATGGAGGGCTTAATACTGAAAATAGAATGAATCTAAACACTGCTTCTAATGGAAGCTTTTTTATCTTATACCTATAATGAAGCTTGGAATCTCATAATAAGAATGATGGAAGCAATGGAGAATCTTAAAGATAGGGAAAACATTACAAATAGTTTTTCTGAATATGCTTGCATTAACGATTTCCTTACACATGAAAGGACTGGTGCAATGATTAAAACCCTTGGTATTGATTCTTACTCAGTAAAGAAAATTATTGAGAATTATGCAGGACATTTGCAGGTACCAACAGAATGGGAATCATGTAAACCCCTTGAAGAGAAGAAGCATGCAAGAGCGCTAATGGAATAATTATCCTCAGTGCCTATTCAAAAGATCATCAAGAAAAGGCATAAAGAGGAAGAACAAATAAAGAAGATACCGAAGAAAGCAGAAAACAACCCTGAAGGTACCAACATAAATAATGTTACATTAAAGGATCTTATGGAAGCACGAATAGTGAATGATGAAGTGGTTATGCTAGACTACGAAACCACAGAGTTTATCGAAGGTAAGGTACGAGGTAACGAAACTTCTAAACCTATGACTCCTATATATTGTGGAGAAACTTTCTTATACGTAATTTGTGAGCCAATTTCCACTATAAATATCATGCCTTCATCATGTTATGAGGAACTTCGCTACAATTTAGTTAATCCAGATGTGGAACCGGTAGACACTACTATTAAATTGTCTAATAGGACCAACATAAAACCAGAAGGTGTATGTAGCACCCCGATAAAACCACTACTAGAAAATCGCTTGCTATTTATGTTTTGTGCATCATCATGACCGCATTCTCATGTCATCATGCCACATTGCATTCGAGCATCGTCGTGTCATCATGCATCTGTTTGGCTAAAACTATTTTCTAAAAGCCTATTTTGTTTTTCTAAATATCCCCCATCTCGATTTCAAACCAAAACCAGGGCCTCTTCCGGATATTTTGTTTTGTCTAAAAATAATTTAGAAAAGGTTGTTTGAATAAAAAAAGTCAAAATATAAATAAAAACTATTTTCCTAGGGGAGGCCGCCACCGGCCATGTCCAAAGGCCCAGCTGGCAGCAGCCTACTACCCAGATAAAAATCTAACCCTAACCACCTACCCACTCCCTCCACCAGCCGCCACTCACCCAAACCCTGCCGCGTCGACCGCCACACCCGCGCGCAATGCTAGCTAGATAGCCACCTACCCCAGCCCCGCTCCTCACCGTGGTACACGGCACACACACAGCGTGCGCGTCGCACCCGCCAGCCCCCACCAGATCTCACGCGTGACCATCACCACCAGCTCTCCCTGGCCCCACTCCCATGCTGTCACGCACCCCGCCCTTGACCCGTTCCACGCACGGGAACCCCGCGACCTCCCAATCCCAGCTCGCCTCGCTCCCAACCATCCCACTGCCGCCAGGCGCCGTTCGCCACCATCTCCTCCTCTGTTGTCCGCCTCTCCTCGCTCGGCCTCGGCCAGCGTCTGCCGCCGCCACGGGCGTCCTCTGCCACTGCCGAGTTGCCCCTCCTCGTCCTCCTCGCATCCCCCTCGTCACTAGATGCACCTCCACCGCTGCCCCCTATGTTTACCCTGTGGGCAGCAGCGTCCCGCATCGCGCGTGGCCGATGCCGTTGACCTCGCCGCCTCCTCGTGTCCACCGTTGCTCCTTCGCCGCTGCTCCTCCGCCGTTCGAGTCCGGCCACCTCTCCGCCGTCGCCCTCGACCCCACCCCGTCAAGCTCTGCCGCACAGGGTCATCGTGCCGCTCATGCACCGCAGTCCCCGGCCACCTTGTCGCCTCACCTGCGTCGTTTGCCACCCCATCTAGCTCGGCCCCGAAGCCCTGCCTGCAGCGCCGCCGAGGCCCTGTCTTCCCCGCGACCTCGAGCGCGCGCAGATCCTCGCCCCGCCGCCTTGTCGGAGCCCAGGGACCTCCGCTCGTCGCCTCCCTGCATCACCATCGTTGCTGATGCCAGGAGCCCCTACCGCCTCGAGCCCGCGTCCGGCCACCGCCCTCCATGTACTTCGACCCGAAGTTTGCCCGTGTTACCTCTCTACCCCTGCCTGCACGTGCTCGCGACCACCTCTATTCTGGTGGGTATCGTGTTTGTCCTCCTACTGTACTGATGTTGGGATACACCTCATGGAGTTTTCCATGTTGTTATGCGGGTACATGTGTTAATTTGGTTACTCCGAGCTCGGTCCAGGCTCGTTGACAAATGCCACCGGATCGCTCAACACCAACCGCCGCCAGGGCTTGAACATCTACTTCATGAGCATCAAGTACATGGACCCGATGAACGACAAGATCTCCTTCATGGATCCGATGATTGAACCCTGAAGACCTCGATCCAGGAAGCCGAAGACCGTTGCCCCGAAGACCGATCCCGCCGAGACCAAACCTGAACCACATCGAACCAAGATCTCCGAGTCCCAATGTGTGACCCCTACCTAACCCAACCCTATTTTATAAATTGCTATATATAATTGTTGCATATAAACTGTCATATTCGCATACATATTCATTTGGTTGGGGATACTTGGTCGATTCACCTCATAATTAAATATGGAGACCATATGTGGGTTATTCTAGTCTTATATTGGTCCATTTAAATTTGTGTAGTGAACCGATGCCATGTTTTGTCTTGTTAATGCAACATTTAAATTGCAGGGTATCTAAATAACTTGAACCTTCTAATTAATTGTCGGGACCTCAGTTCCGCTTAATATTGCCTAATTGCATCGCATCTTTTCCATGTCATGCACCATACCTACATCATGCCCGATCTTCTGCCATAGTATTAAATAGTGCATCCGGTGTTTCTTTTAGTGGTTTGGTTCTTCGCGGATTAGGACGTTGAGTTGATGCGAGTATCGACAAGTTCTTCGGATAATGAACCTTCGGCAGTGTTTCCCAGGCAAGCATTCTCCCTCATTCTACCTATTTTGTTTATAGTCTTTATTTCCTCTTGTTGATCTATTGCTATCCGTGTCACGATGCTTTAGTGTTCCGTACCAGATATATTCCGTTCAGCCTTTATATTGCCTTGGACACCTCCTATTACCTGTTGTTTGGTAGATAGATGGTCTTGTGAGTCGTAGTCGCTTGCTCAGGCGCGATCCCGTGTCGTGAAGTACCACACAGTTGTTGGAATGTTGTCATATGCTTTACGGTGGAGAAGATCATGACTTTAAATACAACTATTAAATTGCTGGGATAACTAATGAAAGAGGCACCGGTGGGCAATATATGCTATTTGGTTTTTCATGTCCACTTGTGTCCCGTAGGCCCCGAGTACTTGATACCTGTTCCTTGACTATCGCACTATCCGCATGTGGGACCATGAATCCCCTTAGCCAGAGCATGATTCATTTCTTATTTCTTGGGGCCACAAACTAGTTTGGGCCTTTATTACTATCCTATACTTATGCCATGCTTTACTGCTTTATTTACGATTGTGCGTGGAGTACATGTACTGTTTTGGAACGTGGAATGTTTTTGCGGTATCGACAAGCCCAGTCACACTTTCGGGTTCCCAGTCGTTTACAGCCATTAACACAAACCCTGGGTCCATCTCGGAGCCGGCCAACTTCGTTGCGGGTAGCTTAGTGGGATGGCCCCCTAAAATGATTTACGAATCCTGTGATTGCTTTGTCGTGAAAGCCTCGTTGGGTTTTGATTTGGTTTTTCTGAGGTTGATCATGTGTGTGTTGCTATTTGTGCACCCCTGCAGGGTAAATCTTTATGAAAGCCGTGTCCGCGGTTATGGACGACTTGGAGCACAGTATCTCGATCATAGACAAGCATAACTAAAGTAGTGCTATAAATTTGACTTCATATGTGACTAGTAATCAGCTTCACTATAATAGAATGGATAATAAAAGTGCCAACAACTGGTGGAACTGGGGTGTATCGTGTCTTGTTATATCTTCCTAGTAAGTATCGCAACTCCAATGGAATAAAATAAAAGTGCCAACAACTGCTGGGTTTGGGATATCACATGCTAATTGTATCTGACTAGTAAGTACTGCAACTACAACTGGATGGTGAACTAAAACTGCCCACTACTTATGCTATCAGGACCCATGTTATCTATATCTGACTGGTAAGTGATTCAACTATAATAGAATGAATAAAACTGCGAACTGTGTGAGTTCCTCGATTTGACTTCCTCGTTTGGTCTCGAGGGGGAAATGCGAGGATGGATATGATTGGTGTTAGTATAAGGTTGGTTCCGAATAGGTCTTTCTTATCTCTCTCTAATAGCCCACAGTTTATCGAGTCTCTATAGGTTGTTTAGTGCATGCTTCGCGGCCGCTTCAGTCCACCATACCTATGTAGGCGAGAGCCGCCGAATTCTATCCTCGCTGTGTACTGGCCTCAGTACTGACGCTCCTCTTTTTTCCTTTGCCCTTTGTCGGCACCCTTTTTGTTTTAGCAGGTTTGAGATCGATGTCGTTAGCAGGGTTACCCTTCCGGCTTGGCCTAGGCAGGGTTATGGACACCATTGGTTATTCTTCAGGGCTCTTAGCCCCATTTGCATCTTATCCGTACTCGGATATTGTATCGTTTTAAAGGTGATTTGGATCTTCGTATTGTATATCTGTATTTTTGACTCTTTGAGTCGTTGTTGTATATATATGTTCTGTGGGTTCCATCATGGACTATTGTGTAATGTTACTACTTCGTTTTCCACCCACACGCAAGTGCCTGGTGGGCATCTTTGAATCGTTTCTATGCGGGTTTGGTGGGAATCGCTAAAACTTGCATAGGGCTGATTCGAGGGTGTTACAGTGTAATCAGAAATATCTATGTATTTATTGGATCACTCATGTACCCCCTTGATTTTTATATTGTTGATATGCCTCGAGATTCTTTTTGTCCTATTCTTTTAGGCAGGCCTTTTGTTTCCATAACCAAAGCTCGAGTTCATAATAAGAAGGAGACTATTTCACTAATATTTGGAGAAGAGGAAATGACATTCCACTTTGCCAAACTAAAGAAGAGGCCATATGAAGTGGAAGATATCAAGGAAGAGAAAACAATTGTCGAGCTAGCCGCAATTCATTCTAGTACTCCACAAGATGAATTAGAGAGGAGCATAATTAATTGGGAGGAAGCATCAGATGATGAGGAGAGAGAAGACATGGATGATTACCTTGATTCAGTTCCGGAAGCACAAAATCCACATAACTATGAAGAATTGGTAAGAAAAGGAGATGAAGAACCTCCACCAATTGAATTGAAATAACTTCCAGACGATATGAGGTATGAGTTTTTAGATAATGATAATAAATGTCCTTTTATTATTAGCAAAACTTTATCAGAGAATGAAACAAATAAACTCCTTTCGGTCTTGGTTAAGCATCATGAAGCCTTTGGATATACTCTAAGTGATATTAAAGGAATAGATCCATCTATAGTAACACATAAGATTACCATGCTTGATGATGCTGAACCTGTAGTGGATACACAAATAAGACTTCAACCGAAAATAAAGGAAGTAGTAAGAAAAGGGGTTATATGCTTATTAGATTCTGGCATAATATATCATATCTCTGACAGTAAGCGGGTTAGCCCAGCTCATTGCATACCAAGACAAGGTGGTCTTGATGCTGCTATGAAAGAGGATGGTGAGCTAGTTCCTGTAAGGTCTGTTGTAGGATATCGTATGTGCATTGATTTTAGGAAGCTAAACCTAGATACACAGAAAAATCATAAACCTATACCATTCATGGATAAAATTTTAGAAAGACTTAGTAATAATTCTTATTTCTGTTTTCTTGATGGTTATTCTAGATATTCTCAAATTTCCATATAACCGGAAGATCAAGAGAAAACAACTTTCACTTGCCCTTATGGCACATATGCTTATAGATTAATTCCGTTTGGCTTATGTAACGCAGTAGCGACTTTTCAAGAATGTGTTCTATAAATCTTTGATGATTTTCTTGAGAAGACTATGGAAGTTCTAACAAATGATTCTGTTTTTTGTGGAACAGCCTTTGATAATTGCCTCTACAATCTAATCAAAGTCTTGAAGAGATGCATGCAATCAAATTTGGTTTTAAATTGGGAACAACGTCGTTTCATGGAAAGAGAAGGTAAAGTTTCGGAGAAGGGAATAGAAATAGATAAAACTAATATAAATGCTATAGAAAATCTTCTAATACCTTAGGACATTAAAAACTTAAAAATGTTTCTAGGACATGCAGGTTTTTATAAGCGTTTCATAAAATATTTTGCTAAAATAGCTATGCCTCTCACCAACCTTGTTGATAAAGAAACTCCATTCTACTTAGATCATGACTGCATTGCAGCTTTTGAGAACCTTAAGAATAAATTAGTTTCAGCACCTATCATGCAATCTCCAAAATGGGATGAACCTTTCGAAATCATGTGTGATGGTAGTGACTATGCTTTAGGGGCTGTGTTGGGACAGCGAGAAAGAAAGAATTTAAATGTAATTTATTACGCTAGTAGACCTCTTAATAAGATTCAAAAACATTATGCTACTACAGAAAAAAGAGTTCCTAGCTATAATCTTTGCTTGCGACAAATTTTGATCCTACATCATTAATTCTAAGGTAATAATTCATACGGATCACCAAGCTTTGCGTCACTTCCTTGTGAAAAAGGATGCAAAGCCTAGGTTGATTAGGTGGGTTTTGTTACTACAAGAATATGATTTACAAATAGTAGATAGGAGGCGTAAAGATAATCCGGTAGCAGATCATCTCTCTAGGATGGAGGGAATAATTACTAACCCCATACCTATAAATGAATCATTTCCTGGAGAATACTTAATAAATGTTGAAGTTGCTGATTCCTGGTATGCAGATTATGCTAATTATCTTGCAACAAAATTTATACCCCTGGTATGATAAGAAATCAAAGAATGAAATTATTTAATGATCTTAAATATTACTTTTGGGATGATCCATATCTATATTGTCATGGACCTAACGGAATGATTCGGAAGTGTGTTCCTAACCATGAAATGAATGCAATATTGAAAGCTTGTTATGACAGTCCGTATGGAGGACCTCATGCAGGTAAGCGAACTGCAGCGAAGGTACTTCAATCCGGATTCTATTGGCCCACCTTGCTCAAGGACACACACAGTTATGTGGAATACTGTGATGCTTGCCAAAGAAGAGGTAATATAGGTAGGAGATAAGAAATGGCAATGAATTATAGTCTCATAATAGAACCCTTTGATGTATGGGGAATGGATTACATGGGACCTTTTATTGAATCAAATGGTTATACTCATATTCTTGTTGCAGTTGATTATGTTACCAAATGGGTTGAAGCTATTCCAACTAGTCAGGCAGATGCAGCCACCTCCATCAAGATGATCAGGATATCATATTCCCCAGGTTTGGAGTTCCTAGATTTCTAATCACTGATGGTGGTTCTCATTTTCTGAAAGGGGCTTTTAGGAAAATCCTCAGCAAATACAGAGTAACTCACCGTGTTGCTTCACCATATCATCCTCAAACAAGTGGTCAAGTGGAACTCTCTAATAGGGAATTAAAGACCATACTCAAGAAGACGGTGGACAAATCAAGGAAAGATTGGTCATACAAGTTAAATGACACTCTATGGGCATACTTACTGCATTTAAAAATCCAATGGGTATGACACCCTATAAGATGGTGTACGGTAAGGAATGCCATTTAACTTTAGAATTGGAACACAAAGATTTTTGGGCAATCAAGAACCTAAATTATGATCTTAAAGCAGCAGGAGAAAAGCGTCTATTGGATATTCATGCTTTAGATAAGTTTAGGAGTGAGGCCTATGAAAATGCTAGGTTGTTTAAGGAAAAAGTGAAAAGATGGCATGATAGAAAAATAGAGAATAAGACCTTTAAAAGTGGAGACAAAGTGTTACTCTATAATTCTCGTCTTAAGTTGTTTCTAGGGAAGCTCAGATCAAAGTGGGAAGGTCCCTATATAGTTGAAGAAGCTTATTCATCGGGAGTAGTGAAGCTCAAGGAAAAGACACCCTCTCTTGCATGGGTGGTAAATGGACAACGCTTGAAGAATTATCGAGTAAAAGAAGATATAAGTTCAATCACCATAGAAGTGATCACCCCAGAAGAGTTGATTGAGCAAAAATATGCAAGGGATGGCAGGTTCAAGGAAAATGGACTCTAGACAAAATAAGCAATACTACGGTCAAGCTATTGACCATAAAAGAGAGCTTCATGGGAGACAACCCATGCAAGGTAAAGGCTTGAGTAAGTTTTAAAAGTTTTTATGAGCTTGTGTTAAAAGAAGAACATTTTGAAACTCTAAGCAAAGAAGAAGGAAGATTGATAATGCCAAAATTGGTCGAAAATTTAAGCTGATTTTTCTATCAAAACTTGATATTTCGTTAAGTTTTAGATTAATAAAGAATTGGATAAGCGGGAAATTTTTGGTGGACACTGAAGATTTAACAACCCACTATACGGCGGGAATAAAAATACCAGTCGTATAGTTGTGGTCGTATTGTTGTTTCGACATCACCCCTTCCGTCCACGAAAGGTACTGATAGTTTAATGACCAACTATATGGGGGGAATAAAAATTCCGCCCGTATAGTTGTCGTCGTATAGATATCGATGCCTTTGACGAAACTATTTCCTGAGTACTGATAGTGTAACGACCAACTATACGGCGTGAATAAAAATTCCGCCCGTATAGTTGCGGTCGTATAGAGATTGACCCATCTCCAAAAAAAATATTTGGAGTATAGAGAGTTTAACGACCAACTATACGGTGGGAATAAAAATTCCCGCCCGTATAGTTCCGGCTGTATAGTTGGTTCCACCGTAGATGTAATCTATAGTCGGTTCATAACTATACGGTGGGATCTATACGGGTTGTGCCCGTATAGTTGCTCGTTACAGAAGGCAGCTAGGGTTTTTGATCTCCCTTTTTAAAGTTGATTGCACCTAACCTTTTTCATTAATTTTTCGTAGAGCTACAACATTCAGCCTCGAAAAA
The DNA here is from genome assembly GCA_916181665.1 of Avena sativa. Taxonomy (NCBI): domain Eukaryota; kingdom Viridiplantae; phylum Streptophyta; class Magnoliopsida; order Poales; family Poaceae; genus Avena; species Avena sativa. The sequence continues at coordinate 376,454,241 of OV702289.1, read as the reverse complement.
TCCTTGCCATCCCTAAACAAGCCCCTCTAATAACATCTGTGCAGCGAAGCCATGCAGCCATTCCATGTCAACAAGATATGGAAGAAGAGAGAAGAGAAACCCGTGAAGAGGATCGAAGAAGTAGAACCTAAAGGATCATCGTCATCATCCATCCCAGAGATCAAGCCTCTCCCAAATTGGGAGGACATGTTCCTGCAACTGATGGAGATGATGAGGCAAGCTGAGCAGGGAAATAACAAGGATGAGTATCTCCCAAATCCCTATCATCACAACATAGGATCCTATTATAAACCTCCTCTTGGTCCATCACCTCTTAAACCTAAAAAGGTGCAGCAAGATGAGATTCATGATAAGATCTATGAGTTGGAAAAAGCTTCGAAGGCATGTGTTGAAACAATTGGAGAAGGAATTGAATCCTACTAGATGATAAGCAAAGACCTTGAAAAGAGGGTCGATGATATCGATGGTAGAGTTGGTTTCTTGATTAAAATTGTCTTTGAGTTGACAGATGAGAAGAAATTCCTCAAGAAGAAAATGTTGAAGCTTCAATACGACATGGCCGAGCTCAGCATCTGCTTTGCAAGCATAGTTAAAGATAGCAACACCAAAGAAGAGGGCAACACTCTTCCTATCCAGGAGGAGGAATAGGTACCAACAAGGAGTTATTTGATCCTGTCTGGCTTGATTCCAAGCTTGGGAGATCTTTAAAGACCTTGTAATCTATCTTATAAGTTTTTATATCATTATTTTGTTTTGCATTAGTTCAAACTAGAAATAAAGTTTGCATCATTAGAATTCCCTTCAGGAATAGTCGATCCCTCTTATGAAATTTCGAGTTTATTATTATATATGGAGCGATTTTGAGTTTGTGTTTGTCTTATTAGATATATGAATGGCGTGAGTACAATTTTACTTGCACTTGATGGTAGCAATAAGTAGTCTTCCACACCATTGGTATTAATGGAACATATAAAGATAATTTGATCAACATGTTGTAAGTCTACGGTTTGATTTACAAAGAATAATTATCTATGCAGTTAAATTGAAAAAGAAACCTTCAACCAAGGAAAATAAAAGTGCTATCAAAATAGAGTGAGAACAACTTGAGGTAGAATCATCAAGTCATAAATGCTTCATATACAATTGGAATGTCATAATTGAGATCGTTAAACTTTGAATTCCTACATGAAGTGGAACGTATGGCTAGCTCCTTTTCACAGCACTTAAACAAAAGTGTGAGCATATATAAACAAAAGAGAAGAAAAAAAGAAGAAAAAGAGTGAATGTGCAAAGAGAAAATAGGCATACACCACTATATTGTAGTATGACAAAGAGACACCTTTGAGATTTTGAATCCCAAGTGAATATGTTAATTCTAAAAACACTTAGGACTACCTTGCTAACTCATTTAGTTGAACCAGATGCTTTTACATTATGTTGAGATTCATCTTTTATGAACTATTGATCACTAAGGTGTGGAAGCCTGCTAATACTATTCAGATGGTTCGAGTAAGGTACTATTCATGAACTTATTCCTATGTATCGTATATGATAAACACATGCTAGAATCGCCTCATTTATTTTATTGACTCAGCTTCATGAATATGAGGATCACATCCATTAAGCTAAACTTGCACGGGACGAGCAAGAGTCTAAGCATGGGGAAGTTCATGAGTGCATATTTTCATCATGTTTTACATTATTATTTTGTATTGTAGATGTAGGATCTTGGTATTTTACGGCGCTCTCGCGCACATTTTATGTCTGTTTTCACCAGGATCAGGACAGATGATGGATCCAATAGACACAATTCTTGGAGCAATTGTATGGGGAGAAAAGGAGTCAAAAACAACGTAAATCGCTTATTTGGGAAATATCAATAATACCAGAAGAAAACCCCAAGCAATCGAGGCATACAGACGGTTCAACGACCAACTATACAACTGGAATACTTTTTCCAGACGTATAGTTGGCGCCTCCTCCGCCTCTTCAAATAGTTTCACCCCGTGCAATTGGATCGGAGAGACGTCATACAGAACAACCAGAAATCACAAAAACCTCACCTTTGGAAGGCATCTGGAGGGGGAACTTGCCCAAGGGATCCATCTTCGCCCTACATAGATCTGGGAGGCCAAGGCATTGATCTTCATCTTCATCAACCGCTCCACCAACACCATCTCCATCCATCCCATCTCATCCATCTAGATCTTGTTGTAATTTCCGTACTCGTTGTGGATTTATACAAGTACTATTCATCTCATCACCATTTCCATGATGTTGATTGCCTCCATGTTTGAGTAGATCTCAAGTTCTTGGGGAGATGGAGAAACCCTAGAATATGATTGAGATGAGATAGAGATTATTATGTTATACATCATTATGTCTATGTGTTAATTGTCTTCATCTTGATGTTGGGAGTTGTGAACCTCCTTAATATTTGCCTCCTACAGGGACTCGATGAAGGGGGTTACTTGTTTGTAGACAGAGGGATGATAGCTATTGGGGGGATACCCCTGGGTAAGGTCACGCCGGGGTATAAAGGCCGAGTTAGCCGAGGTACGACACGATCAAAGCAAGTGTTGGCCAAGTCTCCTCAAGGAAGGCTGACTTACGAGGTAACCTAGCCTGGCGGGTATTCACCTAGCACTAACCCGGCCGACATAAAATGTATGTCAGTGGTACCCTCGTAGCCGGGTTAGCCAAGCGCTAGCCGAGATACCGCTTGGCTTCCAAGAGAAGGAAGGAATCTCCCGCTGGTCAAAAGTTGGCCTCTGTCCACTGTAGCGTGAGCGAAGGAAGCAGAGGAAAGGACCAGTGGGGCATGGCCGACAAAGGTGACATAGCCAGTGTCGGCTGATGTTACCAATGTCTGGTGACACCAAAAGCAAAGCAGCTCACAGAGGATTACGTCCATAGTCCGGACTAGCCATTTAAAGTGAATAAAGAGGCATCTAGATTTAACCAAAGGGCATATTCGGGGAATACTCCTCCACGTATGCCCTAACATTGTAACCTGGGTTCCCCTATATAATGAGCACCTAGAAGGGGATCGATCATTCTGTCTTGGAAGAACTCTAGAGCATTGTAGTGGGGGTACGAGAACTAGTCTCCTTCTCACGAACATCTCAAGGAGCCCTTGTAATCCACCATTGATAGAGTGAAAGTACAAACATTTGTGTGTGGAATCACCACACTATCCCTCCCTGGATTCCTCTAGTGCTCATTGGCCCCATATTTAGCCTATCCATGGCATTTGCCATGCCACCACCGTGATAGTTGGCGCCCGCCGTGGGGCAAGCGGCGCTAGAAGGGTAAAAATCCGGACAGGAAACATCTTCAGCACCGGTGAGCGCGTCGTCTATGGGCTCGTTCAGCACTTTTGAGCGCTGGACTACGTCAACGACAACGCAGGGAGCTTCGGTAGGAACCCTCCTCCGTGCAATGCCCTCTTCATCAAGCTTGGCGCGCACAAGATCTGCGTCCGCATCAACGAGTCCTACGTACATCCGCGACACGTCATCGAGGGTGGAGAACCACCTCTTAGCGCGTCTCACGGCATGCGTATCACTCACCTCGCAAGCTACGTAGAGGTCATGATGATAGCACAAGACGTAGGAGCAAGCAAGGACCCGGTGCCAGACGTAACACCCTCGAATCGGCCCTATGCAGATTTTAGCGATTCCCGCCAAACCCACATAGAAACGATTCAAAGATGGCCACCAGGCACTTGCGTGCGGGTGGAAATCGAAGTAATATCATTTACACATTAGTCCACGATGGAACCCACATAACATTTATATACAACAACGACTCCATGAGTCAAGAATACCGATATACAATACAAAGATCCAAATCACCTTGAAAACGATACAACATCCGAGTACGGATAAGATGCAAATGGGGCTAAGAGCCCTGAAGAATAACCAATGCCGTCCATAACCCTACCCAGGCCAAGCCGGAAGGGTAACCCTGCTAACGACGTTGATCTCATACCTGCTAAAACAAAAGGGGTGCGGACAAAGGGCAAAGGAAAAAAGGAGCGATCATTACTGAGGCTAGTACATGGCGAGTCTAGAATTCGGCGGCTCTCACCTACATAGGTATTGTGAACTGAAGCGGCAGCGCAGCATGCACTAAACAATCTATAGAGACTCGATTCAACTATCGGCTATTAGAGAGGGATAAGAAAGACCTATTCGGATCCAACCTGATAGTAACACCAAAACATACCCATCCTGGTATTTCCCCCTCGAGACCACACGAGGAAGTCAAATCGAGGAACTCACACAGTTAGCGGTTTTATTCATTCCATTATAGTTGCAGCACTTACTAGTCAGATATAGATAGCACGAGCCATCCTGATATCATGAGCAGTGGGCAGTTTTAGTTAACCATTCCATTGTTGTTGCAATACTTACTAGTCAGATACAATTACCATGAGACGTCCCAAATCCAGCAGTTGTTGGCACTTTTATTTACTCATTCCGTTGTAGTGAAACTAATTACTTGACATGTCAAAGTCAAATTTATAGCACTACTTTAGTTATAGTTGTCTATGATCGAGATACTGTGCTCCAAGTCATCCATCACCGTGGACACGGCTTTTAGAAAGATTTACCCCATAGGGGTGCACAAATAGCAACACACACGATCAACCTCGGGAAGAACCTAATAAAACGCAACGAGGCCTCACGACAAAGCATTCACAGGATTCATAAATCATTTCAGGGGGCCACCCCACTAAGCTACCCGCAAGGAAGTTGGCCGGCTCCGAGACAGACCCAGGGTTTGTGTAGACGGTGGTAAACGACTGGGAACCCGAAAGTGTGACTGGGCTTGTCGATACAGCGAAAATGTGTCACGATCCAAAACAGTACAGGTGCTCCACGCACAATCGTAAATAAAGCAGTAAAGCATGGCATAGGTACATGATAGTAATAAAGCCCCAAACTAGTTTGTGGCCCGAAGAAATAAAGTGTGAATCAAGCTCAGGCAAAGGGGGATTCATAAAGTCTCCCGTATGTGGATAGTGCGAATAGTCAAGAAAAAGTATCAAGTACTCGGGGCCTACGGGACACAAGCGACCGTGGAAGAACCAAATATTAGCTATTGCCCACCAGTGCCTCTGCATTAGTTATATCTATTCCCAGCATTTTAATTATCAGTTGAAATTAAAGTCATGATCATCTCCACCATTAAGCATGTATCAATCTTCCAATAACAGTGGAACGATAACAACGCAAAGCAGCACCTGAGCAAGCAACTACGACTCGCAAGGCCGACTGTCTATCAAAAACAAGTAATAGGATATGTCCAAGGCAATATAGAGGCTACAAGGAATATAACTGGTGCTCGAAAACTAAAGCATCACAACACAGATAGCAATAGATCAACAGGAGGAACTAAAGACTATAAATGCAAAATAGATAGAAAGAGGGAGAATGCTCGCCTAGGAAACACTGTCGAAGAGACATTATCTGAAGAACTTGTCGATACTCGCATCAACTCAATTGATATGGGGTGGCCCGATCTTCTCAGTAAGCGGATGGCGGTGATAATGGTGGATGATAGATAACTAGCCTGTAGCTATGAACTCTCCCGCTCGATCCCTGATGCCAATGCAACAGCTCTCGAACCTTGTAGGATATTCACAACACCACGCTCTTGCGCACGCAACCATGACCACGAACAGTAGTATGCAATCTACTAATTCCCAATGGAACAACAGATCACACTCAATTATAGTTGGTATATTCGAACACAAGGTAATTCCAGAGGATCTATGAAAGAAACAACTCCAAAATATTTTAACGTGGTCTAAACCCTAACTAGGGGTCGTCTCATAGCTTATAAGGGCGTCTGGGGCGACCAGAAACCGAAACTAAACATAAACGACTCAAACTGATAAAAACCGACTCGGACCAGATTCGGTCGGCGGGCGGACACTCCGGTCGAAGTGGGCCGGACAGTCCGGTCAGGCCGGACACTCCGGGTGAAGTGTGCCGGACAGTCCGGTCTGGCCGGAAACTTTGAAGTTTCCGGGTGGTGTCCGTGTAGTGTCTGAACTAGCATACTGAATGTCCACGCCAGTTTGCCTCTCGACCAGACCGGACAGTCCGGGTGGATCTGGCCGGACACTCCGGTCGTGGCAGATCTTTTTGCCTTCGTCTTGATGATCTTATCTTGTGCCTTACTCCCGCTCCTCCCTCGCGCATCCTTGGGCGATCATCATGTTGAGCTTCTCTTCTAGCCCTTCTCCTCCTCACGACATGCTTGTCTCTCCAACGAACCTGATCATACATAAATGCATAGACTTAGGCAGTATAAAGTTCTCATCAATCAATGTACCAGATTTGTTTAGGAGTAAATTCACCTGTTGTTCCAGTAGCTTAGCACGAGCTCTTGTAACAGGTCCAATTCTAATCTCATTGGACTGATCCTTTCTTGCAACAGTTGTAGCATCTTCAGTAGTCATTGGGGTAGGTGTAATTGTAGGGATGTCCTCATCATCTCCCCCCTTCAAAAGGCGTCGACCTCGACGCTCCAAGGTCTTCTCCCGCATATGGTGACAAATCAACAACGTTGAAGCTATTGCTAACTCCACCAAACTCCTCAATAGGTATATCAAACGATTAGGCGTTATCATTAATCTTGGCTAACACCTTGTAAGGACCAGCACCACGTGGCTTAAATTTTGACTTTCGAAGTAGTGGAAATCTATCCTTGCGTAGATGCACCCAAACCATATCTCCAGGCTCGAACAACACTTCTTTCCTTGCTTGATTCCTTGCAGCAGCAATGTTCTTGCCTTTCTTCTCAATAGCCTCTCGAGTCTTCTCATGTATTTTGTTCACATAATCAGCACGTTTTGATGCCTCCATATCAACTCTCTCATGTAATGGCAGAGGCAACATATCAAGTGGCGTCAATGGCTTGAAACCATACACCACCTCAAAAGAACAAAGCTGAGTAGTTGAATGCACAACCCTGTTGTAAGCAAACTCAACATGTGGCAAACACTCTTCCCACTCCCGCAGATTCTTTTTAATCATGGTCCTTAGCAGTTGTGACAATGTTCGATTCACCACCTCCGTTTGACCATCTGTTTGGGGATGACATGTAGTACTGAACAGCAACTTTGTTCCTAGCTTTCCCCAGAAGGTCTTCCAAAAGTATCTCATGAACTTCACATCACGGTCAGAAACAATCGTCTTTGGTACTCCATGTAATCTCACGATGTCCCTGAAAAACAGGTTAGCAACATGCGACACATCGTCGCTTTTGTGGCAGGCAATAAAATGAGCCATCTTAGAGAACCTATCCACTACCACAAATATAGAATCATGACCTCTCTGAGTTTTAGGTAGACCTAGCACAAAATCCATACTAATGTCTTCCCATGGAGTAGTCGGTGCAGAGAGAGGTGTATACAAACCGTGAGGCTTCAGCTTAGATTTCGACTTGTGGCATGTAATACATCGGCTCACAAATCTGTACACATCACGCCTCATCTTGGGCCAATAAAAGTGATCAGCAAGCATGAGCAACGTCTTCTCACGCCCAAAGTGACCCATCAAACCACCAGCATGTGATTCCTGCACTAAGAACAAACGCAACGACAATTCTGGAATACATAGTTTGTTAGCTCAAAACAAATATCCATCGTGTATATGATACTTATCCCATGTGTTTCTAAGAGCACACAAACGATATGGTTCAGAAAAATCATGGTCAGTTGCATAAAGTGCACAAATAGCTTCTAATCCAGGAATTTTAACATCAAGATTGGTTAATAGCATGTTCTTCCTAGATAGAGCATCAGCAACAACATTCTCTTTTCCCTTCTTATAGTTAATGATGTAAGGAAAAGACTCAATGAACTCAACCCATTTAGCTAATCTTCTATGCAAGTTTGATTGAGCTTTCAAGTATTTCAATGCTTCATGATCAGAATGTATGATGAATTCTTTTGGCCACAAATAATGTTGCCAAACCTCAAGTACTCTAACAAGTGCATACAATTCTTTATCATAGATAGAATAATTCAAACGAGCGCCAGTCAATTTCTTAGAAAAATAAGCTATAGGCTGACCCTCTTGCATCAAAACGCCACCTATGCCTATACCACTAGCATCACATTCAAGTTCAAATTTCTTCGAAAAATCAGGTAATGCAAGTAATGGTGCAGAAGTAAGCAAACGTTTTAATGTATCAAAAGCAATGTATTGGGCCGCGCCCCATACAAAAGGAACACCTTTCTTTGTCAAATCATTTAATGGTGCAGCAATGGTGCTAAAATCTTTCACAAACCTCCTATAGAAACCAGCGAGACCGTGGAAACTACGCACTTGACTAACATTCATTGGAGTAGGCCAATTCTGAATTGATCCAATTTTAGATTGATCTACCTCTACTCCATGCTTAGAAACAACAAATCCTAGGAATATGACCTTATCTTTTGCAAATGTACACTTCTCATGATTAGCATACAGTTTATTATCACGTAACACTTGCAAAACTTGTCTAATATGAGTGCAATGTTCAGATTCGGTGTGGCTGTATATGAGTATATCATCAAAGTAAACAACCACGAAACGACCAATAAACTCTCTCAAAACATGATTCAACAAACGCATGAAAGTACTAGGTGCATTAGTAAGACCAAACGGCATAACTAACCACTCATACAAACCGAATGTAGTTTTGAAAGCAGTTTTCCATTCATCCCCTTCTTTCATCCTAATTTGATGATAACCACTACGCAAGTCAATTTTAGAGAAAACAGCAGCACCACTCAATTCATCTAGCATATCCTCTAAGCGTGGAATAGGATGAAGATATCGTATAGTGATGTTATTAATCGCTCTACAATCAACACACATGCGCCATGTACCATCTTTATTAGGAACTAAAATAACAGGAACAACACAAGGGCTAAGAGAGACACGAATGTACCCTTTATCCAGTAACGCTTGTACTTGCTTCTGAATTTCCTTAGTTTCTTCGGGATTAGTCCTATAAGGTGCACGGTTGGGAAGTGTGGCGCCAGGAATCAGGTCCACTTGATGTTCTATACCACGCAATGGGGGCAAACCTGCGGGTACGTCTTCTGGAAACACATCCCCAAAATCCTGCAAAACAGAAGAGACACCAAGAGAAATAGGGGTCATGTTGTTAGAAACCAATACCTCGCCCTTATACATGAGCACAAGTGGCATGGCTGTAGGATCCTCACGAAACTCTCTCATATCCTCCTTGGTGGCTAATATCAATAACCTAGGCACTCTCTTACTTTTCGTTATATCACTCAATGTAGGCTCAACTACATCAGGAACAACTGTTACACAGTCTCGCCGAGTTGTAGTATCTTCCTTCAAGTTCACCTCTATCTTCTGGCGAGAATCATTCACAATTTCTTGTGGTGTCATTGGCTGCATAGTAATCTTCTTTCCTTTGAATTCCAAGTGATATGTATTGGCCCGGCCATTGTGTTGCACATGGCGATCATAGATCCAAGGCCGACCCAATAGTAGGTGACAAACAATCATAGGAACCACATCAAAATCAATAGAATCTTTGTATGGCCCTATTTGAAAATTCACACGTACCATATGATTTACCTTCATCTCACCATTGTTGCTCAACCATTTTATGTAGTATGGCTTGGGATGAGGTAAGTATGTCAAATTTAGTTTGGCACATAGTTCCTTACTTGCAAGATTTCTGCAGCTACCTCCATCAATAATTACCTTGCAAGCTTTGTTTGGTCCAACTAGAGCTTTTGTTTGGAACAAGTTGCAACATTGGGATTCCTCAACCGGTTGCACACTAAGTACACGTGACGATACGACAATAGTTGGTGCACGCTCAGCATATGCATCAGCACCTTCCTCGTCGTCATCAATATCATCATCAGAAGCTTCATCTCCACTTTCTACTTCACCTTGTTCATTAACAAACATAACCTTGCTGTTTGGACAATCTTTCTTGTAGTGACCTCTACCTCCACAAGTATGGCACACTACATCATGAGTACGTGCAGTAGACATGTTGGAACCCGAGCCAGCAGCAGGAGCAGCGGGTTTTCGAGCATTAGAACCAAACGAAGGTGTACTTGCGTGGTTTGGCCGATGGTGTAAACGGAACAGCAGCTGGTGGCATGACTGTAGGAGGTATAGACCTGGCCGAAAATCTGCTGGAGGACGGAAAATGAGCACGTGGCTTTGCCTCTTCTGCCAACTCGGATTCGGCCTCTCTAGCATGATGCAACAACTCATTCATGGTCTCATACTTGTGATGACGAACAATGCTTTTGATTGGTAACTTCAAATTGTTTAGGAATCGCTGCATGGTCATCTCAATGTACTCACGAATTCTAGCACGCTACATAAGCATCTCCATCTCCATGTAGTACTCATCAACTGTCATGGTGCCTTGCTTCAGTTGCGTCAATTTATCAAAAACTGATCGCAAGTAGTTGGTTGGTACGAAACGAGCTTTCATGATTTGCTTCATCTCGCGCCAATCCATCACATGAAGTTCATTGTCCTCCCTCCTATGTTGCACAAGAGAATCCCACCAACACAAAGCATAACCATCAAATTCAGATGCTGCAAGCTTGACCTTCTTATCTTCTGGGTAGTCAAATAAGCGCCAGAGTTTCTCAATCTTCAACTCCCATGTGAGGTAGTCTTCAGGATCAATGGAACCATCAAACTTAGGAATTGAGGATTTTGGCTTGCCCAAACCGTCATCAGCATCTTGGTTGGGCACACGTGGACCACGCCCAAGATGGGCAAACCCACGACCATGAGCAGGTGCATGGACAGGGGGAATAGCACGTCCCTTGCCAACATGTGGAGCAGCATCAACAACGCTACCCTCATCGAAATCCTCAAAGGCATCATCATGTTGAGGATCTTCCCTTCTATGCAAGGCGGCTGTCAAATCCTCAATGGACTGCTGCAAAGTGGTGACATTGACATTGAGCGTAGCCACTTGCGTTTGGATAGTATCAACTGTCCCAACATGCTGATCCAATCTCATATTCATATCTTGGAGATTCTTGTCAATGGCATCTGTCGTGTTACTAAACACATGTGTCAAGTGGGATTTCAAAGCCTCATATTCACGCCAATTGACGAGCTCCTCATATTTCTGCAACATAACATCATTATCACTAGTAGACATGATTAGTAGGTTAGTGCAAAAATCAGAATCTGTATGGTGGAAACTCTCACAACTCACTCACAACTAATAAGAAAGGAGATCTTACCGTTCCAAAGTGAATAGCGATGCTCTACCAAACGAAATCAAAGACTGATGCACTTGATGTGATGAAGTGAATATCAAAGGTATAGAGAATGATCGCAGGGCACACAGGTTATTTAAGGTGGAGCTATAGGTATGGTATCCTATCTACACCGCAAACAAGTTCTAGTGCTGATCGTACAAATACCCAAGAAACACATAGTGGAGATAAATGTGGCAAAGCAACTTATGAAAAGGAATATTGCAATGCACAAGAGAGACGCTAGTAATAGCTCAAATAGAATAGGCACAAGATTTCTCAATCTACCAGTGCTATACAACAAGGCCTCCAATATTGCACACTTCTATATCTCTTTTTTGTCAGGCTTGTAGCTCGTTTCTCTTTCTTTATACTGATTCTCTTTTCTTTTCTCCCTTTTTTGCAACTATATTACTCAATGCAAACGAGTACAACAACGTATAACAGAAACTGGGCCGGATAGTCTGGTTGATATGCGCCAGAGACTCCGATGGGGCCGGATAGTCCGGTGTGATTAGGCCGGATAGTCTGGTTTTGCCTGTCGAAAATTTTTTCCACTTCAAAACCCTAACGAGCAGCCTATCGGAGCAAAGCAACTAGTCTCGTGGGTACCTTCCTAGGCACAGATGTTGTAGATAGTCTGTGTCTATGGTATGCAAACAAAAGTACGCTATGTGGACTCGGAAAAAATGATAAATACTTGCGGAAACAGTAACGGTGGGAACAACAGAAAACAAGATGAAACCTTAAACCTAGACACAAATAGAAACTAGACTCCTACGAGGAAAACCTGCAGATCCGATCTACGAGAAGATACAATCAGCAACTAAAACTCGAAAACGATGCAATCTAGTCTATGGCAAATCTTTTTGTAAGGCTTTTTCTGTATAGTACGAAAACACTCTCTAATCTATGGATGGATTTGTGGATGCTTACCGAGGCAACAGTGGAAATCTGATACCAAGATGATATGGGGTGGCCCAATCTTCTCAGTAAGCGGATGGCGGTGATAATGGTGGATGATAGATAACTAGCTTGTAGCTATGAACTCTCCCGCTCGATCCCTGATGCCAATGCAACAGCTCTCGAACCTTGTAGGATATTCACAACACCACGCTCTTGCGCACGCAGCCGTGACCACGCTCTTGCGCACGCACCCAATGGAACAACAGATCACACTCAATTATAGTTGGTATATTTGAACACAGGGTAATTCCAGATGTTCTATGAAAGAAACAACTCCAAAATATTTTAACGTGGTCTAAACCCTAACTAGGGGTCGTCCCATAGCTTATAAGGGCGGTTGGGGCGACCAGAAACCGAAACTAAATGCAAACGACTCAAACTGCTACAAGCCGACTCGGACCAGATTCGGTCGGCGGGCGCACACTCCGGTCGAAGTGGGCTGGACAGTCCGGTCAGGCCGGACACTCCGGGTGAAGTGTGCCGGACAGTCCGGTCTGGCCAGAAACTTTGAAGTTTCCGGGTGGTGTCCGTGTAGTGTCCGAACTAGCATAGTGAATGTCCACGCGAGTTTGCCTCTCGACCAGACCGGACAGTCCGGGTGGATTTGGCCGGACACTCCGGTCGTGGCAGATCTTTTTGCCTTCGTCTTGATGATCTTCTCTTGCGCCTTCCTCCCGCTCCTCCCTCGCGCATCCTTGGGCGATCATCATGTTGGGCTTCTCTTCTAGCCCTTCTCCTCCTCGCGACATGCTTGTCTCTCCAACGAACCTGATCATACATAAATGCATAGACTTAAGCAGTATAAAGTTCTCATCAATAAAAGTACCAGATTCGTTTAGGAGTAAATTCACCTGTTGTTCCAGTAGCTTAGCACGAGCTCTTGTAACATGTCCAATTCTAATCTCATTGGACTGATCCTTTCTTGCAACAGTTGTAGCATCTTCAGTAGTCATTGGGGTAGGTGTAATTGTAGGGATGTCCTCATCATCAATGGCCTAATCCGTGAAGAAGCAAAGCACTAAAAGAAACACCGGATGCACTATTTAATACTACGACAGAAGATCGGGCATGATACATGTATGATGTATGACATGGCAAAGATGCGATGAAACTAGGCAATATTAAGCGGAATCGGTGTCCCGACAATTAATTATATGATTCAAGTTGTTTAGAATCCCCACAATTTAAATGTTACATTAACAAGGCAAAACATGGCATCGGTTCGCTACACAAATTTAAATGGAGCCAATATAAGACTAGAATAGCCCGCATATAGTCTCCATATTTAATTATTAGATGAGTCGATAAAATACGCCCCAAATGACAAAGCATGTGTGCAACCATGAACAATTTAATATGCAGCAAGTTCATATAATATTTTATAAAATAGGGCTCGGGAAAGGGGATCACACACTGGTCCGACCATCTTGGGGGTTTCAGGGTTCGGGATCGGTCTTCGGATCCTCGAGGACGGGGTCTTTGGTTCCGAGAAGGAGGGGACATGGCTCGGTGGCTTCAATTGTCGATGGCGACCTTGGAGTTCCGACTTTAGTGTCGATGTCGGACTTGGGCCGGACCTGGTCCACAGGTGGACCAACTTGTCTGATTGACACGTGGCAATTTAGATCTAGAAAACAGTTTCTAATCCTATTTTTTTCCCATTGTTTTGGACACGTGTCGTTTACTGAAATTGGTCCACGCCTTCAAATCCGTGGACCATGTCCCGTAGAATTATTTTCCCTTGCGTAGCCCTTAGGGTCTCGTCTCGTGTCGGTCTTGGTGTAATTGCGTTACCCCGCAACACCACCACCTTGCCGCTAGACTCCAAGTAGATCACAGACGAATCTTCGTTCTATAGGCGTCGTAGTGGTACATCAAACACCCCATGGGATCCACGAGTAGCTGTAGCACACCATCTTCACATCAACATTGAGGACACCGCGTCTCAAACACCATATCGGCACATCTCCACGCAACATCAACACCTGCAAGCAAGGAAGGGAGGCCACGGCGAGGGCAAGCACTAGAGTCGTCTACGAGATGAGCAAGAACACGCAAAGATGAGCCTACATGACGGGGACATGCTGAGATCGGTGACGGGCCTGCGGGCGAGGACGCGAGCAACGGGGGAAGGCGAGCTCATCGAGGATGGGTGGCGTCGGTCGAGGCCGAGCTAGACAGCGAACGGCAAGGAAGACGAGGGGCTCGCGGTGCTCTGCCAGCGGAGAGAGGCGGCGCCCGGGGCAAGGGCAGGAGCCGCTCAGGGGAAGGACGAGGGCGGCCGTCTAGAGGCGGAGGGCGACGATGGTGGCGTCTAGCAGAGAGGATGACAACGGGTGGACAAGCGTCCTGCAGACCGGAGGCAAGGAGAACGCGTGGCCACGCGCAGGCGGTGCGGCTAGAACTTGAACGACGGCGGTTGCTCGAGGGTAGGTGGCGATGCGTGCGGAGCGGAAGGGGTTGGTGAGGGCGAGGTACAGCGGCGGCAGCGTGCGCTGTAGACGGGACCCGTGCCGGCGGCGGAAGTGGAAGAACCAGGGAGGAGAGGGGCGGCCGGCAGGTGGGTGGGTGTTGGGAATCGCGAGTGAGGAGGGGCTCGGGCAATGAGCATGTCGCGCGGTAGGTGGGCGAGACGAGAGAGGTGGGGTGGGGATCGCAAGGTGAGGTCGGGCTTCGGGGTGAGACGGTCGCGTCAAGGACGCTGTCGGGTGGGGCCGAGCACGGTGGGATATAGGGCGGGGTTGGTGGCGACTGGGTCATGCGGGAGCAGTCTCGGGAGCATGTCGGTGGGATGGTCCACACTGCAGGAGCGTTGCGGTGTTGCGCGCCTGGCTGGGTGCGGGCATGTGCTGCGTTGCGCATGTGTGCTGCTGCCAGCGTGTGGCGGCGGCGGGGTAGGGTAGGATTAGGCTAGGGTTAGGTTAGCTAGGATTTGACTATTTTGGGTCGGGTAGTAGGCAGTTTGGTCTGGTTGGGCTTCTGGCCTGACCGGCTGGACTGCCTCCCGGGGGTTTTATAAAAACTGTTTATTATATATATTTGTTCTTTTTTATTTTAAAGACCTTTGTAAATTATTTTTAGACAAAACAAAAATATCTGGATGAGGTCAAGGTTTGGATTTAAATAAAGGCGGGATATTTAGAAAACAATATAGGCTTTGTAAAATAGTTTGAGGCAAAAAGTATGCTTTCTGACGATGCTCAAATGCAATGTGGCATGATGACATGAGAACGCGGTCATGATGATGCCTAAAATAAAAACAACCTGTGATTATCTAGTAGTGGTTTTAGCGGGGTGCTACACCAGAGCTGGACGCAATGCCCAAGCAGGCAAGGTCTAGATTCCCTCCACTAGAGAGGCTAGAGAATGTATTACAGCAGGCAATAGATAGCTTAGCAACACCCATAGCGCTAGTAGTAGATCCGGCTCAGGCACATGCCAAGTTAGAGGAAACTAGGTAGAAGATGCTAGTTGGTGTGAAAAAAGTAGCTGAGTTGCAGCAGTCACTGAATATCACCCTGCGGGAGTATGCAAAGGCAAACCGTAGAGATGGACTGAAAATCCGAGGTAGAAACTTGATTACTGAGATTGATAGGGAGTATGTACCTAGGCCGGGTCAGACGGATACAATAGTAACTGCCGGACTGGAAAGATACAGTACCCTGGCTAAGACCCTCAGGGCTGCCAATGCAGCTGCCTCCGAGTTAGAAGGTTTAATCGGAGAAGCACGAGAAAGGCAACAGGAAAGAGTTAACCACCTGTTAAGGGTAGCGTGTCAACCAAACGAGGAAATAAACAGGGCAAACTAGGCAAAGCCTAGAGCATCTCACGTGGTTCAATCGGCAAGGAATAACCCGGCCAAATCAGTAGGATCATCGTTGTCCCCGTGTCACGGTCATAGAAGAGAGGAAGTGGTAACCTCGTGGAGATGAGATAAACATATAGTCTCGTATGACCCGGTAAGGGTAGGAAAAGAAAAAGCAGTACAAGTTGATGAGGATCGCCACAGTGCTAGCCGAGGTGAAGCTGGCCGAGGTAACCGCGACCAAGGCAATGCCGGTCAGAGGAACATTGTCAACAGAAATGCCGGACAGCGTAATCTGGCGGAGACGGGGCAAAATGCGCCTTGGCAACACCAACAGCAGAACGCACCTCGGCAGGAGAGAAGTGTTGGCCAAGCAATGCAACTGCAAAACACTCGTACGGATCAGGATAGATATAATGATGGTTATTTGGCAATGGTAGAAGCTGGATATCCAAGACCAGAGCACCATGTGATTGGATCAAGATTAGGAAGCAGGAACCTGCAGCCGGATGACACAAGGCTGAAGCTGGACCAGATTTATAGGTCGGAGATGATCGAGGTGGAAGGTCCTCCAAGTCTGGCATGCTTTGGACCTCGGATCATGAGGGAACCACCTACGCCAAACTTTCAACTAGCTAGGGGAACAAAGACATACGATGGTAGCACAAAGCCGGATGATTGGCTGATTGATTACGCAATTGTGGTTAAAATTACAACAAGAAATTTGAGATGGGCCGTGAGATATGCACCACAGATGTTGGAAGGACCGGCAAGGGTTTGGCTAAACAACTTGCCGCCAGGAAGTATCAACTGTTGGCTAGATTTTAAGGAGTTGTTCGTCAGCAACTTCTCAAGCACCTACAAGAGGCCTAACAGACCATAGACTTTGGCATTATGCAAACAGAGACCAAATGGTCCGGACCGAGAATTTTTGACTCGGTGGTGTAATGTGTGTAATTCGTGCGAGGGGATAATTGAATCACAAGCTATAGCATGGTTCCCCCAAGGTTGCATGTATGGGAGTAGTTATGGCAGAGGTTGCAGCGAGATATGCCAATCACACTGGCTGAGACGATCCGGATCGCAGATTCGTATGCCTTGGGAGACCCAACACAACCCCGATTAATGTCAAGCGAGTCAAATGAAGAATACTACAATAGAGATGGTTCCAGATCATCCAGGAGGAATGATTTCCAAGGTAAAAGAAGGGATGATCGTACGGATTATCACTACAGCTCGCAGCAAGTGGCCCCTGTGGATCGGGATCAGCCCAATGTCGGCGCAAGCTAGCACTAGAAAACTGGAGGGAAACAGTGGCAACAAAAGAGTGAGGGTAAGAAGCCTTGGTGTTGAGGGCAAACCTCTAGGGTGGCCTGATCTTTCACGATTCCCTTTCAAATCGAGGGTGGAGTGCGGGGGAAGGAGCGAAGGATGAACACGACGAACACACGAACGAAGAACGCGATGAACACACACGCAAAACCACGATAAACACCAATAGCTCACGCCGGTGGTGAACGGTCCGGCGCAATCCCTAGGATCAGCGTCGGGCGGAGGACTCTCTCTCGAACCGGCACGGCGAGATGGGAGACTCGGTGAGATCTTGACGTCTAGGCAAAGGGACACCGATGCCTAGGCCTTGTACAACGCGGAGGCACAATGCAAACTCCAACGAGGTTTGGGGATATTGGTGCTCCTTAGTCAAGGAGCATGAGGCAAGAATTAGATAGATCCACAAAGGGGTTTCCACTAATTCCAATATCAAGCCTAGGGTTTACAATAGAGGTGGGGGGCTATATATAGGCCAGCCACAAGTTCGGGGGTAGTTTAGGCATTAAAGTAGAGTTCTGGGCAAAGTGGAGGGGTACATGGGCCATAGGGCCCAGCTAGGCTCGCATGCCCATTGCTTGGGCCGGACAGTCCGGGTCAGATCGACCGGACAGTCCGGGGTGGCCGGACACTCCGGGCAGTGTCCGGGCAGTGTCTGATTCGACCTTCTGAATGTCCATGCCAGGTCCAGGCTCAGGCAGGCCGGACACTTCGGCTGAGTCGCACCGGACACTCCGGTGGCGCCGGACACTCCGGCTTGATCTGGCCGGACACTCCGGCAGCTTCAGGACAGGTGCAGCTTCAGGGCTCGTGGGTCGACGCGGCGGGGGCTCGTACCTGATGATGCACAAAGTAGTGGTATGAAGTAGCACGCCATCCAAGGAGGTATCAAATTGGCACGAAGCTAGGAGCGAGTTCACCTTAGCTTGGAGGAGTTTGGCTCGGGCACGAGTCATGGGTCCACTTGGGGGACTTGTTGGTGTAGATGTAGAAGCGTCCATAGGGCAGGCTGCATCAGCTCCCCCCCTTGGGAAAGAGTCATCCTCGACTCTTCATGGATATCATCTTGAACGTCTCCATGGTAGGGTGAGAGATCCTTGACATTGAATGTATTGCTTGCAAGGTACTTGGAGGTCGGAATGTCAATGATGTAGGCGTTGTTGTTGATTCGTTTGAGGACCTTGAAGGGACCATCTCCTCTTGGCTTGAGCTTGGAGTCACGTTCCTTGGGGAAGCGGTCCTTGCTTAGGTGTATCCACACAAGGTCACCTTCTTCAAATATAATCTCCTTCTTGTCCTTGTTTAACCTTGAAGCTTGGCGAAGGACTTGTTGTTCGATAGTTTCTCTTGTTTCTTCATGAAGCTTCTTCATAGCTTGTGCGTGCTTCTCGACGTCCATGTTTGTGCGCTCATGTAGAGGTAGTGGTAGGATGTCGAGCGCGGTGAGGGGCTCGAAACCATAGACTATCATGAATGGACTCATCTTGGTTGTTGAGTGCTTGGCTCGATTGTAGGCGAACTCGGCATGTGGAATGCATTCCTCCCAATCCTTCAGGTTTTTCTTGATCAACACATGAAGGAGAGTTCCAAGGCTTCGGTTGACAACTTCGGTTTGCCCATCAGTTTGAGGGTGTGATGCGGATGAGAAGAGGAGCTTGACGCCGAGCTTGGCCATGAGGGTCTTCCACAAGTAGCTCATGAATTTGACATCGCGGTCGGAGGCGATTGTCCTTGGCACACCGTGAAGACGGACGATTTCCCTGAAAAAAAGATTTGCAATATGTGAAGCATCGTCGGTCTTATGGTACGGTATGAAATGTGCCATCTTGGAAAAACGGTCCACAACAACAAATATAGAATCATGACCATGCTTAGATCTAGGCAATCCTAACACGAAATCCATGCTAATGTCGGACCAAGGTGTATGAGGAATAGGCAATGGCATATAAAGACCATAGGGATTAGCTTGCGACTTAGCTTGAACACATGTCGTGCATCGTTGAACGTAGCGCTCCACGCCACGCTTCATCTTGGGCCAAAAGTAGTGGTTGGAGAGCATGTCCAATGTTTTGTCGCGACCAAAGTGACCCATAAGGCCTCCACCATGAGATTCTTGGAGAAGCAAAAGTTGAAGCGACGACTTCGGAATGCATAGCTTGTTTTGTTTAAAAGAAAGCCCTTATGCAAATAGAAATCATCAACTCCCTTGTCATTGGAGCACTTTGCAAAAAATGGTTCAAAGAACGGGTCGGAAGCATACAAAGATTTTATTTCCTCAAGACCCAACATGTTGATTTCAAGTCTTGTAAGAAGGCTTGTATGTTTGCGAGACAATGCGTCCACCACTACATTATCTTTGCCCTTCTTATACTTGACAATGTACGGAAAAGACTCCATGAACTCAACCCACTTAGCGTGTCTCTTGCTCAAGTTAGCTTGGCCTTTGAGATATTTCAACGACTCATGGTCGGAATGTATGATAAATTCCTTGGGCCAAAGGTAGTGTTGCCAAACTTGAAGGACACGAACTAAGGCAAAAAGCTCTTTGTCATAAATCGGATAGTTAAGGCGAGCACCATCAAGTTTTTCGCTATGGTAGGCTATAGGACGTCCGTTTTGCATAAGGACTCCTCCAATGCCAATACCACTAGCATCACACTCTATCTCAAAAGTTTTTGTGAAATCCGGTAAAGCAAGAAGAGGTGCTTCGGTGAGCCTCTTTTTAAGTTCATCAAAAGCTTTTTGTTGTGCTTTGCCCCACACGAAGGTGACATTCTTTTTGGTTAATTCATTAAGGGGACAAGCAATGGTTGAAAAGTCTTTCACAAAGCGACGATAGAAACTGGCCAACCCATGAAAACTTCAGAGTTCACTCACATTTGTTGGTATGGGACAATCTCGTATGTCCTTTACCTTGGAAACATCAACTTCAATTCCCTTCGAAGAAACGACAAATCCAAGAAAAATCAACTTGTCTTTAGCAAAAGTGCACTTGGGAAGATTAGCATAAAGCTTTTCATGTCGAAGGATTTGCAAAACTTCCTTGACATGTGCTATATGGTCCTCAAGTGATTTGCTATAAACAAGAATATCATCGAAATAGACAACAACACTTTTTCCAATGAGAGAACGCAAGATGTGATTCATAAGGCGCATGAAGGTGGATGTGGCATTTGATAAACCAAAGGGCATAACCAACCATTCATAGAGACCAAGTTTGGTCTTGAAGGCGGTTTTCCACTCATCACCTTCAGCCATGCGTATTTGATGGTAACCACTAGGAAGATCAATTTTCGAAAAAATAGTGGCTCCACATAACTCATCAAGCATGTCATCGAGACGTGGTATGGGATGTCGATAATGCACGGTGATAGCATTGATTGGACAGCAGTCCATGCATAACCGTAACGTATCATCCGTCTTTGGAACAAGAATCGCGGGTACGGCACTTGGACTAGTGCTAACTTGGATCAAACCTTTGGAGACGAGTTGGTTGATTTGACGTTCAATCTCCTTTGTCTCCTCCGGGTTCGTGCGGTAAGCGGTGCGGTTTAGAAGTGGTGCACCGGGGATGAGGTCAATGCGATGTTCGATGCCGCGAAGAGGAGGTAGTCCATGTGGAAGTTCTTCGGGGAACACATCCTTGAATTCCTGCAAAACACTCATCAAAGATGGAGGAACATTGGTTAATTTGTTAGTTCCTTGCGCTAGTCCATTGCAAAGGAGGACATAGTGCAAGATGGATGGGTTGTTCCGAACATCTCTCATCTCACTTTTGGTGGCAAGGAGAACACTCTTAGTTTTTCCACTCGAATTTGGCTTGTGGCTCTCACTCACTATGAGGTGGTTCTCTCTCTCACCGCTCTTCTCAAAAGTAGGTGTTGTGCTTTGCGCCCTCGCTAAAGCCTTTGCATTGTCCGCAATTATTTGGCTAGGAGTCATCGGTTTCAAAACACATGTTTTGTTGAGCCATTTGAAGGTGTATATGTTGGTGCGACCGTCATGTTGAGCAGCCTTGTCAAATTGCCATGGTCGACCAAGAAGCATGTGGCAAACTGTCATAGGAACCACATCACACTCCACCGTATCTTTGTAAGGACCAATGGCGAAGGAGACCGATACGGTATGCTTGATCTTCACAGACCCTTGGTCACTTAGCCATTGCACGTGGTAGGGGTGCTTGTGTGGATGGAGGGTGAGATTGAGCTTCTCACACAACTCGGTGCTAGCAAGGTTGTGACAACTCCCTCCGTCAATGATCACCTTGATAGATTTGCCATTGATGTCGGCTCGTGTTTGGAAGATATTGGAGCATTGGTCTTCATGCTCTTGTGCTTGAGTGGTCAAGATCCTTGTGACTACAAGCGATGGACTTGCGTCATGTTCACACAAAAGGAGTTCTTGATCATCTTCCACTTGTTGCCTTGCCATTGCTTCCTTGACACGGGCATCAAACTCATCTTCACTCAAGTACTCTTCATCACCATTGTCGTGGATGAACAAGACTTTCTTGTTTCCACATTTGGCCGACTTGTGTCCTTTACCTCCACACTTGTAGCATTCACTGTTGAAAGGTGTATCACTCTTTGCTTGCTTGCCACTTGGGGGCAGTTTTCCTTGAGGGAGTGTGGGCTTGAAGGAAGTCTTGGAGGTACTTGAGGAGCTACCATTGAAAGTTGTTGGTGTAGTGGTTGAAGCTTGCTTGTAGGTGAAGTACGTCTTGGGCTTGTTGTATTTGATATCCTCTTGCACTTGACGTTCAGCCTTTGTTGCGATGTGCAGAAGCTCAACCATGTTATTGTAGGTTTGGAACTCGACGATGCACTTGATTGGGTGGTTCAACCCAATAAGGAAATGTGCCATTGTTTGCTCCGTGTGCTCATCAATGTTGGCGCGAATCAAGTTGAGTTCCATTTCCTTGAAGTACTCTTCCACGGTCTTTGTCCCTTGACGAAGCGCTTGAAGGTTGTTGAAGAGGTCACGTGTGTAGTGCACGGGGACGTACCGAGATCTCATGTGAGCCTTCATGTCATGCCAAGTTGTGATTGGCGGTTCTTGTCTTGCATCACGAGCAACTTGAACTTGTTCCCACCAAAGGTTGGCGTAATCATCAAACTCTAGTGAAGCCATGGCGACCATCTTCTCGTTGCTATAATTATGCATGCGGAAGATCTTGTCGACTTTGAGTGCCCACGAGAGGTATTCTTCGGGGTCATTCGATCCAGTGAACTTGGGCATGGTGAACTTGAGCTTGCCAAAAGTTTCTTCATCGCTGCGGTCATTACGACGAGCTTGGTGACCTTGTTGATGATCTTGTAGTTGGGGAGGTGGAACTTGGTTCTCGCGTCCTTGTTGCGGAGCTTGCTCTTGATATTGTTGTTGAAGAGCTTGCTCTTGCTCTTGGCGTGGTTGTTGACGTGGTTGAGGCGCTTGAGCCTCATGGTGGCGAAGGTGTGGAGCCTCTTGATGCGGTTGATGACAAAGACGAGGCTCGTTCCTTGGTTGGTGATGTTGGTTAGGCACCTGGGCCTCACGGCGAAGAACATGGTCATGAGCCTCTTGACGTGGTGGGCGTCGCTCAACTTGTATCACTTGACGCTCCAAGTTTTTTTGATGGGGAGGAGGCGCCGCGTGATGACCATGGTGTCGTTGTTGACGTTCATGACGTTGATGACGAGGAGGAGGATCTTGGAGAGCTTCATGTCGATGACGATCTTGATTCTCCAAATTGGAGTCATCACTTGTTGACTCAAGTATGTGTCGCGGTCGATGTTGGTAGACTTGCGGTAGTACTTGCGGTTGCGCTTGCGGTTCCTCTTGTGGTTTCTCTTGTTGGATCACTAGTGCCCTTGCGTGATGACGGTGTGCTTCTTGCCTTGCGCGTGGCCTTGAAGAGAGGTCACCATCATAGCTTGACGTTGCGGCGTGCCGTGGGGAAGGTACATAGTTCGAAGAGATTCCATCTTTAACCACGGGAGCATCATTGCGTCTTTGAGCACTTTGATGTAGATCTTGTGGAAGAGGTGCATGACGATGCGAAGAACTTGCCGAGCTTGTTGCGCGTGAACATGGTCTTGCCATGCCATTGATGAGGCATCTAAGATTGTCATTTGTTTCGGCGACGGAACGTTGAAGCGCTTCATTTTGGTGGCCGAAGTTGTGATGCATTGCATGCATTTGTCGTCCGAGGCCGTCGAAGCGGTTGTCGATGTTCTTGAACTCGTCTTGCGTCTCACCAAATTGTTCATATTGTCTCATCTCAAGTGCTTGGCAACGTTCACGGAACTCTTGTCGAATGATGAAGTGACTTGCATGCGTCATGTACGGACCTTGATCTTCGTCTTGGGGAGGTGGTTGGCTCGTCTCACCGTGCCTATCCATCATGCAAAACACACAAGTATTGTATATGGAAGTTGAGTATGGTGGTGTTAGCCTTGTACCTCACCTTGGGAATTGCACCAAACTAGAAACCACAACTGAGAGCTATTAGCGTGCAAAGTGGAAATGCCAAGAAAACTCACACTAACTCTCAAAAGCTTGTTGGTGGTAGGTTAGGATTGTGGAAAGCCAAAGAACCAACCAAAAGAAAAGGGATAGTCAAAAGTGGTAAAAATCCAACAAAACTCAAGTCAAAGGCGAAGGTCAACAACTCAAAAGGGTGACGGGAACCTACGACTATGTACACACACATGGAGAAAGTTGGGATTGACACGACTATGAAAATGAGCAAACCAAAAGTCCTAACGAAGACTAAGCTCGTTGTCGTACCAATGCAAGGAGAGACCGTGGCTCATTTACAAAGAGGAAAAGTGAGCAATGGATTTGTGCACTTGCCTTCGGCGCTCTTCTTTCTCTCTTGCTTACAAGCTTTGAGACTTTCTTTTGCAAGGGAAGACTATTTTTCTTTTGCTTTTTCTTTGTATCTTTTTTATCTTTTTTTTGCTCTCCCTTGATGCTACCTAGTCACACTTGATATTGCTCTTGCACTCTCACTATCCAAGGACAAATGCACAATGCTCAAGCAAACACAAGATGAGCCACTCTCATGGGATAGGTACACACAAAGGAAGATGGGGGTTAACAAGGTGACACAAGTTATACCTTCATTGATGATGAACTTGGCGTCGATGGTGCGGGATGATGTTCGTGGTCCCTAGTGTCGATGAGCACGGAAAATGATGATGCGGAAGCTTGCTGGTACTTGCTAACACGCACACGGGACACGAGCAAACAAAGGAGATTAGCCAATGCGAAAAATGAGGCAAAACTGTCAAAATTGGCGGTATAGCCGGACACTCCGGTCTGTCTGGGCCGGACACTCCGGTATGTTTCGGCCGGACACACCGGTCGGGCCGGACACTCCGGTTGGTACGAGCCGGACACTCCGGTGTGGGTTTCCTGCTCGTGTTCTTGAGCGGAAATCCTCGCCTTCGGGCCTCAAATCCGCGAAAAACTGGCCAAATCCGGCGGGGAAACGCAGGATAAAGCTGGACCAACTCCTTAGAGAAGGTTTGGTCGGATCAAAACCACAAATAACACTCCAAATCAAGAGATCGATCCAAAAGCAAATATGGGCTTTTTTTGTGGGGATTTTCGAATTTTTGGTGGATTGAAGAAAAATTTGTGGGGGAAATCTTGAGCAACGAAGCTCTTGATACCAATATGTTGAGGGCAAACCTCTAGGGTGGCCTGATCTTTCACGATTCCCTTTCAAATCGAGGGTGGAGTGCGGGGGATGGAGGGAAGGATGAACACGACGAACACACGCACGAAGAACGCGATGAACACACACACGCAAAACCACGATAAACACCAATAGCTCACGCCGGTGGTGACCGGTCCGGCGCAATCCCTAGGATTGGCGTCGGGCGGAGGACTCTCCCTCGAACCGGCACGGCGAGATGGGAGACTCAGTGAGATCTTGACGTCTAGGCAAAGGGACACCGATGCCTAGGCCTTGTACAACGCGGAGGCACAATGCAAACTCCAACGAGGTTTGGGGATATTGGTGCTCCTTAGTCAAGGAGCATGAGGCAAGAATTAGATAGATCCACAAAGGGGTTTCCACTAATTCCAATATCAAGCCTAGGGTTTACAATGGAGGTGGAGGGCTATATATAGGCCAGCCACAAGTTCAGGGGTATTTCAGGCATTAAAGTAGAGTTCTGGGCGAAGTAGAGGGGTACATGGGCCATAGGGCCCAGCTAGGCTCGTAGGCCCATTGCTTGGGCCGGACAGTCCGGGGTTGCCGGACACTCCGGGCAGTGTCCGGGCAGTGTCCGATTCGACCTTTTGAATGTCCATGCCAGGTCCGGGCTCGAGCAGGCCGGACACTCCGGCTGAGTCGCGCCGGAAACTCCGGTGGCGCCGGACACTCCGGCTTGATCTGGCCAGACACTCCGGCAGCTTCAGGACAGGTGCAGCTTCAGGGCTCGTGGGTCGATGCGGCGGGGGCTCGTACCTGATGATGCACAAAGTAGTGGTATGAAGTAGCACGCCATCCAAGGAGGTATCAAATTGGCACGAAGCGAGGAGCGAGTTCACCTTAGCTTGGAGGAGTTTGGCTTGGGCACGAGTCATGGGTCCACTTGGGGGACTTGTTGGTGTAGATGTAGAAGCGTCTGTAGGACAGGCTGCATCACTTGGACCCCGGAACAGAAGAAACAGTGGCAGGAAAGAAACGACCGTCTGAGGTACACATTCGAGTCTATGCTAGATCAGCCATGCAAGTTCCATACGCCAAGTCCAAATAGTCTGGCGAACCACATGACCCGGCAATGTGAGTGGATGAGGAAGTTAGTGCGAGGTAGTTCGGGGAATGCTCAGGCACCTCGGCATGATACACCTCAGCGGGATGGACCTCGGAATGAAACACCATGGCAGCAATTGCTCACTAGGGGAAATGGACAGCAGCTGATGTTGCCTCCATCTCCACCGAGGTATGAGAATCAGGAAAGGAGGGATGTTGTGCACCAAGTGAATAACCAACATCAACAAGACCAAGGGTATCACGGTAATGAGGGAAGAAACGAGTACAGAGAGCATCACCATAGTTATTGTGTGTTTACCACAGAAGAAACTAACAGAAAGAGCTTGCAGTGCCGACATATGGAGGTAAATGCAGTAATGCCGACTGTGGTAAGGTATATGCCTTGGTCAGACCAGGAGATTACTTCGAGCATCAAGGACCACCCAAAGCTCATGCCAAGTCCAGGGACCTACGCGCTGGTGCTAGATCCGACGTTCATTGGGCCAAATATCAATGTGAGGTTTTCCAAGGTGCTGATAGATAATGGCAGTAGCATTAAAATAATGTACAAGGATACCATGGACAAGTTAGGGATATTAGAGAATATGCTCCAGGCAGCAAGGACCACATTTCACGGCATTGTGCCAGGTATCTCCTGTGAGCCAATTGGAAAAGTCCGGGTTGATGTGTTGTTCGGTACAAGGGACAATTGCCTGACTAAGAACTTGGAGTTTGAGGTGGTAAACTTGGAGAGCACATACCATGCATTATTCGGCAGGCCTGCTCTGAACAAGTTTATGGCAAGTACTCACATCAGTTACCTGAAAATGAAATTACCCGGACCAAGGGGGTGATCACCATAGTTGGGGACTTCAGGTGCTCTATTGAATGTGCTTCTGCCGGATCTAACCTGGCCGAGTCACTTGTGATTGCTCAGGAGAAGAGGAAAATCCTAGAAGTAGCTGCACTAGCTCAGTCCGCGCAGTAGCATATGCTGGCTCTGAGTAACCCGCATGTCAGTGTTTCATTTCAAGCGATAAAAGATACGAAGAAACTGCCTGTTGATGATCAGTTTCCGGAGCGCACCGTAACCATTGGTGTCGGGATAAGTGACAAATAGGAAAGCGAGCTCGTCAACTTCCTCCGTGAGAATCGGGACATCTTTGCTTGGTCTACACAGGACCTGCAAGGTGTGCCGAGGGAGTTGGCCAAGCACTCTTTGAATGTAAGACCCGGGGCAAAGCCGGTGAAGCAACCTCTCCATCGCTTTGCCGAGGATAGGAGAAAAGCCATTGCAGATCAGATAGCTTGGCTCCTTACAGCCGGATTTATCATGGAGGTACTTACCTGGATTGGCTCTCTAATCCGGTGCTCGTGGAGAAAAGGAAGGATGATTCGAATGTGGCAGTGGTATGGCGCATGTGTATCGATTACACGAACCTGAATAAGGCGTGTCCAAAAGATCCATTTCCGCTGCCAAGGATATATCATGTCATAGATTCAACTGCTGGGTGTGAGTTGTCGTCGTTCATAGGGCTTATTGCATTTATCACCCTGTATAGGGCTTATTGCTATCGCACTATGCCGTTCGGATTACGTAATGCATGAGCAATGTACCAAGGATGGATGCAAAAATGTTTACATGACCAAATAGGTCGGAATGTGCAAGTTTATGTGGATGATGTGGTGGTAAAAACCAAGGAAAGCAAAACGCACCTTGGGGATATCCGGAAAACATTCACAAACCTAAGGAGGTTCCGGATGAAACTTAACCCGGAAAAATGTACCTTTGGTGTGCCAGCAAGAAATTACTAGGTTTCCTTGTATCTAGCCGAGGTATTGAAACCAATCTGACAAAATTCCGAGCTATAGAGAAAATAGAACTGCCAAAGTGTCTTAACGATGTGCATAACTTCACTGGTTTCCTGGCATCATTAAGCTGGTTTGTAAGTCGGCTAGGAGAGAAAGAATTTCCCATCTACCAATTAATGAAAAAGGCAGATAAATTTACATGGATGCCGCAAGCTGATAGCGCATTCTGGGAGTTAAAAAAGATGTTATCCTCTATACCAATATTAGCTGCGCCACTACCCAAGGAGACAATGTTGCTCTATATAGCCACGACCAACCGAGTCGTAAGTGCAGTAATAGTAGAGGAACACGATGAGGAAGGAAAGTCGGTGCAAAGGCCGGTGTATTACTTGAGCGAGGTATTGTCGTCTTCAAAACAGAATTACCCTCACTATCAGAAGATGGTGTATGGTGTGTATATGTCGGCTAAGAAACTCAAACACTACTTTGAGGAGCACCTCATCAAGGTGGTGTGTGAAGCACCCATATCCGAAATTATGGGTGATAAAGATGCTAGCGTCCAAATCGCAAAATGGGCAATTGAGTTAGCCCCGTATGCAGCACAATTTGATAGAAGGGATGTAATCAAGTCAGAAGCAGTGTCAGATTTCTTCGTGGATTGGGTTGAGATGCAGTATGAACCGCCTCTACCGGATTCAAACTATTGGAGAATGCACTTTGACGGATCAAAGCTAATGGAAGGATTGGGGCCGGGGTAGTGCTTACCTCGCCCAAGAAGGACCAGTTGAAATACGTCCTCCAGATCCATGTTAGCGCATCAAACAATGTGGCTGAATACGAAACACTTGTGCATGGACTCAAAGTAGCAAAGGAGGTAGGCATAAGTCGGATACTATGTTTTGGTGATTCGGATTTGGTGGTACAACAAGTATCTGGCAACTAGGATTCTTTGGATGCAAACATGGCACTTTACAGATTTTATGTCCAGAAGATAAGTGGTTTCTTTGAGGGGTGTGAATTCCATCACATACCTCGGATTGAAAATGAGGCAGCTGATGTATTATCCAAGTTGGGGTCATCCATGCAGCCAATCCCACCAGGCATCACATTGGAACACTTGAGGAAACCATCTATTACACCATCACCAGAATCCGAATCAATTTATATCCCGGCCATCTCCGGATCGGAAGCTACTCCTATGGAAATAGACTGGGGAGGCACTTCCGCAAACCCGGGGACTACTTCAGCAGACCCGGGGACTGCCTCGCATAACCCGGGGAATGTTCAACTTAGTCTGGCTAGAGTTATGTCGGTTGATGCAATCGAAGTTGATGAGGAGATTTTTCCCATCTGAGTTATACCTGCATGGGCAAAGCCGATATTTGAATTCCTAAAGGAGGGAACTTTGCCATATGATGAGGTACTCTTAAGGCAAATCCAGAGGAGAGCAAAGGCATACACTATCATCAATGCCGAGCTATACAAAAGAAGTGTAACCACTGTGCTACAGCGATGCGTAGACCCATAAGAAGGGCTTGACATACTCCGAGATATCTATCAAGGGGAATGTGGTCATCATGCATCCTACAGAGAATTAGTGGCAAAAGCTTTCCAGCATGGATTTTATTAGCCAAGTGCCCTGGAACAAGCAGAGGATCTGGTGAGGAAATGCAATGGTTGTCAGAGATACGCCACAAGAACCCATATGCCAATGTCGGAACTCAAAACCATCCCCATTACCTGGCCATTTGCTGTGTGCTGCCTGGATATGGTAGGACCATTTAAGCCGGCAAGCGGAGGAATGACCCACATCTTGGTTATGGTGGATAAGTTTACCAAATGGATTCAGGTTAAGCAAATCAGGAAATGTGATGGGGCAACAGCAGTAACATTCCTCAAAGATATAATCTTGAGATATGGCCATCCCCACAGTATCATAACTGATAATGGCACAAATTTTGCTGAAGGAGCATTTGCGAGGTTCTGCCGAGAAAAGAAGATCTGGCTAGATGTTGCCTCTGTAGGCCACCCCGCATCGAATGGACAAGTGGAAATATCCAATAGAATAGTGTTGTCCGGGATAAAACCCTAGCTCATTGAGTCGCTGCAAAGATCAGCGGGGTGCTGGATAGAAGAACTACCAGCGGTACTGAGGAGTTTAAGAACAACTCCGAATCGATCAACGAGCTATACACCATTTTTCTTGTATATGGGGCAGAAGCTATACTACCAGCCGACATAGAGCATGATTCACCAAGAGTTACCCAATACACAGAAGCCAAAGTGCGTGAAGCCCGGCAAAATGACGTTGATCTGCTGGAAAAAGTGAGAGAACTGGCCTTGTCTAGATCCTCCATATATGAGCAAAAGCTCCGACGCTACCATAGCCGGAAAGTAAACCCCTGAGTCTTCTGGGAAGGTGATCACATACTTCGTCTGGTGCAGCGCACTGCTGGCATGCATAAGTTATCCCCTCCATGGGAAGGACCTTTCATTGTAAGCAGAGCTTTGCACCATGATTCCTACTATCTTATCGATGCACAGCCACAGGAGAAGAATAAGGCGCACATGTCCGGAGAGGAATCTAAGCGTTCATGGAATGTAGCACTACTCCGTCCATATTACACCTGACAAAGAGGTGAATGTATCCGAGTTACTCATATGTAGGTATGTATGTTGGCAATGAGCATATCAATGAAACTTCGGCACCCCTAGCAGAAACTCGGGGACTGCCTTAATAATTTTCTTTCCTGTCTTTATTTTTTATACATGTCGGCTGGCTTAAATTGCTCATAGCTTAGTCGGATTAGTAGTGTGTGAGCACCAAAAACCTAACTCTTTGACTTTATTGTTGTCCAACAAGAATTGACTTCATGGCAAGCAAGAGAACAAGTTTGGAATCACAAAGCACATGAAAACAACTAAGGAGAGGAAAATAATCGAGCCGACATTTGTTATTCGGACTAACCCTATATTTACTTTATCTATATTACGTCGGATTATTTTGAGCTAATATCAAAGTTTCAAGTATTGTTAAATCAATTGTTTGAACCTCAGACTCGTAAGTCAAAAACTGAATCAAGGTAGACGCGAGCCGAGTCATAAAATTGGAGGAACAAGAAAAGGAAACTCGAGGACTTTGCCCATGTTAATCCGGCATTAAAAACTTAGTAGCAAAACAAAACTAATTGTAGCAGAACAAACCATTGTGCATAGATACAATTGCACCCGGCATACTGGGGATCTGATGAATATCGTTAAGTGTTTAATAGCTCAAGGAGCAGCAACTCGAGCTAGATCATCGGTTGAGGGAGGAGGTGCTTCGGCATCAGTAGGCAGGGCACTAGCCTCGTCCCCGTCTTTGGGGTTAGCCTCCTCATCCTCCGGGTCTTCAGCGTCATCGCCAAGCTTGGAGGGTTCCTCTTTCTCATCCTCACCCTCAGCACCCTCAAAAACATAGCCATCATCAAATGCGTCGAGGTAGCTCGGACCCTTTTCCAGCTATGCTAGAAGGCATATTGGATAAGCTTATTGGCATATGCCTTGCGTTGAGCAATGCACTCCGGATCATTGGACCACTTAGATCCGGTGCGCAGGCGATCAAGCAAGCCTAGATCCAACTCTTCATACTAAGAGAGAACGAAGGTTAGTGCCGTATCAGATCCGGATCGTGCTACAGATTCCCGCCACAGGTGCACCTGGGTCTCACACTCCATCAGCTTTGATATAAAAGCAATGCTTCCTTTAGGGGTGGGCTCAGTGGGTCACAAAGCGTTGAACATCCGAACTACTATCAGCATAATGTCTGCGCCATAGTTCTTCATGACTTTGATGCGGGCAGCGAGGCTCACCAACAAATCCTTTGTGTCATAAGGAATAGACCCAGCGGCAGGACCAGACGGAATACCCCGCTGCAGGCGAGACGTAGCCACAGCAATAGATGCAAGAGATTCACTCTCTGGGAACTTGCCTATGAGCGAAAGGGAAAGTATCAATGAGTAAAATCACATAACCCAGAGAAACAAACGTCAAAACAAGGAAAAGAATTCACGGGCGATGTGGCTGAGAATCTGAGTCAGCTCGTTATGCTCATTTGCATTTCTAGCCTGGAGCTTCTCGTATTCGGAGGTCACCGACTTAAATTTTATGTCGATTTCCTGCAGCAAGTCATTGTCCTTGGAGATCTGTGTCTTTAGCCGCTCTTTCTCCTCGGAGAACTCCTGGCCAGCCTTGTTCAGTTCAGATTTGTGCAGATCCTTGAGCTTCTCGATTTTGGCATTTATCTGAGTAATCTCCGTGTCCTTGAGACGCAGTTGAGCAATTTCATCGTCCTTTTTCTTCAGCTCGACCTGGTGCTTTCCTGTTTGCTCGAGAAAGTGAGTCATCATGTCAGGGATGGGAATGCTATCTTGAAGTATAACTGCAATAATGGGTTGACCCGGCTAAGCCGAGGTATAAATATCTACCGAGTGAAGAAAAGAGCATATAGTGGCTAAGTGAATAAGAGATTACCTTGGATCTCAGCCAAATTCTTGTGCACGATGACATTTTCAGCCTCGGCTACATAATTTGGATAATAAGTTAATAAGGAGAGCAAATGAATCAAGGGAACAAAAATGGAAAGGTCTAAAGCAAAGAAATTTACCCTTCTTCCGTATCTGGCGCGAAGATCTTTGTATGAGTCCAGCAGGTGCTGGAACTCAACAGTTCGGCAGTTGGTGGTGATCTGAAACAAGCCAATGTTAGTGCAAAAACAGCAAGAAAGATATTCGAAGTCTCCAAGATCTGGGCCAAGTGGAACTTAACCTCGCTCTAGGTGTGTGGATATTTGAAGTCTATAAGATCCGGGCCAAGTGGAACTTAACCCGGCTCTAGGTGTGTGGATATTCGAAGTCTGCAAGATCCGGGCCAAGTGGAACTTAACCCGGCTCTAGGTGTGTGGATATTTGAAGTCTGCAAGATCTGGGCCAAGTGGAACTTATCCCGGCTCTAGGTGTGTGGATATTTGAAGTCTAGATGATCCGGGCCAAGTGGAACTTAACCCAGCTCTAGGTGTATGGATATTCGAAGTCTACAAGATCCAGGCCAAGTGGAACTTAACCCGGCTCTAGTTGTGTGGATATTCGAAGTATTTAAGATCCGGGCCAAGTGGGGCTTAACCCGGCTCTGGTGTGTGGATATTTGAAGATACTAAGGACTAATGCTAATTCTCTAAGAGCATCCGACCGAGTATCAAGCCTAGGGTTTACAAAGGAGGTGGGGGGTCTATAAATAGGCCAACCACAAGTTCAGGGGTAATTCAGGCATTAAAGTAGAGTTCTGCGCGAAGTAGAGGGGTACATGGGCCATAGGGCGCAACTAGGCTCGCAGGCCCATCACTTGGGCCGGACAGTCCGGGTCGGCACGGCCGGACAGTCCGGGGTGACCAGACACTCCGGGTGGTGTCCGGGGAGTGTCCAATCTGACCTTCTGAATGTCCATGCTAGGTCCAAGCTCGGGCAGGCCGGACACTCCGGCTGAGTCGCGCCAGACACTCCGGTTGCGCCGAACACTCCGGCTTGATTCGGGCGGACACTCCAGCTCAGGCAGCTTCAGGACAGGTGCAGCTTCAAGGCTCGTGGGTCGACGCGGTGGGGATTCGTACCTGATGATGCACAGAGTAGATGTATGAAGTAGCACACCATCCAAGGAGGTATCAAATTGGCACGAAGAGAGGAGCGAGTTCACCTTATCTTGGAGGAGTTTGGCTCGGGCACGAGTCATGGGTCCACTTGGGGGACTTGTTGGTGTAAATGTGGGAGCGTCCATAGGACGGGCTGCATCAGCTCCCCCCTTGGGAAAGAGTCGTCCTCGACTCTTCATGGGTATCATGTTGAACATCTCCATGGTAGGGTGAGAGATCCTTGACATTGAATGTATTCCTTGCAAGGTACTTGGAGGTCCGGATGTCGATGATGTAGGCGTTGTTGTTGATTCGTTTGAGGACCTTGAAGGGGCCATCTCCTCTTGGCTTGAGCTTGGAGTCTTGTTCCTTGGGGAAGCGATCCTTGCTTAGGTGTATCCACACAAGGTCACCTTCTTCAAATATCATCTCCTTCTTGTCCTTGTTTAACCTTGAAGCTTGGCGAAGGACTTGTTGTTCGATAGTAGCTCTTGTTTCTTCATGAAGCTTCTTCATAGCTTGTGCACGCTTCTCGACGTCCATGTTTGTGCGCTCATGGAGAGGTAGTGGTAGGATGTCAAGCGCGGTGAGGGGCTCGAAACATAGACGATCATGAATGGACTCATCTTGGTTGTTGAGTGCTTGGCTCGATTGTAGGCGAACTCGGCGTGTGGAATGCATTCCTCCCAATCCTTCAGGTTTTTCTTGATCAACACACGAAGTAGAGTTTCGAGGCTTCGGTTGACAACTTCGGTTTGGCCATTAGTTTGAGGATGTGATGCGGATGAGAAGAGGAGCTTGACGCCGAGCTTGGCCATGAGGGTCTTTGACAAGTACCTCATGAATTTGACGTCGCGGTTGGAGACGATTGTCCTTGGCACACCATGAAGGCGGATGATTTCCCTGAAAAATAGATTTGCAACATGTGAAGCATCGTCGGTCTTATGGCACAGTATGAAGTGTGCCATTTTGGAAAAACGATCCACAACAACAAATATAGAATCATGACCATGCTTAGATCTAGGAAATCCTAATACAAAATCCATGCTAATGTCGGACCAAGGTGTATGAGGAATAGACAAAGGCATATAAAGACCATAGGGATTAGCTTGCAACTTAGCTTGAACACATGTCGTGCATCGTTGAACGTAGCGCTCCACGTATCGCTTCATCTTGGGCCAAAAGTAGTGATTGGAGAGCATGTCCAATGTCTTGTCGCGACCAAAGTGACCCATAAGGCCTCCACCATGAGATTCTTGGAGAAGCAAAAGTTGAAGCGACGACTTCGGAATGCATAGCTTGTTTTGTTTAAAAAGAAAGCCCTTATGCAAATAGAAATCATCATCTCCCTTGTCATTGGAGCACTTTGCAAAAATTGGTTCAAAGAACGGCTCGGAAGCATACACAGATTTTATTTCCTCAAGACCCAACATGTTGATTTCAAGTCTCGTAAGAAGGCTTGTATGTTTGCGAGACAATGCATCTGCAACTACATTATCTTTGCCCTTCTTATACTTGACAATGTACGGAAAAGACTCCATGAACTCAACCCACTTAGCGTGTCTCTTGCTCAAGTTAGCTGGGACTTTGATATATTTCAACGACTCGTGGTCAGAATGTATGATAAATTCCTTAGGCCAAAGGTGGTGTTGCCAAACTTGAAGGACACGAACTAAGGCAAAAAGCTCTTTGTCATAAATCGGATAGTTAAGGCGAGCACCATCAAGTTTTTCGCTATGGTAGGCTATAGGACGTCTGTTTTGCATAAGGACTACTCCAATGCCAATACCACTAGCATCACACTCTATCTCAAAAGTTTGTGTGAAATCTGGTAAAGCAAGAAGAGGTGCTTCGGTGAGCCTCTTTTTAAGTTCATCAAAAGCTTTTTGTTGTGCTTGGCCCCACACGAAGGTGACATTCTTTTTGGTCAAGTCATTAAGGGGACAAGCAATGGTTGAAAAGTCTTTCACAAAGCGATGATAGAAACCGGCCAACCCATGAAAACTT
Source organism: Avena sativa (assembly GCA_916181665.1). Taxonomy (NCBI): domain Eukaryota; kingdom Viridiplantae; phylum Streptophyta; class Magnoliopsida; order Poales; family Poaceae; genus Avena; species Avena sativa. Next base: position 376,418,621 of record OV702289.1, on the reverse strand, counting down.
CAGAGTTCACTCACATTTGTTGGGATGGGCCAATCTCGTATGTCCTTTACCTTGGAAACATCAACTTCAATGCCCTTCGAAGAAACGAAAAATCCAAGGAAAATCAACTTGTCTTTAGCAAAAGTGCACTTGGGAAGATTAGCATAAAGCTTTTCATGTCGAAGGATTTGCAAAACTTCCTTGACATGTGTTATATGGTCCTCAAGTGATTTGCTATAAACAAGAATATCATCGAAATAGACAACAACACTTTTTCCAATGAGAGAACGCAAGATGTGATTCATAAGGCGCATGAAGGTGGATGGGGCATTTGATAAACCAAAGGGAATAACCAACCATTCATAGAGACCAAGTTTGGTCTTGAAGGCGGTTTTCCACTCATCGCCTTCAGCCATGCGTATTTGATGGTAACCACTACGAAGATCAATTTTTGAAAAAATAGTGGCTCCACACAACTCATCAAGCATTTCATCGAGACGTGGTATGGGATGTCGATAATGCACGGTGATAGAATTGATTGGACGGCAGTCCATGCATAACCGTAACGTATCATCCGTCTTTGGAACAAGAATCGCGGGTACGGCACTTGGACTAGTGCTAACTTGGATCAAACCTTTGGAGACGAGTTGGTTGATTTGACGTTCAATCTCCTTTGTCTCCTCCGGGTTCGTGCGGTAAGCGGTGCGGTTTAGAAGTGGTGCACCGGGGATGAGGTCAATGCGATGTTCGATGCCGCGAAGAGGAGGTAGTCCATGTGGAAGTTCTTCGGGGAACACATCCTTGAATTCCTGCAAAACACTCATCAAAGATGGAGGAACATTGGTTAATTTGTTAGTTCCTTGCGCTAGTCCATTGCAAAGGAGGACATAGTGCAAGATGGATGGGTTGTTCCGAACATCTCTCATCTCACTTTTGGTGGCAAGGAGAACACTCTTAGTTTTTCCACTCGAATTTGGCTTGTGGCTCTCACTCACTATGAGGTGGTTCTCTCTCTCACCGCTCTTCTCAAAAGTAGGTGTTGTGCTTTGCGCCCTCGCTAAAGCCTTTGCATTGTCCGCAATTATTTGGCTAGGAGTCATCGGTTTCAAAACACATGTTTTGTTGAGCCATTTGAAGGTGTATATGTTGGTGCGACCGTCATGTTGAGCAGCCTTGTCAAATTGCCATGGTCGACCAAGAAGCATGTGGCAAACTGTCATAGGAACCACATCACACTCCACCGTATCTTTGTAAGGACCAATGGCGAAGGAGACCGATACGGTATGCTTGATCTTCACAGACCCTTGGTCACTTAGCCATTGCACGTGGTAGGGGTGCTTGTGTGGATGGAGGGTGAGATTGAGCTTCTCACACAACTCGGTGCTAGCAAGGTTGTGACAACTCCCTCCGTCAATGATCACCTTGATAGATTTGCCATTGATGTCGGCTCGTGTTTGGAAGATATTGGAGCATTGGTCTTCATGCTCTTGTGCTTGAGTGGTCAAGATCCTTGTGACTACAAGCGATGGACTTGCGTCATGTTCACACAAAAGGAGTTCTTGATCATCTTCCACTTGTTGCCTTGCCATTGCTTCCTTGACACGGGCATCAAACTCATCTTCACTCAAGTACTCTTCATCACCATTGTCGTGGATGAACAAGACTTTCTTGTTTCCACATTTGGCCGACTTGTGTCCTTTACCTCCACACTTGTAGCATTCACTGTTGAAAGGTGTATCACTCTTTGCTTGCTTGCCACTTGGGGGCAGTTTTCCTTGAGGGAGTGTGGGCTTGAAGGAAGTCTTGGAGGTACTTGAGGAGCTACCATTGAAAGTTGTTGGTGTAGTGGTTGAAGCTTGCTTGTAGGTGAAGTACGTCTTGGGCTTGTTGTATTTGATATCCTCTTGCACTTGACGTTCAGCCTTTGTTGCGATGTGCAGAAGCTCAACCATGTTATTGTAGGTTTGGAACTCGACGATGCACTTGATTGGGTGGTTCAACCCAATAAGGAAATGTGCCATTGTTTGCTCCGTGTGCTCATCAATGTTGGCGCGAATCAAGTTGAGTTCCATTTCCTTGAAGTACTCTTCCACGGTCTTTGTCCCTTGACGAAGCGCTTGAAGGTTGTTGAAGAGGTCACGTGTGTAGTGCACGGGGACGTACCGAGATCTCATGTGAGCCTTCATGTCATGCCAAGTTGTGATTGGCGGTTCTTGTCTTGCATCACGAGCAACTTGAACTTGTTCCCACCAAAGGTTGGCGTAATCATCAAACTCTAGTGAAGCCATGGCGACCATCTTCTCGTTGCTATAATTATGCATGCGGAAGATCTTGTCGACTTTGAGTGCCCACGAGAGGTATTCTTCGGGGTCATTCGATCCAGTGAACTTGGGCATGGTGAACTTGAGCTTGCCAAAAGTTTCTTCATCGCTGCGGTCATTACGACGAGCTTGGTGACCTTGTTGATGATCTTGTAGTTGGGGAGGTGGAACTTGGTTCTCGCGTCCTTGTTGCGGAGCTTGCTCTTGATATTGTTGTTGAAGAGCTTGCTCTTGCTCTTGGCGTGGTTGTTGACGTGGTTGAGGCGCTTGAGCCTCATGGTGGCGAAGGTGTGGAGCCTCTTGATGCGGTTGATGACAAAGACGAGGCTCGTTCCTTGGTTGGTGATGTTGGTTAGGCACCTGGGCCTCACGGCGAAGAACATGGTCATGAGCCTCTTGACGTGGTGGGCGTCGCTCAACTTGTATCACTTGACGCTCCAAGTTTTTTTGATGGGGAGGAGGCGCCGCGTGATGACCATGGTGTCGTTGTTGACGTTCATGACGTTGATGACGAGGAGGAGGATCTTGGAGAGCTTCATGTCGATGACGATCTTGATTCTCCAAATTGGAGTCATCACTTGTTGACTCAAGTATGTGTCGCGGTCGATGTTGGTAGACTTGCGGTAGTACTTGCGGTTGCGCTTGCGGTTCCTCTTGTGGTTTCTCTTGTTGGATCACTAGTGCCCTTGCGTGATGACGGTGTGCTTCTTGCCTTGCGCGTGGCCTTGAAGAGAGGTCACCATCATAGCTTGACGTTGCGGCGTGCCGTGGGGAAGGTACATAGTTCGAAGAGATTCCATCATCCGTCTTTGGAACAAGAATCACGGGTACGGCACTTGGACTAGTGCTAACTTGGATCAAACCTTTGGAGTCGAGTTGGTTGATTTGACGTTCAATCTGCTTTATCTCCTCTGGGTTCGTGCGGTAAGCGGCGCGGTTTGGAAGTGGTGCACCGGGGATGAGGTCGATGCGATGTTCAATGCCGCGAAGAGGAGGTAGTCCATGTGGAAGCTCTTCGGGAAACACATCCTTGAATTCCTGCAAAACACTCATCAAAGATGGAGGAACATTGGTTAATTCGTTCGTTCCTTGTGCTAGTCCCTTGCAAAGGAGGACATAGTGCAAGATGGATGGGTTGTTCCGAACATCTCTCATCTCACTTTTGGTGGCAAGGAGAACACTCCTATTTTTTCCACTCGAATTTGGCTTGTGGCTCTCACTCACTATGAGGTGGTTCTCTCTCTCACCGCTTGACGAGGATTTAACTCGTCAATGCCCATTGTTATGGACTTGGGTTTTGGAGAAGGAGGGAGCGCTGGAGACATCTATCGGCTAGCAAACAAGCACACAGGGGACAAAGGATTTGCCCAGGTTTAGGCCTCGTAGAGGTACCTACTCCTTCTTATCTGCTCGTGGAATTATCGAGGGATTCGAAAGTAACAACGGTGCGCAGGTGTAATCTGGTGAAGGTTGTGGAAACTAGGGTTGCGTGTGTCCTTCTCGCTGCCCCCTCCTAGCCTTTATATAGATAGGCTAGGTCTCAGGTGGCAGGTCGAGTCGGTTACAAGTTAAGGTTTTCCCTTTAATCTTTCTATCTTTAGCTTCTTCTTGTTCTTCAAGCAATCGAGAGTCCGTAGGTTATTCGAGTCCTTCCATCCGGGCCTTGGCGACACTGTGGGCCTGTATGTATTCGGACCGTATATACCAAGATCGAGTACCTCTAGGGTATACCCATGTCAGTAGCCCCCGAGTGTCCAGTGGAATCGCAGATTCGACTAGGGACTTTTGAAGCCTTCGAGTGCCTAAATGAGTACATTTTGATTGCTTTTATTTGCGTCATAGGGATTGTTGATATACGTGCCTGATATAACCAAAGTATTGGTATCAGTTAACCACCTTAGGGTGAAACAACGCAATCTACTCAAATTCGAGTCCCCGGACTCGAATCCAAAAAAGTGCTGGTGTAATTCGACTTAGGCTGCGGAGGTCTTACAGGAGTCGAATTCCAGTTATATGGGTGTGAGCACTCCACGCGTCCGTCAAGGCATGTTCATCGTGCCTATAGGCACGGATACATTTCTGGTAATGCGTAGTTAAATGCGTTGCCAGGCCTTATTTAGGTCTTACCTTCACGCCGTAAGCGCGGCATCCGAATTTTATCATCGCGGAGACGATTCGGGCGTCCCAAGAGACGTAGTCTCTTTGTAGGGAAGATTTGTGAGGCGGTGTCGCCAAAGGTTGCGAGTGCGGATGTTATCAACACAGAGTTTTTGTGCAAATAATCATAGGGTGCGCGACCAGCGCTCCCTATGGGAGTAGCCCCCGAGTGCCTGGTTGAGTCGAAGACTCAGGTATGAACTAAAGAACTTTTGTGACTGCTGTCGTCTTTTTGCTTATTTGTTTCAGTCGATGACTCAGGCAGGGACTAAATATTTCCACGACTGCTGTCGTCTTTTGCCTGCTTGTTTCAGTCGAAATTGTTTCCGGCGCTCCCTATGGGAGTAACCCATGTCCATAATCAAACTGTGTTTCGAGTGGTTGGGTTTGCTTTTGTGATTCTCTTCGTGCCTGCAACAAGAAAAGAAAAAGTCGTAGGATGCGCGGCCAGCGCTCCCTATGGGAGTAGCCCCCGAGTGCTTGGTGGAGTCGAAGACTCCAGCAAGGACTAAAAATAGTCGAAGTTTTCCACTGCGTAGCCTTGGTGACGTCAGTGCTGACGCTTGTATGACCTCAGTTGCCCGCGTGAGCGATTTTGACGAGACGTGACGAGCGGTGGGTCCCACTTTCTGACTTTGATTTGACTAGGCGTGCGTAATCTTATTTTTAACTGCGCCTCCTCGATTTCTGCGCGTAATGGTAGAAGTGGGGGGACGGTTCGTGCTTCCTCTTCTCCACGTGTCCAACGCGATGCGTGCCACGCGTCTAATAGGGTTTTTGTCAGCCGTTGGATTGCATCTTCCAGGGGTTAAGTAGCGGTGCTGTGGTGGTAATTTTTCATCTGCACTTTTTCGTCCTTGCTACCATTGCCATTGCTGTTGTTCTTCTGCTTTCCTGCGCTCGTCTCCTCCACAGCGCTGGACCACCTCCGTTCATTTCCAAGTTACTTTCTACGCTCTCATCGCCGCCACACAATGGGAAAGAAGAAAGGAGGCGCTGCCACTGATTCCGCGGCCACCGTTGCCGCGACGAAGAAGAAGGGTGGCTCCACTGCTGCGGGCACCAGCGCCGCCGCCGGCGGGAAGAAGAAGGTCGCGGGCAACAGGGTGACAAATGGTGCATGGCGCCCTTCCATTATCAAGGCATCGGATCTCCGTCTTCTCCGCCAAGATGGAGTTATTTCTGCGGCAGTCGCCGATGCGCGCGTTCCCAGTGGTGAGACCATTCCTACTCCTCCCGCTGGTTTTCGAGTGATGTTTCTCGCATTCGTCATTCGAGGTCTCTCCTTGCCTCTCCACCCCTTTCTTAGGGGTCTTCTTTGCTTCTACGGGCTCCAGCTCCATCAGTTGTCCCCAAATTCGATTCTCCACATCACCTGCTTCATTACCCTTTGCGAGTGCTGGCTCGGAATCGAGCCACACTTCGGTCTTTTCAAGCGCTTGTTTAAATTGAAGAGCCAGTCCGCATCTGGCTCTTTAGTTTATGACGTAGGTGGTTGCGGTATCCATGTCGACCCATCCGCCACCTACTTCGACATCAAGCTTACCAAGTCCGTCCAGGGATGGAGGGACAAATGGTTCTATGTCTGCGATCAGAAGGCCAAAGATGAGCACTTTGGACTCGCGCCCTTCGATCCGGCGACTCCCTGCAAGAAGATGCGTTCTTGGAAGAATGTAGTTATGCCTGGCGAACTCGCGGAGACGGATGTGCTGTATCAGCGCGTCTGCGACCTCGAAAGTTGCATAGGCGCAGAAGAGGGAGGCTGCGCACTTATCAGGACTTGGCTGCGCCGTCGCGTTCAGCCTCTCCAAGCTAGAGTCCATCCCATGTTTCAGTGGAGTGGCGCTGATGATTCCACTCGCGTGTCTACCGATGGCATGTCCACGAGTGAGGTGGATAAGAGGATTCGACTGGTTACGAAGTGCACTGTCAAGGATGTGCTTCCAAGCGAACCTGTTGTTCCTCCTTTTGATGCTTCGAATCCTCCTCCTGAGGTATAGTTGTGCTACGCAGTAGCTTATTTTCACGATTGCTTTTCTATTTGCTTACTTGTTCTGTTTGTATGCAGGATTGGGCGGTGTCGCCTTGTATGCCTCCTCTCCCTGAGGGGATTATTCCTCGTGAAGCTTTGGAAGAGGACGAGTCTGAGTCGACTGTCCCTTCTGATGTGGAAGAGGAATCCCCCGAGTTCGAGAGCCCGGATACTCGCAAGCATTCGCGTAGCGAGGACTCCGACGCGTCGACTCCTTCGACTCCAGGAGGCGCGGCTGTCGGCGCGGAGTCACCAATTCCAGCTGTTCCTGTGAGGGTTGTGGCACCGTCTTCTCGCAAGAAGATGCGATTGCCCAAGGAGTGTTCGTCGGAATCGGCGGCGGCCACGTTTGATCTTTACAACTTTAACTGGTAAGTTTGCTAGGTTATTCATTCTTTTCTTTTTTCTTCTTGTTGGTTTTGCCCTGGAGTTTGCCATTTTCTCAATGTGGACTTGGTCTTGTAGTCAAGAGGCGTCGTCATCTTCTAGCGACGTCGAGTTTTTGAAAGAATCGGGAGTCGCGGCTTCAAGGGCCAAGGCAGAGGTCGAGCGCGCTCCTTCTCCTCCGGCGACGGCCCACTCCGGGCACAATTCTTCGAGCTCTACTCACGTAGGGGAGCATTGAATGGTTGCTCGTATGACGGTTCAACAAACCTCTTCGGAGTCGCTAGAGGACCATGTAAGTATATCTTCCTTTATTTTTAGTGTGGCAGTCGATGTTTTCTGTTGCCCTTTCTGATCCTTTGTCTTGTGCGACAGCCCCTTGTAAAGGAAGACGCACAATGGCGGAGCAAGTGATGGCAATGGGTCGCCAGCATGCAATGCTGGAGTCGCGTCACCGCGTCGTCGAAAGTGAGCGTTCGACACTTATTCTTTTTCGTCTCCTCTCTTTGGTATAGTCGACTGATAGTCAACTTTTGGTTGCCATGTAGCTGAGCATAATGCTTTACTCCGCAACGTCGCCACCTTGGAAAAGATGTTAGCCGCAGCTGTGAAGGGGCACGACGAGGCAATCGCGGCTCGTAATGATGCACAGAAGCGCGAAGAGGATCTGCGTGCCTCCTTTGTGGCTAGCGAAAAGTTGTTCAAAGAGAAACTGTTCTTAGTCGCCAAAGCCCTCTCAGGTACCTTTGCCGGTAGATATTTTATTGTTGTCCTTCTCTGCATCTGTAGTTTTGCTGGTGGCGCTAGAGATTTCATCCATGTGTGGGTTTTCTGTGCAGATGCTGGCGATTTGAGCTTTGACCCGTAGGCCCTTTGCCGCGATGATGCTCTGGCGGGCGCGCTGTCTACAGGAGGCCAAGGTCACTCTTAGTGCCGCTGTCCAAAATACGTTGTCCAAGGCCAAGGTCACTCTTAGTCGCCTCCGGGAGGAGCTGATGCCGAAGGTCGAGCTGGTCGACAATGTGGACGAGCTGGTGGAGTCACTCGCCGGGGGTGTGCCTGCCACATACAAGAACTCCCTCCGCGCGGCTGGCGCCACCATGTCACTTGCCATGGTGCAAGCCCACGGAGTCGAGATAGATCCCTCTGCAGTGTCGAAGACGATGCCTATTGGCGCGGATGGTCAGCAGGTAGTATTCGCTCCCTTTGCGACTGCCTGTGCCAAATATGGCTATTCTTTGATAAATACCGTTGCCAAGTATTCGGAGGAGCTCCAGCGTGCTAAGAAGGTCACGAAGGCTTCGGCCTCAGGAGCTGGCGGAAAGTCTGTGGCGTCTGATACTGCCACGGACTTGATGAAGCCCCCAAAGTCGTCGAAGTCGAAGAAGCCAGCTACTCCATAGTTAGTTTTTGTAATAGTTGATGAATTGTTCTTTTGATTGGAGAACATGCCTACTGGCGAGTGTGTTTGTGGATACTTTATGCTGATCCTGAATGCATCTGTTACTTTTGACTTTGTGTTGAGTTGGTCGCCTTATTTGCCTCTGGCTTGATTTTTGGTAGGGTACATCAAGTGGTCCTGTGGGGGGGACCCAGGACTCGCCATCTCTTGAGGATACAGTGGCACCACCACGCTCCAGGGTAGAGGAGCTGTCCTTGCTTTCTCGACTTCATGATCACGTTAAGCAACTGGAGCGTGAGTTGTGCGTGATCCGCGGTAGCGCGGATGTGTGGAAGTCGAAGGCTGAAAAAGCCACCGCCCACGAGCAATATCTGCTTGGCGAGGTGACACAGCTGGGCGACCAGTTTAAGTGTTAGTTTGCTCATCCTCATCTTTTCCTTTGTAGTTAATCGCAATGGTACGTTGTACTCATGCTGTTGATGTTGCTTCGTGTAGTTGTTAGCGCACGCCATCCGCAGGAGGAGAGGGATAGGATTGCCATCCGCCTTCATGATCTCACCCAGGAGCAACTTCAGGAGAGTGGCTACTTCTGGGTAGATCATTATCGTGCGATTGCATTGGCGACCCTGCAGGATCGCGCCTCGCGAGTGCTGCTCTTTCTGAAGAAGTCACAGTCGTGTTTGAAGAACATCTATCGGGTGATGTTCCTGCTGGATGATACTCCATCAAGCCTGCTGGTTCTCTTGACCAAATTTCAAGATATGTCCGCAGTTCGCGAGTGCGTGAGGCAGCAGTTGGTGGCTGGTGCCAAGGCTGCCCTCTCAATGGTGCGTTTGCACAGGCCTGACATGGATGTCGCCGCCATTGCCTCTGGGCCACCGGCGCCACCAGCAGGATCTTCCTGGAATATTGTGTCGCACTATCAGGCGGTGGACCGCCCAGCCAAGGAGATCGTCGACTTCTTCGAAGAACAAACTAATATTCTTCTATTGCAAGGGTAGCCAAATATGTATCCTGCACATAAGTGTACTTGTATTGTAAAGTTCATATATATTTGTAGATAATTTATTGTTGAATGTGTACAAATAGCTTTATAAGCATGAGGTGCGTTGCACTTATGCGAGTCCTTTTCATTAGCCTGGCCATCTTTTTATCTCGTTCCCTTGTCAACCTGTCAGGTGCGTTGCAGCTGGGTTGAGTTTGTGTTAAGGGGTTCGATTGATGTGCCAGCTACTCAGGATGTCGCGTTTTTGTTTGAAGAACATATGTGTATAGGGTGGCATAGCCCCCGAGTATGAAAATTGACAAAGTAAAGGAGAGCACAGAGTTTCGGGGCACTTAGCTTTTATTTATTTGAAGAATAATACGAAGTACAATGTGCGGCTAAGTAGCCTTGGCTGAGTAGCCTTAGTTGCGATGTAAAAGTAAAGAAAAAACGACTAAGGGTAGAAGCGTCGCACTTGTGCGACGTTCCAAGGGTTAGAGTATGCGACTCCTGTCTCTAAATCTTGAAGGCGATAGGCGCCACCTGAGATTACTTCTGTAATCACGTACGGTCCTTCCCAGGGGGACTCGAGCTTGAGATGCCCCTACTGCTTTAGTCGCAGGACCAAGTCACCTTCGACGAAGGATCTGGGGCGAAGCCTTCTACTGTGGTAGTTGCGCAGGTTCTGCTGGTAGATCGTTGATCTTTCCGTGGTGATTTCCCTTGCTTCGTCAAGGAGGTCGACGGAATCCTCGAGTGCGAGGGATGACTCTTGTTCGCTGTAAGCGACCATGCGCGGCGCTTTGTATCGTACCTCGGCAGGTAGTACCACTTCTGCTCCGTGCACCATAAAGAATGGCATGTAGCCCGTGGCGCTGTTTGGAGTTGTACGTAGACTCCAGAGTACGGATTGCAGCTCATCTGGCCAGCAACCCGCCGCTTGTTCAAGTGGTCGCAGGAGTCGCTTCTTGATGCCGCTGCAGACGAGCCCGTTTGCTTTTTCCACCTGACCGTTGGTCTGTGGATGCGCCACTAAGGCGTAGCTGATGTTGATCCCTAGGTTCTCGCAGAATTCTTGGAACTCCTTGGATGTGAAGTTCGTCCCGTTATCGGTAATGATGCTGTGTGGCACGTCGAAGCGGTAGATGATGGATTCGAAGAACTTGACTGCGCTGTGCCCTGATTGGTTGGTCATTGGCATGGCCTCGATCCACTTGGTGAATTTGTCAACTGCCACCATGAGGTAGACGTAGCCTCCGCGCGAAGATCTTGCCAGCTTGCCAACCATATCAAGCCCCCATTGTGCAAAGGGCTAGGCCAATGGAATGGGTCGTAGCTCTGCGCCTGGTGCGTGTGGCTTATTCGCGAATCGCTGACAAGCATTGCACTTTTAGACTATGTCCTTGGCGTCGCGCATGGCCGTGGGCCAGTAAAATCCAGCTCGCAGCGCTTTGGCGACGAGGCGCGACTGCCTGCGTGGTGCCCGCAGGTCCCTTCATGGATGTCGAGGAGTATTGCTCTTCCGTCATCCATGGAGACGCATCGTTGTAGCACTCCTGTGATGCTGCGTTTATATAGTTCGCCGTTGAGAACGGCGAATGCCTTGGAGCGCCGGGCGATGTGCCGTGCATCTGTCGGATCGTCCGGTAGTCTCTTGCTGAGGAGGTATGTAATGTACGGCTGCGTCCAAGATTGTTCGATCATCATGACGCTCATTGGTCCCTCGAGTCATGTGCCCAGATCCAAGTCATTGAGTGCCATTGGCTCATTGGGTGGCGTAGCCCTCGAGTCCGTTGCTGCGCTTGTTTTCTTCTCTGCAGCCTTTGGTTTGATGGAGCATTCGCATATGCGCTCGAAAAATACTCCAGGTGGTATGGGGGTGCAGGTAGAGCATATGTTGGCGAGTGTGTCCGCCTCCTCGTTGCTTTCGCGACCTATGTGTCGCAACTCGCAACCATCAAAGTCTCCTTCGAGTGTGTCGTAGAGGTCGCGGTACGCGATCATGTTGTCGTTCAGTGCGTCGCACTCGTGCATTGTTTGATTGACGACCAACTTGGAGTCGCCATATATGATTAGCCTTTTGGGGCCACAGGCTTTTGCCATCCTCATCCCATGTAACAGGGCCTCGTATTCAGCCTCATTGTTTGAGGCTGTGAACTGCATTCGCAGGATATATTTCAGCTTGTCCCCTTGAGGTGATGTCAATATGACACCTGCACCTGCTCCATCTTTCCGTTTGGACCCATCAAAGTGCATTGTCCAGAGGTAGGACATATATGGCTTGTCCAGGAGTTGGTTCTCCATCCAGTGCACGAGGAAGTCAGGGAGCACTTGCGACTTGATGGCATCGCGCTTTTCGTATGTGTCTCGTGGAGACAGCTCTATTCCCCAAAGCGCGACTCGCCCCGTGGCGTCGGGGTTATTGAGGATATGCCCCAACGGGGCGTCGTTACCACGATTGGGTGTTCCTGGAAGTAGTGGCGCAGTCGCCGGGCGGTCATAAAGACGCCGTACGCCATCTTCTGGTAGTGCAGGTACCGCTGTTTTGTTGGCGTGAGGACCTCGCTGAGGTAATATACCGGGCGTTGTACGCCGTGGACTTTGTTTTCCTCGGCTCGCTCGACAACGAGCACCGTGCTCACCACCTGGTTGGTGGCGGAGATGTACAGCAACAGTGGTTCCCTTTCTCGTGGAGTCACCAGTACCGGCGAAGTGGATAGCAAGCGCTTGAGATCTTCGAATGCTTCTTGTGCTTCATTGGTCCACTCAAATTTTTTGGTCTTGCGGAGGAGTTGGTAGAAGGGCAATGCCTTTTCACCCATCTGACTAATAAATCGACTGAGGGCCGCGATTCGTCCGGCCAGTTGCTGGACGCCTCTTATGTTCTTCGGCTTCTCCATGGCCATTATGGCTTTTATCTTCTTCGGGTTCGCCTCGATCCCCCTAGCGGAGATGAGGTATCCGAGTAGCTGCCCAGATGGTACGCCGAAGGCGCATTTGTCCGGATTGAGCTTGATCCGGTATCGATCGAGGTTGGCGAAGGTTTCGCGCAAATCATCAATTAGAGAGGCTTCCTCCTTGGTCTTGATTACTATGTCGTCGACATAGACTTGGATGTTGCGACCTAGTTGTTCCTTGAGGCAAGCCTACATGCATCGCTGGTAGGTGGCTCCCGCGTTTTTTAGCCCGAAGGGCATTGTGTTGTAGCAGAACACACCGAAAGGCGTTGTAAACACTGTCTTCTCCTGGTCTTCCTCCTTCATTCGAATTTGGTTATAGCCTGGGTAGGCGTCGAGGAAGCAGAGACGCTCACATCCAGCAGTGGAGTCGATGATCTGATCGATCCGTGGAAGCGGGAAGTGATCTTTTGGGCAGTGCTTGTTTAAAGAAGTGAAGTCCACGCACATCCGTAGGATATCCATGTCCTTTTTTGGTACCAGCATCGTATTGGTGAGCCAAGTGCTTTCTTTGATCTTGCATATGAATTTGGCCTCGAGGAGTCTGTTCATCTCCATTCTGACTGCCTGCGCTCGTGGCTCAGACAGTCGCCTGATTGTTTGCTTTACTGGCCTTGCGTCGGGGTTGACGTTGAGTGCGTGCTCAGCAAATTTCCTGGGAACTCCTGGCATGTCCGCAGGACACCAGACAAAAATTTCCCAGTGCTCACGGAGGAATTCGACGAGCGCGAGTTCCTATGCGGGACTCAAGTTGTTGGAGATGAGGGCCGTCTTGGCGGGATCCGATGGATGGACCTGCACCTTCTTTGTGTGCACGGATGAGTCGAAGGAGAGATCAAGTGAGCTTGGCCTACTCAAGGGAGGCAGACTGTTGTTTGTCGTCTCTTTCAGTCTTGCGAGTTCCTCCTGCATGCCGAAGGACTGGGAGATTCTGTTGAATTCCCTGTCGCAAGCGTCAGATCGCTCGAAGTTCCCGTTGATTGTTATGACGCCGTTGGGACCTGGCATTTTCATCTGCAGTTAGGCGTAGTGGGGTGCTGCCATGAACCTGGCGAATGCGACGCGCCCAAGGATGCAATGGTATTGTGAGGGCCAGTCGACGACCTCAAAGTCGATGCGCTCGTGCCGGAAGTTTTTCGGCGTGCCAAAGATGACGTCCAGGTTGATTTTGCCCAGGGGGTATACGCCTTTCCCTGGGACGATGCCGTGGAACGTTGTGTCCGATGCCTCCAAGCAAGTTAGAGGGATCCTCATTGCTCGCAAGGTACTCGCAAATATGAGGTTGATGCCGCTTCCGCCATCCATGAAGACGCGACTCATGTCGAAGCCTCCAATTTGCGCCTCGAGTACGAGGGGGCAATGACCTGGGCGAGGTATTTGAGGCGGGTGGTCGTGTTTGTCGAAGGTAATGCATGACTCACTGCCACTGAGGTACTCAGTGGTGGATGGTGGTGAGTGCATGGCCAAGTTGACTTGGCGAGTGATGGCCTTCTGCACCCTATTGGAGGGGCGCCCCTTTTGGATCATCATGGTACCCATGGCCCGTGGGTACGATTCGCCTCCGTGGTGCTGGTCCGGTGCAGCTCCGTTCGGGGGTGGCCCAGGTGGTGGTGGTGGTGCGCCATGTGCCACGGCGCCTGGAGCGGCTCCGTAGCCTCTTTCGACTGCATTGCGGTTCATCCGAACCAATCCCATGTGTAGCTTGAGGAACTCGTGGCAGTCCTTGAGGAGGTGGCTAGACTTTCTCTTGCCATCATGCTTGTCGATGTAGAAGTGTACCGTGCATGGCCCGGATAGTTTGTCCTCGATGGAGGTCGCGGGTGCCTCATCGCAAGTGCGGCGTTGCCATACTTGCGTGGTTTTCCCAGAGTCATAGTATCCGCCGCTGCGGTATCCGCTATTGCGGTTATCGTCGCGTCTATCGGCGTAGCTGGCTACGACCATGTTGACGTCATCGTGATCGTCGTAGACGCGCATGCGACGCTTGCCCCGGTGGTCGCGTCTGCGTTCGAGTTCTGCTTCCTCGTCGGAGTGAACGCGATTCTTCACCGAATCTTCTCCATCGGCCCACCGATTCGCGATCTCCATCAGGTGGTCGATGGTCTGGGGCTTTGAGCGGCCTAGCTCCTCCCTGAGTTCCATGCGGCGGACACCACCGTTGAATGCATCAATCGCGCGGTCTTCCGAGATGTTCTCCGCGGAGTTCTTGATGATGGACCACCTTTGGATGTAATAGCGCAGCGATTCGCCAGATCTTTGCTGGCAGCATCTCAGTTCTTCGATTGAAGCGGGCCGTTTGTACGTGCCCTTAAAGTTGCACACGAAGCTATAGACCAGCTCATCCCAACTGCGAATGGATCCGCGTGGGAGGTTGTTGAGCCATGCTCGGGCGACGCCCTGCAGCTGTAGCTGCAAGCATTGCATGGCAGTGCTTCGACTGCCTCCGTGTGGCCTGACGGAGGAGATGTGGTCCTCCAGCCAGATCTTGGGGTCTTGTAGACCGTCGAATTTCGGGTTCTCCGATGGGATTTTAAACCCTTTAGGCATCCGCTTCTGCCTGATGGCTCTGCTGAAGCATCTGGCGCCGCAGAGCTCCCTGTCTTCCTCTTCCGAGTCAGTCGACCGAGCACGTCGTGCCCTTGACTTGTCGATCTTGCGCTACGTGAGTTCGTAGCGTGCATCGTAGTCGCGATCGTGTCGCCGTGAGTGGCGGCGTCGAGACAGGTCATGACTGTCATCGCTGGACAAGGGTGAGGAGTAGCGCTTTGCTAGCTCTTTGCCCTTTTTTGGGTCTAGTACTGGCTGCTTGTCGAGGGCGACCTCGATTAGCCCCAGGCCCGCGATCGTAGATTGGTGCATGGCCGTTCGGGGATCTCCAGCTGGCGGCTGGTTATTGAGGAGGTACATTGTGGCTGCTGTCACCGCGGCCTGCGGTGTCCTGGGAACCATGTTGCCTCTCGTGTCGACTGTCATAGAGCCGAAGTCGAGGACTTCCGTGGCATCTATGCGCTCTTGTTCGGTGAGGTGAGCCATCCGCGACTACCTCTTCTTGGCGAGGTACTCATTTCCTCTTGAGGAGGATCCTCCGTAAGAGGAGAGCCCAGCACGACGAAGGCTTGATTTGTCCGCTGCCTTTTTACGCGCCTCAAGTTGCGCGATTGCTTGTTTTTGGCGCTTGAATTCCTCTTTTAGGAGCCAGTGGTAGCCCATCAGCAGTTCCTGCGGGGACCCGAAGGGTAGAGGTGCTCCTCGTAGGGCTTCGCGACAGCGATCCCACTCTTTCTCGTTGAGCCTGATCACGACGCGTTCGCCGGTTTGCTCGTTGATCATGCTAGGAGGTTCGACTGCTCCTCCATTGCCACCGTTACCGCCGTTGCCACCGTTGCCGGT
The DNA here is from genome assembly GCA_916181665.1 of Avena sativa. Classification (NCBI taxonomy): domain Eukaryota; kingdom Viridiplantae; phylum Streptophyta; class Magnoliopsida; order Poales; family Poaceae; genus Avena; species Avena sativa. Next base: position 376,403,014 of record OV702289.1, on the reverse strand, counting down.
GTTGGGTGGGTCGGTGCCGTTGCCGGTGTTACCACCGTTGTCGCGATTGGGCGGATCGGTGCCGTTGCCGATGTTACCACCGTTGCCGCGATTGTCGGAGGTGTTGCATGCGTTGATGACGGCGCACATGAAGTGATTAGGGAAGTTGTTGCTTCCACAACTTTCAGATCCGGAACCATAGGTTCCATCTTCAGTGGCCAGATCGCTTAGATCGGAGTCGCGACTGCTGTCGCTGACTGTGTTCTCGACTGCCACCGGAGCGTTGAGCTTGCTGAGGGTGCCAATCGATGGAGGGAACCATGATGCCGGGGCAATCGCCTGTGTTGTTGGCTGATCAGGCATGCGAAGCGTGCCCATCTGACCAACTTGGAAGCGGAATCTCCCAATCGCCAGGCTGATTCCGTCGCCCACGGACTCGAAGGCTGGGCGAGTGGCCGGCGTGTGGACGGTGAAGTCGAAGGCGCCGAAGAGTTGGTGAATATCCGCTGTTGCAGAGTTGTCGATCGCAGTTGATGGGGCCGAAGAAGCCGCAGCATCAGCATTCCCAGTTCCCACAGACGACGCCAATTGACGAGGGTTTAACTCGTCAATGCCCATTGTTATGGACTTGGGTTTTGGAGAAGGAGGGAGCGCTGGAGACATCTATCGTCTAGCAAAAAAGCACACAGGGGACAAAGGATTTGCCCAGGTTCAGGCCTCGTAGAGGTCCCTACTCCTGCTTGTCTGCTCGTGGAATTATCGAGGGAGTCGAAAGTTACAATGGTGCGCAAATGTAATCTGGCGAAGGTTGTGGAAATTAGGGTTGCGTGTGTCCTTCTCGCCGCCCCCTCCTAGCCTTTATATAGATAGGCTAGGTCTCGGGTAGCAGGTCGAGTCGGTTACAAGTTAGGGTTTTCCCTTTAATCTTTCTATCTTTAGCTTCTTCTTGTTCTTCAAGCAATCGAGAGTCCGTAGGTTACTCGAGTCCTTCCATACGGGCCTTGGCGGCACTGTGGGCCTGTATGTATTCGGACCGTATATAGCAAGCTCGAGTACCTGTAGGGTATACCCATGTCACCGCTCTTCTCACAAGTAGGTGTTGTGCTTTGCGCCCTCGCTAAAGCCTTTGCATTGTCCGCAATTATTTGGCTAGGAGTCATCGGTTGCAAAACACATGTTTTGTTGAGCCATTTGAAGGTTTATACGTTGGTGCGACCATCATGTTGAGCAGCCTTGTCAAATTGCCACGGTCGACCAAGAAGCATGTGGCAAACTGTCATAGGAACCACATCACACTCCACCATATCTTTGTAAGGACCAATGGCGAAGGAGACCGAAACGGTATGCTTGATCTTCACGGACCCTTGGTCACTTAGCCATTGCACGTGGTAGGGGTGCTTGTGTGGATGGAGGGTGAGGTTGAGCTTCTCACACAACTTGGGGCTAGCAAGGTTGTGGCAACTCCCTCCGTCAATGATCACCTTGATACATTTGCCATTGATGCCGGCTCGTGTTTGGAAGATATTGGAGCGTTGGTCTTCATGCTCTTGTGCTTGAGTGGTCAAGATTCTTGTGACGACAAGCGATGGACTTGCGTCATGTTCACACATGAGGAGTTCTTGATCATCTTCCACTCGTTGCCTTGCCATTGCGTCCTTGACACGAGCATCAAACTCATCTTCACTCAAATACTCTTCATCACCATTGTCATGGATGAACAAGACTTTCTTGTTTCCACATTCGGCCGACTTGTGTCCTTTACCTCCACACTGTAGCATTCACCGTGGAAAGGTGTATCACTTTTTGCTTGCTTGCCACTTGGGGGCAGTTTTCCTTGAGGAAGTGTGGGCTTGAAGGAAGGCTTGGAGGTACTTGAGGAGCTACCATTGAATGTTGTTGGTGTAGGGGTTGAAGCATGCTTGTAGGTGAAGTACGTCTTGGGCTTGTTGTACTTGATATCCTCTTGCACTTGACGTTCAGCCTTTGTTGCGATGTGCACAAGCTCAACCATAGTGTTGTATGTTTGGAACTCGACGATGCGCTTGATTGGGAGATTCAAGCCAATAAGGAAACGTGCCATTGTTTGCTCCATGCGCTCATCAATGTTGGCGTGAATCAAGTTGAGTTCCATTTCCTTGAAGTATTCTTCCACGGTCTTTGTCCCTTGACGAAGAGCTTGAAGGTTGTTGAAGAGGTCACGCGTGTAGTGCACGGGGACAAACCGGGATCTCATGTGAGCCTTCATGTCATGCCAAGTTGTGATTGGCGGCTCTTGTCTTGCATCACGAGCAACTTGAACTTGTTCCCACCAAAGGTTGGCGTAATCATCAAACTCAAGCGAAGCAATAGCGACCATCTTCTCGTTGCTATAGTTGTGCATGCGGAAGATCTTGTCGACTTTGAGTGCCCACGAAAGGTATTCTTTGGGGTCATTGGATCTGGTGAACTTGGGCATTGTGAACTTGAGCTTGCCAAAAGTTTCGTCATCATTGCGGTCATTGCGACGAGCTTGGTGACCTTGTTGATGATCTTGTATTTGGGGAGGTGGAACTTGGTTCTTGCGTCCTTGTTGTGGAGCTTTCTCTTTCTCTTGGCGCGGTTGTTGACGTGGTTGAGGCGCTTGGGCCTCATGGTGGCGAAGGTGTGGAGCCTCTTGACGCGGTTGATGACGAAGAGGAGGCTCGTTCCTTGGTTGGTGATGTTGGTTAGGCACATGGGCCTCACGGCGAAGAACATGGTCATGAGCCTCTTGACGTGGTGGGCGTCGCTCAACTTGTATCACTTGACGCTCCAAGTTTTGTTGATGTGGAGGAGGCGCCGCGTGATGACCATGGTGTCGTTGTTGACGTTCATGACGTTGATGATGAGGAGGAGGATCTTGGAGAGCTTCACGTTGATGACGAGCTTGATTCTCCAAATTGGAGTCATCACTTGTCGTGTCAAGTATGTGTCGTGGTCGATGGTGGTAGACTTGCGGTTGTACTTGCGGTTGCGCTTGCGGTTCCTCTTGTGGTTGCTCTTGTTGGATCACTAGTGCCCTTGCGTGATGACGGTGTGCTTCTTGCCTTGTTCGTGGCCTTGAAGAGAGGTCACCATCATAGCTTGACGTTGCGGCGTGCTGTGGGGAAGGTACATAGTTTGAAGAGATTCCATCTTCAACCACGGGGGCATCATTGCGTCTTTGAGCACTTTGATGTAGATCTTGTGGAAGAGGTGCATGACGATGCGAAGAACTTGCAGAGCTTGAAGCGCGTGAACGTGGTCTTGTCATGTCGTCGATGAGGCGTCAAATATTGTCATTTGTTTCGGCGACGGAGCGTTGGAGCGCTTCATTTTGGTGGCCAAAGTTGTGATGCATTGCATGCATTTGTCGTTCGAGGCCGTCGAAGCAGTTGTCGATGTTCTTCAAATCGGCTTGCGTCTCGCCCAAATTGTTCATCTTGTCGCGTCTCAAGGGCTTGGCAACATTCGCGGAACTCTTGTCGAACGATGAAGTGACTTGCGCGCGTCATGTACGGACCTTGATCTTCTTCTTGGGGAGGTGGTTGGCTCGTCTCACCGTGCCTATCCATCATGCAAAACACACAAGTATTGTATATGGAAGTGGAATATGGTGGTCTTAGCCTTGTACCTCAACTTGGGGATTGCACCAAACTAGAAACCACAAGTGAGAGCTATAAGCGTGCAAAGTGGAATTGCAAAGAAAACTCACACTAAAGAAAGAACTAACTCTCAAAAGCTTGTTGGTGGTAGGTTAAAATTGTGGAAAGCCAAAGAACCAACCAAACGAAAAGGGATAGTCAAAAGTGGTTAAAATACAACAAAACTCAAGTCAAAGGCGAAGGTCAACAACTCAAAAGGGTGACGGGAACCTACGACTATGTACACACACGTGGAGAAAGTTGGGATTGACACGACTATGAAAATGAGCAAACAAAAAGTCCTAACGAAGACTAAGCTTGTTGTCGTGCCAATGCAAGGAGAGACCGTGGCTCGTTTGCAAAGAGGAAAAGTGAGCAATGGATTTGTGCACTTGCCTTGGGCGCTCTTCTTTCTCTCGTGCTTACAAGCTTTGAGACTCTCTTTGGCAATGGGAGACTATTTTTCTTTTGCTTTTTCTTTGTATCCTTTTTTTTCTCTCCCTTGGTGCTACCTAGTCACACTTGCTATTGCTCTTGCACTCTCACTATCCAAGGACAAATGCACAATGCTCAAGCAAACACAAGATGAGCCACTCTCATGGGGTAGGTACAAACAAAGGAAGATGGGGATTAACAAGGTGACGCAAGTTATACCTTCTTTGATGATGAACTTGGCGTTGGTGGTGCGGGATGATGTTCGTGGTCCGTGGTGTTGATGAGCGCGGAAGATGATGATGCGGAAGCTTGCTGGTAGTTGCTGACACGCACACGGGATACGAGCAAACAAAGGAGATTAGCCAATGCGAAAAATGAGGCAAAATTGTCAAAACTGGCGTTACAGTCGGACACTCCGGTCTGTCTGGGCCGGACACTCCGGTCTCGTTCGGCCAGACACTCCGGTCGGGCCGGACACTCCGGTCGGTACGAGCCGAACACTCCGGCGCGGGTTTCCTGCTCGTGTTCTTGAGCGGAAATCCTCGCCTTCGGGCCTCAAATCCGCGAAAAACTGGCCAAATCAGGCTGGGGAAACGCAGGATAAAGCTGGACCAACTCCTTAGATAAGGTTTGTTGGATCAAAACCACAAATAACACTCCAAATCAAGAGATCGATCCAAAGGCAAATATGGGCTTTTTTTGTGGGGATTTTCGAATTTTTGGTGGATAGAAGAAAAATTTGTGGGGGAAATCGTGAGCAACGAAGCTGTTGATACCAATATGTTGAGGGAAAACCTCTAGGGTGGCCCGATCTTTCATGATTTCCTTTCAAATCGAGGGTGGAGTGCGGGGGAAGGAGGGAAGGATGAACACGACGAACACACACACGAAGAACGCGATGAACACACACACACACAAAACCACGATAAACACCAATAGCTCACGCCGGCGGTGACCGGTCCGGCGCAATCCCTAGGATCGGCGTCGGGCACAGGACTCTCTCTCGAACCGGCACAGCGAGATGGAAGACTCGGTGAGATCTTGACATCTAGGCAAAAGGACACCGATGCCTAGGCCTTGTACAACGCGGAGGCACGATGCAAACTCCAACGAGGTTTGGGGATATTGGTGCTCCTTAGTCAAGGAGAATGAGGCAAGAATTAGATAGATCCACAAAGGGGTTTCCACTAATTCCAATATCAAGCCTAGGGTTTACAAAGGAGGTGGGGTCTATAAATAGGCCAACCACAAGTTCAGGGGTAATTCAGGCATTAAAGTAGAGTTTTGGGCGAAGTAGAGGGGTACATGGGCCATAGGGCCCAGCTAGGCTCGCAGGCCCATCACTCGGGCCGGACAGTCTGGGTCGGCACGGCCGGACAGTCCGGGGTGACCGGACACTCCGGGTGGTGTCCGGGGAGTGTCCGATTTGACCTTCTGAATGTCCACGCCAGGTCCGGGCTCGAGCGGGCCGGACACTTCGGCTGAGTCACGCCGGACACTCCGGTTGCACCGGACACTCCGGCTTGATTCGGGCGGACACTCCGGCTCAGGAAGCTTCAGGACAGGTACAGCTTCAGGGCTCGTGGGTCGACGCGGCGGGGATTCGTACCTCATGATGCACAGAGTAGATGTATGAAGTAGCACACCATCCAAGGAGGTATCAAATTGGCACAAACAGAGGAGCGAGTTCACCTTATCTTGGAGGAGTTTGGCTCGGGCACGAGTCATGGGTCCACTTGGGGGACTTGTTGGTGTAGATGTGGGAGCGTCCGTAGGACGGGCTGCATCATTAAGTTAGGAAGCTATATGACATACCGCAAGACTCGAAAAGAAAGCCATGAGAGGAGTGTACTTTAGGAGGCAAGTTGGCCCGGGTGAAGGGTGCAAGCCCCCACTTCCACGCCTCGAAAAACTCCTTCTCTACCTTAAAAATTTCCTTAACCCGGCGGAACACGTCGGAGTTGTTAAGCTCGAAGGAGGAGGTCCGGTTGGGGTCAAGGGGGCCGCTCAAATGGCAGATCTTGTGGGAGCACTTCTGAAGGGGGTGACACGCTGCAGACAAAGGTGATCATAATTTCCTCGCTACGCAGCTGCAGCCCATCAAGCTCCTTGATCTGGCGATCTACCTGGTTCGCCAATGTAGTAGGTCGCTTCGGGATCTTCTCCCACAAGGAGGTGTCCGGGACACCCATCTTGAAGGGGAGCAGTTGGATTAGATCTGCATCCAAGCTGTTCCTAACATAGAAGAAGGTTCGGGCCCAGCCTTTTCAAGATTCAAGGTTGGTAACCCGAGGAAAGGCGGAGTTCCTGCAGGGAGAGATTGAGGCTCCACCGCACTAGGTCAGATGCTTGGTGGTAGGGGCAAGATGAGGATCAGTGACAACATTTTTCTTAAGACCAAAGAACTTGATCCAAAGTTCTTTGGTAGGACAGAGGCCGACATACCTCTTTATGCCGGAGGCCAATAAAAGAAGAAAGCTAAGTGATAGCGTTGGCTGGAAGGTGGTGTGGCTGAAGTTGATAGGTGGTAATGAAATCATGGAAAAAATCACTCACAGGCAAACCAAAGCCACACTGGAAGTGGGAAAGAAATACGACGAACTCGCCGGGATTTGGAGAGGGAGCTATCTCCTAGGTGGCGAGGCGGCAGGTGACGCCCGCAGGGATGCGGCGGGTCGTATACAACCAGTCAATGTCGTCCTGGTAGACGAACGCGCCTGGCCAGGCGCCACGCTCGTGAGCGTCATCTTCCTCCTCCTCCTGAGCAACAATGGTGGCTTCTCCTCTATCATGGCTAGATCAAGCTCTTCGAGGAAGTAATCGGAGAAGGAATAGTCGACGGTGGGGAACTTGGAGCTGCAGGGCCCTGTGATGGAAAGCCTATGTAGAAGCGGTGGCACAGTCGTGGAGGAGCGGCAAGGCGCGGCAGCGACGGCGTAGTGCTAAAGTAGAAGCAGCGGGGGCAGCGGCGTCACTGTGGAGAAGAAAGGAGCAAAGGGCAGGGGCGCGTGCGAAATGGGGGAACTTCCCCAAGAGTCACCCCTGCCCCCTATTTAACTGCACCTCAGAGGCACGTAGTAGGATCGAACGCTATGGCACAACCGCACGGTATGGCCATGTATTTTCCGAACCGGCCAATTAGCATCGCGCCACAGCAAAGGCCACAAGGAGCAGGGGATCCCACGACGTGACATTATGATACAGTCAATAAGGGGCTGCCACGATGTGACGCGCGCAATAGTTATTCCTGACAATCAATATAGTAACCGGCGCAGTAAACTGGTGCGACCCTTAAAATGAGGCAAGGTGATGATTACCCTCCATGTAGGACGTGGGGAAGCATATGAGAGAAGGAAAGGTAACCCGGTTACATGGACAATGACCCGGCCAACGAGGAGTAACTCGAATTGGGTCAAGGGAACGTCAAACCGAAGAGACCGGGTTATGGAATAACTCGGCAAAGAAAGTGTTGATCTTGATAATTGGAACCTGCTCTGGCCTTATCAGCTGAAGTTGCTAAGACCGCACCAGCTTCGGGGACTAATGTTGGGGGGATACCCCCGGGTAGGGTCACATCGGGGTATAAAGGCCGGGTCTCCTCAAGGCAGGCCGACTTACGAGGTAACCCGTCCTGGTGGGTATTCACCTAGCACTAACCTGACAGACATAAAATGTATGTCGGCTATACTTAATTTACCATGTGTGCAGGTACCCTCATAGCCGGGTTAGCCAAGCGCTAGCCAGGCTACCACTTGGCTTCCAAGAGAAGGAAGGAATCTCTCGCTGGTCAAAAGGTGGCCTCTGTCCACTGTAGTGTGAGCAAAGCAAGCAGAGGGAAGGACCAGCGGGGTGTGGCTGACAAAGGTGACGTAGCCAGTGTCGGCTGACGTTACCAATGTCGGGTGACACCAAAAGCAAAGCAGCTCATAGAGGATACGTCCATAGCCCGGACTAGCCGTTTAAAGTGAATAAAGAGGCATCTAGCTTTAACCAAAGGGCATATTCAGGGAATATGCCTCCATGTATGCCCTAACATTGTAACCTAGGTTCCCCTATATAAGGAGCACCAGGGCCTCCATAGAAGGGGATCGATCATTCTATCTTGGAAGAACTCTAGAGCATTGTAGTTGGGGGTAAGTAAACTAGTCTCCTTCTCACGAACAGCTCAAGGAGCACTTGTAATCCACCATTGATAGAGTGAAAATACAAACATCTGTGTGTGGAATCACCACACTATCCCTTCCTGGATTCCTCTAGTGCTTATTGCCCCATCTTTAGCCTATCCATGGGATCTGCCGTGCCATCACCGCGACAATAACACTTACTGTGACTATAAAGTTGTTTTCATTCTTTATATACTAACTTGGGGAATCAAGGAGAACTCATTAAGCCATGTCCATGCCATGGGAGAAATCCCTTAATAGCAGAATAATACGATTGATGTCGTTTATTTGTTAGTTGTGGTTATGAAGGATGATGTGAGCAGCGGTTGCTGCCTATTTGTCCATATATGGAGCTCCTCCCACATACATACATATCATGATAATATTCTTTATAATAATATTGATTTCTTAGTCTAAATTGCTAGCGGTGCATCCACTACTCCCTCGGAATGCCCTTTTCCCTATTGCAGTTCCAAAGTCTTACTTTCTGCATTAAGTTTTACTTTACTCTAAATTGCCTCGTTCAACCAAAAACCCAAAAACAACTCTACTATTCTTGCATCTTAAATTTATTCCTTAAGTACTTCGTTTAGTTTTGGTTAAACGCATTTTAGTCTTTTGCCTACTGCTCCCTATGGGATCGATATCTTTATTTAGAAACTAGTTACAAACGATCTGTGCACTTGTAGTCATTAGTGTGGTGATGCAACATCTTTCAAACTGCCGGTAGAATGCATGCTGTAGTTGAATCCCAACATGCTGCTAGGTTCCTGGACATGGTTGGATACCACATGCTGCAGTGACATCATTCCATGTGTACTTTTCCAAAACCACATGATGCACAGTCATACACACACATCCAAGTGGGTGTGGTGATGCAGCATCTTTCAAACTGGTGGTACAATGCTTGCTGCAGTTGAATCCCAACATGCTGCTAGGGTTCCTGGACATGGTTGGACACCACATGTTGGAGTGGCATCATTGCATGTGTTCTTTTCCAAAACCAAACTGATGCACACTGATACACACACACACATCCAAGTGGGTGTGGTAATGCATAATCTTTCAAATTGGTGGTAGAATACATGCTGCAGTTGAATCCTAGGATGCTGTTAGGGTTCCTGGACATGGTTGGACACCACATGCTGGAGTTGCATCATTCCATGTGTACTTTTCCAAATCAACAATGATGCACACTCATACACACACACAACCAAGTGGGTGTGGTGATGCAGCATCTTTCAAACTGGTGGTACAATGCATGTTGCAGTTGAATACCCGCATGTTGCTAGGGTTCCTAGACCTGGTTGGACATCACATGATGGAGTGGCATCATTCCATGTGTACTTTTCCAAAAACCACATGATGCACACTCATACACACACATCCAAGTGGGTGTGGTGATGCAACATCTTTCAAACAAGTGGTATGATGCATGCTGCAGTTGAAACAATGCATTATAGGGTTCCTGTAGATAGTGGAATCATTGCATGTGTTCTTTTCCGAAACCACAATGATTCAGACTGATACAAACACACACATCCATGTGGGTGTGGTGATGCAGGATCTTTCAAAATGGCGGTACAATGCATGTTGCATTTGAATCCTAGCATGCTACTAGGGTTCCTGGACATGGTTGGACACCACATGATAGAGTGGCATCATTCCATTTGTACTTTTCCAAAACCACAATGATGCACACTCATACATACACATACATCCAAGTGGTTGTGGTCATGCAGCATCTTTCAAACTGGTGGTACAATGCATGCTACAGTTGAATCCCGGCATGCTGCTAGGGTTCCTAGACATGGTTGGACACCACATGATGGAGTGGCATCATTCCATGTGTACTTTTCCAAAACCACATGACACGCACTCATACACACACATCCAAGTGGGTGTTGTGATGTAGCATCTTTCAAACTAGTGGTACAATGTATGCTATAGTTGAATCCTAGCATGCTGCTAGGGTTCGTGGACATGTTTGGACACCACATGCTGGAGTGGAATCATTGCATGTGTTCTTTTCCAAAACAACAATGATGCACACTGATACACACACACATCCAAGTGGGTGTGGTGATGCATCATCGTTCAAACTGGTGATAGAATGCATTCTACAGTTGAAGCCCAGCATGCTGCTAGGGTTCCTGGACATGGTTGGGCACCACATGCTGGAGTGGCATCATTCCATGTGTACTTTTACAAAACCACATGATGCACACTCATACACACTCACACATCCAAGTGGGTGTGGTGATGCAGCATCTTTCAAACTGGTGGTACAATGCATGCTGCAGTTGAATCCAAGCATCATGCTAGGGTTCCTAGACATGGTTGGACACCACATGCTGGAGTGGATTCATTGCGTATGTTCTTTTCCAAAACCACAATGATGCACACTAATACACACACATCCAAGTAGGTGTGGTGATGCAACATCTTTGAAACTGGTGGTAGAATGCATGCTGTAATTGAATCCCAGCATGCTGCTAGAGTTCCTGGACATGGCTGGACACCACATGATGGAGAGGCATCATTCCATGTGTACTTCTCCAAAACCATAATGATGCACACTTATACACACAAACACATTCAAGTGGGTGTGGTGATGCAGCATCTTTCAAACTGGTAGTACAATGCATGCTGTAGTGGAATCCGAGCATGCTGCTAGGGTTCTTGGACATGGTTGGAAAGCACATGGTGGAGTGGCATCATTCCATGTGTTCTTTTCCAAAACCACAATGATGCAAACTCATACACTCTCACACACACATCCAAGTGGGTGTGGTGTTGCAACATCTTTCAGACCGGTGGTACAATGCATGTTGTAGTTGATTTCCAGTATACTGCTAGGGTTCCCAGACATGGGTGGACACCACTTGCTGGAGTGACATCATTGCATGTGTACTTCTCCAAAACCACAATGATGCACACTAATACACACACACAAATCCAAGTGGGTGTGGTGATGTAGCATCTTTCAAACTAGTGGTACAATGCATGTTGCAGTTGAATCCTAGCATGTTGCTCGGGTTCGTGGACATGGTTGGAAACCACATGCTAGAGTGGCATCATTCCATGTGTACTTTTCCAAAACCACAATGATGCACACTCACACACACATCCAAATGGGTGTGGTGATGCAGCATCTTTCAAACCGGTGGTAGAATGCATGCTGCAGTTGAATCCCACCATGCTGCTAGGGTTCCTGGACATGGTTGGACACCACATGATGGACTGGCATCATTCCATGTGTACTTTTCCAAAACCACAACGTTGGACAGTAATACACACACATCCAAGTGGGTGTGGTGATGCAGCATCTTTCAAACTGGGGGTAGAATGCATGTTGCAGTTGAATCCCAGCATGCTGCTAGGCTTCTTGGATATGGTTGGACAACACATGCTGGAGTGGCATCATTGCATGTGTTCGTTTCCAAAACCACAATGATGCACACTGATATGCACATACATCCAAGTGGGTGTGGTGATGCAACATCTTTTAAACTGGTGGTATAATGCATGATGTAGTTGAATCCAAGCATGCTGCTAGGGTTCCTACACACGGTTGGACACCACATGCTGAAGTGGCATCATTCCATGTGTACTTTTCCAAAACCACAATGATGCACACCCCTACACACACATCCAAGTGGGTGTGGTGATGCAACATCTTTCAAACTGGTTGTAGAATGTATGGTGCAGTTGAATCCCAATATGCTGCTAAGGTTCCTGGACATGGTTGGACACCATATGCTGGAGTAGCATCATTAAATGTGTACTTTTCCAAAACCACAATGATGCACACTCCTACACACACATCCAAGTGGGTGTGCTGATGCAGCATCTTTCAAACTGGTGGTACAATGCATGCTGCAGTGGAATCCCAGCATGCTGCTAGGGTTCTTGGACATGGTTGGACACCACGTGCTGGAGTGGCATCATTCCATGTGTACTTCTCCAAAACCACAATAATGCAAATTAATACACTCACACACATCCAAGTGGGTGTGGTGATGCAGCATCTTTGAAACTGGTGGTACAGTGCATGCTGCAGTTGAATCCCATCATGCTGCTAGTGTTCCTGGACATCGTTGGACACCACATGCTGGAGTGGCATCACTGCATGTGTTCTTTTCCAAAACCACAATGATGCACACTGATACACACACACATCCAAGTGTGTGTGGTGATGCAACATCTTTCAAACTGGTGGTACAATGCATGTTGTCGTTGTATCCCAGCATGTTGCTAGGGTTCCTGGTCATGGTTGGACACCACATGCTGGAGTGGCATTATTGCATGTGTACTTCTCCAAAACCACAATGATGCTGATACACACACATCCATGTGGGTGTGGTGATGCAACATCTTTCAAGCTGGTGGTACAATGCATGTTGAAGTTGAATCGTAACATGCTTCTAGGGTTCCTGGATAAGGTTGGACACCACATGATGGAATGGTATCATTCCATGTGTACTTTCCAAAACCATAATGATGCACACTCATAAACACACACACATGCAAGTGGGTGTGGTGATGTAGCATCTTTCAAATTGGTGGTAGAATGCATGATATAGTTGAATCCTAGCATGCTGCTAGGATTGTTGGACATGGTTGGAGACCACATGCTGGAGTGGCATCATTCCATGTGTACTTTTGCAAAATCACAATGATGCACACTGATACATACGTATCCAAGTTGGTGTGGTGATGTAGCATCTTTCAAACTAGTGGTATAATGCATGCTGAAGTTGAATCCCAGCATGCTGGTAGGTTTCCTGGACATGGTTGGACACAACATGCTGGAGTGGCATTACTACATGTGTTTTTTTCCAAAACCACAATGATGCTCATTGATACACACACACACATCCAACTGGGTGTGGTGATGCATCATCTTTCAAACTGGTGGTACAATGCATGTTGTAGTTGAATCCCATCATGCTGCTAGGGTTCCTGGACATGGTTGAACACCACATGTTGGAGTGGCATCATTGCATGTGTTCTTTTCCAAAACCACAATGATGCACACTCATACACACACCGACATATATACAATTACATCAAGTGGATAAATGTGGTTTATGAAAAGAACACACATGCAATGACATCTAGTGGATCCATCTAGTTTATGAAAAGAACACACATGCAATGACTCTAGTGGTTCCATCTTGGAATAATTTGATGTATGCGAAGATGTATTTCAATGTATAAGACACTCACTTTCCATTTTTATACTACTCAGTTATGCCATTGGTTTTTTGATACTACTTAGTTTTGCCCTCTCTCGTAGAAGCCCAAACCCGTGCTCACTCTATCTACTACGCCCTAATTGCTTGTCACAGTTATCACGTGAATCATGTGCATCAACCGTTGATCCTCTGTGATCCAACACGGATCGTTGCACAGGTCGTGCCCTTCACAGTACAACGTGAGACATCACAAACGTCTCTCTTAGCGAGACTTCTACAAGAAGGAACACGAGGCCATCCATGTCATGTTTAATCATGTCTGAAAAGCCTAATACTACTACTACGCCATAACACATGCATAGGGCAACGGGGTCATCGAGTGCACGGTCGTCGACAAGGACATATCCCATTTTTACGCAGCGCGCTCTCAATCTCACTTCCAACTGGGCCCTACCGCAAGAAACTTCCACGCGTCAGTAGGAGGCCGAAGAGTTGAGAAATGGGTCTTGAGTAGGGGGCCCCTCGAGGAGACCTAATGTTGCTAGAAATTGGTTCTGTGCCACTTGCATGTAGTAGAATCGAGGTATGCCATGCATGATCTAAGCGTCGTGCACCTTCTTGGGGTAGAATGCACTTATTTTTTTTGAGAAAAAGCCTGCGCGTGTTATCAATGCAGTTAGAAAGTGAAGATTGTGGTTGTTTCAAAAAAGTGAAGATCGTGGTAGCCCCTCACCCACACGTGTCCACTCAAGGATTACCAACGGTCTAGTGTATATAAACCCGCTGAGCCTTCTTCTTCCATGATATAGCACCCCGATAAAACTACTACTAAAAACCGCTTGAATTATCTACTACTTCCTGCATCATCATGATAGCATGCTCATGTCATATTGTCGCATTGCATTTGAGAATCATCATCATCATGCATGGTTTGCCTAAAACTATTTGCCAAAGGCTTACATTTGTTTTCTAAATAACTCCCTCTCTATTTCAAATCAAAACCCTGGTCTTTTCCTGATCTTTTATTTATCTAAAAATTATTTGCAGAAGTCTTCTGTATAAAAATAAACGAGCAAAGAAAAATAAAAATAAAATAAAGAAAATCTATTTTATCCGTGGAGGCAGTCCAGCCGGTCAAGCTAGAGGCCCAATCGACCAAACCACCTTCCACCCAGCACCTAAAACTAAACCCTAGCTACCACCAGCTCCACATCCATCTCACTCCCTGTCGCCAGGCACCCACACCCCGCGTTACACCATGGACGCACGCCCCCGCAGTGCACCGACACGACCCGGTCCTGCGTCCCTCTCCCTGGGCAAACCCTACCCCAACTACCATGCGTCGTAATCGGCCCAACCGCCTGGCACGTAATCCCCACAGCCCCCACCTAACGTCCTCGTCCCCGCGTGGACCACTCCTCTGCCCGCGATGCTCGCTTGTCCTGCGTCGTCCTCCCCACCGCCTGATGCCGCCGCTCTCTCCTGGGGCTCTCGCCAGAACCCACAAGGCCTGCGCCGCCGACCACTCTCCTCTTCGCTCCCCTGTTCGACCTCCCCTCGCGGAGCTCCTCGTCGCTGCAGCCCGTATGCCATGCGCCGCCCTCGCCCGCGACCGCCTCGCCACTAGTTCATCGCCCATGCCACATCTGCCTCCCATTGGCCCCGTCCTTTCTCGCCCATGCGAGCTCGTCGCCTTTGGCTGCCCTCTCCTTCTTTCCCTCCTGCAAGGCGCCAGACCCGCGAGCTTGTCGCCCAGCCTGTCCAGCGACAGTGCCGCCCCGCTTCCACGCCTCTCCATCCGTGACTCTGCGGGCTGCCTCCCTCAGTTGTGCCCCCCCCCCCCCCCCCGCAGATGTTTGACTCTGTGCATGTACGAGTTCTTTCGTAAAGATGTTGTTGTTATACAAGTTTGGCCCTTGAATATGTTATCGCGTGGGTCTAATGGTGGTGTAGTGGAGACCGTGTCCCGGTGGATTAGAACAAGAAGCTGGATAAAGACATAGATGTTGTCAACCCGATCTTCCAAAGACCCAGGTACTGCTCCAAGATCATCAACGTCACACAAAGTCGGAACTGCAAGGTCGCCCACATGGATGTCGTCGTACTCGGAGTTTGCCGTCACTAACCCGAAGACCACCAAGACCCTGACCCCGGAGCCTGAAGACCGATCCCGCCGAGATCCCCTTCACGAATGCCAAGGTCCTGCTCCTAGACTCTGAAGCCCGATCCTGGCGAACCAAACCCTCAGAACCATGATCGACGAGTCCCCTATGTGTGACCCTATCCTGGCATTAACGTGTTGCATACTAAATTATTCATGATGGCATACATATTCATGTGGTTTGGGAGTATTATGCCGATTCACCTCATAATTAAATATGGAGTGCATGTGCGGGCATTATTAGTCTCATATTGGCCCCATTTAAATTTGTGTAGCGAACCGATGACATATTTTGCTTGTTAAGACAACATTTAAATTGCGGGGTATCTATATAACTTGCACTGTCTAATTCATTGTCGGGACCTTGTTTCTGCTTAATATTGCCTAATTGCATCGCATCTTTACCATGTCATGCATCATGCCCGATCTTCTAGAGTTGTATTAAATAGTGCATCGAGTGTTTTCTTCTAGTGCTTTGCTTTTTCACGGATTAGGCCTTTGAGTGGATGCGAGTATCGACAAGCCTTTTGTATAATGTATCTTCGTTAGTGTTTCCGGGCGAGCATTGTCCCCCTTTCTACCTATTTTGTATTTATAGTCTTTATTTCCTCATGTTGATCTATTGCTATCTGTTTTGCGATGCTTTAATTTTCGTGCACCATTTATATTCCTTGCAGCCTCTATATTAACTAACTTGCACACATCCTATTGCCTATTGTTTGATAGTCAGCCAGCCTTGTGAGTCGTAGTTGCTTGCTCAGGTGCTGCTTCGCGTCGTTGTCGTTCCACCATTGATGGAAGTTTGGCACATGCTTATTGGTGGAGATGCATAATGGTGGAGATGATCATGGATTTCATTATAACTTGTTAAGTAAAATGCTGAAAATAGATATAATGGAGAGACACCGGTGGGTAATAGTCAATATTTGGTTTTTAGCCGCCCACTTGTGTCCACCTAGGACCTGAGTTCTTGACACCTATTCCGAGATCGAGCGCGCTAACCATAGATGGGTGTATGGGAACCACATTGGCTTACTACCTGATTCCAAAGTACTGTGCTGGGGCCACAAAGTAGTTTGGGGCTTTATTACTATCCTGTACTTATGCCATGCTTTACTGCTTTATGTATAATTGCACGTGGAGCGCCTGTACTGTTTAGGAATCTGATGACCCACAAGTATAGGAGGTGTATCGCAGTATTTTCGATAAGTAAGAGTGTCAAACCCAACGAGGAGAAGAAGGTGTTGACGAGTGGCTTGGAGAAGGAATTCTTTGTGAATACTTAGCAAACAGATTTTTAGGGGTTTTTGATAATGCAGATAAATAAAGTACGAGTAAATAAAAGACAATGATAATAAATGCAGCAAGTGGCCCAATCCTTTCTTTAGCAAAGGACAAGCCGGTTGTATTACTTAAGATGACCAAACGTTCTTGAGGACACACGGGAATATCGTCAAGTGCTTTCGCTTCATAAAGTTGATTAATCTTCTTTAGTTTGGTAAGTGTTGTCTAGGTGAACCTGTGCTAATATACTGACCTTCCTAGGACTAATACATACTTGTGATTAAACCCCTTGCAAGCATCCACAAGTACAAGAAAACAACTAAGATAAAAACCTAACCACGGCTTTAAACTCTGAGATCTTACACTCCCTTGTGCAAAGGTTTCTTAACGGGGGTTTAGGTTTCTGTCACTCCGGCAACCCCTAAGATTAGTAGCCAAATACACAATGCATTCCCCTAGGCCCATAAAGGTGAAGTGTCATGTAGTCGACGTTCACATCATACCACTAGAAGAATAACACCACAACTTAAATAACAAACTATTGAATCTTTCTCAACACAATTCCACTACTAACAACATGGCTTCTCCCATGACCTCAAGAACTAAACGAACTACTCACAAGACATCATATGGATCAAGATCAGAGATGAAATAATGATAAGTAACAATCTGAACATAACGATAATTCAATGGTTCCACTCAATAGCATCAACTACAACAAGTAATCAACACTGGGAAAGTTTCCCCTAAGAACTATGCAAGATTCAACCCAATTTTTAGAGCGGTACAGAGTGGTGATGATGGTGCTGGTGCAGATGATGATGGAGATGATGATGATGATGATCCCAATGAAGTCCAGCTTGATGGTGGTGTTGATGGAGACGATCTCCCTCTTCGGGAAGGAATTTCCCCGGCAGATTTCTGCCTGCCGGAGAGCTCTTTCTCTCTCTGTAGTTTTCCGCCCCGCAGAGGCGGCAGAATCTTTCTGTGGTCGCTCCCCAAGGCTTAGGGTCTGGAGGTGGGCCAGGGTGGCCACACCACCTGGTGACGCGGCCAGCGGTAGCCCGCGCTAGGGGGTGGTGTGGGCCCCCTGTGGCCCAACTCCGCTCCCCCTTCTGGCATCCTTCGTCTTCTAGAAAAATAGGATTTTCCATGTATTTTCTGGAATTTTCTGATCTTCGTGAATTTCGCTTCCAAATAGTGCCTTTTCCATCAGAATCCTGACTTCAGCGGTCCATCCTCAAAAAGTCATCAACCATGCAAAAACAGATGAAATAACATAAGTATCATCTCTTAATATGAAATATATCAATGAATAACAGTAAATTATGATATAAATAGTGATACAAAATGGACGTATCAACTCCCCAAGCTTAGACTTCACTTGTCCCCAAGCGAAAACTGAGGTCAATAAATATGACCTCAGGTTTATGGTGTGAAGAGTCGATAAAAGAATATGGACAAGAAGCATCACATTCATCAATACATAAATCATAATAGAAGACAACTCACTATTATATAACTTAACTTGCAATAAGTAAAGGAAACACAATAAAGATACATAAAGTAAATCATAGTTGGTAATGGCAAACTTTGCTCTTGGTTAAAGGATAGTTAACAATTTAGAGGAGTTCAATCATAAAGGGATTTTCAATGATAGCTTTCAAAGTAATATTCACTAAGATAAGAGCAATGTGCAAAACAAGGAACATAAGAAACATGATTGAATAAATCATCATATGAATGAATGAAACACAACAACTCAAAATACTTGCTGAGATAGAAAGGAATATGTTTACTAACTCAACTAGAATGTAAAAGATAGGCCTTCACAGAGGGAAGCAGGGATCTCAAGTTTCATAAAGAGCTTCCAAAAATTATGGTACTTATTAGCTTTCAGCTCTCATTGCCCCTATCATAAGCATCTTTTAGGTGATTAAGGTTAAAGTGAACAAACTATGGAGTATATGCTTGACAAAGTATAAGTTGACAATCTCATGTCCCTTGAATACGAGGGCCGCTCCTCATGCTACTCAAGTTTAGTTACCGGTAAGTTCTTGTCATAGTAAGTACATGTGTATCATAGAGAACCGCCAGCGGGGTACCCCTTGCACATGATACAGGAGCTACCCCATAATCAGAATGACAAGGCAATCAGACAATGAGCATCTCAGCAATCTTCTTATTTACCATGGGAAAATGGTGCTTTTTTCTCTCTTTCCTCTTTTCTCATCTCTTTTTTTTCTTTTTCTCAATCTCTATCTCTTTTTTTAGAAGAAGAATGCTTCATAGATTGCTCACTATGGTGATGCTGCAAGTTTCCACCATGATTAGGCATGACTTAGGCTAGTGGCCCAGGCGTTTTTCTAACACACATACATAACTCCATGGACTTACAATATCCCCTTTCATTTCACACCGACGACATCCATAAACAAAAGAGCATGATATCAACTGGGTACAATGTACAAGTGCAATGTTGAAAGCGTTCCCCATGACAGCATGGTTCTGCTAATCCCCAACGTATAAGTGCAAGCATATACAACTTAGATGACACAATGGTTGAAGTTTATTAGGTGCAATAAAAGTAAAGTGCACCTTCAAGTTCATGAGAGCTTTAATCACTAATTTTCACATAACAAGTTTAATTCGGAAGGTAGATAAAAACATGAATTTACTTGGAATAGCAATAGTGCTAATAGGTAGGTATGGTGGACACAAATGTCATAGGTTTTGGTTTAAGGATTGGATGCACGAGAAGCATTCCCTCTCAGTACAGGTTTTTGGCTAGCAAGGCTGGGTAACAAGCATAAGAGTTGAAGGAAACAAACATACAAGTGATAAAAACAAACATGCAATCTTCCTTGGAAGCACAAAAGATCTTAACTAGAGAATACTAAGCTTATGAGCAAATCAAGAAAGATGATGAAATTACATTTCTTAAGAGTACTTTTATCTTTTTCATTAAATTCTCATAATAGTGTTGCCACTGACCGAGGCAGGTTTGCCAAAACCAACTAAATTTACTTAAAGATCCCAAAGTGATACCAATACTAACAACAAGATCAATCATATAATAGTAATTGAAAACTAAAATAAAATATGCAGAAGAGTAAATGAAAGAACTTCTCATTAATATTTCATATCGGCAACTCACACCAAGGGATAGATAGATATCTAACGAAAAGGGAGACATTTCCATAATGCAAACCATCCTATATGATAACTTCTCTATTCATGATATGACTCTACTAAAAAGGTAAAAAGATAAAAGATAGTGATATGATACCGCGGCACTCCCCCAAGCTTGGAACAAACCAAGGGGATGCCAAAACCCGATGACGAATTACTCCTTCGGTGGTGGTGGTGTTCTCTCGATGAGCTTTTCAATCAATTTTCTCAAATCCTCAATCTCGATGGCGAGAGTACGAATCAACTCTGAGTTGTTCTCAATGCGGTTCATGATCAGGTCGGGCTATGAATCCCAGCTCTTGCGATTCTTTCCCCACTCTTCCTCCTTGAAGGCTTCTTTTCCTGCATGGTTAGAACGGGGCATATCCCAATTGGAGGGTAGTTTCTCCTTTGGCATATTCTGGAATTGATGCTCATGGATAAGGGTATGGAAGGGATTCTTGGTGCATGGAGAAGGTGACCGCGAAGCCAAGCAATGACGCGGAGTCTTCCCTCAAGTGGACATTTGTGTAGTCCTTTTGAACCTGGCAGGGTTTGTCATCACTCCAATGCTTGCAATGGTGGTGCTGGTGTGCGGATGTTGGTCTTCCTTTGCCTCCTCTTCAACTTCACTATCGATCTCCTCCTCCTGCTCAGAGTCTTGGAGATCCTCCTCCGCGGGCTCCTTGCCCTTATCGTTGGTGGAGACCATTGTGCTTCTAAACTTTGAGAATAGTTCCTGGCAGAAACAGATCGAAACAAAAACACACGAGAACACGATATATGAACATCAGGGGATCCGGGGGATTATATATTACGAAGTTTTACAACAAAAGGAAGGTATTGGGAGAAAACGGGTCGGAGACGGGCTCCAGGGCGGCCACACCCCCTGGTGGCACGGCCAGGTGGGCCCGCGCCACGAGGTGGTGTGAGCTACCTGGGCTCTGTTTCCATCCCTCTTTCGACTCATTGCTTTCCATGTTAGATAAAAACTGCAAAAATATAAATTGACAGATTTTTCGCGGACCTTTTCTTACCAGAACTGTTACCTATTCAAAAACAGACTCTGCAGGTCTCTAAAGTTGGTCTTTGATAAATTCTTCCGGAATTACCGCTTGAATAAAATCAATATCTTCATTGTAAGAATCTCCAGAAATATAGTCCTTGAGTCTCTGACCATTCACCACTTGTGTAGTGTTATCTTTTAGGGAAGAAATTTTTATTGCACCTGAATGATACACCTCTTCAATAACAAATGGTCCTTCCCATTTTGAGAGTAGTTTTCCTGCAAAAATCTGAGACGAGACCTATACAATAGAACCTTCTCACCAACATGGAACTCTCTTTTAAGAATTCTCCTGTCCTGCCATTTTTTAACTTTTTCTTTAAATAGTCTAGCATTTTTGTATGCTTCACTCCTCCACTCGTCTAACGAACTTAAGTCAAATAATCTATTCTCACCAGCAAGTTTGAAGTCTCTATTAAGTTCTTTCACTACCAATAAGCTTTGTGTTCTAATTCTAAAGGCAGGTGGCAAGCTTTCCCATAAACCATTTTGTAAGGAGATATCCCCATAGGATTTTTATAAGCAGTTCTATAAGCCCATAAACATCATTCAATTTTTTAGCGCAATTTTTTCTAGATCTATTAACAGTCTTTTGCAAGATGGATTTAATTTCTCTATTTGATAGTTCTGCTTGCCCACTAGTTTGGGGATGATAAGATGAAGCAATTCTATGATTAACATCGTATTTAGCAAGGGTCTTTCTGAAACCACCATGAATGAAATGAGCACCTCCATCAGTTATAAGATATCTAGGCACTCCAAATCTAGGAAAAATAATATCCTTAAGCATTTTCAAAGAGGTCTCACCATCAGCACTTTTCGTAGGTATGGCTTCTACCCATTTAGTAACATAGTCAACAGCAACAAGAATATGTGTATATCCTTTTGAAGGGGGGAAAGGACCCATAAAGTCAAATCCCCAACAATCAAATGGTTCAATAACAAGAGAGTAATTCATAGGCAGTTCATTGCATCTAGAAATATTACCGACTCATTGACATTCATCACATGATAAGACAAATTTTATTGCATCTTTGAAAAGGGTAGGCCAGTAAAAACCTGATTGTAGAACCTTATATGCAGTTCTATCTCCTGCATGATGTCCTCCGTAGGCACTACCATGACATTTCTGCAATATCTCTTTTTGTTCAAATTCTAGAACACATCTTCGCATAATACCATCTACTCCCACTTTATATAAATGTGGGTCATCCCAAAAATAATGCCTCAAATCGTAAAAGAACTTCCTTCTTTACTGTGCTGTAAAAGTTGGAGCCAAATACTTGGAAACAATAAAGTTAGCGTTATCAGCATACCAAGGACTCCCTCGCGAACTTACCCCTACTATAGCCAATTGTTCATTTGGGAAACTATCATTAACAGGCACAGGATCAAAGGAGATGTTTTCCAAACGAGGTAAATTATCAGCAACAGGATTTTCAACATGTTTCCTATCTACAATATGTAGGTCGAATTCTTGTAGAAGCAACACCCATCTAATAAGCCTAGGCTTAGCATCTTTCTTTGTCATAAGGTATTTAATAGCAGCATGATCAGTATGAATGGTAACTTTTGAATCAACAATATAAGGTCTAAACTTATCACAAGCAAAAACAATAGCTAAGAACTCTTTTTCAGTAGTAGCATAATTCTTTTGAGCAGCGTCAAGAGTCTTACTAGCATAATGGATAACACTTAACTTTTTATCTATTCGTTGCCCAAGAACAACACCTACAGCAAAATCACTAGCATCGCACATGATCTCAAAGGGTAAGTTCCAATTAGGTGGTTGGACAATAGGAACGGTAGTTAAAGCTTTCTTTAGAGTTTCAAAAGCTTCCTTACAATCATCATCAAAAATAAAGGGTACATATTTTTGGATAAGATTAGTAAGGGGTTTTGATATCTTGGAGAAATCTTTAATAAACCTTCTATAGAAACCAGCATGACCAAGGATACTATGAATACCTTTAACGTCCCTAGGACAAGGCATTTTCTCAATTGCTTCAACTTTGGCTTTACCAACTTCAATGCCTCTTTCGGAAATTTTATGTCCAAGGACAATTCCTTCATTGACCATGAAGTGGCATTTCTCCCAATTAAGAATAAGATTAGTTTCCTCACATCTCTACACAACTTTATCAGGGTTGTGCAGACAATTATCAAAAGAAGTTCCATAGA
The DNA here is from genome assembly GCA_916181665.1 of Avena sativa. Lineage (NCBI taxonomy): Eukaryota > Viridiplantae > Streptophyta > Magnoliopsida > Poales > Poaceae > Avena > Avena sativa. The sequence continues at coordinate 376,379,732 of OV702289.1, read as the reverse complement.
CAGAAAAATCGTCCATGAAAACCTCCAAAATTTCTTCACAAAAACCATGAAAGATAGCAGGCATGCACCTTTGAAAAGTGGCAGGAGCATTACACAAACCAAAAGACATTCGCCTATAAGCATATGTTCCATAAGGGCACGTAAAAGTAGTTTTTTCTTGATCTTGTTGTTTAACAGCAATTTGAGAGAACCCAGAGTATCCATCAAGAAAGCAAAAATAGGTCTTTTTAGACAATCTTTCTAACATTTGATCAATATGAGGCAGTGGGTAATGATCTTTCTTAGTAACTTTATTAACCTTTCTGAAGTCAATGCAGATCCTCTAACCTACTACTATTCTTTGGGGGATAAGCTCATTATTCTCATTTGGCACAACAATAATTCCCCTTTCTTAGGGACACAATGAACAAGACTAACCCATTCACTATCAGCAATAGGATAAATAATACCAGCATCCAGGAGTTTTAATACCTCATTTCTTACCACTTCCTTCATCTTAGGATTTAAACGATGTTGATGTTCCACCACTGGTTTTGCATCGGGTTCTATATTGATAGCGTGTCGACATATAGTAGGGGAAATCCCTTTTAAATCATCAAGTGTATAGCCCATAGCTCCTCGATGTTTCTTCAATACTTCTAATAATCTTGCCTCTTCCTTCCCTGAAAGTTTAGAACTAATAATAACAGGATATATTTTTTTATCATCAATGTAAGCATATTTACGATCGTCAGGTAAAGGTTTTAGATCGAAAACCGGATCCTTTTTAGGTGAAAATGTGGTACCCAAATCTTCCACAAACAAGTTATGCTTAAGAAAGGTTGATGACGGAGAATCTCATTAATCTCATTCCTTTCCTCCATGAAGATCTCACTTTCGTGGTCTTCCATAAATTGCTACAAAGCATTGTTAGGAGCAAGAGAAATAGAAGCAAGTTGTTCAACTTTAAAATCCTCATTAGGAATCTCATTTTCATAAGGAACTTTAGTAAATTTCAAAAAATTGAACTCATAAGATTCCCCATCAAATTTAGTTAAAATTTTCTCCCTTTTATAGTCTCTGATGGCTCCACGCGTGTTCAAAAAAGGTCTACCAAAAATGATAGGATAGGTTTTACTAGCAGCTGAACCAAGTACTAGAAAATCAGCAGGATATTTAATCTTACCACAAAGAACTTCCACATCTCTTACAATACCAATGGGAGAGATGGTCTCTCTATTTGCAAGGTGAATAACCACATCAATTTCTTCAAGTTCGCATGGACTTATTTCATGCATAATTTCTTTGTAAAACTCATAAGGAATAACACTTGAACTTGCACCAATATCACATAAACCATAATAACAATGATCACCAATTCTAACAGAAAGCACATGGACACTAGATTTTCTAGTTCTATTAAGATGTGAGACAATATTAGAAGCATCCTCAGAGAAGATAATATGTCCATCTTCTACACTTTTAGTGACAAGGTCTTTCACAATTGCTACTGCAGGTTCAATGTTTATTTGTTCATCGGGTTTTACAGCTCTATTTGTACTTTTATTAATTACACTAGTTATCGAATGCTCCTTTATTTTATCCGGGAAAGGTATTTTCTCAATATAAGGTTCATGTAAGATATGATCAGTAGTGCAAACTTCAGTACTTCTAACAGGAGCACAATCAACAATACCCTTATATGGTGCATGATACTTGTTCCATTCTCATTTTGGAATTTCAATATAAGAAGCAAAATCCTTAAAATAGTTTGCAATAACTTGAGAGTCTATACCATAAGCATCATTAATATTACGAAAGTCATCAGTTCCCATAAAAGATTTAATGCATTCATAATCATAATTTATACTTTACTTTCTTCCTCTATCATTCTCCCATGCTTTAGCATTGTCTTGAATACGGTCTAGAAGATCCCATTTAGCTCCTTCTTCCATGCGTGTAAATGATCCAGCACAAGAAGCATCCAATAGATCCTTATCATGAAGAGAAAGTCTTGCATAAAAGTTATTGATAATAATATTGTTGGGGAGCTCATGAATAGGACATTTGAGCATTAGTAACTTTAATCTCCCCCAAGCTTGAGATGTATCTCTCCATCAAGAGGCCAAAAGTTGTATATTTGATTCCGATCTTTATGAATCTCACTATGAGGATAAAGTTTAGAATAAAAGAGAGGTACAGTTTCCTCCCATTCAAGAGCTTGACCATTTTTTAGCAGCTTATACCATTCCTCATCTCTTCCTTTTAGTGATAATGAGAATAACTTCTTCTTGACTTGATCTGTTGTAATACCTGCACACTTGAACAACTCGCATAATTCGTGTATAAAGTGCAAATGATCACCGGGATGGACCGTTCGATCTCCAAAATAGTAGTCATCCATAACACGATCAACAATTCTTGTAGTTATTTTAAAAGTATCATTTTCAGCAGGTGGAGGTTCATCTACTACCTTAGCAGTGTTAGTAACATTACGAAATAAGAAACTAAGTCAATTATCCATATTGAAATAAAGTAACTAACAGAAGTAAACAATACTCACAGTAAAATTTTCCTTTACCAGTTCCACTCTCCAATAGCGCTCCACTCCTCGGCAACGATGCCAAAAAATAGTCTTGATGACCCACAAGTATAGGGGGTGTATCGCAGTATTTTCGATAAGTAAGAGTGTCGAACCCAACGAGGAGCAGAAGGTGTTGACGAGTGGCTTGGAGCAGGAATTCTCTGTAAATACTTAGCAAACGGATTTTTAGATTTTTTTAATAATGTAGATAAATAAAGTACGAGTAAATAAAAGATAATGATAATAAATGCAGCAAGTGGCCCAATCCTTTCTTTAGCAAAGGACAAACCGGTTGTATTACTTAAGATGACCAAACGTTCTCGAGGACACACGGGAATACCGTCAAGTGCTTTCGCTTCATAAAGTTGATTAATCCTCTTTAGTTTGATAAGTGTTGTGTGGGTGAACCTATGCTAATGTACTGACCTTCTTAGGACTAATACATACTTGTGATTAAACCCCTTGCAAGCATCCGCAAGTACAAAAAAGTAATTAAGATAAAAACTAACCACAACTTTAATCTCTGAGATCCTACACTCCCTTGTGCAAAGGTTTTCCTAACGGGGGTTTAGGTTTCTGTCACTCCGGCAACCCCTAAGATTAGTAGCCAAATACACAATGCATTCCCCTAGGCCCATAAAGGTGAAGTATCATGTAGTCGACGTTTACATGACACCACTAGAAGAATAACATCAAAACTTAAATAACAAACTATTGAATCTTTCTCAACACAATTCCACTACCAACAACATGACTTCTCCCATGTCCTCAAGAACTAAACGAACTACTCACAAGACATCATATGGATCAAGATCAGAGATGAAATAATGATAAGTAACAATCTGAACATAACAATAATTCAATGGTTCCACTCAATAGCATCAACTACAACAAGTAACCAACATCGAGAAAGTTTCCCCTAAGAACTATGCAAGATTCAACCCAATTGTACAGCGGTACAGAGTGGTGCTGGTGGAGATGATGATGAAGATCCCGATGAAGTCCAGCTTGATGGTGGTGTTGATGGCGACGATCTGCCTCTCCGGGAAGGAATTTCCCTGGCAGATTTCTCCCTGTCGGAGACCTCTTTCTCTCTTTGTAGTTTTCCGCCCCGCGGAGGCGGCGGAATCTTTTTGTCGTTGCTCCCCGAGGCTTAGGGTTTAGTGGGGATAATATATGCCAAAGAGGAGAGCTGGAGGTGGGACAGGGTGGCCACACCACCTGGTGGCGCGGCCAGGGGTGGCCCGCGCCAGGGGTGGTGTGGCCCCCTATGGCCGAACTCTGCTCTCCTTCTGGCATCCTTCATCTTCTGGAAAAATAGGACTTTCTATGTATTTTCTGGAATTTTCTGATCTTCGCGAATTTCGCCTCCAAACAGTGCCTTTTTGATCAGAATCCCGGCATCATGGTCCATCCTCCAAAAGTCATCAACCATGCAAAACAGATGAAATAACATAAGTATCATCTCTTAATATGAAATATATCAATGAAACAGTAAATTATGATATAAAATAGTGATGCAAAATGGATGTACCAGAATCCCATGCCACATTTCCACTATATCGACAAGCCCAGTCACACTTTCAGATTCCTAGTCGTTTACATCCGTCGCCACATACCCTGGGTCCGTATCGGAGATGGCCGACTTCATTGCGGGTAGCTTAGTAGGGTGGCCCCCATGTACTTGCTATGGGTCTAGAAAACATCGTGTCTGAGGCCCCGTCGCATACCGTTCGGTGTATGTTCAGGATCTTGCTCATATCCGGATCTGATAATAAGGGTTGAAGTGCGTGTGGATACTTTGGTGCACTCCTGCAGGGTTAAATCTTTTCGAAAATCCGTGTCCGCGGTTATGGACGACTTGGAGGACAGTTTCTCGATCATAGACAACTATAATTAAAGAATTGTTGTTACAATATGACTTGTATATGATATGACTAGTAAGTTGGATAACCACCATGGAATGAATGAATAAAACTGCCAACTGTGTGAGTTTTCCTCGACATGACTTCCTTGTTTGGTCTCGAGGGGGAAATACTAGGATGGGTGTGTTTGGTGTTAGTATCAGGTGGTTCCGAATAGGTCTTTCTTATCCCTCTCTAATAGCCGATAGTTGTATCGAGTCTCAATAGGTTGTTTAGTGTATGCTTCGCTACCGCTTCAGTCCACCATACCTATGTAGGCGAAAGCCGCCGAATTTTAGACTCACCATGTACTGGCCTCAGTACTGACTGCTCTCTTTTTTCCTTTGGCCTTTGTTGGCACCCCTTTTGTTTTAGCAGGTTTGAGATCGACGTTGTTAGCAGAGTTACCCTTCCAGCTTGGCCTGGGCAGGGTTATGGACGCCATTGGTTATTCTTCAGGGGTCTTAGCCCCATTTGCATATTATCCATACTCAGATGTTGTATCGTTTTCAAGGTTATTTGGATCCTTGTACTATATATCTGTATTCTTGACGCATGGAGTTGTTGTTGTATATATATGTTCTGTGGGTTCCATCGTGGACTATTGTGTAATGATATTACTTCATTTTCTACCAGCACGCAAGTGCCTGGTGGGCATCTTTGAATCGTTTCTATGCGAGTTTGGTGGGAATCGCTAAAACTTTCATAGAGCTGATTTGATGGTGTTACAAAGTGGTATCCGAGCTCAAAAATTGCGATACCCCACTGGTCCAGCCTGTAGGATAACCTAGCTAACGGACGATGTAGAGTGTTAGAACTATTTTACAAAATCGGTTGGATAGATCTGATTAGGTCTGTTTTTACTCCTTACCCCTATGCTATTCTCCTCTTACCCCTACGTGTTTGAATCTGTTCTCTTATATTTCTTCGAGTCCAGGATTTCTCGTGGGTGAGTTTTCGTCGTACCTTCAGGGTTTCTCTTCCTCCCTTTTATAACGGTGGAGCTATAATCATCGAATCTGCATCTCTTCTATTGTACCCTTCATCCAATCTTTTTGGTTCTTAAACTCTTTATCTGTATGTGCCCCTTTAAGGATATTCGAATGGTTGAAGAACATATGAGAAGGATGAGCATTGGTGAAGTTGGAGTATACCTTGAGCATGTATTATTCATGCCAATGGAACCATCACAGAACCTAACCATTGTGTCTTTTCATATAATTTCTTTGTATCATCCGGTGTTTTCCAACGCGACAACATCATCTACGTCAGATTCGATGAAGATCCTCAATCATTCCTTTGTTTCCGAACATCGCGTGTGAAGATCTTCGGTCCAAATCCGAGAATGGGTTGCATGGTTTTCTACTGCATGTGCGGAGTAATAGTTTGGGTGCGTGATGGATTGGCCCCATGTCAACTGCTCATTCTATTGGTTCTTGTACATTGAAGTGGATTAGGTGGAACCTATTTTCTCTCCTTTTATCGAAGTTAGAGGTGGCCTTATCTTTTGAGATATTTATCTTCGACTTTGATTCTCCGGAGTGTTCCCTTAACGAACGTGAGCAACGACCCTTGTTGGTAGCATCGCCGGATTCAAGATGGAGCAATGATCTTTGTTAGTGGTGTGGCGAGGATCTACACGAAGCAAGAAGAGTCTGACCACCGTCCTTCTTCCTTGGACCATGAGGCGGATCTCGAGGGCGAGATCCCGTGTTAGTGGTGTCGAATTGTAGCACCCTGGTAAAACCACTACTAGAAAATCGTTTCAGTTGTCTACTACTTTGTGAATCATCATGATAGAATGATTATGTCATCATGACGCATGGCATTTGAGCATCATCATCATGCATGGTTTTCCTAAAACTATTTTCCGAAAGCCTATATTTGTTTTCTAAAACCCTCTCTATTTCAAATCAAAATCCTGGTCTTTTCCGGATCTTTTAGTTATCTAAAAACTATTTAAAAAGTCTTTTTTATAAAAATAAACGAGCAAACAAAAATAAAAATAAAATAAAGAGAAACAATTTTCTTCGGGGAGGTAGTCCAGCCCGGTCAAGCCAGATGCCCAACCGGCAAAACCATCTACCACCCGGCACCTAAACCAAACCCTAGCTACCACCAGCTCCACTTCCATCTCACTCCCTACCGACAGGCACCCACACCGCGTCACACCATGAACGCACGCCCCCGCAGTGCACCGACATGACCCGGTCCTGCGTCCCTCTCCCCACCCGGCGCACACCCCGCCCCACCTACCCTGCGTCGTAACCGGCACCACCCCCACCTACAATCCTCGTCCCCGCGTGGCCCGCTCCTATGCCTGTGATGCTCGCTCGCCCCCCGTCGTCCTCCCCACCGCCCGATGCCACCGCTCTCTCCCGGGGCTCTCGCCGGAACCCGTAAGGCCTGCGTCGCCAGCCACTCTCCTCTCCGCTCCCCTGTTTGACTTCCCCTCGTGGAGCTCCTCGTCGCTGCGGCCCGTCTGCCATGTGCCACCCTCGCCCGCGACCGCCCCGCCACCAGTACCTTGCCCAGGCCGCGTCTACCTCCTGCTGGCCCTGTCTTTCCTCGCCCCTGCGAGCTCGTCGCCATTGGCCGCCCTGTCCTTTTACCCTCCTGCACGGCGCCAGACCCGTGAGCTCGCCGCCCGGCCTGTCCAGCGCCAGCGCCGCCCCGCTTCTGCGCCTCTCCGTCCTTGACTCTGCGGGCCGCCTCCTGCAGCTGTGGCTCTCACTGCCCCTGCGCCGGTGCCCCCCGAGCACCACCTCGACATTTCTCTATCCTCGCCATACGTACCCGTGCCCCCACTGCCTCCCGGGCGCCCATCCCTGCAGCAGCACACCCGTCCCTGACCCTCTGTGAACGTCGTCGCCCCGCGTCGACCGGGCCTCCCTCCTGCTCGAGCCGCAGCCTCTAGGGACAGCCGCCACCCCAAGATCTGCTTCGTTGTGTCTAGTTCGAGCTCTCCCTTGAGATGTTTGACTCTGTGCATGTACGAGTTCTTCCGTAAAGATGTCATGGAGTTGATGTTGCTGTTGTTATACAAGTTTGGCCCTCGAATATGTTATCGCGTGGGTCTAATGGTGATGTAGTGGAGACCGCGTCTCGGTCTATTAGAACAAGAAGCTGGATAAAGACATAGATGTCGTCGACCCAATCTTCCAAAGACCTAGGTACGGCTCCAAGATCGTCAACATCGCACAAATTCGGAACTCCAAGGTCGCCCACATGGATGCCGTCATATTCAGAGTTTGTCGTCACGAACTTGAAGACCACCAAGACCCCGACCCTGGAGCCCGAAGACCGATCCTACCGAGGTTCCCTTCACGAACGGCATGGCCCTGCTCCCGGAGTCCGAATCCCAATCCCGGCGAACCAAACCCTAGGAATCAAGATCACCGAGTCCCCCTTATTTTTATAAAATATGGCATTCACCCCGTTGCATACTAAATTATTCATGATGGCATACATATTCATGTGGTTTGGGAGCATTATGCCGATTCGTCTCATAATTAAATATGGAGTGCATATGCGTGCTTTTCTAGTCTCATATTGACTCCATTTAAATTTGTGTAGCGAACCGATGACATATTTTGGCTTGTTAAGACAACATTTAAATTGCGGGGTATCTATATAACTTGCACCGTCCAATTAATTGTCGGGACCAAGTTTTCTCTTAATATTACCTAATTGCAATGCATCTTTACCATGTCATGCATCATACATGCATCATGCCTAATCTTCTGCCGTAGTATTAAATAGTGCATCCAATGTTTTCTTCTAGTGCTTTGCTTCTTCATGGATTAGGCCATTGAGTGGATGCGAGTATCGACAAGTCCTTCGGATAATGTATCTTCGGCAGTGTTGTCAAGCGAGCATTCTCCCCCTGTTGATCTATTGCTATCCGTGTTGCAATGTTTTAGTTTTCGTGCACCATTTATATTCCTTGTAGCCTCTATATTGCCTTGGACACATCCTATTGCCTATTGTTTGATAGTAAGCCGGCCTTGCGAGTCATAGTTGCGTGCTCAGGTGCTGCTTCGCGTTGTTGTCGTTCCAACATTGATGGATTGTTGGCACATGCTTAATGGTGGAGATCCTTAATGGTGGAGATGATCATGGCTTTCATTATAACTTGTTAAGTAAAATGTTGGAAATAGATATAATGTAGAGGCATCGGTGGGTAATAGTCAATATTTGGTTTTTCACCGCCCACTTGTGTCCACCTAGTACCAGAGTTCTTGACACATGTTCTGAGATCGAGCGCGTTAACCACAGGTGGGCGTGTGGGCACCCTATCGGCTTACTACCTGATTCCAAAGTATTATGCTGGGGGTCACAAAGTAGTCCAGGGCTTTATTACTATCTTGTACTTATGCCATGCTTTACTGCTTTATTTATGATTGCACGTGGAACGCCTGTACTGTTTAGGAATCCCATGCCACGTTTCTGCTGTATCGATAAGCTCAGTCACACTTTCGGGTTCTCAGTCGTTTACAACCATCGCCACATACCCTGGGTCCATATCAAAGACGGTCGACTTCATTTCAGGTAGCTTAGTGGGGTGGCCCCCATGTACTTGCTTTGGGTCTAGGAAACGTCGTGTCTGAGGCCCCATCGCATACTGCTGGGTGTATGTTCAGGATCTTACTCATATTCGGATCTGATAATAAGGGTTGAAGAGCGCGTGGATACTTTGGTGCACCCCCACAGGGTTAAATCCTTTCAAAAATCCATGTCCGCAGTTATGGACGACTTAGAGCACAGTTTCTCGATCATAGACGTCTTGTATCCGGTATGACTAGTAAGTTGGACAACCACCATGGAATGAATGAATAAAACTGCCAACTGTGTGAGTTTTCCTCGGCATGACTTCCTTGTTTGGTCTCGAGGCGGAAATACGAATATGGGTGTGTTTGGTGTTAGTATCAGGTGGTTCCGAATAGGTCTTTCTTATCCCTCTCTAATAACCGATAGTTTTATTGAGTCTCTATAGGTTGTTTAGTGCATGCTTCGCTGCCACTTCAGTCCACCATACCTATGTAGGTGAGAGCCGCCGAATTCTAGACTTGCCATGTACTGGCCTCAGTACTGATCGCTCTCTTTTTCCTTTGCCCTTTGTCGGCACCCCTTTTGTTTTAGCAGGTTTGAGATCGACGTTGTTAGCAGGGTTACCCTTCCGGCTTGGCCCAGGCAGGGTTATGGATGCCATTAGTTATTCTTCAGGGCTCTTAGCCCCATTTGCATCTTATCCGTACTCGGATGTTGTATCATTTTCATGGTGATTTGGATCTTTGTACTGTATATCTATATTCTTGAGTCATGGAGTCGTTGTTGTATATATATGTTTTGTGGGTTCCATCGTGGACTATTGTGTAATGATATTACTTTGTTTTCCACCAGCAGGCAAGTGTCTGGTGGGCATCTTTGAATCGTTTCTATGCAGGTTTGGCGGGAATCTCTAAAACTTTCATAGAGCCAATTCGAGGGTGTTACACATGATCTCCTGTAATTTTCCCCAATCTGTCTAGTCCCAAAACACCAATCTACACCTTCTGAAGGTCCTTCGCTTGCACCACCGCCTTCCCTAGGTGCGCCATGTAGCGTACGCATGGAGACGAGGCGGAGGTGAATCCAGTTGGAGGCACAGCAGCAGATGGCTCGGTCATCGCCGAGCAGGCGGAGGCGTCTTCTCCAGGCACGCACGCTGCTCATCGCCACTCCGTCGAGGCTTCAAGCTCATCCGTCCAGCAAGTAGCCGTCACCATCGAGCAGTAGGTGGTCGACAACGTCGTGGTGCCAGCGACAGATCTGGATGAGGAGTAGGCGGCGGGCGGAGGCAACCCGGTGCTCTACATCAATGACCCTATCCTCCACCAAGAAATCATCAATGCAATCACAGAGAATGACGAGTTCAAGGAGGAGGTCCCCGATGAGGAGTCTGAGGTACTACATTGCTAGCTTATCTAGTCGTAGCTGCAGATTTCACTGTTTATACCTAGTATTTGCTCAATCGTCTATAGATTCTTTTGTTCTTGATGTATGGTAGTATATATATATGGTTTGAACGGTCAATTGATGCAGCTGCCATCTAGTCACAAAACCCCAATCCGTCTAGTCACAAAACCCCAATCTGCTCATCAGCCATCTAGTAAATTTACATTTCCTTAACTCGTTGTTGTTCATACGGTTCTTCTTGTGCTGTAAATTTAATCGATCTATAACATTTGATTTACGGGTTTTAGGGTTTGCTAGTTGAGCGTTGATTTCGACACAAAACATGCATATAACATTACATTTATATTCCTTACTGAGGCCAATTGTTCAATTTTACCCCAAAAGAGTGCATGGGGAGACACATATATGATGGTGTCATAATTTTTTAGGGATTATGAGTGAACCTGAGGCAATGTACAAAAATATAAGTTGTGCAATTGGTACTTTGGTTTGCTAACTCCATCTCTAAATTTTTTATGAGGCCATAGATTTATTCTACACATATGAACTATGATCTTTGAACTGTTTCTCACTGAGGCTAATGATTGAAATTTGCCCCACAAGAGTACAAGGGAGACACATATGATGGTGTAATTTTTTACGTATGGGTTGGTGAACCTGAGGCAGCAATGTACACAAACAATATAGGTTGTGATGTTGGTACTTTGGTTTCGCCAACTCCATCTCTGAAAAAAATTATGAGATCTTTAATTATTCTTATATGGAACTAGATCTTTGAATTGTTTCTAATATTTGAATGATTTGTATCAAGCATATGTATATGCATGGTTTTGATGTATATTTAGGATTATTTTTGTACCTGAATATGTATATCCCTAAATATTGTTTCGTAGGATTACATTTCGATTTCCTATTATGGCCAATGAGTCAAATTTGCCCTAAAAGAGAGGCAGACACATTGGTGTTAGATTTTTTTAGGGATGAGTTAGTGAAGCTGGGGCAACATACAAGAACAATAAATTGTACAATTGGTACTTGGTTCACAAACGCTATCCCTGAAGAAACTTATGAGGTCCCCAGATTTATTCTACATTCATAGAACTATGATATTTGAATTATGTATTGCATGAATTCATAGTGTATAAGAATTACATTTCTGTTTGTCACCGTGGCTGATGATTGAAATTTTCCCCAAAAGAGTGCATGGGGAGACACATATGATGCTGTCGTTTTTTAGGGATGGGTTGGTGAACCTGAGGAAGCAATGTACACAAACAATATAAGTTGTGTTGTTGGTACTTTGGTTCACCAACTCCACCTCTGAAAAAATGTATGAGGCCCTTGATTTATTCTCACATGTAACTACAAGTATGATCTTTGAATTGTTTTTGATCTTTGAATGATTCGTTTGATGCATATGTATATGCATGGTTTTGATCATAAGTTTTTTCAACATGTACCTAAAGATTAATTGTTTGTTTTTATTTATAATTACAATATTTAGGATTGTTTTTATACCTGAACATGTATATCCACGAATATTGTTTCGTAGGATTACGTTTCAATTTATTATTGTGGCCAATGATTCAACTTTGCCCCAAAAGAGAGGCAGACACATTGGTGTCCGATTTTTTCAGGGATGAGGTAGTGAACCTAGGGCAATGTATAAGAATAATATAGGTTGTGCACTTGTTACTTGGTTCGCTTACGCCATCCCTAAAGAAACTTATGAATCTGCAATCTTTGTTCTACATACACTCTGATCCAATTAATTGTCATTTTGTTGAGATGAAATGATATATGAACTAGTCAAACTATTGTTGAGATGCTTTCTCTTTGTTATCAATTTAATATTGTCTTACATATATATGTTGTCAATTCTTGAGTTGTAATACATTTCAATTATATGTATGAGTTCTAAGTTATGTTCTTAAAAATCAATAAGAGGATTCTGATGAAGTGGACGATAGCAAGTACTTCAGGAACAACAAGAGCCGTTATGTGCGGAGGCAGTTACGGTGTGGGCAAATCCCTTTCTACCATAGGGGGTGTCTGTTTTGCCCATTCTGTGGTAGAGCCATCGACACAGACATCGATAGCATGATCGAACATGCGGTGGATATTGGCAAAAGCCGAGGCCAAAGGCATCAGCCGAAGACCTTGGCGAGGCACACAACCTTCGTCAAATTCCTCTAGAAATATGTTAAGACTGGCTTGTATCCCCTCGAGTAGGCTGTCCCGGCCTCCTACTGCTGCCCCTGCTTTTATTTTGTTGAAGTTAATTATTACCTGCTTGCATGTAAGACAATATATCCAAGATGTCTCTGGTGAACCTCGTCTGTATATATATATATATTAATCTACTCCTTTATATGGAGTTCCTTAAAATTTCTAGTGTTTAATTATATTACTGGTCATGCTCATGCACACTACCAAATATTTCTGGTGCTCAATTATATTATAATTTTCAAGGAATACATCAACAAGTTAAATTGGTCGAAATTTTGTATTAAAGTAGCTAAATGATCGCACATTGGCGCGGCAAAAGCCGAGGCCGAAGGTATCAACCGAAGACCTTGGTGCGGCACGCATCCTTCAGCAAATTCCTCTAGAATTATGTCAGGATTGGCATGTATTCCCTCAATAGGCTGTCCCGGCCTCCTGACGCTGCCCCTGCCCTGCTAGGCGTCTCCGTGTCCCGGCCTCCTACAGCTGCTCCTGCTTTTATTTTGTTTAAGTTAATTATTACCTATGGTTGAATGTAAGCTAATATATCCGCGGTGTCTCTAGTGAACCTCTTCTATATATATATACTCCTTTATATGGAGTTCCTTTAAATTTTCAGTGTTCAATTATATTACTGATCATGCTCATGCACATTACCAAATTTCTAGTGCTCAATTATATTATAATTGTCAAGGAATACATCAACAAGATTTTAAATTGGTGGAAAATTCGTATTGAAGTAACTAAATGATCTCACATCTGCATTACTTTATTCTATAACAGGTATTGACATTACTGTATTCAACAACGTGTTGCCGCCGCCCAGCTCCAAATTCGCTTAGAGGTTCAACATGGTAGAACTTGAGCTCATGAGGGTACAACTCCCATAGAGACCTCGACAGGGGTGGCAAAATTTGTGCGGATGCGACCACGGCGACGGCAAGCTCGGATTCTGGAGGAGGATAAGAGGACGGAGCATGGTCGGCACAGTGACAAATCTCATCGGGGACCAATTTTCGTCCCCACGTCGTGCCATGGGTGCGGCCGTGGTGAGGCCGACACTAGTAGGAAAAGGTTTATCCACAGGGGTAATATAAGTGGCGCACACCTAAAGGGTGCCCACGGATATTTATCCATGGCACACAGGGGAAACCATGCGCCACTTACCCTCACTTATCCATGGCACATGCTGGGAACGGTGCGCCACTATTACGTGGGCCCTAGCGCTAGTGGCCGACTGTTGGGTCCGTAGCATAGAAAACAAAAAATTTCCTACGAGGAGAACTACACGCCAAGATCTATCTACTAGGTACAAAGCAACGGGTGGACATACATCCAACGAGAACTTACCCTTGAAGACAACGAGTTTTGTTAACGAGTAGGAACTCGTGGTTGATGTAGTCGTACACTTGTCGATCTCAAGATTGTGAGGAAGTCCGAGCAGGTCCGGCTCCAGCACGTCCTTCAGATCCAGCTCCAGCACCACCAAGTCCAGCACCACAAAGCAGCGGTGCATCCGTGATCGCACACACGTCCGGTACCCCGACAACCTCCATCCCTCGCTCTAGCAAAGTAGCGGAAGCAGCAACTCCTTTCCAGATAAAGCCACCGGGAACATGTATCTCGCTAATCCGAGACCATGGGGGAATAATACTAGAGGGGGAGAGAGATCCTTCACAAGGAGGTGTGAGTGAGAAGTGAGGAGAGGGTGGCCTTTTATAGGAGGAGGGGGTGCCCCTCCGCATGGCGGCGCCTCAAGGGGGGTGCCCCTTCACCTCCTCCATTCATGTGGTGGTAACCCCTCCACATTAAAATGCCTCTTCACATTCCCTTTTAAAGTCCCCACTTTAAATGCATTAAATTTCTCCAAATTTAATGCTCTCTCATTTAATAAAACTCTTTTACTATTTTTTATTCAGAATTTTGTTAATTACTTTAATTAACAAACATTCACATAAAACCCCCTACAACATTTCAATATTACATGCAGAACCAATTTTAGCAATTTCACCCGAAACAGTTTCGGTGTCTATTGAAATAATTCCAGCGCTTTCTTAAATCTTTATCTGAAACATATTTGCTCCAAATGGTGTCGGTATCCCTTAAGTGTGTCACCCTACAGTTCGCGAATAATGCAGACATGATCGAGACCCCTCTCAGATCAATAATCAGAAGCGGGACATGGAGATCCATACTGACTCCTACACATTCACCGATGACTTCTGTGATCGTGAGAACCTTTAACGCTAGTAAATAAATCCCTTTGTCTCGCGATATATTACATGTCCGAGATTCGATCATCGGTATCTCCATACCTAGTTTGATCTCGTTGCCGACATGCACTCTTTTCTTGTTCCCGTGATATAACATTTTAGTGATCACATCACTTGCTTGCAAGCTATCTTAATGTGATATCACCGAGAGGGCCCAGAGTATATCTATCCATCATCGGGATTGACAACTTCCACTCTTGATCCATGAGCCTCAACATAACACCTTTGTAGCACTAAACCCACCTTTATAGTCACCCTGTTACAATGTGACGTTTGGTGTCATCAAGGTACTCTTCTGGTGTTAGCAATTAACATGATCTCATGGTCTAAGTACTAAGATTACTTCGTATGATGTTATAGCAATATAAACATAATGACTTTGATCGTAATGCTATACTTCGGATGAATGTTCATCACATCATTCAACTAATGTTGTGACCTTGTTATTAACAACATCCAATGTCTATGATCAGGAAACCTTGATCATCTTGTTAATCAACAAGCTAGTCTATAAGAGAGGCATAAATAGGAACCCTTTTTGTTTATTAAACACACATGTATTGATCTTTCCGATCAATACAATTATAGCATGCAAAATAAACATTTATCATAAACATGGAATAAGATAATAACCACTTTATTGTTGCCTGTCGGGCATATTCCCTTCAGTCTCCCACTTGCACTAGAGTCAATAATCTAGTTTGAAAAACTTTGCGTATTGAACACCTATGGCTTTCTGGTGTTGCATATACGCGATTGCTAGTGGTTAACATAATCTCCAGATCTGACAGTTTCAGGTTCGTGTGTATTTGCATGTCTTTGCGTCTCTACGCATCACTCATTCTCAAATGAGATGGCATTGTATAAATTTGGTCCTTTGGTGAGACCTTTAGTTCGTTCCGGTTAAAATATGTTGATATTATTGTCACACAATATATCTTTATAGTATTAGCCCGCTTTGAACCACACCTAGTTTGATAACAAACTACTTAACACAAATGCCCTCCTTTGCTGCTACTATAGCAGTTATATACCTAGCCTTTTGTTGTAGTATCCGTCACAATGTCTCAACTTTGGAACTCATCCAAATCCATCATGGAACATCCTTTCCATTACATTGTGCCACCCGTAGTCTAAATTGAGATAAATTTAATTTGTATCTTGTGACAAAACTAGTATCAATGTAACACTTTACAATGAACTACCTTTAACTATTTGTCACTTATACATGATATTTCTTAGTTCTTCCAAAGCTCATAAGAATATCTTTACTATCGTCCAATGATCATCTCATGAATCATTCTGGCATGTGCTCATAACATTTAGAGCATAGGACATTCTGGATATATACATATCATGGTATAATCGATCAAAATCTTCATGTGATTTTACTCACCAAGTGTTGAAATACTTGAATTTTGATACAATCTTTTCCATGCAGCAAGAACCTTTCTTGTTGTTTCCATATTGAACCCTTTCAATATCTCATATATGTATGTCTGGCACAACCATATTAGCGTCTCAATCTATACATATAGATATTGATGCCAAATATTCCGGTTTTGCCCAAGTCTTTCATCAAAATCTAATTTTAATGAAATTCTTAACTTGTGTCAATACAAGATACATCATTTCCAATCAACAATATGTCCTCTACATAATGTATTAGAAATATGTCTCAGCGCTCCCACTTAATTTCTTGCAAATGCAAGCATCTTCATCATCTCCGATGAATTTAAACTCTTTTAACAGTTTCATCATGGTGAAGATTCCAACTCCGCTATGCTTACTTCAACTATTGAAGTTTGCATGCCCTTTTAGCACCCTTTGAATTAACAAAACCCTTCGGACCAGGTCATGTAGACGTCCTAGGTAACCGTTCTATTAGAAGAACCTTGTTTTGTTTATTCAACTACCATACATCAAATTATATGTAGTGGTTGCTACATTAATCCGTCAAGACTAAATATCGCTATGAAAGATCAAATCTTGTCATAGTCAACTACTTGAACATTGCGGTAAACTTCTTTCCGACATGTCGACTATTTCATAGATGTTAAACATCCATGTCTATTTCTTTATAGATCCAAACACAACCGATAGGCTTCATGCCTTTTTGGAGGGTCTTCCAAGTTCAGAAACTTGATTTCTCGTGTATGGATACTATCACGGATTCTATGACTTCTAGTCATTTTATGGAGTCAGGGCCCATCATCCCTTCTTTGCATGTAGTCGGTTCATCATTGTCAAAACAATAACGACTTGCTTATCAAATCACACTATTTGATTCTTACCGACCCACACGGTTCAATAGGAACTCTAATCTCCGAGATCACACCTTTTGTAATCACGGGAGCCATGAGCATTGTGGCTGCCACCGGGACACTTTCCGGTGCTGCGCTACTTAGCACATATATCTAAGGTTCAATAACCTTATCAAAGTTCTATTGTCCTCCCACTTAACTTTTCGCGAAAAATTCCTTCTCAAGAAACTTGACATTCCAAGTAACAAACTCTTTTGTCCTCGGTGTTATGGAGAAATTCCCAACAAGTTCTTTGGGATAACCTACAAAGACGTACTTATCCGACTTTGGTTGTAAACATTTTACTTATGCATAGCATACCAAAATTTAAGAAAAGACATTTCGGGTTTTATCCCAAACCATAACTTATATGGTGTCATTTCAACGGATCATGATGGTGCTCTTTTCAGTGTAAAAGCGGTAGTCTCTAAAGCTTCAATCCTTAAAACATAATGGCAGTTTTATAAATGACACCTTTGATCTTATCTTATCAAACATGGTTTGATTTCATCTCTCGAATATGCCATACTCCTATGGTTTATCGGGGAAACACAAATCATGGAACAATTCCTCAAGTCTTGGGTGTTTTTGCTAAACATGTAACTCAAATATCTTCCTTTATGATCGAATCATAAACTCTTTATTTTCTTGTTACAATGATTTTCCACTTCATCTTGAAAGTCTTTGAACAATTTTCAAATGTTTCATACTTCTTCCTTATTAAGTAAATATATAGATATATTCACTCAAATTTCTGGAGAAAGCATATGAAGCAAAAAACATCCATCGCATGTGACTACACATAATGGACTATATACATCAACATGCATAATATCCAATAAGTTAGTCATCCGTTCCTCTTTGGCCTATGGACGGAGTTTCAATTATCTCGAGGAAAGTTTCACAAGCGTTAATTGATCAAAATCAAAGACTCCAAAAATCCATCAACATCGAGTTACTTCATGTTTTCTTTCCAATATAATTTAAACAGCGATGTCACTTCATAAGTGATCTTTCAATCATTTGTCTTGCAACATTTTAGCAATAGTGTTTATGGATGTGATTTCTCCCACTAGACTTGTAAAAGTTCATCCATCCATTATGGAATACGATAATTATTTGAACAACCATTGTTCTCATAATACCGGAACAAAATAATAATTATTAAAACAAATCTTGAAGGCTAGGTTTGATGACAACGAAAAACACAATAACACTTTATTTGTTTTCGATGAACATCATCACTTATTCTCTTGCTAGTTACTTTGGCCATTATAGTTCATGAATTGCGTTGTCCTGTATGACACTTCATACCAACCAATTCGGTATCCAATACCTCAGAACCACATTGTTTAACAAGCAAGGAATACAACCATAACATGTATATCTTCTATATACCTAAGTTGGACATCTCCAACCTTTTCTTTTCTGCCAAATATTTTATAGATTCTCTTTCAACAATTCCTTTTCTTTTAAAAGAATCTATCAACATCAATAGTGGTGTCATTCACATGATACATAGTACAAAGCGTATATAGTCAAACACTAATACCTTTGGACTTGCACTTTGAAGTGGATCACCATCATCAAATTTTTGGTATTCTTTCAAAAATCCATTCTTTAGTAATCTTTTGGTGTAGTAAACATTTTACTTACATCTTCTATTCATCCTTATCATGACAACTTTCATGATCAAGCTACTATAGCCTATAAGGAAGAATGACGAGTATAATTTCAGTTCCCAAAACCTTTTGGGAGATTCGGATGCCTAGCATCTCCATCCTTCACAAATTCTCATACAATATGAGAACATCTATTCTGCTAAATTATGCTCTATCATAATGCAACCAAAAACATTGTTCAGATATCACAATATCTTCCACACATGATGGTTTCTAAAACAATTATTTCAGCTCCTAGATAACCTCGATATTAAAACAACTTTTGAATATCAAGAATCATGGAGGCAAACATGATACTTTAGATACTAACATTGGAATTCTTACTCTTGATTTAATACTACTTATTAAACTTCGTGGAGTAAATAGAGTTTGCTGAAATTTTGCAATAGGACTTATAAACTTTAAATTGACATTCAAAACAATACGATACCAGTTCGTAAAGTAAATATCCAGAATTCTATAGTTCTATTATCTCAATTAAAACTAAGCATAAGGTAGTGAACAGATGCCAATGACTACAACAAATTGTGCAAATTCACTTCGATTTAGTTTATGACAAATTGAGTTCGACTAATCCAAATTAGAAATGAACTCCCACTCAAAAACGACATCCCTCGTGCCTTTTTGGTGATTACATGAACCAAATCCACTACAACAAGTCCGATCATCACGTGAGTTGGTGTAGCTTCAAAGGCGAGCATCAATATGGGCATCATATCAACTATATGACTCATGCTTAACCTTTCGGTCCGTGTTCCGAGGCCATGTTTGTACATGCTAGGATCGCCAAGTAAGAACCTTAGTACTCGCATGTGTAAAACTGTCTTACACCCGTTTGTATGAAAGCGTAGAGTCGAGTACACCCGATCATCACGTGATGTCTCGAAACACGATCCAAAAAACGGTGCATACTTAAGGAAGAACACATTTTATCTTGATATTTAAATGAGGGATCATCTTATAATGCTACTAAAACGCCAAACTAGCAATGTAAGATGCAAACATCTAATGTGTAAAGTGGTATGATATGGTCCATGCATTTGATCTCTATCATATGCATCGTGGTATGATCTCTATCATTCCTTTGTGTGTAAGGCCAAGGTATATGGAACTTACACGTTAGGTGTGTTGTAAAAGTATCTATCATACATCTACGTACAACATTACCATATCATGACACTAGCCCAGCAACGATCTAAACTAGACGCCTCTAATTTATCAATTGTAAGATTTACGTGGCTTAGGGCTTTCGAAGATAGAACCGTTCTTACCTACGAACATGAACCACAACGAGGATAACCAAGTTATTAGCAACTCGTTGTAAATCAGATATTGACTAAAGAAGGAGAGACAGACACCCGCCAGCCACTTATGCAAAACTAGTTGCATGTCAGTCGTGGAACCGGTCTCATGTACGATGACATGTAAGGTTGGTTCGGGCCGCTTCATCCCACTATGCCACCAATATCCAAAATACATAGAAGATGCAATAACATGATCATCATCGCCCACATATAAACATATGTGTACTACCTGTGCAAAGCACCTACGCATAGATCAGGCTCTGATACCACTGTTGGGTCCGCAACATAGAAAACAAAAAAATTCCTACGATGAGAACTACATGCCAAGATCTATCTACTAGGTACAAAGCAACGGGTGGACATACATCCAACGAGAACTTACCCTCGAAGACAACAAGTTTTGTTAACGAGTAGGAACTCGTGGTTGATGCAGTCGTACACTTGCCGATCTCAAGATTGTGAGGAAGTCCGAGTAGGTCCGGCTCCAGCACGTCCTTCAGACCTAGCTCTAGCACCACCAAGTTCAGCACCGCAAAGCAGCGGTGCATCCGTGATCACACACACGTCCGGTACCCCGACAACCTCCTTCCCTCGCTCCAGCAAAGCAGCGGAAGCAGCAACTCCTTTCCAGATAAAGCCACCGGGAACATGTATCTCGCTAATCCGAGACCATGGGGGAATAATACTAGAGGGGGAGAGAGATCCTTCACAAGGAGGTGTGAGTGAGAAGTGAGGAGAGGGTGGCCTTTTATAGGAGGAGGGGGTGCCCCTCTCCATGGCCAGCACCTCAAGGGGGGTGCCCCTTCACCTCCTCCATTCATGTGGTGGTAACCCCTCCACATTAAAATGCCTCTTCACATTCCCTTTTAAAGTCCCCACTTTAAATGCATTAAATTTCTCCAAATTTAATGCTCTCTCATTTAATAAAACTCTTTTATTATTTTTTATTCAGAATTTTGTTAATTACTTTAATTAACAAACATTCACATAAAACCCCTGCAACATTTCAATATTGCATGCAGAACTAATTTCAGCAATTTCACCCGAAACAGTTTCGGTGTCTATTGAAATAATTCCAGCGCTTTCTTAAATCTTTATCTAAAACATATTTGCTCCAAATGGTGTCGGTATCCCTTAAGTGTGTCACCCTACGGTTCGCGTATAATGCAGACATGATCGAGACCCCTCTCAGATGAATAATCAGAAGCAGGACCTGGAGATCCATACTGACTCCTACACATTCAACGATGACTTCTGTGATTGTGAGAACCTTTAACACTAGTAACTAAATCCCTTTCTCTCGCGATATATTACATGACCGAGATTCGATCATCGGTATCTCCATACCTAGTTTGATCTCGTTGCCAACATGCACTCTTTTCTCGTTCCCGTGATATAACATTTTAGTGATCACATCACTTGCTTGCAAGCTATCTTAATGTGATATCACCGAGAGGGCCCAGAGTATATCTATCCGTCATCGGGATTGACAAATTCCACTCTTGATCCATGAGCCTCAACATAACACCTTTGTAGCACTGAACCCACCTTTATAGTCACCCTGTTACAGTGTGACGTTTGGTGTTATCAAGGTACTCTTCTGGTGTTAGCAATTAACATGATCTCATGGTCTAAGGACTAAGATTACTTCGTATGATGTTATAGCAATATAAACATAATGACTTTGATCGTAATGCTATACTTTGGATGAATGTTCATCACATCATTCAACTAATGTTGTGACCTTGTTATTAACAACATCCAATGTCTATGATCAGGAAACCTTGATCATCTTGTTAATCAACAAGCTAGTCTATAAGAGAGGCATAACTAGGAACCCTTTTTGTTTCTTAAACACACATGTATTGATGTTTCCGATCAATACAATTATAGCATGCAAAATAAACATTTATCATAAACATGGAATAAGATAATAACCACTTTATTATTGCCTCTCGGGCATATTCCCTTCACCGAGCCCATCCATGGGCAGCATATCCGTGGCGCACGGAATGAGCATGTGCCACACATAGTAGCGTTATCTGTGGCGCACGACCATCTGGTGCGCTACGGGTGTAGGTGGGCCCATGCATCTGAAAAGGTGGCAGCTTACTTGCGGCACACGGTCTTTCGGTCCACCACAGATAGCTTTTCTCAGTGGCGCAGAGTGTAGAGGTGTGCCACGGATATGTTGTGCCAGCCACACAAAAAGGTGGCACTTTCCCCTAACTACCTCCACTAGTGCAAGAACCACCATTTCTAACTTAGATCTAGCTCGAGTTGCTCCTCCTCTCCACCCTTTTCTCCAATAATTTCTCCATTTTAGGTTCCCAAAACATCTTTGGGTTGGATGGATCTATAAAGGAAACTCCTCTCCATCATGTAGATCCACTAAAGGAAGCGCACACGCCTTTTCTCTCCTCCTCCACATCTCTTGTCTCCATCAAGTTTGACTGACCACACCACACGCTCTCTCACGCGGCCTCTCTCGTCTCAGTGTAACTTGTGATTGTTTTGTGTGTGGACGACGATGTTGGCGGTATATATATGTGTGATGTTGGTTGCTTGTATGTGATGAGGCTTTTTCATCGTTTCTCGGGAGATGTTTACATGGAATTATGCTTGTGTTCTTGTGTATGCTTTGTGTTGTGCAGGTGTGTGTTGCAATAAATGTTTGCTGAAATGTTGATTCATTTCTGTTTTGGCAAAATTTTGCACTATCCATATGTCCTATTTATAGGGAAGGTCATGTCGAATTTTTGCATGGTGTGGTTCTAAATATTCTCTTTTTCTCCATACCACGCATGCAACCATGGTGCATCACATGAGCGAAGCTATGGTGGCTAGATACAAGGCACGCGCGACGGCCATCATGATTCAGAACAACATGATCGAGATAAGATGTTCTTGTAAGAGATGCAAACTAGGGACCCTAATCAAACTGGTGGACATGATCATCATGAAGGTGATGCTGAATCTGGTGGTGGTGGAGAAGACGCGGACACGCAGACACCGCTAACTTCAGCTTTACGGGACCCTCATTTTCAAGAATTGCTCCTCAAGGAGACGAGCAATGACAAAGCTATTGCCAGAGAGAAATTCAAGTTGGTGCAAATGGATAAAGACAGGATTACTCTGTTGTATCCTGGGTGCTGGCCCGAGCATACACGCCTGAATGTAACCCTCAAGGCTCTGGAGATGAAGGTGCAACACAAATGGACCGACGTGAGATTCAACCATATCATGGAGTTCTAGCACGATATACCTCCTGAGCGGAACACATTGCCAAGAGGTATGACGAGGCCAAGAAAGTGGTGTGCCCTCTTGATCTACCATACGTCAAATACCACGCCTGCCTCAACAACTACGAACTTTATCGGGGCGAGTACAAGGATAGAACCACATGTCCGGTGTGTGGCCATGCACGATACAAGAGAGGGAACAAGAAAGTTCCTCAGAAAGTGGTATGGTACTTTAGTATCACTCCCCATCTGTAGCGGTATTTCGTAGATCCTAAGGAAGCGAAGCTCATGCAATGGCATGCGGAAAGGGAGAAGTCCAAAGATGATCCGGAGAAGGGCAAGATCCGGACACCCTACAGACACTAGCGAATGGCACGCTTTCGACATGGAGTTCGAAGAGGAGTTCGGGGATGATGCTAGGAACGTTAGGCTAGGTATGAGCACCAATGGTCTCAATCCCTTTGGCAACCAGAGTAGCATGCATAACACCTGGCCCGTGTTTGTATGGCCGTACAACCTCCCCCTGGCTATGCACAAAGAAAAGGTACGTACACATGAGTATTCTTATTTAGGGGCACAAACAACCGGTTATCTACATGCATATGTCTCTTGGGTTGTTGAAAGAGGAGTTAGCCACGCTGTGGGAGACGCCAGCCCGTACATGGGACGCCTACACTGGAGAATATTTCCCTCTGAGAGACGCGTTGCTCACGATGGTGCAGGACTATCCTGGTCTGGCATATGTATCATGCCAGGTGAACCACGTACACGGTGCATGTGTCAGGTGCATGGAGAAAATCCCGCATATGCAGCTACTAGGGGATCCCGGGTCTTTGAAAACCGTGTTCCTAGGGATTCGAAAGTGGCTTCCCACGGATCACCTGTGGAGAAAACGCAGAGATCTGTTCAATGGTGAGGATGAGCTCAAAACAGCCCCACCTAGGAGGAGCGGCGAGGATATCAATGACTTGTTAGAGAAATGGAAAGAGTGCCCCGCGCCGAGAAAGAAGCGTCCTAGGACAAAGCCACAGTTGGGTGTATGGAAAGCGATGTCTGTTTTCTAGGAGCTGCCGTACTGGAAATACCTCCACACGACACATATCCTTGACCTCATGCACATCACGAAGAACGTGTGTGAGAGTATGATTGGCACTATTGTCAACATGCCGGAGAGGACGAAAGACGGGCCAAAGGCAAGAAATGACCTGATCAAGCTAGGCATAAAGGAAGAACTTCATGGAGGACGCCCTGATGATGATGATGACGAGGATGATGCTCAGACGCAAGAGACTCAAGGCCATCGGTGCAAAAGGGCCAAGAGGAATGACTACTACTTCCCGCTTCACTATGTGTGAGGAGGAGCTCTAGCAGTTTTTCAACGTCCTCATCAGAACAAAACTTCCTATCGGTTATGGACGGAAGATATCCCGATATCTGGATGAAACAAAGAATAGGTTCTCCGGGATGAAATCTCACGGCTGCCACGTGCTAATGATGCAGATACTTCCGGTTGCAATCCAAGGAATAATGGACAAGCACATACGTGAGACGTTGTTTAGCCTCTGCAACTTTTTTGATGTAACCTCTAGGAAGTCGATCAGTGTAAAGCAGCTTGACAGGCTATAAGAGATATCGTCATGATACTATGTGAGCTCGAGATTTACTTCCCCCCGCGTTCCATGACATCATGGTGCATCTGCTGGTCCACCTCGTGGATGATATCATCCACCTTGGGCCGCTATTCCTACACAACATCATGCCATTTGAAAGGCTGAACGACATTCTCAAAGGATTTGTTTGCAACAAGAACCGTTCGGATGGAAGCATAGCCAAGGGATTCCTGACGTACGAGTCCATATCTCTCTGCCAAAATTATCTACGAAATGAGGACGACGATGGCCCGGTTGGTCTGCTAATCAGGAGGCACCTCGGGAGGCTCGATGGATATGGTCACCGCGAGGGCCACACCCCAATGCATATCGTCTTCACTGGTCAACAGGAAGACTTTGATAGGGCACACCAAGTCGCGCTACAACATATAGAGTTGGTCGAACCATGGGTGCTAGAGCACAAAATCTTAATTGAGAAGATGTTCAGGGAAACGGGACTACGACGGACAAAGGGAAACTTGACTAGAGAGCACAACTCCAGCTTCACGCGTTGGTTCAAGAAAGAGCTACTCCAGCTTCATCATGGTAAGATGACTTCTATGGATGAGGAAAAACTCATATTCACCTTGTCACAGGGTCCTGCGATGAAAACGTGAGGACCTATCAAGCGTACGACATCAACGATTACACATTCTACACCGAGGAAAAGGACAAGAACTTCGAATATCAAAACTCGAGAGTCACAATGCTACCCTACGCAGACGAGGAATCCAATGTCAGGAGCATCATCGGAATGGAGGGAGCGGCCACCGAGCAAAACTTTGACAAGTACGGTGATCCGAAGATAGAAGAGGAATTCGAAAAGTACTTTGACATACCTAGTGCTGCATCAGGAAGAAGGAAGACCACCCTCCCCGCTAAAGGATGTCCGTACACGAGAAGAAATCCCCATGTTCCCGGGCTAAATTATTCAATCGCGACGAAGAAAGAATATCGCCATGACGAGACGACGCTAGCTTGTTCGGAATCGACATCGCAAAAATGGCTTTTTTGTGTGTGATGTGTGTGCACGTGCATCAAGTCTATGAAACTATATACATGATACGTATGGTTTTTTGGAACAATAATCATATATACATGATTCATGGTTTTTTGGAATAATTTTTTTGTCTACTTGCAATGGTATATATATGTTTTTGCTTTTATATTTGTAGATGTTAAATTGTTCATATTCTAAAAATACTAGACAATTATTTTCTAATGAGTAAATATTACAAGGACAAATATTAATTCCAAACTTTGTTAAATATATTTTTAAATTAAATAAAAAAATTGGGGGTGTCAGGATTCAAACCAAGCACCTAGGGGTTCAAACAAACCAACCCCACTTAGTAACTAGTAAGACCTATTAGTGTTGTTCTCCACATCGCTGAGTTTGGACACTTAGCCAAAATAACGTGCGCGCCCTTCTCTGCTTCCTCTCTCTTGTTCCCCTCCTCTCTCTCTCCCGTGCCTTCCTCTCTCTCCCAAAGATGACACCGGCACCACCGGAGAAGACGAAGAAGACGCGCGCTACCGGCCTGTCATGGAGAAGACGAAGAAGATGCGCCTCTACTTCCTCTCATTCCTCGCTAGTGGAGAAGACGCGCACGCCCCTCTGCTTGCTCTTGTTCCTCGTCAGCCGTCCGCCACCGTCTTGCGCGCCACCACGACCTGCCACCGTCCGCCACCACCTGCGCACCGCCACCACCTACTAGGTGTGAGGCTCTCTCTCCCTTCCCTTCCCCTCCCCTTCCCTCTCTTGCTAGGGTTAGGGCCGGGTTCTAGGCTAGGGTTAGGGTTTCTAGTCTAGTGTTAGTAGACCGGTGGTGGTATCACCGTTATAGTAGGACAGCGCCTCTCCATGCAATACTATATGAACCTGTGGCAGTTTATAGCTTTTAGTAGGTCCATTGAGTTTCTTCCTAGCTAAGTCAGTGTCACTGGTATGGCTTGGTTTGGTTTCCCTCTGTTTGCTATGCTCTGCTGTAGAATGTAATTTGTAGGTAGGTTACACACTTGTTCCCGATTCAGAACCTGATGCCTTGATGTGTAGACAGTCTTAGTACATGTTTTGCTGGATTGGAATAATGATTCCTTGGTAGCTGCTAAGCCATATTAAAATAGTTATCATGCACTATCTGTGTATCAGCCTTTCCCTCCTAGTTAGTTGATGATAGGGTGTAAATATTGAATTTTGTGTATGTATGACCAAAGCATCTTGATGATTCTTTTGACCGTAATATTGGCACATGTGCATGCTAGGGTGTAAGTACTGAATTCTACATATGTGTGCTCTTTCTTGACCCTTTATTTTACCGTGCACCTCTAGTTGTTATGAACCTTGTTGTATTGCACAATGATGGAAAAGACTGAATCTTTGTTCAAGCATCATAATATTCTCCTCAAAATGTATGAAGATTTGAGTTGGCATCATTATGCTTGTGGTTAGCAAAGTGGGTGAGCTAGTGATGCTTAATAGAACCGTCGAATAATTTAACTAGGTTATGTTTTTTCTGTCAGCAAACCGAATTAAGGTTTCAATGCCATAATAGAATGTCACGAGGTTCAACTGTAAATTGATAGTAAAATAGTATAAGGTTTCATTGTATAGTTTTAGGTTAGTTGGTAGCGCTCTAAATATTTCTTTTTATTCTATCAGCATGCCTGTGAAGATGTGTGACTGTTGGCACTAAGCATGCACATTTTTTTAGGACAGAGAAGTGGAGCTGGTCAGGAGGTAGGAGTGTCCTTCCTCCACATTTCGTTGGTATATATAGGTGAGTAACCCCTTGTCTCGTCTACATGCTATGTTGTGATATACCATCGCCATGCAGAGCCGTGACTGAGTTGGCAATCGAGCCAATGACGGTGCTAGTTTAGGTTCTCCACTTGTGATAGTTTTGTAACTAAATTAGGACTTGGCAATGGCACCAGTAATAATAGTTTCTATTATATGTAATATGTCACCAATGTCCAGGATTGAGGCGAATGTGTACTTCTCCCTGTTGTTTGATCCACACAACAAGGATAACCACTTGTGTAGAGATGTTTGGTTGTGGCAACATATGTATGGACAAGGAGGGCTAGGTTGATATTCTGAACTTGGGTTTCACATTGTTGTTAGAATGTCAGGTGCATAATTTTAGAAATGGATACTACAATGTACTTCATGCTTTTAGCTAGCTATATCTCTACACTGAACTTTTCTGTTCTTATGCAGTGACTGTGAGTAAATCATGTATGTTCTTGCATGGAGTAGCTTTTAGTTCCCCATCAATTATTAGAACTAGTTGATGCAACCATCCAAAACCTAATGCAAAATGCGTTTGTAGCAACTATAAAACCCAGGAGTATATTATATGGCTAGTTGGGAAACAGTAGTAGCAGCACGCAGTCAGCGGTAGCAGGAGTATATTATAGGGTTTGAGCAATCCCAAATTTGCTAAAAAAAGGAAAAGGTACATGAGAGCCTGGTTGCACCTCTGCTAGCTACATTGAACATGAGATTAATTAAAATCATTGGGCCACTAACTTCCACTAGGATCTTGAATTATTGGCTAAATATATGGAGTATCATTTTCTAAAGTAAACTGCATGTAGACAACATTGATCTGACATAATAGCAAGAAAACCACCAGAACATTTTTATTATTCTCTAATAAAGAAAAGAAAGCATTGATCATTTCTATTGTTGGGTAGGAATATGTCAAATTTGAACATCTAGTCAACTTCAATATTTTCTGTTTAGCTTATGTTTAGATTTTGTTTATATTCTGTTATAATGCGCATAGTGTGGGCACCCGGATTAATCCTTCGAGAATCTCTGTTATGCATGAACCATGATCCCATGATCAGTTAGTCATGGCACATAACCGACAAGTATCAAAGAAACCATCCATTACTTAAGCGGATACATGTAATACCTTACATGCCATTATGGCTATATAAACAATCATCAGCGGAACTTCATCAAGCGTAGAGCTCGATCCATGCCTGAACCTACAGGCAACTGACTAGGAGAACGTCCTAGCTCGCATAGTCATTAACTTCACCTTCTTCTCGATATCTGACCAAGTTAATAGGCATGGACAATGCCAGTGAGTACTTTGAATGTACTCACAAACCACCTTAAGAGAATAACAATAAGAGGATATGCAATATAGCTGTGGTAATGGGAGGGCTCCAAGAGAAGTTCTTTTCTCAAATAGTTTCTCTTGTAGATATAGCATCTACATAACTTTGTTGAAAACTTTTGTAAAACATTTTGGAAACCTTTTTGAAAAGTTTTGGAAAAACACTAGGACCGGGTCACCCATTTGTTCCTCCTGCCGGTCATCCCATGACCAACTTCTTTCCTTCCTTTTCGACCATCCCATCGTCACGACATTTCTAAATCCTTTGCTTTTCTAAAGTCCATTTTGAAATCAAAACCAGCACCATTCTATAGTAGTTTGCCCAACCCATCCATAACCGTGGACACGGCTATTCGAATAGATTTACACTATGCAGAGGTTGTACACTTTACCCACACCGTCCGGGGACACTGCCCTGATCTACACCGATTGTGGGTTGAGTAACCGATCAAGACTCTCCAGATGCCACTCTAGCATAGGCCCTACCCTATTAGTTGTTCCTCTCAACACCGGGACGTTGGGGACACGTACCAACCGGAGTGCATTCCGACTCCTCTAGAGTGGGCACTTTCAATGAGAGGCTCATAGTATCGTCTGGCCACTCACATGGGTGATCCTGCATTCCTCCAGGTGACTGCCTAACAGTAGACCTTTTTTGTAAAGGAAGCCCAGAATTTAAGGGAGATGATCCATTATAAGCAGTTGTGAGAATTCCCACACCAGAGTAGCAAACTTCAAGTCCAACCCTGTCCCATTCCAGAGTAATGTGGTTGCACGGGTTAAGTTGTTATAGCTAAAGCTGGAAAGAACCAGGTGCTTTTTCATAAACATTTGTCCTCCATCTTTCTTTCAGCATCTTTTATAAAATTAAAATGTTTTTCTTTCTCAAACTTCTCTTGGTAGGTCAAACCTCACCAAGGTCTTCCCATCCTCTAGCTTTGCTTTGGCTATAACAGGGTCTCCAACGGGTATGGTATTATATACCATCTACCATACTAGGGTCAAGTAGGTGTCCTTTAGGGGGTTTTACTTAATAGTACAAAATCTTAATGGTTTGGAGGAGCCTAGCCACTACCAGATATAGATCATCATAGAATAAAACAATGCAGTTTACATAAATAGTAGGTAAAACATGCATAAGTAAAATAGTAGGGCAAGGCTTCTAAGCAAGAAGGTGGCTTTCCTGATGCTAATCAATATGGCATATATGTCCATGGACTTCTTCTTGGAATACCCAATAATAACGGTAATAATAACAACCATCTTCTGGTCTCCGATTTAATCGCATCTATCGTCGATATGGATCACATGCAAGCAAACAAAGGGCACAATCAATACAAGGAATACAATCACCAATACCATACATCAAATAGACATACAACACATTAATCACTTAAGTGGGTTTTGATAGATTAAGGTCACAACATTTGGAATTACTATAATTGCCTTTGTGGAAGTTCCTTTATGATTTAATTGTCAAATACTACCCAAGGAAGGGGTTTTGAACTAGGGCTTGGTTCTATATGATATCAATGCACAGAAATGATATCAACAGATAGGTATTGGAATAACAAGGCCAACAAAAGTGGTTTCATAATTTTATCAATTTTCTTTATTTAGTTATGAGTTTTCTAGTGAAATAACCTCTAGTTTAGGTGAATAAATCACCAGAAAAGATCTGGAGCTCAAATAAATCTATCCTCAAAGGTTTTGGTAGACATTAGTGTTTAAGATTTTTGAGAGTTGGATTCATCTCAAAATATGTACCAAAATGCCCTTGGGAAATCCCAAAGTCAGTTCTGTAGTATATTTGTCTTTTTAACCAGATTTATTATACATATCCAAATGATATGAGCTAAAGGACAAAGGACAGGTATTGAATCCCTTCTAGTATAAATTGGAAACACTATTTTTGGAGTTCCTAATCTTCTAAAATGATTTATTTAGTGATAAAACCACATACATAAGTATTTAATTCATCAAAATTCAATAGAGGCTAAAAAATTCTTGAACTCCTGGGTTGTTATAGGTATTGAGGTATCACGTCATTGAGAGTTGGAATGAACTCAGAACAGGCTAGGCTTTGGCCTAGGGAATTTTATAGAGTCATAACTAAATGGATTTTGTTATTTTTAGTTTGATAGATCTACCATGAGTTTTGGCAGGGAACTAAGATGAATGGGTAGGAATATTGAGTATCTACTAGAGGGAGTTGGTTTCACTCCAATTGGTTAAGTGGAACCCACTTAGGATTTTATTTCCTAAAAAGGGGTATGTTTTGGTATTTTAATTTCCAGGAAATAATTAAAAGGGATCATGACTTGAGACTAGCTTCACATGTTTGACAAAACATGTGGTGTGTAAAAATGTATCTAGGAATTTTAAGGCATTTTCCATTTTGTTTTCGATTTAAAATAGCTAGTATACTTCAGGTTTGGATTTTTAACTAGAAAAGAAAAGGGATAAAGATGGATGGGCAGGGATCTGAGGAGACCTGGGCCGCACTACGGACACGCCGGTCCAACTCAGCACCCCAGCAAGCGGGAGGCCGCGTTTTGAAACTACCAATTAGGCCCCGATGTCAGCCACTGAGGGTGACGAAGGGGTATCGGCAATTTGTGATTGTCCGATTAAGTGGGCACGGACGAACCACCATTGTTGTCCCCAGAGAGAGCGTCCTAGTGATGGCGGAACCCTAGGGTTGCCGGAGAGGGTCGGGGGTGCTTACTTGATGGCTGGGAGATGACGAGGATCGACGGGGATGAAGCGGTGCTCGACGGGGGCTCCGGGGATCGGCGGTAGGAGGGGTTTCGCTTCGGACTTGCTCGCGTGCATCTCCGCCATGGTGCAGCTCGGGTGCTCGCCGGTGCACACTCGGTGGGGCATGCATGCCGGCGGGGAGGTGGAGGAGAGGACCAGTAGGGGTTCTAGGGCCCTGAGAGGGAAATTGGAGCCAAGGGTAGTGCCGGAGAGGTCAAGCTCCCAGGAGGAGCTTTGCTTCGGACATGCATAAGAGGTGGCGCCTTCGTTGACCCTACGACCAAAATAGAGACATGTGTAGGTAGATCTGGGTTAGGGAAGTCCATGCATGCAGAGAGAGGGGCAAGGGAGGGTCTGGATCGACCGTAGCTTCACCTTTCGAGGAGAGGCCAGGGGGAGGTTTTCTTCCTCTCCATTGCTATGGAGGGCATGGGGAGTAAGCAGGGGCTCGTGGGGGAGGTCTCTGGGAGTCTAGGAGAGAATGAGGGAGTGGGAGAGTGAGGAGCGGCCTCGGGCCATTTTATACCGAGTGGTTTATGATGCACCGAGTGCATCCATGGCTAGGGCTGGTCCATGACCGGCCCATTGGTGGATATGGGTGGTGGAGAGGGAGTGTGAGGGGTCCAGGTTCGTGCAGCAGGGCAGAGAGATGCAGAGGCAGTTGCTGCTCACTTAATACTTTGTTTTTGTTTAAATGGGCATGTCCCTCTCCTTCCAAGCATAAGAGACAAGAGGAAGGGGCAAGAGTACTATAGATCTACAGTGGCACACGACCAGGAAGTCTTATGGGTGATGTGTTAATCAAAATACCAGGTTTGGGGGAGGTTAAATGGGGTTTAGTGCATCAGTTTGATCAAACTCTAGTTTAGCCATAGAGGTAATCATGAAGCAAAGTTTCATAATTGATCTTGTAAAGATGAGGTAGTGGAGCTGGTATCAGGATGTGGTCAAGTATACTCCATATCATTATTTGAGCATTTTCAAAGGAGTTTTGGTCCCCTTAGTAACATTTATTCAAAAAGTGCTGAAGTGGTATTCAGAGGTTGATTTCATATTTTTGAGTTGTGAAATGTTGGTTTTTGGTGTGGGAAGGTCCTAAATATGATTACACACTTAGGAGAATTTTCCTGGAATTTATTGAGAAATAAAAGTATTTTTAAGCAATTATTTCTTGTTTCTGCCATTTAAGAAAAAGGGCAAGAAGGATTAATAAAGCATCTAAAAAATATTTATTTTTGAGGTGGGAAGATATGGTTGGATACCTAGGCATCAAATGTGCCTTGATTTGGCAAAGTAGTTTGGAGGAAAACAAACTTGCCTTTATCGAAGGAGTTTTGGGGTTTTTATTAATTAAAGGGATTTAACTATTTTTGGGTCAAAAGAATTATGGATAAAATTTGATAAATATTTATATTCCATCTATATGATGTCCAAATGATGTAACAATCATTTGATACCTTGGTTTTGGGAATTTGACTTGAGTTGGGTAGAATCAAAGGGAAAAGAGGATCTTAGGCATTGTTAATTTTATCCCTTCAAAACCTTGTTGGATCTTGGGGCTCATAGGTCCACTTGGATCATGGGCTATATGGATAGATATACCAAGTTATTTAGATAACCATGGTATAGAGTGTTGAGGTTCATCATGTTTGAGCTCTCCAAAGATTGATTCCGAACTTTGAATAAAATAAGGGTGCCAAAGAAGATTAGCAATTAGCCTTCAAAACCATGGGGGTTTTAAAAGCACAAGGATCCAATTGGAATCACTGAAGTTGGGATTGGTAGACCTTTGTGAGTAGATTACAACCATTCCAAGAGTTTTTAAAAATAAGTTAGTATGAAGATGTGAGCTTCTTCCAAAGTAGGCATGTTGATAAGGTTTGCGGGAATTATTATTTTCTTGACTGCAAAACCATCAAGAACAGATGGGTTAAAAGATGATCTAGCTAAGGGAAAGAGTGGGCCTTGGTAGTCCTTAATATGGTATACAATATGGTTCAAGTGCATTTCCAAAAATGAAGAAGGAGTGGAAAAGAGGGAGACTCAAAGAGGTGATATTGATACCAGATTTCTAGACTTAGTCATTTTTGGCAGAATTGGAGATCTTGACTAGAATATAAGAGGGGATTATTTTGAGAGGATGCAAGGTTCCAAATCATCATCAAATGGAGGATGTTGAAATGTATATGGAGTAGGAAGGATCCATGCTTGATATTGGTCTTCATAGACTTGGAAGCTTCTAGAAGGAATGAATTCACAGGTGATCTAGTTAAGGGATTAGATAGTCACTTTAGTGACCAGATGAAAGGGTAAGCTTAGGGAATTTGCTTAGGGTTTATGAACTTACTTTAGTTTGATCCTAGAGTATGAGCTCCTAAGGTAGCTCACTTTAGTTCCTAAGCAAACAAGTTAGTCAGCAGATCAAGGCAGTTCATCTTAGCAGATCAAGGCAACTCATTTTGCAAGCAATTCAACTACTACTACGGTTACCACCAAGATTAGCTGGAGGTAAGTATGGGCATTTTGAAAGGTTGGAGTTTGAATAAGGTAAGAGTCCTTGGTATCTCTACCAAGAGTAAAATTCAAAAGCTTTATAAAAAGGTTTTAGAAAACCTAGAGGTAAGAGTAGTTGAAGATTCTGTCTTGAAAACATAAGGAGATTGTAGCTCTCCATAGTTTGTCAATAGAAGTTACTAAAATAGTTTTGGTTACATAAGCATCTTGGCTTTAGTTTTGAAATTCTAGAACATTTGAGAATATGTAGAATGAGCCAAGACAATTTTGTTAAATAGCTTTTGTTAACTGAGGGTGAGGTAAGAAGTATATCATCTGTTGCACATTTAGAAGCATAAGCACAGACAAGTAATCAAGCAAACATTGCATCATTCAATAAGAAAAAGTTTTTTGTTCCCCCTAATTTTTGCATTCTGGACAACTAATCAGGGTTGCTGAAATTAGGATGTTACACATAGTGTGCCAAGGATCTTTAGCTTATGTTTATATTTTGTTATAATGCGCACTTTATATCTTGGACTTTATATTCTATTATAATGGTCTTGTGAATGAAATGGTGCTGTGAATAGTGCAAGGTGGTGGTGGACATTCTGTGAATTAAATGGTGATGTGAACAATGTTGTGAATAGTGTAATGGGATTATAATGAAATGGTGTTCTATATATGCTAGATTTTGTGAATCGGTTTTGGTGGTGGACAGTTTTTTGTCAATTGTTGCAGGGATTCCAATCTGAGTGCCCGTTACTCCCGAAATGTTGATTAATTTTCTGTTTCGGTGAGAAATGGGCACTCCTAGGTAGCCTTTTTAGGGTAGGTGCTATCGAATTTTCTGATCGATTTCTCTTGTACTAATTAGTTGCATATACTTTTTTAGTGCAAAGATGTCGAGCGGACAAGTAAACGACAGGGCCTACCCTTCAAAGCAAATGACTATTGAAGAAGAAGCCCGGGACGCCAACATGACGTTTTGGCGGTTTTCCTAGAGGGAGGAGGAGGAGCAGGAAATAGCTGCCATGGCTGACGACGAAGAAGA
This sequence comes from Avena sativa, assembly GCA_916181665.1. Classification (NCBI taxonomy): domain Eukaryota; kingdom Viridiplantae; phylum Streptophyta; class Magnoliopsida; order Poales; family Poaceae; genus Avena; species Avena sativa. Next base: position 376,344,185 of record OV702289.1, on the reverse strand, counting down.
TATAGAGGGTGACAACGATTGACGAGGTGTAACCTCAGAAATGTAAATGGTGACGGACTTGGGGTTTCGCGGAAAAGATAACGCTGGGGATTTTGTTGGATGTCAGGAAAACAATGAAGTCAAAGTCTCATAAATAATGGGGAAATCACACTATTACAAGTTGTCCTGTAGATTTCTGTGTCTATTGTGGGGTCCCCCGGATTAATCATCTGAGAAATCCATGTTATGCACATCTCCATGTTCCCATGATCAGTGAGCCGCGGAACATAGCCGACAAGTATCATTACAACATCCAAAACTTAACGAATGCAAGACTTACATAAGTGCCATTATGGCTACATATGAAGGAAATATGCCCTGAGAGGCAATAATAAAGTTGTTATTATATATTCCTTATATATGATAGATGTTTATTTTACATGATAGAGTTGTATTGATCAGGAAACATCAATACATGTGTGTTCAATAAACAAAAAGGGTTCCTAGTTATGCCTCTCTTATAGACTAGCTTGTTGATTAACAAGATGATCAAGGTTTCCTGATCATGGACATTGGATGTTGTTAATAACAAGGTCACACCATTGGTGGAATGATGTGATGAACATTCATCCGAAGTATAGCATTACTATCAAGTCATTATGTTTATATTGCTATACCATCATACGAAGTAATCTTTATCCTTAGACCATGAGATCATGTTAATTGCTAACACCGGAAGAGTATCTTGATAACATCAAATGTCACACCGTAACTGGGTGACTATAAAGATGGGTTCAGTACTACGAAGGTGTTATGCTGAGGCTCATGGATCAAGAGTGGAATTTGTCAATCCCAATGACGGATAGATATACTCTGGGCCCTCTCGGTGATATCACATTAAGATAGCTTGCAAGCAAGTGATGTGATCACTAGAATGTTATATCACGGGAACGAGAAAAGAGTGCATGTCGGTAACGAGATCAAACTAGGTATGGAGATAACGATGATCGAATCTCGGACATGTAATATATCGAGAGACAAAGGTATTTAGTTACAAGCGTTAAAGGTTCTCACGATCACAAAAGTCATCGTTGAATGTGTAGGAGTCAGTACGGATCTCCAGGTCCCGCTGTTGATTATTGATCGGAGAAGGGTCTCAATCATGTCTGCATTATTCGCGAACCGTAGGGTGGCACACTTAAGAGTTACCGGACACCATTTTGGAGCACATATGTTTCAGACGAAAGAATTGCAAAGCGCAGGAATTGTTTCAATAGAAACCGGAAATTGTTTCGGGTGAAATTGCAGAAAGAGGTTCTGCATGTGATATTGAAATATTGCAAGGGGCTATATGTGAATGTTTGTTAATTAAAGTAATTAACAAAATTCTGAATAAATTTAAGAAAAGAGTTTTATTAAATGAGAGAAATTTACAGTGGAGACTTTAAAAGGGAATGTGAAGAGGCATTTTAATGTGGAGGGGTTACCACCACATGAATGGGGGAGGTGAGGGGTCACCCCCCCATGCGCTGGCCATGGAGAGAGGGGGCACCCCCTCCTCCTATAAAAGGCCACCCATTCCCTCCTTCATCCTCACACCTCCTTGTGAAGGATCTCTCTCCCCCTCTAGAATTATTGCCCCATGGTCTCGGATTAGCGAGATACATGTTCCCGGTGGCATTTCGTCTGGAAGGAGTTGCTGCTTCCGTTGGATCGCTGGAGCGAGGAGGTGGAGGTTGTTCGGTGACTTGAACGTGTGTGCGAGTACGGATGCGCTGCTGAGTTGCGGCGCTCGGACTTCCTCACGATCTTGAGATCGGCAAGTGTACGACTACATCAACCACGAGTTCCTACTCGTTAACAAAACTCGTTGTCTTCGAGGGTAAGTTCTCGTTGGATGTATGTCTACCCGTTGCTTTGTACCTAATAGATAGATCTTGGAGTGTAGTTCACACCGTAGGAAAAAATTTGTTATCTATGCTACGGACCCAACAGTGGTATCAGAGCCTGATCTATGCGTAGGTGCTTTGCACGGGTAGTACACATATGTTTATATGTGGGCGATGATGATCATGTTATTGCATCTTCTATGTATTTTGGATATTGGTGGCATAGTGGTATGAAGCGGCCCGGACCAACCTTACATGCCATCGTACATGAGACCGGTTCCACGACTGACATGCAACTTGTTTTGCATAAGTGGCTGGCGGGTGTCTGTCTCTCCTACTATAGTCAATATCTGATTTACAACGACTTGCTAATAACTTAGTTATCCTCGTTGTGGTTCATGTTCGTAGGTGAGAACGGTTCCATCTCCGAAAGCCCTAAGCCACGTAAAACTTGCAATTGATAAATTAGAGGCGTCTAGTTTAGATCGTTGCTGGGCTAGTGTATTGATATGGTATTGTTGTAAGTAGATGTATGATAGATACTCTTACAACACACTCAATGTGTAAGTTCCATAGACCATGGCCTTACACGCAAAGGAATGATAGAGATCATACCACGATGCAAGTGATAGAGATCAAATGCATGGACCATATCATCTCACTTTACACATTAGATGTTAGCATCTTATACTGCTAGTTTGGCGCTTTTGGTAGCATTATAAGATGATCCCTCATTTAGATATCAAGATAAAAATGTGTTATTCCTTAAGTATGCACCATTCTGTGGATCATGTTTCGAGACATCACGTGATGATCGGGTGTACTCGAATCTAGCTTTCATAGGAACGGGTGTAAGACAGTTTTACACACGTGAATACTAAGGTTCTTACTTGGCGAGCCTAGCATGTACAGACATGGCCTCGGAACACGGACCGAAAGGTTAAGCATGAGTCATATAGTTGATATGATGCTCATATAGATGCTCGCCTTTGAAGCTACATCAACTCACGTGATGATCGGACTTGGTGTAGTGGATTTGGTTCATGTAATCACCAAAAGGACACGAGGGATGTCGTTTTTGAGTGGGAGTTCATTATTAATTTGGATTAGTTGAACTCAATCTATCATAAACTTAGTCTAAATAAACTTTACAAATTCTGTTGTAGATGGCACCACCTGCTTTTAATTTCAATGTGTTCATGGAGAAAGAGAAACTTGTTGTGAATGGTAGCAACTTCACCAACTGGGCTATGAATTTGAGGATTCCCTCACTGCTGCACAAAAGTAATATGTGCTAGATGCGCCGCTAGGACCCCCACCAGCTCCTGATGCCCTTGACGAGGAAGAGAATGTCTATGTGACTCGTCAGGAGGACCACAACTTAGTTCATTGCGACATACTGTATGGGATAGAGCCAGAACTTTGAAAGCGTTTCGAAAATGGCAATGCCTTTGATACCATGGGAGAATTGAAAATGATTTTCGATACCCATGCTGCCGTAGAGAGTTATAATGCTACAGAAAAGTTCTTTAGCTGCATGATGGAGGAAAACAGCTCCGTTAGTGAGCACGTACTCAAAATGTCTGGGTACGCCGATAAGCTTGTGTCCTTGGGAATAACGATTCCCATTGACTTAGGCATACATCATGTTCTCCAATATCTTCCACCTAGCTACAAGAGCTTCGTGATGAACTATAATATGCAGGGCATGAAGAAGTCTCTTCCCGAGCTTCTGTCAATGCTTAAGACTGCAGAAGTGGAGATTAGGAAAGAACATCAAGTGTTGATGATCAATAGGACCACTGGTTTCAAGAAAGACAAGAAAGGAAAGCACAAGGGAAAGAACGGTGGCAAGTATGTTGCCACGCCTGAAAGTATACCCCGAGTTGGCCCTAAGTCTGACACCGAGTGCTACTATTGTAAGGGGACTGGCCATTGGAAGCGCAACTGCCCCAAGTATTTGGCGGACAAGAAGTCTGGCAAGGCAAACAAAGGTATATGTGATATACATGTTATTGATGTGTACTCTACTAGTACTCGCACTAGCACCTGGGTATTTGATACGGGATCGGTTGCTAATATATGTAACTCGGTTCAGGGGCTACGGAATAAGCGACAACTAGCAAGGGATGAGGTTAGGATGCGGGTCAGCAATGGATCAAAAGTTGATGTGATCGCCATCGGGACGCTACCTCTCCATTTGCCATTGGAATTAGTTATAAACCTAAATAATTGTTATTTAGTGCCTGCACTGAGCATGAACATTGTATCTGGATCGTGTTTGATGCAAAGTGGTCATTCCTTTAAATCTGAAAACAATGGTTGTTCGATTTATAAGAATGATATCTTTTATGGTCATGCACCTATGTTGAATGGTTTATTTCTGATAGATCTCGATAGCAATGTTACACATATTCATAATGTTAATGCTAAAAAGATTAAACTTGATGATGATATGTCTACATATATGTGGCACTGCCATCTAGGTCATATTGGCGTTAAACGCATGAAGAAACTCCATTCTGATGGACTTTTGTAATCACTTGATTTTGAATCATTTGATACATGTGAGCCATGCCTTATGGGCAAGATGACTAGAACGCCGTTTTCCGGTTCAATGGAACGGGCGACAGATCTATTGGCAATCATACATACTGATGTGTGTGGACCAATGAGTGTGTCGGCGCGAGGTGGATATCGTTATTTTGTTACTTTCACGGATGATTTGAGTAGATACGGGTATATCTATTTGATGAAACACAAGTCTAAAACTTTTGAAAAGTTCAAGGAATTTCAGAATGAAGTGGAAAATCATCGTAATAGAAAGATCATATTTCTACGGTCTGACCATGGAGGAGAGTATCTAAGTTACGAGTTTAGCACACACATGAAAGAGTGTGGAATAGTTTCACAACTCACGCCTGCCGGAACACCACAACATAATGGTGTGTCGGAATGTTGTAATCGTACCTTATTGGATATGGTTCGATCTATGATGTCTCTGACTGACTTGCCACTGTCATTTTGGGGTTATGCACTAGAAACAGCTGCATTCACTTTAAATCGGGCACCATCTAAATCCGCTGAAACGACACCGTATGAATTATGGTTTGGAAACAAACCTAAGCTGTCATTTCTTAAAGTTTGGGGATGCGATGTTTATGTGAAGAAACTTCAACCAGATAAACTCGAACCCAAAGCGGAAAAATGCGTCTTCATAGGATACCCTAAGGAAACAATTGGGTATACCTTCTATCACAGATCCGAGGGCAAGGTTTTTGTTGCCAAGAATGGATCCTTTCTTGAGAAGGAGTTTCTCGTGAAAGGTGTGAGTAGTCGGAAGGTAGAACTCGAATAGGTTATTGAACCTTCTCTTCATGGAATGGCGAGTGGTGCAGCACCGGAAGTTGTTTCGGAGTTGACTTCACCTGATGAAGAGAGAGCTAATGATAACGATCATGAAACTCCGAAAGAGGACACTACCGAACCTCGCAGGTCAAGCAGGACACATGCAGCTCCTGAACTGTATGGCAATCCTATTGTGAATTTCATAGTTGATGAAATGGATGACCCTGCGACGTATGAAGAAGCGATGATGAGCCCGGATTCCAACAAATGGCTGGAAGCCATGAAATCCGAGATGGAATCCATGTACGAGAACCAAGTTTGGAACTTGGTGGACTTACCTCACGATTGAAAGGTCGTTGAGAATAAATGGATTTTCAAAAGAAAAACTGATGCTGATGGTAATGTGACCATCTATAAGGCTCGACTTGTCGCAAAGGGGTTTCGACAAATTCAAGGAGTTGACTACGATGAGACATTCTCTCCCGTAGAGATGCTTAAGTCGGTTAGAATTATGTTAGCAATTGCTGCATATTTCGATTATGAAATATGGCAGATGGATGTCAAAACTGCGTTCCTCAATGGTAATATTGAAGAAGAGTTGTATATGATACAACCTAAGGGTTTTGTCGATCCTAAGGATGCTAATAAGGTATGCAAACTTCAGCGATCCATCTATGGACTGAAGCAAGCATCCCGGAGTTGGAATCTCCGCTTTGATGAGGTGATCAAAGAGTTTGGATTTGTCCAAACTTATGGAGAGGCTTGTATTTACAAGAAAGTGAGTGGGAGCAATGTGGCATTTCTGATATTATATGTGGATGACATATTATTGATTGGAAATGATATAGATCTTTTAAACAGTGTTAAAAGTTATCTAAACAACAAATTTTCGATGAAAGACCTTGGTGAAGCGTCATATATATTAGGCATTAAAATCTATAGAGATAGATCAAGGCGCCTAATTGGGCTATCGCAGAGTACTTACCTTGATAAGATATTAAAGAAGTTTAATATGGACGAAAGTAAGAAGGGGTTCTTACCTATGTTGCAAGGCAAGACATTGAGTAAGACTCAAAGTCCGGCTACGGCGGAAGAAAGAGAGATGATGGATAAGATCTCCTATGCCTCGGTCATAGGCTCTATTATGTATGCCATGCTATGTACAAGACCGGATGTGGCACATGCTATTAGTTTGACTAGTAGGTACCAATCTGATCCAGGTTCGGAACACTGGATAGCGATAAAGAACATCCTCAAGTACTTGAGAAGAACTAAGGATATGTTTCTTATATACGGAGGTGAAGAAGAGCTAGTCGCTAAGTGTTATGTTGATGCTAGCTTTGACACCGATCCGGATGACTCTAAGTCTCAATCCGGATACGTATTTCTCTTGAACGGAGCAGCGGTTAGTTGGAGGAGTTCCAAACAACCTGTGGTGGCTGGATCAACGACGGAGGCGGAATATGTTGCTGCTTCAGAAGCGGTGCAGGAGGCGGTTTGGATGAAAGAGTTCATTACAGAACTAGGTGTGGTTCCTAGTGCGTTGGACCCAATGGTGATCTATTGTGACAACAATGGAGCCATAGCCAACGCAAAGGAACCGAGGTCTCACAAGAATTCCAAGCATATTAAGCGCCGGTTTCACTCCATCCGCGAGCATGTCAAGGATGGAGATATAAATATTTGTAAAGTACACACAAACCTAAACGTAGCAGATCCATTGACTAAAGTTCTCCCTAAAGCAAAACATGATCAAAACCAGAACTCCATGGGTGTTAGATTTATCACTATGCGAACTAGATTATTGTCTCTAGTGCAATTGGGAGACTAAAGGAAATATGCCCTAAGAGGCAATAATAAAGTTGTTATTATATATTCCTTATATATGATAGATGTTTATTTTACATGCTAGAATTGTATTGATCAGGAAACATCAATACATGTGTGTTTAATAAACAAAAAGGGTTCCTAGTTATGCCTCTCTTATAGACTAGCTTGTTGATTAACAAGATGATCAAAGTTTCCTGATCATGGACATTGGATGTTGTTAATAACAAGGTCACACCATTGGTGGAATGATGTGATGAACATTCATCCGAAGTATAGCATTACGATCAAGTCATTATGTTTATATTGCTATACCATCATACGAAGTAATCTTTATCCTTAGACCATGAGATCATGTTAATTGCTAACACCGGAAGAGTATCTTGATAACATCAAATGTCACACCGTAACTGGGTGACTATAAAGATGGGTTCAGTACTACGAAGGTGTTATGTTGAGGCTCATGGATCAAGAGTGGAATTTGTCAATCCCGATGACGGATAGATATACTCTGAGCCCTCTCGGTGATATCACATTAAGATAGCTTGCAAGCAAGTGATGTGATCACTAGAATGTTATATCACGGGAACGAGAAAAGAGTGCATGTCGGTAACGAGATCAAACTAGGTATCGAGATACCGATGATCGAATCTCGGACATATAATATATCGAGCGACAAAGGGATTTAGTTACAAGCGTTAAAGGTTCTCACGATCACAGAAGTCATCGTTGAATGTGTAGGAGTCAGTACGGATCTCCAGGTCCCGCTGCTGATTATTGATCGGAGAAGGGTCTCGATCATGTCTGCATTATTAGCGAACCGTAGGGTGGCACACTTAAGAGTTATCGGACACCATTTTGGAGCACATATGTTTCAGACAAAAGAATTGCAAAGCGCAGGAATTGTTTCAATAGAAACCGGAAATTGTTTCGGGTGAAATTGCAGAAAGAGGTTCTGCATGTGATATTGAAATATTGCAAGGGGCTATATGTGAATGTTTGTTAATTAAAGTAATTAACAAAATTCTGAATAAATTTAATAAAAGAGTTTTATTAAATGAGAGAGCATTAAATTTGGAGAAATTTAATGCATTTAAAGTGGAGACTTTAAAAGGGAATGTGAAGAGGCATTTTAATGTGGAGGGGTTACCACCACATTAATGGGGGAGGTGAGGGGTCACCCCCCCATGCGCCGGCCATGGAGAGAGGGGGCACCCCCTCCTCTTATAAAAGGCCACCCATTCCCTCCTTCATCCTCACACCTCCTTGTGAAGGATCTCTCTCCCCCTCTAGAATTATTCCCCCATGGTCTCGGATTAGCGAGATACATGTTCCCGGTGGCATTTCGTCTAGAAGGAGTTGCTGCTTCCGCTGGATCACTGGAGCAAGGAGGTAGAGGTTGTCCGGTGGCTTGAACGTGTGTGCGAGTACGGATGCGTTGCTGAGTTGCGGCGCTCGGACTTCCTCACGATCTTGAGATCGGCAAGTGTATGACTACATCAACCACGAGTTCCTACTCGTTAACAAAACTCGCTGTCTTCGAGGGTAAGTTCTCGTTGGATGTATGTCCACCCGTTGCTTTGTACCTAGTAGATAGATCTTGGCGTGTAGTTCACACCGTAGGAAATTTTTTGTTTTCTATGTTGCGGACCCAACAACATAATCCTCAGCAGCGGATCTTCATCAAACGCAGAGCCCAATCATGCCTTAACCTACATGCAACTGACTGGGAAGACGACCTAGCTCGCATAGACATCATTGACTCCAATATGCTTCGTGCTTCTGAAAATCTGGCCAAGTAAATAGCCAAGGACAATGCCAGTGAGTACTTGGAATGTACTCGCAAACCACCAAGATAAGGTAAACAAGATAATGCAGTTAGGCTGTCGCGAGATATCTCTATCTAGGGTTGTTTTTGAAAAGCCTAGATTTCTCTTGTAGATATGGCATCTCTATAACTTTGTTGAAACAAAGAGTTTTTAAAACATGCCTCCATTTTATAAATCCGGATATCTCCATATCCTTGTTGAAAACCTTTTTGAAAGCAGTTTTGGATTAAACTCCCTTTTTAACATCTTCGACCATCTCTGGTCAAACCAAAGCCATTACTCTCAGGTCCTCTCAGGACCTCCATACATTGATCCATCTTTCCAAAACCACCATTTGGGTACTCCTAGCCATCACCTTTCCAACCATTCTTGACCGTGGACATGACTATTCGAATAGATTATACTCTGCAGAGTTTGTGAACTTTACCCACAAGAATCAATACATCCGTCGGGATACAACCACGGCCCACTACGCACGGTAGATGGGGGTTCCGATAATCAAACCTAACCTTTCATTTGTCATCCCTAGCAAAGGCGGCTTTTCCTTTTGGGTTTGTTCTCCCCGGCAATGAGTATGTGGCCCTCGGCCATAGTCCTGCCTTCCATACATGCGTATACCCAAACTGCAGCTTGGTGTATACCTTAATTTGGTGACTCCACTTTCTTCCCGTACTACCTAAGTCATATCGTCCGCGGGAGACCCAATTGTTGCACCGGCACTCTTGCCGATGCAACCACACTCTTGCCGAAGCAAGCTACATGCTCTAGATCCGTAGACCTATTAGCAAACCTACCCGAAATTCAAGGGATTTCTCCCAATTAGCAGTGTACAAGTTGCCCCGGCTAAAGACAACAAACTACGAGCTAAGCCCCATCTCCTGAGGTAATGTGGTTGCATGGATAAATTATTCCGGTAAAGGTGTAGAACATCCCTTCTCTTTCTCTTGTCCATTTTTATCACTTCTCATCATCACCATTTCTTTAGTTAAAACATCCGCTTGGGAATGATGCCTCTTCCCAAGGGTTTTACCAAGCATTTTAGAAACATTTGCAGTAGGGTAAATCCCAAAACAATTTATTCATCAAAAATCCGTAGTTTCCAACGGGGTAGGATGCTAATCAACATAACCTCGATCTAAAGGGCATAAATGGTAGGTATACATTAGGGTGGGTGCCATGAGGGACACCAAGTCATAACTTGGAGGATCCAAGTCAATAACGTAGTATTTATAAAAAAGACATGCTGATAGTGATGCAATTTATAAAGGAGATGTAAAACAGGAAACAAAAGGAGTAGGATATGTATCGGAATTCAGGGAGGGTGGCTTGCCTGTGACCAGCAAGATGTCCCTGGGATTCTTCTTTAGATAACCAGAATACCAAGAATACCCAACTATATAACAATAATAAACGATTCTTTCCTTCTTCTAGCGTCACACAAATGCAACTATCGCCGTTATCGAGCAAACATGCAAACAGACAAATACCACAATCAATACAAGCATACAAGCATCAATACATATAGCAAACAAAGATACATCACATGATTTACTTCAGTAGGTTTTGAAAAAAATTGGACTAAGGCAAATGGTTTCATTTTAGTTGCATTTGTGGAATTACTATTAAGATTATAGAGGCCAAAACTACCTACTTAAGGGGTTTTACTCTGAGGCCAAGTTTTCTATGATATCAGTATGGAAAAATGATATCATGAGCTAGGTATTTATAAAACGAAACCAACAAAAGTGGTTTCACTATTTTATCAATTTCCATTGATTTTCTATGCATTTTATAGTGATTAAAACTCTAGTTTTAGGGAATAATTCACTACAAATGTTCTGTAGGTCCAAAAATCATTTCCTTGGATGCCTGTGTAGGTTTTGATGTACTGATTCACCGAGAGTTGGAATCATGTCAGAATATTTAACAGGATGCCCTCAGGAAATTCCCAAAGGCAGTTTTGGAGGGTTTTTGTCTTTTTCACCATATTTATTCTATAGAATATTTTAATATGGGACCAATGTCACATGGTAGGGATTTGAATTACCTTTCTTAAGAAATTTGAATTACTATGTTTGGGTATACAGAACTACTAGAGTGATTTATTTAGTGAAATATCTATACACAGAATAGTTTTATTCATTATAAATCAACCAGAGCTCAATAAAATTTGAGCTGCTAGGGTTTGAGAAATATGAGGGTTGGTGAGATCTCAGAGTTGTAATTAGGTTGAAATCACTCCTAGTATGACCAGGAGAATTTTCCAAAGGCATGTTTTTTTATTTTTGTTACTGGCAAACTAGGGTTAGACCAATCTGGCATGCAAGGCATACTAGATACCTTTCAGCACCCAAAGGTTTCATTCAAAAAGGAGTTGTATAACTCTCTTAAAGAATTTATTGGCAAAAAGGACACATTTAGGTAGATGATTTATCATGTTCAATCTAGACAGAAACTTGGTGAGCCAATTGTCCTGCATGTTGAGGAAGACATTCATGAACACTAAAAATTTTAGATCTGGGAAAAAGGATTTGTTTTACATTTTCTTTGGAATTTAAAGTAAACAGGTAATTAGCAGATCTGGAGGGAAAAAATTAAAAGAAAAGGAAACTGGGCCGGTATCTTAAGTGATTTGGGCCGCCTAGAGTGGAAACCAGCCCACTTGGCGTCTTCGCGCACGGGATCTGAGATTCAAACAGGTCGTGGCGGGGCCCGTTGGTCAGTGGGTTAGCGGGGCGAAGGGGTAAGGGAAGAGCGGGGCCGTTGGATCAGACCCGGATCCAACGGTTCACAACTCATCTTCCTCGCGAGCTAGGGCTGGTGGGGATAACCCTAGCCGAGCAGCTGGGAGCGGCGGTGTGGCTCACCTGAGGGCTAGGAGAGGTCGGGGAGGCGACAAGGCAACACAGTCGATGGAGGAGAGCTAGAGGATGGGCGGCGCGGTGATAAACGCTTCGAGGAAATAGCTCGCCTGATGACGCCCGAATGGAGCTCGCGGGAGAGGCTTCTGGGGTGGCTTCATGTCGACAACAAGAGTATGGTTGGACGTAGGGGATCAAGGGGATTTCGTGAGAGTGACATGCAGAGGGAGAGGGGCTGTGGGGAGAGAGCGTTGCTTGATTTTTGAGAGGTGGCCGAAGATTCTCCTCCTTCTTTCGAGCAATTAGGGAGGTGAGGTGGAGTGGAAGGGAGAAAAAGAGAGGCAGAGAGAGGGCTGGCCAGCCCCTGGCCCTTTTATCTCGAGCGGGGAGGTCCATGATGGACAAAGTCCATGGGGAGCAAGGGGAGAGGTGCTAGCCGGGGAGTGGTCGACTAGGGCAGTGGGGAGAGAGGTGGGGTGTTATGTAGTCGTGCAGGAGCAGGGACAGAGGGAGTAGGGTGCTGTGAGTATTAAAGAATGAGCAAAGTGGGGTGGTACCTCTTATCTCTCCTTTATTACAAGCATAAAAGACAAGGGCCTAGGGTTTGCTACAGTGGTGGGAAACTAGTGGGGGTGCTGGTGCTGGAGAGAGGAGTACTTGACAATCTTTGGTGATGGTTTGATCTTGGTTTAGCTCAAACTTAGTTAAGTTTGCCAAATTGAGTAAATAGGTGGTTGTGAAGGAAGTTTAGAAACTTTTCTTTGGCAAGAGGAGGGAATGGTACTGGTGTGTAGATAGGGTTAATGCATAACCCTAGGAATTATTTGGTATTTTTCAAAGGAGTTTTAGTCCACTTAAATCAATTTATTCAAAAACTGCATAAGTAGTTTCTAGAAGATCATTTGATATTTTTACATTGGACATTATTGGCTTTTGATGTGAGATGGTCCTAAATACCATAGCTCACATTGGAGGTTTTACTTGGGATTTCTTGAGATGGAAAGGTATTTTTAATCAATTATTTCTTGTTTCTGCCAATTAAGAAAAAAGGTAGAAAGAAATAATAAAGAATCTCAAAAATATTTATTTTTGAGATGGGAATGTAGGGTATGATGTATAGTACTCAAATGTGCATTGAGTTCGCAAGGTGACTTGGATGATTTCAACTTGAGGTATCCATCATTGGCAACCTTGGGTTTTGCAAGACATGATGGATTTTAGAAGAGAGCAAGGACTAGAGGATCTAGGGCATTGATATTTTTATACCACCTAGACAAGGTTGGATTAGTGAGCTTAGAGATCACCTTGATGCAAGGTATAGATGGATAGTTAGACCAAGTTGAGTAGATAACCAAGGTACAAGAATTTGAGCTTCATCATGCTTGAGTGCTCTAGGAATTGATTTGAAACTTTCAATAAAATAAGGGTGCCAAAGAAGATTATCAAATAGCCTTCAAAACCTTGTGGGTTTTGGAAGCACAAGGGTCCATTTGGAACAAGTGAAGTAGGGATTTATAGACCTTCATGAGTAGAACACAAACATGCAAGGATTTGGTCAAAATAAGATAGTATCGAGATGTGAGCTTTTTCCAAAGTAGGCTAGTTGATAAGATTTGCAGGAATTGTTATTTTCTTGCCTGCAAAACAATCAAGAACAAGTGGGTTAAAAGATGATCTGCCAAGGGCAAGAGTGGTCCTTGGTAGTCCTTAGGATGGTCTACAAGATTGTTCAAGTGCATTACCAAAAATGCACCAGGTTTGGGAAAGAGAGGCATTCAAAGAAGTGATGTTGAAACACTTTCCAGACTTAGTCAAATTTAGCAGATTTAGGGTTTTTGACTAGAGTATGAGTGGGGATGTTTTTGATGGGTTGCAAGGCATCAAAGCATCATCAAGTGGATGATGTTCAAGTGTAGCTTGAGTAGAATAGCTCCATGCTTGATATTGGTCTTCATTGACTTGGAAGCTTCTAGAATGGATCACTTCAGAATTGATATGGTTAAGGGTTTTAAATGATCACCTAGGGCTAGAGATAAGATCCAGCTTGGTTAACTTTCTTAGGGTTGATATTCTTGGATTATCTTCTTGCCAGATGATAACCCCTTAGGGTAGCTCATACAACTTCCTAAGCAAACAATTCAAGCAGCAGATCAAGGCAACTCATAATACAAGCAAACCAACTACTACCAGGGTTACCATCAAGCTTAGCTTGAGGTAAGGATGGGTAATTTGAAAGGTTGGAGTTTTTAATAAGGTGAGAGTCCTTGGTATATCTACCAAGAGTAGAATTCAAAAGCTTTATAAAAAGGTTTTGGGAAGAACTTAGGGGTAAGAGTAGTTGAAAGTTTTGTCTTGAAGACTTAGGGAGATTATTTCTTATAGATCTCCATAGTTTTCTCAATAGAGGCTACTAGAATAGTTTGGTTTGCAAATGCATCTTGGCTTAGGTTTTTGAAATGCGAGAACATTTGAGAATATAAAATATAAGCCAAGGCAGCTTTTGTTAAATAGCTTTTGTCAACTGAGGTTGAGGTAAGGAGTATATCATTTGAAATACATTCCTATGCGCAAGCACATGCAAACAACAAGCAAACACTGGATTATTAAATAAGAAAAAGTTTTTGTTCTACCTAATTTTTGCATTTTGGACAACTAATCAGGGTTGCTAAAATTGGGGTATTACATCTATTGTATTGTGTGTCCCCCCTCCTCGTTGGCCCCTCCTAGCCTTTATATATGGGGAGGCTAGGTCTCGGGTACCAATATGAGTAGGTTACAAGCTAGAGTTTGTATCTAATCTAGTCTTGTACTTTCCTTGTCTTATATCGCCAGGAGTCTATGTCCTTGTATACTTCGTATCAGCCAAACTGTCGTGGGCTTCATGGATCTTGGAAAATCTTCGGGTAAGGCTTCCGTTGGGCCACACCATATATACCAATAATAGGCACCCAAAGGGTTATGCCCATGTCAGTAGCCCCTGAGGCTATGTTTGGATGCTTGCGTCCGAGCATAGGTTCAAAGTACTTTTTAATCTACGCAGAAGGTGAACTCGAAGATTGTCTTGTTTGGATGCGTGAACTTGTGAATAATGTTTGGATGCGTGAACTTGTTCCTATACCAATAATGTTTGGATGCGTGAACTTGTGAATATCTTTTTTGGCTGATGCAATGGATGACGTTGTCTTGTTCTTGAAGTGATGTCAGCATTTTCATCGGGCACTCCCGATGGGAGTAACCTTTGAGGCTATACTCGGGTAGACTCAAAGTTATGCTTCTCACTGTAGATATTCTTCCATCGACTCCTATTTGGAGGATTTCTATTTTTTCTATCGGATGCGCGGCCAGCGCTCCTGATGGGAGTAGCCCCCGAGGCTATGTTCGGGTATTTACACCAGAGCATAGGCTCGGAGATCTTCTTCATTCAAGAATTTCTCCGTGTAGATAAAATAGGGACCCCGGAAAAAGACATGTAGATTATGTAAAGTCAGCCGAAAATATAGCTTGTTGTAATTTTTTTGGATGTGTGAATTTGGAACTTGACATATTTGAAAAATTATATATTTTTGTCGATGGCTATGGCGTTTGCGCCCCTCGCGAGACCTTTTTGTTCGCCTGATGCCCATTGGGCTGGATCAGCTACTCGGGTCAACGCGTGTTTTTGACGTATTTCATGGCGGACCCGAAGAATTTTTAATTTGCGCTGAGTAGCAACGCCCCCGAGTATCGGAGTATGATCATGTAATAATTTATTCGACTGAGCCCCCGAGTATCGGATGTAATAGAGTATTGAAAAGTAGACTATGTTAAGAGAACTTAGCTTTATTGATATCGGGTGCGTGTAGATGATATTTATCCGAGGAATTTTGTCGACTCGTGTCTTGATTTTTATCGGGTGAGCATAAGCTCAAGAATCGTCTTTATCCAAGAAGTTATTCGATAGAATAGCTCGATATAGATGACATCCTTGCAAAAAACATAGAGAATTATGAAGTACTTGCATCTCATAAAGAATATTGCTTTTCAATTTGTCATAACATTTTCTGGTGTCATTGGACTCAACACTTTCGCACCGTAAGGCGAGACCTTTTCGTTATCCTGATGCCCTTAGTCTCAGTACCTTGTCGACCTGTCAGTTGGGCTGCAACCGGGTTGGAGTTTAAGGATTCGACGCTCAGGCAGAATCAGCTATTAGGGAATTCACGTATGAGATGCTCGACTGCATGAAGTCGATGGCACTTAGGTTACTCGAAGAGGGCGTAACCCATAGTTGTTGAGTGCGATTAAAGTAAGAAAGAAATCAACTTGAATTAGAGAACTTAGCTTTGTTGGTAGTCGACGAGGTTGATGTGGCCGGAGGAGCCGGAGCCAATAACGGTAGTGGGTTGATGTAGCATATAACAATAGTGGGTCGCCGCAGCCGAAGATTTTAGCGGAGGTGTTACAACCGAAGATTCCACATATTGCCGGATATGGAGATTTTGGCGGGTCGATCGGTTGGACGGTGTCGATGCTGTGGATGTGGATGTGCGGCGGACTTGTAGTTGATACGCGGACGGAGTCATCACCGCGGGACGCGAATCCTTTGCTCTGTGGTGGAATAATCTTCTTTGCATTGTCGAGGTGGTGATCATCTCGTCCCATGACCCGATGAATTCTCTTATTGTGATCGCATGTATTGCAAAACGAACAAAACAATTGATTAGATCAGATAAATTAATTGAATTTTGACTAATCGAATACGTAAGAGAAAAGAAAAAGTTAAAATAGAAAAAAAATTCAAGGATCACGGCATAGACGCGTTCTTGACGTAGCCTTTTTTCTCTCTCTCTAGTCCTTGACTATTGACCGATGGAAGAAATCCTCCTGTCCGTAGCGGACACAGTAACTCAAATATTGAATCCATCTTCACGTGTAGACAAGACAAACGAGGCTTGGAATTTTGTGTTGGACTTGTTTATACTAGTAAGCATGCACGTGCAACGCACCTTTCAAATATGACATGCGTATTTTAAATTCTAGTTCCTATGTCCCTAAATATGTAGCGTATAAACTTAGTCAAAAAGACTATAATTTCTAACTTTGATCAAATATTTAAATATTTATAATACTAAATAAGTATATTATAAAAATGTATCTTATGATGAGTCTCTTGATATTGATTTGGTATTACATATCGTCACTACACACAGTACCGGTTAAAATCAACAATGCACAAAAGTGTGTTACTATTAGATTTCTAAATATTATAGCTCAATCCCAGTTTAATTCAACACTTCAAAGACAACAATTGAGCAACATTATCCATGTTTTAATCTTTGATAAAGGTCCACATCTTTATGTGATCAATAAATCTCGCTCCATGGCGAGGATACTTCAAAATGAGCACCAGAATGGCTTCCAATGATCCATACCATCCAACAATATATGCATTATAAACATTTTTAAAAGAAAATTTATTTGCAAACTCCGGATAAATGACCATACAGAATACTCGTATCGAAAAACGTACCACTTCATCCTACCATAAGCCGCATAAATTAAAAACCAAATAACCAGGCGATATACTCCAATTTTCAAATTTGATTGCATTGAGTAGTACGACACATTGCTCCTTAGTCCCTACTCAGCTTCCTCCCTCTACACTGTCTCACACAGTACATGTCGCGCATCCTCCCTCTCCACTGCCTCCCCGCCACCGTCGCCACCGCACGAGGACCCACCCCTACCAGCGTGCTGCTGCTACAAGGATCTCCTGCCCCCTATCTCCGCTGGTGCGATGCCCGCCCTTCCCCAGTTCCCCTGCTTCCCCACCAGCACAGGTGGAGGCACAAACCTCTTTTCCACTGAATCCTCGGCTGCTGTCACCGCGCACAAGCTGGAGGGCTCCGCAGATGACACAGCCCGAGTGGGTGCCGTTTTACCCCTCGCGCTGTCCCAAGATGCCGGCGCCGCCCTGGCCTCCTCGATCTCGACACCTGCAGCAGAGGTAGTGTGGCACGTGTATTGCACGTATTACTAATGCACATAACTTTGGCTGTTTTAGATTGTTCTAAAAAAAACTTCATCCAGCATGAACCAAATAAATAACAAAAGCAGTTTCACACTAATTTGTAAGCCAAATAATCATGTATTTGCAAAAATAAATCTGAAAGCCACGATTGTCAAGTGACTTAGCAAACAATATTTCCCACGTTGTTGAAAAACATTATTGATGTTTTCTAATTCTAAATATAATAGTTGATATATTTGTAAGCTCGTATCTGAAGTTTGACACAAAAGTGCCAAAGAGGTGCTGAATGGTATACACGTACTTCTCCAATACTAAATTTACTTGCTATACCCTATAGTACATGATGCAGCCAAGCCGACTATAATACATCATCATCGAGTTGATTGATACTCCCTCCGTTCAGAAATATAAGACATTTTAGCTTTGTGAATCAAATGTATCTAGACGTCTTTTAGTGTATAGATTCGTAGAGGTTCGGAGTGAACCTATAAAAAAACACGTCTAGACACATTCATTTTACAAAGCTAAAATGTCTTATATTCCTGAATGAAGGGAGTACAAATGAACCGGCTCGAGCTAAAAAAAACAGGTATTGGCATTGCAAGAGAGCTTGTCCTCCTCGAGACGGCCCTACTACATCACTCGTGGCCTGAGGCATATCATCGTTTCTCATTCTACCAATGCTTGAAACCGGTGCACAGCATAACATACTAATTTTAAAAAGTAAAATAACTTGGAGAGAGATGTATGCGGCCATTTTTTTAACAGCTGTACTATGACTAAATACACAAAGTGAGCTGTGTGCCGAAAGTCTGAATAACATAACTGGAAATATATAAAAAAGTATTTACTTCAATTTGATTTAGCTATATCACAAAAGTAATTGTAAAGTGTACCTGTAACTTACATAATCGAAATTGCAGACCACTTACTCGTTAGTGATGGAAGAGATAACTTTCAAACGCATATCTGCAGTCTCCCTATGACATCGCTATCTGCCTATCCTCCCTTTGGTCAGATGTCCTCCTTCATGATACGATGATGGCCGTCAGAGTCGCAAATGCGTTGGCAATCAGATGCTGCTCCTCCTCCTAAACAATAGTTCCATCCATGATAAAAGGAAGCAAAATACCCCAGTTGGATAACCCACAAGAGAACCATCTTAATCTCAGTGGGTGCCATTCAACAATGAATCAATAAGCCTGTGGAGGTTTTATGTTGGTGACGATTCAACTATCTGTCTGCAATATTCCTGTTTTTCTTAGCAGTAGCCTTTTAACTTTCTTTCTGTGAACCTTGATTTTCCTAAAATCAACCATGAAGGGAATAGCATTAGAAATTGACAAGTTATCTATGGGCAAGTACTCCTTATATCATAAACAATAACCATCATGGTGTAATATACTCATATTGTATTTTCATTTCTTGATAATCAATGTTCCCTCGTACAAACGTACTGCACAAAAACTTCCATGCTCAATGATAAATAACTGTTTGCTAGTCATTATGAGTAAGTTGGTTCTGATTCTTTTTGAAGACCTCTAGCTAGTCCTCTAGTGAAATACTGTTTTCCACCTATAGTATGAAAAAACTTGTTTAGAGAGCATAGTAGAAACCGATCATATACGTCTAGCAACCAGATACGTCTAGCAAACAGATACAGATTTCTGCTAATAGCACTAAGAAGATCAGATTAACTACTGATGTGACCTTGAAACATGGAATTACCCTTGCATGGTACAGGACATTGTGCAGTTAAACAAATTTAAAGGCATCGGTGTAGAAAATAAAGATTGGAGCTAAGACTACCACTTTAAGCAAAGGCAAACCTGCAGGATACATCGAAAAATTATATGGATCTGCATCTGCATACACGTGACGACACCAACTTCAGTCTCCAAAACATATCTCATTGAGAAAAACAATCTGGAACCAGGGATAGAGGGGCGTGGATGCTCCATTGGGGATCGGCAACTCTGAGTCTTCGAGCGGAGCGCCGTCCGATAGGTGGGGCGAGCGTGAGTACCGGTGGCGACTTGGCCCCCGACACTGTAGGCGGTAAGAGGTGATGGCAGGCGGCGGCAGATCCCATGTTTGGACTCCGTGCTCTAGTGGTGCCTCGCATGAGGATAAGGCGGCTGTTTTAGCAGCGGGTTGTGGCTCTAGCGGAGCTCCGTCTATGGCTCGCAGTGGCGGCGGTGCAGCGCATGCGTCGTCGTGCGAGGGAGGGTGGGCTACGGCTGCGGGAGGGTTACGGCAGATCTCCAACAGGCTGGCAGTACGGCAATGGAGGCGGGAGCTTGAGACTGTGAGGGCGTCGATGGGAGGGCAGTGATGGTGGAATTCCTACGACGAAGCCATGGAGTCGTCAGGATTGAGGATCATGGAATTGATTGCAACGATTTCTTTTTTTACTACTCCTACAACCGTTTCCATTTTTTACGCCCTGCGTGATTGCAGCGTCCACGGATGCGAGGTGGCTAAGTACAGTCCGTCATAATTAATTGCTATGTGCACCAAAGAAAAAAAGTAGGCTAACGTAAACTGTTAGATTGTGTCTAATAGATCTGATCGTACGGATGTAGTATGTTCGTATATATTTTCTGGGGTACATTTAGCAAAGTTCATGTTCTCTCTTTTATAAGTAGTAGAGATATGGACCGACTGAGACAACTCTGCCTCTCTGCAATATCAGAATGCCGAATCTTGTAAGAAGCTTTTGACGTGTCCTTTAATAGATGTGATCTTGCTCATAATTGACAATATCCGACGTGCGGATTTTACTTTCTTTCTTTGAGTTCTAGGCCAACAGCGATGATCGATTGACCAACGATAAATACACTTTGTCATCGCGCGCTCGACTTGCTGTAGATCAACTTCTTTTTGTCGGGATGCCATGAATTGTAAACTTCGTAGACCCGGAAGAGCACTGTAGTCGATGGTGAGGGCGTGTTGAAGCCATCCCCGTGCGTAGTCGAAGTATATATGTTTCCGTAGAATTGGCGAATCATAGATCGCCTATAATGGAGCCATCAAAGTCGTTGCAGTTGGTTTCCAAATTACCGCCGACGGACCCAAACAGATCGGATCCGAGAGGCGGAGTGAGCCCGTAATTGATGCGGAAGTTGAAGCTTTGGATCGTCGGATCAATCTCCCGGTCGAACTTGTCGAAGGCCAGAAGAAGGGCGGGTGGGTGTGGATCTGCTTTTTGTCTGGTTGATGCTTGGTGGAGAGCGGTCCGCCGAGTCCGTCGTTCCAGCGTTCAGGTTTCCCACAGACGGCGGCAATTGATGAGGTTTAACCTCGGCAATACCCATGGTGATGGACTTGGGGTTTCGCGGAAAAGAGAACGCTGGGGATTTTGTCGGATGTCAGGAAAATAATGAAGTCATAGTCGTCTGAATATTGGATTTTGTCGCACAATTACAAGTTGTCCTCTAAATTTTTGTGTCTATTGTATTGTGTATCCCCCCTCCTCGTTGGCCCCTCCTAGCCTTTATATATGGAGAGGCTAGGTCTCGGGTACCAATACGAGTAGGTTACAAGCTATAGTTTGTATCTAATCTAGTCTTGTACTTTACTTGTCTTATATCGCCAGGAGTCTGTGTCCTTGTATACTTCGTATCAGCCAAACCGTCATGGGCTTCATGGATCTTGGCAAATCTTCGGGTAAGGCTTCTGTTGGGCCGCACCATATATACCAATAATAGGCACCCAAAGGATTATGCCCATGTCAATGATGCTGGAACGAGGGATGGCCACGAGAATGACTACACTGATGCCAGTGGCGAACGCACCGATGGCGCCAAGGATGACACCACCGATGCCGGTGAACGCATCGACACCGGCGGACAGACAAATGGTGGTGCCGCCCCAGCAGCTAAGAAGAAGGCCGTGAGTAAGAATTGGGACCCACTAATGCTCGACATGGAGCGTGACGAGTTCACCGAAGTGACAGAGAGCGGTGCACCCGTGGCGTCTGCAGCCCTTGCCATTGGGTACGGGATACAACTCGGGTGCATTGTACGAGATACCTTGACGGTCAACATTAGGAACCTCCGAGATCCCGGCAATGCGCATTTCGTCCAGATCCTCATGCAGAAGCTTCACTGACGCTACAAGTTCCCCCATGATTATGACAACCTTGAGGTCAAGAACAATGCGGTTAACAAGGCGGCCCTCACGAAGATGAGCACCCTCTTGAGCAACCGGAGAACCCGGGTGAAGAAGCAAATAGACAAAAATGAAAGCTGGGAGGAGATAAAGAAGCACAAGCCACTGCTCGAACACGAAGACTATCTCCTCTTCAAGGAGGAGTTAGAGACCGATAATGCAAAAGCTTGGGCAGCGTGGGGGAAGAGACTGCGTGACCAGAACATAGGTAACCACAGGCTTGGGAGCGGCGGTTACATAGGAATAAAGAATATTTGGGACAAGGAGGACACCTAGCTTAGGTGTCTTAGTAAACCAAACATGTTTAATAAATTCAAGGACGAGCAGGTGAGGAACTTTGTGTGGGACCGCTACTTCCTATGCCCCATAACAAAGGAATTCAAAACCACAGATCCGGATGTGCTAGATTTTGAGAAACACCTGGTAAGCAACTAACCACGTGGATCTAAAGTCGATTGTCGATCAATAATGAAGCCAAAATTATAAATGGGTTCACCTTCCTTTTGCAGGAAGATGAACTAGCGGCTGAGGCAGGTTCCCCCACCATGGGGCTGTCGGAGCCATGGGACACTCCTTTCAACCGGGCGGTGAACATTGTCAAGAAGAGGCCCAAGAACATGAAGATGACGTCTAGTGGATGTGTTCCTAGCTATGGGCTGACCAGGAAAGTCGGTGTCCACTTCAAAGAGGACTCAAACATCAGAAAGGAGAGAAATGACAAGGTGGATGCTGAGCAGAGATGGGAGATTGTGGATCTCAAGGCACAAGTGGCCCAGTTGCCGGCACAAATGGAGGCGCAAATGGAGGAAAATTTGGAAGCAAGGTTGTGCTAGATCATTCCTCCTCAGCTGTGGGAGGGTCTAGCCTAGTGGAATGCTGCTGGTGGAGTTGGCCCGATGCTGGTGCCCAGCGTGTCCGGCAGCAACTCGGCCCATCACGTGTCGCCAAACTTGGTGACCCCACCCTCCAACACCTTGGCATAGCCGGGCGCATTGGTGAGCCCGGCGGCGCCCAACACCAACACGTAGTCGGCGTTGCTTCATGATGCACCTGAGCAGGATGTGATGCCGCCTCGTGTGTCCACATTAGCCGAGCTCGATGCCCTCACCAAGGTAAATAATTATGCTTCATCGTAGGCCCGACTTCATACACCATTGTTGGTCTTTGATTGACTTCCATCCTATCATGATCCCCAACATGTTTTCCCACAGAACACTAATTGCACATTACTACAGTATGTGGACGGCGTGCTTAAGGATGTAGTCAAGGGTAGTATGGTTCAACTGAAGATGCTCATGATGCACAAAAAGCCAATCCTTGATGGCATGTTCAAGGTCACCTTGGTAAGGACGTTGAAGGATTGCGACAGCATTGACCTTCCCAACCAACCTGAAGGAGCCGATGAGCATAAGACCCTTGGAAGTTGCTACGGCTGGCCCTTGATATGGCCCAGGTCACAGATTCTCCTTGCGAAGGCCAAGGAAGGGTGGCGCGCCGCCGCACCAACTATTAAGACACGACCACTAGTGTTCATCGCCACCACCAAGAGGCATCAGCAGTTAGTTGCACACACGCCGTTGCCACAGCCCAAGGACGTGCATCAGGATGCACCTCACATTGCCAACGATGAGAATGACATCGATGGCTACCTGAACACAATGGGCACCAACGTATTCTACATGCCTCCTATTGGAGAGCCAACCTCCCACGGTCAACAAGCCGATCGTCCCATGTCATGCACGCAGCGTCTGCACTTTGGCATCGTTTATGATCAAGAGATGCCTCCGGGTGACACCGCTGGTCCACAACCCAAACCGATGGTGATCATCAGCCCCACCCCTCTCCACAAGGTGGCCGAGGAGAAGTTAGGACGGTCGACTGATCCTGTCGAGAAGACAAAGAAGGGCCGGAAGCATCACCGGAGCAATAAGGATTTGAGCTAGCCGCTTCCGACGAAGATACTCTAGGCTCAGGACGGCATGAGACAAGAGCCTCGTGATTGCACGTCGCACATAGTCGGTAAGCCGATTCTAACTAAAGATATGCTCAAAGTTGCGGTTTGGACCCATAGCGAATATGAATTACTCAATTATGCATCTCGAGACCACCCTTCTTAAAGAGAAGAAGCCTGGGTACCCGGTATTCACATGCAATGTGCCATCGGGCCATGGCTTCATCGACCAAGAACCCTCGAACATATTATTCCTGTGGTACAAGGACATCTACAATATCCTACACTCGAAGCGGCTGGACTATAACTTGGTCCATCTGTACTCGCTCAATATGGCGTTGAAGGCCAAGAGGGAGAAAACCTAGGGCATCGTGATAGTGGACCCCTACTACATACGTGAGGCTATCCTGACGAACGATGGGGATCGGACAATGGTGGCAGAGTACCTAGGGAATATCTTCCAAGAGAACTAGACCATTAATTCCATTATTCTGCCTTGCTTTCCCGAGTAAGTAAACACACATTAGGTCGCAGTCGTAACAAATTCTTTCTTAGATTTTCGTTGTCCTCTTCCAACAATTAGTTCTATTTCAATTGTGTTGTGTAGACGCATATAATACACACTCATCTCCATTTGTCTGAGGTTGTCGCCAGCAACATACTTCAACTCATCGAGTGACACGAAGCCGAAGGACTACGGAAGATTCAAGAGAGTTCTGGATGATGCTCTACAAGTCTACGTCAAAAAGGGAGGCAAATACTCAAGGGGAAAAGAACAAAGGATGGAAAACATGTGTGAAGGAGGCCCTCTACGTCCTCCATCACATCAAGGGGTTCATGCGGGATTCACGGGTTCAGGTGCTGCCAGCTAATCTTCAACACTGGGCCACATAGTTGGCGGCGATCGATCATGCGGACCTTAGGGAGGACTTCTGGCGCATCTAGACTCAACTCTGCCAAATCATCCATGACGATGTCAAAACAAAAGGGGGGAGGGTCATGTAAGTGCCCATCGTGTTGAGTAACCGCGAGATTGAAGAACACCTTGACATGCAGCGCGACACCAGGACGTTCATGATGAGAGAGGGCGTGACCCCGTTCCCGGCGAGGTCTACATGATGTCTATGTGCCTAGCTAGCAGTGTTGGTCGTGTGTGTGTTGTGTCATATACTTGACTATCCTCATGATGTGTTTCCGAACTATCGTTTTATGTGTGTGTCGTAAACATTATTAACTTCCCCAGGCTAGTAAAACCATTGATGGTCAATGTTGGACTTGCTTATATGATTGTGATCCATGCTATATTTTATTTTAAGTTTATGAATCTTTGCTCATTTCTCTGATCATGCAAAAATGTTTGTAGTTTTCCATTCTTTTCATTGTATAACATATACTACATGCCTTGTCTATGTATGCCGTGTCTACAGAGATGGCAAAGTGGTACGTGGTATACAGTGGTAGTGTTCCAGGGGTCTAAGATGAGTGGGAGGACTGCCAGGCACAAGTGAACAACTTCAGTGGAAATAACTACAAAGTGTACAAGACAAGAGAGATGGCGGTAGCCAAGTGGAGGAGACAGATGTAGAAGAGGAACTAGATGAAGATCATGGTCATGGTCTCGGTGTTGCTGACCATAGTCGCCATTATCCTCTATTCGATCATAGTCTAGGGCGATAACTCTATTTGGAATGTCATGATCGAATTTATAATGTGATGACCGAATTTGTAATGTGATGAATGAATATGTATTACCACTTTGTGTAATAATCTAACACTTGAATTCATATTTGATGTATTTCAGCACTTTGGATCATTATCATCTTAGTTTTGGTGTATTGCTATATAACTGATGAATAACTGTTGTATAACTGAAAATAAATGCACTCGAGTAGTAAGTGGTGCACCATTTTTACTTCAATGGTGCACCTTGTATGTGGTGCACTAGATACACGTGCACTGCTGATAATATCTGTGGTGCACAGAGTGTACTTGCGCCACTGAATAAGAACCGCCAGTGGCGTACGGGAGCGTGTGCCACTAAATATATTCGTGGCACACGGAGTGGACGTGCGCCACTCACTATCGTACTATCCGTGGCACACCTGGACGTGCGCCACGGATAAATATTATCAGTGGAGTATTATCAGTGCGCCACTGACCTCTGTTTTGGTGCGCCACTAATAATCATTTTCCTACTAGTGCGAGCTCCAATTCGGGATGGGGAGGAGAGCGGGGCCGACCAGGTTCATCCACATCCCGGATCTCACCACCGAACAAGATGATGTCCCAGCTCTGCGCCATGGCCATGACCACAGATTACCGCTCAGGGGAAGAGGAAGATGTGTAACGAGGAACGGATGCAGGCGCCAACGCTGCAAGTCTACATAGCAGCCACGACGGCAGCAACATGACAGCGAAAATTGTTAGGAGGGGCCAACTTGATGGGCATTAGCCTGATATTTTATATTCAAACGTTAAGTTGAATTCATGCCGAAAAAGACCCTCTGAGCATTTGGCACACCAACTATGGGCAACACGGCCGATTACAAGAAACTTGGGTACCCCTATGCCTTGGCGCCTCAACTTTCGTGCCGCATATTCTCATGGTAGAGTTGGTGGAGGGGAAGATCTCGAGCAGGGCTTCGGATAAGCACCTTTTTAGTGGCAATAGATAAGGCTAGCAAGAAGGAGAAGATGCCAACCAAAGGTCATATGAGAGAGGGGTGAATGTATGTGAGAGAGAGGAGAGGAGGGGGGCTATATATAGGTGAGGGGGGGGCAGACCAAGGGGGCATGGCGCACAACCACAGGGCTTCCCCCACCTCTCCCCCAATTTATGTGGTGGACTCTCCACTCACATAAAAACTCTCTCCACTTTCTATCATTCATTTTCCACTCAAAAATCAAGAGTCTTTTCATTAAAACCACGTTTAATTCAGTTGAGTAAATGTCACATTTAATGAAGACTTCATTTAATGAACATATTAACAATTCAATCCCATTCTTTGTTTTGATACCACAAAACCATTTCGGCAGATTCGACAAAATAAATTCCTACAATGTCCATTGTTTTCCCCGGTGTTCCCTATCCGCTCAATTGCATCGACTAACCTTAAGTGTGTCTCCCTATAGGTTCGAGAACTATGTAAACATGATCATGACTCTCTCCAATCAATAATCATTAATGGGACCTGGAGATCCATAATGACACCCACTAGTTCCACGAAAATCCAATTGATCGTCTGAACCTTTTTCGCTGTAATCAAATTCCTTTTGTCTCATGATATTTTACTTCTCCGAGATTCATTACTCGGTATCATCCATACCTTGTTTAATCTCGTTCCTGACAAGTACTCTTTTTCTCGTTCCTATGATATTACATTCTAGTGATCAAATCACTTGCTTGCAAGCTATGTCAATGTGATATCACCGAGAGGGCCCTGAGTATATCTCTCGGTCATCTGGATGGACAAATCGCACTCTTGATCCACGAGCCTCAACTAACAATTTCCAAGTACCCGATCACACCTTTATATCACCCTGTTATGGTATGATGTTTGATGGAATCAAAGTACCTTTCCGGTGAAAGTGATTAACGTGATCTCATGGTCTAAAGACATTGAGTTACTATGAATGTGATAATAATATAAACTTGAGGACATGATCATATTGTTACATCTACTTTGGGTGACTATTCATCATATCATTCTCCAATGATATGAACCTGTTATTAACAACGTCCAATATTCATGATCAGGAAACCTATGATCATCGGTTAATCAACAAGCTAGTATTAAGAGAGGATTTACTAGGAACCTTTTCTGTTTATAAATCACACATGTATTAATGTTTCATATTAACAAAATTATAGCATGAAAATAAACATCTATTATAAACCTGGAATAGCATAATAACCACTTTATTATTGCCTCTCGAGCATATTCCTTTCAATCTCTCACTTGCACTAGAGTCAATAATCTAGTTTACATAGTCATAAATCTAACACCCGTAGAGTTCTGGTGCTGATCATGTTTTTCCCTTGGGAGAGCTTTAGTCAATGGGTCTGCCACATTTAGATCCATGTCTAATTTGCAAATCTCTATATCGCCATCCTAAACAGGTTCCCATATGGAGTTAAACCGTCGCTTTATATGCTTGGAATTCTTGTGAGACCTTGGTTCCTTAGTGAAAGGGAAATGGGCGTCGCCTAGAGGGGGGGTGAATAGGCGTTTTAAAATTATTACGGGTTAGGCTCTAATAAATGCGGAATAAAACTTAATGTTTAATTTATCAAGCCAAAACCTATATTCACTAGGTTCACTAAGTGCACCAACAACCTATGCTAAGCAAGATAAACAACAAGGTGATAGCAAGATATAATACTTCAAGCATGATGGCTATCACAATGTAAATTGCATAAGTAAAGGGCTCAGTTGTGAGATAACTGATGGACGCGGAGACGATGATTTGTTTCCCGAAGTTCACTTCCAAAGAAGCTACGTCTCTGTTGGAGAGGTGCGAGGGCGCAATGTACTTCGAACGCCACAAGTGGCTCACCTCGAGGTGTGGTGGCTCGATGCTCACCCAACGCCACACAAGGCCTCACCCCAAGATGCGAAGGCACGCAACCTACCGACGCCACAAAAGGCCTCACCCTATTCTCCCGTGAGTTTGCCAAAAAGGCCTACTCATGTTCAACTATGGGACACTTGAGGGTGGTCTGGCTCCCAACAACAATGCCACAAAGGCTACAAAGCCACAAAAGGCAACAAGGACACAAAAGGCTACAAGACCACAAAAGGTCAACAATCCAACCACACAATCGTCTAGGGTTCCAAGTACCCAAGAGAAACAAGCCCAAGGGCTTGAACTCGCCGAAACTCCAAGGAGAACTCAAACCTGTGCACCAAATGCAAGAGGCGCGTCCTTCACTCTCAAATTCCACCAAAGCTACACAAGAGGAGAACACAAAACTCTCCAAGATCTAGATCCAAAGGATTTCTTCACAAAGAAGGGATTTGGTTTGGTGGGGATTGTAGATTAGATCTCCTTTCTCAAATCCCTCAAAAAGATGCAAGAATCATAGGAGGGGGAAGGGGAGAGGGCAAGCTCTTCAAGGTCAACAATGGAGGAGAGAGAAAGCCAAAAACCGAGAAGAAGCAAGTATAGCCCGAAGGGGAAAGGGGAGCTCCTTTTAAAGGGCTCCTCGATCTGCCCGTTACACACAGATTCACGCACGGCCGGTAGTACCGGTGGGTGGTCGATACTACCGGTGGCACTTAGCCAACGGTACAAAATTGCGATGCAAAGGAGTACAAAACGAGGACGACTGGTACTACCGGTGGTCACCGGTGCTACCGCCTGGGCCAATACTACCGCCCAAGATTCCGGTAGAAGTACATTCAAATAGCACAAACTAGGTAGAGAGAGTACTGAACCAAAAATGGGTTTACCGGAAGTTGGGCTGGAGTTTACCCCGGTACTACCAGCAACATTTCTGCCCGAGCGGTACTTCCGACGCCTGGCCGGTACTTCCGGTCAGAGAAACTTCAGAACCAAAACTGCAAGAACTTTTGCATCCGAACTCCAAACGAGATGAAACCAATTTTGTTGGAAAGATAACAATGTGTTGAAATATTGGGTATCACCAAGGGAGAAAATACCATGAATATATATGTGAGATACCTCCTAAGGTGTGGAGTCGGAAAACCCGCAAGATAAAAAATGCAATAAGATATGCAAGGGAAATCCGTTTTTGATGAACTAGAGCTTGTTATGATGATAACCACAAGCTCTAGATCCTCACATGTACAAGAACCAAACAACACACAAGAAAGATGATGCTATGAATGCAAAGATTTGAGCTCTCTCCGAAAGATACGAACGAGTCACCCACTCGAGAGGCCCTCTTGATAGTACGGCTATCTATCCTAAACCCGGTATCCCAACACTACAAGAGACCGGTAAAATACAAACCCTATCAAGATCATACCTTTTCCTTGAGCATCTCACTTGAGCTTGATGTAGATGATCTTGTCACCTTCAAGATGGAACACATTTCTTGATTGCACTTGCTTGCTCTTGCTTGATGAAGACTTGCGAATGGCTCCCCCATACTCCATGGGGAAACCACTTCTTTGACCTTGTCTTCATCACTCCATGAACGCCGAGGATGGCAAGCTCCAAGCATGAGATCTTCTAGAGATGGTGCATCTTGAGCTTGCACTTCATTTCTTGATGATGTCTTGAAGATAGCCATGAGGAACTCCATCATCTTCTTATTCTTCAAGACATACTTGATCTTCTTATTCTACTTGATTCCAATAGGCACAAAGCCCTTGGACGAAGCTTCTTCTTTTTCATCCTTCAAACCAGCACATGGTCCAAGCGATGCCAATGGACAAACCTACAAGTGAGACTCAATTTGCACATTAGTCCATAGGGATTGTCATTAATTACCAAAACAGGTTTTGGGGGCATACATGCCCTTTCAGTTAGCATTGTCTATGGCACCATTGTTGTCACAATAGATCACCATTGGATCCAAAGCACTTGGAACCACACCTAGTTCAAAAATGAACTCCTTCATCCAAATTGCTTTCGCCATTGCTTCAGAAACAGAGATATATTTTGCCTCCATTATAGATATCGCAATTACTTGTTACTTGGTGGTCGTCCGACTCGCTATTGCACCATTCATTAAAAACACATATTCGGATTGTGACTTAGAGTCATTCAGATCGGTGTCGAAGCTAGCATCGATGTAACACCTTGCGACAATCTCTTCTTCACCGCCATATATTAGAAACATGTATTTAGTTCTTCTCAAGTACTTAAAGACATCCTTTACTACCTTCCAGTGTTCCAAACCTGGATCAGATTGGTACGTGCTAGTCAAACTAACAACATGTTCCACATATGGTATTGTACATAACATAGCATACATAAGAGAACCTATGGCTAAGGCATAGGGGACACGGTCCATCAATTCTCTATCTGTTGTTGTAGCCGGACTTTGAGTCTTACTCAAAACAGTGGCTTGTAACATAGGTAAGAACCCCTTCTTACTTTCGTCCATTCTAAACTTCTTCAAAATCTTGCCAAGGTATGTATGTTCTGACAATCCTATTAAGCGTCTTGATCTATCTCTATAGATCTTGATGCGTAATATGTATGTAGCTTCACCAAGATATTTCATTGACAACTTACTATTTAAGTAATCCTTTATGCTTTTCAAAAGTTCTATGTCATTTCTAATCAACAATATGTCATCCACATATAATATTAGAAATGCAATAGAGCTCCCACTCACTTTCTTGTAAATACAAGCTTCTTTGATAGTTTGGACAAATCCAAAACCTTTGATTACTTCATCAAATCGGAGATTCCAACTTTGGGATGCTTGCTTTAGTCCATAAATGGATCACTGAAGTTTGCATACCTTGTTAGCATCCTTAGGATCGACAAAACTTTTAGGTTGCATCATATACAACTCTACATCAATGTTTCCATTAAGGAGCATTGTCTTGACATCGATCTGCTAGATTTCATAATCAAAAAATGTAGCAATTGCTAACATAATCCTAACAGACTTTAGCATCCCTACTGGTCAGAAAGTCTCATCGTAGTCAACTCCTTGAATTTGTCAGAACCACTTCGCGACAAGTCATGCTTTATAGACGGTCACATTACCGTCAGTGCCTGTTTTCTTTTTGAAAATCCACTTGTTCTCAAAGGCCTTTCGGCCGTGAGGTAAGTCTACCAAAGTCCAAACTTGGTTTTCATACGTGGATTCCATCTCGGATTGCATGGCCTCAAGCCATTTTTTGGAATCTGGGCTCATCATCGCATCATCATACATCGCAGGGTCATCGTTTCCATCTACCAAGAAATTGAGGACTAGAACATCATACAGTTCTAGAGTTGTACGTATCATTCCTGACCTGCGAGGTTCGGTAGTACTCTCTATCGGAGTTTCATGAGGAGGGGTTGGTACCTCATCATCATTTCCTTCTTCCATTGGTGGAGTCAACACTAGAACAAATTCTGGTGCTACACTACTCGCCACTTCAGGAAGTGAAGGTTTAGTAACCTTGTTGAGTTCTACCTTCCTATACTCACACCTTTCGAGAGAAACTCTTTTTCTAGAAAGGATCCTTTTTTGGCAACAAAAACTTTGCTTTCAGATCGGTGATAGAAGGTGTACCCAATTGTTTCTTTTGGGTATCCTATGAAGGAACATTTTTCCGCTTTGGGTTCGAGCTTATCAGGCTGAAGTTTCTTCACATAAGCATCACAACCCCAAACTTTTAGAAATGACAGCTTAGGTTTGTTTCCAAACCATAATTCATACGGTGTTGTTTCAATGGACTTTGATGGTGCCCTATTTAAAGGGAATACATTTGTCTCTAATGCATGACCCCAAAATGATAGTGGCAAATCAGTAAGGGACATCATATATCGTACCATAACTCATAAAGTTCGATTATGATGTTCGGATACACCATTATGTTATGGTGTTCCGGCGGGAGTGAGTTGTGAAACAATTCCACATTGTCTCATGTGTGTTCCAAACTTGTAACTAAGATATTCTCCTCCATGATCAGATCATAGAAACTTGATCTTTCTATTACGATGATTTTCTACTTCACTCCGAAATTCTTTGAACTTTTCAAATGTTTCATATTTGTGTTTCATTGAGTAAATATACCCATATCTACTTAAATCATCCATGAAAGTTATAAAATAACGATATCCACCACGTTCCAACACACTCATTGGACCACATACATTGGTATGTATTATATCCAATAAGTCGGTCGCACACTCCATTGTTCCGGAGAATGGATTTGTAGTCATCTTGCCCATAAGGCATGGTTCACATGTTTCAAATGATTCATAATCAAGTGATTCCAGTAGTCCATCAGAATGGAGCTTCTTCATGCGTTTAACACCAATATGACCCAAACGACAATGCCACAAATATGCAGTAATATGATCATTAAACTTGATTATTTTGGCATTCACATTATGAATATGTGTATCACTAATATCAAGATTCAAAATAAATAAACCATTCAACATAGATGCATGACCATAAAAGATATTATTCATATAAAAGGAACAACCGTTGTTCCTGGATACAAATGAATAACCGTCTTGCATTAAACATGATCTAGGCATGATGTTCATTCTCAACACATGCGCATAATAACTATTATTAATGTTTATTGTCAATCCCGAAGGTAGATGAAGTGTCAGCGTCTCGACGATGATCACATCAACCTTCGATCCATTGCCTACGTGCATCATCACTTCATCCCTTGCTAGCGGTCAACTATTCCTTAGTTCCTATTTCGAGTCACATATATTAGCAACTGAACCGGTATCAAATACCCACGTACTACTTAGACTACTAGATAGGTAAACATCAATAACATGTATATCACATATACCTTTGTTCACTTTCCTGGCCTTCTTATCTGCCAAGTACTTTGGGCAGCTCCGCTTTGAATGACTAGTCCCTTTGTAGTAATAGCACTCAGTATCAGGGTTAGGTCCTCCCTTGGTTTTCTTCTCAGGTGTGAGATCTAGGCACATGGCTTAATGTGATTGATAGGATTGATAGGATACTCATACCAATAATTTGCAACTTCTTTTGCGCAAACTCATTCGAAAATAACTCTAGGGTTAAGCGTGCTTGGCCTAGAGCAATTCTAGGATGGGTGACCGATCGGGAAGTGGGTACCCGGGTGCGCACAAGTGAGGACAAAGTGCGCAAAAAAGACTAGTGTTGGTCTGTGGGGCTAGTATAGATATCCTATTAAGCTACCAGGAGTGACACCCCTAGGGCCTAGTGGACGGGGCATTACAAGTGGCATTAGAGCCGACCTCGTGGTTAAACGGGTGATGAGGGTTTAACTCATCAATGCCCATTGTTATGGACTTGGGTTTTGGAGAAGAAGGGAGCACTGGAGGCATAAATCGGCTAGCAAACAAGAACACAGGGACGCAATGTTTACCCAGGTTCAGGCTTCGAAGAGGTCCCTACTCCTACTTGTCTGCTCTTGGAATTATCGAGGGAGTCGAAAGTTACAGGGGGTGCCCAGATGCAATCTGGCGATGGTTGTGGAAACTAGGGTTGTGATTGTACTCCTCGCTGCCCCCTCCTAGCCTTTATATAGATAGGCTAGGTCTCGGGTAGCAGGTCAAGTCGGTTACAAGTTAGGGTTTGCCCCTTCAAACTTTCAATCTTAAGCTTCGTCTTGTGCCGCAAGCAATCGGAGTCTTCGTGGGTCACCCGAATCCTGTATTGGGCCCTAGTAACACCGTGGGCTTCTGCTAGACCTGAATTGTATATGCCAAGCTCGAGTACCTATAAGGTATGCCCACGTTAGTAGCCCCCGAGTGTTCGGTTGAATCGCAGATTCGAGCGGAGACTTATGAAGTCTTTCGAGTGCATAACTGAGCATATTTTCGAGTGCTTTGATAGATGTCATAGGGATTGTTGATATACATGCCTGATTCATCCGATGCATCACGATTAGTTAACTGCCTTAGGGCAAAACAACGCAATCTACTCAAACTCGAGTCCCCGGACTCAAATTCAGAAAAGTGCTGGTGTGATTCGACTCAGGCCGCGGAGGTCTTATAGAGTTCGAATCCCAGTTGATAAGTGTGAGCACTCGATGCGTCCATTAAGGCGTATTTCATAGTACCTGCAGGCACGGATATTTTCTGGTAGAGCGCAGCAGATGTGTTGCCAGGACTTATTCATGTCTTATTTTCACGTCGTAGACACGGCATCCGAATTTTTATCATCACGAAGACGATTTGGGTGACCCAGGAGATGTAATCTCTTTGTAGGGAAGTTATGAGGCGGAGTCGCCAATGTTCTCGAGTGTAGACGTAGTCAACACGTTGGTATGTGTAAGAAAAAAAAATCATAGGGTGTGCGACCAGCGCTCCCTATGGGATTAGCCCCTGAGTGCCTATTCGAGTCGTGGACTCAAGTGGGGACTATAAATACTTTGCGACTGATGTCGTCTTTTGCTTGTTTCAGTCGAATGTGCTTTAAGCGCTCCCTATGGGAGTAACCCGAAGTCCATAGTAGAATCATTGATTCAAGTGAAGGGTTCTTCTATGTCTTAGAAAAAATTTCCTCAAGTGCGCGGCAAGCGCTCCTATTAGGAGTAGCCCCCGAGTGCTTGGTCGAGTCGAAGACTCGAGTAAGGACTAAAGCAGTCAAAAAGTTGCTCCTGCTGGAGTTAATGACGTCAGTGCTGGCGATGAGATGACCTTAGTTACCCGCGTGAGCGGCTTGGACGGGACGTGATGAGTAGTAGGTCCCACTTTCTGACTTGGACTTCACCAGGCGTGCGTAATCTTCTGGTTTAACAGTGCCTCCTCGATTCTCGCGCGTAATGGGCGGTGTGGGGCGACGCTTCGTGGTTTACCCTTGCCACGCGTCGGTTTGATTTTCTATTGGTCGTTCGATGGCATCTACTGGGAGGTTAAGTAGGGGTTCACCGTGTGGTAATTTCCCCACATCTTCTTCTTGCTCGCACACCTCCGCCATTGCTGCTCTTCCTGTTCCATTATGCACATCTCCTCCGCGGTGCTAGACCAACTCCATACCTTCTGATAAGGGGTGGCCCGATCTTCTCAGTAAGCGGATGGCGGTGACGATGGTGGATGATAGATAACTAGCATGTAGCTATGAACTCTCCCGCTTGATCCCTGATGCCAATGCAACAACTTTCGAACCTTGTAGGATATTCACAACACCACGCTCTTGCGCACGCAGCCGTGACCATGAACGGTAGTATGCAATCTACTAATTCCCAATGGAACAACAGATCACACTCAATTATAGTTGGTAGATTCGAACACAGGGTAATTCTAGAGGTTCTATGAAAGAAACAACTCCAAAATAGTTTTAATGTGGTCTAAACCCTAACTAGAGGTCGTCCCAAGGCTTATAAGGGCGGCTGGAGTGACCAGAAACCAAAACTACACGCAAACGACTCAAACTGATACAAACCGACTCGGACCAGATTCGGTCGGCGGGCGGACACTCCGGTCAAAATCGGTCGGACAGTCCGGTCAGGCCGGACACTCCGGGTGAAGTGTGCCGGACAGTCCGGTCTGGCCGGAAACTTTGAAGTTTCCGGATGGTGTCCGTGTAGTGTCTGAACTGGCATACTGAATGTCCACGCCAGTTTGCCTCTCGACCAGGCCGGACAGTCCGGTTGGATCTGGCCGGACACTCCGGTCATGGCAGATCTTTTTGCCTTCGTCTTGATGATCTTCTCTTGCGCCTTCCTCCCGCTACTCCCTCGCGCATCCTTGGGCGATCATCATGTTGGGATTCTCTTCTAGCCCTTCTCCTCCTCGCGCCATGCTTGTTTCTCCAACGAACCTGATCATACATAAATGCATAGACTTAGGCAGTATAAAGTTCTCATCAATCAAAGTACCAGATTCGTTTAGGAGTAAATTCACCTGTTGTTCCAGTAGCTTAGCACGAGCTCTTGTAACAGGTCCAATTCTAATCTCATTGGACTGATCCTTTCTTGCAACAGTTGTAGCATCTTCAGTAGTCATTGGGGGTAGGTGTAATTGTAGGGATGTCCTCATCATCTCCCCCCCTTCAAAAGGCGGCGACCTCTACGCTCCAAGGTCTTCTCCAGCATATGGTGATAAATCAGCAACGTTGAAGCTATTGCTAACTCCACCAAACTCCTCAATAGGTATATCAATCGAGTAGGCGTTATCATTAATATTGTCTAACACCTTGTAAGGACCAGCACCACGTGGCTTCAACTTTGACTTTCGAAGTAGTGGAAACCTATCCTTGCGTAGATGCACCCAAACCATATCTCCAGGCTTGAACAACACTTCTTTCCTTGCTTGATTCCTTGCAGCAGCAATGTTCTTGCCTTTCTTCTCAATAGCCTCTCGAGTCTTCTCATGTATTTTCTTCACATAATCAGCACGTTTTGATGCCTCCATATCAACTCTCTCATGTAATGGCAGAGGCAACATATCAAGTGGCGTCAGTGGCTTGAAACCATACACCACCTCAAAAGGACAAAGCTGAGTAGTTGAATGCACAACCCTATTGTAAGCAAACTCAACATGTGGCAAACACTCTTCCCACTCCCGCAGATTCTTTTTAATCATGGTCCTTAGCAGTTGTGACAATGTTCGATTCACCACCTCCGTTTGACCATATGTTTGGGGATGACATGTAGTACTGAACAACAACTTCATTCCTAGCTTTCCCCATAAGGTCTTCCAAAAGTAGCTCATGAACTTCACATCACGGTCAGAAACAATCGTCTTTGGTACTCCATGTAATCTCACGATGTCCCTGAAAAACAGGTTAGCAACATGCGACGCATCGTCGCTTTTGTGGCAGGCAATAAAATGAGCCTTCTTAGAGAACCTATCCACTACCACAAATATACAATCATGACCTCTCTGTGTTTTAGGTAGACCTAGCACAAAATCCATACTAATGTCTTCCCATGGAGTAGTCGGTGCGGAGAGAGGTGTATACAAACCGTGAGGCTTCAGCTTAGATTTCGACTTGTGGCATGTAATACATCAGCTCACAAATCTGTACACATCACGCCTCATCCTGGGCCAATAAAAGTGATCAGTAAGCATGAGCAACGTCTTCTCACGCCCAAAGTGACCCATCAAACCACTATCATGTGATTCCTGCACTAAGAACAAACGCAACGACGATTCTGGAATACATAGTTTGTTAGCTCAAAACAAATATCCATCATGTATATGATACTTATCCCATGCGTTTCTAAGAGCACACAAACGATATGGTTCAACAAAATCATGGTCAGTTGCATAAAGTGCACAAATAGTTTCTAATCCAGGAATTTTAACATCAAGATTAGTTAATAGCATGTTCTTCCTAGATAGAGCATCAGCAATAACGTTCTCTTTTCCCTTCTTGCGGAAACGGTAACAGTGGGAACAGCGGAAAACAAGATCAAACCCTAAACCTAGACACCAACGGAAACTAGACTCCTACGAGCAAAACCTGCAGATCGGATCTACAAGAAGATACAATCAGCAACTAAAACTCGAAAACGATGCAATCTAGTCTATGGCAAATCTTTTTGTAAGGCTTTTTCTGTATAGGACGAAAACACTCTCTAATCCATGGATGGATTTGTGGATGCTTACCGAGGCAACACTGGAAATATGATACCAAGATGATAAGGGGTGGCCCGATCTTCTCAGTAAGTGGATGGCGGTGATGATGGTGGATGATAGATAACTAGCATGTAGCTATGAACTCTCCCGCTCGATCCCTGATGCCAATACAACAGCTCTCGAACCTTGTAGGATATTCACAACACCACGCTCTTGCACACGCAGCCGTGACCACGAACGGTAGTATGAAATCTACTAATTCCCAATGGAACAACAAATCACACTCAATTATAGTTTGTTGATTCGAACACAGGGTAATTCTAGAGGTTCTATGAAAGAAACAACTCCAAAATAGTTTTAACGTGGTCTAAACCCTAACTAGAGGTCGTCCCAAGGCTTATAAGGGCGGCTAGAGCGACCAGAAACCGAAACTACACGCAAACGACTTAAACTGATACAAACCGACTCGGACCAGATTCGGTCGGCGGGCGGACACTCCGGTCGAAATCGGCCGGACAGTCTAGTCAGGACGGACACTCCGGGTGAAGTGTGTCGGACAGTCTGGTCTGGCCGGAAACTTTGAAGTTTCCGGATGCTGTCCGTGTAGTGTCCGAACTGGCATACTGAATGTCCACGCCAGTTTGCCTCTCGACCAGGCCGGACAGTCCGGTTGGATCTGGCCGGACACTCCGATCGTGGCAGATCTTTTTGCCTTCGTCTTGCTGATATTCTCTTACGCCTTCCTCCCGCTCCTACCTTGCGCATCCTTGGGCGATCATCATGTTGGGCTTCTCTTCTAGCCCTTCTCCTCCTCGCGCCATGCTTGTTTCTCCAATGAACCTGATCATACATAAATGCATAGACTTAGGCAGTATAAAGTTCTCATCAATCAAAGTACCAAATTCGTTTAGGAGTAAATTCACCTGTTGTTCCAGTATCTTAGCACGAGCTCTTGTAACAGGTCTAATTCTAATCTCATTGGACTGATCCTTTCTTGCAATAGTTGTAGCATCTTCAGTAGTCATTGGGGTAGGTGTAATTGTAGGGATGTCCTCATCACCTTCCCTAGTTACTTCTTGCGCTCACATCGCTAGCGCAAGATGGGCAAGAAGAAGGGAGATTCCGCCACCGGATCTGCGGCTGCCATTACAGTGTCCAAGAAGAAGAGCGCCACCACCACGGGCACCAGTGCTGCCTCCGCGATGGGGAAGAAGAAGGGCGCGGGTACTTGCATCACCAATGGATCATGGAGCTCGTCCACCATCAAGTCATCGGAGCTATTCATAGAGCGCCGGGATGGAGTGCTTCTTGCCGCCGATGATGACTCTCGCGTTCCCGGCGATGAGGTAATCCCAAGTCCTCCTACGGGTTTTCAAGTGATGTTCCTTGCGTTCATCATTCACGGTCTTTCTCTCCCCCTGCACCTGTTTGTTAGGGGTCTTCTTTGCTTCTATGGGCTCCAGCTGCATCAGCTGTCCCCAAACTCTATCCTCCACATCGCCTGCTTCATCACTCTTTGCGAGTGCTGGCTCAGAATCGAGCCGCACTTCGGCCTCTTCAAAAAACTCTTCAAGCTCAAATGTCAGTCAGGTTCGGTAGTCTACGACGTAGGAGGCTGCGGGATCCACATCGACTCCAATGTCACTTATTTCGCCATCAAGCTCACCACGCCTGTCCAAGGGTGGAGGGATAAGTTGTTCTACATCCGCGACCATAAGGCCGATGGAGAGCACTACGGACTCGCGCCCTAAGATCCGGTGGCGATCTGCAAGAGGAGGCGATCCTGGAAGAATGTTGTGATGCCCAGTGAAGTCGAGGAAACATAGATGCAGTATCAGCGTGTCTGTGACCTCGAACGCCGCATAGGCAAGAAATAAGGTGGCGCTGAACTCATTCGCACATGGTTACGCCGCCGCGTACAGCCTTTGTAGGCTAGGGTGCATCCTATGTACCGTTGGATTGGTGCTGATGATGTCACTCGCATCTCTGTGGAGGGCATTTCTTCTGGCAAACTGGACAGGAGGTTGTGGCTGGTGACCAAGTACACCGCCAAGGAGGATCTCCCAGGCGATTCAGTCGTGCCTCCATTCCGTGCCAGCAATCCTCCACCTGAGGTGGAGTTCTTCTACGAAGTTTTCTTGATTTTCGATTGCCTATTAGGTGCTTGATATGCTGATGCTTCTTCTGATTGTAGGACTGGAAAGTGGCTGACAGTTTGCCTCCTTAGCTTGAAGGAGTTATCCCACACGAAGTGGAGGAAGAGGACGAGTCGGGCTCCACCGTCCCTATTGGGGAGGAGTAGGAAGCCCTCGAGTCTAGTGATCACGGGACTCGCAAGCGTTCCCGTAGCAAGGGATCGGATGCCTCCTCACCGTCGACCCCGGAGGATCCTTCTACTATTGTGGAGGAGACAATCGTTGCCGTGCCTATGCGTGCCATGGCTCCCCCCTCCCGAAAGAAGCTAAGGTTACCGAAGGACTCTTCTGGTGATTCCTTTGACCTTGAAAATTTTGACGGGTAAGTCTTTATTTTTTGTGAGTTCGTCTTGCCTCTCTCAAATTTTCTCCCTTCTAAATTGGTGATGGATACTTTGCAGTCAAACAACGTATTCGTTCTCCGGCGACTGCCAATTTGTTAAGGAGTCCGGAGTCGCATACTCCAAGAACAAGGAGGTGGTGGTGCGGTCTTCTTCTCCTCTCGTGGCGGCCCACTCCGGCGCGCATTCTTCGAGCTCCCCCATGCTGGGGAGAATCAAGTTGTTGCTCGGACGTTGATTCTAGAAAAATCTTCAGAGTCCCTGGAGGAACACGTGAGTTTTCTTCATGCCGTTGGCACTCGAATTTTGTATTAATGATCACATTGCTTCTCTTTTTCTTGTAGCCTATCGTGAAGAATTCCACTCGCCTTGCTGAGCAGATCCTTTCCTTGGGTAGATAGCATGCCTTGCTAGATAACCGCCATCGTGCCTTTGATGGTTAGTGATACATTGCAAATGTATCTATAATTTTTGGTGTTCCATGCTTGGTTTTATCCACATTCTTGTGTTTTGTTCCAACTTTGGAGTACTTTTCTTATGATTTCTTAGACTAACCTATTAACAAGAGCCATAGTGCCAGCTGCCTGTTTTCTACTGTTTTTGGTTCCAGGAAAGTCAGAAAATGAATATTCTCGGAATTGGACGGGACAAAAGCCAAAGTGCCTATTTTTCCGGAAGGGATCAAGTGCCAGAATACGAGACGGAGAAGGGCCAGGGGCCGGCCACACCACCTGGCCGCGTGGCCAGGCTGGGCCCGCGCCAAGGGGTGGTGTGGTGGCTCCCGGCACCCCCTCGGCCTCTCCTTCCGCCTATATATTGCCCTTGGGACGAAAACCCTAAGGGCCCGATCAAAAATCCACGAAAGAGTCTGTAGCCGCTGTCATCTCCATCCCTAGATCGGGAGGGATCTGAAGCTCTTCCCGGCACCCTGCCGGAGAAGGGAATTCACCCTGGAGGCCTTCTTCATCACCATGCAAGCCTCCGGTGTGATGCGTGAGTAGTTCATCCTTGGACTATGGATCCATGTAGTAGCTAGATGGCTGGTTCTCCTCCTTTGTGCTTTCATGTTTAGATCTTGTGAGCTCCGTTCATGATCAAGATCATCTATTTGTAATCATACATGTTGTGTTTGCGGGGATCCGATGGATATTGAGATGCTATTTCAGATTGATTATTGATTCTATCATGTGTTTGTTATTTGTGATCTTGCATGCTTTCCGTTGTTAGTAGCTATCTTGGCCAAGTAGATGCTAGCAACTCCAAGAGTTA
Source organism: Avena sativa (assembly GCA_916181665.1). Classification (NCBI taxonomy): domain Eukaryota; kingdom Viridiplantae; phylum Streptophyta; class Magnoliopsida; order Poales; family Poaceae; genus Avena; species Avena sativa. Next base: position 376,302,329 of record OV702289.1, on the reverse strand, counting down.
GTATTTATGCTCGATAGTGGGTTCATGCCTCTGGTAATATGGGGAAGTGATAGAAATCTCTAAGGTACTAGATGTGCTGTTGCTACTAGGGAGAAAACAACAATCCTTTGTTCATAGAACAATAGTATTGTTTACTTTACACGCAGCTCGTAAAGCAATAACCTGTTGCTTGCAACTTAATACTAGAGGGGGTTCTGATGATAACCTAAAGGTGGATTATTAGTCATAGATGCAGTTGGATGGCGGTCTATGTATTATGTTGTAATGCCCAATCAAGTCTCAAAGGAGTCAAGATGATTAGTATATGCATATATTGCTTTCTCGGTGTTTGTCAATTGCCCCGCTGTAATTTGTTCACCCAGCATGTTATATATCTTAAGGAGAGCCACCTCTAGTGAACTATGGATCCCGGTCCTTTTTCTTTACATACAATCTACAATCTTTTACTGCTTTGTGTTTACTATCTGCAAACTTTTACTTCTTTCCATTCGATACGTTTAATCCTTTGTTTTCCGCAAAACACGGTGAGATTGACAACCTCATCGCAAGTTGGGGACAAAGTTCTGTGGTTGTGTTGTGCAGGTCTCCACGTTGCTACTAGCACCGGTAGTGCGCCCTGCCAAAGCTCAGCTAGTAACACCTTTGGGGTGTTTCCTTGCTCCTACTGGTTCGATTAAACCTTGGTTTCATAACCGAGGGAAAACTTGCTGCTGTGCTCATCATACCTACCTCTTGGGGTTCCCAACGAGCTCTACGTCGAACGACGAGCACATCAAGATTTTCTGGCGCCATTGCCAGGGAGTCAAGGACATCTTCACAAGGGGAGTCCCTCACAACCAATCTCTTTACTTTGTTGTTTTTGTTTTGCTTAGTTTTCCTTTTGCTTTGTTTGCTTGTTTTGTTATTCAAAAACACAAAAAATTAGTTTTACAAGTTTGCTTTCTTATTTGAAAACCCAAAAAAAAATGATTACTCTTGAAAACACTAAGTTGTGTGACTTCACTAGCACCAACAACAATGATTTTATGAGCACACCTATTGCTCCACCTGTGGCTGAAAATACTTTCTTTGAGATAAAACCTGCTTTACTCAATCTTGTTATGAGAGAGCAATTTTCTGGTATTGGTAATGAAGATGTTGCTTCCCATCTAAATAACTTTGTTGAACTTTGTGAGATGCAAAAGCATAGGGATATAGATGGTGATATTATTAAGCTGAAATTGTTTCCTTTCTCTTTAAGAGGAAAAGCTAAAGAATGGTTGAATTCCTTAACTAGGAATAGTATTGATTCTTGGACTAAGTGCAAAGATGCTTTTATTGGAAAATACTATCCTCCTGCTAAGATTATATCTATGAGAAGTGAAATAATGAAGTTTAAACAACTTCATAATGAGCATGTTGCTCAAGCTTGGGAAAGAATGAAATCTTTGGTAAAGAATTGTCCCACTCACGGACTGACTGCTTGGATGACCATCCAAACTTTTTATGCGGGATTGAACTATTCTTCAAGGAACCTATTGGATTCAGCTGTTGGAGGTACCTTTATGACCATCACTTTGGGTGCTGCAACAAAACTTCTGGACAATATGATGGTTAATTATTCTGAATGGCATACTGAGAGAGCTCCACAAGGTAAGAAGGTAAATTCTATTGAGGAAACCTCCTCCTTGAGTGATAAGATTGATATAATTATGTCTATGCTTGTTAATGGGAAAGCCCATATTGATCCAAATAATGTTCCTCTAGCTTCTTTGGTTGCTCAAGAAGAGCAAGTTGATGTGAACTTCATAAGAAATAACAACTTTGGCAACAATGCTTATGGTAATAATGCTTATAGGAACAATTTTGGTAACAACAATTATAAGCCATATCCTCCCAATAATGGTAATGCTTATGGAAATTGTTACAACAATAATAATAGTGCTCCCTCTAAACTTGAAGTTATGCTTAAAGAGATTATTAGTAAACAAACTGCTTTCAATAAAACTATTGAGGAAAAACTCTCTAATGCTGAAAGAAATATAGCATCTTTGGCTGAAGCTCAATCTACTTTGAATAAAATGGCTGCTAAACCTGAAACTAATGAGAATCCCTTTGCAGCTATCAATGCCATACAAGTAAGAATTGATGAAAATGTTAGACTATTAGCTGAATTACATGCTAAGTGGGAAAGAGAAGATGAAATTGCTAGAAACATTAGTGTTTCTACTATCACCACCACTAGTGTTGAGGCTAGTAATAGTTCTACTACTTTAGATGATAAAGTTGATTTTGATCTTGATGGTTGCAATATCTCTGAAGTTATTAAGTTCCTACAAAAGCTTGCTAAAAGTCCTAATGCTAGTGCTATGAACATGGCTTTTACAAAACACATTACTGATGCTCTCATAAAGATTAAAGAAGAAAAGATGAAACATAAAGTTTCTATTCCTATAAAACAAGAGGATGGTTGGGAACCCATCATTAATATGAAAGTGAATGACTTTGATTTCAAAGCTTTGTGTGATCTTGATAGTAGTGTTTCTATTATACCTAGAAGGATTTATGATATGCTTGATTTGCCTCCTCCTGAGGATTATTATTTGAATGTCCCACTTGATGCTAATGCTAAAAAGAAACTCATGGGGAGTCTTAATTATGTTCTTATTATGGTTAACGATTCCTATGTCCCTGTTGATTTCTATGTTTTGGATGTTGAATACAATGCTTCTTGTCCTATTACTTTGGGAAGACCTTTTCTTAGAACTGTTGGTGCCATCATTGATATGAAAGAAGGCACAATTAAATATCAACTCCCACTCAAGAAAGGTATAGAACACTTCCCTAAAAAGAGAGAAAAGATTTCTTTTGTTTCTCCTATGAAAACAAAATTTGGTCTTAATGCTTCTTCATTTGAGAACACTTGATTCTTTCTTTGCTTCTTATGCCTAACTTAAAGGCGTTAAAGAAAAGTACTTATTGGGAGATAACCCAAAAGTTTTAGATGAGTCTTGGAAGTTATTACCACTGTAATAACTGCTCCTTATCCTTTTTATTTTCTTTTTGTGCCAAGAGTAACCTCTAATGAGAGAGAAGTAATGATTGGGAAAGTTGCTGTCCTGAAACAGATTTTTGTGCTTCACCAAAAAAAATCGTGAGAGAGCCCTGTATGTCGGATTTCGCTGTAATTTTTTGTGCTTCTGCCCAGGTTGTTATCTAACTTTCGTTAGTTCAACACTTTTTTATTTGAGCAACAGAAGGTCTTCGAAAAAATTCGTCTTTACCTGCTGGTCTATTTTGACAGATTTCTGCCATTTTCTTCATTTGCTTCTTGTGGGTTCCTTTTTGAGTTCTTTTGGGGAATTGAGCTTTTTGAAGGAAGTTCTACAATAGCTAGTGTTCTAATGGAAGTTTATTTGGTGTTAAAACTGAACCTTAAGACTTATTTATCTTGAGTGCACTAATGTTGCTAATAAAGATTGTGTGAAGTTTTGTATGAAGGAAATTTTTTAGGTGTATGGAAGGAATGAGTAATGAGATGAAGGATGGACTAAAGCTCAATCTTGGGGATGCCATGCGTGTCACCCCAAGAAATATCTAAGAAGTACAAGCGTCAAAGCTTGGGGATGCCCAAGGCATCCCCTTCTTCATCAATAAAAATTCCAGGTTCCTTCCAAACGCTTCATTTTTATTGTTTCATGCACAGTTGTGTTTTTCTTAGAGCGTCTTCTTTTTTGCTTTTGTTTTGTTTTTAGTTTGCTTGGTTTGCTTAGTTTGCTGAATAAATTGGTTGGACCCCCTCTTTCATACTTTGGTTTGCAAATAGTTTGGTTTGGTTTGGAAAAGAGTAGGAACGTTCATACTTATGTGGTAAAAAGAGCTCATTTTTTACTGTGGCCGATGCTTTGTCATGCCATGCTTGATATTGTTTTGGCTTTATTCTTAGTATTCTTTGTTGTAGCATGACTTGTTATAAACAATTGAGATTGCTTAATGTGCCTTGGATGAATAATGCGTTGTTTTAGCATATTAAAGCATAGTATAGTGGTATTCTCCTTTGATGCTTTATTTGGGTTGACTTGGCACATGCTCACACCATGTTTTGACTATCCAAAGTCACCATAGCCTTTATGATCCTTTAGTTTTTAACTTGTAGTATCACTTTATGCTTTGATCAATGATGTTTTGTCGCTCTGCATGATTATGGCCATTATTTCTCTCTTAGTTTGTTGCTCCTAGTCTTTTGCTAGCCTCCACAACCAAGTATGAGTTCCACTCATGCATCCAACTCCCTAAAACAAGTTATTCCAAAGAGTCCACCATACCTACCTACTAGCTTATGTTATTCCAAGTATATTCATGCTTTTGTTTACCTTCCACTTGTTATGAGAAAACTAGTGATTAAAGCTCTCACGAACTTGATGGCACACTTTACTTTTTTGCCTCTAATAAACTTGAACCATTGGGTCCTTCTTTGTTGCGTATATGCTTGCGCTTTATAAGTTTAAATTAGCAAAACCATGTACCATGGGGAACGCTTTCAACATTGCGCTTGTACTTTGTACCCCGTTGATATCATGTTATTTTGCTTACGGATCCCGGCGGTGTGAAATAAAAGTGGAACTTGTAAGATCATGGAGTTTGTATGTGTGTTAGAGAAACGCCTAGGCCGCTAGCCTAAGCCATGCCTAATCATGGTGGAAACTTGCAGCATCACCATAATGAGCACTCTATGAAGCATCGTCAATAAAAACCTATGCAAATAGCAAATAAAAAGATCGCTGAGATGCTCATTGTCTGCTTGCCTTGTCATTTTGATTATGGGAAAGCTCCCGTATCATGTGCAAGGGGTACCCAGTTGGCGGTTCTTAGTGATACGCATATACTTACAATGACAAGAGCTTACTCGTGACTGAAGTTGAGTAGCATGAGGATCGGTCTTCGTAAGTAACGGGCATGAGATTTCGGTTTATAACTTGTCAAGCATATCCTCTTAGTTGTGTCACTTTAACCTTAATCACCTTCAAGATGCTTATGATAGGGGCAATGAGAGCTGAAAGCTACAAGTACCATAATTTTTGGAAGCTCTTTATGAGACTTGAATCCCTACTTCCTTTTACAAAAGGCCTTTCTTCCACCATTATATTGAGTCTCCACCTTCTATCTTTATGCACCTACTTTGAGAGCATAGTGTCCATTCTTAGTTCTATGTGCATTGTCCCAACACTAGTTGATTGATGCATAACTTGTTATTGCTTGTTTTAAACTATTGTATCTAGTCACTCTTATGAACTTTGAAGGTGTCCTATGCATTTATATTTGCTACTCTATTGAGGGACAAGCTAAATACTATTATGCTATGTTTTCTTTATGTGAAACAGACAAACGTCTTGCAAAGCATTGTTATTCATGAATCTTTTGTTTGTGCCTTTTCATGTTGCATCATATTTTCTTTTCTTATTGCTAGAACCTTGTCTTTCATGTTATGATTGAAGTACTATGATCCTAGCTTTGAATGTTTTGCAAATACTTTGATCAATTCTTTGATGGTGCATGTCACCTCAAAAATTATTCTTTCTTTTTATCACTTACCTACTTGAGGACGAGCAGGAGTTAAGCTTGGGGATGTTGATACATTGCAAATGTATCTATAATTTTTGATGTTCCATGCTTGGTTTTATCCACTTTCTTGTGTTTTGTTCCAACTTTGGAGTACTTTTCTTATGATTTCTTGGACTAACCTATTAACAAGAGCCACAGTGCCAGCTGCCTGTTTTCTGCTGTTTTTGGTTCCAGGAAAGTCAGAAAATGAATATTCTCGGAATTGGACGGGACAAAAGCCAAAGTGCCTATTTTTCCGGAAGGGATCAAGTGCCAGAATACGAGACGGAGAAGGGCCAGGGGCTGGCCACACCACCTGGCCGCGCGGCCAAGCTGGGCCCGCGCCAGGGGGTGTTGTGGTGGCTCCCGGCACCCCCTCGGCCTCTCCTTCCGCCTATATATTGCCCTCGGGATGAAAACCCTAAGGGCCCGATCAAAAATCCATGAAGGAGTCTGTAGATGCCGTCATCTCCATCCCTAGATCGGGAGGGATCTGAAGCTCTTCCCGGCACCCTGCCAGAGAGGGGAATTCAGCCTGGAGGCCTTCTTCATCACCATGCAAGCCTCCGGTGTGATGCGTGAGTAGTTCATCCTTGGACTACGGATCCATGTAGTAGCTAGATGGCTGGTTCTCCTCCTTTGTGCTTTCATGTTTAGATCTTGTGAGCTCCGTTCATGATCAAGATCATCTATTTGTAATCATACATGTTGTGTTTGCGGGGATCCCATGGATATTGATATGCTATTTCAGATTGATTATTGATTCTATCATGTCTTTGTTATTTGTGATCTTGCATGCTTTCCGTTGTTAGTAGCTATCTTGGCCAAGTAGATGCTAGCAACTCCAAGAGTTAGTATTTATGCTCGATAGTGGGTTCATGCCTCTGGTAATCTGGGGAAGTGACAGAAATCTCTAAGGTACTAGATGTGTTGTTGCTACTAGGGAGAAATCAACAATCCTTTGTTCATAGAACAATCGTATTGTTTACTTTACACGCAGTTGGTAAAGCAATAATCTGCTGCTTGCAACTTAATACTGGAGGGGGGTCGAATGATAACCTGAAGGTGGATTATTAGTCATAGATGCAGTGGGATGGTGCCATCTATGTATTATGTTGTAATGCCCAATCAAGTCTCAAAGGAGTCAAGATGATTAGTATATGCATGTATTGCTTTCTCGGTGTTTGTCAATTGCCCCGCTGTAATTTGTTCACCCAACATGTTATCTATCTTAAGGAGACCACCTCTAGGGAACTATGGATCCCGGTCCTTTTTCTTTACATACAATCTACAATCTTTTACTTCTTTGTGTTTACTTTCTGCAAACTTTTACTTCTTTCCATTCGATACGTTTAATCCTTTGTTTTCTGCAAAACACGGTGAGATTGACAACCTCATCGCAAGTTGGGGACAAAGTTCTGTGGTTGTGTTGTGCAGGTCTCCACATTGCTACTAGCACTGGTAGTGCGCCCTGCCAAAGCTCAGCTAGTAACACCTTTGGGGTGTTTCCTTTCTCCTACTGGTTCGATTAAACCTTGGTTTCATAACCGAGAGAAAACTTGCTACTGTGCTCATCATACCTTCCTCTTGGGGTTCCCAACAAGCTCTACGTCGAACAACGAGCACACCAGTTAGTTTTAAACTTTTCTCTCTGTTCTGTTGTGTAGAGATTGGCGAGTGATCTTTCCATGTTTATGTCCTTTACAGGTGAGCATAACGAGCTTCTTCGTCACGTCGCTTCCCTCGAGAAGGGTCTTGCCACGACAGAGAAAAAACGCAACGAGGCAGTCGAGGCTCTAAAGGAGTCACAAAGGCGCGAGGAAGAGCTTCGTTCTTTCACCGCTAAGAGGGAGAAGTTGTTCGCGGAACAGCTTTTCTCCATCATGGAAGCACTCTCAGGTATTACTCTGTCTTTCTTGCGTTTTCCAATGCGTTTGTACTTCATGATGTTGTGCTGATATGTGTATTCGTCAAATTCTGCCGACGTGAGCTTTGACGCCCAGACGTTGGCCCGTGCGGATGCTTTGGCCGGCGTCGTGATTGTAGTCGAGGACCGTAGTGCCACTCTCCAAGACACACTTGGAAAGGCTAAGGGTGTGCTGAGTCGCCTTCGAGAGGATATGGTCCCCAACGCCAGCTTAATCGAAAATCTTGATGGCTTGGTTGAGTCCTTCGTAGAAGGTGTCCCAATGGACTTCAAGAACGTGCAGCGGTCTATTGGCGCAACAATGGCACTCGCGATGGCGCAAGCCCACGGTGTGGAGCTGGACCCCGGTGCAATTTCCGAGGCGATGCCTGTCGATGCGGATGGCCAGCAGGTAGTGTTTGCTCCCTTCGCCGGTAGTTGCAGTAAGTATGGGCCTCGTCTCATTCAGACAGTCGCCAAATATTCTGAGGAACTGCGGTGAGTGAAGGCGACAAAGGCTGCGGCATCTGGGGCTACCACTGGGAAGTCTATGGCGTCAGAGACTGCCACGAATTCGAGGAAGCCCCCGAAGTCGAAGTCGAAGTCAAAAAAGCAGATCATGCCTTAGCTGCCATATGTAATAGTTTAGCTTTCCTTCTAATGAACCTTGTTTTGTGGGGGTACCCCTTTCGATACTTTGCTGAACTTGAATGCACTCCTTGTTAATGTATAGTTGGTATTATTTGCCTCTTGTTTGGCTGTAATAGGGTCCTTCAAGTGGTCCTCCTGACTCTCCTTCCACTAATGAAACTGCGGCACGACCGCGTTCAAAGGTGGAGGAGCTGTCGCTGCTTGCACGACTGTACGATCGCATAAAGAAGTTGGAGCGAGAGTTGCCCATTATCCGTGGTAACACGTACGTGTGGAAGTCGAAGGTCGAGAAGGCCACTGCTCGTGAGAAGTATCTCCTGGACGAAGTTGCGCAGTTGAATGAGCAATTAAATGTTAACTCTCTATCTTATTTTCCTTTTCTTTGGCCATTCGCAGCGATGCTCTGACTTATGCTATTCTCTTGCTTCATGTATTTGTTAGTGCTCGTCATCCGTAGGATGAGAGGGATCGGTTTGCCATTTGCATGCATAATCTGACCCAGGAGCAGTTCCAAGCTAGCGGTTTCTTCTGGGTGGATCATGACCGCGCAGTCACGTTGGCGACGCTGCAGGATCATGCCTCGCGAGTGCTTCAGTGTTTGAAGAAAGCACAGTCGTGCCTTAGGCATATCTTCCAAGCGATATTTCCCCTGGATGCGGTGCCATCAAGCTTGATAGCTTTGCTGGCGAAGTTTCAAGATATCAGCGCAGTCCGCGAGTGCGTGTGCCAGCAATTGGTCGCGGGTGCCAAGGCTGTGTTGGCGCTTGTTCGATTACATCAGCCAGATGTGGATGTTGCGACTGTTTCTGCTGGGCCGCCGCCGCTCGAAGAGGTGACCTAGAACATGGTCCCACACTACCAGGCAGTTGATCGGCCAGCCGAAGATACCGTTGATTTCTTTGAAGATCAAACAAATGTTCTCCTTTTGCAGTAGTAGTGTAGTTTGTATCCTGCACATAGATGTATAAGTGTTGTAAAATTCATATGATTGTGCCGGGTGTATTTGATACCCATTAATGTGTAAAGAGCTTGCTAGCTTGTATATTTTTCAAGTGTATTGTAAGATACAAGTCCTTTTCGTTAGCCTGGTGTATATTCATCTCAGCACCTTGCCAACCTGTTAGGTGCGTTGCAACTGGGTTGGTGTTAGCAAGGGTTCGATTGGTAGTGCGTCAGCTACTCAGGATACTGTGTTGTTTGTGGAACGAGGTGTAAAGGGTGGCGCAGCGCCCGAGTAAAATAATTGCAAGGAAACAGAAAAACACAGGGTTTGGGGCACTTAGATTTATTTATTCATAGAATATCATGAGGTACAATGTGTGGCTAAGTAGCCTGGCTGTATAACCTTATTTGTAAAGTAAAAAACATCTAAGGGTAGAAACAGTGCAGTTGCGCGACGTTCCAGGGATTGGAGTATGCGACTCCGTTCTTGAGGTCTTTAAGGCGATAGGCGCCACCTAGGATTATTTCAGTAATCACATAAGATCCTTCCCAAGGGGACTCGAACTTGAGGTGCCCTTGTTGCGTCAGTCGCAGGACCAAGTCTCCTTCGACAAAGGATCTGAGGCGTAGCCTTCTGTTGTGGTAGTTGCGGAGGTTCTGCTGGTAGATCGTGGATCTCTCCACTACAATCTCGCGTGCCTCATCGAGGAGGTCGACGGAGTCTTCGAGTGCGAGGGTTGATTCTGCCTTGCTGTATGCTACTACCCGTGGGGCCTTGTAGTGCACCTCCGCGGGTAGTACCGCCTCGGCGATGTGTACCATGAAGAATGGAGTGTAGCCTGCGATGCTGTTTGGAGTTGTGCGCAGGCTCCATAGTACTGATTGCAGCTCATTTGGCCAGCATCCGGCAGCTTTTTCGAGTGGCCGGAGGAGCCTTTTCTTGATCTCGCCGCAGACGAGGCCGTTGGACTTTTCCACTTGACCGTTGGTCTGAGGGTATGCTACTGAGGAGTAGCTAATATTGATTCCCAGGTTTTCGCAGAAATCCTAGAACTCCTTGGAGGTGAAGTTTGTCCTGTTGTCCGTGATGATGCTATGTGGCACCCCAAAGCGGAAGACGATGGACTCGAAGAACTTGACGGTGTTGGCTCCTGATTGGTTTGTCACCGGCATGGCCTCGATCCACTTGATGAATTTTCCGACCGTGACTAGGAGGTAGACGTATCCTCCTCACGAGGATCTCTGGAGCTTGCCGACCATGTCGAGTCCCTATTGTGCAAAGGGCCAAGTCACGGGTATTGGCCTGAGTTCTGTGCCAAGTACATGTGGCTTGTCCGCGAATCGCTGGCAGGCGTTGCAAAGCTGGACTATATCCTTGCCATCGCGCATAGCCGTTGGCCAGTAGAATCCCGCTCGTAGATCTTTGGTGACAAGGGCGCGACTGCCAGCGTGGTGGCCACAAGTGCCTTCATGTTTGTCGAGGAGGATTGCTCTACCGTCCCCGTTGGAGACGCACCGCTGAAGAACTCCTGTGATGTTGCGCTTGTACAGTTCGCCATTGATGAGGGTGAATGCCTTGGATCGTCATGCTATATGACACACATCAGTCGGGTCATCTGGCAACCTTTTGCTGAGCAAGTATGTGACATATGGTTGCGTCCAGGATGGCTCGATCATCATGACCTCCATGGGGCCTTCAAGTCCTGAGTCTGGCTCCGTGTCATCGAGTGCCATTGGCTCGTTGGGTGGCATAGCCCCCGAGTCCGTTGGCGTGCTTGTCTTTTTCTCTAGAGCCTTGGGCTTGACGGAGCGTTCGCAGGTGTGCTCTAGAAATACTCCAGGTGACACTAGGGCACAGGTGGAGCCGATGTTGGTGAGTGTGTCTGCCTCCTCATTGCTTTCGCGGCCAATGTGCTACAGCTCGCAGCCGTTGAAGTCTCCCTCGAGGGTGTCGTAGAGGTTGTGGTAGGCGATCGTGTTGTCGCTCAGAGGATCGCACTCGTTCATTGTTTTGTTGACCACCAGTTTGGAGTCGCCGTAGATGATGAGTCGCTTGGTGCCGTAGGCTTTCGCCACCCGCATCCCATGGAGCAAGGCTTCATATTCAGCTTCGTTGTTGGAGGTGGTGAACTACATTCGAAGAGCATACCTCATCTTGTTACCTTGTGGTGATGTCAAGATGACACTCGCACCAGCGCCTTCCTTGCGATTGGATCCATCAAAGTGCATTGTTCATAGATAGGACATATGTGGCTTGTCAGGGAGCTGGTTTTCCATCCAGTGCATGAGGAAGTCCAGGAGAACTTGCGACTTGATCAAGTCGCGCTTCTCGTATGTGATGTCTTGCGGAGACAACTCTATCCTCCAAAGCGCGACTCGTTCGGTGGCGTCGGGATTGTTGAGGATATCCCCAAGTGGGGCGTCATTAACCACTACAATTTGGTGCTCCTGAAAGTAGTGGCACAGTCACCTGGCTATCATGAAGACGTCGTATGCCAGCTTCTGATAATGCGGGTACCGCTGTTTTGTTGGCGTGAGCACCTCGCTAAGGTAGTAGACTGGGTGTTGTACCCCGTGGAATTTGTTTTCTTCGGCTCGTTCCACCACGAGCACAGTGCTTACCACCTGGTTGGTGGCGGAGATGTACAACAGTAATGGCTCTTTCTCGTGAGGTGTCACCAACACTAGAGAGGTGGACAGTAGACGCTTGAGGTCGTCGAATGCTTCTTGTGCTCCGTTTGTCCACTCGAATTTGGTGGCCTTGCGGAGAAGTTGGTAGAAAGGCAGTGCCTTTTTGCCCATCCGACAGATGAATCAACTGAGCGCTGCGATTCGTCCAGCCAGTTGCTGGACGCCTTTTACGTTCTTCGGCTTCTCCATGGCCAGTATGGCCTTTATTTTCTGCTGATTTGCCTCGATCCCTCTCGCGGAGATGATATACCCGAGCAGCTGTCCAGATGGTACGCCGAAGGCGCATTTGTCCGGATTTAGCTTGATCCGTTAGCGGTCAAGGTTACCGAAGGTCTTGCGGAGATCGTCGAGTAACGAGGCTTCCTCCTTGGTTTTGACGATGATGTCGTTGACGTAGACTTTGATATTGCGACCAAGTTGGTTCGTGAGGCAGGCCCGCATGCACTGATAGGTGGCTCCTACGTTTTTCAGCCCAAAAGGCATCGTTGTGTAGCAGAAGACACCGAAAGGCATGATGAACGCCGTTTTCTCCTGGGCCTCCTCCTTCATTCGAATTTGATTAGAGCCTGAGTAGGCATCGAGGAAGCAGAGACGTTCACATCCCGTGGTGGAGTCGATTATTTGATCGATCTGTGGCAACGGGAAGTGGTACTTTGGGCAATGCTTGTTCAGGGATGTGAAGTCCACGCACATCCACAGGATATCCATGTCCTTTTTGGGAACGAGCACAGGGTTTGCGACCCAGGTGCTTTCCTTGATCTCGCGTATGAAATTAGCGTCGAGGAGTCTGTTGACTTCCATTCCGACCGCTTTTTCCCTTGGCTCCGACAGTCGCCGGATTGTTTGTTTGATTGGCCTTGCTTCAGGATTCATGTTGAGTGCATGATCGGCGAATTCCCTAGGAAGTCCTGGCATGTCCGCTGGACACCAGGCGAAGATTTCCCATCGCTCATGGAGGAATTCGACGAGCGTGAGTTCCTATGCGGGACTCAAGTTGTTGGCGATGAGGGCCGTCTTGGTTGGGTCCGTTGGACGGACCTGAACTTTCTTGGCATGCACTGACGTGTGGAAGGATAGGTCGAGTGAGTTTGGCTTGCTCGGCGAAGACAGACAGTTGTCTGTCGACTCTTTTAACCTCGCCAGTTCCTCCTACATGCCAAAAGACTGGGAGATTCTATTGAACTCCCTATCACAACTGTCGGATCTCTTGAAGCTTCCGTTGACTGTGATGATGCCGTTTGGGCCTGGCATGTTCACCTGCAGGTAGGCGTAGTGTGGCACTTCCATGAACCTCGCGACATGTCCGAGGATGCAGTGATATTATGAGGTCCAGTCGATGACTTCAAATTCAATGTGCTCTCGCCGAAAGTTCTGTAGCGTGCCAAAGATGACATCAAGGATGATCTTGCCCAGGTGGTACACGCCCTTCCCTGGGACTATGCCATGGAACGTTGTGTCCGAGACTTCCAGACATGTCAGAGCGATCCTCATTGCACGCAAGGTAGTTGCGAACATGAGATTGATGCCGCTTCCGCCGTCCATGAAGATGTGACTCATCTCAAAGCCCCCAATCTGTGCCTCGAGTATGAGGGGACAGTGGCCCGAGCGAGTTACTTGGCGCAGGTGGTCTCGCTTGTCGAAGGTGATGCAGGACTCGCTTCCACTGAGGTACTCAGTGGTGGAGGACAGAGAGTTCATCGCCAAATTGGCTTGGAGAGTGATTGCCTTCTGCACTCGATTTGAGGGGCGCCCTTTTTGGATCATCCCCATGTTGCCCAGCGCTCACGGGTACGGCTCGCCTCCATGGTTCTGGACTGGCGCAGCCGCAGGTGGTGGTGGCTCGGGTGGCGGCGATGGTCCTCCATGAGCCATAGCGCCTGGGGAAGCTCTGTAGCCCTGGTTGATCGCGTCGTGATTCATCTGAGCTAGGACTTCGTGGAGCTTGAGGAACTCGCGGCAATCCTTGAGAAGGTGGCTGGACTTTTTCTTGTCGTCATGCTTGTTGATGTAGAAGTGTATGTTGCACGGTCCGGTCAATTTGCCCTGGATGGATATTCTGGGTGCCTCATCGCGAGTATGGTGCTGCCACACTTGCATGGTTTTCCCGCTATCACGGTATCCACCACTTTGGTATCCGCTATTGCGGTTGTCGTCGCATTTTTCGGCGTAGCCAGCCACGACCATGTCGACCTCTTCGCGGTCCTCGTAGACGCGCATTTGACGTTTCCCTCAGTAATCGTTTCTGCTCCCGAGGTCATCATCATCATCGGAGTAGGCATGGTTTTTCACCGAATCCTCTCCATCGTCCCAACGATTCGCGATCTCCATCAGGTGGTCGATTGTCTTGGGCTTTGAGCGGCCCAGCTTCTCCCTAAGCTCTCTGCAGCGTACGCCGCCATTGAACGCGTCGATTGCGCGATCCTCAGAGATGTCTTCTGCGGAGTTCTTGATGATGGACCATCTCTAGATGTACGAGCGCAGCGACTCGCCAGACCTCTGGTGGCAGCCTCTTAATTCCTCGATTGATGCAGGCCTTTTATAAGTGCCCTTGAAGTTTCACACGAAGCTGTACACCAGCTCTTCCAAGCCACGAATTGATCTGCACGCGAGATTGTTGAGCCATGCACGGACGACGCCTTGCAGCTGTAGCTGGAGGCATCGCATTGCTGTGCTCGAGCTTCCGCCATGCAGCCTGACGGAGGAGATGTGATCTTCTAGCCAAATCTTCGGGTCCTGCAGGCCGTCAAATTTTGGATTCTCCAATGGGAGTTTGAACCCCTTAGGCATTCGCTTCTGCCTAATGGATCTGCTGAAGCATTTGGCGCCGCAGAGCTCTACTTTTTCATCCTCCGAGTCAGTCGAACGGGCACGTCTTGCGCGCATCTTGTCGACCTTGCACTGCATGATATCATCATGCGTGTCGTAGTCATGGTCATGGCGTTGTGAGCGGCGTCGTCGTGACAGATCGTGGTTGTCGTCGCTGGAGGAGTATGAATAGTAATACTTGTCCAGAGCTTTACTTTTCTTTGGCTCTGGTGTTGGCTCCTTGATGAGGGCAGCTTCGACTAGCCCCAAGGCCGCAATCGTAGATCGGTGCATGGCAGCTCGCGGATCCCCATCCGGTGGATGGTTCTTGAGGAGGTACATGGTGGCCACTGTCACTGCTGCTTGTGGTGTCTTTGGGAGCACGTTGCCCCATGTATCCATCGTCATGGAGCCGAAGTCGAGGACTCAAGCGGTTTCTTCTCGCTCATTGTCGGTGAGGTGGGCCAGTCGAGAGCGCCGTTTAGCGGCCACATAGTCGTTGCCCTTGGAGGAGGATCCTCCCATGGAAGAGAGTTGATCCTGCCAAAGACTCGACTCGTCTGCTGCCTTTCTACGTGCATCGACCTGTGCGATTACTTGTTGTTGGTGCTTGTAGTCCTCCTTGATCAGCCAATGGTGACCCATCAGCATCTGTTGCGATGAGTTTAGGGGCAGGGGATTGCCCCGCAAAGCTTCTCGACAGCGGGCCACTCGTTGTTGTTGAGCTTGATTGGCACGCGCTATTCGGTGCGCTCATTCGCCGTGAGATGCGGGTCTCCTTCTGTCCCATTGTTGGTGGGCGCGCTATTGGTGGGGCCACCATTTTCGCCGTTGGTCGGTCTAGTATCGGTGTTGTCGCGATTGACACCGGTGTCGCCTGCATTGATGATGGTGCACATGAAGTGATTGGGGAAGCTGTTTCTCCCACAACTTTCAGATCCGGAGCCGTAGGCTCCATCTTCTATGGCCAGATCACCCAAATCGGATCCGTGACTATTGTCGTTGTCCGTGCTCCTAGCTGTTGTCGGGGCATTGAGCTCGCTTAAGGTGCCGATTGGTGGTGGAAACCACGATGCTGGAGCAATCACGGGAACAGTCGGCTGGTCAGGGAGACAAAGTGTGCCCAGTTGACCAACTTGGAAGTGTAAGCTCCCGATCGCCAGGCCGATCCCATCGCCCACGGAGTCGAAAGCCAAGCGAGTGGCCGACGTGTGGACGGTGAAGTCGAACGTGCCGAAGAGTAGGTGAATCTCCGTTGTTGCAGAGTTGTAGATTACGGTTGACGGGGCCGAAGAAGCCACGACATCAGCACTCCCAATTCCCACAGACAGTGCCAATTGACGAGGGTTTAACTCATCAATGCCCATTGTTATGGACTTGGGTTTTGGAGAAGAAGGGAGCGCTGGAGGCATCAATCGGCTAGCAAACAAGCACACAGGGATGCAACATTTACCCAGGTTCAGGCCTCGTAGAGGTCCCTACTCCTGCTTGTTTGCTCTTGGAATTATTAAGGGAGTTGAAAGTTAGAGGGGGTGCACAGATGCAATCTGGCGATGGTTGTGGAAACTAGG
Source organism: Avena sativa (assembly GCA_916181665.1). Classification (NCBI taxonomy): domain Eukaryota; kingdom Viridiplantae; phylum Streptophyta; class Magnoliopsida; order Poales; family Poaceae; genus Avena; species Avena sativa. The sequence goes on along the minus strand of OV702289.1, from coordinate 376,286,183 downwards.
GTTGTGATTGTCCTCCTCGCCGCCCCCTCCTAGCCTTTATATAGATAGGCTAGGTCTCGGGTAGCAGGTCGAGTCGGTTACAAGTTAGGGTGCGCCTTCAAACTTTCTATCTTAAGCATCGTCTTGTGCCGCAAGCAATCGGTGTCTTCGTGGGTCACCTGAATCCTGTATTGGGCCCTAGTAACACCCTGGGCTTCTGCTAGACCTGGATCGTATATGCCAAGCCCGAGTACCTGGAAGGTATGCCCACGTCAATGGGTGTGTGAAGGTCAGTGGCGGGACATGTGGAGCATGGTGCGTGTGGCCCGGAGTGGACATGGCATGGCACATGTGCCGACACTAGACTCACACACGCGTGCCAAGAGGGAACATTCCTGGGGTGTGCTTGATCTATGAGGGCATCGATTTTCTAAAGGGTGGATGTATGTGAGATCCAGGCACATGGCTTAATAGGATTTATAGGATACTCATATCAACAAGTTGCAACTTCTTTTCTGGAATCTCATTCGAAAAGAACTCTAGGGTCATGCGTGCTTGGCCTAGAGCAATTCTAGGATGGGTGACCGACCGGGAAGTGGGTACCGGATGCGCACGAGTGAGGACAAAGTGCACAAAAATACTAGTGTTGGTATGTGTGGCTAGTCTAGATATCCTATTAAGCTGCTAGGAGTGAGACCCCTTGGGCCCAGTGGATGGGGTGTTACATCAGGCACGGCAACATATTTGCCGTCCTTCTTGAGGTTCCCTTTAGGCTTGCCTTTCTTGCCTCTTTTCTTGAAACTGGTGTTTTTATTGACCATCAACACTTGATGTTCCTTTTTGATGTCTACCTCGGCAGTCTTAAGCATAGCTGCGAGTTCAGTGGGCGACTTGTCCACACCATTCATCTTGTAATTAATTACAAACCCTTTATAACTTGCTTGGAATGATTGCAGAACCCTGTCCGTAGTGAAATCAACTGGAATCTCACATCCTAGTGTCTCAAGGCATTGAGCGTAGCCCGTCATCTTAATGACGTGCTTGTTCATAGAGCTGTGCTCCTCCATCTTAGCACTAAAGAACTTATTGGAGATCTCATATCTCTCATCATGGATTTGGTCCCCAAACATAGTTTTGAGTTCTTCTACCTTGATATCAACATCGGTAAGTTCAAATATCTTTTGGAGTTCAGGCTCCAGTGACTAGAGGATCGCACACCGCACAAGAGTGTAGTAATCAAATTTCACGTCATATGTGTCGTGCTCTTCTTGAGTCGCGCTAGATGTAGGAGCGTCACCTAACGGACCGTCCATCACATAGGACTTCTTCATGCCCATGAGGATAATCCTCACGTTGCGGTGCTAGTTGGTGAAGTTAGACCCATTGTCTTGCAGTTTTTCTCTCTTAATGAATACATTAAAATTGAATGCAGGGGCCATGATCTAGAATGTATTTGCAAAGACTACTTAGACTAGGTTTAAAACAGATAGAGTTCAAGTAAATCCAAAAATTACTTATAAAAACTCCCACTCAAAATAACATCCCTCTAGTCATTTTAGTGATTACACGAACCAAATTCACTATGCCATGACCGATCATCATGAGTGGTGAGGCAGCTCAAATGACGAGCATCGTATGGACATCATATCAACCATATGACCCATGATTTACCTTTTGGTTCATGTTCTGAGGCCATTTATGTACATGCTTGGCTTGTCAAGTAAGAACCTTAGTATTCGTGTGTGTAAAACTGTCTTACACCCGTTGTATGCGAACGTAGAATCTATCACACCCGATCATCATGTGGTGCTTCGAGACGATGAACTTTCTTAACGGTGCATACTAAGGAAGAACATATTATTATCTTGATATTTAGTGGGACGGATCATCTTATAATGCTACCGAGGAAATCAAATACTACCAAGGCGATCAAATCAACAAAATAAGATGCATTAAAGGATAAACATCACATGCATATATAATGTGATATGATATGGTCCTTCTCGCATTCGATTTCCATCTTGTGCATCTTGGTATGATCTCCATTATTCTAACGGCGTGCCACCAAGGTCCATGGTGCCATCACCATGGTTATTCTCCACTAATATAATTACATGGATTTTTCATTTTCTAACACGCAGGCCATAAAATAAAATAACAATCATATGGCTCATGTCGGTTGTTTTACAATAAAACACATTGCATACAACAATGTTTGTATCATAGACCATATCACATCGCATGCCCTACCAAAACAAGTTAGATGCCCGTAATTTATTTTTGCATATTTTACACGGTTTTGGGATTTCTAGGAAAGAACCGCTCTACCTACGAATTCCAGCCACAACGTCGATAATCAAGTTATTTGCAAACCATTGTAAATTAGATCACGATTATGTTGGGATATACGAACACTTATGCAATACGAGTTGCATGTCAAGTGTGGGAAAGGTCTCATGTGCGAGGACATGCAAAGTTAGTCTGGGTCGCTTCATCCCAACATGCCACAAAGATCAAAATTTAGGCAAGTACGAATCAACAAGACTATCAACGCCCACATCTCTATGTGTTCTAACCATACAAATCATCTATGCATAAACATAGCTCTGATACCACTGATAGGGTTCATTGCATATAAAACAAAACAATTCCTACAGTTGCAACCACCAAGATCATATCTAGGAGATACATGTAACAGTTTCATATGGACTCACCCTCGAAGACCGTAATGCGGTATAATGTTCCCACAAACAAATGTGGTTGTTGTAGAGTGTACACGACTATCCTCAAGGATGTGCAGACGATCAGCACCACAAGTGGCAGCGCCTCCGTAATCAGTTACACATACGTTGTGCCGATGACTCCCGATCCATCGCTCCAGCTGGGCAGCAGAAGTAGCGGATCCCCGAGAACTCCATCAACGCTACACCATGGTAGAGGTGGTGGAGGGGAAGATCTCAAGAAGGTCTTCGCCTAAGCACCTTTCTAGTGGCAATGGACAAGGCTAGCAAGAGGGAGAAGATGCCAACCAAAGGGCATATGAGAGAGGGGTGAATGTATGTGAGAGAGAGCAGAGGAGGGGGCCTATATATAGGTGAGGGGGGGCAGCCCAAGGGGGCATGGCGCACAGCCATGGGGTTTCCCCCACCTCTCCCCCAAGTTATGTGGTGGACTCTCCACTCACATGAAAACTGTCTCCACTTTCTCTCATTCATTTTCCACTCAAAAATTAAGAGTCTTTTCATTAAAACCACTTTTAGTTGACTTGATTTAATGTAACTCATTTAATGAACACTTTATTTAATGAGAACTTCATTTCGTGAACACTTCATTTAATGAACACATTAACAATTCAATCCCTTGCTTTATTTTGATACCCCAAAACCATTTCAGCAAATTCGATAGAATAAATTCCTGCAATGTCCATTGTTTCCCCTATGTTCCCTATCTCCTCAATTGTGTTGACTAACCCTAAGTGTGTCTCCCTACAGGTTAGAGAACTATGTAGACATGATCAAGATTCTTTCCGATCAATAATCATTAGTGAGACCTAGAGATCCATAATGACTCCCACGAAAATCCAATTAATCATCTGAACCTTTTTCATTGTAATTAAATTCCTTTTGTCTCGCGATATTTAACTTGTCCAAGATTCGATAACTCGGTATCATCCATACCTTGTTTAATCTCGTTCCCCACAACTACTCTTTCTCTCGTTCCTATGATATAACATTCTAGTGATCAAATCACTTGCTTGCAAACTATGTCAATGTGATATCACCAAGGGGGTCCTAAATATATCTCTTTGTCATCTGGATGAAAAAATCCCACTCTTGATCCACAAGCCTCAACTGACACTTTCCAAGTACCCGACGACACCTTTATAATCACCCTGTTACAGTGTGACGTTTGATGGAATCAAAGTACCTTTCTGGTGAAAGTTATTGACGTGATCTCATGGTCTAAGGACATTGAGTTATTATGAATGTGATAACAATATAAACTTGAGGACATGATTGTATTGTTACATCTGCTTCGGGTGACTATTCATCATATCATTCTCCCATGATATGACCCTTTTATTAACAACATCCAATGTTCATGATCAGGAAACCTGTGATCATCAGTTAATCAACAAGCTAGTATTAAGAGAGTCTTTAGTAGGAAGCTTTTCCTTTTATAAATCACACATTTATTAATGTTTCCTATTAACACAATTATAGCATGAAAATAAACATCTGTTATAAACCTAGAATAGCATAATAACCACTTTATTATTGCCTCTCGGGGATATTCCTTTCAGATATGATGACCATCTAGATGCTCACCTTTGAAGCTACACCAACTCACGTGATGATCGGTCTTGTTATAGTGGATTTGGTTCATGTAATCACCAAAAATAGACGAGGAATGTTGTTTTGAGTGGGAGTTCATGTAGTAATATGATTAGAGTTGAACTCAGTTTGTCATAAATTAAATCAAAGTGAATTTGCATAATTTGTTGTAGTCATTGGCATCCGTTTACTACCTTATGCTCAGTTTTAATTGAGATAATAGAACTATAGAATTCTGGATATTTACTTTACAAACTGGTATCGTATTGTTTTGAGTGTCAATCTAAAGTTTAAAAGTCCAATTGCAATCTTTCAGCAAATTCCATTTACTCCATGAAGTTTAATAAGTAGTATAAACTAAGAGTAACACACTATAAGAGAAGTTGGCTTTTACAACGGATGATTTTCATGGTTGAAGGCCCATTTTTCGTGGTTAAAAAGTCTTCTACGATGGATAGCCTTCGTGATAAAAGCTCCGTCACAAAAGAGTCTACCATAGATGTTTTTCGACCGTGGAGGATCGTACCCTTCATCCACGAAAACTTGTTCCATCGTAGATCCGTTCGCTAGCTGCGTTGACTGCTGACGTCATGCAAACCGCCACATGGCAACCATCATTAATGGGCGGTTACCGTTGTTAATGGTCACGAAAACCATGGCAGATGCCAGGCCTAGCCAAGGCCTACTAAATATTAAGTGCGACGACCCATGAGGAGAGCCCAATAAGAAGATGACCCATTACTGTTTCGTCCTGCACTATTTGAAATGGACCCAAAAGATGTAGCTAGCAGCAGCCCGCAAACTTTTATGCCCGTTACTGTTTCGTCCTACAGAATCCCACATTGTTCGAATACTGTGCGACCCATTAATAGCCTGTGTCAAGTCGGTCAATACTGTTAAGGCCTACGGACGACCCGTCACTATTCTCGCAGCTCGTGCTGGGCCGCCTACTAATGGTCCATTTGAGAAGGTCTTGTACTGTTCTGGCCTTTTACTGTACCGTCCGTCAACTTTTCAGGCCCATAGACGGCCTACAACTATTCTGATCTGGTACTGTTCTGTCCTGGCAATATTGTCGGCCTATTACTATTTCTGTCTGGTAAAACTTTCGGCCTGCTACTGTTTTGGCTTGTTGCTATTCTGGCCATTTACTGTTTAGGTCCATTACTACTATGGTCCTTTACTGTTCTGGTTTGCTACTGTTCTAGCCTACCACTTTTCTGGTCTGTTACTGTTCTGGCCCGTTACTACTTTGGCCCGTTACTATGCTGGGTTGCCGCTGTTCTGTCCTGCTGGCGTTCTGGTCTATTACTATTTTGGGTTGTTACTATTCTAGCCTCTTATTGTTCTAGCCTATTACTGTTACAACTTTCCACCTTAGGGTAAGCCCGTTATGTTAATGTATATCTATAGTTTTGGCCTTTCTGAAGCCCATGCAAATATCATAAAAGGAGTATAATTAGCGAGCATATTTTATTGTTCATGGTAGACCCAATATAAGAAGGGCAAATAGCAAAGCCCTATACTATTACCCGATCGTCCTGGCTGGCGCAATTATGGTACCGCCTACCGCCATGTGTGGACGGCGTCAACTAAATGCCTACATGGCCTATGTGAGTTATCTAGATATTACATCAGCTGCAAACTTCTTAAAAATATTACATAATATCAACACAAGGGAAAGAAAATTCAGCATTTCAGTTGCCAATAAAGTTGATAGCAGAGTCCTCAATTTGCTTTATCAACCCATCAACTGCATTCCCTTTGAGTGTGATAGCTATATTGGAAAACCACCTAAAGACATGATCTTGTAGTCCCCTCTTTGGTGGCTATAACAATAATTACAGTCTGAAACTAAGTAATAACAAGTTAATACATCAAACAATATAAACTACTCATAGCTAAGAATGAACCAGATAGGAATTATAACTACATAATATGAACTTGTAGAGAAGTAATGCAAACTATGAATGAACTATATAGTAGAGGATAGTTATGTCGTTGCCTAGGACGAACCAGAACCAAATACAAGATATAATGGCGTGGCTTGTGAACCTGTAGAACATGACAAACAAGCATTAGACAAGTGTGCCTACAATGAAATGAGCAATCAAACAAAGTGTTTTTTAGAATTTTAGCAAATATAAACTAGCCAGGTCATTTCAGCAAGTATTTATGGAAGCAGTGGCATCTCCTGGAATACAAGTGACGTTGGGTGACTTCAAATTTGCGGTGAGCTACACAATGGCATGTAGTTACTATTGTAGGTAAGAATGAACCACATAGAAATTATAACCGCATCATATCAGAACTTGTCGAGCAGGAATGGAAAACACGAATGAACCATACAGTAAAGAATAATTATGCTGTTGATTAAGACGAACCAGCAAACGATACGGAATATATAATGGCATCACTGGTAAACTTATAGGCGTTGCAAACCAACATGTTCGGTGTTCATTTTTGATCTCTATGCAAAGAAAAAGAAAATAGTCAGTGTTATCACAACGGTGCCCTTCTAATGCCGAACTTATCACAAAAATTTTCAGATATGAAAGAAGTAGTTGCACCCGTATGAAATAAAACTTTTCCAGGATTTGTGAGAATATTGAGCGTATCTATGACCGCTTGTTTCGAGTAATCCACCTCCTCCAAGGTTGCGCAATTTAGCTTTCCAGTAGGTCTACCTCTCTTGCCATTGTCATTTTTGCCATAACTTCCACCTCTATTAGGCTGTCCACCTCCGCCTCTTGCTTGACCAGCACCTCTTGTAGGCCAACCACCTGGTGGTTTGCTTGGGCAATCTGGCTTAATGTGCCCCTTCTGACCACAACCATAACATATGATTGCTGGCTTTTTACATTCCTTTTGGAAATGCCCTGGAATACCACAATTGTTGCATATAATATTCCTCCTGGGGTTGGACTGACTTCCACTACTATTCTTGTTTGGATTGTTGTTGAAGGGTCGATTCCTGGGTTTGAACTACAAATTAGGTTTAGGCTTACTTGCTTGAATCCTCTTGGTTTCCTTCTTTGCTCTATTTCGTCGGTCCTCTTGGACATTCTTATAATCATCCTCAAATGTGATTGTTGCATGTAGTAACTGTTGAAAAGTTGCTTTATTGGCCAACCTCAGCTGCATCTTCACAAATGGATTTAAACCACGCAGGAAACGTTTCTTCCTTTTCTCCTCAGTGCTCACTTCATCCTCAGCATAACGAGATAGTTGACTAAACTACCAGATGTACTTCATGACACTGGCATATCCATGCTGAAGCTCTTCAAACTCCCTACGCTTCAACTCCATCACACTTTCTGGAACATGGTACTCATGGAATCTCTGCTTAAACTCCTCCACATGTATACTCCCTACCTGGAGGTTGCATTGCTAGCTAATTCTCCCACCAAGATGCTGCAGATCTAGTTAAGAGATATGTTCTATACCTCAACTTTTCCTCATTATTGCACCCTATAGTCTTCAACTTTCTCTCTGTATCTGCTAGCTAATCCTGTGCAACCATTGGCTCCGGGGCTGATGCAAAAGGTAACGACCTTGCATTTTGAAAATCAGAAAGACTCACACCCCGTCCTTCAGGTTCCCTCTGATGTCCCAGTCGATCCACTAATCCTTCCATGAACTTGTTCTAGGACGCTTGCATCATTTGCATGTACTGCATAAAGTTCTGCTCCATCAATGGCCTCATTGGTGGTGGTAGTGGTAAATTTTCCTGCACTCTGGCGTCTTGATCCACCTTTTCCTTAGTTTCGCGCTCCATGCGCTGCTGTTCAGTCTCGTCCTATACACCCGTTTCCATACCCCCTAGTCCTGTAACATAAAGTCAACACTCATAATTACATTATGCATATGTGTTCTGAGCTCAACTTCATGCACAGAACTAGTCACACAATGGAAAACAAGATCCAAATAAAAATGAAATATGCATTACACACATATTACATTACAAATAACATAGTTTAATACGACGTCATTACAAGCCCATACCATTTAAGTATTACACTCGTGTGGATACTATCCCACTTATATATTTACATCCAGTTCTCGGACTCTAACTCCCGTATCACCACTGGGATACTCCTCCTCAAGGTCATGCTCCCCACAAGCTGCGACGTTCATCATACATTCCCGGAATACAATTGTGCTGACGTGTAGTATGACGCACCATCTGTGGAACGACTTGCCTCTTTGGCGGACGATACTCAGTATCAGAAGTCTCCATACTTGACACATCATTAAGCTGAAGTGCGTCCATACCTTCAGACTCATCTGAAGTATCTTCAGAATCATCCTCATCACTGTCTTCTTCATCCATCTCCTGCATCCCGACTCTAGAGGAAGCAATAGAATATTCCCCTTCCGGTGCTCCCCAAGTACTCTGCTGGGTATGATAGTCCTCATCTATGATTGGATAGTGCACATTATCTAGAGTAGGATAATGTTCTAGTGACTCAAACACCCTTTCTTTAGGATCTTCCTCATCGGACTCTACATCCTCCGCATGGACATCTCTTCCATCAACGGAATAAGATCTCACTCCCATGCGACTAGTCTGCCCGGTATCTCCCACTGAATCTTCCACAGGAATAGGATTCTCGGCAGATCCATCCATCGATCTGTACCTCCATCCTTCGGAATTTCCAATAGGTAGTTCTGAGTCCTCAGTTCTCCAAGAACTCTGTGGTACTGGATGACTAGTGCCCTCATCAGGATATCTAATGGGTTCTGGCATAGGTGAATAAGGATATGGTGTAAAAGATGCTAGATCAATAGGTATATCATTATAAATTGGGTTACCCCTATCCCCTGCTTCATTCTCCAGTTTAGATGCTAACTTCTCCCTTCGTTCAGGATTCGTTAAATCCTCTAACATATCAACCAGATCTTCTACAATAACCTGATGTGTCTTATACAAAGACCCAACCATCAGTCGATATAGATCCATAAACTTAGAAGCTAGTTTTGGATGCTTCTTTACTAAAGTAAAATGATTCGGTTCTGGTTCCTCGTCTATAGAGTCATGAGGAATCACAGAATATGTGCTTCCAGCTAACTCTTCTGCTTTGTGCTCCCGAACATTGGCTATCGCCTCCACAATAGCAACATGGTATGCTGCTAGGTGACTTCTACCTTCACCCATAGGTAAGTTGTAATATAAACCAAGCTCCTTTGGTAGTTGGATGCTAACACGATATTTGGCTAACATTTTCCCATCATGGTATGTCATGGTATTGACTGGAATATTAGTTGTGCAACCAAAAACCCTCAGAAGTTCTCAAAGCTGTTCAGTTAAAGCCCCTAGATAATCATCAAGAGTCTCTTCTTTCCTTGCCAAGGTCTCTTTTGGAAACTTGGGTGCCATTTCCACTATATAGAAAATATTCATAATTATTATCCATTAATCATAATGATACATCATAATAAAGAATTATCGCACTAAAAAATATAACGAAGTATTCCCAATTGAATATTCATCATATAATCTAGAGAACTCTTTACCATTGCTCCTAGACTCATACAGGTAGTTCCCTTTACTAGGTTTCCAACCTAAGGTCAAAGCAATTGCTCTGATACTAGCTGCAGTGACCCAGCATACCACTGCATATGTAGTACACTATAGTCGTTGACATGACACCCAGAGAACACTGTTCCGTAAATATCACATCCCTCAGAGTGGTACAACAGAAATATTGTGGGTCCAAATTACAAACATACACACTTCATTATTATTACAATACCAGAAGTTCAAGACTTCAAAAGATTCAAACTTACAAACCAAATAACTTATCTCATAAGTTTCACGGAAGAACGAAAAACACAACGGTAAATAAGACGTGAGCTCAACAGCTTATTCTATAGAGTTCGGGCTGCTCGGCTTAACCTAGGTAACTAGAGTACGGCCTGACAACTACTCTGACTCGTTGTCTTTAGCTCCATATTGTATCCCGTAGTCCACTCCTTCGATTCCACCGGATAGGTCCGGCTCTTCATAGTAGACGTTGTTCTGGACCTCCGTAGCATACAGCTGGTCATCCTTCTGGCCCTCAAAGTCTAGCAAGGGGTTCAAACAAAAGGATGAGTAACAACGTTACCCAGCAAGTTCACTATATGCAAGGTGGAAAGTTTGATGCTCTATCTACCACCTCGGACGTTACATCCTTGGTACTATGCAGTTTTGGTAAACATTTCTTAAAATATTGATTTTAATTATCAAAACTATGCCCATCAGCCTTCACAGGTTGTCCAGAACTTCATGGAGTTCCTTTCCTGCCGTGTTCGTAGCTACTTCCTGGAACATGGAGTAACAAGTCACAATTCTTACACTCTACAGAGGTATGTTGCTTTACCCATAAGAGACCAACTCCTTGTTGCACAATCGGGCGTACTTTCTCGTCCACAATTCCATGATGTGGGGCCAAGTAGATAATCCAAGCCAATCACTACCCCCTTCGCGACCCCGCATGTCCCCTTGGTGTACGCCATGCCCACATATTGAATTACAACAATGGTTAGTACAAACCGTCAGATGCCAAAACTATCGTGGGACGCTGAGGGCTCCCACCCATATGCTTCATATCCTCTATGAATTACTAATAAATGCACACTATGAGGATAACAGCCACGACCTGGCCATCCGGATGCATGCGAGAGGAAGAAGATACAGTTGACTTCTCTGTCCCATTCCAAATCTTATGGTTAACGCGTAATATACGGCGCTAGAATCACTGATGTCATGGGTTATTAAGTCCTAGATTTTTTGCAATTGGAATCTTAGATTCCCCTGCAATTCTTAGTATTTATCATCACTTAGGATGATAATAGCATTTCATTTGTTTGAGAAAATACTTATTTTCTGTCTCCTTTAGAACATAAGTGATAACACACGATTTTCAAATATTTTCATAAAGACTATTCAAAGGACATGAGAAAGTTGTGAACTTGCCTTGTGACTGCAAGGTAGTGAAGTCGGATGCTTCCACCTAACCTTGAGCTCTGGTTTCTACAGAGAACAATTATTGCCTAGTAAGGACAATATTTAAAGAAGCAGTATGCAATGCATAGTAATGTCATGCAATGGTCTATTGTTTGCTTATTTGGGTGCTTTACCCTTTTAGTAAAAGTTTGCTATTTTCTTTAATTAAAAGAAACGTATAATTGAAAGTCTTTAAAATCATCAAAAACATTATACTTAGTATTTTTATAATGTTTAGTATTATTTTAAGAGTTTAAAATTGAATTTATTTAATTTTTAACTCTATAAAATATTTCACTAAAATTCCTTTAAGGAAATAAGACTTTATTTTTATCACACTTAATTTACCTTTCAAAAATACAAACTAGTATTTTCTATAATAGCATTCCCTTTTATAATTGTAAAAATGAATTTTATTCAATTTTATGTGTTTGGTATCTTTTTATAAAATTCCAAAGGAATATATACCTTAATAATAATAATTTTAAATTTAATTACCTAAAATGCTATTTGTTATTTTTCTTGAATAGAGGACATTTTTATGAGTTCATTGATATTTTATTTATATTTTTAGGATTTTTATTTTATTCTTAGAACTATTTAAGTCATAGGGGTGTTTTGGTCATTTGACAATTTAATTAGACTTTTTTCTTTTAAACTGGACCTAGCCCATTGGGTTGGCCTAGCCCTGACTCGGCCCAACCTGGCTGGTCAAACCCTCTCTGTCACGAGCAGCCCAGTGCCACTCGATCTCTCCCCTTCTCTCTCGCGTTCACCTACTGGCTCGCCCTCGTAGAGCCGCCGCGATGCTGACGCTATCGCCGCTCGATTCCTGCCTCCCTAGACCACTCCGGCCACCGCTGTGGTGCATGGCGAGGTAGCCGATGCTGCTCCGCCATCTGGTCCTGCTCAATTCGTCTATAGGTCTCTATCTTGTCCAGGTTGACTCCACCCCGAACCCTAGGGTTTGGGGGTTACTGATGATGTGGAGTCTCGCCGCCCTGGTGGTGTTGTGCTAGGCTTTTGGTGGTCATGTGGTGCCGCCACTGCTGCACACGTGACTGTGGCTGCCGTGCCATGGCTTGGCGCGGGTTGCAGTGCCCGCAGGTTCTCCCTGGGCCGTCGTGTGCGCTCGCCGGTGACTCTGCTTGCTCTTCTAACTACAGCGAGGACCGCAGGTGAGTTCCTCTTCTCTCCCTCTCTGATACTCTGGCTTACCTTGCTACTCTCTGAGTGCTAGCCATGTCTGAACCCTAATTACATCTGTCCATGGTGCTAGGGTTCATCCCTCTGTGCTAGGGTTCATCCCTTGATGCCATGTTTATCTAAGGTGGTTTCCTACTGAATCTAGTTGTCTATGACTTACTGCTATACTGTGGTTCTCAGTGTTGACAGTTATTTCTGTCAATAGGCTGTTAACTGAATTTTTACTCACTGTCCTATATTGTCACATCCCAAGATTTTCCAAATCTTGTTATGTGAAAAGTAAATGAATAAAATAAAACTTTGTTTGATTTTCAGGGCCAGAAGAAACTTTTTGAATTTAAATGGAACTTCAAACCTATTTGGATTAAATAAAAACCTAAAGGGATTTAAAAAGTTAAAACATTTATTAAAGGAAAATAAAATATTTTGGAAACACTATTTTGGATCTTTAAATAAAGAGTTTTGGTTTTCAAAAGAAAAGGTAGATTTATAAATAAAGATTATTTTATAAAGCCAAATAAAACCTTGGCCAAGACTTTGAAACAAAAGGTTTTGCTTTGATTAAAAATAGTAGAGGTTTATTTAAAATAAAATAAAAAGGATTTAAATATCCAAGTTTTATTAATAAAGGTTTTACTATTTCCAAAAACATCAAAACTTATTTATTTATTTAAAATAAGTTTTCCAAGTATTTTATATTCTCAAAATAAAACCTACAGAAGTGTTTTGGTTTTATTCTAGATTTCAAAATAAAGATTTTAAATAAAACAAACCCTACTTGATTTATTAACTAAGGTCCATTCTATTTAATTATTAATGGAGCTTAAAGTAAAAATGTTATTTTATTTTAAACAAGTTATCCAAGTATCTTATCCTTTCAAATAAAACCTACTAATTTGGTTTTGAAAATATTTGGATTTCAAATGGAAATTTTATTAATTAAACCAAACCCTATTTTATTAAATAACTAAAAATCCATTTTATTTAATTATTGAATGGATCCTAAAATGAATAAAAATATTATTTTATTTTGAGTTTTGGTTTATGTTGATAAACAGAACCAAAAACTTATTTAAGTGTGGTGATTATTTGAATTGGTTGAATGTTTGAATAATTGATTCAAATTCAAAACAGAAAAATAGAAATAGAAAAGGAAAAAGAATTCAGACAGAAAAAAAATTAGAACAGCCCACCCTCTGGCCCAACTAACCCAACAGCAGCCCAGCAGCCCACCAAGGCCCAGCGAACCAGTCCAGTTTTTTCCCAGAGAAAAAACGGTTCACACTTATTAACTTACCCGCAAAGAGAATGACCGGTGGACCCTCTTTCCCTCCCTCACTCCACTGATGCAACGGCCCCACTTCGCTAGCCATCGTCCTCACCGCACGATCTCCTTCCTCAAACCTCGCTGCCGTTGCTGCCTTCAATCCGCGCGATCAATTCGCATTGATGCCGCGCCTTAAACCTCGCCGTGACTGCACGCTTTTAAGCGCCAGCGCCTTCTCCACCTTTCCCCTCTGTCGCCACTCCCTCTCTGCCCCGAGGCTGCCACGAATCGAGCTAGTACTTCCTCTGCTCCGACCATCGTCTCCGACCAATTCAGGCCAGTACACGCCACCCCCTGCCTTTCCGAACACACGAGCACGCTCACCGCATCCTGGCGATCATCCCCGTAGCGCCAGCTCGCCCCCGAGCGCCCCAGAGTGTCGGCAACGTCTCCACCTGTACGCCACCGACGACCCCGTAACTCCGGTGAGCTCTAGCACTCGACTCCGTGCGCGCCTTGATCAGTAAATCATGTTGTTTGATTAGTCTATGTCTGCTGCATCTCCAGGTGCTCGCCAATCACTCGCGCGTGGCCTGCAACCTCGCCCCCGTCGACGACTGACCGCACCCGAAGCACGGCTCAACTCCGGTGAGCAATTCCCCAGGAACCCGTGCGCCCCTTGGCCAACAAAGACCACGCTGAGCATCAGCAGTGTGCTGCGACCTCGGTGAGCTTCCCCTCCCTCTTTCTCGCATCCTGCATCGTCGGCAACCTCGCCAACAGAGCGCCGCCGCCGCACAGCCGCCGTCAGCGCCGCTCCTTTTAGGTCAAACGCGCAACGACCGTTAGATGCAGATCCATTGGCTACGAAAGAATCACTTAACGCGAAGGGGTACGTGTTCTGGGCCATAGGATCTACTTAGATCCAATGGTCTGCAGCGTGATCCACCCCGAACCGGTATCAGCCAGTGAGATAGCGACGCGTGGCCAACTCTAGTTTAAAACAGAAATTGAAAACAGACTTGTTTGCAAATTTCAAACCCTTATAACTTTGGATCCACACGTCCAAAAATTACAATTTTTATGTCGTTGGATTCAGGAGAGCAAGCCCTAGCCAACCATGCCCTTGGTTTAGCAAATAGTATCTGTTAGTTTGTTTGTCTTTGCAGATTCTTTTGTGAGCTTGTTTAGAGTATAAAAATTATTTAAAAATGATTTTTGGGATAAAACCTTTGCAAAATGATTTGTTGTAACCTTACTGACCCTAGGAATCAACCCATGTTTTGGAAAATGGATTTGGTGAAATTTAGGATAAATTAATTGATTTAGCCCATTTCTAGCCAAATGGAAATAAAGATTTTGGTTATGAAAATATTTTTTATAAAGAAAACTTTGGGAAAATATTTTGGACCAAACCTACTGACCCTAGGAAACACTTTGTGGACTCAAAAATGTATTGGGTGAAATAAAAATATGATTCTTTGATTTAAAACCATTTCTAGTCAAATAGAAATGTGGTTTATTTATTAAAATTGATTTTTAAAGAAAACCTTTGAGAAATGTTTTGTTTTAAACTCTCTGACCCCAAACACCAAGATTTATAAATTGAAAATGTATTTGGTGAACCTTAGAGATTAATGCCTTAGTAAAATATTTCTACACCACATAAAATAAGACTTTGTTTTGAAAATGGTTTAAGGATAAAACCCATTTGCGAATGACTGCCATTTTGGCAAATGACCAATTTGGAACTTACAAAGTTTAGAAGCCTAGTGGAGACCATCCTTACAATAGAACCAACCTTTGCATGCTTATGCATGACTTAGATTCCATTACTTTGTGTGTGAAAAATTGTTTGTTTGACTTTGGTTTGGAATGTGAATTGAATTTGTGTTTGCTTGATTGACTTGTAGTGAAGTGTGAGACTAGCAAGATCAAGGAGTGAACCACCATTTCCTACCAAAAAGGCAAGTTACACTATCATACAAAAGTCCTACTATTTTCATTATACTTAGTGGATTTTGAAAACATGCATGAAAATAATTTCTATACTTATGCTATGCTAAATCCTAATAGGATTCCCTATACACTCCTTAGTGAAAATATTGTAGTTGTTACATGCTTAGCCATGCTATATTTTGAAAAGAGATACATGTTGAGATTTTATGAAGTTGAGAAAAGGACTTGTGATTTTATGTAATAAAACAAGGACTCAATGAACCACCTGGGTGGACAAGGACTTTGAGTTTTGGAGAAGGTGGCAACAAAAGGAACCATTCTATGGCAATCTCTTTGTGTTGTGCTCCAAAAGAAAACCACTCAGGAAATTTAGAGATTGAACATGTTTCTCCAATTGTGGCTTTCGTGTGCAACCACATGCTATTATGGCTCTGGCTTAGTCAACTACATTGGGAAGACCCATGCATTGTCTTCAGGCTACAGAAAAATGGGGACCTGGAATCCTACATTGTTACTGATGACAAGCTAGCAATGATGTATGGGAGGACCCTTTGGAAAGACTTCGTCACATTCTCAATCTGCCAGTATTCCATCTTGGTGAGTACTAATCCAGCGGCCACTGGTGGAAACAAGATGAGAGTGTGATATGTGGGTAAAGTGTACAACTTCTGCAGAAGATAATAAAATCTAAGTACTTAGCCGTGTCCCCGGTAATGGACAATACTGAGCAACTAAAGTTTGAAGCTATGGGAGATCTCGACATTCTAATTTCAAAAAGAAAACTTTTTAAGTGATAACAAAAGACTTGCAGCACTTGGAGGTTCCAAGAAGCTCAAGAGATTTGATAAAAACTTGAAGAACTTGGAGGTACCAAGAAGTTCAAGAGACTTTGATAAAAACTTGAAGTACTTGGGGCACCAAGGATCTCAAGAGATTTTGACAAAGACACTTGGTGGATTCCAAGGTGTTCAGAAAAGATTTGACAAAAGATCAAAACCATTTTGAAAAGATAGGATAACTATTGCTTTCTGCAAATGAGCCTAAAACTCTACTTAGCCAAATATGCATGTAATGATAGGATCCACTCATATTATACTTAGTAGTGAAACTTGCCAATACAATTCAAATGTATTGACCCTTGCGGCTGTAACTTATTATGTTGCAGGTTTGATTGATATTAGTGAAGTTGAATGATTAGGATTACAAAGTCTACAACCAACATGTTTGCCTGTGGCACTTGAAGATGAAGGACCCCATGCTTATAGTTATTCCGCTGCAATGTAATGTAATAGCCAAATGAGCTATGTAAGATGTAATACAATTATGTTATTCCTGGTTATAAAGTTATATTATGACCTTTGTTTCTTGATATTACATCTTAACTGTGGATGCTAGCTATTGATCCAGGGACTAGCATTGTAAACACAGGGGACTCTACCTATTTAAAGGTTGGGATCTCTACATATATTATGGCTATGATCTGGGTTGAGATTAGCTCTCTGGTTCTTGTTGATATGCTTTGGTATGAAAGAATTGGAGTTGGATATCTAATCCAATTACTCTCTGATACTTGCACATGATAGAATTCAGAGATGTCAAATATAATTCCTAATTGTTATGTTAGGAAAATGATTAGATGTTCTTTTGTAAGCATTGTATTATGGAATCCCTGGTAGAAACTGCTTGGTTAGGATAGGCCCTTGTGACACCCTCATTTGAGTGGTACACACGTTCATCCAGATACTAGACTATTTTCTATTTGTGCTCTATTGTGCCTGAGAGTTGCAGAACATTTTACTGGGTAAGTTAGCATGTGATGCTAGTCTAAGGCAAGGCTACAGAAAAGTAGCTATTTTCACCTGCTGCTTTACTTCTTTGATGATCTGTGATGGATGCCTCTAAGTATCAATCCTACAATGCTTGTGGAATTTACTTTGGTGATTCTTAGTAGGTTTAATATGATAGATCCCTACTGTTTGAGCTAGATCCTGAAGCTACAATTACTTCTGACGTGCTACCATCCATGGGATGTGCCCACAATTATCTACTTAAGACTGCTATCAAATTGGCTGTAGAAATCTATTTATTTCTTCAATATCCATGATGCAA
The DNA here is from genome assembly GCA_916181665.1 of Avena sativa. Taxonomy (NCBI): domain Eukaryota; kingdom Viridiplantae; phylum Streptophyta; class Magnoliopsida; order Poales; family Poaceae; genus Avena; species Avena sativa. The sequence continues at coordinate 376,268,338 of OV702289.1, read as the reverse complement.
AGGCTGATATCTTGGTAGTAACTTGTAAAGATTTATCATTGGATGTTTGTCTTTATTCTAGGATGGATATACACCTCACTTGGGTGTTTTTCTGAGAAGATCATATAAAACAACACATGCTCTATTTAATTCATGATGTTTTGATCATGTGATGGTTTTATGTGTACTCACCACACTACTTGATGGTTGGTGAGGTTTTGGTGTTGCTTGCTGGCTTGATCTTGTTAACTTGTGCTTGCTGGCTTGATCTGACTCTGCACCTCCTACTGCTACTCCTGTGATCTTGTACTTGGCCTTGCTATCCACCTGCTCCACCCCCTCCTTATGTTACCATCTTGTGGTGAACTAGTGGTTGATTTGGTAGACTGGCTAGTGTTTTTGTTAAGGTTTTGGCAAGCTCAACGAGCTTTGAGTGTGTGCTTGAGAAGGAAAAATGAGTTCCTGTAGCTATGCTTCGATTGGTGCTCTGTTTGAGTGCTTGTACTACTGCTGATGTCTTGACAGCACACTCCATGCATTTTGGTGACTATGCTGTATGGCTGTGTGGTCTGGTTGTGTGGCCTGGCTGTGGCTCAGATCAAGTGAAATAATCTTCACCTGTTACCCTTTTACTAATTACTATCCTGGTGAAACTTGCCCCTCTTTTATTACTCTATGATGTAACATGAACAGTGCATTTCACTGTTCACCAGTGAGAGTAAAATTAACTAACTAGCCCTTTATTTTCCTTTCAGTTGTTTATCTTATTTGCAGGAACAAGATCTGGACATACAAGATTTAGTATAGGATTAGATAGGTAGTATAGGTTTTAATTGTAACCTTCTTTTTATTCTTTTTGTAAAGAATCTTATAAAGATATTATTATAAGTTAATAAAGTTTGATTTCTATTCTTTGTAATCTTCTGCTTTTGATGTATTTATCACCAGTTGTAATCTTATAATGGAATAAAGAAATAAGAATTCATTTCTTATTTAATTGTCCTTGTCTTAAATCCTTATTGTTGTTTACTATATCTATAATTTAACCAAACAATGTTAATCAGGTAATTTGGAAAACAATTCAATATTACAAACTTCTAATTTTCAAATACTTTCATATTGATTTAAATTTCAAATTTGAATTCAAGATAACTTCCCCAAAGACTTAATAATTCCTAAATATCATGTCAAAATTCATAGTAGTCACTAAAAAGAGCTATTCCTACCTCTAGTTAGTGAAAAGAACTATGATCCCTTTAGGTTTTTGTTTGGCAAAAAATTTACCCTGATTTTTATAGATGCATGCATGCACAAACTTACATTCCTATTTCTACCCTTCGTTGGATGCTAATGCTAGGATATTACACATACCCATTGGATTTTAAAACGCAGTACGGTATGCCCATAGAGTATCATTTAACTTGTATGACCATTATTTTCTTGATTTGTCCACTGTCTTCTCGAGTATGGTCTTCAGTTCTCAATTAGAGAGTTCCACTTGACCACTTGTTTGGGGATGATATGGTGAAGCAACACGGTGAGTTACTCCATACTTGCTGAGGATTTTCCTGAAAGTCCCTTTCATAAAATGAGAACCATCGTCTGTAATTGAAAATCTAGGAACTCCAAACCTGGGGAATATGACATCCTTGATCATCTTCACTGAGGTAACTGCATCCGCATGATTTACTGGGATAGCTTCAACCCACTTAGTAACATAGTCAATAGCAACAAGAATATGAGTATAACCATTCAACTCTATAAATGGTCCCATGTAATCCATTCCCCCTACATCAAAGGGTTCAATTATTAGACTATAATTCATCGCCATTTCTTGTCTCCTACCTATATTACCTCTTCTTGAGCAAGGTGGGACAATAGAATCTAGATTGAAGTACCTTTGCAATAGTTCTTTTACCTGTATGATGCCCTCCATATGGACTGTCATGGCAATCCTTCAATATCGCATTTATTTCATGATTAGGAACACACTTCCGCATCATTCCGTCAAGTCCATGATGATATAGATATGGATCATCCCAAAAGTAATATTTAAGATCATTAAAGAATTTCATTCTTTGATTTCTTGACATACCAGGTGGTATAAATTTTGTTGCTAGATAGTTAGCATAATCTGCATACCATGGATCAGCAATTTCTACCTTTGCTAAATATTCTCCCATAAATGATTCATTAATAGGTACGAGGTCATTAATTGTTCCCTCCATCCTAGAGAGATGATCTACTACCAGATTATCCTTACCCATCCTATCTACTAGTTGCAAATCATATTCTTATAGTAATAAAACCCACCTAATTAACCTGGGCTTAGCTTCCTTTTTTCATAAGGAGGTGATGCAAAGCTTGGTGATCCGTATGAATTATTATCTTAGAATTAATTATGTAAGATCTAAATTTGTCGCAAGCAAAAATTATAGCTAGAAACTCTTTTTCTGTAGTAGCATAATGTTTCTAAATCTTATTAAGAGGTCTACTAGCGTAATAAATAACATTCAAATTCTTTCCATCTCACTGTCCCAACGCAGCCCCTAAAGCATAATCACTAGCATCACACATAATTTCAAAAGGTTCATCCCACTTTGGAGATTGCATGATAGGTGTTGAAACTAGTTTATCCTTAAGGTTCTCAAAATCTGCAATGCAGTCATGGTCTAAATAGAATGGAGTTTCTTTATCAAGAAGATTGATAAGGGGCATAACAAGTTTAGCAAAATCTTTTATAACCCGCTTATAAAAACCTGCAAGTCCCAGAAACATTTTTAAGTTTTTAATGTCCTAAGGTATTGGGAGATTTTCTATAGCATTTATATTAGTTTTATCTATTTCTATTCCCTTCTCCGAAACTTTGTGCCCGAAAACTTTACCTTCTATTTCCATGAAACGACATTGCTCCCAATGGAAAACCAAGTTTGATTGCCTGCATCTCTGCAAAACTTTGGTCAGATTGTAGAGGCAATTATCAAAAGTTGTTCCACAAACGACAAAAGCATTTGTTAGGACTTCCATAGTCTTCTCAACAAAATCATCAAAAATCTTTAGAACACATTCATGAAAAGTTGTTGCTGCATTACATAAGACAAATGGAATTAATCTATAAGCATATGTGCCATAAGGACAAGTGAAAGTTGTTTTCTCTTGATCTTTCGGCTATATGGAAATTTGAGAATATCCAGAATAACCATCAAGAAAACAAAAGTAAGAATTATTACTAAGTCTTTCTAGAATTTTATCCATGAATGGTATAGGTTTATGATTCTTTTGTGTCTCACGGTTTAGTTTCCTAAAATCAATGCACATACGATATCCTACAATTGGCCTCACAGGAACTAGCTCACCTTCCTCATTCATAGAAGCATCAAGACCACCTTGTCTTGGTATCCAATGGGCTGGGCTAACCCACTTACTTTAAGAAATAGGATATATTATGCCAACATCAAGTAAGCGTATAAATTCTTTTCTTACTACTTCCTTCATTTTAGGATTAATCCTTCTTTGCATATCTATTATGGGTTCATGATACGTCCATTTTGCATCACTATTCTATATCATAATTTACTGTTATTCATTGATATATTTTATATTAAGAGATGATACTTATGTAATTTCATCTGTTTTTGCATGGTTGATGACTTTTGGAGCATCGACCGCTGCAGTCAGGATTCTGATGGAAAAGGTGTTGTTTGGAGGTGAAATCGTGAAGATCAGAAAATACGGGAAAATACATGGAAAATTCTATTTTTCCAGAAGACAAAGATTGCCAGAAGGGAGAGTGGAGATGGGCCACAGGGGGCCCACACCACCCCATGGCGCGGGTAGCCCTAGGCCATGCCAGCAGGTGGTGTGGCTGCCCTGGCCCACTCCAGGCTCTCCCCTTTGGCGTATATTATCCCCACGGAACCCTAATACCGGGGGAGGGGGCGACCACAGAAAGATTCCGCCGCCTCTGCGGGGCAGAAAACACCGAGAGAGAAAGATCTCTCCGGCAGACAAAATTCTGCGAGGGAATTCCTTCCCGGAGAGGGGAGATCATCGCCATCAATACCACCATCAAGCTAGACTTCATCGGGACCATCATCATCATCTCCACCAGCACCATCATCACCACTTCATACCGCTGTAACAATTGGGTCGAATCTTGCATAATTCTTAGGGGAAACTTTCCCGGTGTTGATTACTCCTTGTAGTTGATGCTATTGAGTGAACCATTGAATTATTGTTTATGTTCAGATTGTTACATATCATTATATCATCTCTGATCTTGATCCATATGATGTCTTGTGAGTAGTTCGTTTAGTTCTTGAGGACATGGGAGAAGTCATGTTGTTAGTAGTGGAATTGTGTTGAGAAAGATTCAATGGTTTGATATTTAAGTTGTGGTGTATTTCTTCTAGTGGTGTCATGTGAACGTCGACTACATGACACTTCACCTATATGGGCCTAGGGGAATGGATTGTGTATTTGGCTACTAATCGTAGGGGTTGCTAGAGTGACAGAAACCTGAACCCCCATTAGGAAACCTTTGCACAAGGGATGTCAGGGTCTTAGAGTTTAAAGCTGTGGTTAGGTTTCTACCTTAATTACTTTCTTGTACTTGTGGATGCTTGCAAGGGGTATAATCACAAGTATGTTTCCCCTCTCCGGCAGGGTGCCGGGAAGAGCTTCAGATCCCTCCCAATCTAGGGATGGATATGATGGCGGATACAGACTCTTTCGTGGATTTTTGATCAGGTACTTAGGGTTTTCGTCCTGAGGGCAATATATAGGCGGAAGGAGAGGCCGAGGGGGTGCTAGGGTCGGCCAGACCACCCCCTGGTGTGGGCCAGGCCTGGCCGCGCGGCCAGGTGGTGTGGCCGGCCCCAGCTCTTCTCTGTCTCGTATTCTGGCATCAGATGTCTTCCGAAAAAATAGGCACTTTGGCTTTTGTCCCGTCCAATTCCGAGAATATTCATTTTCTGACCTTCCTAGAACCAAAAACAGCAGAAAACAAGCAGCTGGCATTGTGGCTCTTGTTAATAGGTTAGTCCAAGAAATCATATGAAAAGTACTCCAAAGTGTGGACAAAACACAAGAAAGTAGTTAAAAACCAAGCATGGAACATCAAAAATTATAGATACATTTGCAATCTATCACTCTGCGCGACCGCTCAAGTTCTTCATCACGGGTCATCTTCCATCTAAGTTAGGTGGTGCTGCCTATCATTGTCTTTGCCGCCATCTGTTTCAATCAGTCTTCTCCAACGGTACTACGTCGATTTCATTGGCAACTGATCAGTATGTATAACGTGATCTAATTTGTTGTCATACTATGGTTGTTACTGCGTATGTACTATTGCTGCTTGTGTTGATTAATACATGTAGTATGTTAGAGGTTAACATGATCGTAGCTGTTGTTGTCATGTTATATATTCAATTGTGGAAATTATGCCTAATAATCTAACAATCCAAAAACCTTAGAATAGACAATTTCCTGAGTTAAATATGGGATACTTATTCGCCCATTTGCCCATCGAGGAAAGAAGAGAATGCGGTGGCGACCGGGGGAGGGTGATGCTGCTGCTGCTACGCTTTACCCATTTCCCTCGCTTCAACAGTCGTGGTTTTTTTTCAGAGAAACAGTTGCAATCTTGAGTATGTTATTGACGTGCTTGCAAAAGTAGGCTAAAACCCTCGTAGGTTCAGCCTAAAATCGAGGAGGTTACGTTCTGGATGAGTGAGAGAGAGCCTCGCCTCACGCCTCGACTGCTCCATGTCGGGGCGGCCACCTCCTTCCCGTCCAACTCCTGCTCCGCCATCTCCCTGCTTCCGGCGGTGGCTAGCCCATCCCTGCCTTGTGGAGCCGGCCCAGCCCTGCGCTTCGGGTCTATCACCCCTGAGCTGCTCTCTGGGGCTACGGGGACAGCCCTCGACCGGCGTGCGAGGCCTAATGGCCAGCGGTCGCCCGCCCCGCTGGAGCAAGCTGCGTCAAATTCAAGGCCGGCTGCTGCTCTGGAGCTCGTGTGCCCTGAAGTACTGCCACCTCCGCCGCCGCTTAGGCCTGGAGATCGTCCTCATTCTCTTGCCTTGCTGGAAGCCCTGCCTTTCCCCTGCCGTGTCGAGGCCAGTTCTGAGGTCCTCGGCTGCGGTCGATAATTGTTGCCCCGACGGGGTTCAGCAGGGAGTTACGCCAGCACGTTGCCCCAAATCGCGAGGATGGATGGCAAGATGTGCACCCCAAATTTTGGTGGCGCAAAGTTAAGCTTTCCTCTTCTGGCGAGATTCGATCTGGTCAGTGGCAGGGAAATTCAAGACCGGGATTTGCTCCCCCGTCTAGCCGATTCAGTGGGATCTGCTTCCGCTGCTTGTCCGCCCTTCATAAGGTTCGAGATTGCAAGGGGGAGATTCATTGCATCCTCTGTCGGCAGCCAGGCCATCTTGCCCGTGGCGGCCCTGCCCGTGCTAGAGCACGTCCTCCGGCCGGCGTCCCTCTCCTCCCTCAGCCTCCGTTGTCCTCGACTCCTCCTCCGCCACCGCGGGACGACATCCTTCTGGCAAACGCCACCGTCGCGCCGGTGCCGCCGCCCAAGCGTTGCCCCGCCATGAGCTCGTCGCCGGGGCATCCCTCCAATCGCCCTGATGAGGTGTACAGCCTCTCGATCAGCACTCCAGCGATGGAGAGAGATGCCTCTAAGATGTGGCGCACTCACTTGGGGATCATGGTGTCTGACCCAAGACTCAACATCAGCACCCGCTCCATCGCCAAGGTGCTCAGGGGAGGCTCGGGTTCGCTTGGGAAGACATCCATGTCTCTGCCTCCTTCCCCAATGACTTCCTCGTCAAGTTCGAGCATCCGTGGCAGCGGGACATGGCCCTGGAGTTGGGCTCGCTGCCGCTGAAGCACGGCACCATGGCACTCACTATCTGGAACCCGACGGCTCATGGGCAGCCTCACACTTGGCGCTTCTACAGTCGGAGCGCCATTGAGAGGCTCCCCCTCTCCGCGTGGGACGACATGCCCACTATCAAAGCAGTTCTTGGCGGCGCGTGTGAGCTTGACATGATCGAGCGACGCTCGGTGCTCCGCGACAACACTGCCGCCCTCTTCGCCTGGGTGTGGTGCCTCGACCCTGACCTTATCCCGTGCTGCAAGCCCCACTCCATCCTCAACAGGCCAGCGGATAGGCGCGAGGCCTTGCCGGAGGGGACTCCGGCTGAAGATGGGAGAGACGGCCCCCTCTTTAGAATCCTTATCCATCTGGACAGGACGATTGACTACACTCCACTCTCCGACAGCCAGCGTCGCCGCGCTGTCCTGTGGCCGCAGGATCGGTGCCGCGTCTGGGATTTTGGCGTCAAGGACGGGGAGGCTGGTGGCCGCCGTTGCCCCACTCGTGACCGGTTGGGGCCATCCAACCACCGAGAGGACGACCGGGATGGCCGTCGTGAAGACCGTGATCGTGACCACGGCCGTGAGGGGCGGCAAGGAGACCACAGACACAGCAGGCGGCGTGATGGGGGTGGGGATGAAACTGAAGACAGGTATCGCTCGGATTCTGGCCACAGCCGGCAGCGGCAAGACCGCTACGAGCGCCGCTCGAGCCGTTCCCCTAGCCGGCGTCATCGTGGCGAGGCGTCGCGGCACCGTTCCAGGAGCCCGAGACCGGTGGAGCGGGTTGGCTCTCAGGTGCCCTCTCTTGGTCCAGCCCAGATGCAAACGCCTCTGACTGGAGGTGCTGCACAGAAGCAACCCACAAGGTCACGCAGCTGCCGAAGCCGGTCGCGGACTCCGGCAGGCTCCTTAGCCATGGGCACCACTCCCTCGGTGCCTTCTGACCAGGAGCGCACTCTGGCAGGCTCCTTGGCCATGGGCGCCACTCCCTCGCCGCCTTCGGACCAGGACATGCAGCTTCTCGCTGAAACCCCGATACAGTCATCTCCTCCGCAGCAGTTCGAGCAGCAAGCAGCCCTCCTCAGTGCAGTTCAGTACAGGCTATGCTCTCCTACCTTGGACGCCCAAGGGCAGATCGTCGATGGCACTCCAGCACCTCCTTTCCCGCCAATTCCCTAGGCGAATCTGCAGTCTGGCTTGGCGGATTGTTGGTCGGCAAACATTGTTCCAGCCATGGAGCTCGATGGGGAGTTCGCTGCATCTCCCCCTCATTTGCGTTCACCCTTGCACAAGTCAGCGGAGCTGATGGTAGTTGATCAGTGGGCGAGCTGCTTCGGTGAGCAATCTGCAGATCATGTGCCAAGCCTCGATACCGTGGAGGAGTGGAACGACATCTGGGTGCATGAGCCGACTCCTGGACCACGACTAGAGGCCTAGGAAATCTGCTTTGGGCCAGGCTTCCAGGAGACGAAGCAGTTTCAGCATGTCCATGAGAAGACCCTGTTTGAGGTTCAGGAGGCACATGAGCGTGTTAGGGCCACTTCTCCGGGTTGGTAGCTGCAGGACATCTTCGCGACACCGCCGGCGCCGACGGCTCCTTCCCCATCAGCGTCCTCCTCCGACGAGCTTGATGGCGTTGCGTTGGCTGAGATCACCCTCAAGTCAAACGCACTTCGTGCGCTCAGAAGCGCCAATCTCTGCCTCGAGGAAGGAATGAATGAAGTAGTAGATAGAATGGAGATTATGCACGTTGACCCAAAGACATCTCTCATGAACAGGTTCCTGGGGATGATCTCACCATCCATCCTTGGGTTTCCTACCAATGCCAAGCCAAAGAAAAAGAAGCATGGTCCCAGGAAGCTTTTTTGCATGGACACAGCAGTGAGGAGAAGCGAGCGTTCGGCAACTAGAAACTCTTCTCTCATGACCTCACGCCATGTTCAAGCAAGTGCATGCAAGCAGCTGGGACTAATCCAACATGAAGGCGAGTTCTCTGATGCAGTGTTCGATCAGTATCTGCGCATGTTTCAGGAGCCTCTCTCCCAGAACAGCCTTCGGGGCCTCGCAGTGCTAGCTGATGCTGCCAACAAGCCCGAGTTTGTCCTGCCTGATGAGGACATGCAAGACCTGCTCCGTGGGACACACTCTGCGTCTTAAGCGGCGTTAGTGATCTCCTTGAGTCGATCTGTGTCAATGGATAATACATCCTCAGTTTTAGCTGTTTCGTGGGGTAATGGCCACGCCTTTACCTGTAGCCGGCTGGGCGACGCCCCCATGAAGTATCTTTGTAGCCGTTTTCGCCCGTCTTTCTTACTTCGTGTAGATCTGGTGGAGAAGGGCTTTGCCCCTACCTCTCATCGGCATGCCAAACCTCCACTACAACCATGCTTAGTGCCACTCTGGCTGTTTGTTCCTGCCCGTTCAAGAAAACGTCGACTAGTTCCTTATGTCGCAACGCCTTAGAGTTCTCAGCTGGAATGTGCGAGGTCAAAATGACAAAGCTCGTCGAGCAGTTGTCCGGGACCTCGCCGTCGGCTCAGGTTGTTCAATTCTCTGCATCCAAGAATCCAAAGTCGGACCTCTCTCTGATGCTGATAGACTAGAGATTGCGGGGCACTCGCTACCGGGCCATGCGGAACTGCCTGCAGACGGCACAAGAGGTGGTATCCTACTCTTTTGGAAGGATGATTTGCAGATCTCTAACATCGTGGTTGGTCTCTTCTCCATCACTGCCACTTTCTGGGATCAGAGCTCGAACCAAGCATGGTCGTTGACTACTGTCTATGGGCCATCTGACGATGAGCGCAAACAAAGTTTCCTTAATGAAAATATTAATACTCAAACGAGCATAAATGGGCCTTGGATGATCATTGGTGATTTTAACTTAATCCTGCATGCTCAAGACAAAAACAAACCCCGAGTCAATAGGAGATGGATGTCCAAATTCAAAGCCGCGCTCGACTTGAGCTCCTTGAAGGAGATTATGCTGGTCGGCCGATGTTTTACTTGGAGCAACGAACAAGAGGACCCTACCCTAGTTCGTCTTGACCGGGCCTTTTGCAACTCTGAGTGGGATGATCTCTTCCCGGCTACAAAACTCCTTCCACAGGCGTCGTCCATGTCTGATCACTGTCCACTGCTTTTGGTGCAAGAGCTTGTGATCCGCACCCCTCCTCGCTTCCATTTTGAAAGCTTTTGGCCACTTCTGCAAGGATACATAGAGGTTGTCGAGCAATCATGGAGCGAGCCATGCCACCTGATGAACTCCTTTGCAATCCTAGACTGCAAGCTGCATAGACTAGCAAAGCACCTGTCCTCTTGGGCCAAAAACTATGTGGGAGATATCAGAAAACAAATGTTGGTGGGCCAAGAAATCATCCTCAAACTTGACTCAGCCCAAGAGAACAGAGAACTAACCATGGCGGAACGTGAATTGAGATCAAGCTTGAAGGCACGTTCAGTTGGCCTCGCGGTAATAAACAAGATTAAAGCAAGGCAGCGTGCTAGAATTAAGTGGCTTAAACTTGGTGATGCAAACAGAAGAATCGAATTCATTCTTTGGACTCGGACTCTGGAACTGCAACAACTCCTAACGAGATAGAACAAGTGGTAAACAACCATCTAACTTCTGTCGTGGGAACGAGCATTAGCTGTAACAAACGTTTCAATTAGGCGTTGCTTGGGCTCCCATCTCTAGACCTATCAGATCTTGATGCTCCCTTCACCCTCGAGGAAATCAAGCATGCTGTTTTTGCTACGGCGGCAGACAAGGCGCCTGGCCCAGATGGGTTCTCAGGAGGATTCTTCAAAGTTTCATGGGATGTGATTAAGGATGATCTAATAAGAGCTTTGAATCAGTTCCACTCAATCAACGAGCCATCCTTCAAAAACCTGAACACAGCGTTCTACTTTCTATTGCCAAAACTGGAGTAGCCCACTCAGATAACTCATTACAGGCCCATCAGTCTGATCCATGCCTTTTCCAAGTTGGTCTCTAAGATTTTAGCAATTAGATTACAACCAAAGCTTGATGGCCTGATCTCGCCTTGCCAAAGCGCCTTCATTGCTGGAAGAAACATCCAGGACAATTTCCTATACGTCCAAAACCTAGCGAAGCAGTTCCACAAATCAAAAACTCCAGCACTTCTTCTAAAGCTCGACATTGCCAAAGCCTTCGACACCGTGTCCTGGACTTACATCCTAGATATGCTAGAGGCTCGTGGTTTCCCAGTTCGGTTCCGTGACTGGATTGCCATGTTATTCCGTTCGTCAACCTCCAAGCCTCTAATCAATGGTGTTCCTGGTAGAACAATTAAGCACTATCGGGGCCTCAGACAGGGAGACTCCCTCTCACCATTCCTTTTTGATCTTGCCATGGAACCGCTTCATCGCCTGCTTGAGCTAGCCATGGATGTTGGGATCCTCAGCACGCTAAAAGGAAAGTTCAGCACTTTCAGAGCCTCTCTTTACGCAGACAATGTGGCCCTTTACATCAACCCACTCGAGAATGATATCTCAGGTATCTGCAACATTTTGAGAGCCTTCGGCCAAGCGACTGGGATGATAACTAACCTGATAAAAAGCTCTGTCACCCCCATTAGATGTGACGGCCTACCAATTGAGGAGATGATGTTGAGAATGGGCATGCAAATTGCCCACTTTCCGCTGACCTAATTGGGCATGCCTTTATCCATAAAAAAGCTTACAAAGGCTGACTGGCAGTTCCTGCTTGATAAGGTTGATAGGTATCTTGCCACCTGGAAGGCTAGACTGATGAGCAAAGCTGGGCGATTGGAAATGTTGAACTCTGTCCTGACCTCTCTGGCAGTCTACTTAATGACGATAAACGAGATGCCAGGATGGGTTCACAAAGAATTCGATCGACGGCGGCGTGCTTGGCTCTGGGCTGGGGAAGCAAACTGCAGTGGAGGGAAATGCAGAGTAAGCTGGAAACAAGTTTGCAGACCAAAAAGCCTAGGTGGGCTGGGTGTACATTGCATTGTCTCCTTCGGAAGGGCCCTAAGGTTGCGTTGGCTCTGGCAGCGGTAGAAGTGCCCTCAGAAGCCCTGGGTTCACATGCCACTCCTGTGCAACCAAACGGATCGTCAGCTCTTCTCGGCAGCCACCAAAATCACAATTGGAAACGGCCAAATGGCCTTCTTCTGGACGGACAGATGGCTAGGAGATCGAGCGCTTTGCGAGGTCGCTCCAGATATATACAAGATCTCCATTAGAAAAAACAGAACTGTTCAGGACGCCCTCGCTAATGGGAAATGGATACAGGATCTTAGTACCCATTGGACAGACAACCACCTCGCACAACTAGTTGCGCTAGCTCAGGTGATTGATGAAGTTGAACTTTCAAGCGAACCAGACAACATCGCATGGAGATTTGGCAAAGATGATTTCTACTCTGCTAAATCAGCATATTACCTACAATTCCTTGGGTCCTTAAAGACAGATTTCAAGCTGCTTATCTGGAAAGGATGGGCGCCGGCAAGGTGTAAGTTTTTCGTTTGGATGCTAATGCTAGACCGGGTTCTGACTGCTGACAAACTACTGTTGCGACAATGGGAAAACGACTACTTCTGCCCTCTCTCTCATCGGAACCTCGAAACAGCCAGCCACCTGTTCAATGAATGCCGATATAGCACTAAGATCTGGGCTGCATGCGCCGACCTCCTTCAGCTCAATTTCCTACAACCCAATAACTGGGTCAACAAGGAGTATACCATCCAACAATGGTACTCCAATTTGATCTGCAATAAGCCAAGTGATCTAAAAAAGCGAGTCTTTACATCCAGGCAACTAATATGTTGGGAATTATGGAAAGAGCGCAATCGACGAATTTTTCAAAAAGAAGAATTGCCTCTGCTCATTCTTATTAACAAGATCAGGGAAGAAGCCTCCCTTTGGAAATTAGCAGGCGCCCCCGTCTCTCTAGTCGATCAATACGGTGGGGCACCGTTTGACCCAGGCTGATTTCTTGTAGTTTCCTTTTTTAGGCAGGCGATTTTTTACACCTAACCTAATCTTGTAAAATGTCCTCTATTGCAATGAATATAGCAGCTCTCCTGCTGTCATTCAAAAAAAAAAATGGGACACTTGGCCGCTGCAATGAAGCCGGAAAAGTTTACCGGTGTTCATTTTAAGAGGTGGCAGTATAAGACCACTATGTGGCTGCAAGCTCTGAAGGTATTAGAGGATAGTGAGGGTTTACCTAAAGGAACTATATCTAAGCAAGATCAGAACAAGTTCAAGGAAACCAATCTTGCCTTTGTGGATGTGTTCTGAGTGTTCTTGACAACAAGCTGTTTGATGTGTACATGCACATCAAAGATAGAAAGGAGCTCTGGGAGACACTGAACGCTAATTTCGGTGTAACAGATGCTGGCAGTGAACTGTACATCATGGATAACTTTCATGATTACAGGATGGTTAACAACCGTTCTGTAGTCGAACAAGCTCATGAGCTACAGTGCTTTGCTAAGGAGCTTGAAATCCTTAAGTGTATCTTACCCGACAAGTTTGTGGCTGGGTGCATAATTGCAAAGTTGCCTTCTTCATGGAGGAACTTCGCGACAACTCTCAAGCATAAGAGACAAGAGATATCGGTTGAAAACCTGATAGCGTCTCTTGACGTTGAGGGAAGGCTCGGGCTAAGGACACTTCTGAGAAAGGAGGCAAGGGCCAGTCTTGCGCCAACATGGAGCAGAAGAGGACCTTCGGTAAGAACAAAGGGAACTATAAGGCCTTCTTCAACAAGCCTTAAAAGAATACAACCTTCAAGAAGAAGAAGCGGAATAAGGCCGAGCTAGGTTGCTTTACCTGTGGAGAGCTCGGTCACTTTTCCAAGGACTGCCAGAACGTGCAGATAGCAAGGGGAAAATCGGGACGACTATCAACATCGTGACTGCTAGCAACACTGATGGGTATGGTAATTTATATACTATTCTTTTAGTATTTCAATCACCATGTTGGTGGATTGATACGGGTGCTAATATTCATGTGTGTGCTGATATCTCTATGTTCACTTCTTATCAGGTCGCATGGGATTCTTCTGTCCTAATGAGGAATGGATCACATGCTTTTGCTCATGGTGTTAGCACAGTGGATCTGAAGTTTACTTCCGGAAAGATCATGTAGGTAAGGAACGTGCAGCATGTCCCTACTATGAACAAGAATCTCGTTAGTGGCTCCCTTCTATGCATAGATGGGTTCAAGGTTGTGTTAGAGTCTAATAAAGTCGTTGTTTCGAAACATGGGCAATTTATTGGTAAAGGTTATGAGTTTGGAGGCTTGTTCCATTTCTCTCTTTTAGAGTTTTGTAATCAATCCGGGAATCATGTTTGTGGTGATGTTAATGATGTTACCAGTGTTTGGCATTCTCGTTTATGTCACATTAATTTTGGTTTGATGTCTCGGATGTCCAACATGAGTTTAATTCCAAATTTCACTATTGCCAAAGGTTGTAGGTGTCATAGTTGTGTGCAATCAAAGCAACCTCGAAAGCCTCACAAGTGATGAGGACATCCCTACAATTACACCTACCCCAATGACTACTGAAGATGCTACAAATGTTGCAAGAAAGGATCAGTCCAATGAGATTAGAATTGGACCTGTTACAAGAGCTCGTGCTAAGCTACTAGAACAACAGGTGAATTTACTCCTAAATTAATCTGGTACTTTGATTGATGAGAACTTTATACTGCCTAAGTCTATGCATTTATGTATGATTAGGTTCGTTGGATAAATAAGCATGTCGCGGGGAGGAGAAGGGCTAGAAGACAAGCCCAACATGATGATCGCCCAAGGATGCGTGAGGGAGGAGCGGGAGGAAGGCGCAAGAGAAGATCATCAAGACGGAGGCAAAAAGATCTGCCACGACCGGAGTGTCCGGCCAGATCCACCCGGACTGTCTAGCCTGGTCGAGAGGCAAACTGGCGTGGACATTCAGTATGCCAGTTCGGACACTACACGGACGCCACCCGGAAACTTCAAAGTTTCTGGCCAGACCGGACTGTCCGGCACACTTCACCCGGAGTGTCCGGCCTGACCGGACTGTCCGGCCGATCTCGACCGGAGTGTCCGCCCGCTGACCGAATCTGGTCCGAGTCGGTTTGTATCGGTTTGAGTCGTTTGTGTTTAGTTTCGGTTTCTGGCCACCCCAGCCGCCCTTATAAGCTATGGGACGACCCCTAGTTAGGGTTTAGACCACGTTAAAATATTTTGGAGTTGTTTCTTTCATAGAACCTCTGGAATTACCCTGTGTTCGAATCTACCAACTATAATTGAGTGTGATCTGTTGTTCCATTGGGAATTAGTAGATTGCATACTACCGTTCATGGTCATGGCCGCGAGCGTAAGAGTGTGGTGTTGTGAATATCCTACAAGGTTCGAGATCTATTGCATTGGCATCAGGGATCGAGCGGGAGAGATCATTGCTACGCACTAGTTATCAATCATCCACCATATCATCGACAAGAGCTTGCTGAGAAGATCGGGCCACCCCATATCATCTTGGTATCAGATTTCCAGTGTTGCCTCGGTAAGCATCCACAAATCCATCCATAGATTAGAGAATGTTTTCATCTTATACAGAAAAAGCCTTACAAAAAGATTTGCCATAGACTAGACTGCATCGTTTTCGGGTTTTAGTTGCTGATTGTATCTTCTCATAGATCTGATCTGCAGGTTTTCCTCGTAGGAGTCTAGTTTCCGTTTGTGTCTAGGTTTAGGGTTTGATCTTGTTTTCCGCTGTTCCCACCGTTACCGTTTCCGCAAGTTTTTATCTTTTTTCTGAGGCCACATAGCGTACTTTTGTTTGCATACCATAGACACAGCCTTTCTACAGCATCTGTGCCTAGGAACGTACCCACGAGACTAGTTGTTTTGCTCCGACAGGCTGCTCATTAGGTTTTTGGAAGTGCAGAAATTTTTTGACAGGCGACACCGGACTATCCGGCTGACTCACACCGGACTATCCAGCCCCACCGGAGTCTCCGGTGCATATCAACCGGACTATCCGGCCTAGTTCTGTTATACGTTGCTGTACTCGTTTGCATTGAGTAATATAGTTAAAAAAAGAGAAAAGAAAAGAGTATCAGTATAAAAAAAGAGAAAAGAGCTACAAGCCTGACAAAAAAAGAGATATAGAAGTGTGCAATATTGGAGGCCTTGTTGTGTATAGCACTAGTAAATTGAGCAATCTTGTGCCTGTTCTATTTGAGCTATTACTAGCATCTCTCTTGTGCATTGTAATATTCCTTTTCATAAGTTGCTTTGCACGTTTATCTCCACTTTGTGTGTTTCTTGGGTATTTGTACGATCAGCACTAGGATTTGTTTGCGGTGTAGATAGGGTACCAAACCTATAGCTCCACCTTTACATAACCTGTGTGCCCTGCGATCGTTCTCTATACCTTTGATATTCACTTCATCACATCAAGTGCATCAGTCTTTGATTTCGTTTGGTAGAGCATCTCTATTCACTTTGGAACGGTAAGATCTCCTTTCTTATTAGTTGTGAGTGAGTTGTGAGAGTTTCCACCATACAAATTCTGATTTTTTTTGCACTAACCTACTAATCATGTCTACTAGTGATGATGATGTTGTGTTGCAGAAAAAGAAAGATGAGGAGATCGTCAATTGGCGTGAATATGAGGCTTTGAAATCCCACTTGACACATGTGTTTACTAACACAACATATGCCATTAACAAGAATCTCCAAGATATGAATATGAGATTGGATCAGCATGTTGGGACAGTTGATACTATCCAAACGCAAGTGACTATGCTCAATGTCAATGTCACCACTTTGCAGTAGTCCATTGAGGGTTTGGCAGCCGCTTTACATAGAAGGGAAAATCCTCAACATGATGATGCTTTTGATGATTTCGATGAGGGTAGCGCTATTGATGCTGCTCCACATGCTGGCAAGGGACGTGCTATTCCCCCTGTCCCTGCTCATGGTCGTGGGTTTGCCCATCTTGGGCGTGGTCCACGTGTGCCCAACCAAGCTACTGATGACGGTTTGGGCAAGCCAAAATTCTCAATTCCTAAGTTTGATGGTTCCATTGATCCTGAAGACTACCTCACATGGGAGTTGAAGATTGAGAAACTCTGGCACTTATTTGACTATCCAGAAGATAAGAAGGTCAAGCTTGCAGCATCTGAATTTGATGGTTATGCTTTGCGTTGGTGGGATGCTCTTGTGCAACATAAGAGGGAGGACAATGAACTTCCTATGATGGATTGGCGCGAGATGAAGCAAATCATGAAGGCTCGTTTCGTACCAACCAACTACTTGCGATCAGTTTTTGATAAATTGACGCAATTGAAGCAAGGCACCATGACAGTTGATGAGTACTACATGGAGATGGAGATGCTTATGCAGCGTGCTAGAATTCATGAGTCCATTGAGATGACCATGCAGCGATTCCTAAACAATTTGAAGTTACCGATCAAGAGCATTGTTCGTCATCACAAGTATGAGACCATGAGTGAGTTGTTGCATCATGCTAGAGAGGCCGAATCCCAGTTGGCAGAAGAGGCGAAGTCGCATGCTCGTTTTCCGTCCTCCAGCAGATTTTCAGCCAGGTCTACACCTCCTACAGTCATGCCACCAGTTGCTGTTCCTTTTACACCATCGGCCAAACCAGCAAGTACACCTTTGTTTGGTTCTAATGCTCGGAAACCCGCTGCTCCTGCTGCTAGCTCGGGTTCCAACATGTCTACTTCACGTACTCGTGATGTAGTGTGCCATACTTGTGGAGGTAGAGGTCACTACAAGAAAGATTGTCCAAACAGCAAGGTTATGTTTTTTAATGAACAAGGTGAAGTAGAAAATGGACATGAAGCTTCTGACAATGATATCGATGACAGCGAGGAAGGTGCTGATGCATATTCTGAGCGTGCACCCACTATTGTCGTATCTTCACGTGTACTTAGTGTGCAACCGGTTGAGGAATCCCAGCGTTGCAACTTGTTCCAAACAAAAGCTCTAGTTGGACCAAACAAAGCTTGCAAGGTAATTATTGATGGAGGTAGCTGCAGAAATCTTGCAAGTAAGGAACTATGTGCCAAACTGAATTTGACATACTTACCTCATCCCAAGCCATACTACATACAATGGTTGAGCAACAATGGTGAGATGAAGGTAAACCATATGGTACGTGTGAATTTTCAAATAGGGCCATATAAAGATTCTATTGATTTTGATGTGGTTCCTATGACTGTTTGTCACCTACTATTCGGTCGGCCTTGGCTCTATGATCGCCATGTGCAACACAATGGCCGAGCCAATACATATCACTTGGAAATCAAAGGAAAGAAGATTACTATGCAGCCAATGACACCATAAGAAATTGTGAATGATTCTCGCCAAAAGATAGAGGTGAACTTGAAGGAAGATACTACCACTCGGCGAGACTGTGTAACAGTTGTTCCTGATGTAATTGAGCCTAAATTGAGTGATATAACGAAAAGTGAGAGAGTGCCTGGGTTATTGATACTAGCCACCACAAAAGCGACGATGCGTCGCATGTTGCTAACCTGTTTTTTAGGGACATCGTGAGATTACATGGAGTACCAAAGACGATTGTTTCTGACCCTGATGTGAAGTTCATGAGCTACTTTTGGAAGACCTTATGGGGAAAGCTAGGAACAAAGTTGCTGTTCAATACTACATGTCATCCCCAAACAGATGGTCAAACGGAGGTGATGAATCGAACATTGTCACAGCTGCTAAGGACCATGATTAAAAAGAATCTGCGGGAGTGGGAAGAGTGTTTGCCACATGTTGAGTTTGCTTACAACAGGGCTGTGCATTTAACTACTCAGCTTTGTCCTTTTGAGGTGGTGTATGGTTTCAAGCCATTGACGCCACTTGATATGTTGCCTCTGCCATTACATGAGAGAGTTGATATGGAGGCATCAAAACGTGCTGATTATGTGAAGAAAATACATGAGAAGACTCAAGAGGCTATTGAGAAGAAAGGCAAGAACATTGCTGCTGCAAGGAATCAGGCAAGGAAAGAAGTGTTGTTCAAGCCTGGAGATATGGTTTGGGTACATCTACGCAAGGATAGGTTTCCACTACTTCGAAAGTCAAAGTTGAAGCCACGTGGTGCTGGTCCTTACAAGGTGTTAGCCAAGATTAATGATAACGCCTACTCGGTTGATATACCTATTGAGGAGTTTGGTGGAGGTAGCAATAGCTTCAACGTTGCTGATTTGTCACCATATGCTGGAGAAGACCTTGGAGCGTCGAGGTCGCCGCCTTTTGAAGGGGGGGGAGATGATGAGGACATCCCTACAATTACACCTACCCCAATGACTACTGAAGATGCTACAACTGTTGCAAGAAAGGATCAGTCCAATGAGATTAGAATTGGACCTGTTACAAGAGCTCGTGCTAAGCTACTGGAACAACATGTGAATTTACTCCTAAACGAATCTGGTACTTTGATTGATGAGAACTTTATACTGCCTAAGTCTATACATTTATGTATGATCAGGTTCGTTGGAGAAATAAGCATGTCACGGGGAGGACAAGGGCTAGAAGAGAAGCCCAACATGATGATCGCCCAAGGATGCGCGAGGGTGGAGCGGGAGGAAGGCGCAAGAGAAGATCATCAAGACGGAGGCAAAAAGATCTACCACGACCGGAATGTCTGGCCAGATCCACCCGGACTGTCCGGCCTGGTCGAGAGGTAAACTGGCATGGACATTCAGTATGCCAGTTCGGACACTACACGGACGCCACCCGGAAACTTCAAAGTTTCCGGCTAGACCGGACTGTCCGGCACACTTCACCCGGAGTGTCCGGCCGATCTCGACCGGAGTGTCCGCCCGCCGACCGAATCTGGTCCAAGTTGGTTTGTATCAGTTTGAGTCGTTTGCGTTTAGTTTAGGTTTCTGGCCACCCTTATAAGCTATGGGACGACCCCTAGTTAGGGTTTAGACCATGTTAAAATATTTTGGAGTTGTTTCTTTCATAGAACCTCTGGAATTACCCTGTGTTCGAATCTACCAACTATAATTGAGTGTGATCTGTTGTTCCATTGGGAATTAGTAGATTGCATACTACCGTTCGTGGTCACGGCTGTGAGCGCAAGAGTGTGGTGTTGTGAATATCCTACAAGGTTCGAGATCTGTTGCATTGGCATCAGGGATCAAGCGGGAGAGATCATTGCTATGCACTAGTTATCTATCATCCACCATATTATCGACAAGAGCTTGCTGAGAAGATCGGGCCACCCCATATCAACAAGGATGCCGAGGAGAGAAACTTGGCACCTCTAGAAATCATACATTCCGATCTATGTGAGATGAATGGTGTGTTGACAAAAGGTGAAAAGAGATATTTCATGACATTGATTGATGATGTGACTAGATACTGCTATGTTTATTTGTTGCGCACTAAAGATGAAGCTTTAGTCTACTTTAAAGTTTATAAAGCCGAAGTTGAAAACCAACTAGAGAGAAAGATCAAACGTCTTAGGTCAGATCATGGTGGTGAATATTTTCCCAAAATCTTTGATGAGTTCTGTGAGGAACATAGCATTATTCATGAGAGGACGCCTCCTTACTCGCCCCAATCAAACGGGGTTGCCGAGAGGAAAAACTGCATGCTGACTGACTTGGTGAATTCCATGCTAGCCACTGCTGGTTTATCAAAGGCATGGTGGGGGAGGCATTGTTGACTTCATGTCAAGTCCTGAATAGAGTTCCTAACAAGAATAAAGAAAAGACCCCTTATGAGGAGTGGGATGGGAGAAAACCATCACTTTCGTATTTGTGCACTTGGGGGTGTTTGGCGAAGGTCAACATACCGATTCCCAAGAAACACAAACTTGGACCTAAGACAGTGGATTGTGTCTTTCTAGGATATGCTCCGTGGAGTGTAGGCTATAGATTTTTAGTGGTTAAGTCTGAGGTTCCTAATATGCATGTTGATACTATAATGGAATCTCGTGATGCAACATTCTTTGAGAATATGTTTCATATGAAAGATATGCATAGCACTGCTAGAATTTCTTCTGAATTACTTCCTAAATCTAGTGCATATATTGAGAATTTTGAACAACCTCATGAGGAAGTCCTAGAGAAGGATGACGATGAACCTCCCACGAGGAGTAAGAGATAGAGGATTGCAAAATCCTTTGGTAATGATTTCATCGTGTACCTTGTGGATGATACTCCTAGATCCATTGTTGAGGCATATGCATCTCCTGATGTAGATGATTGAAAATAAGTTGTCCAAAATGAGATGGACTCGATTCTTTCTAATGGAACTTGGGAATTATCAGAACATCCCTATGGTTGTAAACTTGTGGGCTGTAAGTGGGTGTTCAAGAAGAATCTAAGACCTAATGGTACTATTGAGAAGTACAAGGCACAGCTTGTAGCAAAGGGCTACACACAAAAAGAAGGTGAAGATTACTTTTACACCTATTCACCTATCGCTAGACTGATCACCGTTCGAGTACTACTATCCCTAGATGCCTCTTATGGTCTTCTCTTACATCAAATGGATGTGAAGATAGCTTTCCTTAATGGAGAGTTAGAAGAGGAGATCTATATGGATCAGCCGGATGGGTTTGTGGTAAAAGGTGAAAATACAAAGGTGTGCAAGTTGTTAAAATCTTTATATGTCTTGTAACAAGCACCTAAGCAATGGCATGAGAAGTTTGACAAAACTCTATTTTCTGCTGGCTTTGTCATTAATGAGGCTGATAGGTGTGTGTACTATCGCCATGGTGGGGGCGATAGTGTTATATTTTGTTTGTACGTGGATGATATTCTGATCTTTGGTGCAAACATGAATGTGATAAATGAATTTAAGGCTTTCCTGTCAAAGAGTTTTGATATGAAAGACTTGGGAGAGGCTGATGTGATTCTGAACATCAAGCTTATTAAGAACGAGAATGGATTACTTTAACACAATCTCATTATGTTGAGAAGGTCTTGAGCCGATTTGGATTTATTGATGGCAAGACTTCTCCAACACCTTATGATCCCAGTTTGACTTTGCGAAAGAATAGGAAGGAAACAACAGACCAGTTGAAATATTCACAAATTGTTGGTTCTCTCATGTACTTAGCAAGTGCTACAAGACCCGATATCTATTTTGTTGTGAGAAAGTTGAGTAGGTTCATGTCTAACCTAGGTATTGATCATTGGCATGCACTTGAAAGGGTCATGCACTATCTATGTGGTACAATGAGCTATGGGATTCACTATTCAGGGCACCCTGCTGTGCTTGAAGGATATAGTAATTCGAACTGGATCTCTGATGTTGATGAACTCTACGCCACGAGCGGGTATGTGTTTACCCTTGGAGGTGGCACCTTGTCATGGAGATATCATAGACAGACTATATTGACGAGGTCAACTATGGAAGCAGAACTTACTACTTTAGACACGGCCACTGTTGAGTCAGAATGGCTGCGTGAGCTCTTGATGGACTTGCCTGTGATGGAAAAACCTGTGTCAGCAATCCTTTTGAATTGTGACAACCAAACTATTATCGTCAAAGTGAACAATTCTAAGGATGACGCAAAGTCATCAAGATGTCAAGACATGTTTGAAATCTGTCAGGAAATTGAGAAACTCCGGAGTAATAACTGTTATGTATATTCAAACAGATAAAAACCTGGTAGTCCCTTTACAAAGGGACTATCACGAATTGTGATAGAAAATGCATCAAGGGAGATGGGGTTGAGACCCATGGATGTCACACCATAGTGGTAACCCAACCTATGTGATCGGAGATCCCGTGAAGTAGGATCTGGGAAGAACAAGCTAGTGGTTTGACTGAGGAGAGTATTTTGTAACCCTCTCTATGTGGAGATGCATAACTCTCAAAATCTGTAAGGCAGGTTGGCAACATGCCTTAATGTGTTTCTGTTGGCTATAACTAGCAAATATGCCGTCCTACAGGGCATTCTTGAAAGAACACACCTATATGAGCTCGACTATAAACATCGCGGTCTATGAGACTTGGGTGGTCTCTAGTAAAGTCATGAAGAGACTAGGGAGTATGACGCATATGCTCCAACCCACGGGGTAGGCTACTGGCAGCCAGGTACTAGTTATGATTTTGAGTGAAATCTATTGGAACTAAATTTGCAATTCAAGGTTCGTCCATTGTTCAAGTTGCTGATAGACGTAGCTCAAGATTCTAGGCAGAAGTTCAACTTAACAGTCTCTGCTGAAACACTGGTATATAAACAAATAGCAAGGATTGGCAAATCTTCAAATGGGTATTTGAGATCTGGTGGGGGATTGTTAGAAATAATGGGCTAATCTAAATAAGCCCAAGTGTGATTTCAGATTTTCCCTAAATCTCAAAATCCCATGTGTGTGGAAGTCCTGTGTGATTTGGCCCAAGTTGGTGGCAGCTCACATGTGAGTGGAGTGGGAGCTAAAGTTTAGTCCCACATGGAAAGTTGGAGGAGAGTTACACCACCTTATAAGCTGGAGTGGTTCACCACTTCGTAAAGTGAGTGAGAAGAGGAGAACTACACACGCGTACCTCCTCCGACGATGCCGCCACTTGCACGCACGCACGCACGCATGGCCGCTTGTCTCATCGCGTCACGACACGCACGCGCGTGCCATGGGTTGCGGGAATCTCGCCGAGCTGAGCTTTACTTTTGCTACATGGGAAAACTGGTACGGTTTTGACAGACGTGTCAACAGTCACCCTATTCAGGTCGCTCCCGGATCATGAGCTATCTGTAACTGACTCGAACATGCGCAACATGGGCTTGGTCCACTGCGTGCCCTATGTGGGTTTCCCGAGCCGCTCTATATAAATTCATGTTCGGCTTCCACCACATACACACCAAAAACCAATCTAGGGTTTTGCCTCCTCTCTGCTTGCGCAACCACCGTAGTCTACTCCATCCCGCTTGTCGGCGTGCACCGGCGGACGGGAGAGCAGGTCTTCAGAACCACTCGCCTTTGCTATCCTGTATGGGAGAGGGCGAATAAGGTTTTTAGAAAGCGCTCTGTACAACTGCTCAAGTTCTTCATCACAGGTCGTCTTCCATCTATGTCAGACGGTGCTACCTATCGTCGTCTTTGCCGCCGTCTGTTTCGATCAGTCTTCCCCAACATTACTATAGCGACTTCATCGACAACCGATCAGTACGTATACCGTGATCCGATATGTTGTCATACTATGGCTGTTACTGGATATGTACTGCTGCTTCTTGTGTTGATTAATACATATAGTATGTTAGAGGTTAACATGATCGTAGTTGTTGTTGTCATGTTATATATTCTGGAATTAATTGTGGAAATTATGCCTAATAATCCAACACAAAGCACTACATTACAATCACTTCAGTGATGTCCAAAGAGCAAGAACTTGGCATTTCTTAGTTCACATGACTACCTACAACCACACTATGCACATCCAACCATCCGAAAGTAATCATAAGACATCTAGTGTTGTCTGCCCTCCCGTCCACGCCAGATTAGCAGCACCTGCGGGCAGATCCAGAGCATTCGCTGCTCCTCCGACCTATGCCTTTGTTATTATGTAGTAGCCCAGGTAGCCAATGTTGGAGATGATAGATCCATGACAACCTTGACCTCCCGTCTATTGTGTCCACGCTTTGGTGGAGACTCAGGATCCACCCACTCGTGCGGCGTTGTCTGTAGTGAGATAGAGGGATACAGAGAGAGAGATGACCTAGGAGATGCGGTGCCACTGAAGACGCTGCCAGGTCTCCTCCTTGATGAACTCACCATCGTGCTCTCTCCTCAGATGGAACAATGTACAGCGCATCCGGCCAACAACCGGTGCTATAGAATCCGAGGGATGCCAAGCCGGTGAAGGCCAGATTAGCCACCGGCCCAAGATCCCCTCCTTGCAGGCCTTCACCGGCACTACGTACCTAGTTCAGATGCGATGGCTGGTGGTGGGTGAAGGAGATATGCCCTAGAGGCAAATAATAAAGTGTATTATTTGATATATCTCATATATGGTCATAATACGTTTCATAATGTGTTATAACTGTGTTAACATGAAACGTTAATACACGTGTGGTATGGAAACAAACCGTGTCTCTAGTTACCTCTAGCGAACTAGCTCATTGGTCATGAGGATGATCTAGGGTTTCAAGATCATGGGCATTTATGTCAATTGACAATGAGGTCATGTCATTGGTTGAATAATGTGATAGACAAACATCCGATAGTTGTATCATAATGATATCTAGTTACAAAGTTCACCATTGTTGATAAACAAAGGAAACCTTGCAACCTAATCCTTAGACTATGAGATAATGCAAATCACCATTCTGGAGGGAGCTTAGATGGTATCAAGTATCATCTCGTGGAAGGGTGATCAAAAGGTGCTACTTAGGTTTCCCAAAGGGGTGTGTATGTAGAGGAGTACGTATCAAGACCAGGATTTGCCAATCCATGTATTGATAGATACATGTGGCCATCTCGGTGACGTTGCATTAATGAAGCTTGCAAGCATGTGACTTAGTCATGGAATGCAATGACATGGGAACGAGTAAACAAGTTCATGGTTAACGAGACCGAACAAAGGTATGGAGATACCTAGATCAAGTCTCGGGTGAACTAGGTATCAAGTGGCAAAAGCAATGGGAAACAACGTTTACGATTCGAGTGATAAGATTCATGAAATGCACGGGGGTCAACATGGGCAGCCAGGTCCCTCTGATGATCATTGATCAGAGAGAGGTCTCAATCATGTCCGGAGTCTTTCCGAACCAAAGAATGTCACGCTTAAGGGTGCGAGCGCTTAGGGATAGATGCGGTACCATAGGAGAAATAGAGAGAAATATTGGAATAGTTCCGGGTAACATTCGATGTTGATCCGGGGCCTCTAGAAGGAGTTTCGGAGTGAAGGAATATAATAATATGTGTATTTTGAATATAATAATATGTGTATTTTATATTAATTGTTGAATTAATATTAAAATATATATTTTATTTATTTTTATAGGAAGCCCTTTCTTATGGGCCTCATCCGGAGGGGAGGCCCAAAGGGGCAAGGCATGTAGGGAGGAGGGCCAACAGGCCAAGGCTTGGTGGGCTGCCCAAGTGGGGCCCACCTAGGGCCGGAGGCTCCCCCTTGGTGGCCGGAAGCTGTGGGGGTTAGTCCCACACCACCTATCCCTTGGGTGGTGCCCCTCCCCTCCCACTATATATCGGGTCTCCCCCTTCCCTTGGAATCATCCCATTCTCTCATTCTCTCTCTCATTTCCATTAAGGGATTCACCGTAATATTGGAGACGACCTCTAGGGTTTTGAGTTCTCCACTTTCACACCACCGTCGTGTGATCTTTGGTCTACCGTCTTCCTCTTTTGCTGCTCGGCTGGATCGGAGCCCGGGAGACGCTGCCTTCATCAGACGTGTGTAGGACTTCAGAGGAATCACACTTGGGGTGCTTGTATCTGCTCGTCTTCATCAACATAAGCCTTCCTGCGTAAGGCGTTCCTCAGTCTTGAAGGGTATGAATACCTTCTTCCTTTTTTATTACTTATGTCTACATAGTATAGATCCAGGTAGTAGTGTTCACATAGTTAGATTTTTTTGTTTTTATGCTATGGAACCCTACAGTGGTATCAGAGCGAGTCTATGGATAGGCATGTCATACGGATAGAACACATACAATATATGGGCATTGATTTTCTAGTTGCTACCCTATTTTATGTTCTTGTTCATATCGTGGCACTGTTTGATGACGCGGTCCCCAACCAACCTTACGTGGTAATTCACGATACTGGTCCATAGTTAAGTGGCTTTGGAGGGCGTCTGTCTCTCTACAGTAGTTGATATGACATCAACATTGGAGGGCCCTGAAAAGGGAAGTAAAACAGAAATCATTGAATCCATGTTGTGATTCTATGTTCGTAGGTGGGAAGGGGTTCTACCACGAAAGCCCTAATGCCGCGTAAAGCTTGCAATAGATAAAGTAGAGGTGGCTATCTTTATTTTTGCATAGGGGCATGTGTTTTGACATGGCAATGACAAGTTTGTGAAACCATTTCATTGGATCTATCGATGGCGATCAAGATGCTGAAACCACGTCATAGCACTATACTCTTGAAGTATTCCTTTTGCACCTTATTATGCAAGTATAATTAGAATATACAACGGTAGCATAATACGATAATCTCTCACAGAATTCCAGTTATAGTATTCCCCTTGTGTTTGCACCACCAAGAAAGTTCTCCGTTAGGCCGTGATGATTGGGTGTCAGGCATATCTGCGTTGGCATACGGTGGGTGTAAGCCATGTTGCACTGCGGATACACACAAGTTAGAATTGGCGAGCCTAGCATGTGTAGACATGGCCTCCGAATACAAGAGATCGAAAGGTCGAGCATGAATCACATGGGATGTGATTGACATTGAGAATGTCTACCTTTGAAACTGCTTTGCTGGTTGTGACGATCGGGGGTGGAGTAGCATATTGGGGTCATGTGATCACTAAACGAATAGAGGGATGTTCATTTGAGTGGGAGTTCCTTTTGTTTTTAGTTTAGTAGCATAAAATTAAAACTTTAACTCATTATTATGAGCATGGTCTAAACACTTTGCAAATCCATTGTAGATGTCTCGCCCACCCACCTTCAACCTTAGCACGTTCCTCGAGAAGGACAAGCTGAAAAACGATGGAACCAACTTCACGGCATGGTTCCACAATCTGAGGATCCTCCTTATCCCCTACAAGTTTACTTATGTCACTGAGGCTGAGCTTCCAGCTAAGCATGTAGATTCCGCCTCCTAGGATAAAAAGAATGTCTGACAGTCCAAGGCGGATGATTTATCCCTCATCCAGAGTGGAATGCTCTATGCCATGGAGCCAGAGCTTCAAAAGCGTTTTGAGAAGATGAATGCTTTTGAGATCATCGAAGATCTCAAGGTAGTCTTTTCTCCACAAAGCCACGGAGACTATCGGCGAAGAAGCTTCCCAGCGACCAAAAGATGGTCGTGGAGGAGATGTGTTCCTGGATCAAGGAGCTAGAGGACGAGGGGTTAGAGACCATCAACCTCTACAACTGTTGGTGCGGACGGCGATTGGTCCCACTGGCCACCCGAGCCCATTGGATGTATCAGTACACCGGGTTGTCAGACCCGACGAGATCAAGCAGCGAACGATGGGCCATAGAGGACTACGTCGTGGCCTTGAGGAAAATCACCGATGTGAATTTCACTAACACGTTGGCTAGGCTTCGCCCATACACAACTGGAAGGCGGAAGGCTCCTTTAGTGATCCTTCTATTCTTACAGTCGTAACTCTCATTCGATTGCGTCAATCGAATCATTGACTTCTCTTGTCATTATCAGCTTTTCTAGGTCCTCAAGAACTGGCTTCCTCTTCTCGACGAGGAAGTTCCTGACGAGCTCCTGGATGAGGATGAAGTGGAGGACTGCGAGAGCAAAGAGGAGGCCGTGGCGGTGCAGGATCCTACCCTCCACACCACGGAAGACTCGCAGAAAGAAGTGGCATGAGATCGAAGCAAGTCGTAGCCTCGAGGAGCTCGTAAACGACATGGACATCATGTAACTACCTCGGTGAATTACGCTCCTAGTTACAAGCCTCTATGAACAGAAATGGTTGAAATAGTACGGTGGGGCCCAAATGCCACTCACAGGTAGACCTTTCGGCCGTCCCAACCATTTCCAAACATCGGGACAAGAACGGGCGGCGTAATCGGCAGGCGAAGGGATCAACTACATACAAAAATGAGTATGTATGCAAGCCACCATACAACAGTACATCAGAGCCATTCCATCTAAAAAGAAAGGAAATATAGCAACGCCATACGGCAAGATCCAAATATCCTAGATAGATATAATAGTTTAGGATATCTCCTCATACATCAATCAACAGAGTATCAAGCGGAAGCGGAAGACAAAATCCGAGTACGGATAAGAAGCAAATCGGCATAAGATGCCCCATAAATAAGCAGATCCCGCCCACAGATCTCACGGATCCCCGTTCCCGGAATCTCTACACCGAATGATCGTTGCCCACATCGTCCATCTCCTCCACCCAGTATCCGTCTTGCGAGTTTACCTGTTCATCTGAATCAAACAATTTATCGTGTGAGACCCTAGGGGTACTCAGCAAGTCTTTATGCCTCTAAAGGGGACACAACCTGGGGTGACGCAATTGCAGCAAAAGATAAACCCTAGCAATTCTATAGATACTCGCTAACCATCCGCCTAACCAGAGATAGACGGATGTCCGTGAATTAATAACAACAGTGATAACAGTGATAACGGTAATATCCACAGATCCATCCTCCTTCTCGCTTAGCAACGAGGAAGCGAACGAACAACCCCCCATCCGTTGGCAGTTTTATTAACCATTCCATGAGTGTTGCACTATTTACTAGTCAGTTGTTTAGTCAATTTAGAAGCGGTACTTTAGTTATGCTTGTCTATGATCGAGAAACTGTGCTCCAAGTCGTCCATAACCGCGGACACGGCTTTCAGAAAGTTTTACCCTGCAGGGGTGCACAAATAGCAACACACACTCGATCAACCTCGGAAAAACCAAATCAAAACCAACGAGGCAGTCACGACAAAGCGATCACAGGATTCAGAAATATTTCAGGGGGCCACCCCATTAAGCTACCCGCAACGGAGTTAGCTGACTCCGAGACGGACTCAAGGTTTGCGTCAATGGCTGTAAACGACTGGGAACCCGAAAATGTGACTGGGCTTGTCGATACCGCGAAAACACTCCGCAATCCTAAACAGTACAGTGTGCAGTACCTCGCATAATTTAAATAAAGCAGTAAAGCATGGCATAAGTACAGGATAGTAAATAAAACCTCAAACTAGTTTGTGGCCCCAAGAAATAAGAATGAATCAAGCTCTGGCTCAGGGGGGTCCATAAGGCCTCCCGGATGTGGATAGCGCGAATATTCAAGGAACAGGAATCAAGTACTCGGGGTCCTACGGGACACAAGTGAGCCTGAAAAACCAAATAGCAAATATGGCTCACCGGTGCCACTTTCATTAGTTATCCCATTACTACTCAGGTTAAGTTGTTTAGGTACCTCGTTATCCATCAGACACTCACATACCCTACACATGCTGTTCTACGACTCGCATGGCTCAAACAACTCCTGTAGTAATGGCTCGTGGGATGGAGGAACAAGCTTTGGTGGGGTTTAAAAGTAAAGGCTATGCAATACTTGGGATTCAGATTAATGCAATCGCGACTCAATGATGCAAGAATAAGATAGAGGCAATAGGTACTATATGTATGCAAGCATGTGGTAGTGCTTGCCTGGCAGCTCAGTCGAAGCGAGAGAAGGATCTGGGTAGTGCTCCTGGTTCTCTTGATATATCCCCTGCTCAGCGTCTATTCGAAGAAGAACCAAACAAACAAGGGCCAACATAAATAAAGTGCACAAGCATGTGAATTAAATGCGACAAGCAAACAATCATGCCATGATGAATGATGCACAATTGCATGGAATTAAAGTAGCATGGCATGGTGAGGTGTGGGATAAAAGAATAAACCATTTTATTGAATTTTGGTCCCATTTTATCCTCATATTAGTTGCTGTAAACTTTATATTTATATTATGCATGCTTCAAAACAAAACATGGAATGCATAAACAGAAAGGTCTCGTCGAGCTAATCATTTTAGACATATCACTTGTTAAATTTGGACTTATAAAACAAAAGTTATTAATTAATTAAGATAAAAGGGCATTTTAATGTAATTTTAATCAACTTGGAATTTTAAATGTTCAAAATATATTTTGAAGGCCATATTTGAATTCCTCATATTTTTCTGAGTTCAAAACATATATTATTTGTTTAATTTGGATTTATAATTTAAAAGTTATTATAAAACAGATTTGAATTTTGAATTGGAAATAATTTGGAAAAGATTTGAATTAAAACAGAAACAGACAGAAACTTTTGTTACTCAGAGGAAGCTAGCCACACCCACTAACGGTTGGGCCCACGATGCTGAGTCAGCGCGGCGGCCAGCGGGGTTCTGCACGGGGCTTTCTGCACCACAGCGGTGTCCAGCTCCAGAGACCGACGTGCGGGCCCAGAGGTTGGCGGGGCCACACCGCGCGCGACCCAGCCAGGGCGTGACACGTGGGCGATCCCAGGGCGCGGGGAGGGATCGGTTCATGATGGCTATACTTTTCCAGGGGTTTTCTTTGCAAAAGGGCGCTGAGGCTGGCAGGTGGGGCACTAGGGATCTCGGGTTGAGGCAGGAAAAACTACAGGGGGCTAAGCGCAAAACGACGTCGGCTGTGGCTGCACGCGCTGACGGAAAAGTGCAGCCGGCGGCGGATCTGGCTGCTTTCCGTCGATGGTGGCGACGAATCCGCTGGGAGAAACGCATCGCGGTAAAAACAAAAGACGAAGACGACACCACGGGCTACAACTTTTCTACAGGCGGCATCGCCGGAGGAGGGCTAAAGCGCACGCGACACGGCAAGGAACAGAGGCGGGAAAAGCTGCTGCTGCCAGAGCGCGACGCACGGCGCGCGCGCAGAGCGTTCGTCGGAGGGCGGCGGAGCTACGGCGATCTAGAGAGGAGAAGGGGATGTCTAGGAGCTGCAGGGACTCACAGCGGTGTCGCCGGCGTGGTCGTTTGCGTGGAGGTGGAGGGGATCTGACGGCGGGCTCGCGGGCGGCTTCGTCGTCTCCCTCTCGGCATGGTGGCGACGGCGGCGCTCCGGCGAGGTCCAGGCGCTGCTGCCGGTCCAGGGCGACGGTGAAGAGGCAGGGGAAGGTACTGGTGCCCCTAGCTCGGCTTGACGTCCCCCGAAACAGCGAGGTCCAGAGGGAGTCGTGTCTAGGGTTAGGAGGAGGAGATGGCCATGGTGGCTAGGAAGGAAGAAGGAGAAGGTGAGGGGCTTGGGCGCCTCCTGGATCCGATCTGAGAGGGTCACGGTGAGCTAGGGTGGTTGGGGTAGAGAGGGGAGGAAGGAGCACATGGGGGTGGTGGTGGCTTGGAGAAAAGGTGAGGAGAGGGGGGATCGGGCTAGGTCTTCTCTTCTCTACTTTTCTCCTTGTCTTGAAGCCAAAGAAAGAGGTGGGGGAGGGTAGAGAGGCTGCAAGGTGGGGCCGGCCTGGCAGGGAGATAGAGAGAGAGAGAGGCCGAGAGGTGAGGGGGAGTAGATGGATCTAGGGTAGGCTCGGTTTAGGGTTTAGGTGAGAGGGAGATGTGAGGGTTAGGGTTAGATGGGGTATGGTTTAGAGAGGTGAGGTAAGAGAGATGAGTGGTATGGTAGCTAGGGTTTTGCCTTAGTCAAGATCAAGCCAAGCACATGCCAAGCTCCAACTAGATCAAGCTAAGAAAAGAGAGGGAGGGTGAGATCTAGGGTTTTAGAGCTAGCATGCTCCAAACATAGATCAAGCAAGAGCATGTGGAAAAAGAGAGAGAGAGGGATGTGTGTGGTTTAGATTCACTCAAAATTCAAATAAAATCCAAAGGACAAGTAAAAGGTGGTTCTTGCATGGCCCATGCAAAATATTTAATGCCATGTGTATTCTTGTGAGGCAATAATATTGCATGGCATTATTATTATGCATTCCCAAAATTGGAATAAAGGCCAAGCAAAAAGAATTTAGAAGAAAGCTCCAAGTGGATTAGATGGAGATGATCACATTTGATTATAATTGGGACTTTCTAGTGTGTATATTCCACTAGATGCTTACTAGTCCCAAAAATATTCCCACATGAGCATAAATCCATAATAATCCATATGGAAGCTAGGAAAAATGGTTCCACTCACAAGGCATGCAAAGGTGTCCAAGTGGCTCTCATATATCAATAATGTGAAGACAACATGATGCTAAGATGAGAGCATGTGGAAAAGAATTGGATCCATCCCAACCCACACGAGCTAGAGGTAAACTCAAATAAAGTGCAAAGCTCATATTTAGTTGGATGGTGGAATTATAAGGTGGTGAAAGAAAAGGTGGTGGAGTTAATAAAAGATATGCCCCCAACTCAACTTGGGCATTAAACAATATATCAAGAACCAAATACAATATCAAGAGGCAAATACAATTTACAATGCATATGAGATAAGAACCAAAGCAAAAAGGGGTTTTATATGATGCTCAAAAGCAAGGTGGCATGATTACATGAGCATGATATAATGATGATGCAACAATTATATAGTTGAAGTAGCCATTATATTACTAAACCAAGTAGAATTACAATTGTTAGACAATTGGGATGCTACAACTCTCCCCCACTAAACAAGAATCTCGCCCCGAGATTCCTAGGAAAAAGAGAACAACACAAGAAGAGGCGGGTGTTCCGAACGAAGGTGATCCCTGCGTTCCCAAGATGATGAAGAACGGACTGGTGCGACCACTACACCTTGCAAAAACTTGCCAGACTTGTTGCGAGTCTTGCGTTTTGCTTGAGACACAAAGGGTGAGAAGAGTTGAAGGATTGTCGTGAGACAAGAAGGATAGGATGGAAATAGCTCCGGTTTTTCTCAAGAAACATGATAAAAGAATAGAACCACTTGTGAAAGAAAGGACGAAAAGATGTATCATGGATAAAGAAAGACACACCATTACGATTAAAGATTTATCGATACTAGAGAGGATGAATCTTTATCTCGCCGGAAGAAAAAGAGCTAGATTGGAGAGGTTTGAACCACTATGACAATAGCATCGTATCTTCCCTCGGATTTGAGAATGAAATACGGAAACAATATTGCCTTCAAACAATAGAGTCCCTTGATATGAATAGAAAGATTTAGTTCGACATCGTCGGATTAGATTCTTCTTGCGCCGGTAAGATTATTGATTACTTTCTTCGAGAGAGCACTCCGGAAAAACAAGGACGGAAGTAAAAGTATCGAGGGATAAAGGCCACTTCTAACTTCCGTGGAATGAGTGAAATCACATTAATTCACCAATTCAATGTACAAGAGTGAATGATAAGAGTAGTGGTATGGTAGCTACTCCATCCCGCACTCAAAGCATTACTCCGCACATGAATAAGAAAACTAAGCAACCCAACTACCAAAACAGACTGAAGATCTTGACAAGGATAACTCATGGAGCTCCGTTAGAAAACAAGGATAGATGCAACCGATTCGCCGGATTCATAGATAGATAAAGATGATGATGTTGTCGTCAAATCATAAGTAACCAGCCACCGGCAAGATATGAAGGAAGATTACGGAGAAGAACTGCAAGATTCAACAGCTACAGAAAAGATAGCACCAACTTGAATAGAAGGAATACAAGATCTGGAAGGTCTTCATGGCCTTCGGTGGATAGAGCATAGACGATAGAGCGAGAGGGTTCCAAGAGATCACTTGACGAGACTGAGGTGAAAAGAACTCCATGTTCTTCTTGAAAAGATAGAGAGAGATTTAGCAGTCTTGAGGAAAATCTTTAGCGGAACGACGATGATAACTGGCCAACAAGGAAAAACTCCGGATTGGTTGAGGATGGAGGATGGAATTAACAATGGACTTGCTAATTCCCGAATTGAAGCAGTGTATTTAGCAGAAGGACGTGGTCGAGATAGGTGACTTCAAAAAGTCAGGATTCGCGCTTTGAGACTTTGCACACAGGCAGTGCTCACGAAGCTTGAGAGAATATACACAGATGATCTTCCATGTCCTTCCATTGCTATAGAATAGGCAAGCATATTATCAACATATACCACCATGGATTAGCAGGATATTCCTAGAATATCAAGTTCAAGAGGCGGAAGAAACGAACAAATGCTCGAAACACTTTCTGAGCTCAACGCTCTTTGAAAGATCAATATTAAGAGCACGGGTTCGTGTTGAAGAAGATGCACTGGAAGAATAGATTATCTTGTCCTTCGGAAGAAGAAGAGATGTCACCTGGTCCACATTGTCGATAGGATCACCGGTTACAAAGATAAAGAGATCTTGGATAAGAAACGATGATAGCTCATACCTTAAGCAAAGCTATCAGAAGCGAAAATATGCAATTCCCTCGTATCCAGGAGAATTGTGCAGATACGGAGTTCAAAAAGATGTGCAGCAGGATGGACGGATGGTAGACCGCCGTAGTGCCTTGAGAAACTCCAGATTGCCAAAGCTGCTTGAATATGCATAGATATGATCACGGTGTACTCAAAATCACAGGAGATAACCGTCACCATTTGGAGGATAGCGTTGATAGCATTTTCCATATTCCAATCGTCACTTATCATGAGTGGAATATAGCTATGCCGAGAGCCAAATTACAATCACCAGCATCGAATCGACACACGTTTTGTAATTAGCCCAGAAGAATGGAGATGAGATAAAACTCCAGGATTAAGCGCCGGTGACAAAAGAATGAGTTAGCATGGACATGCTGATAAAAAGGAGGTAGATAATGTTTCACACACGACTGGAAAGGAGTGTGGAAACACAGATGTATCAAAGAAAAATTTTCCGCATTTTTCGGCATTAAAATACCAATAGATGCGCAAAATCACTTAAAAGATAGAGATTAGCAACAGATGCTTGCACAGAATGTGGAGTTGCTAGAAGGAAGGACACCCTTAAGAAGATGGCACCGGTTAACAAGGAG
The DNA here is from genome assembly GCA_916181665.1 of Avena sativa. NCBI lineage: Eukaryota > Viridiplantae > Streptophyta > Magnoliopsida > Poales > Poaceae > Avena > Avena sativa. The sequence continues at coordinate 376,232,899 of OV702289.1, read as the reverse complement.
TCAGATAGATCGCGCCGGTTTTTCAAAAGCCTGTCAGTATGGAATGTACCAACAGTTGATAACCAAAGGCAGATTGTGATAACAAACTGGATGCAACAGATAGACAAGGAGTTACACACACACACACACACAACCTATGGTACTACAGAAACCCAGAACACGTGAATCCTAGTTTGAATTTTAAGAAGAGGATTGAAAACGTTACACTTCCTTACCAGAAAAGGGTGGGTGGGTGGTTAAGAAGAAAAGTGGAAGCAGTCCTACTCTCGCGTTTTGTTTTTCCCTAGTATACATAGCTACCAAAATATTTGCTAGACAGACAACGACCATTTGGCTGAGACCCTGAAGGGCGGGATGGCTCTGATACCAATTGTAACTACCTCGGTGAATTACGCTCCTAGTTACAAGCCTGGATGAACAGAAATGGTTGAAACAGTATGGTGGGGCCCAAATGCCACTCACAGGTAGACCTTTCGGCCGTCCCAACCATTTCCAAACATCGGGACAAGAACGGGCAGCGTAATCGGCAGGCGAAGGGATCAACTACATACACAAATGAGTATGTATGCAAGCCACCATACAACAGTACATCAGAGCCATTTCATCTAAAAAGAAAGGAAATATAGCAACGCCATACGGCAAGATCCAAATATCCTAGATAGATATAATAGTTTAGGATATCTCCTCATACATCAATCAACAGAGTATCAAGCGGAAGCGGAAGACAAAATCCGAGTACGGATAAGAAGTAAATCGGCATAAGATGCCCCATAAATAAGCAGATCCCGCCCACAGATCTCACGGATCCCCGTTCCCGGAATCTCTACACCGAATGATCGTTGCCCACATCGTCCGTCTCCTCCACCCAGTATCCGTCTTGCGAGTTTACCTGTTCATCTGAATCAAACAATTTATCGTGTGAGACCCTAGGGGTACTCAGCAAGTCTTTATGCCTCTAAAGGGGACACAACCTGGGGTGACGCAATTGCAGCAAAAGATAAACCCTAGCAATTCTATAGATACTCGCTAACCATCCGCCTAACCAGAGATAGACGGATGTCCGTAAATTAATAACAACAGTTATAACAGTTATAACGGTAATATCCACAGATCCATCCTCCTTCTCGCTTACCGACGAGGAAGCGGACGAACAACCCCCCATCCGTTGGCAGTTTTATTAACCATTCCATGAGTGTTGCACTATTTACTAGTCAGTTGTTTAGTCAATTTAGAAGTGGTACTTTAGTTATGCTTGTCTATGATCGAGAAACTGTGTTCCAAGTCGTCCATAACCGCGGACACGGCTTTCAGAAAGTTTTACCCTGCAGGGGTGCACAAATAGCAACACACACTCGATCAACCTCGGAAAAACCAAATCAAAACCAACGAGGCAGTCACGACAAAGCGATCACAGGATTCAGAAATATTTCAGGGGGCCACCCCATTAAGCTACCCGCAACGGAGTTAGCTGACTCCGAGACGGACTCAAGGTTTGCGTCAATGGCTGTAAACGACTGGGAACCCGAAAATGTGACTGGGCTTGTCGATACCGCGAAAACACTCCACAATCCTAAACAGTACAGTGTGCAGTACCTCGCACAATTTAAATAAAGCAGTAAAGCATGGCATAAGTACAGGATAGTAAATAAAACCTCAAACTAGTTTGTGGCCCCAAGAAATAAGAATGAATCAAGCTCTGACTCAGGGGGGGTCCATAAGGCCTCCCGGATGTGGATAGCGCGAATATTCAAGGAACAGGAATCAAGTACTCGGGGTCCTATGGGACACAAGTGAGCCTGAAAAACCAAATAGCAAATATGGCTCACCGGTGCCACTTTCATTAGTTATCCCATTATTACTCAGGTTAAGTTGTTTAGGTACCTCGTTATCCATCAGACACTCACATACCCTACACATGCTGTTCTACGACTCGCATGGCTCAAACAACTCCTGTAGTAATGGCTCATGGGATGGAGGAACAAGCTTCGGTGGGGTTTAAAAGTAAAGGCTATGCAATACTTGGGATTCAGATTAATGCAATCGCGACTCAATGATGCAAGAATAAGATAGAGGCAATAGGTACTATATGTATGCAAGCATGTGGTAGTGCTTGCCTGGCAGCTCAGTCGAAGCGAGAGAAGGATCTAGGTAGTGCTCCTGGTTCTCTTGATATATCTCCTGATCAGCGTCTATTCGAAGAAGAACCAAACAAACAAGGGCCAACATAAATAAAGTGCACAAGCATGTGAATTAAATGCGACAAGCAAACAATCATGCCATGATGAATGATGCACAATTGCATGGCATTAAAGTAGCATGGCATGGTGAGGTGTGGGATAAAAGAATAAACCATTTTATTGAATTTTGGTCCCATTTTATCCTCATATTAGTTGCTGTAAACTTTATATTTATATTATGCATGCTTCAAAACAAAACATGGAATGCATAAACAGAAAGGTCTCGTCGAGCTAATCATTTTAGACATATCACTTGTTAAATTTGGACTTATAAAACAAAAGTTATTAATTAATTAAGATAAAAGGGCATTTTAAAGTAATTTTAATCAACTTGGAATTTTAAATGTTCAAAATATATTTTGAAGGCCATATTTGAATTCCTCATATTTTTCTGAGTTCAAAACATATATTATTTGTTTAATTTGGATTTATAATTTAAAAGTTATTATAAAACAGATTTGAATTTTGAATTGGAAATAATTTGGAAAAGATTTGAATTAAAACAGAAACAGACAGAAACTTTTGTTACTCAGAGGAAGCTAGCCACACCCACTAACGGTTGGGTCCACGATGCTGAGTCAGCGCGGCGGCCAGCGGGGTTCTGCACGGGGCTTTCTGCACCACGGCGGTGTCCAGCTCCAGAGACCGACGTGCGGGCCCAGAGGTTGGCGGGGCCACACCGCGCGCGACCCAGCCAGGGCGTGACACGTGGGCGATCCCAGGGCGCGGGGAGGGATCGGTTCGTGATGGCTATACTTTTCCAGGGGTTTTCTTTGCAAAAGGGCGCTGAGGCTGGCAGGTGGGGCACTAGGGATCTCGGGTTGAGGCGGGAAAAACTACAGGGGGCTACGCGCAAAACGACGTCGGCTGTGGCTGCACGCGCTGACGGAAAAGTGCAGCCGACGGCGGATCCGGCTGCTTTCCATCGACGGTGGCGACGAATCCGCTGGGAGAAACGCATCGCGGTAAAAACAAAAGACGAAGACGACACCACGGGCTACAACTTTTCTACAGGCGGCATCGCCGGAGGATGGCTACATCACACACGACACGGCAAGGAACAGAGGCGGGAAAAGCTGCTGCTGCCAGAGCACGACGCGCGGCGCGCGCGCAGAGCGTTCGTCGGAGGGCGGCGGAGCTACGGCGATCTAGAGAGGAGAAGGGGATGTCTAGGAGCTGCAGGGACTCACAGCGGTGTCGCCGGCGTGGTCGTTTGTGTGGAGGTGGAGGGGATCTGACGGCGGGCTCGCGGGCGGCTTCGTCGTCTCCCTCTCGGCATGGTGGCGACAGCGGCGCTCCGGCGAGGTCCAGGCGCTGCTGCCGGTCCAGGGCGACGGTGAAGAGGCAGGGGAAGGTACTGGTGCCCCTAGCTCGGCTTGACGTCCCCCGGAACAGCGAGGTCCAGAGGGAGTCGTGGCTAGGGTTAGGAGGAGGAGATGGCCATGGTGGCTAGGGAGGAAGAAGGAGAAGGTGAGGGGCTTGGGCGCCTCCTGGTTCCGATCTGAGAGGGTCACGGTGAGCTAGGGTGGTTGGGGTAGAGAGGGGAGGAAGGAGCACATGGGGGTGGTGGTGGCTTGGAGAAAAGGTGAGGAGAGGGGGGTCGGGCTAGGTCTTCTCTTCTGTACTTTTCTCCTTGTCTTGAAGCCAAAGAAAGAGGTGGGGGAGGGCAGAGAGGCTGCAAGGTGGGGCCGGCCTGGCAGGGAGATAGAGAGAGAGAGAGGCCGAGAGGTGAGGGGGGGTAGATGGATCTAGGGTAGGCTCGGTTTAGGGTTTAGGTGAGAGGGGGATGTGAGGGTTAGGGTTAGATGGGGTATGGTTTAGAGAGGTGAGGTAAGAGAGATGAGTGGTATGGTATCTAGGGTTTTGCCTTAGTCAAGATCAAGCCAAGCACATGCCAAGCTCCAACTAGATCAAGCTAAGAAAAGAGAGGGAGGGTGAGATCTAGGGTTTTAGAGCTAGCATGCTCCAAACATAGATCAAGCAAGAGCATGTGGAAAAAGAGAGAGAGAGGGATGTGTGTGGTTTAGATTCACTCAAAATTCAAATAAAATCCAAAGGACAAGTAAAAGGTGGTTCTTGCATGGCCCATGCAAAATATTTAATGCCATGTGTATTCTTGTGAGACAATAATATTGCATGGCATTATTATTATGCATTCCCAAAATTGGAATAAAGGCCAAGCAAAAATAATTTAGAAGAAAGCTCCAAGTGGAGTAGATGGAGATGATCACATTTGATTATAATTGGGACTTGCTACTGTGTATATTCCACTAGATGCTTACTAGTCCCAAAAATATTCCCACATGAGCATAAATCCATAATAATCCATATGGAAGCTAGGAAAAAGGGTTCCACTCACAAGGCATGCAAAGGTGGCCAAGTGGCTCTCATATATCAATAATGTGAAGACAACATGATGCTAAGATGAGATCATGTGGAAAAGAATTGGATCCATCCCAACCCACATGAGCTAGAGGTAAACTCAAATAAAGTGCAAAGCTCATATTTAGTTGGATGGTGGAATTATAAGGTGGTGAAAGAAAAGGTGGTGGAGTTAATAAAAGATATGCCCCCAACTCAACTTGGGCATTAAACAATATATCAAGAACCAAATACAATATCAAGAGGCAAATACAATTTACAATGCATATGAGATAAGAACCAAAGCAAAAAGGGGTTTTATATGATGCTCAAAAGCAAGGTGGCATGATGACATGAGCATGATATAATGATGATGCAACAATTATATAGTTGAAGTAGCCATTATATTACTAAACCAAGTAGCATTACAATTGTTAGACAATTGGGATGCTACACATCATCAACGAGCAAAGATCTTGGAGGGTGCCCACTCCGATCAAATCTGCTCTGAAGGTGAGGCCGCTGGCAAAATTGGTGGCTAATCCCAGCGATGTTCAAGTCTGAAGGTGAAGCCGAAGAGGAGGAGCCCGCAGACACGGCTAAGGCACTAGAGGATCTGATGCCGACGATGGAGTCGTAGGCTCCAAATGCAGCTACGGGTCCAGAGACCCCAGCCACGGCGAAGGGGTGATGAGTCCAAAATTGAAGCATATTTACCTTTTGTTTTTGCATAAATAGAGTAGGGATCTTTGTATTTCACTACGTCTATGCATGCTATTTTGTTCTTGCAAAAGGATCCGAAATCATGGAGTCATATATGAACATATCAATTAGAGCTGTCATATTGTGTAATTATATGATATTAATAAGTGATAAAAGTCATTTTATGAATTTACCTTCACACCTAGAAGAATACCAAACCAGGAGGAGGCACCAACACCGATAATGACCACTGGTATGGGCGGAGCCCGCCCGTACCGTCTGCCTGTACCAGGCGCCATCGTGACCGCCTCGTCAAATACTTTCTTCTAGCAAAGACGAGAGGGAGATCCGACATTCACAGCCACCACGAAAAAACACATCTGAGAGGGATTTGAAGGAGGAACTTGGCTAGGGCAAAATCCTAGCTGCTTCACGGATCCTTGGAGGACAACGCATCATCCCCTTCATCATCAACCGCTGCATCTCCATTGCCACCATTACCCCCATCTATCATCTATAAGATCTCTTTGTAATTCTAGACCCAAATCTGGTTTGCATTAGATCTACCTTTGTACTTTTATCCATTCATTTGATTATGATGATGTTGTTGATTTCTTCCATGAGTGAGTAGTTCCTTTGTTCTTGGGGAGATGGAGAAACCCTAGCACCATTATGAACTTGTAATAAAGATGATCTATTCTTGTGTCCATATGACTTGCTTGTCTATGATATAATTATGGTTTGTGTTTGATCTCTCTCTTTAGACGGTATGTGTAATCGGCCGCATATCATTTGCCTTCCGGACTAAAGGGAGGGAGAAATCCGTTGGACGTGTCTTGGAAGCGTACCCGGAATGCCCCATGATAGATTGGCGCTGGCTCATAACCTACACGGTCAAAGGAGGATTAAAGAGGGACTCCCTAAGCTAATTACGATATCCATAGGGAAACCCTTAATTGCGGTGGTTTGTATGGGTGACTACTCTTAGACATCGCAGTGGTTATTTAGAGGTGACCTCACTCTTGTCTCAACAAAGTGGCTTCCTACGAGCCTTGTACTAAACATCTTATGGGCTCTCTCCACACATATCATGACACAAGGAGTATGCTATCTTGATTACATATGACTATAATACTATGCTAATGGTGTATCCTACATCCCCGAGAATGTTTTAGCCCTATTGAGTTTAACCACGCTTTCACACAAACTTGTTACTTGTTTTCTTTTACTTGTTTTGATTACTTTTCTGCAATCAATCATAAACCTTTCAAACACCCTTTACTTGAGATCAAAGACAGCTTATAAGTATACTTTGGTAGAGAGTAACGAGGGGCATAAAGACCTTTACCAATAGCTCTATGTGGGTTTGATATCTTTACTTCAAAACTAGCTACAATTGGTCTGTGCACTTGCAGCCATCAAGGGGTCGGAAGCCCCGATAGCGACGGAGTTGGAGGCCCTCACGGCGAAGGATTCAGAGGTCCTGGCGGTGATGGCCGTGTTGGTGAAGAAACCCGTGGCGACAATGTTGTTGCGGCGGCAAGCGAGCCTATTGGAGTCAGGACTGACTCCCTCGATCGGTCCTGAACTAGAAAAGCCCACGCATATCAGCATGGGTCTGTGCCTCATCCCGGTCGTTAATTGAGTAGTTTGGCCTCTTTCTCATCACATTCTGTTGTTCATCTCGAAATTTCTAAACCGCCAATCATCACGTGTTTGTACGGGTGCCCCCAAGAAGATCAATCGTGCCACGCTGGCCAAAGTCCCATCCGTCAGCACTGAGGTCGGGGACGACCCTCCCAGGAAGAGGAAAGGAGAGGCCACCAAGGCACCGGATGCAGGTGTGAAGAAGAAGAAGACTGAAGTTTCCAAGGCGATCGAGGCAACCGAGGTGACCCCGAAGGAGGATGATGTCATGGTCCCCGAAGGGTAAGATACTTGAGGATGTGGAAGCAGAGCCTATCAAGGCCGACCTTCCCCCGGAGGCATCAGCACCGGCGGCCGTGTGTCGGAAGTGACAGCCGTGACCTTCCCGTGGTTTATGACGAGGGCCTCGACCGCGGAGATTGATACTAAGTCGTCGGCAGTGGCTGAAGTTATGCATAGCAGTGTCTCGTTAGCGTTGCTACGTTATGGGCGTAGGGCATTTCCAGTGCCGTCGATGGATACAGTTGAGATCCACCGCTTACTGGGCAAAGCCATCCAGGTATGTCCAGTCCCTAAGGGTCTAGTCGCTAAATTTTAGTAACTCGACACATTTAAAATCTTATATCCTCCAGTCCCCGAGGGTCGAGTCGGTAGGAAGTAGCGAATCGAGTCTTCAAACTTTGTTGATTGTAGGGGTTTTTGTTTCCTATTGGTGTTGCAGCATGAATCTATGGAACAGTGGGCTGCAGTGGAGTGGATGGAGCATGACCTGCAGGCAGCTTAGCAAGCCAATCGACAGCTCCAAACTACAGCAGGTTAGTTTTTGTCCTGACGCATCTTGGACCACTCTTGTGGCGATTGTTGACTAGATATATCTTTGATGTAGATAACCATGCCACCGCTCTTGCCAAAGCCCGCGAGGGCTACATGCCTATCGCTGATTTGGATGATGCGAAGTCCTCAGCTACTATGGTGGAAGAGAGAGCCAATGCTTTGGCAGTGCAGCTGGAGTTGGCGAAGGCCGCGATGTCCATGTCCGAAGAAAGGGCGAAGGGCACGGTGATGGCAGCAGAGGAGGAGCGCAAGGCTTCCGACTCCGTTATCTTGGGGTTGCAGGGGAAGTTCTCCGTGCTCGAAAATTTCATCACGGATAACTACCGCAGGCTCCTGGGTAAGTCTTATATATGCTTTTATTTGAGAGTAGTGCATCTTTCGATGGGTCTAGTCCTCGAGCGGGGTGTGGGGTCCCGAGCAGGCAAGTCCCCGAGCGGTTTTGTCATCTTAGCTTGATGAGCTAGCGTTGTGCAAATGTTATAGGACAAGGAGACCCATCGGGGCAATCATTCGGTGCCGAGCAGTGCATGACAGCGGTGCTGAACGCGGCCATGATGTCAGTGATGTGCGTCCGAGCCATTCTCCAGGGCATCACCCCCACTGAGGTGATTTATGGGGGGTTTACAGATGTGTGTAAATACCTCGAAGAGATGCCCATGGTCGTTGAGTGGATGACACAGTCTGCGTTCCGTCGTGGGGCTACCGTGGTGCTGAGCCTTGGGCTCGCCCACTTTCTGGAGGACTCCGAGCTCGATGACATCACTAGCGGGTTTCCTTCCGCAACCGGCATGGTAGAGTTTTATAACGTTCTTGTGTTTAAAGCGAAGGCCTCTCAGTACACGGAGCTTGTGTTGGCGATGAGCGACCTCCTGCCATATCAGGAGACACGGGTGGCACCAAACGATGCCAAACCGAACTATCGTGACCTTCCATCGGAGCGGCCATTTCAGTCGTCCATCACAAAGTCACTGACGACCTTCCCAGTAAACCCGTGGAAGCCCTTTGTGAGGGTCAGGGGCACGGATGGTGCCTCTTCGTCACGGCCTACAGAATGAGAGATGAATCCGTAGTCTAGATTTGTTGTCGACTGGATGTAAATATTTTGATAGTGAACAATATATTTTGCAACTTGCGAGTTAATTATGTCTGTTATTATATCAGTCGACTCGTATTGGCTCATGGAGTCGGTCGTTATTTGAGTGTGTTACTCGGTTGTTTGTATTGTGCGAGTCCCCGAGCATATTTGCTATTGGGGTTGAGTCACGCGCGGGTGGTTAGCGGTGACGGTGTGTTTTGGAAGCTGTTCGAGTAGCTTAGGTCAACTTGTCGTGGCTCATGGAGCCATTCGCATGGCGACCCTAAGGGGTACTCTTTACTTGGTGTTTTCCCTGAACGTGTGCATGTTCGAGTTTGACGAGTTCCCGAGCGTGGTACTTAACCGTTCGAGTCGTTGCCCAAGGTAGGGAAGGATGGGGTGCATTGTTTGATATGTAGCGTGTCTCTCCTCCTGGCTCGGGGAACCAGTCGCTTGGAGATTGCAAGGCATGATCTCATACTTTGTGTTTTCCAAGTTGCGTGCGGGTTCGCTTTTGAATGAGTCCCCGAGTGTGGTACTTAACCGCTTGAGTCGCGATGTTCGAGGATGAGGAGGATGGGGTGTTGTGGGAAGCACGGCCGATGGTCTTGGCTCGGAAAGCCAGTCGAGCGAGGCGACTCCAATGGTGGCTCTGGGTAGGCATTTTTCGTGGGGGGTGTAAGGCCCGAGTGTTTTTTGGTGCCCTTGAGCCGCACTACTTAGCCGTGCCAGTCGCACAACAAAGGGTTGACTACCATAGTTAGAATATTTTCTTAATTGTATGAGTGTGATTGGCACAAGGAATGGTGAGTGGACACAATTTGTGGATATGATATTTTTATTCATTAGTGATAGAGAGGAGTACAAGATTTAGTTCTATGTATAGAACTTTTGGAGTAGGTTCACGTTCCATGGCCGCTCAACATTGAGCTGACCGTCGCCTCAGATGTCAATGAGGTAGTAGGCGTTGTTGCCAAGGACTTGATCTATGGCGAATGGCCCCTCCCAAGGAGGAGAGAGCTTGTGCATGCCCTTCTTGTCCTGGATCAGTCGTAGGACGAGGTAGCCCTCCTAAAAGGTGCGAGTACGGACTCGGTGACTGTTCTAGCAGCGAAGTCCTTGCTGGTATATTGTGGTGCAAGAGCGAGCTAGGTCGCGTCCTTCGTCGAGCATGTCGATCCTGTTTTGGAGGGAGGCTTCATTGTCTTCCTCCGTGTAATGGATGACTCGAGGCGAGTCATGCTCGAAATGAGTCAGCATGACAACCTCAGCACCGTACACCATGAATAAGGGGGTGAACCCTGTGGATCGGTTGACATAGGTGTGAATGCCCCATAGAACGGAGGGGAGCTCTTCGACCTAGCATCCTAGCGTCCGCTCGAGGGGGACCTGCAGTCTCGGCTTGAGGCTATGAAGGACGCTCTAATTGGCACACTTAGCTTGGTTGTTCGACTCTGGGTGAGCAATTGATGCGAGGTCGAGTCGGATGTCGTGCTCCTCACAGAAATCAGCCATGGCGCCCTTGGCAAAGTTGTTGTCGTCTTCGGTGATAGTGTTGTGCGGGTAGCCGTACCGATAGATCAACTTGTGGAGGAATTTGGTGGAGGTCTTGCCATCGCACTTATTGATGGGCCTTGCCTCGACCCATTTTGTGAACTTGTCGACTGTGATCGGGAGGTGAGTGTAGCTTGATGGTGTGGTCTTGAATCGCCCCACCATGTTGATACCCCAAACAGCGAATGGCCATGTAATGAGGATGGTCTTGAGAGCCGAACCAGGGATGTGCGTCTGGTTGGCGTATTTTTGGCATCCAACGCAGCACTAGACGATGTCGATGGCGTCAGTGTGCGGTGAGCCAATAGAAGTCGTGGCACATGGCTTTGCTGACTAGCGACCTGGCACCAGCATGGTGGCCGCAGTCGCCAGCATGGATGTCCTGTAGGATCTTGTGACCCTCTTCTGGTTGTATGTAGTGTTGATACACGCCTATCACGATGTGTTTGTGGAGCTCTCTATTGATGATGACGAAGGACTTGCAACAGCGCACGATCATCTATGCTTCGCTCTCGTCCTTGGGCAGGACCTTGTGCTCGACGTAGGCGACGTAGGGCTCGGTCCAGTCGTTGGGTTTTGTGACCATGGCGACCAGAGCGGATTCGGGTTACAGTGGGATCCTGATGTCGATCTCCTTTGGAGGGGAGACTGATGGCTTATCGATGATGTCGAGGAAGACGCCTAGCGGTGGTGTTTGGCGAGCCAATCCGATGTGTGAGAGTGTGTCGGCCTCCTCATTCTTCCAGCGGTCGATCCACTCGACAGAGTTGCCAGCGAGATAGCCCCCAGCTGGTTCACCACTTGGCAGTATGATATCATGTTACTGGCGATTGTGTCGCAGGTGCCAGCGACTTATGCGGCAACGAGGTCGGAATTGCCATAACATTTTAGGCGATTGACATTCATCTCCTTAGCGGCTCACATACCATGCAGGAGAGCCTCGTACTCGACCATGTTGTTGGTGCAGGGCGTGAAGTTGAGATGCAGCACGTATCAGAGCTTGACGACCTTGGGGGTGAGGATTATTCTAGCCCCGGTGCCATCCGAGTTCTTGGATCCATTGAAGTGGAGGGATTAGTAGTGGAGATAGGGCAGCGACTCGGGTTATGGCGCTTCTTCCCAGTCGGCGAGGAAGTCAGCTAGGGCTTGCGACTTGATGGCCTTGCATGGCTCGTATTTGATGTTGTGGATGCCGATTTCGATGGCCCACTTAGCGACTCGCCTAGTCACGTCGTAATTGCGGATGATGTCCTACAGCGGGGTGGAGGAGACAACCATGATAGGATGCTCCTGGAAGTAGTGAGGGAGCCTCCGCTGGGCTCGCAAGACCGCATAGACCAATTTCTGGTACTACGGGTAGCGTTGCCTCAAATAGGTGAGTACCTTGCTGAGGTAGTAGACAGGGCGCTACACGGGGTGTCCTTGCCCTCTTCGGGTCGCTCGATGACCATCATGGTGCCGACGACTCGATTGGAGGCCGCGACATAGAAGAGCATTGTCTCATTGTCCATATGTGCGACGAGGATTGGTGCCGCGAGTAGCACCTCATTAAGCGTCTTAAGCGTGACGTCCGCCTCGTTGTCCCACGTGAATGTGGAGTTCTGGTGCATTAGTCGGTAGAGAGGCATTGCCTTCTCGCCGAGCGGGGGATGAAGCGACTAAGGGTCGTGCCTCACCCTGCGAGCTTCTGGACGTCACGTAGGCACTCGGGCTTCCTAAGTCGCGCGATGGTGTTGATCTTGGAGGGGTTTACCTCGATGCCACGTTTGGAGACCACGTACCCCAGCAGTTGGCCGGTGGGCACACCACATGTGCACTTCTCCGGATTGAGCTTGATTTGGTACTTCCGCAGATTCATGAAAGTTTTGGCCAGGTCAGTGAGTAGATCGCTTTGACGAGTCAATTTCACAACCATGTCGTCGATGTAGACATGGATGCTGCGGCCAATTTGGCTCGCTAGGCACTCATGCATGCACCGTTGGTAGGTCGCTCCGGCGTTCTTAAGGCCGATCGTCATCGCGGTATAGCAGAAGGCTCCGAACATCGTGATGAAGGTTGTTTTCTCCTTGTCCTTGATGGCCATTTTGATATGATTGTAGCTATAGTATACATCGAGGAAGCACAATGACTCGGACCCCATGGTCGAGTCGATGATCTGGTCGATGCGCGGGAGGACGAACCCCTCCTTTGGGTAGCCGTTGTTGAGGTTGGTATAGTTGATGAACATCCTACAGGAGTTGTTCTTCTTCAGAACCAGGACTAGGTTAGCCAGCCACTTGGAGTACTTGATGGGCCGAATGAATCCTGTGGCGAGTAGCTGCTGCACCTCTTCGGCGATTGCTCGATGGCGCTCTTCATTGAAGGGACGTAACGACTGCTTTACAGGTCGCGCTTTTTGGTCGGCTTTTAATTTGTGCTCAGTGAGTTCCCTCGGGACACCAGGCATGTCAGATGGCTTCCATGCGAATATATCACGATTCTCATGTAGGAACACGATGAGCATGCTTTCCTATGCGGGACTCATATTGGTTCCCACGGTGACCTTCTGGCTCTAGTCGCTTGGAACGAGATTGATAGTGCGGGTGTGCATGGAGGCCTCAAAGGTTGCTTGCGCGACGCTAGCCGAGGTGGGATTCTTCAGGATTGTCGAGTCGTCCTTGTCGATGTCACTCACGTATTTTGCAAGTTCATCCGCATGGTTTGTTTCCTCAGTGATGACAGCATCGGCGAGCTTGGCATTGTTGTCCTCACATTCCACGGACATATCGGGGTCACCGTGGATGGTGATGATTCCGCATGGCCCTGGGAGCTTCATCAATTTGTCCACGTAGTGGGGTGCCGCCATGAATTTGGCAAATGCTTGTTGCCCCAGGATGCAGTGGTACGGGCTACCAAACTTCACCAGCTCGAAGACGATTCACTCGGTGTGGAAATTGGCTGGTGTGCCGAAGCTGACTAGCAGCGTCACCTTGCCGATCGGATATGCCTTCCGACCGGGGACAATGTCGTGGAAGGTTGTCGTGGAAATGGCCACGACAGTCGCTGTAGTAGGCAGCGATTGATTGAATCGGGGGCGAGAGCTGGCGGCCATCTGCGGTGCGAGATGGGGGCGGATGCACATGGGTTTACCCAGGTTCGGCCCCCCAGAGGGTAAAGACCTACTCCTGCTTGATTAGATTATTGGAGAGCGAGTTAGAGGGGTGGCGAGCTCGGTGTCCAAGCAGCGAGTCGCTTGAAGGGGTGTATGATGGAACATGAGTCCTCAGGATACCCTAGGGAGGTTTATATATGAGGCACCTCGGTAGGGTTTACAAGTTACAACCGAACAGGATATGGATTCGGAGGCTTTGACCAAATCTGACTAGGCTTCCGGTACGCTTCTGGGCCTCCAGTCTCTAGTCGCTAGACCTTCTCCTTGGTCGCATTCCAGTCGCCGTCCTACAGGCCCATTCGTGAGACCTTTGGCCCAATCGGAACGTCCTGCTGGGCATACCCCATTCGGCATATCCCCACCAGTAGTCCCTGAGGCCATCGTTGATTCAGACATAGGTGGTCATTTGGCAGTCGGAGTAGGCAAGTCAAATTTGGACGCCCAGTCGAATCGGTGATGGACTCCACTGAAACCAAGGAAATTTTCCCCAGGCCCCCAGTCGCTGCTCCGGCGAATGGACAGGGTTAGTTGCCAGTGAGTGGAGTGGAGGAGTTGGACCGTCAACCTGGTCAAATTATCCGTTGGATATTCCAACGGTAACTTTGGGGTAATTACCGCAGGTAACGGCTACCCTGAATCTAGCGGGTAGCGCCCCCTTATAAGGGGAGTAACGAATTAGCCTTGCAGATCCTTCCCCGCGTTCTTCATTCTCGCGCATTCATTTCTCCTGTCTTCCTTCCACTCGATCCTTTCGCACCGAGCGACTCCACGTCCTCCCCAATGGCGCCTCCAAAAGGTTCATGGGGGGAAATCCAAGTGTACCACGGCCCAGCTCAAATCCTTCGAGGATGCTGGAATCCTCCACAAGGAGAACTGGCGGGTTCCTGCTCCCTCCGAGATCGAGCCCAAGCTGCGAGCCGGCGAGTTCATTTGCTTCCACAACCACCTAGTGAGGGGTTTGGGGTTCCCCACCTCACTCTTCTTTCGGCTCTTCTGTGCGTATTATGCAATCAATCCGTCGGATCTCGGTCCACACAGCATCGAGCAGCTAGCGATCTCCGTTGCCTTCTGCGAATGCTATCTCGGCTGCAGGCCGTATTTCCCGCTGTGGCTGGAGCTCTTCCACGACCGCATCGGGCGCGAGGCGTCCAACGGCTTGATGTTGGCGGCTGGCGGCATCACATTCCAATTGAAGCTGAAGGCTAACTTTGTCAAGCTCCTAGTGCCGAAGAAGGCCGCGAGCGAGTGGAAGAAGAGCTGGTTCTACGTGAAGGAATCCACTCCCTCCGGCGAAGTAGCGCTTCCCGACTTCGTCGCAGAAAGGAGTGAGCCTCGCCAGCTGGCGCCAAAGGAACTCCCTGAAGACCAGAGGATGCCCGTCACGGAGATGATGGACCAGATCTAGAGGTTGAAGGATCAGGGGTTGTCTTTGATCAACCTCTACAACTGTTCGCTCGGGCGGCGTATGGTTCCGCTAGCGGCTCGGACGCATTGGATGTATGAGTACAACGGGAAACACGATCCCTCCCAGACCAACAAAGAGTCGTGGGAGACCGAAGATTACAAGGCCGCCCTAAAGAAGATCACCGATGCGGAATTCACGTCCGCATTGGTCGGGCTCGCCCCGTACACTCCCGTGAAGAATGAAGCCCCCACAGTAAGTTTTCCTTCTAGTCGCAATCTCTGCAATGTAACTCGCAGTCGTGTCATTCGATACTCATTGGTGGTTGTTCTCAGTTGTTCCAAGTGTTGGAGGGTTAGCTCCCTCCGCTTGACGAAGAGGTCTCCCGGGAGCTCGAAGAGGCCTCCGAGGGAGATTCCTCCGAAAGCGACGAGGAGGAGGAGGTTCCTCCCCCAGCGCCTACGGCTCGCAAGACTCGCATGCAAAATCAGCACGAGTTCGAGGCGAGTCGCAGCCTTGATGAACATGAAGGGGGATGAGATCGTGTAAGAGCACACGTCTCGGCGCACGGCCACGCCGGCAAAGCCTGCGCGCTAATCGAAGTCGCTAGCGAAGAAGCTAGCGTCGCTGCCAAGGTCGGCGGTGGTGTTTGAGTCTGATGACGACTCCGATGACGATGACGCCCCCGATTCTTCGCACAAGATCCCGGAGGATGCGGTTCCAATGAAGGGATTGGGGAACAAGGACACCGAGGTGGATGTAGAAGTTCCTCTGGCGGTGATTGCGCCCAAGGCTTTGAGGGTGCCAAGCCAGGAGGCGGCTGAGGCCGCAGCGTCGAAATCGCCGCAACCTTCAAGAGCGGCCACGTCTTCGGAGCCGGAAATTCCGGCGACCGCGGCTTCGTCATCAAGGAAGCCCGCGGTGTCATGGGCTTCAGATGTCTTCGAGAGGGGTCTCACGCGCAAGCTGGGGCCGGAATTAGACAAGCCCGCCCACATCATCACTAGGCTGCGCGTTGTCCCAGTCGCCAAGTAAGCTTTGACTTCTCCATTCCAAGTTGCGCTCTGTTTTTGTGTTGTCCCTGTGTTGATTTTAGAGGTTTTGGCAGGTCTGGAGTCAAGAAGATTGGTCGCCCTTCAGTGGCGAAGATTCCGCCGGTCACCACCACGGGAGAGGGCGACCTCCCCAAGAAGAGGAAAACTGCTGAAGATGCGGTGACCGTGGAGGGCGCGAAGAGGCAGAAAGGCAGTGCCGATGATGTCGTGGCGATGGATAGCACAAAGGAGTGCGATCTCGCTACAGTCGTCGTAGAAGTGGTGGCGGCGCGGTCGGAGCTAGTCACAGTCGCTCCTTGGACGGAAGCGCCGGCTACGGTGACTAGTGCCCCGGCTAGAGCATCAGCAACGTTCCCACGCTTCATGGCGAGGGGGTTTCCAGGCGTGGCGTACAACCAGTCTCCCTAGAGCCCAGAGATCATTGATGAAGACGTTGGGTCTCGTCGTGGGCGCACCTCCTTCACGGTCCCGTCGACTGACGCCGGAGAGCTTTACAAGATGCTTGGCGCCGCCATTCAGGTACTTCCAGTCCCCGAGTGTCTAGCTGCTGAATTTCAGCGGCTAGGCACTGAGTTTCTTCTACTCTCCAGTCCCCGAGTTCCTAGTCGCTGAATTTCAGCGGCTAGGGACTGAATTTCTTCTACTCTCCAGTCCTCGAGTTCCTAGGCACTGAATTTCAGCGGCTAGGAACTGAATATTGTTTATGGTAAGTACTAAGTTTTGTTACTCTTGCAGGGTTTGCAGAGGGAGTCGATAGATCAACAGGTCGCAAAGGAGCGTCTGGAGCGGGATCTGCGCGTGATGCAGGAAGCAAACCGGCAACTCCAGGAGACTGTTGGTAAGTACTTGATTTGTTTTTCGGCTGTGAACTGCTGGTGTGCTGGCGTGTTGATGATTTATCTCTTTTCTTTTTAGATGGTCTTCCGGCTATGATTTCCAAGGCCCGTGGAGGGTACGTCCCAGTTGCCGAGCTGGACGCGGCGAATGGGCGAATCGCCTCGCTAATCCAGGAGTTGGAGGAGGCGAAAGAGGCCACAATTTCTTCTGAGGATCGACCGAATGCTGCAGTCACTGCGGCTGAAGAGGAGCGCAAGGCCACGGACTCGATCATCTTGGGGCTGCAGAACGATCACGCCACCCTGGAGAAGCATGTCACCGAGAACTGCCGCAAGTTTCTTGGTGAGTCTCTATTCTTTGCTTAACACGTTTGGCGAGTCCCCGAGTGGGGAAATCCATAGTGTCACTGACGTCTGATGTTGTAGCTGTGATAGGGCAAGGCAACCCGATGGTTCAGACCTTCAACGCCTCGCAGTGCGTGACTGCCGTGGTGAACGCGTCCACTGCCTCAGCATTGTGCGTCCAAGAAGTCCTTCAGGGGATGTCCCCCACCGAGGTTATTCCTGGGGAGCTTATGGAAGTGTGGCACTATCTGGAGGAGGTGCCTGGCATCATGGAGTGGATGGCATGCTCGGCTTTCAGGAGTGGGGCCACCACGGCATTGAGCCTGGGTCTTGCCCACTTCCTCGACGATTTCGACCTCGACGACGTCACCAGCGACTACCCTTCGGTGACTGGTATGGTGGAGATGTCGGAGGTGTTGAAGCTGACTGCCAAGGTCGCCCCTTTTGCTGATCAGGTGTTGGCGATGGGGGACCTCCTGCCATACCAGGAGACGGTATTGGCGCCTGGCGACCCCGAGCCGGAGCATCGCAACATGAAGTCAGAGCAACCCTTCCGGTCGGCGTTGTGAAGTCGTTGACGACCTACCCGACGAACCCATGGCAACCTTTCGTTCGTGTCAAGGGTGGTAGGGATGCTTCTTCATGAGGGCATGCAAAATAGATAGTATCGCTGGGCAGTTTGTAATATATGCCAAGTGGCGACTTTTGTAATATGAACAATATTTTGAGTAAGAGGAGTCAATCGACTCACAATGCGACCGTGATTGTGTGGTGTGTTTATTTTTGTTTGAGCGAGTCCCCGAGCGCGTCCGCCCTTTAATGGGGTATAACTCAATTGTATACATATGTATTTTCTTTTATGGTGTATTGTTTGTCCCTTGCGTCTCCTGAAGGGGTGAGTCCCTGAGCGCGAGTGGGTTTGTTTGTAGGTGAGTCCCCGAGTGTAGTACTTAGACGTTTTGGGCACGTGCCTGTTGCAAGTTGCGAATGCGTTGTTTGTAATGCGTCTCCTCCCCTGGCTCAGAGAGCCAGTCGCTAGGCGAGTCCAAGGCAGCTCTCTTACTTGGTGTGTTCTCGAGCTGCGTGAGGGCTCCATTTTTTCGGAGTCCCCGTGCGTGGTACTTAACCGTTTGAGTTGCTTTGCACGAGGATGGGAAGGACAGGTCGCTATGAGAAGCGTATACCGGTCGTCTTGGCCCGGTGGGCCAGTCGAGCTAGGCAACTCCGATAGTGGCTCTGGATTGGCGTATTCATGGACGTCCCAAGGCCCGAGTATTTTTGGTGCCATTGGGCCGCACTACTTAGCCGTGCCAGTCGCTCGCCCAAAGGTTGACTTCCGTGGGTAGCATATTGCTAATTGCACGAGTGCGAGTGGCACAAGGATATGGTGAGTAGACACAATTTTGTGAACCGAATGAATTTCATTATATATGCCAGCTGAGTACATGTTTCAGTTCTATGTATAGAACTTTCAGAGGAGGTTTACATTCCATGGCCTCCCAACCTCGAGCTGGCCGCCGCCTCTTATGTCGATGAGGTAATAGGCATCATTGCCGAGGACTCGCCCTATGGCAATGGCCCCTCCCATGGGGGGAGAGCTTGTGCATGCCCTTCTTGTCTTGAGCCAGTAGTAGGACCAGGTCGCCCTCCTAGAAGGTGCGAGTCCAGACACGGCAGCTATGGTAGCGGCAGAGTCCCTACTGGTAGATAGCTATGCGGGAGCGAGCCAGGTCACGTGCCTCGTCGACTTGGTGGATGCTGTCTTGGCGGGCGGTCTCGTTTGTCGCCTCGACGTAATTGGCGACTCAAGGTGAGTCATGCTCCAGGTCTGTTGGCATTACGGTTTCGGCGCCGTACACCATGAAGAAGGGTGTGAACTCGGTGGAGCGATTGACGGACGTGTGGATGCCCCATATGACGGAAGGGAGCTCTTCGACCCAACATCCTGGGGTGCGCTCGAGGGGCACCTGGAGTCGTGGCTTGAGCCCGTGGAGGGCGCTCTGGTTGGCGCGTTCTGCTTGGCCGTTCGACTCCGGGTGGGCGACTAAGGTGAGGTCGAGTCGTATGTCGTGCTCTTCGCAGAATTCCGCCATGGCCCCTTTGGCGAAGTTGGTGCCGTTGTCTATTATGATGTTGTGTGGGTAGCCGTACCAGTAGATGAGCTCGCGTAAGAACTTGGTGGCCGTCTTGCCGTTGCACTTTTTGATCGGCTTGGCCTCGACCCATTTGGTGAACTTGTCGACTGCGACCAGGAGGTGGGTGAAGCCGGATGGGGCCTTCTTGAACGGGCCTATCATGTCCATGCCCCATACAGCGAATGGCCATGTGATGGGGATGGTCTTGAGTGCCGAACCAGGGAGGTGTGCCTGGTTGGCGTACTTCTAGCACCCGACGCATCGTTGGATGATGTTGGTGGCATCGGCGTGTGCGGTGAGCCAGTAGAAGCCGTGCCGCATGGCCTTGGGGACCAGCGACTTGGCGCCGGCGTGATGGCCGCAGTCGCCGGCGTGAATGACCTGGAGGATCTTGCGGCCTTCTTCTGGCTATACGCAGCGCTGGAACACGTCAGTCACGCTGCGCTTGTGGAGCTCGCCGTTGATGATGACGAAGGATTTGCAGCGGCGCATGATCGTTCGCGCCTCTGTATCGTTGCTTGGGAGGATCTTGTGCTCGAGGAAGGAAACGTATGGTGTCGTCCAGTCGCTGGGCTCCACAACCATGGCGACTAGGGCCGGCTCTAGTTGTAGTGGTATCCCGACGTCGATCTCCTTCGGTGGGCAGACCGAAGGTTTGTGGATGATGCCGAAGAAGACGCCTGCTGGTGGCGTTTGTCGGGTCAACCCGATGCGGGAAAGGGTGTTTGCCTCCTCATTCTTGCGTCTGTCGATCCACTCGACAGAATAGCCGTCGAAGTGTCCTCCCAACTGGTCGACCGCTTGGCGGTACGTGATCATTGTTGGAGAGACGGCGTCGCATGTTCCGGCGACCTGGCCGGCGACTAGGTCAGAGTCGCCGTAGCACCATAGGCGGTTGATGTTCATTTCCTTGGCGGTCCGCATGCCGTGGAGGAGGGCCTCGTATTCTGTCATGTTGGTGCTGTAGGGCTTGAAGTTGAGGTGGAGCACGTATCGGAGCTTGTCCCCTTTGGGGGAGGTCAGTATGACCCTAGCCCCTGCGCCGTCAGCGTTCTTGGAGCCGTCGAAGTGTAGCGACCAGTAGTGGAGATATGGTAGCTTCTCCGGCTGTTGCGCTTCTTCCCAATCTGCGAGGAAATCAGCTAGGGCTTGTGATTTGATTGCATTGCGGGGTTCGTATTTGAAGTTGTGGATGCTGATTTCGATGGCCCACTTGGCGACTCGCCCAGTCGCCTCGCGATTGCATATTATGTCCTGTAGCGGTGCGGAAGAGACCACCGTGATTGGGTGCTCTTGGAAATAATGGGGGAGTCGTCGCTGAGCTTGGAATACCGCGTACACCAGTTTCTGGTACTGCGGCTAGCGCTGTCGTGAGTCCGTCAAGACTTTGCTGATGTAGTAGACGGGGCGCTGTATGGGGCGCTCCTTTTCCTCCTCTGGCCGCTCGACGACCATCACGGCACTGACGACTCGATTGGAGGCCACCATGTAGACGAGCATTGGCTCTTTGTCGATTGGGGCGGCAAGTAGTGGAGCCGCGAGTAGCACTTCTTTGAGTGCTTCGAGTGCATCGTCTGCCTCTGCGTCCCATTGGAACGTGGGGTCCTTGCACATCAGGCGATAGAGAGGCATGGCCTTCTCGCCTAGTCGGGGGATGAAGCGACTGAGAGCCACGACACGCCTGGCCAACTTCTGGACGTCGTGCAGGCACTTGGGTTTTCTGAGTCGCGCGATAGTGCCGATCTTGGTGGGGTTGGCTTCGATGCCTCGCTTGGAGACTACGTATCCCAGTAGTTGCCCGGTGGGGACGTCGAAGGTGCACTTTCCTAGGTTCAGCTTGATGTTGTACCTCTGCAGATTTGTGAAGGTTTCGGCCAGGTCAGCGAGCAGGTCATCCTGGCGGGTGGATTTTACCACCACGTCATCGATGTAGACGTGAATGTTGCGGCCAATTTGGCTCGCGAGGCACTCCTGCATGCACCTTTGGTATGTGGCGCCGGAGTTCTTGAGGCCGAACGTCATGGCCATGTAGCAGAAGGCGTCAAATGGCATGATGAACGTTGTCTTCTCCTCATCCTCGACCGCCATTTTGATTCGGTTGTAACCAGAGTAAGCGTCGAGGAAGCACAGTGACTCTGATCCCGTGGCCGAGTCGATGATCTGATCGATGCGCGGTAGGACAAACTCCTCCTTCGGGCAGGCGCTGTTGAGGTTGGTGTAGTCGATACACATTCTCCATGTGTTATTCTTTTTCAGGACTAGGACTGGGTTTGCCAGCCACTTGGAGTGTTTTATTGGCCGAATGAAGCCTACGGCCAACAAGCATTGCACTTCTTCGGCGATTGCTTGGTGGCGCTCTTCATTGAAGGGCCGCAGCGATTGCTTTACCGGTCGCACTTTGGGGTCGACGTGTAGTTTGTGCTCAGCGAGTTCCCTCGGGACACCTGGCATGTCAGAAGGTTACCATGAGAAGATGTCGCGGTTCTCACGGAGGAACTCGACGAGCACGCTTTCCTATGTGGGGCTCATATGCGCCCCAATGGTGACCATCCAGCTAGAGTCGCCCGGGACGAGCTCGACGGTGCGGGTATGTGTGGTTGCCTCGAACATGGAGTTCGCGGCGGTTGGCTTCTTCAGTATGGTGGGGTCGTCCTTGTTGATGTTGCCCGTGTATTTCGCGAGCTCCTCCGCGTGGTCAGTCTCCACGGTGATGACGGTGTCGACGAGCTCGACGCCTTTGTCCTTGCATTCCATGGCCATATCGGGGTCGCCGTGGACGGTGATGATGCCGCTCGGTCCTAGGAGCTTCATCATGTTGTATGCGTAGTGGGGGGTCGCCATAAATTTGGCAAACATTTGGTGTCCCAGGACGCAGTAATAGGGGCTACGGAAGTTCACCAGCTCGAACTCGATTCGCTCGGTGCGGTAGTTAGCTGGTCTGCCAAAGGTGACCGGTAATTTCACTTTTCCGATTGGGTATGCCTTCCGACCGGGGACAATGTCGTGGAAGGTTGTCAGGGTCGGATGGATTGCCGACTCCGGGAGCTGGAGCCTTTTGAACGTGTCCAGATACATGATGTTGATGGAGCTCCCGTCGTCCATCAGAGTCTTGGGCAGCCAGTAGTCGGCCACTTTGGGCCTGACCACCAGGGCGACTCGCCCTTGGTACTCGATCTTGGGAGCGTGGTCCTGGCAACTCCAGCTGATGCTCTGCTCGGACCGGTTGAGGAAGCATGGGATGTCGACCTGTGTCACCGCATTGACAGCAACTGCACGGGCGAGCACCTTCCTCTCGCGCTTGGTGCCGAGCCTGGTGAAGGTGTGTAGCGAACCGACGGTGTTGCCGAAGCCGCCGGCATTTCCGTTGTCCCGAGGTGGGTTGTTGTTGGGGTCCTCCCTTGCTCGCCTTTCCTTTTCGATCTCTTTGAGAGAGTGGTAGTCCGCGGTGGTGTGAGTGGCGGGTTTCCCCTCTCTGCTGTGGTAGACGCAGGGCTGGTTGAGCAGGGCGGCAGGGTCAAATTTCGGCCTCGCCGCGTTGTTGGCGCGGTAGTTTCCACTGTCGCGGTAATTTCCTCCGTTGCGGCGGTAGCTTTTGGGGTCGCGTTGGCCATAGCCGGCGTTGGCGACGAAGTCGACTCGCCCATTCGTGCGGCGCTTGCTGGTGATAGAGGTGTTGCTGTAGCGCATGTCGCGCTGTCGCTCGCTGTCATGGCCGCTGGTGTGGCTTCTTCCTCCCGACTCATCATTGAAGTCTTTGTTGGGGTCCTCCTCCGCGTAGCGCTTGGCGATCTCGAGGAGGCCGAGGATGTTGTCGAGCATCCGGTAGACCCGCTTGATCTTAGCGACCAGGGGTTCGTACCGGCACGCGTTCTTGAAACAATGTATCGTCGTGTCCGGGTGGATGCCGGAAGCATTGATCCACAGTTCTTGCCACCTTTGAATCCAGTGGCGGTTCGACTCGCGTTGTCCTTGGATGCACCACTCCAGGTCTCCGATGGTGGTGGCGCAGGTGTAGGAGCCCTCGAAGTGCCTGATGAAGGCATCCCGCATTTCCTCCCAGGAGTCGATGTTGTCAACAGGGAGGGTGTTTATCCATTGTCGGGTCGCTCCCTCCATCATCAGGGGAGGTAGCGAGCGGCGAGCAGGTCGGTGTGGCCGCCGATTCCCATCGCCATGAGGTATGTGTCCAGCCACACTGCTTGATCGTATGTTGGATTGTACTTTTCGATCTCTTTGGGCACCTTAAAGTTGGCAGGGTACTTTTCCCCTCTGATCATAGGCCCGAAGCACTGGGGGCCGACTCGGCTGAGCGAGCCCCTGGGTTCAGGGTCGCCGCGATTACTGAGGGTGTGCCTCAAGTCGTTGGGCTGGCGCACCCACCAGGCCTGGTTGTTGACGATGTGCATGCGGGTGTCGATGGGATGCCCGTTGGCAGCGACCGTGTTGTTCACCGATCGCAGTTCATTGGTGGAGAGTGTGGGGTTGGCAGCCCGCGGCTGGTTCGCCAGTGGTTGCGGTGGTGGGCAGGTCACGGCGTTGGTGATGGTGGGGTGGCCGCTTGAGGCTGCCCTTCTTGCTGAGGAGCAGGAATACATCTGACCCCATGGGTTGACTCCCGCGGCTTGTTGCTCGACGGCCCTGGCAAGTAGGGCCTTCGCGTACTGGATCTGCAGCATGCCGTCCCCCTGGACGTCGAGGGTGGCAACCGTGGCGTCAGCCGCGACAACGTTGTCCATCGGGGTGTAGTGTGGGAGTCCATTGGCGTCGCGGGCTTGTGGCGAGATGATGATCCGCGGCTGGTCCGATGGGGGCGCACGGCCAATGGGTGGTGGAGGGGCTCCGGTCGCTGGTGCGTCGGGTGGTGGTTAGTTGCTTCCGCCTGGTGGCACGTTCTCGCAGTACTCGCGCTCAGCCACGCGTGCAGGGTCGCTTTCGTCATTGAAGTTCAGGACGCGGCCCTGGATGTTGGAGTTTCGGCGGGTCCTGATGCGGTGCTGGTAATAGAGCGATAGCTCCCACGCCATTTCTCGCTCGAGGCGGTATTTCTCATGCTCGGCGAGCTCATTGCGTTGCGCTTCCACGAGTCATAGGCGGGCCTCCTCCACCTCTATGGTCGTGGCAGTCAGCGGGATCGGTGTGGAGAACGGATCTGGCGGGGCGGCCGTACTGCCCGCCATGTAGATCGCGTTAAAGTGATTGGATCTGGCGCGGAAGTCTTCGGGCGAATCCGAGCCGGAATCGGAATCGAAGATCCCGAGGATGGAGGAGTCCTCGAAATCATCAGGGTTGGAGACCCGCGTGATGGAGTCCTCTCGTGATGCCGTGGTGATAGATCTGTCGACCAAGGCAGGGGTCGCGGAGTCGGCATCGTCGTTTAGGGCCTCGTAGTTCGTGGCGGCGTTGGTCTCGGCCGTGTTGCTGGCGGCCGTCTTACTCGGTGACGAGGCTCCTTATGGAGCGGACCTGCTCCTCCGAGAGCAGATCGCGGTGCAGCTGCGACCCGCCAACGATCATCGTCGCCGCTGGGTCGACCGCGCCGGTGAAGCCGACGAAAAGGTTGATGGAGCCGACCGGCATCACCGCGTCGTGAGTGACCGGGCGTGAGACCGGGATGTAGCTGCTGGGCAGGATCTGTAAGATCCCACCGATGGTGATCATGCGGCTAGGGGAGAACGGCCGGTCGATCAGCGAATAGGGTCTCGCCGCAGAACTCAGGCCAATCCTGCTATGCCCCCACGGTGGGCGCCACTGTCGTGGAAATGGCCACGGCAGTCGCTGCAGTAGGCAGCAATTGATTGAATCGGGGGCGAGAGCTAGCGGCCATCTACAGTGCGAGATGGGGGCGGATGCACATGGGTTTACCAGGCTCAGCCCCCGGGAGGGTAAAGACCTACTCCTGCTAGATTAGATTATTGGAGAGCGAGTTACAGGGGTGGCGAGCTTGGCGTCCAAGCAGCGAGTCGCTTGAAGGGGTGTATGATGGAACGTGAGTCCTCAGGATACCCTAGGGAGGTTTATATATGAGGCACCTCGCTAGGGTTTACAAGTTACAACCGAACAGGATATGGATTCGGAGGCTTTGACCTAATCTGACTAGGCTTCCAGTACGCTTCTGGGCCTCCAGTCTCCAGTCGCTGGGCCTTCTCCTTGGTCGCATTCCAGTCGTTGTCCTACATGCCCATTCGTGAGACCTTTGGCCGAATCGGAACATCCTGCTGGGCGTACCCCATTCGGCATATCCCATCAGTAGGTTGTGAGGGTCGATTCGACCATCGACTGTGGGAGATGCAGTCTCCTGAAGGTGTCTAGGTATAGTATGTTGATGGAGCTCCCGCCATCCATCAATGTTTTGGGGAGCTAGTAATCAGTCACTTTGGGCTTGACGACAAGGGCGACTCGCCCTGGGTACTCGATCCTGGGTGCGTGATCTGTGCGACTCTAGGTGATGCTTTGCTCGGACCAATTGAGCCAGCGCGGGATGTCCACTTGTGTCACCGTGTTGATGGCGACGGCGCGGGAGAGCACCTTGTTCTCGTGCTTGGTGCCAAGCCTGGTGAATATGTGCAGCAAGTCGACTTTTTTTTGACCTGGTACTATGAGGCAATTGCCCCACACTTTGTTGCCGAACCGGCCGACATTATCGTTGTCTGTTGGCGGGTTGTTATTGGGGCATTCCCTTGCTCACCTTGCCTTCTCGATCTCCTTGAGAGAGTAGTAGTCGGTGGTGGTGTGAGTGGTGGGCTTCCCCTCCCTGCTGTGATAGACATAGGGTTGGTTGATCAGAGCCGCGGGGTCGAAATTCAGCCTCGTGGTGTTGTTGGCATGGAAGTTGCCTCTGTCATGGAGGAAGTTCTTGGGGTCGCGCTGCCCGTAGTTGGCATTGGCGACGAAGTCAACTCTCCCATCATCGTGGTGTTTGCCTATGAGGCGGGTGTTGCTGTAGTGTAGTTCGCGGTGTCTGCCGCTATCGTGGCCGCCCGTGTGGAAACTCCCACCTGACTCGTCGTCTGAGTCTTGGTTGGGGTCTTCCTCCACATAGCGCTTGGTGAACTCGAAGAGGTCAGGGATGTTGTCGAGCGTCTGGTAGACCGTCTTGATATTGGTGACCAGGGGTTCGTACCGACACGCATTCCTAAAGTAGTGGATCATCATGTCCGGGTGGATGCCAGAGGTGTTGATCCATAGGTCCTACAACCATTAGACCCAGTGGCGAGTCGACTCACACGGTCCCTGGGTGCAGCGTTCCAGGTCCTCGATGGTGGTGGCGCATGTGTAGGAGCCCTCAAAGTGCCTGACGAAAGCGTCTCATATATCTTCCCACGATTCAATGTTGTTCTCAGGGAGAGTGATGATCCATTGACGAGTCGCTCCCTCGAACATCAGGGCGAGGTAGCGAGCAGCGAGTTGATCCGTGTGACCCGCGATCCCCATCGCCATTAGGTATGTGTCGATCCACACCGCTGGATCGTACGTGGGTTCATACTTCTCGATGTCCTTTGGTGCTTTGAAGGTGGAGGGGCATTTCTCGCCCCGGATCATTGGTCTGAAGCACTGTGGGACGATTCAGCAGAGGGATACTCTGGGCTCGGGCTCATGGTAGCCGCGATTGGAGAGGGTGTTTCTCAGGTCGTGTTGCTGGCGAGCTCGCCAGGCTTGGTTATTTATGATGTGGGTTCGCACGTCGATCGGCTGACCATTGGCGGCGACCGTGTTGTGCACCGACTGCAGCTTGTTGGTGGAGTTGGCGGGATTTGCTACCCATGGTTGGAGCTGCTGGGGCTCGGGTGGGGGGCAGTTGACAGCATTGGCGACCGTGGGATGGCCGCTCGAGGCCACACAGATGTCGATCGAGCAAGAGTACATCCGCCCCCATGGGTCGATCCCCGCGACTTATTGCTCGACTGCCCTGGCGAGTAGGGCCTGAGCATACTTGACCTGTAGCGCGCACTCTCCCGTGAGGTTGAGGTTGGCGACTGCGGCCTGCCCCGCGATGACGTTGTCCATCAGGGTGGAGTAGAGTGGGATCCCGTTGGCGTCAAGCTCCTATGGCGCGATCAAGATCCGCGGTTGCTCCGGAGGAGGTGAGCAGCGGGGTGGTGGTGGAGCTCCATGCGCTGGTGCCCTAGGTGTCGTGCGACTACCACCCGGTGGTGCGTTGCGGTAGTGCTCGAGCTCGGCAATGTGTGCAGGGTCACGCTCGTCGTCAAAGTTCAGGGTGCACCCTTGAACAGAGGGGTTGAGGCGACTCTTGATGCAGTGCTAGTGGTAGAGCGATTGCTCCCGTGCCATTTGTTGCTCGAGGCGAAATCTATCGCGCTCGGCCTACTCCCTGACCTTTGCTGCCTCCATCTATTGGCGGTATTATTCGACCTCCGTCACTATTGCCATTGCTGGGAGGGGTGTGGTGAAGGGATACGGAGGCGCGCTGCTACCTACCATGTAGATGGAGTTGTAGCGATTGGATGTGGCTCGTGCCTCGTCGGGGGACTCCGATCCAGAATCGGAGTCGGAGATCTCAAGGATGGAGGGATCCCAAGGTTGGAGACTCGCATGATGGAGTCCTCGTGCGACACGGCAGTGATGGATCCGGTGTCCAAAGCACGGGCAACCGAGCCAGCATCGTCGCTCCTAGCCGCGTCCCAACCAGCCGCATCGCTGGCGGCTGAGTCGTATTCGGAGGCGAGGTGGGTGATGGAGTGGACCTTCTCCTTCGAGAGCAGATCACGTGGAGGCGATCCACCGATTATTGCCATTTCCGCCGAGTCGATGGTGTCTGTGAACCCGACGAACAGGTTGATGGTGTCGATTGGCATCACCGTGGCGTGAGTGACCGGGCGCGACACCGGTATGTAGCTGCTCGGCAAGATCTAGAGGAATCCACCGCTAGCAACCATGCGACCGATGGTAATCGGCCGGTCGATTGGAGTGTAGGGTCTCGCCGTAGATCTCAGGCTTGACTGGCCAAGCCCCACGGTGGGTGCCACTGTCGTGGGAATGACCACGGTAGTCGCTACCAGGGTTAGTGATTGATATGATTGGGGGCAAGAGCGAGTCGCCATCTGTGGAATGAGATTGGAACAAACACAAGGGTTTACCCAGGTTTGGCCCCCGTAGGGTAAAGACCTACTTTCGGCTAGATTGTATTATCGATGAGTGGATTACAAGATCGGCGAGATCGGCGGCTAGGCAGAGAGTCGCTCGGATGGGGTAGCTAATAGGACGTAAGTAAAATTAGAGCCCTTGGGAGGTTTATATAGTCACCTTGCTAGGGTTTATAGAATTCCAACCGAATCAGTCTAGGTTTCAGAGGATTTGACCTAATCCGACTAGGCCTAGCTAGGGGGATTGTTTGTTTGCGGCTCGAAAGTTCCTGGGCGAGTGCATCGCAGTACCCAAGTTGCCTGTAATTGCCGCTTTTCGTAAAGTTGGGCTGCCAACTACTGAGAGGGGCCATTTCGAGGCAAACTCATCTCACCCCTGCCAAATTCAAACATTTCGTTGAACTGCCCCGTGAAGTAGACGGTCGGGACCCACATGTCGGTCATCTGTCCGTGATGCGAGCGCCAACGTGGCAACCTCTTAGGAAAATCAATGAACTAAGTGGATTGGATGCGTTGACCAATTTCACAAATCCATTCCCTCCTTTCCTCTAGCACTGGCGGTGTCGAAATCCACCCTCCGGGCAGAACGATCCCTTCAGACATTTGACTTCCGGCGCCAAGTTGTTGCGCCTAGTTACTGCGCCCATTCACTGATCCCGAGCTCCAATGGCGCATGCCGTAGCCGCCGTTGCGAGGCTCTAGCCCGCCTCCACCGCCGACGAGCTGAGTAGCTCGGAGGATGGCTGATCCTACTACCAAGGAACACGAAGTTCTGGCTACATGCGGGTGAGATACCCTTCTCTTTGCTATTCGCACTAATTATAACTGCTAGTTGGCTACTGAACCTAAAATTGTTTGTTATCCCAACACTGACAAACATATTTTGTCCATAGTTTTCTGTCAAGTGGGATCTCCGCGGACCACCCTTACCTGGTTACGGTAGCCCTCTTCAGGTACGACTCTAAATCAGCAAGGGTGAAGGGCAAGTGGTATGGACACCATTGTATCATGATTGAAGAAGAACCTGCGCAGATCTACACTATCCCTGGTATGGTTGCTGCTCTACGTAATCATGATGAAATATGGCTGAAGCAGACTACAAAGTTTAGCTTCATGGATGAACGAGGCATCATGGTTCCTCTAACGTGTGACAGTCAGCTAATTGGGTTGATGAAAAGGTATGCTTCGGCTTGCCTGTTTGAGCTGAATTGTGATGTACTGGATGTGGAAGCTACTGCAACTAGGAGTCGCCCTTTTATTCTTGGACAGGGTGGTCGCTCGAACCCAATTAGCTCCTAGGGGTTCGCATATTTGTGCTGAATTGTAATTTTTGTTTTATTTACTCTGTAGATATTGGGTAGTTATGCAACAGTCCTATTTCTTTGACAGGAAGCACCGCAAGGTTAGAAACATGGCTGCCGGGTCAGTCATTTTGTTGCCGGAAGAAAATAAAAACAAGTGGAAAGATGATGTTGGACACGATTCTAGTGCTGATTGTCCCGACAATGCAGAGTACGTGAAGCTAAGAAAATTGGCACCGAGGAAGAGGAAGAAGGCAGGAAATGAAGAAGCCAGTGGACATGAAGGCTTGTCACCCAGGCGGGGCAAGAAGGCTGCTGGCAATGAAGATGCATAATAATGTGTTGAAGTTGAACCTATATATGTAATTTGGCTAAATTTTGGAGCTCTGTGTGTGGAACTTTGCGGGGCGAAACAATCTACCCACGTTCTCGGAGTAAAATGTACCCCGACATAGGGTTTGGAAACGCCTGAGTCAGTAGTTGAATCCGAAATTTTGATTGTGCCACTACTATCTGAAAACACGCAGCACCGGTTCCACGATTGCTTAGGGGCAGGAGGTCTCCAAATTCGATGGAATGTAAGTGGCACAGAAATAAATTATTTAAGCTGCTACACTCCACGAAGCAGCAACTTATTTCAGCTATTGCACAATGACATGGCAACCTAAATAGCAATGGAAACTGATAATGCCCAGATGATGAGGAAATCGGTACCACTTTATGGCCTAATCTTGAGCCCCTCTATCTCACCGCCTCCCTGCTCCTGCATCCCCTACATCTGGCGAAGCTCTCAGATCTCCAGTAACCGGGTGTACGTACTTCCGCTTTATAAATTGTGGTTGTGCCATTTCCATGTGGCACAATCCACGTAGATTACGTTTAAACAAACCACCAATGTCAGAATACCACCATGATTAGACAAAAGGAAGTAATGCAGGGTTAAGACAGATTAACGGGCGACCAATTGTTTTCTCCCAGGACTCCAGGACCACTAGTTCAGACCGCTAGGTCAACATGTACTACTATTACAACTTAAAAAAGCACAGAGCTCAAGCTAAATAGAACTAGTTATCACACATCTCCTTGGTCTTCCTAATCTTAGCCCGATGCGCATCCTCCTACGAGAGCAAGGATCGAATTGTCTGCTCCTTCCTTTTAGCATCTTCCTTGCACAGCTTCAATTTTTTCTCTGCATTTATTCTCATGCACTTGTCAATACTCGTAGTTGTGAACTGCAGGACTTTGGCCTGGTGAAGTTCATTCCTTGCTTGAGTCAGTTCTTGCTCTGCTTTAGCCTTCAAGGCCAACGCCACGTCCCTCTCCTTCTCGACTTTGCTAACCTTGTCTTGCACCCCCCTGAGATCTCGTTTAAGCTTGGTTGTGTCAACTTGGTCAAATAGCTTCATCTCAGCACTGCCAAGAAGTGAGCTAACTATGGATTCTTTCAACTCAACAGTCATATCCCATAGTTTGTCCAGCGTTTTCTGCATCGATTTGGGCCACTCTGGATCTACCCATTTGAGAACACTTCAACTTCTCCCTTGCATCATTGCACGATGTCCTTGACACCACAAAAACCTCCTGCCTGTATTTCGTCCTTGGAACGCTACAAATTTAGCAGGCACATATCCATGTTTACATAGCGGAGTTCTGTCTTCCTCCGCTAAACCATGATAGTCAGAGTCGTACAGTGTCTGGTTGGCCTAACACATCATATGTGCATGAGTAAACAGAGTAGATCTTGCTCAAAATAGATAATTTGCCACAGATGATAGAGATAGAGATGAGACGACTCACATCGAAATCACCGTCCTTGTCGTCACAACGTGTTTCCTCACCGTCTCCCCTTGAACCCATGGCGAGAGGGGGTTGGGGACTTTGGTGGCTATGGGGGAGATAGCTGGAGGCACCATCGGCTTTCGGCTACGGCAGGATGGAAGAGAAGTGGGGAAAGTGGCTTTGAGGGGAAGGAAGAGAAGTATGGGGAGGAAGAGAAGTAAAGGGGGAATGACACTGGCATATAGCCCACGGAACTCGTGAGTCATGACACTTGCAAAATGGGAGCGCCGAGTGTTGCTAGTTTGTCCAGAGCAAGCGGGCAGTAAGCATGGCCAATCATGTCGCAGAACACCCTACTCGCGGATCGCTCTTACGAAGACCATCCCAATCGTCCAAGCACCCCGATCGAACGGTATGTAACAATCGTCATGCAGAACAATTGTGTTAGGGCGTGCCTTCTAGAAGACTCGGTCTAACGACCACCATTGGGGGCTCAGGTTAGGGCTCTCCTAAGGTTAGGATCCATGTGGTTTATGAAAAGAACACACATTTCAATGACACTGGTGGATCCATATGTGGTTAGTGAAAACAACAGACATGCAATGAACTCTGGTGGATCCATATGTGGTTTGTGAAAAGAACACACATGTAATGACTCTAGTTGTGGTTAATGAAAAGAACACACATGTAATGACACTAGGGGATCCATATGTGGTTAATGAAAAGAACACACATGCAATGACATTGGTGGATCCATATGTGGTTTGTGAAAAGAACACACATGCAATGACACTGGTGGATCCATATGTGGTTTGTGAAAAGAACACACATGAAATGACACTAGTAGATGCATATGTGGTCTATGAAAAGAACATACATGCAATGACTCTGGTGAACCCTTGTGTGGTTTGTGAAGAGAACACACATCCAGTGACTCTAGCTATGGTTAATGAAAAGAACACACATGCAATGAACTCTAGTGGATCCATATGTGGTCTGTGAAAAAAACAGACATGCAATGACACTGGTGGATCCATATGTGTTTAATGAAAAGAACAGACATGCAATGAACTTTGGTGGATCCATATTTGGTCTATGAAAAGAACACACATGCAATGACACTGGTTGTGGTTCATGAAAAGAACACACATGCAATGACTCTAGCTATTGTTAATGAAAAGAACACACATTTCAATGACATTGGTGGATCCATATGTGGTTTGTGAAAAGAACACACATGCACTGACTCTAGTGGATCCATATATGGTTTGTGAAAAAAGCACAAATCTAGTGACTCTAGCTATGGTTTATGAAAAGAACACACATGCAATGACACTGGTGGATCCATATGTGGTTTGTGAAAAGAACACACATGAAATGACACTGGTGGATCCAAATGTGGTTTGTGAAAAGAACACACATGCAATGACACTGGTGGATCCATATGTGGTTTGTGAAAATAACACACATGAAATGACTCTAGATGTCGTTAATGAAAAGAATAGACATGCAACGACACTGGTGGATCCATATGTGGTTTGTGAAAAGAACACACATGCAATGACTCTAGTTGTGGTTTATTAAAAGAACACGCATGCAATAACACTGGTGAGTCCATGTGGTTTGTGAAGAGAACACACATCCAGTGACTCTAGCTGTGATTTATTAAAAGAACACACATGCAATGAACTCTGGTGGATCCATATGTGGTTTATGAGAAGAACACACATGCAATGACACTGGTGGATCCATATGTAGTTTGTGAAAAGAACAAACATGCAATCAACTCTGGTGGATCCATATGTGGTCTATGAAAAGAATAGACATGCAATGACACTGGTTGTCATTAATGAAAAGAACACACATGCAATGACACTGGGGATCCATATGTGGTTAATGAAAAGAACAGACATGCAATGATACTAGTGGATCCATATGTGGTTTGTTAAAAGAACACACATGCAATGACTCTAGTTGTGGTTAATTAAAAGAACACACATGCAATGACACTGGAGGATCCATGTGGTTTGTGAAAAGAACAGACATGCAGTGACTCTAGCTGAGGTTAATGAAAAGAACACACATGCAATGACACTGGCAGATCCATATGTGGTTTGTGAAAAGAACACACATGCAATGAATTCTGGTGGATCCATATGTGGTGTATGAAAAGAACAGACATGCAATGACACTAGTTGTGGTTAATGAAAAGAACACACATGCAATGACACTAGGGGATCCATATGTGGTTAATGAAAAGAACACACATGCAATGACTCTAGATGTGGTTAATGAAAAGAACACACATGCAATGACACTGGTGGATCCATGTGGTTTCTGAAAAGAGCAGACATGCAATGACTCTAGCCGTGGTTAATGAAAAGAACACACATGCAAAGACACGGGTGGATTCATATGTGGTTTGTGAAAAGAACTGGTGTCTACGCACGCTTCTATTCTTGTAGACAATGTTGGGCCTCCAAGTGCAGAGGTTTGTAGAATAGCAGAAAATTTCTCTTAAGTGGATCACCTAAGGTTTATCGAACTCAGGGAAGTGGTCAAAGGTATCCCTCTCACGCAACCCTGCAATCAAGATACAAGAAGTCTCTTGTGTCCCCAACACACCCAATACACTTGTCAGGTGTATAGGTGCACTAGTCCGGTGAAGAGATAGTGAAATACAAGTAATATGGATGATTTTATGTAGTAATTGCAATATAAAATAAGAGTGGCAGTAAGCAAACATGTAACATGACTGATTCTAAACGGTGTTTCAATGCTTAGAAACAAGGCCTAGGGATCATACTTTCACCAGTGGACATCTCTCATATAAATATCTTCTCTTCATTATGCTACCCTAAACTACTCTCCGGTTGGACGATGTAGGGCTGTTACAACACACTTTAAAGTTCGCATTCCCCATCTAGATAACCCCTCACTGTCACCTTGTGCGCTAGATGGTCCCAACAAACACCACAATATCATAGAGACATCCAACTCAAATTATACTCGTGATAAGTATTTCTGTAACCTTATCCTAAGTGCCACACGGTGTGCACACTGTCAACTTCACACACGTGGGGATAAGTAGAGATTAATTAAAGCACTTGAGTAGCAGAATAGATCTATAGATTACAAAGCTCATGATCTCAATAAGATCACGCATAGAGAGAGAGATGAACACATAGCTACCGGTAGAGCCCTTAGCCTCGAGAGAGAACTACTCCCTCCTCATCATGGGAGTCAGCAACGGCGATGGAGATGGCGGTGGAGTCGATGGAGATGGCTCTGGGGGCACTTCCCCATCCTGGCAGGGTGCCAGAACAGAGACTTTTGTGCCCTGAATCTCCTCTTCGGTGGCGGCAGCGCTACGGAACTTTTTGTGGAATTCTGATCTTGTTCTTAGGGTTTTCATCTCAGGGGAATATATAGGCGAAGGGGCAAGGTCGGTGGAGGCCCGAGGGGCCCACACCACCTGGTGGCGCGCCTGGGGGTACCTGCGCCACCATAGGGTGTGGCCACCTCAGTGCCCTCCTCCGTCTCTGCTTTGGACTCTGTCTTGTGTCAGGAAAAATAGGAAATTTGGCTTTTGTTTCGTCCAATTCCGAGAATATTTCCTTACTAGCTTTTCTGAAACCAAAAACAGTAGAAAATAGGCAACTAGCACTGCGGCATCTTGTTAATAGGTTAGTTCTATAAAATGTATAAAAATACCTCAAAGTGTAAACAAAACATAAGAAAGTTGATACAAAACAAGCATGGAGCATCAAAAATTATACATACGTTTATGACATATCAAGCATCCCCAAGCTTAACTCCTGCTCGTCGTCGAGTAGGTAAGTGATAAAAAGAATAATTTTTGAGCTGACATGCACCATCACAGTCTTGATCAATGTATTGTAAAACATTGATAGCTAGGATCATAGTATTCTAACATAAACATGAAAGATATAGTTCTAACAATAAGACAAAGCAACTAAGTTGCAACATAAAAAGGTACAAACAAAATATCATGAATAACAATGCATTGAAAGATGTTTGTTTGTTTCACATATAGAAAACATAATAAGAGTGGTATTCAGCTTGTCCCTCATGGTATAGCAAAACATAAATGCATAGTACACCTTCAAAGTTCATAAGGGTGACTAGATACAAATAATTTAAGAACAAGCAATATCAAAGTTATGAATCAATCAATAAGTTTTGGGACAATGCACATTGAACTAAGAATGACAACTATGCTCTCTCAATTGGTGCATAAAGATAGAAGATGGAGACTCAACATAAAAGTAAAAAACAAAGGCCCTTCAAAGAAGGAAGCAGGGATTTCAAGTTTCATAAAGAGCTTCCAAAAATTATGGTACTTATTAGCTTTCAGCTCTCATTGCCCCTATCATAAGCATCTTAAGGTGATTAAGGTTAAAGTGACACAAATATGAGGATATGCTTGACAAGTTATAAGTTGAAAATCGCATGCCCCTTGCTTACGAGTACCGAACCTCATGCTACTCAACTTTAGTCACAAGTAAGTTCTTGTCATTGTAAGTACATGTGTATCATGGAGAACCGCCAACGAGGCAACAGACAATGTCCCAAAACTTATTGATAGTATCCCATATCAAAATTACAAGGCAACAGACAATGAGTATCTTAGTGATCTTTTTATTTGCTATTTGCATAGGTTTTTATTGAGGATGCTTCATAGAATACTCATTATGGTTATGCTGCAAGTTTCCACCATGATTAGGCATGGCTTAGGCTAGCTGACCAAGCGTTTCTCTAACACACATACAAACTCCATGAGCTTACAAGCTCCCTTTTTATTTCACACCACCAGGATAACAAAAGAACATGATATCAACTAAATAATAAGTGCAATGTTGAAAGCATTTCTCATGGTAACATAGTTCTGCTAATTCACAACTTATAAAGTGCAAGCATATAAGCAACATAGATGGACACAATGGTCCAGGTTTATTAAGTGCAAGAAAATAAAGTGTTCCATCAAGTTCGTGAGAGCTTTAATCACTAATTTTCACATAACAAAAGTTTAATTTGGAAGATAGATAAAAACATGAATATACTTGGAATGGTGTAACACACCATGCATAGGAATTTATAGTGGACTCTTTGGAATAACTTGGTTTTCTTGGAGGTTGGACGCATGAGTAGAACTCATACTTGGTACAGGTGGAGGTTAGCAAAAGACAGGGAGCGACCACCTAAGAGAGCAATAATATCCATAATCATGCAAAGCGACAAAACATTATTAATTAAAGCATAAAGTGATATTGCAAGTCAAAAACTAAATGATCATAGAGGCTATGGTGACTGGTTCATAGTCTTAACATGGTGTAAGCATGTGCCAAGTCAACCCAAATAAAGCATCAAAGGAGAATACCACAACATTATGCTTTTGTATGCTTAAACAACGCATGATTCTTTCAAGGCACATTAAGCAATCTCAATTGTTTGAACAAGTCATTCTACAATAATAATCACTAAGCATATGGTCAAAGCAACATCTAGCATGACATGATAAAGTCTAAGTCACAGTCAAAACAAGCTTCCTTTTGTACCACTATAAGCATGAAACTTCCTACTCTTTTCCAACACCAATCGACTTATTTGAAACAAATCTCAAAGATAATAATCAATAAAGACCAGAGAGCATGTCTCACACATCTACAAATAAGAACTAAAAAGTTCTAAGACAAAATAATAAGAAAACTAAATCTAAACATAGTTCTAGCAAAGGAGAACACTCACAGAACAATAAGAATGAAAACTAGAGTGTTCTAGGCAATGAATAACGGGGTATGTCTCTCTCCAAAAGAAGTGTGTTGGGATCCAACCAACTTATTGCGGAAAAGAAAGCAAAAGAAAACTAAAAACAAAGATGCTCCAAGAACAACACATAGTGCATAGGGTAATAAAAATAAAGTGTCTTGAAAGAAGACCTGAGATTATTGATGAAGAAGGGGATGCCTTGGGCATCCCCAAGATTTGACGCTTGTACTTCTTGAATATTTCTTGGGGTGACACGGGTGGCATCCCTAAGCTTGAGATTTTGTCCATACTTCATCTCATCACATCATTCTCTCCCTACGCTTGAAAACTTCCTTCATACAAAACTTCACACAATCTTCATTAGCAACATTAGTGTATTCAAAATAATAATCCTTTGGGTTCAGTTTCAACTCAAGTAAATCATCCATTAAAACATAACCTACTGTAGCAATTTATTTTAAAAGCTCAAGTGATCCAAGAGAACTCAAAAAGAAACCGATTAAGAGGCAAATGCAAATAATGGCAGAAATCTGTCAAAACAGGCTAGCAAGTAAAGACCGATTTTTTTGAAAATATTCTGTTGCTCAAATCGAAAAGTGAAAAACTAACTAAAGTTGGGTAATAACTTGGGGCATAAGCACAAAAAATTACAGCTCAATCCGACATACTGAGATGTTTTCACGATTTTTTACAGTGACGCAGAGAAATCTATTTCGGGACAGCAACTTCCCCATATCTTACTTCCCTCTCATTAGAGGTTATTCTTAGCACAAAAATCAAAACAAAAAGGATAATGAGAGGTTATTACTGAGGCAATAACTTCCAAGACACAACAAAACAAAAATAAACTGAAAGTAAAAATATAATGGGTTGTCTCCCAAAAGCTCTTTCTTTATAGCCATTAAGAAGGCATGATAATTTTGATGATGCTCACATAAGAAATATGAATTTGGAGTAAAAGAGAGCATCAAGAAGCAAATATGGAACAAATTAAGTCTAACCCACTTCCTATGAAAAATAATCTTGTAAAGAAACAAGTCATGAAAGCACAAAGCAACAAGCATAGGAAAGCAAAACAAGTGCAACTTCAAAATTTTCAACATAAAGAGGGGAAACTTAATATTGTCGAGATACATAAAACCATGTTTCCCTCTCTCATAATAACTTTTAGTAGCATCATGAATAAAATTAACAATATAAATATCACATAAAACATTCTTATCATGATCCACATGCATAAAATAATTATTACTCTCCATATAAGCATAGTCATTCTTATTAATCGTAGTGGGAGCAAATTCAACAAAATAGCTATCATTATTATTCTCATCACCATAATCATAAAATATAGGAGGCATATTGTAATCATAATTAATTTTCTCCTCCATAGTAGGTGGACTAAAAATATCATATTCATCATTGTAATCATCATATATTGGAGGTATAGTATCATCAAAGTAAATTGTCTCCTCCGTGCTTGGGGGACTAAAAACATCACGCTCGTCAAAATCCCCAAGCTTAGACTTTTCCATAGCATTAGCAATAATGGTGTTCAAAGAATTCATACTAATAACATTGCTATTAGCATGCAAATAAAATTCCATAGGTTTTTTAATTTTCTCTTTAAATACTTCATGTCCGAACTCAACATAAATACTATAAAGCTCTCTAATTTATTTTTGTTGTTTTCCATTAAGCCTAACTAGTGAAAATAAAAACAAGAAACAAAAAGATATAATTGCAGAATCTAAAGGAAATAACTTCGAGCACTCACACACCAGCAACAGTACTAGAAGATAGCTTAGTGGCAAGAGGATGTGAGTACCTTTTACCGTACCTCCTCGGCAACGGCACTAGAAAATAAGCTTGATGTCTACGCACACTTCTATTCTTGTAGACAGTGTTGGGCCTCCAAGTGTAGAGGTTTGTAGAACAGTAGCAAGTTTCCCTTAAGTGGATCACTGAAGGTTTATCGAACTTAGGGAGGAAGTGGTCAAAGGTATCCCTCTCAAGCAACCCTGCAATCAAGATAAAAGAAGTCTCTTGTGTCCCCAACACACCCAATACACTTGGCAGGTGTATAGGTGCACTAGTTCGGTGAAGAGATAGTGAAATACAAGTAATATGGATGGTAATTGCAATCTGAAATAACAGTGGCAGTAAGCAAACATGTAACAGGACTAATTGTAAATGGTGTTTCAATGCTTAGAAACAAGGCCTAGGGATCATACTTTTACCAGTGGACATCTCTCATATAAATATCTTCTCTTCATTATGCTACCCTGAACTACTCACCGGTTAGACGATGTAGGGC
Organism: Avena sativa; assembly: GCA_916181665.1. Classification (NCBI taxonomy): domain Eukaryota; kingdom Viridiplantae; phylum Streptophyta; class Magnoliopsida; order Poales; family Poaceae; genus Avena; species Avena sativa. Next base: position 376,193,280 of record OV702289.1, on the reverse strand, counting down.
TATTACAGCACACCTTAAAGTTCGCATTCCCCATCTAGATAACCCCTCACTGTCACCTTGCGCGCTAGATGGTCCCAACAAACACCACAATATCATAGAGACATCCAACTCAAATTATACCCATGATAAGTATTTCTGTAACCTTATCCTAAGTGCCACACGGTGTGCACACTGTCAACTTCACACACGTGGGGATAAGTAGAGTTAATTAAAGCACTTGAGTAGCAGAATAGATCTATAGATTACAAAGCTCATGATCTCAATAAGATCACACATAGAGAGAGAGATGAACACATAGCTACCGGTAGATCCCTTAGCCTCGAGAGAGAACTACTCCCTCCTCATCATGGGAGTCAGCAACGGCGATGAAGATGGCGGTGGAGTTGATGGAGATGGCTTTGGGGGCACTTCCCCGTCCCGGCAGGGTGCCGGGATAGAGACTTCTGTCCCTCGAATCTCCTCTTCGGTGGCGGCGGTGCTACGGAACTTTTCATGGAATTCTAATATTGTTCTTAGGGTTTTCATCTTGAGGGGAATATATAGCCGAAGGGGCAAGGTCGGTGGAGGCCCGAGGGGCCCACACCACCTGGTGGCGTGCTTGGGGGGTACCTGTGCCACCATAGGGTGTGCCCCCCTTGATGCCCTCCTCCATCACTTCTTTGGACTCCGTCTTGTGTCGAGAAAAATAGGAACTTCAGCTTTTGTTTCGTCCAATTCTGAGAATATTTCCTTACTAGCTTTTCTGAAACCAAAAACAGCAGAAAACAGACAACTAGCACTGTGGCATCTTGTTAACAGGTTAGTTCCAGAAAATGTATAAAAATACCTCAAAGTGTAAACAAAACATAAGAAAGTTCATACAAAACAAGCATGGAGCATCAAAAATTATAGATACGTTTATCACGTATCAAGAACACACATGCAATGAACTCTGGTGGATCCATATGTGGTCTATGAAAATAACAGACATGCAATGACACTAGTTGTGGTTAATGAAAAGAACACACATACAATGACACTAGGGGATCCATATGTGGTTAATGAAAAGAACACACATGCAATGACTTTAGTGGATCCATATGTGGTTTGTGAAAAGAACACACATATAGTGACTCTAGCTCTGGTTTATTAAAAGAGCACACATGCAATGAACTCTGGTGGATCCATATGTGGTTTACGAAAAGAACACACATGCAATGACACTGGTGGACCCATATGTGGTTTGTGAAAAGAACACACATGAAATGACACTAGTGGATCCATATGTGGTTTGTGAAAAGAACACACATGCAATGACAATGGTGGATCCATATGTGGTTTGTGAAAAGAACACACATGAAATGACTCTAGCTGTGGTTAATGAAAAGAACACACATGCAATGACACTAGTGGATCCATATGTGGTTTGTGAAAAGAACACACATGCAATGACTCTACCTGTGGTTTTGATACGTTGCTAACGTATCTATAATTTTTGATGTTCCATGCTAGGTTTTTATCTACTTTCTTATGTTTTGTCCACACTTTGGAGTGATTTTTATACACTTTCTTCGACTAACCCTATTAACAAGATGCCATAGTGCTAGCTGCCTGTTTTCTGCTGTTTTTGGTTCCAGGAAAGTCAGAAAATGAATATTCTCGGAATTGGAAGGGACAAAAGCCAAGGTCAGTATTTCACCGAGGGGGACACGGAGCCAGAATATGAGACGGAGAGGGGCCAGAGGGCCGCCACACCACCTGGCCGCGCGGCCAGGCCTGGCCCGCTCCAAGGGGTGGTGTGGCCGCCTAGGGTACCCCCTCGGCCTCCCTTTTCGCCTATAAGATGCCTCCGATACATAAACCCTAAGCACTCGATCAAAATTCCACGAAAGAGTCTGTAGCCGCTGTCATCTCCATCCCTAGATCGGGAGGGATCTGAAGCTCTTCCCGGCACCCTGCCGGAGGGGAGAATTCACCCTGGAGGACTTCTTCATCACCATGCAAGCCTCCGGTGTGATGCGTGAGTAGTTCATCCTTGGACTACGGGTCCATGTAGTGGCTAGATGGTTGGTTCTTCTCCTTTGTGCTACCATGTTTAGATCTTGTGAGCTCTGTTCATGATCAAGATCATCTATTTGTAATCCTACATGTTGTGTTTGCGGGGATCCGATGGATATTAAGATGCTATTTCAGATTGATTATTGATTCTATCATATCTTTGTTATTTGTGATCTTGCATGCTCTCCGTTGTTAGTAGATATCTTGGCCGAGTAGATGCTAGCAACTCCAAGAGGGAGTATTTATGCTCAGCATAAATCGCCATCACCAGTCATTAAGTAAGGGTCGATGAAATTGGGGGGTTTCTGTTGAAGATCTCAGTTCTTTCACGCATATGGAGTCAGTCCATCCCGAGCATCACAAGCTTCCGGAACCTTTTCCTTCACACAGTGATGAGGTAGTTGGGTTCATGCCTCTAGTAATCTGGGGAAGTCGCAGAAATCTCTAAGGTACTAGATGTGCTGTTGGTACTAGGGAGAAAACATCAATCCTTTGTTCATAGAACAATCGTATTGTTTACTTTACACGCAATGCATAATGCAATTATCTGTTGCTTGCAACTTAATACTAGAGGGGGTTCGGATGATAACCTGAAGGTGGATTATTAGTCATAGATGCAGTTGGATTACGGTCTATGTATAATGTTGTAATGCCCAATCAAATATCATAGGAGTAAAGATGATTATTACATGCATGTATGCTTTCTCGATGTTTGTCAATTGCCCCGCTGTAATTTTTTCACCCAACATGTCATCTATCTTAAGGAGAACCACCACTAGTGAACTATGGACCCCGGTCCTTTCTTTTACCAATCTACAATTGTTTACTGTTTTGTGTTTACTTTCTGCAAGCTTTTACTTTCTTCCACAGAATACGTTTAATCCTTTGTTTTCAGCAAAACCGGTGAGATTGACAACCTCACTGTAAGTTGGGGGCAAAGTTCTATGGTTCTGTTGTGCAGGACTCCGAGTTGGCAACAACACCTGGGAGGTGTTTCCTTACTCCTACTGGTTCGATAACCTTGGTTTCATAACTGAGGGAAAACTTGCTGCTGTGCTCATCATACCTTCTGAAGGGAATATGCCCGAGAGGTAATAATAAAGTGGTTATTATCTTATTCCATGTTTATGATAAATGTTTATTTTGCATGCTATAATTGTATTAATTGGAAAAGTTAATACATGTGTGTTTAATAAACAAAATAAAAAGTTCCTAGTACTGCCTCTCATATAAACTAGCTTGTTGATTAACAAGATGATCAAGGTTTCCTGATCATGGACATTGGATGTTGTTAATAACGAGGTCACAACATTGGTGGAATGATGTGATGAACATTCATCCGAAGTATAGCATTACGATCAGAGTCATTATGTTTATATTGCTATAACATCATACGAAGTAATCTTAGTCCTTAGACCATGAGATCATGTTAATTGCTAACACCGAAAGAGTATCTTGATAACATCAAACGTCACACCGTAACAGGGTGACTATAAAGGTGGGTTCAGTGCTACGAAGGTGTTATGTTGAGGCTCAAGGATCAAGAGTGGGATTTGTACATCCCGATGACGGATAGATATACTCTGGGCCCTCTCGGTGATATCATATTGAAATAGCTTGCAAGCAAGTGATGTGATCACTAGAATGTTATATCACGGGAACGAGAAAAGAGTGCATGTCGGTAACGAGATCAAACTAGGTATTTGGATGCCAATGATCGAATCTCAGACATGTAATATATCGCGAGACAAATGGATTTAGTTACGATGTTAAAGGTTCACACGGTCACAAGAGTCATCGTTGAATATGTGGGAGTCAGTACGGATCTCCAGGTCCCGCTGCTGATTATTGATTGGAGAGGGGTCTCGATCATGTCTGCATTATTCGCGAACCGTAGGATGACACAATTAAGGGATACCGACACCATTTGGAGAAAATATGTTTCAGATAAAGATTTAAGAAAGCGCTGGAATTATTTCAATAGACACCGAAACTATCTCGGGTGAAATTGCTGAAATTGGTTCTACATGTAATATTGAAATGTTGCAGGGGGTTTTATGTGAATGTTTGTTAATTAAAGTAATTAGTGAAATTCTGAATAAAATTAATAAAAGAGTTTTATTAATGAGAGAGCATTAAATTTGGATAAATTTAATGCATTTAAAGTGGAGACTTTAAAAGAGAATGTGAAGGGGCATTTTAATGTGGAGGGGGTTACCACCACATGAATGGGGGAGGTGAAGGGACACCCTCCCCTCCTCCTATAAAAGGCCCCCCTCTCACTCCTTCTTCCTCACACCTCCTCGTGAAGGATATCTCTCCACCTCTAGTATTATTTCCCCATGGTCTCGGATTAGCGAGATACATGTTCCCGGTGGCTTTATCTGTAAAGGAGTTGCTGCTTCCGCTGCTTTGCTGGAGCGAGGGATGGAGGTTGTCGAGGTACCGGACGTGTGTGCGATCACGGATGCACCACTGCTTTGCGGTGCTGGACATGGTGGTGCTGGACTTGCTGGAGCTGGATCTAAAGGACGTGCTGGAGCCGGACCTGGTGGACTTCATCACGATCTTGAGATCGGTAAGTGTACGACTACATCATCCACGAGTCCCAACTTGTTAACAAAACTCATTGTATTCGAGGGTGAGTTCTCCATGGATGTATATCCACTCGTTGCTCTGTATCTAGTAGATAGATCTTGGCGTATAGTTCACATCGTAGGAAATTTTTTGTTTTCTATGCTGCGAACCCAATAGTGGTATCAGAGCCTGATCTATGCGTAGGTGCTTTGCACGGGTAGTACACATATGTTTATATGTAGGTGATGATGATCATGTTATTGTATCTTCTATGTATTTTGGATATTGGTGGCATAGTGGGATGAAGAGGCCCGGACCAACCTTACATGTCATCGTACATGAGACTGGTTCCACGATTGACATGCAACTAGTTTTGCATAAGTGGCTGGCGGGTGTCTGTCTCTCCTACTATAGTCAATATCTTATTTACAACGAGTTGCTAATAACTTGGTTATCCTCGTTGTGGTTTCATGTTCGTAGGTAAGACCGGTTCTATCTTCGAAAGCCCTAAGCCACGTAAAACAATTGCAATTGATAAATTAGAGGCGTCTAGTTTAGATCGTTGCTGGGCTAGTGTCATGATATGGTAATGTTGTAAGTTGATGTATAGTTGATACTCTTACAACACACCTAACGTGTAATTCCATAGACCTTGGCCTTACACAAAAAGGAATGATAAAGATCATACCATGATGCATATGATAGAGATCTAATGCATGGACCATATCATCTCAATTTACACATTAGATGTTTGCATCTTATATTGCTAGTTTGGCATTTTAGTAGCATTTTAAGATGATCCCTCATTTAGATATCAAGATAAAAATGTGTTCTTCCTTAAGTATGCACCGTTCTATGGATCGTGTTTCGAGACATCACGTGATGATCGCGTGTACTCGACTCTACGCTTTCATACAACGGGTGTAAGACAGTTTTACACACGCGAGTACTAAGGTTCTTACTTGGCGAGCCTAGCATGTACAGACATGGCCTCGGAACACAGATCGAAAAGTTAAGCATGAGTCATATAGTTGATATGATGGCCATATTGATGCTCGCCTTTGAAGCTACACCGACTCACGTGATGATCGGACTTGGTGTAGTGGATTTGGTTCATGTAATCACCAAAAAGGCATGAGGGATGTCGTTTTTGATTGGGAGTTCATTTCTAATTTGGATTAGTCGAACTCAATTTGTCATAAACTAAATCAAAGTGAATTTGCTTAATTTGTTGTAGTCATTGGCATCTGTTTACTACCTTACGCTTAGTTTTAATTGAGATAATAGAACTATATAATTCTGGATATTTACTTTACGCACTGGTATCGTATTGTTTTGAATGTCAATTTAAAGTTTAAAAGTCCTATTGCAAACTTTCAACAAACTCTATTTACTCCATGAAGTTTAATAAGTAGTATTAAATCAAGAGTAAGAATTCCAATGTTAGTATTTAAAGTATCATGTTTGCATCCATGATTATTGATATTCAAAAGTTGTTTTAATATCAAGATTATCTAGGAGCTGGAAAATTGTTTCAGAAACCATCATGTGTGGAAGATATTGTGATATCTGAACAATGTTTTTGGTTGCATTATGATAGAGTATAATTTAGCAAAATACATGTTCTCATATTGTATGAGAATTTGTGAAGGATGGAGATGCTAAGCATCCGAATCTCCCAAAAAGGTTTCGGGAACTAAAATTATACTCGTCATTCTTCCTTATAGGCTATAGTAGCTTGATCATGAAAGTTGTCATGATAAGGATGAATAGAAGATGTAAGTAAAATGTTTACTACACTAATAGATTACTAAAGAATGTTTTTTTTGAAAGAATACCAAACATTTGATGATGGTGATCCACTTCAAAGTGCAAGTCCAAAGGTATTAGTATTTGACTATATACGCTTTGTACTATGTGTCATGTGAATGACACCACTATTGATGTTGATAGATTCTTTTAAAAGGAAAAGGAATTGCTGAAAGAGAATCTATAAAATATTTGGCAGAAAAGAAAAAGTTGGAAATGTCCAGATTAGGTATATAGAAGATATACATGTTATGGTTGTATTCCTTGCTTGTTAAACAATGTGGTTCTTAGGTATTGGATGCCGAATTGGTTGGTATGAAGTGTCATACAGGACAACGCAATTCATGAACTGCAATGGCCTAAGTAACTAGCAAGAGAATAAGTGATGATGTTCATCGAAAACAAATAAAGTGTTATTGTGTTTTTTCATTGTCATCAAACCTAGCCTTCAAGATTTGTTTAAATAATTGTTATTTTGTTCCGCTATTATGAGAACAATGGTTGTTCAAATAATTACCGTATTCCATAAAGGATGGATGAACTTTTACAAGTCTAGTGGGAGAAATCACATCCATAAAACATTATTGCTAAAATGCCGCAAGACAAATGATTAAAAGATCACTTATGAAGTGACATCGCTGTTTTAAATTATATTGGAAAGAAAACATGAAGAAACTCCATGTTGATGGATTTTTGGAGTCTTTGATTTTGATCAATTGACGCATGTGAGACTTTCCTCGAGATAATTGAAACTCCGTCCATAGGCCAAAGAGGAACAGATGACTAGCTTATTGGAAATTGTACATGCTGATGTGCATAGTCCATTATGTGTAGCCATATGCGATGGATCTTTTTTGATGAGGACATCCCTACAATTACACCTACCCCAATGACTACTGAAGATGCTACAACTGTTGCAAGAAAGGATCTGTCCAATGAGATTAGAATTGGACCTATTACAAGAGCTCGTGATAAGCTACTGGAACAACAGGTGAATTTACTCCTAAACGAATCTGGTACTTTGATTGATGAGAACTTTATACTGCCTAAGTCTATGCATTTATGTATGATCAGGTTCATTGGAGAAACAAGCATGGCGCGAGGAGGAGAGGGGCTACAAGAGAAGCCCAACATGATGATCGCCCAAGGATGCGCGAGGGAGGAGCGGGAGGAAGGCGCAAGAGAAGATCATCAAGACGAAGGCAAAAAAATCTGCCACGACCGGAGTGTCCGGCCAGATCCACCCGGACTGTCCGGCCTGGTCGAGAGGCAAACTGGCGTGGATATTCAGTATGCCAGTTCAGACACTATAGGGATGCCACCCGGAAACTTCAAAGTTTCCGGCCAGACCAGACTGTCCGGCACACTTCACCCGGAGTGTCCGGCCTGACCAGACTGTCCGGCTGAATTCGACCGGAGTGTCCGCCCGCTGACCGAATCTGGTCCGAGTCGGTATGTATCAGTTTGAGTCGTTTGCGTTTAGTTTCGGTTTCTGGTCGCTCCAGCCGCCCTTATAAGCTATGGGACGACCTCTAGTTAGGGTTTAGACCACGTTAAAATATTTTGGAGTTGTTTCTTTCATAGAACCTCTAGAATTACCCTGTGTTCGAATAAACCAACTATAATTGAGTGTGATCTGTTGTTCCATTGGGAATTAGTAGATTGCATACTACCGTTCGTGGTCACGACTGCGTGCGCAAGAGCGTGGTGTTGTGAATATCCTACAAGGTTCGAGAGCTGTTGCATTGGCATCAGGGATCAAGCGGGAGAGTTCATAGCTACAGGCTAGTTATCTATCATCCACCATTATCACCGCCATCCGCTTACTGAGAAGATCGGGCCACCCCATATCATCTTGGTATCATATTTCCAGTGTTGCCTCGGTAAGCATCCACAAATCCATCCATAGATTAGAGAGTGTTTTCGTCCTATACAGAAAAAGCCTTCCAAAAAGATTTGCCATAGACTAGATTGCATCGTTTTCAAGTTTTAGTTGCTGATTGTATCTTCTCGTAGATCCGATCTGCAGGTTTTCTTCGTAGGAGTCTAGTTTCCGTTTGTGTCTAGGTTTAGGGTTTGATCTTGTTTTCCGCTGTTCCCACCATTACCGTTTCCGCAAGTGTTTAATCGTTTTTCCGAGTCCACATAGCGTACCTTTGTTTGCACACCATAGACACAACCTATCTACAGCATCTGTGCCTAGGAACGTACCCACGAGACTAGTTGCTTTGCTCCGACAGGCTGCTCATTAGGTTTTTGAAGTGCAAAAATTTTCGACAGGCAAAACCGGACTATCCGGCCAAATCACACCGGACTATCTGGCCCGACCGGAGTCTCCGGCGCATATCAACCGGACTATCTGGCCCAGTTCTGTTATAAGTTGCTGTGCTCGTTTGCATTGAGTAATATAGTTGAAAAAAATCAAAAAAAAAGAGAGAAAAGAAAAGAGAATCAGTATTAAAAAAAGAGAAAAGAGCTACAAGAATAACAAAAAAGAGATATAGAAGTGTGCAATTTGGGAGGTCTTGTTGTGTATAACACTAGTAGATTGAGCAATCTTGTGCCTGTTCTATTTGAGCTATTACTAGCGTCTCTCCTGTGCATTGCAATATTCCTGTTCATAAATTACTTTTCCACGTTTATCTCCACCATGTGTGTTTCTTGGGTTTTTGTACGATCAACAGTAGGACTTGTTTGCGGTGTAGTTAGGGTACCACACCTATATCTCCACCTTAAATAACCTGTGTGCCCTGCGATCGTTCTCTATACCTTTGATATTCACTTCAATTTGATTTTTGCACTAACCTACTAATCATGTCTTCTAGTGATAATGATGTTGTGTTGCAGAAAAAGAAGGATGAGGAGCTTGTTAACTGGCGTGAATATGAGGCTTTGAAATCCCACTTGACATGGGTGTTTACTAACACGACAGATGCCATTGACAAGAATCTCCAAGATATGAATATGAGATTGGATCAGCATGTTGGGATAGTTGATACTATCCAAACGCAAGTGGCTACGCTCAATGTCAATGTCACCACTTTGCAGCAGTCCATTGAGGGTTTGACAGCCGCCTTGCATAGAAGGGAAGATCCTCAACATGATGATGCCTTTGATGATTTCGATGAGGGTAGCGTTGTTGATGCTGCTCCACATGTTGGCAGGGGACGTGTTATTCCCCCTGTCCATGCACCTGCTCATGGTCGTGGGTTTGCCCATCTTGGGCGTGGTCCACGTGTGCCCAACCAAGATGTTGATGACGGTTTGGGCAAGCCAAAATTCTCGATTCCTAAGTTTGATGGTTCCATTGATCCTGAAGACTACCTCACCTGGGAATTGAAGATTGAGAAACTCTGGCGCTTATTTGACTATCTAGAAGATAAGAAGGTCAAGCTTGCAGCATCTGAATTTGATGGTTATGCTTTGCGTTGGTGGGATGCTCTGGTGCAACATAGGAGGGAGGACAATGAACTTCCTGTGATGGATTGGCGCGATATGAAGCAAATCATGAAGGCACGTTTCGTACCAACCAACTACTTGCAATCAGTTTTTGATAAATTGACGCAATTGAAGCAAGGCACCATGACAGTTGATGAGTACTACATGGAGATGGAGATGCTTATGCAGCGTGCTCGAGTTTGTGAGTCCAATGAGATGAGCATGCAGCGATTCCTAAACAATCTGAAGTTACCAATCAAGAGCATTGTTCGTCATCACAAGTATGCTAGAGAGGCCGAACCCCAGTTGGCAAAAGAGGCGAAGTCATGCGCTCGTTTTCCATCCTCCAGCAGATTTTCGGCAGACCTACTCCTCCTACAGCCGCGCCACCAGCTGCTGCTCCATTTACACCATCGGCCAAACCAGCAAGTACACCTTCGTTTGGTTCTAATGCTCGGAAACCCGCTGCTCCTGCTGCTAGCTCGGGTTCCAACATGTCTACTGCACATACTCGTGATGTGGTGTGCCATACTTGTGGAGGTAGAGGTCACTACAAGAAAGATTGTCCAAACAGCAAGGTTATGTTTGTTAATGAACAAGGTGAAGTAGAAAGTGGAGATGAAGCTTCTTATGATGATATTGATGACGGCGAGGAAGGTGCTGATGCATATGCTGAGCGTGCACCCACTATTGTCGTATCTTCACGTGTACTTAGTGTGCAACCGGTTGAGGAATCCCAGCGTTGCAACTTGTTCCAAACAAAAGCTCTAGTTGGACCAAACAAAGCTTGCAAGGTAATTATTGATGGAGGTAGCTGCAGAAATCTGGCAAGTAAGGAACTATGTGCCAAACTGAATTTGACATACTTACCTCATCCCAAGCCATACTACATACAATGGTTGAGCAACAATGGTGAGATGAAGGTAAATCATATGGTACGTGTGAATTTTCAAATAGGGCCATACAAAGATTCTACTGATTTTGATGTGGTTCCTATGACTGTTTGTCACCTATTATTGGGTCGGCCTTGGCTCTATGATCGCCATGTGCAACACAATGGCCGAGCCAATACATATCACTTGGAATTCAAAGGAAAGAAGATTACTATGCAGCCAATGACACCACAAGAAATTGTGAATGATTCTCGCCAGAAGATAGAGGTGAACTTGAAGGAAGATACTACCACTCGACGAGACTGTGTAACAGCTGTTCCTGATGTAATTGAGCCTAAATTGAGTGATATAACGAAAAGTGAGAGAGTGCCTGGTTTATTGATACTAGCCACCAAGGAGGATATGAGAGAGTTTCATGAGGATCCTACAGCCATGCCACTTGTGCTCATGTATAAGGGCGAGGTATTGGTTTCTAACGACATGACCCCTATTTCTCTTGGTGTCTCTTCTGTTTTGCAGGATTTTGGGGATGTGTTTCCAGAAGACATACCCGCAGGTTTGCCCCCATTGCATGGTATAGAACATCAAGTGGACCTGATTCCTGGCGCAACACTTCCCAACCGTGCACCTTACAGGACTAATCCCGAAGAAACTAAGGAAATTCAGAAGCAAGTACAAGCGTTACTGGATAAAGGGTACATTCGTGTCTCTCTTAGCCCTTGTGTTGTTCCTGTTATTTTAGTTCCTAAGAAAGATGGTACATGGCGCATGTGTGTTGATTGTAGAGCGATTAATAACATCACTATTCGATATCGTCATCCTATTCCACGCTTAGAGGATATGCTAGCTGAATTGAGTGGTGTTGCTGTTTTCTCTAAAATTGACTTGCATAGTGGTTATCATCAAATTAGGATGAAGAAGGGGATGAATGGAAAACTGCTTTCAAAACTAAATTCGGTTTGTATGAGTGGTTAGTTATGCCGTTTGGTCTTACTAATGCACCTAGTACTTTCATGCGTTTGATGAATCATGTTTTGAGAGAGGTTATTGGTCATTTCGTGGTTGTTTACTTTGATAATATACTCATATACAGCCACACCGAATCTAAACATTGCACTCATATTAGACAAGTTTTGCAAGTGTTACGTGATAATAAACGGTATACTAATCTTGAGAAGTGTACATTTGCAAAAGATAAGGTCATATTCCTAGGATTTGTTGTTTCTAAGCATGGAGTAGAGGTAGATCAATCTAAAATTGAATCAATTCAGAATTGGCCTACTCCAATGAATGTTAGTCAAGTGCGTAGTTTCCACGGTCTCGCTGGTTTCTATAGGCGCTTTGTGAAAGATTTTAGCACCATTGCTGCACCATTAAATGATTTGACAAAGAAAGGTGTTCCTTTTGTATGGGGCACGGCTCAAGACATTGCATTTGATACATTAAAACGTTTGCTTACTTCTGCACCATTACTTGCATTACCTGATTTTTCGAAGCAATTTGAAGTTGAATGTGATGCTAGTGGTATAGGTATAGGTGGCATTTTGATGCAAGAGGGTCGGCCTATAGCTTATTTTTCTGAGAAATTGACTGGTGCTCGTTTGAATTATTCTATCTATGATAAAGAATTATATGCACTTGTTATAGTACTTGAGGTTTGGCAACATTATTTGTGGCCAAAAGAATTCATCATACATTCTGATCATGAAGCATTAAAATACTTGAAAGCTCAATCAAACTTGCATAGAAGATTAGCTAAATGGGTTGAGTTCATTGAGTCTTTTCCTTACATCATTAACTATAAGAAGGGAAAAGAGAACGTTGTTGTTGATGCTCTATCTAGGAAGAACATGCTATTAACCAATCTTGATGTTAACATTCCTGGATTAGAAGCTATTTGTGCAATTTATGCAACTGACCATGATTTTGCTGAACCATATCGTTTGTGTGCTCTTAGAAACACATGGGATAAGTATCATATACATGATGGATATTTGTTTCGAGCTAACAAACTATGTATTCCAGAATCATCGTTGCGTTTGTTCTTAGTGCAGGAATCACATGCTGGTGGTTTGATGGGTCACTTTGGGCGTGAGAAGACGTTGCTTATGCTTGCTGATCACTTTTATTGGCCCAAGATGAGGCGTGATGTGTACAGATTTGTGAGCCGATGTATTACATGCCACAAGTCGAAATCTAAGCTGAAGCCTCACGGTTTGTATACACCTCTCTCTGCACCGACTACTCCATGGGAAGACATTAGTATGGATTTTGTGCTAGGTCTACCTAAAACTCAGAGAGATCATGATTCTATATTTGTGGTAGTGGATAGGTTCTCTAAGATGGCTCATTTTATTGCCTGCCACAAAAGCGATGATGCGTCGCATGTTGCTAACCTGTTTTTCAGGGACATCGTGAGATTACATGGAGTACCAAAGACGATTGTTTCTGACCGTGATGTGAAGTTCATGAGCTACTTTTGGAAGACCTTATGGGGAAAGCTAGGAACGAAGTTGCTGTTCAGTACTACATGTCATCCCCAAACAGATGGTCAAACGGAGGTGGTGAATCAAACATTGTCACAGCTACTAAGGACCATGATTAAAAAGAATCTGTGGGAGTGGGAAGAGTGTTTGCCACATGTTGAGTTTGCTTACAACAGGGTTGTGCATTCAACTACTCAGCTTTGTCCTTTTGAGGTGGTGTATGGTTTCAAGCCATTGACGCCACTTGATATGTTGCCTCTGCCATTACATGAGAGAGTTGATATGGAGGCATCAAAACGTGCTGATTATGTGAAGAAAATACATGAGAAGACTCGAGAGGCTATTGAGAAGAAAGGCAAGAACATTGCTGCTGCAAGGAATCAAGCAAGGAAAGAAGTGTTGTTCGAGCCTGGAGATATGGTTTGGGTGCATTTACGCAACGATAGGTTCCCACTACTTCGAAAGTCAAAATTGAAGCCACGTGGTGCTGGTCCTTACAAGGTGTTAGCCAAGATTAATCATAATGCCTACTCGGTTGATATACCTATTGAGGAGTTTGGTGGAGTTAGCAATAACTTCAACGTTGCTGATTTGTCACCATATGCGGGAGAAGACCTTGGAGCGTCGAGGTCGACGCCTTTTCAAGGGGGGGAGATGATGAGGACATCCCTACAATTACACCTACCCCAATGACTACTGAAGATGCTACAACTATTGCAAGAAAGGATCAGTCCAAACAGATTAGAATTGGACCTATTACAAGAGCTCGTGCTAAGCTACTGGAACAACAGGTGAATTTACTCCTAAAAAATCTGGTACTTTGATTGATGAGAACTTTATACTGCCTAAGTCTATGCATTTATATATGATCAGGTTCGTTGGAGAAACAAGCATGGTGCGAGGAGGAGAGGGGCTACAAGAGAAGCCCAACATGATGATCGCCCAAGGATGCGCGAGGGAGGAGCGGGAGGAAGGCGCAAGAGAAGATCATCAAGACGAAGGCAAAAAAATCTGCCACGACCGGAGTGTTCGGCCAGATCCACCTGGACTGTCCGGCCTGGTCGAGAGGCAAACTGGCATGGACATTCAGTATGCCAGTTCGGACACTACATGGACGCCACCCGGAAACTTCAAAGTTTCTGGCCAGACCGGACTGTCCGGCACACTTCACCCGGGGTGTCTGGCCTGACCGGACTGTCCGGCCGAATTCAACCGGAGTGTCCGCCCGCCGACCGAATCTGGTCCGAGTCGGTTTGTATCAATTTGAGTCGTTTGCGTTTAGTTTCGGTTTCTGGTCGCTCCAGCCGCCCTTATAAGCTATGGGACGACCTCTAGTTAGGGTTTAGACCATGTTAAAATATTTTGGAGTTGTTTCTTTCATAGAACCTCTGGAATTACCCTGTGTTTGAATATACCAACTATAATTGAGTGTGATCTGTTGTTCCATTGGGAATTAGTAGATTGCATACTACCGTTCGTGGTCACGGCTGCATGCGCAAGAGCGTGGTGTTGTGAATATCCTACAAGGTTCGAGAGTTGTTGCATTGGCATCAGGGATCGAGCGGGAGAGTTCATAGCTACAGGCTAGTTATCTATCATCCACCATTATCACCGCCATCCGCTTACTGAGAAGATCGGGCCACCCCATATCATTTTTCCTTCATATGCTTTCTCCGAAAATTTGAGTGAATATATCTGTATATTTACTTAATAAGGAAGAAGTATGAAACATTTGAAAATTGTTCAAAGACTTTCAAGATGAAGTGGAAAATCATTGTAACAAGAAAATAAAGAGTTTATGATTCGATCCTAAAGGAAGATATTTGAGTTACATGTTTAGCAAAACACTTAATATTTGAGGAATTGTTCCATGATATGTGTTTCCCGATAAACCATAGGAGTATGGCATATTCGAGAGATGAAATCAAACCATGTTTGACATGGTAAGATCAAAGGTGTCATTTATAAAACTGCCATTATGTTTTAAGGATTGAAGCTTTAGAGACTACCGCTTTTACACAGAAAAGAGCACCATCGTGATCCGTTGAAATGACAACATATAAGTTATGGTTTGGGATAAAACCCGAATTGTCTTTTCTTAAATTTTGGTATGCTATGCATAAGTAAAATGTTTACAACCAAAGTCAGATAAGCACGTCTTTGTAGGTTATCCCAAAGAATTTGTTGGGAATTTCTCCATAACACCGAGGACAAAAGAGTTTGTTACTTGGAACGTCAAGTTTCTTGAGAGGGAGTTTTTCGTGAAAAGTTAAGTAGGAGGACAATAGAACTTTGATAAGGTTGTTTAACCTTAGCTATATATGCTAAGTAGAGCAGCGCCGGAAAGTGTCCCGGTGGCGGCCACAATGCTCATGGCTCTCGTGATTACAAAGGTTGTGATCTCGGAGATTAGAGTTCCTATTGAACCGTGTGGGTCGGTGAGAATCAAATAGTGTGATTTGATAAGCAAGTCTTTATTGTTTTGACAATGATGAACCGACTACATGCAAAGAAGCGATGATGGGCCCTGACTCCATAAAATGACTAGAAGTCATAGAATCCGTGATAGTATCCATACACGAGAAATCAAGTTTCTAAACTTGGAAGACCCTCCGGAAAGGCGTGAAGCCTATCGGTCGTGTTTGGATCTATAAAGAAATAGACATGGATGTTTAACATCTATGAAATAGTCGACATGTCGGAAAGAAGTTTACGGCAATGTTCAAGGAGTTGACAATGACAAGATTTGATCTTTCATAGCGATATTTAGTCTTGACGGATTAACGTAGCAACCACTACATATAATTTGGTATATGGTAGTTGAATAAACAAAACAAGGTTCTTCTAATAGAATGGTTACCTAGGACGTGTACATGACACAGTTCGAAGGGTTTTGTTAATTCAAAGGATGCTAAAACGGCATGCAAACTTCAATAGTTGAAGTGAGCATAGCGGAGTTGGAATCTTCGCCATGATTAAAAATGTTAAAGGAGTTTAATTTCATAGGAGATGATGAAGATGCTTGCATTTGCAAGAAATTAAGTGGGAGCGCTGAGACAAATTTCCAATACATTATGCAGAGTACATATTGTTGATTGGAAATGATGTATCTTTTATTGACACAAGTTAAGAATTTCATTAAAATAGGATTTCGATGAAAGACTTGGGCAAAACTGGAATATTTGGCATCAAGGTCTATATGGATAGATTGAGGCGCTAATATGGTTATGCCAGACGTACATATATGAGATATTGAAAGGGTTCTATATGGAAACAACAAGAAAGGTTCTTGCTGCATGGAAATGATTGTATCAAGATTCAAGTGTTTCAACACTTGGTGAGTAAAATCACATGAATATTTTGATCAATTATACCATGATATGTATATATCCAAATATGTCCTATGCTCATGAGCACATACCAGAATGATTCATAAGATGATCATTGGATGATAGTAAAGATATTCTTATGAGCTTTGGAAGAACTAAGAATATATCATGTATAAGTGACAAATAGTTAAAGGTAGTTCATTGTAAAGTGTTACATTGATACTAGTTTTGTCACAAGATACAAATTAAATTTATCTCAATTTAGACTATGGGTGGCACAATGTAATGGAAAGGATGTTCCATGATGGATTTGGATAAGTTCCAAAGTTGAAACATTGTGACGGATACTACAACAAAAGGCTATGTATATGACTGCTATAGTGGCAGCAAAGGAGGGCATTTGTGTTAAGTAGTTTGTTATCAAACTAGGTGTGGTTCAAAGTGGGCTAATACTATCAAGATATATTGTATGACAATAATATCAACATATTTTAACCCGAACGAACTAAAGGTCTCACCAAAGGACCAAAATTTATACAATGCCATCTCATTTGAGAATGAGTGATGCATAGAGACGCAAAGACATTCAAATACACACGGACCTGAAACTGTCAGATCCGGAGATTATGTTAACCACTAGCAATCACGTATATGCAACACCAGAAAGCCATAGGTGTTCAATACGCAAAGTTTTTCAAACTAGATTATTGACTCTAGTGCAAGTGGGAGACTGAAGGGAATATGCCCGAGAGGCAATAATAAAGTAGTTATTATCTTATTCCATGTTTATGATAAATGTTTATTTTGCATGCTATAATTGTATTAATTGGAAACGTTAATGCATGTGTGTTTAATAAACAAAATACAAAGTTCCTAGTATTGCCTCTCATATAAACTAGCTTGTTGATTAACAAGATGATCAAGTTTTCTTGATCATGGACATTGGATGTTGTTAATAACGAGGTCACAACATTGGTGGAATGATGTGATGAACATTCATCCGAAGTATAGCATTACGATCAGAGTCATTATGTTTATATTGCTATAACATCATACGAAGTAATCTTAGTCCTTAGACCATGAGATCATGTTAATTGCTAACACCGGAAGAGTATCTTGATAACATCAAACGTCACACCGTAACAGGGTGACTATAAAGGTGGCTTCAGTGCTACGAAGGTGTTATGTTGAGGCTCATGGATCAAGAGTGGGATTTGTACATCCCGATGACGGATAGATATACTCTGGGCCCTCTCGGTGATATCACATTGAAATAGCTTGCAAGCAAGTGATGTGATCACTAGAATGTTATATCACAGGAACGAGAAAAGAGTGCATGTCAGTAACGAGATCAAACTAGGTATTTGGATGCCAATGATCGAATCTCGGACATGTAATATATCGCGAGACAAAGGGATTTAGTTACGGCGTTAAAGGTTCACACGATCACAAGAGTCATCGTTGAATATGTGGGAGTCAGTACGGATCTCCAGGTCCCGTTGCTGATTATTGATTGGAGAGGGGTCTCGATCATGTCTTCATTATTCGCGAACCGTAGGGTGACACACTTAAGGGATACCGACACCATTTGGAGCAAATATGTTTCAGATAAAGATTTAAGAAAGCGCTGGAATTATTTCAATAGACACCAAAACTGTTTCGGGTGAAATTGCTGAAATTGGTTCTGCATGTAATATTGAAATGTTGCAGGGGTTTTTATGTGAATGTTTGTTAATTAAAGTAATTAACAAAATTCTGAATAAAATTAATAAAAGAGTTTTATTAATGAGAGAGCATTAAATTTGGAGAAATTTAATGCATTTAAAGTGGAGACTTTAAAAGAGAATGTGAAGGGGCATTTTAATGTGGAGGGGGTTACCACCACATGAATGGGGGAGGTGAAGGGACACCCTCCCCTCCTCCTATAAAAGGCCCCCCTCTCACTCCTTCTTCCTCACACCTCCTCGTGAAGGATCTCTCTCCCCCTCTAGTATTATTTCCCCATGGTCTCAGATTAGCGAGATACATGTTCCCGGTGGCTTTATCTAGAAAGGAGTTGCTGCTTCCGCTGCTTTGCTAGAGCGAGGGACAGAGGTTGTCGGGGTACCGGACGTGTGTGCGATCACGGATGCACCGCTGCTTTGCGGTGCTGGACTTGGTGGTGCTGGACTTGCTGGAGCTAGATCTGAAGGACGTGCTGGAGCCGGACCTGCTGGACTTCATCATGATCTTGAGATCGGCAAGTGTACAACTACATCATCCACGAGTTCCAATTTGTTAACAAAAGTCGTTGTCTTCGCGGGTGAGTTCTCTATGGATGTATATCCACCCATTGTTCTGTATCTAGTAGATAGATCTTGGCGTATAGTTCACATCGTAGGAAAATTTTTGTTTTCTATGCTGCAAACACAACACCTTCCTCTTGGGGTTCCCCAACGAGCTCGACGTGTTGAGCCAATAATCAAGCTTTTTCTAGCGCCGTTGCCGGGGAGTCAAGGACATCTTCACAAGGGGAGTCCCTCATAACCAATCTCTTTACTTTGTTTTATTTGTTTTGCTTAGTTTATTTTTGCTTTGTTTGCTTGTTTCTTTATCAAAAACACACAAAAAATTACTTTTACTAGTTTGCTTTATTTATTAAAAACACAAAAAATGACTACTCTTGAAAACACTAAGCTGTGTGACTTCACTAGCACCAACAACAATGATTTCATGTGCACACCTATTGCTCCACATGTTCCTGAAGCTACTTTCTTTGAAATAAAACCTGCTTTACTCAATCTTGTTATGAGAGAACAATTTTCTGGTATTGGTAATGAAGATGTTGCTCCTCATCTAAATAACTTTGTTGAACTTTGTGAGATGCAAAAGCATAGGGATATAGATGGAGATATTATTCAGCTTAAATTGTTTCTTTCCTCTTTGAGAGGAAAATCTAAAGAATGGTTGCAATCCCTAACTAGAAATAGTATTGATTCTTGGACTAAATGCAAAGATGCTTTCATTGGAAAATACTATACTCCTGCTAAGATCATATCTATGAGAAGTGAAATAATGAAATTTAAACAATCTGATAATGAACATGTTGCTCAAGCTTGGGAAAGAATGAAATCTTTGGTAAAGAATTGTCCCACTCATGGACTGACTGCTTGGATGATTATCCAAACCTTTTATGCAGGATTGAACTATTCTTCAAGAAATCTACTGGATTCTGCTGCTGGAGGTACCTTTATGACCATTACTTTGGGTGATGCAACAAAGCATCTGGATAATATGATGGTTAACTATTCTGAATGGCATACTGAAAGAGTTCCACAAGGTAAGAAGGTAAATTCTATTGAAAAGACCTATTCCTTGAGTGATAAAATTGATGTTATTATGTCTATGCTTGTTAATGGGAAAGCTCATATTGATCCAAA
Source organism: Avena sativa (assembly GCA_916181665.1). NCBI lineage: Eukaryota > Viridiplantae > Streptophyta > Magnoliopsida > Poales > Poaceae > Avena > Avena sativa. Next base: position 376,173,292 of record OV702289.1, on the reverse strand, counting down.
TCATGGTCCCTTAGCCTGTTTGGTTGCTCAAGAAGAGCAAGTTGATGTGAACTTTATAAGATATAATAATTTTAGCAACAATGCCTACAGGAATAATTTTGGTAATAATAACTATAGGCCATATCCTCCCAATAATGGTAATGCTTATGGAAATTTCTACAATAATAATAGGAGTGCTCCCTCTGAACTTGAAGTTATGCTTAAAGATTATATTAGTAAACAAACTGCTTTCAATAAAACTATTGAGGAAAAACTCTCTAATGCTGAAAGAAATATAGCATCATTGGCTGAAGCACAATCTTCTTTGAATAAAATGGCTGCTAAACCTGAAACTATTGATAATCCCTTTGTTGCTACTAATGCCATACAAGTTAGAATTGATGAGAATGTTATACTATTTGCTGATTTGCATGCTAATGGGAAAGAGAAGATGAAATTGCTAGAAATATTAGTGTTTCTACAATCGCTACCACTAGTGTTGAAGCTAGTAATAGCTCTACTACTTTAGATGATAATTATGATTTTGATCTTGATGGTTGCAATATCTCTGAAGTAATTAAGTTCCTACAAAAGCTTGCTAAAAGTCCTAATGCTAGTGCTATGAATATGGCCTTTACAAAACACATTATTGATGCTCTCATAAAAATTAAAGAAGAAAAGATGTAACATAAAGCTTATATTCCTATGAAACTAGAAGATGGTTGGGAACCCATCATTAATATGAAAGTGAATGATTTTGATCTTAAGACTTTATGTGATCTTGATAGTAGTGTTTCTATTATGCCTAGAAAGATTTATGATATGCTTGATTTGCCACCATTAGAAGATTATTATTTGAATGTCCCACTTGATGATAATAATAAAAAGAAACTCTTGGGGAGTATTAATGATGTTCTTATTATGGTTAACAATGCCTATGTCACCGTTGATTTCTATGTTTTGGATTTTGAATGCAGTTCTTCTTGTCCTATTACTTTGGAAAGACCTTTTCTTAGAACTGTTGGTGCCATTATTGATATGAAAGAAGGCACCATTAAATATCAACTCCCACTCAAGAAAGGTATAGAACACCTCCCTAAGAAGAGAGAGAATATTCCTTTTGCCTATCCTATGAAAACAAAATTTTCTCTTAATGCTTCTTCATTTGAGAACACTTGATTCTTTTTCTTGCTTCTTATGCCTAACTTAAAGGCGTTAAAGAAAAGTACTTATTAGGAGATCACTCAAAAGTTTTAGATGAGTCTTGGAAGTTATTACCCCTGTAATAACCGCTCCTTATCCTTTTTATTTGCTTTTTGTGCCAAGAGTAACCTCTAATGAGAGAGAAGTAATGCTTGGGAAAGTTGTTGTCCTAAACAGATTTTTGTGCTTCACCATAAAAATTCGTGTAAAATCTCTGTATGTTGTTTTGAGGCGTGAATTTTTTTCCTTCTACCCCAGGTTGTATTCTAACTTCTGTTAGTTCAACACTTTTTGATTTGAGCAACATAAGGTCTTCGAAAGAATTGGTTTTTACAGATTTCTGCCATTATTTGCATTTGCTTCTTGTTGGTTCCTTTTTGGGTTCTCTTTGGGGAATTGAGATTTTTGAGGGAAGTGCTTCAGTAGCTTGTGTTTTAATGGAAGTTTTATTGGTGTTGAAACTGAACCCAAAGACTTATTATCTTGAGTGCACTAATGTTGATAATAAAGATTGTGTGAAGGAAAAAAATTCAGGTGTATGGAGATAATGATGTAATGAGATGAAGAATGGACTAAAGCTCAAGCTTGGGGATGCCACGCGTGTCACCCCAAGAAATACCCAAGAAGTACAAGCGTCAAAGCTTGGGGATGCCCAAGGCATCCCCTTCTTCATCAATAAAAATCCCTGGTTTCTTCCAAACACTTCATTTTTATTGTTTCGTGCACGGTTGTGTTGTTCTTGGAGCGTCTTTGTTTTTGTTTTTGGTTTTAGTTTGCTTGGTTTTCTTAGTTTGCTTGAATAAATTGGTTGGACCCCCTATTTCATACATTAGTTTTCAAATAGTTTGGTTTGGATTGGAAAAGAGTAGGAAAGTTCATGCTTAAGTGGTAAAGAGAGCTTGTTTTTGACTATGGCCTATGCTTTGTCATGCCATGCTTGATTTTGTTTTGGCTTTATGCTTAGTGATCTTTGTTGTAGCATGACATGTTATAAACAATTGAGATTGCTTAATGTGCCTTGAAAGAATCATGTGTTGTTTTAGCATATTAAAGCATAGTATAGTGGTATTCTCCTTTGATGCTTTATTTGGGTTGACTTGGTGCATGCTCAGACCATGTTATGACTATCCCAAGTCACCATAGCCTTTATTTTCCTTTAGTTTTAGACTTGTAATATCACTTTATGCTTTAATTAATGATGTTTTGTCGCTTTGCATGATTATGGCCATTATTGCTCTCTTAGTTGGTCGCTCCCAAGTCTTTTGCTAGCCTCCATAACCAAGTATGAGTTCCACTCATGCATCCAACTCCAAATAAAACCAAGTTATTCCAAAGAGTCCACCATACCTACCTATTAGCATTTGCTATTCCAAGTATATTCATGTTTTATCTACCTTCCGAATTAAAACTTGTTATGAGAAAACTAGTGATTAAAGCTCTCACGAACTTGATGGCACACTTTAATTTTCTTGCCCTTAATAAACTTGAACCATTGTGTCATCTATGTTGTATATGCTTGCACTTATATGTTGGGGATTAGCAGAACCATGCTGTCATGGGGAACACTTTCAACATTGTACTTGTACTTTGTACCTAGTTGATATCATGCTCTTTTGTCTATGGATGTCGTCGGTGTGAAATGAAAGGGGATCTTGTAAGTCCATGGAGTTATGTATATGTGTTAGAGAAACGCCTGGGCCGCCGGTCTAATCAATGCCTAATCATGGTGGAAACCTGCAGTGTAACCATAATGAGCTGTCTATGAAGCATTCTTCTTATAAAAAAAGAGTCAGATATTGAGAAAAAGAGAAAAATAAGAAAAAAGAGATATGAGAAAAGAGGAAAGAGAGAAAAAAAGCACCATTTTCCCATGGTAAATAAGAAGATTGCTGATATGCTTATTGTCTGCTTGCCTTGTCATTTTGATATGGGGATTCTTCCGTATCATCGAGCAAGGGGTACCCCGTTGGCGGTTCTCTATGATACACATGTACTTACTATGACAAGAACTTACCGGTAACTAAACTTGAGTACCATGAGGAGCGGTCCTCGTATTCAAGGGACATGAGATTTCCAACTTATACTTTGTCAAGCATATACTCCATAGTTTGTTCACTTTAACCTAATCACTTCAAGATGCTTATGATAGGGGCAATGAGAGCTGAAAGCTAATAAGTACCATAATTTTTGGAAGCTCTTTATGAAACTTGAATCCCTACTTCCTTCTATGAAGGCCTTTCTTTTACTTTTATGTTGAGTCTCCACCTTCTATCTTTATGCACCTATTGAGAGAGCATAGTGGCCATTCTTAGTTCTATGTGCATTATTCCAAGACTTGTTGATTGATGCATAACTTTGATATTGCTTGTTCTTAAACTATTTGTGATATGGGGTAGCCTGATCTTCTCAGCAAGCACCCTTTCGATGGTGATGGTGGATGATAGATAACTACCCTGTAGCTATGAACTCTCCCGCTCGATCCCTGATGTCAATGCAACAGCTCTCAAACCTTGTAGGATATTCACAACACCACGCTCTTGCGCACACAGCCGTGACCATGAACGGTAGTATGCAATCTACTAATTCCCAATGGAACAATAGATCACACTCAATTATAGTTGGTAAATTCGAACACAGGGTAATTTCAGAGGTTCTATGAAAGAAACAACTCCAAAATATTTTAACGTGGTCTAACCCTAAACTACGATGCCCCCATCTATTTATGGGTCCAAGAGGCGGCGGCCTATGGTGGAACCCGAGTGGGTTCCACCCAACATGGATACAAACCGGCCACAAGTGGCTCGGCCAGGACTGGCTCTGCCGTGGCAGAGTCCTAGTCGGTTTTCCTGCCGCGGCAGCCTGTCGTGGCAGAGAAACGAGGCTTTTCTCTGCCGGGGCAGAGAACTTCCTCCTCTTGTTGATCTTCGTCTTGGATAGCTCCTTGCGCTTCCTCCCTCTCCTCCCTCACGCATTTTTCATTGATCAACACGCCTTGTTCCATTAGCTCCTCGCTCCGTGCTTCACCTTCTTCTCCTAAGTACCTGATCATGCAATAATTCAAAGACTTAGGTAGTATAAAATTCTCATTAACTAAAACACCAGGTTCATTAAGAAACAAGTTCACCTGTTGTTCTAGTAGCTTGGCACGAGCTCTTGTGATTGGTCCAATCCTTATCTCATTGGATTGATCCTTCTTTGCAATTGGAACAACTTCATTAGCAATTGGGGTAGGTGTAATTGTAGGGATGTCCTCATCATCTCCCTCCCCTCCCCTTCAAAAGGCGTCGACCTCGACGCTCCAAGGTCTTCTCCAGCATATGGTGACAAATCAGCAACGTTGAAGCTGTTGCTAACTCCACCAAACTCCTCAATAGGTATATCAACCGAGTAGGCATTATCATTAATCTTGGCTAACACCTTGTAAGGACCAACACCACGTGGCTTCGATTTTGATTTTCGAAGTAGTGGGAACCTATCCTTGCGTAGATGCACCCAAACCATATCTCCAGGCTCGAACAACACTTCTTTTCGTGTTTGATTCCTTGCAGCAGCAATGTTCTTGCCTTTCTTCTCAATAGCCTCTCGAGTCTTCTCATGTATTTTATTCACATAATCAGCACGTTTTGATGCCTCCATATCAACTCCCTCATGTAATGGCAGAGGCAACATATCAAGTGGCGTCAATGGCTTGAAACCATACACCACCTCAAAAGGACAAAGCTGAGTAGTTGAATGCACAGCCCTGTTGTAAGCAAACTCAACATGTGGCAAACACTCTTCCCACTCCCGTAGATTCTTTTTAATCATGGTCCTTAGCAGCTGTGACAATGTTCTATTCACCACCTCCATTTGACCATCTGTTTGGGGATGACATGTAGTACTGAACAGCAACTTCGTTCCTAGCTTCCCCCATAAGGTCTTCCAAAAGTAGCTCATGAACTTCACATCATGGTCAGAAACAATCATCTTTGGTACTCCATGTAATCTCACGATGTCCCTGAAAAACATGTTAGCAACATGCGACGCATCGTCGCTTTTGTGGCAGGCAATAAAATGAGCCATCTTAGAGAACCTATCTACTACCACAAATATAGAATCATGACCTCTCTGAGTTTTAGGTAGACCTAGCACAAAATCCATACTAATGTCTTCCCATGGAGTAGTAGGTGCAGAGAGAGGTGTATACAAACCGTGAGGCTTCAGCTTAGATTTCGACTTGTGGCATGTAATACATCGGCTCACAAATCTGTACACATCACGCCTCATCTTGGGCCAATAAAAGTGATCAGCAAGCATGAGCAACGTCTTCTCATGCCCAAAGTGACCCATCAAACCACCAGCATGTGATTCCTGCACTAAGAACAAACGCAACGACGATTCTGGAATACATAGTTTGTTAGCTCGAAACAAATATCCATCATGTATATGATATTTATCCCATACGTTTCTAAGAGCACACAAACGATATGGTTCAGCAAAATCATGGTCAGTTGCATAAAGTGCACAAATAGCTTCTAATCCAGGAATTTTAACATCAAGATTGGTTAATAGCATGTTCTTCCTAGATAGAGCATCAGCAACAATGTTCTCTTTTCCCTTCTTATAAGTAATGATGTAAGGAAAAGACTCAATGAACTCAACCCATTTAGCTAATCTTCTATGCAAGTTTGATTGAGCTTTCAAGTATTTCAATGCTTCATGATCAAAATGTATGATGAATTCCTTTGGCCATAGATAATGTTGCCAAACCTCAAGTACTCTAACAAGTGCATACAATTCTTTATCATAGATTGAATAATTCAAACGAGCACCAGTCAATTTCTCAGAAAAATAAGCTATAGGCCGACCCTCTTGCATCAAAACGCCACCTATGCCTATACCACTAGCATCACATTCAACTTCAAATTGCTTCGAAAAATCAGGTAATGCAAGCAATGGTGCAGAAGTAAGCAAATGTTTCAAAGTATCAAAAGCAATGTCTTGGGCCGCGCCCCATATAAAAGGAACACCTTTCTTTGTCAAATCATTCAAAGGTGCAGCAATGGTGCTAAAATCTTTCACAAAGCGCCTATAGAAACCAGCGAGACCGTGGAAACTACGCACTTGACTTACATTCATTGGAGTAGGCCAATTCTGAATTGATTCAATTTTAGATTGATCCACCTCTACTCCATGCTTAGAAACAACAAATCCTAGGAATATGACCTTATATTTTGCAAATGTAACTTCTCAAGATTAGCATATAGTTTATTATCACGTAACACTTGCAAAACTTGTCTAATATGAGTGCAATGTTCAGATTCGGTGTGGCTGTATATAAGTATATCATCAAAGTAAACAACCACGAAACGACCAATAAACTCTCTCAAAACATGATTCATCAAACGCATGAAAGTACTAGGTGCATTAGTAAGACCAAAAGGCATAACTAACCACTCATACAAACCGAATTTAGTTTTGAAAGAAGTTTTCCATTCATCCCCTTCTTTCATCCTAATTTGATGATAACCACTACGCAAGTCAATTTTAGAGAAAACAGCAGCACCACTCAATTCATCTAGCATATCCTCTAAGCGTGGAATAGGATGACGATATCGAATAGTGATGTTATTAATCGCTCTACAATCAACACACATGCGCCATGTACCATCTTTCTTAGGAACTAAAATAACAGGAACAGCACAAGGGCTAAGAGAGACATGAATGTACCCTTTATCCAGCAACGCTTGTACTTGCTTCTGAATTTCCTTAGTTTCTTCGGGATTAGTCCTGTAGGGTGCATGGTTGGGAAGTGTGGCGCTAGGAATCAGATCCACTTGATGTTCTATACCACGCAAGGGAGGCAAACCTGAGGGTACGTCTTCTGGAAACACATCCCCAAAGTCCTGCAAAACAGATGAAACACCAAGAGAAATAGGGGTCATATTGTTAGAAACCAATACCTCGCCCTTATACATGAGCACAAGTGGCATGGCTGTAGGATCCTCACGAAATTCTCTCATATCTTCCTTCGTGGCTAATATATATAAACCAGGCACTCTCTCACTTTTCGTTATATCACTCAATTTAGGCTCAATTACATCAGGAACAGCTATCACACAATCTCGCCGAGTGGTAGTATCTTCCTTCAAATTCACCTCTATCTTCTGGCGAGAATCATTCACAATTTCTTGTGGTGTCATTGGCTGCATAGTAATCTTTCTTCCTTTGAATTCCAAGTGATATGTATTGGCTCGGCCATTGTGTTGCACATGGCGATCATAGAGCCATGGCCGACCCAATAGGAGGTGACAAACAGTCATAGGAACCACATCAAAATCAATAGAATCTTTGTATGGCCCTATTTGAAAGTTCACTTGTACCATATGATTTACCTTCATCTCACCATTGTTGCTCAACCATTGTATGTAGTATGGCTTAGGATGAGGTAAGTATGTCAAATTTAGTTTGGCACATAATTCCTTACTTGCAAGATTTCTGCAGCTACCTCCATCAATAATGACCTTGCAAGCTTTATTTGGTCCAACTAGAGCTTTTGTTTGGAACAAGTTGCAACGCTGGGATTCCTCAACCGGTTGCACACTAAGTACACGTGAAGACACTACGATAGTTGGTGCACGCTTAGCATATGCATCAGCACCATCCTCGCCATCATCAATATCAACATCAGAAGCTTCATCTCCACTTTCTACTTCACCTTGTTCATTAACAAACATAACCTTGCTGTTTGGACAATCCTTCTTGTAGTGACCTCTACCACCACAAGTGTGGCACACCACATCACGCGTACGTGCAGTAGACATGTTGGAACCCGAGCTAGCAGCAGGAGCAGCGGGTTTCCGAGCATTAGAACCAAACGAAGGTGTACTTGCTGGTTTGGCCGATGGTGTAAACGGAACAGCAGCTGGTGACGCGGCTGTAGGAGGAATAGGTCTGGCCGAAAATCTGCTGGAGGATGGAAAACGAGTACGTGACTTCACCTCTTCTGCCAACTGGGATTCAGCCTCTCTAGCATGATGCAACAACTCATTCATGGTCTCATACTTGTGATGACGAACAATGCTCTTGATTGGTAACTTCAAATTGTTTAGGAATCGCTGCATGGTCATCTCAATGGACTCACGAATTCTAGCACGCTGCATAAGCATCTCCATCTCCATGTAGTACTCATCAACTGTCATTGTTCCTTGCTTCAGTTGCGTCAATTTATCAAAAACTGAACGCAAGTAGTTGGTTGGGACGAAACGAGCTTTCATGATTTGCTTCATCTCGCGCCAATCCATCACAGGAAGTTCATTGTCCTCCCTCCTATGTTGCACAAGAGCATCCCACCAACGCAAAGCATAACCATCAAATTCAGATGCTGCAAGTTTGACCTTCTTATCTTCTGGATAGTCAAATAAGCGCCAGAGTTTCTCAATCTTCAACTCCCATGTGAGGTAGTCTTCAGGATCAACGGAACCATCAAACTTAGGAATTGAGAATTTTGGCTTGCCCAAACCATCATCAGCAGTTTGGTTGGGAACACGTTGAGCACGCCCAAGAGGAGCATACCCACGGCCATGAGGTGCATGGGCAGGTGCATGGGCAGGGGGAATAGCACGTCCCCTGCCAACATGTGGAGCAGCATCCACAGCGCTACCCTCATCAAAATCATTAAAGGCATCATCATGTTGAGGCTCTTCCCTTCTATGTAAGGCGGCTGTCAAACCCTCAATGGATTGCTGCAAAGCGGTGACATTGACATTGAGCGTAGCCACTTGTGTTTGAATAGTATCAACCGTTCCAACATGGTGATCCAATCTCACATTCATATCCTGGAGATTCTTGTCAATGGCATCTGTCGTGTGAGTAAACACACATGTCAAGTGGGACTTCAAAGCCTCATATTCACGCCAACTGACGAGTTCCTCATCCCTCTTTTTCTGCATCACAACATCATCATCACTAGAAGACATGATTAGTAGGTTAGTGCATAAAATCAAAAATTTGTATGGTGGAATTCTCACAGCTCACTCACAACTAATAAGAAAGGAGATCTTACCGTTCCAAAGTGAATAGAGATGCTCTACCAACGAAATCAAAGACTGATGCACTTGATGTGATGAAGTGAATATCAAAGGTATAGAGATCGATCACAAGGCACACAAGGTATTTATGGTGGAGCTGTAGGCATGGTATCCTAACTACACCGCAAACAAGTCCTAGTGCTGATCATACAAAAACCCAAGAAACACACACGTGGAGAAAAATGTGGCAATGCAACTATGAAAGGTGTTGCACTACGCTCGAGAGACACTAGCAAAGCTCAAAGTAAACAGGCACAAGATTGGTCAATCTACCGGTGCACAAAGATAACACTAGGCCTCTTGCTCAGATTCTCCTTTTTTTATACAACTTTTTCATTTTCTTTTGGATAGCTCTTCCTTGATACTTTTCCTTTTGCTATCTTGGTTTTTTTTGATAGATAACACACAGCCAATTACAAAGTACGGCACCAAAAGTCCTAAGAGCAGCCTGTCAGAGCGGAAACTAGTCTCAATCGGCAAGTTCCTACACCTATGTAGTAGATTGGCTGTGGCTAAGGGTTTTGGAAAAGTGCAAATCGATCACACTTTGTAATTATGGTGTCGTGGCAGAAAAACAGCTCAAAATCCTGCCGTGGCAGAGCGGTAACTTGGTAACTCAGAAATTCCTCTCGTGGCAGAGAAAAACACAGAAATCCTGCCGTGGCAGACTTGGTAACCCGAAAAGTCCTGCCGTGGCAGAAAAAGAGACCGAAATCCTGCCCTGGCAGACTCGGTAACCTGGAAAGTATTTTTTTTTAATTCCGACTCAGCCAAGAGTAGAAGACTAGGACTCTTAGAGTAGATCGGATCTGATTTGATGGTGGCGGAAAACAATGGTGGCAAACGACTAAAAACAAGAGAACAAAACTACGAAGAACAGATCTAGATCGAAACTAAAGGATGAACACGACCAGCAACTATTACTCGTCTACGATGCAATCTAGTCTATGACAACTTTTTTTTGGTGGGGCTTTTTCTGGATAGGACTAAAAAACACTCTCTAATCTAATGATGGATTGTGGATTGCTTACCGAGGCAACGAGGAAAACTGATACCAAGATGATATGGGGTGGCCCGATCTTCTCAGCAAGCACTTTGTCAATGGTGATGGTGTATGATAGATAACTAGCCTGTAGCTATGAACTCTCCCGCTCAATCCCTGATGCCAATGCAACAGCTCTCAAACCTTGTAGGATATTCACAACACCACGCTCTTGCGCACGCAGCCGTGACCACGAACGGTAGTATGCAATCTACTAATTCCCAATGGAACAACAGATCACACTCAATTATAGTTGGTAAATTTGAACACATGGTAATTTCAGAGGTTCTATGAAAGAAACAACTCCAAAATATTTTAACATGGTCTAACCCTAAACTACGACGCCCCTGTCTATTTATGGGTCCAAGAGGCGGCGGCCTATGGTGGAACCCGAGTGGGTTCCACCCAACCTGGATACAAACCGGCCACAAGTGGCTCGGCAAGGACTGGCTCTGCCGTGGCAGAGTCCTAGTCGGTTTTCCTGCCGCGGCAGCCTGCCGTGGCAGAGAAACGAGGCTTTTCTCTGCCGGGGCAGAGAACTTCCTCCTCTTGTTGATCTTCGTCTTGGATAGCTCCTTGCGCTTCCTCCCTCTCCTCCCTCGTGCATTCTTCATTGATCAACATGCCTTGTTCCATTAGCTCCTCGCTCCGTGCTTCACCTTCTTCTCCTAAGTACCTGATCATGCAATAATTCAAAGACTTAGGTAGTATAAAATTATCATTAACTAAAACACCAGGTTCATTAAGAAACAAGTTCACCTGTTGTTCTAGTAGCTTGGCACGAGCTCTTGTGATTGGTCCAATCCTTATCTCATTGGATTGATCCTTCTTTGCAATTGGAACAACTTCATTAGCAATTGGGGTAGGTGTAATTGTAGGGATGTCCTCATCAATTTGTATCTAGTCACCCTTATGAACTTTGAAGGTGTCCTATGCATTTGTTTGCTACTCTATGAGGGACAAGTTGAATGCCACTGTGCTATGTTTTCTTTATGTGAAACAAACAAACATCTTGCAAAGCATTGTTATTCATGAATCTTTTGTTTGTGCCTTTTCATGTTACAACATAGTTGCTATGTCTTATTGTTAGAAGTTTACCTTTCATGCTATGTTGAAGTACTATGATCCCAGCTATCAATGTTTTACAAATACTTTGATCAAGTTTACGATGGTGCATGGCACCTCAAAAATTATTCTTTCTTTTTATCACTTACCTACTCGAGGACGAGCAGGAGTTAAGCTTGGGGATGTTGATACGTTGCTAACGTATCTATAATTTTTTATGTTCCATGCTTGGTTTTTATCTACTTTCTTATGTTTTGTCCATACTTTGGAGTACTTTTTATACACTTTCTTGGACTAACCTATTAACAAGATGCCATAGTGCCAGCTGCCTATTTTCTGCTATTTTTGGTTCCAGGAAAGTCAAAAAATGAATATTCTCGGAATTGGACAGGGCAAAAGCCAAAGTCAGTATTTCAACAAGGGGGACAAGGAGCCAGAATACGAGTCGGAGAGGGGTCATAGGGCCGCCACACCACCTGGCTGCGCGGCCAGGCCTGGCCCGCACCAGGGGGTGGTGTGGCCGCCTAGGGCACCCCCTCGGCCTCCCCTTTCGCCTATAAGATGCCTTCGATACAGAAACCCTAAGCACCCGATCAAAATTCCACGAAAGAGTCTGTAGCCGCCGTCATCTCCATCCCTAGATCGGGAGGGATCTGAAGCTCTTCCCGGCACCCTGCCGGAGGGGAGAATTCACCCTGGAGGACTTCTTCATCACCATGCAAGCCTCCAGTGTGATGCGTGAGTAGTTCATCCTTGGACTACGGGTCCATGTAGTGGCTAGATGGTTGGTTCTTCTCCTTTGTGCTACCATGTTTAGATCTTGTGATCTCCGTTCATGATGAAGATCATCTATTTGTAATCCTACATGTTGTGTTTGCGAGGATCCGATGGATATTGAGATGCTATTTCAGATTGATTATTGATTCTATCATATCTTTGTTATTTGTGATATTGCATGCTCGCCATTGTCAGTAGATATCTTGGCTGAGTAGATGCTAGCAACTCCAAGAGGGAGTATTTATGATCGATAGTGGGTTCATGCCTCTAGTAATCTGGGGAAGTGACAGAAATCTCTAAGGTACTAGATCTGCTGTTGCTACTAGGGAGAAAACGGCAATCCTTTGTTCATAGAACAATCATATTGTTTACTTTACACGCAATGCATAATGCAATTATCTATTGCTTGCAACTTAATACTGGAGGGGGTTTAGATGATAACCTGAAGGTGGATTATTAGTCATAGATGCAGTTGGATTACGGTCTGTGTATAATGTTGTAATACCCAATCAAATCTCAAAGGAGTCAAGATGATTAGTATATGCATGTATGCTTTATCGATGTTTGTCAATTCCCCCGCTATAATTTGTTCACCCAACATTTCATCTATCTTAAGGAGAACCACCACTAGTGAACTATGGACCCCGGTCCTTTCTTTTACCATCAATCTACAACTGTTTACTGTTTTGTCTTTACTTTATGCAAGCTTTTACTTTCTTCCACACAATATGTTTAATCCTTTGTTTTCAGCAAAACCGGTGAGATTGACAACCTCACTGTAAGTTGGGGGTAAAGTTCTGTGGTTGTGTTGTGCAGGATTCCGAGTTGGCAACAACACCTGGGAGGTGTTTCCTTGCTCCTACTGGTTCGATAACCTTGGTTTCATAACTAAGGGAAAACTTGCTGTTGTGCTCATCATACCTTCCTCTTGGGTTCCCCAACGAGCTCGACGTGTTGAGGCAATAATACGTTTATTAAAAGAACACACATGCAATAACATTGGTGGATCCATATGTGGTTTGTGAAAAGAACAAACATGCAATGACTCTGCTGGATCCATATGTGGTTTGTGAAAAGAACACACATGCAATGACTCTAGTTGTGGTTAATGTAAAGAACACACAAGCAATGACTCTAGTTGTGGTTTATTGAAAGAACACACATGCAATGACACTGGTGGATCCATGTGGTTTGTGAAGAGAACACACATCCAGTGACTCTAACTATGGTTTATTAAAAGCACACACATGCAATGAACTCTGGTGGATCCATATGTGGTTTATGAGAACACACATGCAATGACACTGCTGGATCCATATGTGGTTTGTGAAAAGAACACACATGCAATGACTCTAGCTATGGTTAATGAAAAGAACACACATGCAATGACTCTAGCTATGGTTTATTGAAAGAACACACACACAATGACACTGGTGGATCCATATGTGGTTTGTGAAAAGAACAAACATGCAATGACTCTGCTGGATCCATATGTGGTTTGTGAAAAGAACACACATGCAATGACTCTAGTTGTGGTTAATGTAAAGAACACACAAGCAATGACTCTAGCTGTGGTTTATTGAAAGAACACACATGCAATGACACTGGTGGATCCATGTGGTTTGTGAAGAGAACACACATCCAGTGACTCTAACTATGGTTTATTAAAATCACACACATGCAATGAACTCTGGTGGATCCATATGTGGTTTATGAGAACACACATGCAATGACACTGCTGGATCCATATGTGGTTTGTGAAAAGAACACACATGCAATGACTCTAGCTGTGGTTAATGAAAAGAACACACATGCAATGACTCTAGCTATGGTTTATTGAAAGAACACACGCAATGACACTGGTGGATCCGTGTGGTTTGTGAAACAAACTAACATGCAATGAGTCTAGCTGTGGTTAATGAAAAGAACACACATTTCAATGACACTGGTGGATCCATATGTGGTTTGTGAAAAGAACACACATGCAATGACTCTAGTTGGTTCCATATATGGTTTGTGAAAAGAACACATATCTAGTGACTCTAGCTATGGTTTATTAAAAGACCACACATACAATGAACTCGGGTGGATCCATATGTGGTTTATGAAAAGAAGACACATGCAATGACACTGGTGGATCCATATGTGGTTTGTGAAAATAACACACATGAAATGACTCTAGATGTGGTACATGAAAAGAACAAACATGCAATGACACTGGTGGATCCATATGTGGTTTGTGAAAAGAACACACATGCAATGACTCTAGTTGTGGTTTATTAAAAGAACACACATGCAATGACTCTGGTGGATCCATGTGGTTTGTGAAGAAAACACACATCCAGTGACTCTAGTTGTGGTTTATTAAAAGAACACACATGCAATGACTCTAGTTGTGGTTTATGAGATGAACACACATGCAATGACACTGGTGGATCCATATGTGGTTTGTGAAAAGAACACACATGCAATGAACTCTGATGGTTCCATATGTGGTCTATGAAAAGAACAGACATGCAATGACACTTGTTGTGGTTAATGAAAAGAACACACATGCAATGACACTAGGGGATCCATATGTGGTTAATGAAAAGAATAGACATGCAATGACACTAGTGGATCCATATGTGGTTTGTGAAAAGAACACACATGCAATGACTCTAGTTGTGGTTAATTAAAAGAACACACATGCAATGACATTGGTGGATCCATGTGGTTTGTGAAAAGAACAGACATGCAATGACTCTAGCTATGGTTAATGAAAAGAACACACATGCAATGACACTGGTGGATCCATATGTGGTTTGTGAAAAGAACACACATGCAATGAACTCTGGTGGATCCATATGTGGTCTATGAAAAGAACAGACATGCAATGACACTAGTTGTGGTTAATGAAAAGAACACACATACAATGACACTAGGGAATCCATATGTGGTTAATGAAAAGAACACACATGCAATGACTCTAGCTGTGGTTAATGAAAAGAACACACATGCAATGACACTGGTGGATCCATGTGGTTTGTGAAAAGAACAGACATGCAATGAGTCTAGCTATGGTTAATGAAAAGAACACACATGCAATGACACTGGTGGATCCATATGTGGTTTGTGAAAAGAACACACATGCAATGAACTCTGGTGGATCCATATGGGGTCTATGAAAAGAACGGACATGCAATGACACTAGTTGTGGTTAATGAAAAGAACACACATGCAATGACACTAGGGGATCCATATGTGGTTAATGAAAAGAATACACATGTGATGTGCTCGTCGTTCGATGTAGAGCTCGTTGGGAACCCCAAGAGGAAGGTATGATGAGCACAGCAGCAAGTTTTCCCTCGGTTATGAAACCAAGGTTTAATCGAACCAGTAGGAGTAAGGAAACACCCCAAAGGTGTTACTAGCTGAGCTTTGGCAGGGCGCACTACCGGTGCTAGTAGCAACGTGGAGACCTGCACAACACAACCACAGAACTTTGTCCCCAACTTGCGATGAGGTTGTCAATCTCACCGTGTTTTGCGGAAAACAAAGGACTAAACGTATCGAATGGAAAGAAGTAAAAGTTTGCAGAAAGTAAACACAAAGCAGTAAACAATTTATAGATTGTATGTAAAGAAAAAGGACCGGGATCCATAGTTCACTAGAGGTGGCTATCCTTAAGATAGATAACATGCTGGGTGAACAAATTACAGCGGGGCAATTGACAAACACCGAGAAAGAAATACATGCATATACTAATCATCTTGACTCCTTTGAGACTTGATTGGGCATTACAACATAATACATAGACCGCCATCCAACTGCATCTATGACTAATAATCCACCTTCAGGTTATCATCCGAACCCCTTCCAGTATTAAGTTACAAGCAACAGATTATTGCTTTACGAACAACGTGTAAAGTAAACAATACGATTGTTCTATGAACAAAGGATTGTTGTTTTCTCCCTAGTAGCAACAGCACATCTAGTACCTTAGAGATTTATGTCACTTCCCTAGATTACCAGAGGCATGAACCCACTATCGAGCATAAATACTAACTCTTGGAGTTGCTAGCATCTACTTGGCCAAGATAACTACTAACAACAGAAAGCATGCAAGATCACAAATAACAAAGACATGATAGAATCAATAATCAATCTGAAATAGCATCTCAATATCCATCAGATCCCCGCAAACACAACATGTATGATTACAAATAGATGATCTTGATCATGAACGGAGCTCACAAGATCTAAACATGAAATCACAAAGGAGGAGAACCAGCCATCTAGCTACTACATGGATCCGTAGTCCAAGGATGAACTACTCACGCATCACACCGGAGGCTTGCATGGTGATGAAGAAGGCCTCCAGGGTGAATTCCACTCTCTGGCAGGGTGCCGGGAAGAGCTTCAGATCCCTCCCGATCTAGGGATGGAGATGACGGCGGCTATAGACTCTTTCGTGGATTTTTGATCAGGCCCTTAGGGTTTTCGTCCTGATGGGAATATATAGGCGGAAGGAGAGGCCGAGGGGGTGCTGGGAGCCACCACACCACCCCCTGGCATGGGCCCAGCCTGGTCGTGCGGCTAGGTGGTGTGGCCGGCCCTTGGCCCTTCTCCGTCTCGTATTCTAGCACTTGATCCCTTCTGGAAAAATAGGCACTTTGGCTTTTGTCCCGTCCAATTCCGAGAATATTCATTTTCTGACTTTCATGGAACCAAAAACAGCAGAAAACAGGCAGCTGGCACTATGGCTCTTGTTAATAGGTTAGTCCAAGAAATCATAAGAAAAGTACTCCAAAGTTGGAACAAAACACAAGAAAGTGGATAAAACCAAGCATGGAACATCAAAAATTATAGATACATTTGCAATGTATCAACATCCCCAAGCTTAACTCCTGCTCGTCCTCGAGTAGGTAAGTGATAAAAAGAAAGAATAATTTTTGAGGTGACATGCACCATCAAAGACTTGATCAAAGTATTTGCAAAACATTCAAAGCTGGGATCATAGTACTTCAATCATAACATGAAAGACAAGGTTCTAGAAATAAGCAAAGAAACTATGATGCAACATGAAAAGGCACAAACAAAAGATTCATGAATAACAATGCTTTGCAAGATGTTTGTTTGTTTCACATAAAGAAAACATAGAATAATAGTACTCAGCTTGTTCCTCAATAGAGTAGCAAATATAAATGCATAGGACACCTTCAAAGTTCTTAAGAGTGACTAGATATAATAGTTTAAAACAAGCAATAACAAGTTATGCATCAATCAACTAGTCTTGGGACAATGCACATAGAACTAAGAATGGCCACTATGCTCTCAAAGTAGGTGCATAAAGATAGAAGGTGGAGACTCAATATAATGGTGGAAGAAAGTCATTTTGTAAAAGGCAGTAGGGATTCAAGTCTCATAAAGAGCTTCCAAAAATTATGGTACTTGTAGCTTTCAGCTCTCATTGCCCCTATCATAAGCATCTTGAAGGTGATTAAGGTTAAAGTGACACAACTAAGAGGATATGCTTGACAAGTTATAAACCGAAATCTCATGCCCCTTACTTACGAAGACCGATCCTCATGCTACTCAACTTCAGTCACGAGTAAGATCTTGTCATTGTAAGTATATGTGTATCATTAAGAACCGCCAACGGGGTACCCCATGCACATGATACGGGAGCTTTCCCATAATCAAAATGACAAGGCAAGCAGACAATAAGCATCTCAGCGATCTTTTTATTTGCTATTTGCATAGGTTTTTATTGAGGATGCTTCATAGAGTGCTCATTATGGTGATGCTGCAAGTTTCCACCATGATTAGGCATGGCTTAGGCTAGCGGCCCAGGCGTTTCTCTAACACACATACAAACTCCATGATCTTACAAGTCCCACTTTTATTTCACACCGCCGGGATCCGTAAGCAAAAGAACATGATATCAACGGGGTACAAAGTACAAGTGCAATGTTGAAAGCGTTCCCCATGGTACATGGTTCTGCTAATTTCAACTTATAAAGCGCAAGCATATACGCAACAAAGAAGGACCCAATGGTTCAAGTTTATTAGAGGCAAAAAAGTAAAGTGTGCCATCAAGTTCGTGAGAGCTTTAATCACTAGTTTTCTCATAACAAGTGGAAGGTAAACAAAAGCATGAATATACTTGGAATAGCATAAGCTAGTAGGTAGGTATGGTGGACTCTTTGGAATAACTTGTTTAGGGAGTTGGATGCATGAGTGGAACTCATACTTGGTTGTGGATGCTAGAAAAAGACTGGGAGCAACAAACTAAGAGAGCAATAATGGCCATAATCATGCAGAGCGACAAAACATCATTGATCAAAGCATAAAGTGATACTACAAGTTGAAAACTAAAGGATCATAAAGGCTATGGTGACATGAGATAGTCATAACATGGTGTGAGTATGTGCCAAGTCAACCCAAATAAAGCATCAAAGGAGAATACCACTATACTATGCTTTAATATGCTAAAACAACGCATGATTCATCCAAGGCACATTAAGCAATCTCAATTGTTTATAACAATTCATGCTATAGCAAAGAATACTAAGCATAAAGCCAAAACAATATCAAGCATGGCATGACAAAGCATAGGCCACAGTCAAAAACGAGCTCTTTTTACCACATAAGTATGAACTTTCCTACTCTTTTCCAAACCAAACCAAACTATTTGCAAACCAAAGTATGAAAGAGGGGGTCCAACCAATTTATTCAGAAAACTAAGCAAACCAAGCAAACTAAAAACCAAAACAAAAACGAAAAAGAAGACGCTCCAAGAAAAACACAATTGTGCATGAAACAATAAAAATGAAGCGTTTGGAAGAAACCTGGAATTTTCATTGATGAAGAAGGGGATGCCTTGGTCATCCCCAAGCTTTGACGCTTGTACATCTTGGATATTTCTTGGCGTGACACGCGTGGCATCCCCAACCTTGAGCTTTAGTCCATCCTTCATCTCATTACTCATTCCTTCCATACACCTGAAAATTTTCCTTCATACAAAACTTCACACAATCTCATTATTAGCAACATTAGTGCACTCAAGATAAATAAGTCTTAAGGTTCAGTTCTAACACCAAATAAACTTCCATTAGAACACTAGCTACTGTAGCACTTCCTTCAAAAAGCTCAATTCCCCAAAAGAACTCAAAAAGGAACCCACAAGAAGCAAATACAGAAAATGGCAGAAATCTGTCAAAACAGACCAGCAGGTAAAGACGAATTTTTTCGAAGACCTTCTGTTGCTCAAATCAAAAAGTGTTGAACTAACGAAAGTTAGATAACAACCTGGGGCAGAAACACAAACAATTACAGCTCAATCCGACATACAGAGCTCTCTCACGAATTTTTACGGTGAAGCACAAAAATCTGTTTCGGGACAGCAACTTTCCCAATCATTACTTCTCTCTCATTAGAGGTTACTCTGGGCACAAAAAGAAAATAAAAAGGATAAGGAGCGGTTATTACAGAGGTAATAACTTCCAATACTCATCTAAAACTTTTGGGTTATCTCCCAATAAGTACTTTTCTTTAACGCCTTTAAGTTAGGCATAAGAAGCAGAGAAAGAATCAAGTGTTCTCAAATGAAGAAGCATTAAGACCAAATTTTGTTTTCATAGGAGAAACAAAAGAAATCTTTTCTCTCTTTTTAGGGAAGTGTTCTATACCTTTCTTGAGTGGGAGTTGATATTTATTGGTGCCTTCTTTCATATCAATGATGGCACCAACAGTTCTAAGAAAATGTCTTCCCAAAGTAATAGGACAAGAAGCATTGTATTCAACATCCAAAACATAGAAATCAACGGGGACATAGTAATCGTTAACCATAATAAGAACATCATTAAGACTCCCCATGAGTTTATTTTTAGCATTAGCATCAAGTGGGACATTCAAATAACAATCCTTAGGAGGAGGCAAATCAAGCATATCATAAATCCTTCTAGGCATAATAGAAACACTACTATCAAGATCACACAAAGCTTTGAAATCAAAGTCATTCACTTTCATATTAATGATGGGTTCCCAACCATCCTCTTGTTTTATAGGAATAGAAGCTTTATGTTTCATCTTTTCTTCTTTAATCTTTATGAGAGCATCAGTAATGTGTTTTGTAAAAGCCATGTTCATAGCACTAGCATTGGGACTTTTAGCAAGCTTTTGTAGGAACTTAATAACTTCAGAGATATTGCAACCATCAAGATCAAAATCAACTTTATCATCTAAAGTAGTAGAACTTTTACTAGCCTCAACACTAGTGGTGGTGATAGTAGAAACACTAATATTTCTAGCAATTTCATCTTCTCTTTCCCACTTAGCATGTAATTCAGCTAAAAGTATAACATTTTATCAATTCTTACTTGTATGGCATTGTAGCTGCAAAGGGATTCTCATTAGTTTCAGGTTTAGCAGCCATTTTATTCAAAGTAGATTGAGCTTCAGCCAAAGATGCTATATTTCTTTCAGCATTAGAGAGTTTTTCCTCAATAGTTTTATTGAAAGCAGTTTGTTTACTAATAAACTCTTTAAGCATAACTTCAAGTTCAGAGGGAGCACTCTTATTATTGTTGTAAGAATTTCCATAAGCATTACCATTGTTGGGAGGATATGGCTTATAATTGTTGTTACCAAAATTGTTCCTATAAGCATTATTACCATAAGCATTGTTGCCAAAGTTGTTATTTCTTATGAAGTTCACATCAACTTGCTCTTCTTGAGCAACAAAAGAAGCTAGAGGAACATTATTTGGATCAATGTGGGCTTTCCCATTGACAAGCATAGACATAATTATATCAATCTTATCACTCAAGGAGGAGGTTTCCTCAACAGAATTTACCTTCTTACCTTATGGAGCTCTCTCGGTATGCCATTCAGAATAATTAACCATCATATTGTCCAGAAGTTTTGTTGCAGCACCCAAAGTGATGGTCATAAAGGTACCTCCAGCAGCTAAATCCAATAGGTTCCTTAAAGAATAGTTCAATCCTGCATAAAAAGTTTGGATGATCATCCAAGCAGTTAGTCCATGAGTGGGACAATTCTTTACCAAAGATTTCATTCTTTCCCAAGCTTGAGCAACATGCTCATTATCAAGTTGTTTAAACTGTAACTACCTCGGTGAATTACGCTCCTAGTTACAAGCTTGGACGAGCGGAAATGGTTAAAATAGTACGGTGGGGCCCAAATGCCCTGCAGGGGTGCACGGACAAATGGTTAAAATAGTACGGTGGGGACAAGCCTGGACGAGCGGACACGGCTTTCAGAAAGATTTACCCTACAGGGGTGCACAAATAGCAACACACACTCGATCAACCTCGGAAAAACCAAATCAAAACCCAACGAGGCAGTCACGACAAAGCGATCACAGGATTCAGAATTATTTCAGGGGGCCACCCCATTAAGCTACCCGCAACAAAGTTAGCCGACTCCGAAACGGACTCAAGGTTTGCGTCAGTGGCTGTAAACTACTGGGAACCCGAAAGTGTGACTGGGCTTGTCGATACCGCGAAAACACTCCGCTTTCCTAAACAGTACAGGTGCATTCCTCGCACAATCTTAAATAAAGCAGTAAAGCATGGCATAAGTATAGGATAGTAATAAAGCCCCAAACTACTTTGTGGCCCCAAGAAATAAGAATGAATCAAGCTCTGGCTCAGGGGGGTCCATAGGCCTCCCGGATGTGGATAGCGCGAATATTCAAGGAACAGGAATCAAGTACTCGGGGTCCTACGGGACACAAGTGAGCATGAAAAAACAAATAACAGACATTGCTCACCGGTGCCACTTTCATTAGTTCTCCCATTACTACTCAGGTTAAGTTGTTTAGGTACCTCGTTATCTATCAGACACTCACATACCCTACACATGTTGTTCTACGACTCGCATGGCTCAAACAACTCCTGTAGTAATGGCTCATGGGATGGAGGAACAAGCTTCGGTGGGGTTTAAAAGTAAAGGCTATGCAGTACTTGGGATTCAATTTAATGCAATCGCGACTCGATGATGCAAGAATAAGATAGAGGCAATAGGTACTATATGTATGCAAGCATGTGGTAGTGCTTGCCTGGCAGCTCAGTTGAAGCGAGGGACGGATCTGGGTAGTGCTCCTGGGTTTCTTGATATATCCCCTGCTCAGCGTCTAATCGAAGTAGAATCAAACAAACAAGGGCCAACATAAATAAAGTGCACAAGCATATGAATAAAATGCGACAAGCAAACAATCATGCCATGATGAATGATGCACAATTTGCATGGTAATAAAGTAGCATGGCATGGGTGAGGTGTGGAATACAAGAAATAAGCATTTTATTGAGTTTTAATCATATTTTATACTCAATTAAGTTGCTGTATACTTTATATCTATATGATGCATGCTGCAATTCATAACTTGGAATGCATAAACAGAAAGGTCTCGTCGCGCTGATCGATTTAGACATATCATTTGTCAAATTTGGAGTTATAAAACAAAAGTTATTAAATAATTAAGGAAAAAGGGCATTTTATTGTAATTTTAATCAACTTGAAAATTTTAAAGTGTTCAAAATATATTTTGAAGGCCATATTTGAATTCCTCATATTTTTCTGATTTCAAAACATATATTACATGTTTAATTTGGATTTATATTTTGAAAGTTATTAGAAAACAGATTTGAAATTTGAATTTAAATTAATTTGGAAAAGTTTGAATTAAAACAGAGATACAGAAATCCTTTTCTTACTCAACCCAGACCTAGCCACAGCCACAGACAAGTGGGGCCAGGCTGACTGGGCGACACTGCGCGTGGAAAAACCTTTTGTCACCTCGGCTGCTGCTAGCCACAGAGGCCGACGGGTGGGGTCAGCGGGCTCGCAGGCCCACATGCCAGCGGCGGAAGAGCGCGGAGACTGACAGGTGGCCAAAACGGGAGCGCGGGTTGAGGGGTGCTAAACTAGGGGGCCTATCTGCAAAGAGTTACTACGGCTGACAGGTGGGCTCAGGCGGACCGCGGGTTGGAGTAAAAAGGTGGGGGGGGAGTGCAAAGTAGCAGCTGCTAGTGTACTTCTTCTCTGAATCTCTGTCGACAGGTTTGTGCTCGACAGGGCGGGGCTCGGTGCAGGGGTCGATCCCGCGACCTCGCGTGCGTGCGCGGCAGCGGTTACCGCTGCGGTGGCCTGGCGTTGTTGCTGGGGAACGGCTGCGCGGACAGAAAACCCTGTCGCGGCACGACGGCGAGGACGCGACCGCGAGCGCGCCAGCGCAGAGAGCGCTCGACGAATCGACTAGCGTGTACAGGGGTGGATCGGCCAGAGGAGGTTCTCTAGGAGGTTCGGAGGCTCACCGCGGGGAGGGCGATGGTGTTAGATCAGCTTGGGACGCAGGGGATCGGCGAGGAAGCAGACGTTCCGGCGGGCTAGGGTTTGTCGATGGTGGCGGCGGTACCGGCAGTTCCAGCGCTTCTCCTCCTCGCCGGCGGGTACGGGGCGACACAGGGGCAGGTCCACGGACTCCTCAATCACCTCCACGATGTGCTGAACGGCTGGCTCGACGGGGGCAACGCGGTGCTGGCGGTGATCGGCGTCGGCTTCTGGTGGTCGGAAAGGAGGAAGGAGGAGGGAAGGGCTGGCTCAGGACAGATCTGGGCGAGCAGAGGGGAGCCGTGTGGGAGAGGGAAAAGGAGTGAGGGAGGAGGAGTAGCTGTGGCAGGGGGTAGAGGAGGGTGGCTCGGTGCCACCTTTTCCCCCTCGAGCACGTGCTCGGGCTGGACGGCAGGGCAAGGCAGGGGCTTCCAGGTGGGGTCAGGGTGAGGCCAAGGAGGGTAGGCTCGGTGTGGGGCATGCAATGCAGAGAGAGAGCTAGAGAGAGAGAGGGGGTAGGCTCGGGTTAGGGTTTGTACTAGGGTCGGGTTAGGGTGGCTCGGGTTGGTGAGAGGAGAGGTGAGGGTTAGGGTTTGGGTTGGATGGTAGCTAGGTGGCCAGGGTGGCCAGGTGGGGCCAGCTAGGTGAGAGAGGAGAGAGGCCGAGAGAGAGGAAGGGAGCTAGGGCGACTCGGTTTAGGGTTTTGGAGAGAGGGGGTATAGGGTTTAGATTAGGTGTAGATTTTTGGAGAGAGGTTTAGAGAGAGAGAGATGTGGAGGTAGCCATGGTTTGAAACATGCCCAAAACAAGAGGTGCCAAAAGAGAGGAGAGAGGGGGTAGGGAGAGGGAAAGAACCAAGTGTTAAGAGATTGTTAACATGGTCAAAAACAAGATCAAGCAAAAAGGTGATAAGGGATGGAGAGGTAATTTTGTTGAAGCATGCTCAAGTGCATGATCAAGAGAAGGAGGGTTTAGCAAGGAAAAAGAATAGATCTTAAGAAAGCCCCACTTGACTTGCTTCCCAAAGGACAAGATCCACTTCAACAATTACAAGAAAACCAAGGGAAAAGGAAAAAGGTGGTGGCACTGCATGGCCCATGCAAAATAATTAATGCCATTCTAAATCTTGTGAAAACAGTATTATTAACATGGCATTATTCTTATGCATTCCCAAAAGATGGAATAAAGCCAAGCAAAGAATTAAAAGGATTCCCCATGTGGAGTAGATGGAGATGATCATATTTGATTCTAATTGGGACTTGCTAGTGTGTATATTCCACTAGATGTTTAATAGTCCCAAAAATTATCCCAACATGAGCATAAATCCATTATAATCCATATGGAAGCTAGAAAAGGGTCCCACTCACAAGGCATGCAAAGGTGGCCATGTGGCTCTCATAAACCAATAATGTGGAAACAATATGGTGCATATATGAGAGCATGTGGGGAAAGAATTGGATCCATCCCAACCCACATGAGCTAGAGGTGAAACCAAATAAATTGCAATGCTCATGTATGGTGGAATGGTGGAATGATGGGGTGATGACAAGAAAGGTGGTGGAGATTAATAAAAGATATGCCCCCAACTCAACTTGGGCATTAAACAATATATCAATAGCCAACTACAATATCAAGAGGCAAATACAATTTACAATGCATATGAGAGAAGAACCAAAACAAAAAGGGTTTTATATGATGCTCAAATGCAAGGTGGCATGATGACATGAGCATGATATAATTATGATGCAACAATTATATGTAGGAGGTAGCATATATCTAGACTAGGCTAGTAACATTGCAATTGTTAGACAATTGGGATGCTACAACTCTCCCCCACTAAACAAGAATCTCGCCCCGAGATTCCTAGGAAAAAGAAAACAACACAAGGAGAGGCGGATGTTCGGAACGAAGGTGACCCTCACGCTCCCAAGTTGATGAACAACGGAATGTTGCGACCACTACACCTTGCAAAACTTGCTAGACTTGTTGTGAGTCTTGCATTTTGCTTGAGAAACAACGGGTTAGAAGAGTTGAAGTATTGTCGTGAGACAAGAAGGATAGGATGGGCATAGCTCCGGTTTTCTGAAGAAACATGATAAAAGAATATAACCACTTGTGAAAGAAAAAGACAAGATGATGTATCATGAATAAAGAAAAACACACCGTTAAGATTAAAGATTTACTGATACGAGAGAGGATGAATCTTTATCTCGCCGGAAGAAAAAGAGCTAGATTGGAGAGGTTTTGAACCACTATGACAATAGCATCGTATCTTCTCTCGGTTTTGAGAAATAAAGTTCGGAAACAATATTGCCTTCAAACAATAGAGTCCCTTGATATCAACAGAAAGATTTAGCTACACATCGTCGGATTAGATTCTTGTTGCGCCGGTAAGAACCAAAGGATCACGCAATTGAGGTGCGCGGATATAACTTCTAGAGACGGATGTGAAGCCAGATCATGGTGGAATCCCGAGAAGCAAGGAATATGGAGGATCTGGAGTTTATTGTAGAGATACTTATTGCTTTCTTTAGCCTTGAGGATAACGCAATAGATTTGCGGCTGATGGCATCAACCATAATTGGCTTTACCATAGAAAAGAATTGATGAAACAAAGAGAGAGATAGTTTCCTTCCATCTTGTTTGGGGATGTCGAGCATCGGTAGAATGACGAGGACAGAAAAGAGTTTGCGTTTGTTTCCACCAGATAATTGATGATTTTGCTCCAGCTAGAATAGATAGACCACCAACAAGAGATTATTGATTACTTTCTTCGAGAGAGCACTCCGGAAAAACAAAGACGGAAGTAAAAGTATCAAGGGATAAAGGCCACTTCTAACTTCCGTGGAATGAGTGAAATCACATTAATTCACCAATTCAATGTACAAGAGCGAATGATAAGAGTAGTGGTATGGTAGCTACTCCATCCCGCACTCAAAGCATTACTCCGCACATGAATAAGAAAACCATGCAACCCAACTACCGAAACAGACTGAAGGTATTGACAAAACTCATGGAACTTCGTTAGAAAACAAGGATAGATGCAAACGATTCGCCGGATTCATAGATAGATAAAGATGATGATGTTGTCGTCATGTCGGAAGTACCAAGCCACCAGAAAGATATGAAGGAAGATTACGGAGAAGAACTGCAAGATTCAACAGCTACAGAAAAGATAGCACCGACTTGAACAGAAGGAATACAAGATCTGGAAGGTCTCCATGGCCTCCGGTGGATTGAGCATAGACGATAAAGCGAGAGGGTTTCAAGAGATTACTTGACGAGACTGAGGTGAAATAACTCCATGTTCTTCTTGAAATGATTGGGAGAGATTTAGCAGTCTTGAGGAAAAGCTTAAGCGAAACAACGATGATAACTTGCCAACAAGGAAACTCCGGGTTTGATTGAAGATGGAAGATGGAATAACAATGGACTTGCTGATTCCAGAATTGAAGCGATCTATTTAGCAGAAGGACGTGGCCGAGATAGGTGACTTCAAAAAGTCAGAATTCTCACTTTGAGACTTTGCACATAGGCAGTGCTCACGAAGCTTGAGAGAAAGAGACACAGATTATCTTCCATGTCCTTCCATTGATATCGAATAGGCAAGCATATTATCAACATATACCACCATGGATTAACAGGATATACCCAGAATATCAAGTTCAAGAGGCGGGAGAAACGAACAAATGCTCGAAACACTTTCTGAGCTCAACGCTCTTAGAAAGATCAATATTTATAGCATTTGCCATATTCCACTCATGATAAGTGTCATATAGCTATGCCGAGAACCAAATTACAATCACTAGCATCGGATCGACACATGTTATGTAATTAGCCCAAGAGAATTGGAGATGAAATAAAACTCCAGGATCAGGCGCCGGTGACAAAAGAATGAGTTAGCATGGACATGCTGATAAAAAGGAGATAGATAATGTTTCACACACGACTGGAAAGGAGTGTGGAAACACAGATGTATCAAAGAAAAAATTTCCGCATTTTTCGGCATTAAAATACCAATAGATGCGCAAAAACACTTATCAGGTAGAGATTAGCAACAGATGCTTACACAGAATGTGGAGTTGCTAGAAGGAAGGACACCCTTAAGAAGATGGCACCGGTTAACAAGGAGTCAGGTAGATCGCGCCGGTTTTCAAAAGCCTGTCAGTATGGAATGTACCAACAGTTGATAACCAAAGGCAGATTGTGATAACAAATTGGATGCAACAGATAGACAAGGAATTACTCACACACACACACTTTCTATGGTAGTACGGAAACCCAGAACACGTGAATCCTAGTTTGAATTTTTAAGAAGAGGATTGAAAACGTTACACTTCCTTACCAGAAAAGGGTGGGTGGTTGGGTAAGAAGAAAAGTGGAAGCAGTCCTACTCTCGCGTTTTGTTTTTCCCTAATATACATAACTACCAAAAATATTTGCTAGACTGACAACGACCATTTGGCTGAGACCCTGAAGGGCGGGATGGCTCTGATACCAATTGTAACTACCTCGGTGAATTACGCTCCTAGTTACAAGCCTGGACGAGCGGAAATGGTTAAAATAGTACGGTGGGGCCCAAATGCCACTCACAGGTAGACCTTTCGGCCGTCCTAACCATTTCCAAATATCGGGACAAGAACGGGCGGCGTAATCGGCAGGCGAAGGGATCAACTACATACACAAATGAGTATGTATGCAAGCCACCATACAATAGTTCTCAGAGCCATTCCATCTAAAAGAAATAGAAATATTGCAACGCCATACGGCAAGACCCAAATATCCTAGATAGATATAATAGTTTAGGATATCTCCTCATACATCAAACATCAGAGTATCAGACGGAAGCGGAAAACAAGATCCGAGTACGGATAAGAAGCAAATCGGCATAAGATGCCCCATAAATAAACACATCCCGCCCACAGATCTCACGGATCCCTGTTCCCGGAATCTCTACACCGAATGATCGTCGCCCACATCGTCCGTCTCCTCCGCCCAGTATCCATCTTGCGAGTTTACCTGTTCATCTGAATCAAACAATTTATCGTGTGAGACCCTAGGGCTACTCAGCAAGTCTTTATGCCTCTAAAGGGGACACAACCTGGGGTGACGCAATTGCAGCAAAATATAATACCTATCAATTCTATAGATACTCGCTAACCATCCGCCTAACCACAGATAGACGGATGTCCGTGAATTAATAACAACAGTTATAACGGCAATATTAACAGATCCATCCTCCTCCTCGCTTACCAACGAGGAAGCGGACGAACAACCCCCCATCCATTGGTAGTTTTATTAGCCATTCCATGAATGTTGCACTATTACTAGTCAGGTACTTAGTCAAATTAAAAGCGGTACTTTAGTTATGCTTGTCTATGATCGAGAAACTGTGCTCCAAGTCGTCCATAACCGCGAACACGGCTTTCAGAAAGATTTACCCTGCAGGGGTGCACAAATAGCAACACACACTCGATCAACCTCAGAAAAACCAAATCAAAACCCAACGAGGCAGTCACGACAAAGCGATCACAGGATTCAGGATTATTTCAGGGGGCCACCCCATTAAGCTACCCGCAACAAAGTTAGCCGACTCCGAAACGGACTCAAGGTTTGCGTCAGTGGCTGTAAACGACTGGGAACCCGAAAGTGTGACTGGGCTTGTCGATACCGCGAAAACACTCCGCTTTCCTAAACAGTACAGGTGCATTCCTCGCACAATCTTAAATAAAGTAGTAAAGCATGGCATAAGTACAGGATAGTAATAAAGCCCCAAACTACTTTGTGGCCCCAAGAAATAAGAATGAATCAAGCTCTGGCTCAGGGGGGTCCATAGGCCTCCCGGATGTGGATAGCGTGAATATTCAAGGAACAGGAATCAAGTACTCGGGGTCCTACGGGACACAAGTGAGCATGAAAAAACAAATAACAGACATTGCTCACCGGTGCCACTTTCATTAGTTCTCCCATTACTACTCAGGTTAAGTTGTTTAGGTACCTCGTTATCCATCAGACACTCACATACCCTACACATGCTGTTCTACGACTCGCATGGCTCAAACAACTCCTGTAGTAATGGCTCATGGGATGGAGGAACAAGCTTCGGTGGGGTTTAAAAGTAAAGGCTATGCAGTACTTGGGATTCAATTTAATGCAATCGCGACTCGATGATGCAAGAATAAGATAGAGGCAATAGGTACTATATGTATGCAAGCATGTGGTAGTGCTTGCCTGGCAGCTCAGTTGAAGCGAGGGACGGATCTGGGTAGTGCTCTTGGGTTTCTTGATATATCCCCTGCTCAGCGTCTAATCGAAGTAGAACCAAACAAACAAGGGCCAACATAAATAAAGTGCACAAGCATATGAATAAAATGCGACAAGCAAACAATCATGCCATGATGAATGATGCACAATTTGCATGGTAATAAAGTAGCATGGCATGGGTGAGGTGTGGAATACAAGAAATAAGCATTTTATTGAGTTTTAATCATATTTTATACTCAATTAAGTTGCTGTATACTTTATATCTATATGATGCATGCTGCAATTCAGAACTTGGAATGCATAAACAGAAAGGTCTCGTCACGCTGATCGATTTAGACATATCATTTGTCAAATTTGGAGTTATAAAACAAAAGTAATTAAATAATTAAGGAAAAAGGGCATTTTATTGTAATTTTAATCAACTTGAAAAAATTAAAGTGTTCAAAATATATTTTGAAGGCCATATTTGAATTCCTCATATTTTTCTGATTTCAAAACATATATTACATGTTTAATTTGGATTTATATTTTGAAAGTTATTAGAAAACAGATTTGAAATTTGAATTTAAATTAATTTGGAAAAGTTTGAATTAAAACAGAGATACAGAAATCCTTTTCTTACTCAACCCCGACCTAGCCACAGCCATAGACAATTGGGGCCAGGCTGACTGGGCGACACAGCGCGTGGAAAAACCTTTTGTCACCTCGGCTGCTGCTAGCCACAGAGGCCGACGGGTGGGGTCAGCGGGCTCGCAGGCCCACATGCCAGCGGCGGAAGAGCGCGGAGACTGACAGGTGGCCAAAATGGGAGCGTGGGTTGAGGGGTGCTAAACTAGGGGGCCTATCTGCAAAGAGTTACTACGGCTGACAGGTGGGCTTAGGCGGACCACGGGTTAGGAGTAAAAAGGTTGGGAGGGAAGTGCAAAGTAGCAGCTGCTACTGTACTTCTTCTCTGAATCTCTGTCGACAGGTTTGTGCTCGACAGGGCGGGGCTCGGTGCAGGGGTCGATCCCGCGACCTCGCGTGCGCGCACGGCGGCGGTTACCGCTGCGGTGGCCTGGCGTTTTTGCTGGGGAACGGCTGCGCGGACAGAAAACCCTGTCGCGGCACGACGACGAGGACACGACCGCGAGCGCGCCAGCACAGAGAGCGCTCGACGAATCGACTAGCGTGTACAGGGGTGGATCGGCCAGAGGAGGTTGTCTAGGAGGTTCGGAGGCTCACCGCGGGGAGGGCGATGGTGTTAGATCAGCTTGGGACGCAGGGGATCGGCGAGGAAGCAGACGTTCCGGCGGGCTAGGGTTTGTCGACGGTGGCGGCGGTACCGGCAGTTCCAGCGCTTCTCCTCCTCGCCGGCGGGTACGGGGCAACGCAGGGGCAGGTCCACGGACTCCTCGATCACCTCCACGACGTGCTGAACGGCTGGCTCGACGGGGGCGACGCGGTGCTGGCGGTGATCGGCGTCGGCTTCTGGTGGTCGGAAAGGAGGAAGGAGGAGGGAAGGGCTGGCTCAGGACAGATCTGGGCGAGCAGAGGGGAGCCGTGTGGGAGAGGGAAAAGGAGGGAGGGAGGAGGAGCAGCTGTGGCAGGGGGTAGAGGAGGGTGGCTCGGTGCCACCTTTTTCCCCCTCGAGCACGTGCTCGGGCTGGACGGCAGGGCAAGGCAGGGGCTTCCAGGTGGGGTCAGGGTGAGGCCAAGGAGGGTAGGCTCGTTGTGGGGCATGCAATGCAGAGAGAGATCTAGAGAGAGAGAGGGGGTAGGCTCGGGTTAGGGTTTGTACTAGGGTCGGGTTAGGGTGGCTCGGGTTGGTGAGAGGAGAGGTGAGGGTTAGGGTTTGGGTTGGATGGTAGCTAGGTGGCCAGGGTGGCCAGGTGGGGCCAGCTAGGTGAGAGAGGAGAGAGGCCGAGAGAGAGGAAGGGAGCTAGGGCGACTCGGTTTAGGGTTTTGGAGAGAGGGGGTATAGGGTTTATATTAGGTGTAGATTTTTGGAGAGAGGTTTAGAGAGAGAGAGATGTGGAGGTAGCCATGGTTTGAAACATGCCCAAAACAAGAGGTGCCAAAAGAGAGGAGAGAGGGGGTAGGGAGAGGGAAAGAACCAAGTGTTAAGAGATTGTTAACATGGTCAAAAACAAGATCAAGCAAAAAGGTGATAAGGGATGGAGAGGTAATTTTGTTGAAGCATGCTCAAGTGCATGATCAAGAGAAGGAGGGTTTAGCAAGGCAAAAGAATAGAGCTTAAGAAAGCCCCACTTGACTTGCTTCCCAAAGGACAAAGATCCACTTCAACAATTACAAGAAAACCAAGGGAAAAGGAAAAAGGTGGTGGCACTGCATGGTCCATGCAAAATAATTAATGCCATGCTTAATCTTGTGAAAACAGTATTATTAACATGGCATTATTCTTATGCATTCCCAAAAGATGGAATAAAGCCAAGCAAAGAATTAAAAGGATGCCCCATGTGGAGTAGATGGAGATGATCATATTTGATTCTAATTGGGACTTGCTAGTGTGTATATTCCACTAGATGTTTAATAGTCCCAAAAATTATCCCAACATAGCATAAATCCATTATAATCCATATGGAAGCTAGAAAAGGGTCCCACTCACAAGGCATGCAAAGGTGGCCATGTGTCTCTCATAAACCAATAATGTGGAAACAATATGGTGCATATATGAGAGCATGTGGGGAAAGAATTGGATCCATTCCAACCCACATGAGCTAGAGGTGAAACCAAATAAATTGCAATGCTCATATATGGTGGAATGGTGGAATGATGGGGTGATGACAAGAAAGGTGGTGGAGATTAATAAAAGATATGCCCCCAACTCAACTTGGGCATTAAACAATATATCAATAGCCAACTACAATATCAAGAGGCAAATACAATTTACAATGCATATGAGAGAAGAACCAAAACAAAAAGGGTTTTATATGATGCTCAAATGCAAGGTGGCATGATGACATGAGCATGATATAATTATGATGCAACAATTATATGTAGGAGGTAGCATATATCTAGACTAGGCTAGTAGCATTGCAATTGTTAGACAATTTGGATGCTACATAAACTTCATTATTTAACTTCTCATAGATATAATCTTAGTAGGAGGATAGTATTTTCCAATAAAAGCATCTTTGCACTTAGTCCAAGAATCAATACCATTCCTAGTTAAGGAATTCAACCACTCTTTAGCTTTTCCTCTCAAAGAGAAAGGAAACAATTTCAGCTTAATAATATCACCATCTATATCCCTATGCTTTTGCATCTCACAAAGTTCAACAAAGTTATTTAGATGGGAAGCAACATCTTCATTACCAATACTAGAAAATTGCTCTCTCATAACAAGATTGAGGAAAGCAGGTTTTATCTCAAAGAAAGTATTTTCAGCCACAGGTGGAGCAATAGGTGTGCTCATAAAATCATTGTTGTTGGTGCTAGTGAAGTCACACAACTTAGTGTTTTCAAGAGTAGTCAATTTTTTGGGTTTCCAAATAAGAAAGCAAACTTGTAAAACTAATTTTTTTTGTGTTTTAGAATAACAAAACAAGCAAACAAAGCAAAAAGAAAACTAAGCAAAACAAAAACAACAAAGTAAAGAGATTGGTTATGAGGGACTCCCCTTATGAAGATGTCCTTGACTCCCCGGCAACGGCGCCAGAAAATCTTGATGTGCTCGTCGTTCGACGTAGAGCTCGTTGGGAACCCCAAGAGGAAGGTATGATGAGCACAGCAGCAAGTTTTCCCTCGGTTGTGAAACCAAGGTTTAATCGAACCAGTAGGAGCAAGGAAACACCCCAAAGGTGTTACTAGCTGAGCTTTGGCAGGGCGCACTACCGGTGCTAGTAGCAACATGTAGACCTGCACAACATAACCACAGAACTTTGTCCCCAACTTGCGATGAGGTTGTCAATCTCACCGTGTTTTGCGGAAAACAAAGGATTAAACTTACCGAGTGGAAATAAGTAAAAGTTTGCAGAAAGTAAACACAAAGTAGTAAACAGTTTATAGATTGTATGTAAAGAAAAAGGACCGGGATCCATAGTTCAAAAGAGGTGGCTCTCCTTAAGATAGATATCATGCTGGGTGAACAAATTACAGTGGGGCAATTGACAAACACCGAGAAAGCAATACATGCATATACTAATCATCTTGACTCCTTTGAGACTTGATTGGGCATTACAACATAATAATAGACCACCATCCAACTGCATCTATGACTAATAATCCACCTTCAGGTTATCATCCGAACCCCCTCCAGTATTAAGTTGCAAGCAACAGATTATTGCTTTATGAACTATGTGTAAAGTAAACAATATGATTGTTCTATGAACAAATGATTGTTGTTTTCTCCCTAGTAGCAAAAGCACATCTAGTACCTTAGAGATTTCTGTCACTTCCCCAGATTACTAGAGGCATGAACCCACTATCGAGCATAAATACTAACTCTTGGAGTTGCTAGCATCTACTTGGCCAAGATAGCTACTAACAACGGAAAGCATGCAAGATCACAAATAACAAAGACATGATAGAATCAATAATCAATCTGAAATAGCATCTATATATCCATCGGATCCCCGCAAACACAACATGTATGATTACAAATAGATGATCTTGATCATGAACGGAGCTCACAAGATCTAAACATGAAAGCACAAAGGAGGAGAACCAGCCATCTAGCTACTACATGGATCCGTAGTCCAAGGATGAACTACTCATGCATCACACCGGAGGCTTGCATGGTGATGAAGAAGGCCTCCAGGGTGAATTCCCCTCTCTAGCAGGGTGCCGGGAAGAGCTTCAGATCCCTCCCGATCTAGGGATGGAGATGACGGCGGCTACAGACTCTTTCGTGGATTTTTGATCGGGCCCTTAGGGTTTTTGTCCTGAGGGCAATATATAGGCGGAAGGAGAGGTCGAGAGGGTGCCGGGAGCCACCACACCAACCCCTGGCGCAGGCTCAGTCTGGTCGCGTGGCCAGGTGGTGTGGCCGGCCCCTGGCCCTTCTCCATCTCGTATTCTGGCACTTGATCCCTTCCAGAAAAATAGGCACTTTGGCTTTTGTCCCGTCCAATTCCGAGAATATTCATTTTCTAACTTTCCTGGAACCAAAAACGGCAGAAAACAGGCAGCTGGCACTTTGGCTCTTGTTAATAGGTTAGTCCAAGAAATCATAAGAAAAGTACTCCAAAGTTGGAACAAAACACAAGAAAGTGGATAAAACCAAGCATGGAACATCAAAAATTATAGATACATTTGCAATGTATCAACATGCAATGACACTAGTGGATCCATATGTGGTTTGTGAAAAGAACACACATGCAATGACTCTAGTGGATCCATATGTGGTTTGTGAAAAGAACACACATCCAGTGACTCTACCTGTGGTTTATTAAAAGAACACACATGCAATGAACTCTGGTGAATCCATATGTGGTTAATGAAAAGAACACATATGCAATGACTCTAGTTGTGGTTTATTGAAAGAACACACATGCAATGACACTGGTGGATCCATGTGGTTTGTGAAAAGAACAGACATGCAATGACTCTAGCTATGGTTAATGAAAGGAACACACATTTCAATGACACTAGTGGATCCATATGTGGTTTGTGAAAAGAACACAGATGCACTGACTCTAGCTGGTTCCATATATGGTTTGTGAAAAGAACACACATCCAGTGACTCTAGATGTGGTTTATTAAAAGAACGCACATACAATAAACTCTGGTGGATCCATATGTGGTTTATGAAAAGAACACACATGCAATGACACTGGTGGATCCATATGTGGTTTATGAAAAGAACACACATGCAATGACTCTAGTTGTGGTTTATTAAAAGAACACATATGAATGACATTGTTGGATCCTTGTGGTTTGTGAAGGGAACACACATCCAGTGACTCTAGCTGTGGTTTGTTAAAAGAACACACATGCAATGAACTCTGGTGGATCCATATGTGGTTTATCAAAAGAACACACATGAAATGACACTGGTGGATCCATGTGGTTTATGAAGAGAACACACATCTAGTGACTCTAGTTGTGGTTTGTTAAAAGAACACACATGCAATGAACTCTGGTGGATCCATATGTGGTTTGTGAAAGGAACACACATGCAATGACTCTAGTTGTGGTTAATTAAAAGAACACACATGCAATGACATTGGTGGATCCATGTGGTTTCTGAAAACAATAGGCATGCAATGATTCTAGTTGTGGTTAATGAAAAGAACACACATGCAATGACACTGGTGGATCCATATGTGGTTTGTGAAAAGAAGACACATGCAATGAACTTTTCTAGATCCATATGTGGTCTAGGAAAAGAACAGAAATGCAATGACACTAGTTGTGGTTAATGAAAACAACACACATGCAATGACACTAGGGAATCCATATGTGGTTAATGAAAAGAACACACATGCAATAACTCTAGCTCTGGTTAATGAAAAGAACACACATGCAATGACACTGGTGGATCCATGTGGTTTGTGAAAAGAACAGACATGCAATGAGTCTAGCTGTGGTTAATAAAAAGAACGCACATGCAATGACACAGGTGGATCCATATGTGGTTTGTGAAAAGAACACAGATGCATGAACTCTGGTGGATCCATATGTGGTCTATGAAAAGAATAGACATGCAATGACACTAGTTGTGGTTAATGAAAAGAACACACATGCAATGACACTAGGGGATGCATATGTGGTTAATGAAAACAATACACATGCAATGACACTAGTGGATCCATATGTGGTTTGTCAAAAGAACACACATGCAATGACTCTAGTGGATCCATATGTAGTTTGTGAAAACAACACACATCTAGTGACTCTAGATGTGGTTTATTAAAAGAACACACATGCAATGAACTCTGGTGAATCCATATGTGGTTAATGAAAAGAACAAACATGCAATGACTCTAGCTGTGGTTTATTGAAAGAACACACATGCAATGACACTGGTGGATCCATGTGGTTTGTGAAAAGAATAGACATGCAATGACTCTAGTCGTGGTTAATATAAAGAACACACATTTCAATGACATTGGTGGATCCATATGTGGTTTGTGAAAAGAACACAGATGCAATGACTCTAGCTGGTTCCATATATGGTTTGTGAAAATAACACACATCTAGTGACTCTAGATGTGGTTTATTAAAAGAACACACATACAATGAACTCTAGTGGATCCATATGTGGTTTATGAAAAGATCACACATGCAATGACACTGGTGGATCCATATGTGGTTTGTGAAAATAACACACACGAAATGACTCTAGATATGGTCCATGAAAAGAATAGACATGCAATGACACTGGTGGATCCATATGTGGTTGGTGAAAAGAACACACATGCAATGACTCTAGTTGTGGTTTATTAAAAGAACACACATGCAATGACACTGGTGGATCCATGTGGTTTGTGAAGAAAACACACTTCCAGTGACTCTAGCTATTGTTTATTAAAAGAACGCACATACAATGAACTCTGGTGGATCCATATATGGTTTATGAAAAGAACACACATGCAATGACACTGGTGGATCCATATGTGGTTTGTGAAAATAACACACATGAAATGACTCTAGATGTGGTCCTTGAAAAGAACAGACATGCACTGACACTGGTGGATCCATATGTGGTTTGTGAAAAGAACACACATGCAATGACTCTAGTTGTGGTTTATTAAAAGAACACACATGGAATGACACTGGTGGATCCATGTGGTTTGTGAAGAGAACACACATCTAGTGACTCTAGTTGTGGTTTGTTAAAAGAACACACATGCAATGAACTCTGGTGGATCCATATGTGGTTTGTGAAAGGAACACACATGCAATGACTCTAGTTGTGGTTAATTAAAAGAACACACATGCAATGACATTGGTGGATCCAGGTGGTTTCTAAAAACAACAGGCATCCAATGACTCTAGTTGTGGTTAATGAAAAGAACACACATGCAATAACACTGGTGGATCCATATGTGGTTTGTGAAAAGAGCACACATGCAATGAACTTTGCTGGATACATATGTGGTCTAGGAAAAGAACAGAAATGCAATGACACTAGTTGTGGTTAATGAAAACAACACACATGCAATGACACTAGGGAATCCATATGTGGTTAATGAAAAGAACACACATGCAATGACTCTAGCTGTGGTTAATGAAAAGAACACACATGCAATGACACTGGTGGATCCATGTGGTTTGTGAAAAGAACAGACATGCAATGAGTCTAGCTGTGGTTAATAAAAAGAACGCACATGCAATGACACAGGTGGATCCATATGTGGTTTGTGAAGAGAACACAGATGCATGAACTCTGGTGGATCCATATGTGGTCTATGAAAAGAATAGACATGCAATGACACTAGTTGTGGTTAATGAAAAGAACACACATGCAATGACACTAGGGGATGCATATGTGGTTAATGAAAACAATACACATGCAATGACACTAGTGGATCCATATGTGGTTTGTCAAAAGAACACACATGCAATGACTCTAGTGGATCCATATGTAGTTTGTGAAAACAACACACATCCAGTGACTCTAGATGTGGTTTATTAAAAGAACACACATGCAATGAACTCTGGTGAATCCATATGTGGTTAATGAAAAGAACAAACATGCAATGACTCTAGCTGTGGTTTATTGAAAGAACACACATGCAATGACACTGGTGGATCCATGTGGTTTGTGAAAAGAATAGACATGCATTGACTCTAGTGGATCCATATGTGGTTTGTGAAAAGAACACACATCTAGTGACTCTAGCTGTGGTTTATTAAAAGAACACACATGCAATGAACTTTGGTGAATCCATATGTGGTTAATGAAAAGAACACACATGCAATGACTCTAGATAGGGTTTATTGAAAGAACACCGATGCAATGACACTGGTGGATCGATGTGGTTTGTGAAAAGAACATACATGCAATGACTCTAGCTGTGGTTAATGAAAATAACACACATTTCAATGACACTGGTGGATCCATATGTGGTTTGTGAAAAGAACACACATCCAATGACTCTAGCCAGTTCCATATAGGGTTTGTGAAAACAACACACATCCAGTGACTCTAGATGTGGTTTATTAAAAGAACACACATGCAATGAACTCTGGTGAATCCATATGTGGTTAATGAAAAGAACACACATGAAATGACTCTGGCTGTTGTTTATTGAAATAACACACATGCAATGACACTGGTGGATCCATGTGGTTTGTGAAAAGAATAGACATGCAATGACTCTAGTCGTGGTTAATATAAAGAACACACATTTCAATGACATTGGTGGATCCATATGTGGTTTGTGAAAAGAACACACATGCAATGACTCTAGCTGGTTCCATATATGGTTTGTGAAAATAACACACATCTAGTGAGTCTAGATGTGGTTTATTAAAAGAACACACATACAATGAACTCTAGTGGATCCATATGTGGTTTATGAAAAGATCACACATGCAATGACACTGGTGGATCCATATGTGGTTTGTGAAAATAACACACACGAAATGACTCTAGATATGGTCCATGAAAAGAATAGACATGCAATGACACTGGTGGATCCATATGTGGTTGGTGAAAAGAACACATATGCAATGACTCTACCTGTGGTTAATGAAAATAACACACATTTCAATGACACTGGTGGATCCATATGTGGTTTGTGAAAAGAACACACATGCAATGACTCTAGCTGGTTCCATATATGGTTTCTGAAAAGAACACACATCTAGTGACTCTGGATGTGGTTTATTAAAAGAACGCACATACAATGAACTCTTGTGGATCCATATGTGGTTTATGAAAAGAACACACATGCAATGACACTAGTGGATCCGTATGTGGTTTGTGAAAATAACACACATGAAATGACTCTAGATGTGGTCCATGAAAATAACAGACATGCAATGACACTGGTGGATCCATATGTGGTTTGTGAAAAGAACACGCATGCAATGACTCTAGTTGTGGTTTATTAAAAGAACACACATGCAATGACACTAGTGGATCCTTGTTGTTTGTGAAGAGAACACACATCCAGTGACTCTAGCTGTGGTTTGTTAAAAGAACACACATGCAATGAACTCTGGTGGATCCATATGTGGTTTATCAAAAGCACACACATGAAATGACACTAGTGGATCCATGTGGTTTGTGAAGAGAACACACATCCAGGTACTCTAGCTATGGTTTGTTAAAAGAGCACACATGCAATGAACTCTGGTGGATCCATATGTGGTTTGTGAAAGGAACACGCATGCAATGACTCTAGTTGTGGTTAATTAAAAGAACACACATTCAATGACATTAGTGGATCCATGTGGTTTCTGAAAAGAACAGGCATGCAATGGCTCTAGTTATGGTTAATGAAAAGAACACACATGCAATGACACTGGTGGATCCATATGTGGTTTGTGAAAAGAACACACATGCAATGAACTCTGCTGGATCCATATGTGGTCTATGAAAAGAACAGAAATGCAATGACACTAGTTGTGGTTAATGAAAAGAACACACATGCAATGGCACTAGGGAATCCATATGTGGTTAATGAAAAGAACACACATGCAATGACTCTAGTTGTGGTTAATGAAAAGAACACACATGCAATGACACTGGTGGATCCATGTGGTTTGTCAAAAGAACATACATGCAATGAGTCTAGTTGTGGTTAATGAAAAGAACGCACATGCAATGACACTGGTGGATCCATATGTGGTTTGTGAAAAGAACACACATGCAATGAACTCTGGTCGATCCATATGTGGTCTATGAAAAGAACAGACATACAATGACACTAGTTGTGGTTAATGAAAAGAACACACATGCAATGACACTAGGGGATCCATATGTGGTTAATGAAAATAACTCACATGCAATGACACTAGTGGATCCATATGTGGTAAGTGAAAAGAACACACATGCAATGACTCTAGTGGATCCATATGGGGTTTGTGAAAAGAACACACATCTAGTGACTCTAGCTGTGGTTTATTAAAAGAACACACATGCAATGAACTTTGGTGAATCCATATGTGGTTAATGAAAAGAACACACATGCAATGACTCTAGCTATGGTTTATTGAAAGAAAACACATGCAATGACACTGGTGGATCCATGTGGTTTGTGAAAAGAACACACATGCAATGACTCTAGCTGTGGTTAATGAAAAGAACACACATTTCAATGACACCGGTGGATCCATATGTGGTTTGCGAAAAGAACACACATGCAATGACTCTAGCTAGTTCCATATAGGGTTTGTGAAAAGAACACACATCCAGTGACTCTAGATTTGGTTCATTAAAAGAACGCGCATACAATGAACTCTGGTGGATCCATATGTGCTTTATGAAAAGAACACACATGCAATGACACTGGTGGATTCATATGTGGTTTGTGAAAATAACACACATGAAATAACTCTAGATGTGGTCAATGAAAAGAACAGACATGCAATGACACAGGTGGATCCATATGTGGTTTGTGAAAAGAACACACATGCAATAACTCTAGTTGTGGTTTATTAAAAGAACACACATGCAATGACACTGGTGGATCCATGTGGTTTGTGAAGAGAACACACATCCAGTGACTCTAGCTATGGTTTATTAAAAGAACGCACATATAATGAACTCTGGTGGATCCATATGTGGGTTATGAAAAGAACAGACATGCAATGACACTGGTGGATCCATATGTGGTTTGTGAAAATAACAC
The DNA here is from genome assembly GCA_916181665.1 of Avena sativa. Classification (NCBI taxonomy): domain Eukaryota; kingdom Viridiplantae; phylum Streptophyta; class Magnoliopsida; order Poales; family Poaceae; genus Avena; species Avena sativa. The sequence goes on along the minus strand of OV702289.1, from coordinate 376,131,806 downwards.
ACATGAAATGACTCTAGATGTGGTCCTTGAAAAGAACAGACATGCAATGACACTGGTGGATCCATATGTGGTTTGTGAAATGAACAGACATGCAATGACTCTAGTTGTGGTTTATTAAAAGAAGACACATGGAATGATACTGGTGGATCCATGTGGTTTGTGAAGAGAACACACATCTAGTGACTCTAGTTGCGGTTTGTTAAAAGAACACACATGCAAAGAACTCTGTGGCTCCATATGTGGTTTATGAGATGAACACACATGCAATGACACTAGTGGATCCATATGTGGTTTGTGAAAAGAACACACATGCAATGAACTCTGGTGGATCAATATGTGGTCTATGAAAAGAATAGACATGCAATGACACTAGTTGTGGTTAATGAAAAGAACACACATGCAATGACACTAGGGGATCCATATGTGATTAATGAAAAGAATACACATGCAATGACACTAGTGGATCCATATGTGGTTTGTGAAAAGAACACACATCTAGTGACTCTAGATGTGGTTTATTAAAAGAACGCACATACAATAAACTCTGGTGGATCCATATGTGGTTTATGAAAAGAACACAAATGCAATGACACTGGTGGATCCATATGTGGTTTATGAAAAGAAATACATGCAATGACTCTAGTTGTGGTTTATTAAAAGAACACGTATGTAATGACACTGGTGGATCCTTGTGGTTTGTGAAGAGAACACACATCCAGTGACTCTAGCTGTGGTTTGTTAAAAGAACACACATGCAATGAACTCTAGTAGATCCATATGTGGTTTATCAAAAGAACACACATGAAATGACACTGGTGGATCCATGTGGTTTGTGAAGAGAACACACATCTAGTGACTCTAGCTGTGGTTTGTTAAAAGAACACACATGCAATGAACTCTGGTGGATCCATATGTGGTTTGTGAAAGGAACACACATGCAATGACTCTAGTTGTGGTTAATTAAAAGAACACACATGCAATGACATTGGTGGATCCAGGTGGTTTCTGAAAACAACAGGCATCCAATGACTCTAGTTGTGGTTAATGAAAAGAACACACATGCAATAACACTGGTGGATCCATATGTGGTTTGTGAAAAGAGCACACATGCAATGAACTTTGCTGGATACATATGTGGTCTAGGAAAAGAACAGAAATGCAATGACACTAGTTGTGGTTAATGAAAACAACACACATGCTATGACACTAGGGAATCCATATGTGGTTAATGAAAAGAACACACATGCAATGACTCTAGCTGTGGTTAATGAAAAGAACACACATGCAATGACACTGGTGGATCCATGTGGTTTGTGAAAAGAACAGACATGCAATGAGTCTAGCTGTGGTTAATGAAAAGAACGCACATGCAATGACACAGGTGGATCCATATGTGGTTTGTGAAAAGAACACAGATGCAATGAACTCTGGTGGATCCATATGTGGTCTATGAAAAGAACAGACATGCAATAACACTAGTTGTGGTTAATGAAAATAACACACATGCAATGACACTAGTGGATCCATATGTGGTTTGTGAAAAGAATACACATGCAATGACTTTAGTGGATCGATATGTGGTTTGTGAAAAGAACACACATCTAGTGACTCTAGCTGTGGTTTATTAAAAGAACACACATGCAATGAACTCTGGTGAATCCATATGTGGTTAATGAAAAGAACACATATGCAATGACTCTAGCTGTGGTTTATTGAAAGAACACACATGCAATGACACTGGTGGATCCATGTGGTTTGTGAAAAGAACAGACATGCAATGACTCTAGTTGTGGTTAATGAAAAGAACACACATTTCAATGACACTAGTGGATCCATATCTGGTTTGTGAAAAGAACACACATGCAATCACTCTAGCTGGTTCCATATATGGTTTGTGAAAAGAACACACATCCAGTGACTGTAGATGTGGTTTATTAAAAGAACGCACATACAATAAACTCTGGTGGATCCATATGTGGTTTATGAAAAGAACACACATGCAATGACACTGGTGGATCCATATGTGGTTTGTGAAAAGAACATACATGCAATGAACTCTGGTGGATCCATATGTGGTCTATGAAAAGAACAGAAATGCAATGACACTAGTTGTGGTTAATGAAAAGAACACACATGCAATGCACTAGGGAATCCATATGTGGTTAATGAAAAGAACACACATGCAATGAGTCTAGCTGTGGTTAATGAAAAGAACACACATGCAATGACACTGGTGGATCCATGTGGTTTGTGAAAAGAACAGACATGCAATGAGTCTAGTTGTGGTTAATGAAAAGAACACACATGCAATGACACTCGTGGATCCATATGTGGTTTGTGAAAAGAACACACATGCAATGAACTCTGGTGGATCCATATGTGTTCTATGAAAAGAACAGACATACAATGACACTAGTTGTGGTTAATGAAAAGAACACACATGCAATGACACTAGGGGATCCATATGTGGTTAATGAAAATAACTCACATGCAATGACACTAGTGGATCCATATGTGGTAAGTGAAAAGAACACACATGCAATGACTCTAGTGGATCCATATGTGGTTTGTGAAAAGAACACACATCTAGTGACTCTAGCCGTGGTTATTAAAGGAACACACATGCAATCAACTTTGGTGAATCCATATGTGGTTAATGAAAAGAACACACATGCAATGACTCTAGATATGGTTTATTGAAAGAAAACACATGCAATGACACAGGTGGATCCATGTGGTTTGTGAAAAGAACACACATGCAATGACTCTAGCTGTGGTTAATGAAAAGAACACACATTTCAATGACACTGGTGGATCCATATGTGGTTTGCGAAAAGAACACACATGCAATGACTCTAGCTAGTTCCATATAGGTTTTGTGAAAAGAACACACATCTAGTGACTCTAGATGTGGTTCATTAAAAGAACGCACATACAATGAACTCTGGTGGATCCATATGTGCTTTATGAAAAGAACACACATGCAATGACACTGGTGGATTCATATGTGGTTTGTGAAAATAACACACATGAAATAACTCTAGATGTGGTCAATGAAAAGAACAGACATGCAATGACACAGGTGGATCCATATGTGGTTTGTGAAAAGAACACACATGCAATAACTCTAGTTGTGGTTTATTAAAAGAACACACATGCAATGACACTGGTGGATCCATGTGGTTTGTGAAGAGAACACACATCCAGTGACTCTAGCTATGGTTTATTAAAAGAACGCACATATAATGAACTCTGGTGGATCCATATGTGGTTTATGAAAAGAACACACATGCAATGACACTGGTGGATCCATATGTGGTTTGTGAAAATAACACACATGAAATGACTAGATGTGGTCCTTGAAAAGAACAGACATGCACTGACACTGGTGGATCCATATGTGGTTTGTGAAATGAACAGACATGCAATGACTCTAGTTGTGGTTTATTAAAAGAAGACACATGCAATGATACTGGTGGATCCATGTGGTTTGTGAAGAGAACACACATCTAGTGACTCTAGTTGCGGTTTGTTAAAAGAACTCTGTGGCTCCATATGTGGTTTATGAGGTGAACACACATGCAATGACACTGGTGGATCCATATGTGGTTTGTGAAAAGAACACACATGCAATGAACTCTGGTGGATCAATATGTGGTCTATGAAAAGAATAGACATGCAATGACACTAGTTGTGGTTAATGAAAAGAACACACATGCAATGACACTAGGGGATCCATATGTGATTAATGAAAAGAATACACATGCAATGACACTAGTGGATCCATATGTGGTTTGTGAAAAGAACACACATCTAGTGACTCTAGATGTGGTTTATTAAAAGAACGCACATACAATAAACTCTGGTGGATCCATATGTGGTTTATGAAAAGAACACAAATGCAATGACACTGGTGGATCCATATGTGGTTTATGAAAAGAAATACATGCAATGACTCTAGTTGTGGTTTATTAAAAGAACACATATGTAATGACACTGGTGGATCCTTGTGGTTTGTCAAGAGAACACACATCCAGTGACTCTAGCTGTGGTTTGTTAAAAGAACACACATGCAATGAACTCTAGTAGATCCATATGTGGTTTATCAAAAGAACACACATGAAATGACACTGGTGGATCCATGTGGTTTGTGAAGAGAACACACATCTAGTGACTCTAGCTGTGGTTTGTTAAAAGAACACACATGCAATGAACTCTGGTGGATCCATATGTGGTTTGTGAAAGGAGCACACATGCAATGACTCTAGTTGTGGTTAATTAAAAGAACACACATGCAATGACATTGGTTGATCCAGGTGGTTTCTGAAAACAACAGGCATCCAATGACTCTAGTTGTGGTTAATGAAAAGAACACACATGCAATAACACTGGTGGATCCATATGTGGTTTGTGAAAAGAGCACACATGCAATGAACTTTGCTGGATACATATGTGGTCTAGGAAAAGAACAGAAATGCAATGACACTAGTTGTGGTTAATGAAAACAACACACATGCACTGACACTAGGGAATCCATATGTGGTTAATGAAAAGAACACACATGCAATGACTCTAGCTGTGGTTAATGAAAAGAACACACATGCAATGACACTGGTGGATCCATGTGGTTTGTGAAAAGAACAGACATGCAATGAGTCTAGCTGTGGTTAATGAAAAGAACGCACATGCAATGACACAGGTGGATCCATATGTGGTTTGTGAAAAGAACACAGATGCAATGAACTCTGGTGGATCCATATGTGGTCTATGAAAAGAACAGACATGCAATGACACTAGTTGTGGTTAATGAAAAGAACACACATGCAATGACACTAGGGGATCCATATGTGGTTAGAGAAAAGAATACACATGCAATGACACTAGTGGATCCATATGTGGTTTGTCAAAAGAACACACATGCAATGACTCTAGTGGATCCATATGTGGTTTGTGAAAAGAACACACATCCAGTGACTCTAGATGTGGTTTATTAAAAGAACACACATGCAATGAACTCTGGTGAATCCATATGTGGTTAATGAAAAGAACAAACATGCAATGACTCTAGCTGTGGTTTATTGAAAGAACACACATGCAATGACACTGGTGGATCCATGTGGTTTGTGAAAAGAACAGACATGCAATGACTCTAGCTGTGGTTAATATAAAGAACACACATTTCAATGACATTGGTGTTTCCATATGTTGTTTGTGAAAAGAACACACATGCAATGACTCTAGCTGGTTCCATATATGGTTTGTGAAAAGAACACGCATATAGTGACTCTAAATGTGGTTTATTAAAAGAACGCACATACAATGAACTCTGGTGGATCCATATGTGGTTTATGAAAAGATCACACATGCAATGACACTGGTGGATCCATATGTGGTTTGTGAAAATAACACACACGAAATGACTCTGGATGTGGTCCATGAAAATAACAGATATGCAATGACACTGGTGGATCCATATGTGGTTGGTGAAAAGAACACACATGCAATGACTCTAGTTGTGGTTTATTAAAAGAACACACATGCAATGACACTGGTGGATCCATGTGGTTTGTGAGGAAAACACACTTCTAGTGACTCTAGCTGTTGTTTATTAAAAAAAATGCACATACAATGAACTCTGGTGGACCCATATGTGGTTTATGAAAAGAACACACATGCAATGACACTGGTGGATCCATATGTGGTTTGTGAAAATAACACACATGAAATGACTCTAGATGTGGTCCTTGAAAAGAACACACGTGCACTGACACTGGTGGATCCATATGTGGTTTGTGAAAAGAACACACATGCAATGACTCTAGTTGTGGTTTATTAAAAGAACACACATGGAATGACACTGGTGGATTCATGTGTTTTATGAAGAGAACACACATCCAGTGACTCTAGCTGTGGTTTGTTAAATGAACACACATGCAAAGAACTCTGTGGAACACATGCAATGACACTGGTGGATCCGTATGTGGTTTATGAGATGAACACACATGCAATGACACTGGTGGATCCGTATGTGGTTTGTGAAAAGAACACACATGCAATGAACTCTGGTGGATCAATATGTGGTCTATGAAAAGAACAGACATGCAATGAAACTAGTTGTGGTTAATGAAAAGAACACACATGCAATGACACTAGGGGATCCATATGTGGTTAGAGAAAAGAATACACATGCAATGACACTAGTGGATCCATATGTGGTTTGTGAAAAGAACACACATGCAATGACTCTAGTGGATCCATATGTGGTTTGTGAAAAGAACACACATCCAATGACCTCTGGTGAATCCATATGTGGTTAATGAAAAGAACACACATGAAATGACTCTAGCTGTGGTTTATAGAAAGAACACACATGCAATGACACTGGTGGATCCATGTGGTTTGTGAAAAGAATAGACATGCAATGACTCTACCCGTGGTTAATGAAAAGAACACACATTTCAATGACACTGGTGGATCCATATGTGGTTTGTGGAAAGAACACACATGCAATGACTCTAGCTGGTTCCATATATGGTTTGTGAAAAGAACACACATCCAGTGACTCTGGATGTGGTTTATTAAAAGAACGCACATACAATGAACTCTTGTGGATCCATATGTGGTTTATGAAAAGAACACACATGCAATGACACTGGTGGATCCGTATGTGGTTTGTGAAAATAACACACATGAAATGACTCTAGATGTGGTCCATGAAAATAACAGATATGCAATGACACTGGTGGATCCATATGTGGTTTGTGAAAAGAACACGCATGCAATGACTCTAGTTGTGGTTTATTAAAAGAACAGACATGCAATGACACTGGTGGATCCTTGTTGTTTGTGAAGAGAACACACATCCAGTGACTCTAGCTGTGGTTTGTTAAAAGAACACACATGCAATGAACTCTGGTGGATCCATATGTGGTTTATCAAAAGCACACACATGAAATGACACTGGTGGATCCATGTGGTTTGTGAAGAGAACACACATCCAGGTACTCTAGCTATGGTTTGTTAAAAGAACACACATGCAATGAACTCTGGTGGATCCATATGTTGTTTGTGAAAGGAACACACATGCAATGACTCTAGGGAATCCATATGTGGTTAATGAAAAGAACACACATGGAATGACTCTAGCTGTGGTTAATGAAAAGAACACACATGCGATGACACTGGTGGATCCATGTGGTTTGTGAAAAGAACAGACATGCAATGAGTCTAGTTGTGGTTAATGAAAAGAACGCACATGCAATGACATTGGTGGATCCATATGTGGTTTGTGAAAAGAGCACACACGCAATGAACTCTGGTGGATCCATATGTGGTCTATGAAAAGAACAGACATACAATGACACTAGTTGTGGTTAATGAAAAGAACACACATGCAATGACACTAGGGGATCCATATGTGGTTAATGAAAAGAACTCACATGCAATGACACTAGTGGATCCATATGTGGTAAGTGAAAAGAACACACATGCAATGACTCTAGTGGATCCATATGTGGTTTGTGAAAAGAACACACATCTAGTGACTCTAGCTGTGGTTTATTAAAAGAACACACATGCAATGAACTTTGGTGAATCCATATGTGGTTAATGAAAAGAACACACATGCAATGACTCTAGATATGGTTTATTGAAAGAAAACACATGCAATGACACTGGTGGATCCATGTGGTTTGTGAAAAGAACACACATGCAATGACTCTAGCTGTGGTTAATGAAAAGAACACACATTTCAATGACACTGGTGGATCCATATGTGGTTTCTGAAAAAGAACACACATGCAATGACTCTAGATGGTTCCATATAGGGTTTGTGAAAAGAACACACATCCAATGACTCTAGATGTGGTTCATTAAAAGAACACACATACAATGAACTCTGGTGGATCCATATGTGCTTTATGAAAAGAACACACATGCAATGACACTGGTGGATTCATATGTGGTTTGTGAAAATAACACACATGAAATGACTCTAGATGTGGTCAATGAAAGGAACAGACATGCAATGACACGGGTGGATCCATATGTGGTTTCTAAAAAGAACACACATGCAATGACTCTAGTTGTGGTTTATTAAAAGAACACACATGCAATGACACTTGCGGATCCATGTGGTTTGTGAAGAGAACACACATCTAGTGACTCTAGCTGTGATTTGTTAAAAGAACACACATGCAATGAACTCTGGTGGATCCATATGTGCTTTATCAAAAGCACACACATGAAATGACACTGGTGGATCCATGTGGTTTGTGAAGAGAACACACATCCAGGTACTCTAGCTATGGTTTGTTAAAAGAACACACATGCAATGAACTCTGGTGGATCCATATGTTGTTTGTGAAAGGAACACACATGCAATGACTCTAGTTGTGGTTAATTAAAAGAACACACATTCAATGACATTGGTGGATCCATGTGGTTTCTGAAAAGAACAGGCATGCAATGACTCTAGTTGTGGTTAATGAAAAGAACACACATGCAATGACACTGGTGGATCCATATGTGGTTTGTGAAAAGAACACACATGCAATGAACTCTGCTGGATCCATATGTGGTCTATGAAAAGAACAGAAATGCAATGACACTAGTTGTGGTTAATGAAAAGAACACACATGCAATGGCACTAGGGAATCTATATGTGGTTAATGAAAAGAACACACATGCAATGACTCTAGTTGTGGTTAATGAAAAGAACACACATGTAATGACACTCGTGGATCCATGTGGTTTGTGAAAAGAACAGACATGCAATGAGTCTAGTTGTGGTTAATGAAAAGAACACACATGCAATGACATTGGTGGATCCATATGTGGTTTGTGAAAAGAGCACACACGCAATGAACTCTGGTGGATCCATATGTGGTCTATGAAAAGAACAGACATACAATGACACTAGTTGTGGTTAATGAAAAGAACACACATGCAATGACACTAGGGGATCCATATGTGGTTAATGAAAAGAACTCACATGCAATGACACTAGTGGATCCATATGTGGTAAGTGAAAAGAACACACATGCAATGACTCTAGTGGATCCATATGTGGTTTGTGAAAAGAACACACATCTAGTGACTCTAGCTGTGGTTTATTAAAAGAACACACATGCAATGAACTTTGGTGAATCCATATGTGGTTAATGAAAAGAACACACATGCAATGACTCTAGATATGGTTTATTGAAAGAAAACACATGCAATGACACTGGTGGATCCATGTGGTTTGTGAAAAGAACACACATGCAATGACTCTAGCTGTGGTTAATGAAAAGAACACACATTTAAATGACACTGGTGGATCCATATGTGGTTTCTGAAAAAGAACACACATGCAATGACTCTAGCTGGTTCCATATAGGGTTTGTGAAAAGAACACACATCCAGTGACTCTAGATGTGGTTCATTAAAAGAACACACATACAATGAACTCTGGTGGATCCATATGTGCTTTATGAAAAGAACACACATGCAATGACACTGGTGGATTCATATGTGGTTTGTGAAAATAACACACATGAAATGACTCTAGATGTGGTCAATGAAAGGAACAGACATGCAATGACACGGGTGGATCCATATGTGGCTTCTAAAAAGAACACACATGCAATGACTCTAGTTGTGGTTTATTAAAAGAACACACATGCAATGACACTTGCGGATCCATGTGGTTTGTGAAGAGAACACACATCTAGTGACTCTAGCTGTGATTTGTTAAAAGAACACACATGCAATGAACTCTGGTGGATCCATATGTGGTTTATCAAAAGCACACACATGAAATGACACTGGTGGATCCATGTGGTTTGTGAAGAGAACACACATCCAGGTACTCTAGCTATGGTTTGTTAAAAGAACACACATGCAATGAACTCTGGTGGATCCATATGTTGTTTGTGAAAGGAACACACATGCAATGACTCTAGTTGTGGTTAATTAAAAGAACACACATTCAATGACATTGGTGGATCCATGTGGTTTCTGAAAAGAACAGGCATGCAATGACTCTAGTTGTGGTTAATGAAAAGAACACACATGCAATGACACTGGTGGATCCATATGTGGTTTGTGAAAAGAACACACATGCAATGAACTCTGCTGGATCCATATGTGGTCTATGAAAAGAACAGAAATGCAATGACACTAGTTGTGGTTAATGAAAAGAACACACATGCAATGGCACTAGGGAATCCATATGTGGTTAATGAAAAGAACACACATGCAATGACTCTAGTGGTGGTTAATGAAAAGAACACACATGTAATGACACTCGTGGATCCATGTGGTTTGTGAAAAGAACAGACATGCAATGAGTCTAGTTGTGGTTAACGAAAAGAACGCACATGCAATGACATTGGTGGATCCATATGTGGTTTGTGAAAAGAGCACACACGCAATGAACTCTGGTGGATCCATATGTGGTCTATGAAAAGAACAGACATACAATGACACTAGTTGTGGTTAATGAAAAGAACACACATGCAATGACACTAGGGGATCCATATGTGGTTAATGAAAAGAACTCACATGCAATGACACTAGTGGATCCATATGTGGTAAGTGAAAAGAACACACATGCAATGACTCTAGTGGATCCATATGTGGTTTGTGAAAAGAACACACATCTAGTGACTCTAGCTGTGGTTTATTAAAAGAACACACATGCAATGAACTTTGGTGAATCCATATGTGGTTAATGAAAAGAACACACATGCAATGACTCTAGATATGGTTTATTGAAAGAAAACACATGCAATGACACTGGTGGATCCATGTGGTTTGTGAAAAGAACACACATGCAATGACTCTAGCTGTGGTTAATGAAAAGAACACACATTTCAATGACACTGGTGGATCCATATGTGGTTTCTAAAAAAGAACACACATGCAATGACTCTAGCTGGTTCCATATAGGGTTTGTGAAAAGAACACACATCCAGTGACTCTAGATGTGGTTCATTAAAAGAACACACATACAATGAACTCTGGTGGATCCATATGTGCTTTATGAAAAGAACACACATGCAATGACACTGGTGGATTCATATGTGGTTTGTGAAAATAACACACATGAAATGACTCTAGATATGGTCAATGAAAGGAACAGACATGCAATGACACGGGTGGATCCATATGTGGTTTCTAAAAAGAACACACATGCAATGACTCTAGTTGTGGTTTATTAAAAGAACACACATGCAATGACACTTGCGGATCCATGTGGTTTGTGAAGAGAACACACATCTAGTGACTCTAGCTGTGATTTGTTAAAAGAACACACATGCAATGAACTCTGGTGGATCCATATGTGGTTTATGAGATGAACACACATGCAATGACACTGGTGGATCCATATGTCGTTTGTGAAAAGAACACACATGCAATGAAATCTGGTGGATCCATATGTGGTCTATGAAAAGAACAGACATGCAATGACACTGGTTGTGGTTAATGAAAAGAACACACATGCAATGACACTGGGGGATCCATATGTGGTTAATGAAAAGAACAGACATGCAATGACACTAGTGGATCCATATGTGGTTTGTGAAAAGAACACACATGCAATGACTCTAGTTGTGGTTTATAAAAACAACACACATGCAATGACATTGGTGGATCCATGTGGTTTGTGAAAAGAACAGGCATGCAATGACTCTAGTTGTGGTTAATAAAAAGAACACACATGCAATGACACTGGTGGATCCATATGTGATTTGTGAAACAAACACACATGCAATGAACTCTTCTAGATCTATATGTGTACTATGAAAATAACAAAAATGCAATGACACTAGTTGTGGTTAATGAAAAGAACACACATGCAATGACACTAGGGAATCCATATGTGGTTAATGAAAAGAACACAAATGGAATGACTCTAGCTGTGGTTAATGAAAAGAACACACATGCGATGACACTGGTGGATCCATGTGCTTTGTGAAAAGAACAGACATGCAATGACTCTACCTGTGGTTAATGAAAAGAACACACATTTCAATGACACTGGTGGATCCATATGTGGTTTGTGAAAAGAACACACATGCAATGACTCTAGCTGGTTCCATATATGGTTTGTGAAAAGAACACACAACCAGTGACTCTGGATGTGGTTTATTAAAAGAACGCACATACAATGAACTCTTGTGGATCCATATGTCGTTTATGAAAATAACACACATGCAATGACACTGGTGGATCCGTATGTGGTTTGTGAAAATAACACACATGAAATGACTCTAGATGTGGTCCACAAAAAGAACAGACATGCAATGACACTGGTGGATCCATATGTGGTTTGTGAAATGAACACACATGCAATGACTCTAGTTGTGGTTTATTAAAACAACACACATGCAATGACACTGGTGGATCCTTGTGGTTTGTGAAGAGAACACACATCCAGTGACTCTAGCTGTGGTTTGTTAAAAGAACACTCATGCAATGAACTCTGGTGGATCCATATGTGGTTTATCAAAAGCACACACACATGAAATGACACTGGTGGATCCATGTGTTTTGTGAAGAGAACACACATCCAGGTACTCTAGTTGTGGTTTGTTAAAAGAACACACACGCAATGAACTCTGGTGGATCCATATGTGGTTTGTGAAAGGAACACACATGCCATGACTAGTTGTGGTTAATTAAAAGAACACACATGCAATGACATTGGTGGATCCATGTGGTTTCTGAAAAGAACAGGGATGCAATGACTCTAGTTGTGGTTAATGAAAAGAACACGCATGCAATGACACTGGTGGATCCATATGTGGTTTGTGAAAATAACACACATGCAATGAACTCTGCTGGATCCATATGTGGTCTATGAAAAGAACAGAAATGCAATGACACTAGTTGTGGTTAATGAAAAGAACACACATGCAATGACACTAGGGAATCCATATGTGGTTAATGAAAAGAACACACATGCAATGACTCTAGCCGTGGTTAATGAAAAGAACACACATGCAATGACACTGGTGGATCCATGTGGTTTGTGAAAAGAACAGACATGCAATGAGTCTAGTTGTGGTTAATGAAAAGAACGCACATGCAATGACACTGGTGGATCCATATGTGGTTTGTGAAAAGAACACACGTGCAATGAACTCTGGTGGATCCATATGTGGTCTATGAAAAGAACAGACATACAATGACACTAGTTGTGGTTAATGAAAAGAACACACATGCAATGACACTAGGGGATCCATATGTGGTTAATGAAAATAACTCACATGCAATGACACTAGTGGATCCATATGTGGTTTGTGAAAAGAACACACATGCAATGACTCTAGTGGATCCATATGTGGTTTGTGAAAAGAACACACATCTAGTGACTCTAGCTGTGGTTTATTAAAAGAACACACATGCAATGAACTTTGGTGAATCCATATGTGGTTAATGAAAAGAACACACATGCAATGACTCTAGATAGGGTTTATTGAAAGAACACCGATGCAATGACACTGGTGGATCGATGTGGTTTGTGAAAAGAACATACATGCAATGACTCTAGCTGTGGTTAATGAAAATAACACACATTTCAATGACACTGGTGGATCCATATGTGGTTTGTGAAAAGAACACACATCCAATGACTCTAGCCAGTTCCATATAGGGTTTGTGAAAACAACACACATCCAGTGACTCTAGATGTGGTTTATTAAAAGAACACACATGCAATGAACTCTGGTGAATCCATATGTGGTTAATGAAAAGAACACACATGAAATGACTCTGGCTGTTGTTTATTGAAATAACACACATGCAATGACACTGGTGGATCCATGTGGTTTGTGAAAAGAATAGACATGCAATGACTCTACTGTGGTTAATGAAAAGAACACACATTTCAATGACACTGGTGGATCCATATGTGGTTTGTGAAAAGAACACACATGCAATGAATCTAGCTGGTTCCATATATGGTTTGTGAAAAGAACACACATACAGTGACTCTGGATGTGGTTTATTAAAGGAACGCACATACAATGAACTCTTATGGATCCATATGTGGTTTATGAAAAGAACACACATGCAATGACACTGGTGGATCCGTATGTGGTTTGTGAAAATAACACACATGAAATGACTCTAGATGTGGTCCATGAAAATAACAGACATGCAATGACACTGGTGGATCCATATATGGTTTGTGAAATGAACACGCATGCAATGACTCTAGTTGTGGTTTATTAAAAGAACACACATGCAATGACACTGGTGGATCCTTGTTGTTTGTGAAGAGAACACACATCCTGTCGTTGTATTGGGAACGGCAGTACCTAAAAAGGTTAGATAGAGGTGTGGGGACTAGCAGGAAAGCTATCGACGGCGTCCGCAGGCGAGATTGGTACGATCGAGCGTAGAGGGACACAAGAAGTACCCAGGTTCGGGGCCCTCGTGGTGAGGTAAAGCCCCTACTCCTGCTGGATCTGACTATGTGGAATACACGAACTACAAGTGCTCCTCGAGCTGTATTCTTTAGCTACTGCCTTAAATGAACCTATTCCAACCCTTTCTACTGAGGCCCTCCCTCTCCTTATATAGGAAGAGAGGCAAGGGTCTCACTGGCTAGTCCGACTGGCGGGCCCCACAGGCGGGTCCCAGCCGACTAGTCATCTATAGTGTCTAGCGTGGCTTGTCCCTTCGGTGTATGAGCGGTATGGCTGTCGCTAGCACAGTGGACGCCGTGCGAGCCCGTCGTCAGCACAGGCCACTATTCCAGCGTCAGACACGCAAAGTCTTCGGCATGGGCTGGTGGTTGCCCGTCTTGTCATCGTACAGGGCGTACCGTGCACTGATACGCACGTCGTGCTGTCTCTCTGATTGGATCCGGCTACATCGTCGTATCCGGCTGCCTCTTTATGATCCGGCTACCGGGTGGTAGCCGGCTCATCCGATCCCGTCCGGCTGCGTCTGGTTAGCCGGACGCGATCCGACTGCTCTGTTTCTTATTCGGGTGGGGTACCCGGGGATCATCCCCCTGACACTAGCCCCCGAGCGCATGTGGATTCCGCCTTTAGGCGAAATGTGCACTCGCTCCCTCTTGCTTTTCGAATTTTCATCTAGCTGAGCCTGGCAGTTGCGCTACCCGTGACGTTAGTGCTGACGCCAACCATGCACGCACGCGCCATCATTGCTCTGCGGCGGGCAGCGTAACGTCCCGTCGCACGTCGCCTCGGGGAACTGCTTGTCCGGCGCTTCGGTTCTCGCTCTAGGATCTTCTGTGCATCCTGCCCCGGCACACGAGATCTAGGTGGCGGTTGGGATGTGGGTTCCCCGGATGCGCGCCACATGGCCCTGCCGACGGTTGCCCTTCCGTCCCTTTAAAGGGACGTCACGGGGGAGGCAGTTCTTTTCCTTCGCTCTCCCGCTGCAATCTTTCTCCCCCTCTCGCGTGCTGCTGCTCCTGCGCTCTTGCCTTCTGCGCCGCCCGCTCGCCATCATCAACGTTACGGGCCACCATCACTCCTCCGTTGCCGCTCCTCCTCCTCAGCCAGAAATGGCCGCTGACCGCGGAGCCTGGTGCGGCTCCTTCGTCACCGAGGATCAGATCGCGAAGTATCGCGTGACTCGCGTCCTCCCGCCGGCGGAGGAGGTGGCGGTGCGGTTGGCACCGGTGGGGGAAGTGTCGCCGCATCCGGCGGAGGGGGAGCGCATCATCTTCCTCTCGCACCTGGCACGCGGGTTTGCGCTGCCGCTGCACCCCTTCTTTCTGACATTTCTGGCCTTCTTCGACCTCCGCCTCCACCACCTCGGCGCCAACGCCATCGGAACGCTGGCGCACTTCATGGCGTTCTGCGAGAGTTACCTTGGGATCCAGCCAGATCTCGGGCTCTTCTGTCGGCTCTTCCGAGTTCGGCCGCAGGTGTAGTATACGAAGGGCCCGCTAGTCGTCTGCGGCGGCGCCTCCATATACTCCCGCGCCCAATCCGGCTACCCAAGTTCTTGCTCTAGGACACGGTACGGCTGTGGCAGTAGTCGTATTTGTTTGTCAAGAACGTCACCGGCGTCGACCGGATAAACCTGCCGGCCTTCCAAGACATCGAGTCCAGCCGGCAGCACTGGGATCTGAAGATCTATGTGTTATCTCTTTGTTCCGTCTGGTTGACCTCTTGCATTCGCCAGATCTTCGCCTGCATCCTTCGCGAGGAGGGCGAGGCTCCCCTCGAGGTGTTCGCGTCGGACTTGCCCGAGCCGTGCGCTCAGCGATCCGGCGAGGAATCGGATGGGGATGGCGACGCCTTCCCTAGCCGGAACGACGAGCTGGTCGCCGACCCGCACGTGGAGGTGCACGAGGAGGAGGAGGCCGGGCCAACTGCGGAGCCGGTGACGCGCTCCGCGACGGACGGCGAGGCAGGCGGGAGCGGCTCCAGCCATTCCGTCTCCCGCCGGCCTGCGGCGGAGGAGCCGGCTCCGAAGAGGGGCCGGACTGGCGCCCTGCCGCCAAGCCGTCTTGGCTGGAAGAAAGGGCCACCCCCGGTCGTGCCGGGGTACGTTTTTCTCCCCCATCCCTCGGTGCCTTCTGTTTGTTTGTCCTCGTCCTTGCTTTTCTGACTTTAGCCTGTTTTGCTCTTGTCTTTTCCTCTTTCCCTTTAGCGCACTGGTTTCTTTCGGCGCCGTGAGCCCGGTTCGGACGCCAGCTGGGTCGCTGCCTCACGCCCCGACTGATCCAACCGGCGCCTCCCCTTCCTCTAAGGCGTAACCTCCCTCTCCTCCTCAAGCTGAGCCGGCTGCCCCCTCCCAGCCGGAGGGTCCCCAGCCGGAAGCGGATCGCTCCCAGCCGGAAGGTTCCTCCGCGGGCGCGCGGGGGGCTGCGGGCACGGAGCTCATCGTTGTTGGCGATGACAACTCCGACGAGGAGCTCGGGGAGGAGTGGCGAACAGCGGTGCTCGCGGCGAAGGAGTCCTTGGCCGTCAACACCGTGGACGACGACGCCTCCTCTGCCGCTTCGCTGTCGGATCTTGCCGCCACGCTCGAGCTGGCGGTGAAGGAGATCCGGCTGCTTGAGGCCACAGCCGGTGGGAACCGAACCCTGGAGTAGAAGCTTGCTGCCGTCAACGGGACCTCCCAGAGTAAGTTCGCTTCATCCGTCTGGCCCTCCTCTTTTTTTTAATAGTCGGCTTCGTTGCAGCTGTCCTCGTGTGCGCCCAGCGCGAGATCGATCGCTTGAAGAAAGCGAACGACCGGCTGAGCAGGTCCAACTCCACACTGCGCTTGCAAAACAAGGACTGGCACGTGCGAGTAGACGGCTTGGAGGCCACCGTCAAGGAGCGCGACGCCTCGCTCGCTAGCCAGGCCGAAGCCTTCTCCCTTCTCGAGGCCCAGAACAAGGACCAAGAGAAAGAGATAAAACGGCTAGTGGTTAAGGAGAAGGCGTTGGTGGAGGAGCTGATGCAGTTCGGCCACACTACCAAAGGTGAGTTCTTTTTACGTCTTCTTTTCTTTCCGGATCCGGTAGCCGGATTTGACTCCTCTTTTCTGATAGCCTTTTACCCCGGCATAGACCTGCTGTCGTACAACCGGCTGTAGGAGAACTGGCTGGGAGCGCAGCCGACGACTCAGGAGCTCGTCGTCCTTCTTGGCGAGGAGGCTGCGAAGCTTCGTCAGGCGGCGCGAGCTATCTTCTCCTTCATGTGGCTGGAGGCTCCGGTTCCGGAGACGATGGCGCAGCTGGCGGCGAAGGTGGGAGAGGTGCCGGCTGAGGTGGACCGACTGCGGGATCTGGCAGCGCGGGGTGGAGCGGAGATGGCCCTGGCGCTGATGCTTTCCTGGTATAAGGATGCTCGCGTCGAGAAGATCGACAGGGGCTTCCGCGCCGGAGCCGATCTTGCCGCCATCCGCCAAGCCCATCCGGAGCTTCGCGGGTCCGCCATCAGGATCGCCGACTATGTGGATCCGGACGAGGTGCTCACCGACTCGGAGTCCCCCGACACTCCGGATGCGGAGTCCTCGGTGCCGCCGCCTGCCAGCGCCAGAGCCGGAACGAGCACTGTGGCTCCTCCCCCGCCTCTAGCTTCTGCCGGCCAGGAACTCCCCCACGGCAAAGGCCCTGCCATTTAGCTGTCGCCCCGGGATGCCGGGTGTATTTGTCTTGTCTTAGATTATCGTGAAACTTGTCTGTCTGTACCGGCTATCTTTGATGCCGGGTAACTCTTGGGAGCTTCGTCTCCCTTTTGCTTGTTAATATTGAATTCTTGAGTCTTCCTTAACTTGTGTCTTGAATTTTCTTTTGATATCTTTGCTGGCTCACTTCGCCCGGCTGACCTAGTCCGGCTACACACTTTTAGCCGGACGAACTACACCTCCAGCGGGGGCGCGCCAGCGCCCACTGGGTGTAGCCCCCGAGATTCGGAGTAGCTGGCGTAGCCAGGTGCTTCGAATCTTCCTTGTTCTTCCCCATTCTTCTAACTTTATCCGACTGGCCTCGTCCCAGTCGGCCGCTTTCGTCGGCTGGACGCCTTCAGCCGGTGGAACTAACATTCCAGTGCGGGCGCACGAGCGCACCCACTGGGTGTAGCCCCCGAGATTCAGAGTAGCTAGCGTAGCCAGGTGCTTCGAATCTTTCTTGTCTTTTCTTGCTCCCGCCCTTGCCCTCACCTGGGCTCCGAACGGCCGGCTAAACGCCCTTAGTCGGTCAGGAACTACAAGATTCCACTGGGGGCGCGCGAGCGCACCCAGTGGGTGTAGCCCCCGAGATTCGGAGCGCTTAATGAAGGCAAGGACTTCGAATCTTCTTTCCTTCTCCTAAATTCCGACTCGAAGTAGTCGGACAAGAATGCACATATGCATACACATACATCTTCACGGGTTAATAGGTTAGTCTGTCAAATTATAGCCAGAAAACGGCTTGTTTTTCAAAAACTGGCTTGCTCCTTTCTAGACACTTAGCCGCCTTCACGTGTGTTCTGCTGTTTTCGCTGCGTCCTTGCCGGGCAGCCGGGTTGCGGTCTGCAGCCAAAATCGAAGGGAGCTGATAGTACATTACGCACGGTACTAGCGGCTTAGCAGCTGGATTGGTTTGAGCTAGTTGCGGGGTCGGGACGCCCGATCTGTCAAGCCTCTTCCCCGTTTTTCGTGTGGGATGCCTCGGGCTTTTGCTCTTGCTAGACGGACAGCCGGGTTGCGGTCTGTAGCTGAGACGAAGAGTGGGACTCTGACATCATCGCACACTACTCAGCCGGTTTGTCGGTCTTAACAGGCCAGGCCAGCCGGCGAGCCCCCGGGTAGGGGTTGCCGAAGCCGGAAAATTTTAATCGAAGAACAGGTACGCGCATATTTCTAGAAGGAGCCCCCGAGATTCTCGTGGGAGTACGCATTTTTATTCATGAGGTTTTCGGGATACATACAGTGCCTGGCGACTAGGTGTAAAACGGGCGCAGCAGGGCCGCGTTCCAAGGACGTTCGGTCTCCTCGTCTGATTTGTCCATCTTGTTCTTGGGCGGCTGCTGTGCGTCGATGAGGTAGTAGGAGTCGTTGGGCAGCGCTCGGCTGATGATGAAGGGTCCCTCCCAGGGTGGTGATAGCTTGTGCATGCCCTTCGTGTCTTGCACCAGCCGGAGAACCAGGTCACCCTCGCGGAATGCGACTGGGCGAATCCGGCTTGAATGGTAGCGGCGTACTCGCTGCTGGTACAGGGCGGATCTGGACAGGGCCAGCTCACGGACCTCCTCCAGGAGATCCACCCCGTCCTCCCGTGCCTCCTTGTTGGCCTGCTCGTCGTAGAGGAGCTTGCGGGGGAGTCGAATTCGATGTCGGCGGAGAGGACGGCTTCCGACCCATAGACCAGGAAGAATGGCGTGTAGCCGGTTGACCTATTTGGTGTGGTGCGGAGGCTCCACAGCATAGCCGGAAGTTCCTCGATCCAACATCCGGGTGATCGCTCCAACGGCTCGATGAGACGTGGTTTGATGCCGGCTAGCACCAAGCCGTTTGCTCGTTCGACTTGCCCGTTGGACTATGGATGTGCAACGGAGGCGAGGTCTAGCTAGATGCCCTTGTTGCTGCAGAACCGGGCGAAGGCCCCCTTGGCGAAGTTTGTGCCGTTGTCGGTGATGATGCTATTGGGGTAGCCGAAGCGGTTGATAATGTCGGTGAAGAAGGTAACAACCGTCGCTCCATTCAGCTTCCGGATAGGCTTGGCCTCGATCCACTTTGTGAACTTGTCCACCGCTACCAGCAGGTGGGTCATTCCCGCGCGAGCTCGCTTGAAGGGCCCGACCATGTCGAGGCCCCAAACCGTGAAGGGCCAGGTGATCGGTATGGTCTTGAGCACCGAGGTTGGCATGTGCCTGAGCTGCCCGAAGCGTTGGCACCCATTGCACACGCGGACCAGCTGCTCGGCATCCTCGAGGGCGGTGGGCCAATAGAAACCATGGCGAAACGCCTTGGCGACTATCGCCCTTGACGCAGCGTGGTGCCCGCACTCACCCTGGTGGATGTCCTTGAGTAGCCGGTAGCCTGTGTCTACGTCGACACATCTTTGGAAGATACCGGATACACTGCGCTTGTATAGCTCGCCGTTTATGATGGTGTATGTATGCGCGCGGCGTCGGATTTGCCTGGCCTCCACCTCGTCGTCCGGGAGTTCGCTGTTGGCGATGTAGTTCATGAAGGGCTATGCCCAGGATGGCACTTCCCGGATGACGAGGACGCTCCTGTCCTCCGGTTGACGGGTGTCGGGGGGCCGTCCGGGTGGGATATCCGGGACGGCAGCCCCCGAGCCACTGGGCGAGATGGCAGCCCTCGGGTCCTGCGAGCCGGAGGGCACCGCCTGGACGGAGTTGGCGCGAGTTTTCTTCTTTGGCGGTTCTGCCGGCTCCGCTTCCACTACCCCGGCCACCGGAACGCTTCCCGCCCAGATGATGGAATCTGATTCCGGCGACGGGTTGATAGATGGCTTACGCAGATGCTCCAGGGAGACCCCTGGTGGGATGGCCTGCCTGGTGGACCCTATCTTTGAGAGCGCGTAGGCTGCCTTGTTGTTGGTGCGGGGGACGTGATGGAATTCGCACCCGTTGAAGGAGGAGCTGAGCTTCTGGATGTGGAACCAGTAGAGGGCCATGTTGGCATCTCTGGCGTCCCATTCCCCGGACACCTGTTGCACCACCAAGTCCGAATCGCCGAAGCACAGGATCCGGTTGACGCCGATCTCCTTGGCCAACCGGAGCCCGTGCGCCAATGCCTTGTATTCGGCTACGTTGTTGGAGGCCTTGAAGTGGATCTGCAACACGTACTCCAGCCGGTCTCCCTTGGGCGAGGTGAGCACAATGCCGGCTCCCAAGCCCCCGAGCATCTTCGACCCGTCGAAGTGCATCTTCCAATGGTCCGAATCCGGAACCGGTGGGAGATACCGGGTCTCGGCCCAGTCGACGAGGAAGTCTGCCATCGCCTGTGACTTGATCGCGAGTCAGGGCTCGTACTGGATGGAGTAGGCGGCGAGCTCGATGGCCCATTTGGCGACTCGGCCGGTGGCGTCCTTGTTGTCGATGATTTACGAAAGGGGTGCAGTGCACACGACCTTGATCGGGTGCTCCTGGAAGTAGTGCTTGAGCTTCTTGCATGCCAGATACACGCCGTAGCACATCTTTTGGCAGTGGGGGTAGTTCTGCTTGGAGAGAGAGAGAACCTCGCTGAGGTAGTAGACGGGTCTCTGAACCGGCTGAGCCTTGCCTTCCTCGGGACGCTCCACTACCAGGACGACGCTGACGACCCGGCTGGTGGCTGCTATATAGAGCAACATCGGCTCCTTGCTAGCCGGCGTGGCTAGAACCGGCGCCGTGGATAGCATGCGCTTGAGGTCGTGAAACGCGGTGTCGGCCTGCGAAGTCCAGGAGAACTTGTCCGTCTTTTTCATCAGTTGGTACAACGGAAGTGCCTTCTCCCCCAACCGGCTGACGAAACGACTGAGGGAAGCCAGGCATCCGGTGAACTTCTAGACTCCAAGCAGGTTCTTGGGCGGCTGCATCCTCTCGATGGCCGCGATCTTCTCCGGATTCGCCTCGATGCCTCGTTGAGATATGAGGAAACCGAGTAGCTGGCCGGATGGTACTCCGAAGACGCACTTTTCCGGGTTCAGCTTCATCTGGTACTGGTGGAGGTTGCCGAATGTCTCTTTCAGGTCTTCGAGGAGGGTGTGCTTCTCCTTGGTTTTGATGACTACGTCATCGATGTAGGCGTGCATGTTTCGGCCTATCTGCGAGTGCAAGCATTTCTGCATACATCGCTGATAGGTGGCGCCTGCGTTCTTTAGGCTGAAAGGCATGGTTACATAGCAGAAAGCCCCGTAGGGGTTGATAAATGATGTCTTAATCTGATCAGTCGGGTTTAGCCGGATCTGATTGTACCCGGAATAACAATCTAGAAAAGACAACAAATCACAGCCGGCCGTGGAATCAATGACTTGATCGATACCGGGCAGGGCGAAGGGGTCTTTCGGGCACGCCTTGTTCAGGCTGGTGTAGTCGATACACATGCGCCAGGTCTTGTTCTTCTTCAACACCAAGACTGGGTTCGCCAGCCAGTCCGGGTGGTACACTTCCATGATGAACCCGGCTGCAAGGAGCCGGGTGATCTCGTCACCGATTATCTTTCTCTTCTCCTCTGCGAACCGGCGCAGAGGTTGCTTGACCGGCTTGGCATCCGGACACACATGAAGTGAGTGCTCGGTGAACTCCCTCGGCACACCCGGCATGTCTTTGGGAGACCATGCGAAGATGTCCCGATTCTCACGGAGGAAGTCGACGAGCGCGCCTTCCTATTTGATGTCTAAGCCGGCACCAATGGTGACGAACTTAGTCGGGTCGGAGGGGTCGAGCAGGATCTTCTTCGTCTCCTTTGCCGGTTGGAAGGCTCCTTCTCCGGCCGGTTTGCTGCTAGCCGGAATGTCCTGCTGGGCCATGGCCACATTGCGCATGATCACGCGCTTTTCCTCGGCTATGATGAGGGCCTCTGCCAATTTGGAGCCGGCTGAGGCGCACTCCATCGTTCGCCTGAAGCAGCCGGCGATGGTGATCACGCCGTGGGGTCCTGGCATCTTCGTCTTGAGGTACGCGTAGTGGGGGATGGCCATGAACTTGGCGAGGGCGGGGCGCCCGAGGAGAGCATGGTAGGAGCTCGTCAAATTTACCACCTCGAACTAGATTGGTTCACGGCGGAAGTTCTCCTCGGTTCCGAAGATGACGTCCAACTGGATTTTTTCTAGCGGAGCGCAGGCTGGCCCCGGCAGTACGCCATGGAACGTCGTGGTAGTCGGGCGCAGGTCACTTTCGTGAATTCCCGGCTTCTCTAGTGAGGACTGGTAGAGGAGGTTGAGGCTGCTGCCTCTGTCGATGAGGACGCGCGAGAATCGGCAGGTGCGCGCGTTGGAGACGATGAGGGGGTCGAGCACCATGGCGTAGCCCCCGGGAGTCGGCAGATGCTCAGGCTGATCTGTCCGGCTCCAGGTGATGGAGGTTTCCGACCAGTTCAGGTACTGGGGGACCGGAGAGACGATGGCGTTGACCTCCTTGGAGCGTCGCCTGCGGCTGTGCTTGTCGTCCTGCTCCGTCTCGAAGATGTGGTAAGCGGCGTGCGGCTGGGGGTAGCCATTGTTGTTGTTGCTGCCATTGCCATCATTACCGGCTCCCCTAGCCGGTGGTGGGGGTCCACCCGGTGGGGGAGGCGGGAGACGAGGCTGGTTGCCCTGGTCCTTTAGCTGGCGAGTCCAGCTGCAGTTCCGGGTGGTGTGCGTAGCCGGTTTGAAGGGACCGCTGTGCCACTTGCACGGGCCGTCAATCATCTGGTCGAAGGTGAGCCGGGGCTTCTGCCTTCTTGCGTCGTTAGCCGGTGCGTCGGGTGCACCTTCCACAGCATTGACCTGCCGCGCGTGGTAGCGAGGCTTCTGTTGTCTGTCCTGGCGGTCCCCATGGAACCGGTTGTCGTTGTCGTGGCGTCTGGAGGATCCGGCTTCACCAGCCGGATTGCTCGGACGATCGCGAGCCGGCTCCATGGGAGTCGGACGGCCGTCCGCGTTTACTCGGAGGGGCTTCTTCATGGCTGCATCCGCCGTGGCGTACTAGTACGCAACCGTCATGAGCTCCGCCATGGTCTTCGGCTCGTCACATAGTAGCCGGTGGCGAAGCATGGTGGCCTCTCGGCATCCTTCGATGAAGAAGCTGATGGCTTGGCTCTCCAGAATGCCCTCGCAAGTGTTGCGCAGCTCCGTCCACTTGGCGATGTATTCGCGGTCGGTCTCGTGGTCGCCCTGGACGCACAAGGCCAGGTCGCGCGGGCGCCCTGGGCGCTTGTACGTACCGTTGAAGTTGCGGACGAACACCTTCTCGAAGTCAGGCCAGGCGTTGATGCTGTTGGGCGCAAGGCTATTGAGCCATGTCCTTGCCGACCCGGTTAGCATGAGAGGGACGTAGCGCACAACTATCCGCTTGTTCCCGTGGGCAATGCCGACTACCGTAGCGTAGTCGGTCAGCCAGTCCTCCGGCTTCATGCTGCTGTCGTACTTGGGGGTGTCCCTGGGCAGGGAGAATTTATCCGGAAAGGGCTCGTTCCGTATGCGGGGTCCGAAACAAACCGGTCTGGTAGAGTCTTCCTCATCCGTGACGCGCGCTTGAGCGAGGAGCTCGATGCGGTCGCGGGCATCCGGACAATCCGGGTTGGGTGCGCCCACCCGGCCCGAGAGGCGGGATCCGGCTGGTCTGGGCGCTGCGGCTGGTGGTGGGGGAGGTGGCGGGTTGCTGTTTACCGTCTGCTCCTGGCGTGGCTGCCCCCTGTTGCTGGAGCTGCGACGCCTGCTGCGGGCCCTAGCCGGCTGAGGGGAGGATGCCTGCTGGGTGTCGCGCGGTGCGCCCCTGCTGTTGGCGGGTAGCCTGCCTCCTCTAGAGTAGCTAAGGTCCTCCTGCGTCTGCCGGTTGGCGCCGGCCTACTCGTCCGCGACGCGGAGGAGCTCCTGGACGCGAGCGTGCTGGCGGGCTCGCTCCTCGCCCTCCAGGCTGGGTAGTTCTTTTGCTGCGCCGCGTGCCGCGCGTAGGTTCTTGATGGGTGTGCTGTAGGTGGGCCGTGTGGGGGCAGGCGTGGGATCCGGTTCTCCGTCCTTCTCCATCCTGCCGCCCAGCTCATCGCCTCGACGCCGTACCTGGCCGCGCCGGCTCGGCTCCACGGTAGCCGGAGTGAGGCCGTGCACGTGGTCGTACTCGCGCCTAGCGATCTCCAGTTGCTTGCGGGTTGCTGCCAGTTCCATGGCCTCCTGGAGGAGGATCTGCCTCTCCATGGTGAAGTTGGCCTCCGCCTCCTCCGGGTTGTCCCCGAGGTTAACCGGCGTCAGGAGCCGATCAATGGCATCCTCCACCGGGTTTCGAGGTTGTGGGGGAGCGGAAGTTCCAACCTCGCCCACGCCTTGCTCCTGCGGCTGGCGGGGATGCAAGCTGGATCCGGCCATCATGACCTCCACGCCGCGGGGTGCGGCGGAGGTGCTGCCGCCTGCGCATGGCGGCCCCGCGACAGAGACGATTTCCCTAGGGAAACACTCCGGGACGGTGGCAATGTAGATGGGGAGATCGCCGAATAGCAGAACGATGTCATTTGCTGGGAAGGAGGTTCCGGCGAAGCAGGAGGCGTTGTCGATGAAGCAGTCAAACTTGCCGAGCGTGAGCACCAGGCCGGAGGCCACGCGCTCACCGGCTGAAGTGCAGCGTCCCGTGCGGAACGTGACTCTGGTCGAAGCCATCATGCCCCATGGTGGGCGCCAACTGTCGTTGTATTGGGAACGGCAGTACCTAAAAAGGTTAGATAGAGGTGTGGGGACTAGGAGGAAAGCTATCCACAGCGTCGGTAGGCAAGATTGGGTACGAGCGAGCGTAGCGGGACGCAAGAAGTACCCAGGTTCGGGGCCCTCGTGGTGAGGTAAAGCCCCTACTCCTGCCGGATCTGACTATGTGGAATACACGAACTACAAGTGCTCCTCGAGCTGTATTCTTTAGCTACTGCCTTAAATGAACCCAGACCAACCCTTTCTACTAAGGCCCTCCCTCTCCTTATATAGGAAGAGAGGCAAGGGTCTCATTGGCTAGTCCGACTGGCGGGCCCCACAGGCGGGTCCCAGCCGACTAGTCATCTACAGTGTCTAGCATGGCTTGTCCCTTCGGTGTATGAGCGGTATGGCTGTCGCTGGCACAGTGGACGCCGTGCGAGCCCGTCGTCAGCACAGGCCACTGTTCCAGCGTCAGCCACGCAAAGTCTTCGGCATGGGCTGGTGGTTGCCCGTCTTGTCATCGTACAGGGCGTACCGTGCACTGATACGCACGTCGTGCTGTCTCTCTGATTGGATCCGGCTACGTCGTCGTATTCGGCTGCCTCTTTATGATCCGGCTACCGGGTAGTAGCCGGCTCATCCGATCCCGTCCGACTGCGTCTGGTTAGCCGAACGCGATCCGACTGCTCTGTTTCTTATTCGGGTGGGGTACCCGGGGATCATCCCCCTGACACATCCAGTGACTCTAGCTGTGGTTTGTTAAAAGAACACACATGCAATGAACTCTGGTGGATCCATATGTGGTTTATCAAAAGCACACACATGAAATGACACTGGTGGATCCATGTGGTTTGTGAAGAGAACACACATCCAGGTACTCTAGCTATGGTTTGTTAAAAGAACACAATGCAATGAACTCTGGTGGATCCATATGTGGTTTGTGAAAGGAACACACATGCAATGACTCTAGTTGTGGTTAATTAAAAGAACACACATTCAATGACATTGGTGGATCCATGTGGTTTCTGAAAAGAACAGGCATGCAATGACTCTAGTTGTGGTTAATGAAAAGAACACACATGCAATGACACTGGTGGATCCATATGTCGTTTGTGAAAATAACACACATGCAATGAACTCTGCTGGATCCACATGTGGTCTATGAAAAGAACAGAAATGCAATGACACTAGGTGTGGTTAATGAAAAGAACACACATGAAATGACACTAGGGAATCTATATGTGGTTAATGAAAAGAACACACAAGCAATGACTCTAGCTGTGGTTAATGAAAAGAACACACATGTAATGACACTAGTGGATCCATGTGGTTTGTGAAAAGAACAGACATGCAATGAGTCTAGTTGTGGTTAACGAAAAGAACGCACATGCAATGACATTGGTGGATCCATATGTGGTTTGTGAAAAGAACACACACGCAATGAACTCTGGTGGATCCATATGTGGTCTATGAAAAGAACAGACATACAATGACACTAGTTGTGGTTAATGAAAAGAACACACATGCAATGACACTAGGGGATCCATATGTGGTTAATGAAAAGAACTCACATGCAATGACACTAGTGGATCCATGTGTGGTAAGTGAAAAGAACACACATGCAATGACTCTAGTGGATCCATATGTGGTTTGTGAAAAGAACACACATCTAGTGACTCTAGCGGTGGTTTATTAAAAGAACACACATGCAATGAACTTTGGTGAATCCATATGTGGTTAATGAAAAGAACACACATGCAATGACTCTAGCTATGGTTTATTGAAAGAAAACACATGCAATGACACTGGTGGATCCATGTGGTTTGTGAAAAGAACACACATGCAATGACTCTAGCTGTGGTTAATGAAAAGAACACACATTTCAATGACACTGGTGGATCCATATGTGGTTTGTGAAAAGAACACACATGCAATGACTCTAGCTGGTTCCATATATGGTTTGTGAAAAGAACACACATCCAGTGACTCTGGATGTGGTTTATTAAAAGAACGCACATACAATGAACTCTTGTGGATCCATATGTGGTTTATGAAAATAACACACATGCAATGACACTGGTGGATCCGTATGTGGTTTGTGAAAATAACACACATGAAATTACTCTAGATGTGGTCCACGAAAAGAACAGACATGCAATGACACTGGTGGATCCATATGTGGTTTTTGAAAAGAACACACATGCAATGGCACTAGTTGTGGTTTATTAAAAGAACACACATGCAATGACACTAGTGGATCCTTGTGGTTTGTGAAGAGAACACACATCCAGTGACTCTAGCTGTGGTTTGTTAAAAGAACACACATGCAATGAACTCTGGTGGATCCATATGGTTTATCAAAAGCACAATGACACTGGTGGATCCATGTGGTTTGTGAAGAGAACACACATCCAGGTACTCTAGCTGTGGTTTGTTAAAAGAACACACATGCAATGAACTCTGGTGGATCCATATGTGGTTTGTGAAAGGAACACACATGCAATGAGTCTAGTTGTGGTTAATTAAAAGAACACACATGCAATGACATTGGTGGATCCATGTGGTTTCTGAAAAGAATAGGCATGCAATGACTCTAGCTGTGGTTAATGAAAAGAACACACATGCAATGACACTGGTGGATCCATATGTGGTTTCTGAAAAGAACACACATGCAATGAACTCTGCTGGATCCATATGTGGTCTATGAAAAGAACAGAAATGCAATGACACTAGTTGTGGTTAATGAAAAGAACACACATGAAATGACACTAGGGAATCTATATGTGGTTAATGAAAAGAACACACAAGCAATGACTCTAGCTGTGGTTAATGAAAAGAACACACATGCAATGACACTGGTGGATCCATGTGATTTGTGAAAAGAACAGACATCCAATGAGTCTAGCTGTGGTTAATGAAAAGAACGCACATGCAATGACACTGGTGGATCCATATGTGGTTTGTGAAAAAACACACATGCAATGAACTCTGGTGGATCCATATGTGGTCTATGAAAAGAACAAACATACAATGACACTAGTTGTGGTTAATGAAAAGAACACACATGCAATGACACTAGGGGATCCATATGTGGTTAATGAAAAGAACTCACATGCAATGACACTAGTGGATCCATATGTGGTTTGTGAAAAGAACACACATGCAATGACTCTAGTGGATCCATATGTGGTTTGTGAAAAGAACACACATCTAGTGACTCTAGCAGTGGTTTACTAAAAGAACACACATGCAATGAACTTTGGTGAATCCATATGTGCTTAATGAAAAGAACACACATGCAATGACTCTAGCTAGGCTTTATTGAAAGAACACCGATGCAATGACACTGGTGGATCCATGTGGTTTGTGAAAAGAACATACATGCAATGACTCTAGCTGTGGTTAATGAAAAGAACACACATTTCAATGACACTGGTGGATCCATATGTGGTTTGTGAAAAGAACACACATCCAATGACTCTAGCCGGTTCCATATAGGGTTTGTGAAAACAACACACATCCAGTGACTCTAGATGTGGTTTATTAAAAGAACACACATACAATGAACTCTGGTGGATCCATATGTGGTTTATGAAAAGAACACACATGCAATGACACTGGTGGATTCATATGTGGTTTGTGAAAATAACACACATGAAATGACTCTAGATGTGGCCAATGAAAAGAACAGACATGCAATGACACTGGTGGGTCCATATGTGGTTTGTGAAAATAACACACATGCAATGACTCTAGTTGTGGTTTATTAAAAGAACACACATGCAATGACACTTGTGGATCCATATGTGGTTTATGAGATGAAAACACATGCAATGACACTGGTGGATCCATATGTCGTTTGTGAAAAGAACACACATGCAATGAACTCTGGTGGATCCATATGTGGTCTATGAATAGAACAGACATGCAATGACACTGGTTATGGTTAATAAAAAGAACACACATGCAATGACACTAGGGGATCCATATGTGGTTAATGAAAAGAACAGACATGCAATGACACTAGTGGATCCATATGTGGTTTGTGAAAAGAACACACATGCAATGACTCTAGTTGTGGTTTATAAAAACAACAAACATGCAATGACATTGGTGGATCCATGTGGTTTGTGAAAAGAACAGGCATGCAATGACTCTAGCTGTGGTTAATGAAAGGAACACACATGCAATGACACTGGTGGATCCATATGTGATTTGTGAAAAGAACGCACATGCAATGCACTCTGCTAGATCCATATGTGGTCTATGAAAAGAACAAAAATGCAATGACACTAGTTGTGGTTAATGAAAAGAGCACATATGCAATGACACTAGGGAATCCTTATGTGGTTAATGAAAAGAACACACATGGAATGACTATAGTTGTGGTTAATGAAAAGAACACACATGCAATGACACTGGTGGATCCATGTGGTTTGTGAAAAGAATAGACATGCAATGACTCTACCTGTGGTTAATGAAAAGAACACACATTTCAATGACACTGGTGGATCCATATGTGGTTTGTGAAAAGAACACACATGCAATGACTTTAGCTGGTTCCATATAAGGTTTGTGAAAAGAACACACATCCAGTGACTCTGGATGTGGTTTATTAAAAAAACGCACATACAATGAACTCTTGTGGATCCATATGTGGTTTATGAAAATAACACACATGCAATGACACTGGTGGATCCGTATGTGGTTTGTGAAAATAACACACATGAAATGACTCTAGATGTGGTCCATGAAAAGAACAGACATGCAATGACACTGGTGGATCCATATGTGGTTTGTGAAAAGAACACACATGCAATGACTCTAGTTGTGGTTTATTAAAAGAACACGCATGCAATGACATTGGTGGATCCATGTGGTTTGTGAAAAGAACAGGCATGCAATGACTCTAGCTGTGGTTAATGAAAAGAACACACATGCAATGACACTGGTGGATTCATATGTGATTTGTGAAAAGAACACACATGCAATGAACTCTGCTAGATCCATATGTGGTCTATGAAAAGAGCAAAAATGCAATGACACTAGTTGTGGTTAATGAAAAGAACACACATGCAATGACACTAGGGAATCCATATGTGGTTAATGAAAAGAACACACATGGAACGACTCTAGCTGTGGTTAATGAAAAGAACACACATGCAATGACACTGGTGGATCCATGTGGTTTGTGAAAAGAACAGACATGCAATGAGTGTAGCTGTGGTTAATGAAAAGAACACACATGCAATAACACTGGTGGATCCATATGTGGTTTGTGAAAAGAACACACATGCAATGACACTGGTGGATCTATGTGGTTTGTGAAAAGAATAGACATGCAATGACTCCAGTTGTGGTTAATGAAAAGAATACGCAATTCAATGACACTAGTGGATCCATATGTGGTTTGTGAAAACAACACATATGCAATGGCTCTAGTTGGTTCCATATATGGTTTGTGATACACACATCCAGTGACTCTAGCTATGGTTTATTAAAAGAACGCACATACAATGAACTCTGGTGGATCCATATGTGGTTTATGAAAAGAACACACATGCAATGAGACTGGTGGATCCATATGTGGTTTGTGAAAATAACACACATGAAGTAACTGTAGATGTGGTCCTTAAAAAGAACAGACATGCAATGACACTGGTGGATCCATATGTGGTTTGTGAAAAGAACACACATGCAATGATTCTAGTTGTGGTTTATTAAAAGAACACACATGCAATGACGCTAGTGGATCCATCTGGTTTGTGAAGAGAACACACATCCAGTGACTCTTGCTGTGGTTTGTTAAAAGAACACACATGCAATGAACTCTAGTGGATACACATGTGGTCTATGAGATGAACACACATGTAATGACACTAGTGGATCCATATGTGGTTTGTGAAAAGAACACACATGCAATGAACTCTGGTGGATCCACATGTGGTCTATGAAAAGAATAGACATGCAATGACACTGGTTGTGGTTAATGAAAAGAACACATATGCAATGACACTGGGGATCCATATGTGGTTAATGAAAAGAACAGACATGCAATGATACTAGTGGATCCATATGTGGTTTGTGAAAGGAACACACATGCAATGACTCTAGTTGTGGTTAATTAAAAGAACACACATGCAATGACATTGGTGGATCCATGTGGTTTCTGAAAAGAACAGGCATGCAATGACTCTAGCTGTGGTTAATGAAAAGAACACACATGCAATGACACTGGTGGATCCATACGTGGTTTCTGAAAAAAAAACACATGCAATGAACTCTGCTGGATCCATATGTGGTCTATGAAAAGAACAGAAATGCAACGACAATAGTTGTGGTTAATGAAAAGAACATACATGCAATGACACTAGGGAATCCATATGTGGTTAATGAAAAGAACACACATGCAATGACTCTAGCTGTGGTTAATGAAAAGAACAAACATACAATGACACTGGTGGATCCATATGTGGTTTGTGAAAAGAACACACATGCAATGACTCTAGTTGTGGTTTATTAAAAGAACACACGTGCAATGACACTTGTGGATCCATGTGGTTTGTGAAGAGAACACACATCTAGTGACTCTAGCTGTGATTTGTTAAAAGAACACACATGCAATGAATTCTGGTGGATCCATATGTGGTTTATGAGATGAACACACATGCAATGACACTGGTCGATCCATATGTTGTTTGTGAAAATAACGCACATGCAATGAACTCTGGTGGATCCATATGTGGTCTATGAAAAGAACAGACATGTAATGACACTGGTTGTGGTTAATGAAATGAACACACATGCAATGACACTGGGGGATCCATATGTGGTTAATGAAAAGAAGAGAGATGCAATGACACTAGTGGATCCATATGTGGTTTGTGAAAAGAACACACATGAATTGACTCTAGTTGTGGTTTATAAAAACAACACACATGCAATGACATTGGTGGATCCATGTGGTTTGTGAAAAGAACAGGCATGCAATGACTCTAACTGTGGTTACTGAAAAGAACACACATGCAGTAACACTGGTGGATCCATATGTGATTTGTGAAAAGAACACACATGCAATGAACTCTGCTAGATCCATATGTGGTCTATGAAAAGAACAAAAATGCAATGACACTAGTTGTGGTTAATGAAAAGAACACACATGCAATGACACTAGGGAATCCATATGTGGTTAATGAAAAGAACACACATGGAACGACTCTAGCTGTGGTTAATGAAAAGAACACACATGCAATGACACTGGTGGATCCATGTGGTTTGTGAAAAGAACAGACATGCAATGAGTATAGCTGTGGTTAATAAAAAGAACACACATGCAATGACACTAGTGGATCCATATGTGGTTTGTGAAAAGAACACACATGCAATGACACTGGTGGATCCATGTGGTTTGTGAAAAGAACAGACATGCAATGACTCTAGTTGTGGTTAATGAAAAGAATACACAATTCAATGACACTAGTGGATCCATATGTGGTTTGTGAAAAGAACACATATGCAATGACTCTAGTTGGTTCCATATATGGTTTGTGATACACACATCCAGTGACTCTAGCTATGGTTTATTAAAAGAACGCACATACAATGAACTCTGGTGGATCCATATGTGGTTTATGAAAAGAACACACATGCAATGACACTGGTGGATCCATATGTGGTTTGTGAAAATAACACACATGAAATGACTCTAGATGTGGTCCTTGAAAAGAACAGACATGCAATGACACTGGTGGATCCATATGTGGTTTGTGAAAAGAACACACATGCAATGATTCTAGTTGTGATTTATTAAAAGAACACACATGCAATGACGCTAGTGGATCCATCTGGTTTGTGAAGAGAACACACATCTAGTGACTCTTGCTATGGTTTGTTAAAAGAACACACATGCAATGAACTCTAGTGGATACACATGTGGTTTATGAGATGAACACACATGTAATGACACTGGTGGATCCATATGTGGTTTGTGAAAAGAACACACGTGCAATGAACTCTGGTGGATCCACATGTGGTCTATGAAAAGAATAGACATGCAATGACACTGGTTGTGGTTAATGAAAAGAACACACATGCAATGACACTGGGGGATCCATATGTGGTTAATGAAAAGAACAGACATGCAATGATACTAGTGGATCCATATGTGGTTTGTGAAAGGAACACACATGCAATGACTCTAGTTGTGGTTAATTAAAAGAACACACATCCAATGACATTGGTGGATCCATGTGGTTTCTGAAAAGAACAGGCAAGCAATGACTCTAGCTGTGGTTAATGAAAAGAACACACATGCAATGACACTGGTGGATCCATATGTCATTTGTGAAAAGAACACACATGCAATGAACTCTGCTGGATCCATATGTGGTCTATGAAAAGAACAGAAATGCAATGACACTAGTTGTGGTTAATGAAAAGAACACACATGTAATGACACTAGGGAATCCATATGTGGTTAATGAAAAGAACACACATGCAATGACTCTAGCTGTGGTTAATGAAAAGAACACACATGCAATGAAACTGGTGGATCCATGTGGTTTGTGAAAAGAACAGACATGCAATGAGTCTGGCTGTGGTTAATGAAAAGAACACACATGCAATGACACTGGTGGATCCATATGTGGTTTGTGAAAAGAACACACATGCAATGAACTCTGGTGGATCCATATGTGGTCTATGAAAAGAACAGACATGCAATGACACTAGTTGTGGTTAATAAAAAGAACACACATGCAATGACACTAGGGGATCCATATGTGGTTAATGAAAAGAATGCACATGCACTGACACTAGTGGATCCATATGTGGTTTTTCAAATGAACACACATGCAATAACTCTAGTGGATCCATATCTGGTTTGTGAAAAGAACACACATCCAGTGACTCTAGCTATGGTTTATTAAAAGAACACACATGCAATGAACTCTAGTGAATCCATATGTGGTTAATGAAAAGAACACACATGCAATGACTCTAGCTGTGGTTTATTGAAAGAACACACATGCAATGGCACTGGTGGATCCATGTGGTTTGTGAAAAGAACAGACATGCAATGACTCTAGTTGTGGTTAATGAAAAGAACGAACATTTCAATGACACTGGTGGATCCATATGTGGTTTGTGAAAAGAACACACATGCAATGACTCTAGCTGGTTCCAATATGGTTTGTGAAAAGAACACACATCCAGTGACTCTATATGTGGTTTATTAAAAGAACGCACATACAATGAACTCTGGTGGATCCATATGTGGTTTATGAAAAGAACACACATGCAATGACACTGGTGGATCCATATGTGGTTTGTGAAAATAACACACATGAAATGACTTTAGATGTGGTCCATGAAAAGAACAGACATGCAATGACACTAGTGGATCCATATGTGGTTTGTGAAAAGAACACACATGCAATGACTCTAGTTGTGGATTATTTAAAGAACACACATGCAATGACACTGGTGGATCCATGTGGTTTGTGAAGAGAACACACATCCTGTGACTCTAGCTGTGATTTATTAAAAGAACACACATCCAATGAACTCTGGTGGATCCATATGTGGTTTATGATATGAACACACATGCAATGACACTGGTGGATCCATATGTGGTTTGTGAAAAGAACACACATGCAATGAACTGTGGTGGATCCATATGTGGTCTATGAAAATAACAGACATGCAATGACACTGGTTGTGGTTAATGAAAAGAACACACAAGCAATGACACTTGGGGATCCATATGTTGTTAATGAAAAGAACAGACATGCAATGACACTAGTCGATCCATATGTAGTTTGTGAAAAGAACACACATGCAATGACTCTAGTTGTGGTTAATAAAAAGAACACACATGCAATGACATTGGTGGATCCATGTGGTTTGTGAAAAGAACGAGCATGCAATGACTCTAGCTGTGGTTAATGAAAAGAACACACATGCAATGACACTGGTGGATCCATATGTGGTTTGGGAAAAGAACACACAAGCAATGAACTCTGTTGGATCCATATGTGGTCTATGAAAAGAAGAAAAATGCAATGACACTAGTTGTGGTCAATGAAAAGAACACACATGTAATGACACTAGGGAATCCATATGTGGTTAATGAAAATAACACACATGGAATAACTCTAGTTGTGGTTAATGAAAAGAACACACATGCAATGACACTGGTGGATCCATGTGGTTTGTGAAAAGAACAGACATGCAATGAGTCTAGCTGTGGTTAATGAAAATAACACACATGCAATGACATTGGTGGATCCATATGTGGTTTGTGAAAAGAACACACATGCAATGAAATCTGGTGGATCCATATGTGGTCTATGAAAAGAACAGACATACAATGACACTAGTTGTGGTTAATGGAAAGAACACACATGCAATGACTCTAGTGGATCCATATGTGGTTTGTGAAAAGAACAAACATCCAGTGACTCTAGCTGTGGTTTATTAAAAGAACACACATGCAATGAACTCTGGTGAATCCATATGTGATTAATGAAAAGAACACACATGCAATGACTCTAGCTGTGGTTTATTGAAAGAACACACATACAATGACACTGGTGGATCCATGTGGTTTGTGAAAAGAACAGACATGCAATGACTCTAACTATGGTTAATGAAAAGAACACACATTTCAATGACACTGGTGGATCCATATGTGGTTTGTGAAAAGAACACACATGTAATGACTCTAGCTGGTTCCATATATGGTTTGTGAAAAGAACACACATGCAATGACACTGGTGGATCTAGATGTGGTTTGTGAAAATAACACACATGAAATGACTCTAGATGTGGTCCTTGAAAAGAACAGACATGCAATGACACTGGTGGATCCATATGTGGTTTGTGAAAAGAACAGACATGCAATGACTCTAGTCATGGTTTATTAAAAGAACACACATGCAATGACGCTAGTGGATCCATCTGGTTTGTGAAGAGAACACACATCCAGTGACTCTTGTTGTGGTTTGTTAAAAGAACACACATGCAATGAACTCTAGTGGATACACATGTGGTTTATGAGATGAACACACATGTAATGACACTGGTGGATCCATATGTGGTTTGTGAAAAGAACACACATGCAATGAACTCTGGTGGATCCACATGTGGTCTATGAAAAGAATAGACATGCAATGACACTGGTTGTGGTTAATGAAAAGAACACACATGCAATGACACTAGGGTATCCATATGTGGTTAATGAAAAGAACAGACATGCAATGATACTAGTGGATCCATATGTGGTTTGTGAAACGAACACACATGCAATGAGTCTAGTTGTGGTTAATTAAAAGAACACACATGCAATGACATTGGTGGATCCATGTGGTTTCTGAAAAGAACAGGCATGCAATGACTCTAGCTGTGGTTAATGAAAAGAACACACATGCAATGACACTGGTGGATCCATATGTGGTTTGTGAAAAGAACACACATGCAATGAACTCTGCTGGATCCATATGTGGTCTATGAAAAGAACAGAAATGCAATGACACTAGTTGTGGTTAATGAAAAGAACACACATGCAATGACACTAGGGAATCCATATGTGGTTAATGAAAAGAACACACATGCAATGACTCTAGCTGTGGTTAATGAAAAGAACACACATGCAATGACACTGGTGGATCCATGTGGTTTGTGAAAAGAACAGACATGCAATGAGTCTAGATGTGGTTAATGAAAAGAACACACATGCAATGACACTGGTGGATCCATATGTGGTTTGTGAAAAGAACACACATGCAATGAACTCTGGTGGATCCATATGTGGTCTATGAAAAGAACAGACATGCAATGACACTAGTTGTGGTTAATAAAAAGAACACACATGCAATAACACTAGGGGATCCATATGTGGTTAATGAAAAGAATACACATGCAATGACACTAGTGGATCCATATGTGGTTTGTTAAAAGAACACACATGCAATAACTCTAGTGGATCCATATGTGGTTTGTGAAAAGAACACACATCCGGTGACTCTAGCTGTGGTTTATTTAAAGAACACACATGCAATGAACTCTGGTGAATCCATATGTGATTAATGAAAAGAACACACATGCAATGACTTTAGCTGTGGTTTATTGAAAGAACACACATGCAATGGCACTAGTGGATCCATGTGGTTTGTGAAAAGAACATACATGCAATGACTCTAGTTGTGGTTAATGAAAAGAACAAACATTTCAATGACACTGGTGGATCCATATGTGGTTTGTGAAAAGAACACACATGCAATGACTCTAGCTGGTTCCATATATGGTTTGTGAATAGAACACACATCCAGTGACTCTATATGTGGTTTATTTAAAGAACACACATACAATGAACTCTGGTGGATCCATATGTGGTTTATGAAAAGAACACACATGCAATGACACTGGTGGATCCATATGTGGTTTGTGAAAATAACACACATGAAATGACTCTAGATGTGGTCCATGAAAAGAACAGACATGTAATGACACTGGTGGATCCATATGTGGTTTGTGAAAAGAACACACATGCAATGACTCTAGTTGTGGTTTATTTAAAGAACACACATGCAATGACACTGGTGGATCCATATGTGGTTTGTGAAAAGAACACACATGTAATGACTCTAGCTGGTTCCATATATGGTTTGTGAAAAGAACACACATGCAATGACACTGGTGGATCTAGATGTGGTTTGTGAAAATAACACACATGAAATGACTCTAGATGTGGTTTGTGAAAATAACACACATGAAATGACTCTAGATGTGGTCCTTGAAAAGAACAGACATGCAATGACACTGGTGGATCCATATGTGGTTTGTGAAAAGAACAGACATGCAATGACTCTAGTCATGGTTTATTAAAAGAACACACATGCAATGATGCTAGTGGATCCATCTGGTTTGTGAAGAGAACACACATCCAGTGACTCTTGTTGTGGTTTGTTAAAAGAACACACATGCAATGAACTCTAGTGGATACACATGTGGTTTATGAGATGAACACACATGTAATGACACTGGTGGATCCATATGTGGTTTGTGAAAAGAACACACATGCAATGACTTTAGATGTGGTCCATGAAAAGAACAGACATGCAATGACACTAGTGGATCCATATGTGGTTTGTGAAAAGAACACACATGCAATGACTCTAGTTGTGGATTATTTAAAGAACACACATGCAATGACACTGGTGGATCCATGTGGTTTGTGAAGAGAACACACATCCTGTGACTCTAGCTGTGATTTATTAAAAGAACACACATCCAATGAACTCTGGTGGATCCATATGTGGTTTATGATATGAACACACATGCAATGACACTGGTGGATCCATATGTGGTTTGTGAAAAGAACACACATGCAATGAACTGTGGTGGATCCATATGTGGTCTATGAAAATAACAGACATGCAATGACACTGGTTGTGGTTAATGAAAAGAACACACAAGCAATGACACTTGGGGATCCATATGTTGTTAATGAAAAGAACAGACATGCAATGACACTAGTCGATCCATATGTAGTTTGTGAAAAGAACACACATGCAATGACTCTAGTTGTGGTTAATAAAAAGAACACACATGCAATGACATTGGTGGATCCATGTGGTTTGTGAAAAGAACGAGCATGCAATGACTCTAGCTGTGGTTAATGAAAAGAACACACATGCAATGACACTGGTGGATCCATATGTGGTTTTGGAAAAGAACACACAAGCAATGAACTCTGTTGGATCCATATGTGGTCTATGAAAAGAAGAAAAATGCAATGACACTAGTTGTGGTCAATGAAAAGAACACACATGTAATGACACTAGGGAATCCATATGTGGTTAATGAAAATAACACACATGGAATAACTCTAGTTGTGGTTAATGAAAAGAACACACATGCAATGACACTGGTGGATCCATGTGGTTTGTGAAAAGAACAGACATGCAATGAGTCTAGCTGTGGTTAATGAAAATAACACACATGCAATGACATTGGTGGATCCATATGTGGTTTGTGAAAAGAACACACATGCAATGAAATCTGGTGGATCCATATGTGGTCTATGAAAAGAACAGACATACAATGACACTAGTTGTGGTTAATGGAAAGAACACACATGCAATGACTCTAGTGGATCCATATGTGGTTTGTGAAAAGAACAAACATCCAGTGACTCTAGCTGTGGTTTATTAAAAGAACACACATGCAATGAACTCTGGTGAATCCATATGTGATTAATGAAAAGAACACACATGCAATGACTCTAGCTGTGGTTTATTGAAAGAACACACATACAATGACACTGGTGGATCCATGTGGTTTGTGAAAAGAACAGACATGCAATGACTCTAGCTATGGTTAATGAAAAGAACACACATTTCAATGACACTGGTGGATCCATATGTGGTTTGTGAAAAGAACACACATGTAATGACTCTAGCTGGTTCCATATATGGTTTGTGAAAAGAACACACATGCAATGACACTGGTGGATCTAGATGTGGTTTGTGAAAATAACACACATGAAATGACTCTAGATGTGGTCCTTGAAAAGAACAGACATGCAATGACACTGGTGGATCCATATGTGGTTTGTGAAAAGAACAGACATGCAATGACTCTAGTCATGGTTTATTAAAAGAACACACATGCAATGACGCTAGTGGATCCATCTGGTTTGTGAAGAGAACACACATCCAGTGACTCTTGTTGTGGTTTGTTAAAAGAACACACATGCAATGAACTCTAGTGGATACACATGTGGTTTATGAGATGAACACACATGTAATGACACTGGTGGATCCATATGTGGTTTGTGAAAAGAACACACATGCAATGAACTCTGGTGGATCCACATGTGGTCTATGAAAAGAATAGACATGCAATGACACTGGTTGTGGTTAATGAAAAGAACACACATGCAATGACACTAGGGTATCCATATGTGGTTAATGAAAAGAACAGACATGCAATGATACTAGTGGATCCATATGTGGTTTGTGAAACGAACACACATGCAATGAGTCTAGTTGTGGTTAATTAAAAGAACACACATGCAATGACATTGGTGGATCCATGTGGTTTCTGAAAAGAACAGGCATGCAATGACTCTAGCTGTGGTTAATGAAAAGAACACACATGCAATGACACTGGTGGATCCATATGTGGTTTGTGAAAAGAACACACATGCAATGAACTCTGC
Organism: Avena sativa; assembly: GCA_916181665.1. Classification (NCBI taxonomy): domain Eukaryota; kingdom Viridiplantae; phylum Streptophyta; class Magnoliopsida; order Poales; family Poaceae; genus Avena; species Avena sativa. Next base: position 376,090,812 of record OV702289.1, on the reverse strand, counting down.
TGGATCCATATGTGGTCTATGAAAAGAACAGAAATGCAATGACACTAGTTGTGGTTAATGAAAAGAACACACATGCAATGACACTAGGGAATCCATATGTGGTTAATGAAAAGAACACACATGCAATGACTCTAGCTGTGGTTAATGAAAAGAACACACATGCAATGACACTGGTGGATCCATGTGGTTTGTGAAAAGAACAGACATGCAATGAGTCTAGATGTGGTTAATGAAAAGAACACACATGCAATGACACTGGTGGATCCATATGTGGTTTGTGAAAAGAACACACATGCAATGAACTCTGGTGGATCCATATGTGGTCTATGAAAAGAACAGACATGCAATGACACTAGTTGTGGTTAATAAAAAGAACACACATGCAATAACACTAGGGGATCCATATGTGGTTAATGAAAAGAATACACATGCAATGACACTAGTGGATCCATATGTGGTTTGTTAAAAGAACACACATGCAATAACTCTAGTGGATCCATATGTGGTTTGTGAAAAGAACACACATCCGGTGACTCTAGCTGTGGTTTATTTAAAGAACACACATGCAATGAACTCTGGTGAATCCATATGTGATTAATGAAAAGAACACACATGCAATGACTTTAGCTGTGGTTTATTGAAAGAACACACATGCAATGGCACTAGTGGATCCATGTGGTTTGTGAAAAGAACATACATGCAATGACTCTAGTTGTGGTTAATGAAAAGAACAAACATTTCAATGACACTGGTGGATCCATATGTGGTTTGTGAAAAGAACACACATGCAATGACTCTAGCTGGTTCCATATATGGTTTGTGAATAGAACACACATCCAGTGACTCTATATGTGGTTTATTTAAAGAACACACATACAATGAACTCTGGTGGATCCATATGTGGTTTATGAAAAGAACACACATGCAATGACACTGGTGGATCCATATGTGGTTTGTGAAAATAACACACATGAAATGACTCTAGATGTGGTCCATGAAAAGAACAGACATGTAATGACACTGGTGGATCCATATGTGGTTTGTGAAAAGAACACACATGCAATGACTCTAGTTGTGGTTTATTTAAAGAACACACATGCAATGACACTGGTGGATCCATATGTGGTTTGTGAAAAGAACACACATGTAATGACTCTAGCTGGTTCCATATATGGTTTGTGAAAAGAACACACATGCAATGACACTGGTGGATCTAGATGTGGTTTGTGAAAATAACACACATGAAATGACTCTAGATGTGGTTTGTGAAAATAACACACATGAAATGACTCTAGATGTGGTCCTTGAAAAGAACAGACATGCAATGACACTGGTGGATCCATATGTGGTTTGTGAAAAGAACAGACATGCAATGACTCTAGTCATGGTTTATTAAAAGAACACACATGCAATGACGCTAGTGGATCCATCTGGTTTGTGAAGAGAACACACATCCAGTGACTCTTGTTGTGGTTTGTTAAAAGAACACACATGCAATGAACTCTAGTGGATACACATGTGGTTTATGAGATGAACACACATGTAATGACACTGGTGGATCCATATGTGGTTTGTGAAAAGAACACACATGCAATGAACTCTGGTGGATCCACATGTGGTCTATGAAAAGAATAGACATGCAATGACACTGGTTGTGGTTAATGAAAAGAACACACATGCAATGACACTAGGGTATCCATATGTGGTTAATGAAAAGAACAGACATGCAATGATACTAGTGGATCCATATGTGGTTTGTGAAAGGAACACACATGCAATGAGTCTAGTTGTGGTTAATTAAAAGAACACACATGCAATGACATTGGTGGATCCATGTGGTTTCTGAAAAGAACAGGCATGCAATGACTCTAGCTGTGGTTAATGAAAAGAACACACATGCAATGACACTGGTGGATCCATATGTGGTTTGTGAAAAGAACACACATGCAATGAACTCTGCTGGATCCATATGTGGTCTATGAAAAGAACAGAAATGCAATGACACTAGTTGTGGTTAATGAAAAGAACACACATGCAATGACACTAGGGAATCCATATGTGGTTAATGAAAAGAACACACATGCAATGACTCTAGCTGTGGTTAATGAAAAGAACACACATGCAATGACACTGGTGGATCCATGTGGTTTGTGAAAAGAACAGACATGCAATGAGTCTAGATGTGGTTAATGAAAAGAACACACATGCAATGACATTGGTGGATCCATATGTGGTTTGTGAAAAGAACACACATGCAATGAACTCTGGTGGATCCATATGTGGTCTATGAAAAGAACAGACATGCAATGACACTAGTTGTGGTTAATAAAAAGAACACACATGCAATAACACTAGGGGATCCATATGTGGTTAATGAAAAGAATACACATGCAATGACACTAGTGGATCCATATGTGGTTTGTTAAAAGAACACACATGCAATAACTCTAGTGGATCCATATGTGGTTTGTGAAAAGAACACACATCCGGTGACTCTAGCTGTGGTTTATTTAAAGAACACACATGCAATGAACTCTGGTGAATCCATATGTGATTAATGAAAAGAACACACATGCAATGACTTTAGCTGTGGTTTATTGAAAGAACACACATGCAATGGCACTAGTGGATCCATGTGGTTTGTGAAAAGAACATACATGCAATGACTCTAGTTGTGGTTAATGAAAAGAACAAACATTTCAATGACACTGGTGGATCCATATGTGGTTTGTGAAAAGAACACACATGCAATGACTCTAGCTGGTTCCATATATGGTTTGTGAATAGAACACACATCCAGTGACTCTATATGTGGTTTATTTAAAGAACACACATACAATGAACTCTGGTGGATCCATATGTGGTTTATGAAAAGAACACACATGCAATGACACTGGTGGATCCATATGTGGTTTGTGAAAATAACACACATGAAATGACTCTAGATGTGGTCCATGAAAAGAACAGACATGTAATGACACTGGTGGATCCATATGTGGTTTGTGAAAAGAACACACATGCAATGACTCTAGTTGTGGTTTATTTAAAGAACACACATGCAATGACACTGGTGGATCCATATGTGGTTTGTGAAAAGAACACACATGTAATGACTCTAGCTGGTTCCATATATGGTTTGTGAAAAGAACACACATGCAATGACACTGGTGGATCTAGATGTGGTTTGTGAAAATAACACACATGAAATGACTCTAGATGTGGTTTGTGAAAATAACACACATGAAATGACTCTAGATGTGGTCCTTGAAAAGAACAGACATGCAATGACACTGGTGGATCCATATGTGGTTTGTGAAAAGAACAGACATGCAATGACTCTAGTCATGGTTTATTAAAAGAACACACATGCAATGACGCTAGTGGATCCATCTGGTTTGTGAAGAGAACACACATCCAGTGACTCTTGTTGTGGTTTGTTAAAAGAACACACATGCAATGAACTCTAGTGGATACACATGTGGTTTATGAGATGAACACACATGTAATGACACTGGTGGATCCATATGTGGTTTGTGAAAAGAACACACATGCAATGAACTCTGGTGGATCCACATGTGGTCTATGAAAAGAATAGACATGCAATGACACTGGTTGTGGTTAATGAAAAGAACACACATGCAATGACACTAGGGTATCCATATGTGGTTAATGAAAAGAACAGACATGCAATGATACTAGTGGATCCATATGTGGTTTGTGAAAGGAACACACATGCAATGAGTCTAGTTGTGGTTAATTAAAAGAACACACATGCAATGACATTGGTGGATCCATGTGGTTTCTGAAAAGAACAGGCATGCAATGACTCTAGCTGTGGTTAATGAAAAGAACACACATGCAATGACACTGGTGGATCCATATGTGGTTTGTGAAAAGAACACACATGCAATGAACTCTGCTGGATCCATATGTGGTCTATGAAAAGAACAGAAATGCAATGACACTAGTTGTGGTTAATGAAAAGAACACACATGCAATGACACTAGGGAATCCATATGTGGTTAATGAAAAGAACACACATGCAATGACTCTAGCTGTGGTTAATGAAAAGAACACACATGCAATGACACTGGTGGATCCATGTGGTTTGTGAAAAGAACAGACATGCAATGAGTCTAGATGTGGTTAATGAAAAGAACACACATGCAATGACACTGGTGGATCCATATGTGGTTTGTGAAAAGAACACACATGCAATGAACTCTGGTGGATCCATATGTGGTCTATGAAAAGAACAGACATGCAATGACACTAGTTGTGGTTAATAAAAAGAACACACATGCAATAACACTAGGGGATCCATATGTGGTTAATGAAAAGAATACACATGCAATGACACTAGTGGATCCATATGTGGTTTGTTAAAAGAACACACATGCAATAACTCTAGTGGATCCATATGTGGTTTGTGAAAAGAACACACATCCGGTGACTCTAGCTGTGGTTTATTTAAAGAACACACATGCAATGAACTCTGGTGAATCCATATGTGATTAATGAAAAGAACACACATGCAATGACTCTAGCTGTGGTTTATTGAAAGAACACACATGCAATGGCACTAGTGGATCCATGTGGTTTGTGAAAAGAACATACATGCAATGACTCTAGTTGTGGTTAATGAAAAGAACAAACATTTCAATGACACTGGTGGATCCATATGTGGTTTGTGAAAAGAACACACATGCAATGACTCTAGCTGGTTCCATATATGGTTTGTGAATAGAACACACATCCAGTGACTCTATATGTGGTTTATTTAAAGAACACACATACAATGAACTCTGGTGGATCCATATGTGGTTTATGAAAAGAACACACATGCAATGACACTGGTGGATCCATATGTGGTTTGTGAAAATAACACACATGAAATGACTCTAGATGTGGTCCATGAAAAGAACAGACATGTAATGACACTGGTGGATCCATATGTGGTTTGTGAAAAGAACACACATGCAATGACTCTAGTTGTGGTTTATTTAAAGAACACACATGCAATGACACTGGTGGATCCATGTGGTTTGTGAAGAGAACACACATCCCGTGAGTCTAGCTGTGATTTATTAAATGAACACACATCCAATGAACTCTGGTGGATCCATATGTGGTTTATGATATGAACACACATGCAATGACACTGGTGGATCCATATGTGGTTTGTGAAAAGAACACACATGCAATGAACTATGGTGGATCCATATGTGGTCTATGAAAAGAACAGACATGCAATGACACTGGTTGTGGCTAATGAAAAGAACACACAAGCAATGACACTGGGGGATCCATATGTTGTTAATGAAAAGAACAGACATGCAATGACACTTGTCGATCCATATGTGGTTTGTGAAAAGAACACACATGCAATGACTCTAGTTGTGGTTAATAAAAAGAACACACATGCAATGACATTGGTGGATCCATGTGGTTTGTGAAAAGAACGAGCATACAATGACTCTAGCTGTGGTTAATGAAAAGAACACACATGCAATGACACTGGTGGATCCATATGTGGTTAGGGAAAAGAACACACATGCAATGAACTCTGCTGGATCCATATGTGGTCTATGAAAAGAACAAAAATGCAATGACACTATTTGTGGTTAATGAAAAGAACACACATGTAATGACACTAGGGAATCCATATGTGGTTAATGAAAATAACACACATGGAATAACTCTAGTTGTGGTTAATGAAAAGAACACACATGCAATGACACTGGTGGATCCATGTGGTTTGTGAAAAGAACAGACATGCAATGAGTCTAGCTGTGGTTAATGAAAATAACACACATGCAATGACACTGGTGGATCCATATGTGGTTTGTGAAAAGAACACACATGCAATGAACTCTGGTGGATCCATATGTCGTCTATGAAAAGAACAGACATGCAATGACACTAGTTGTGGTTAATGGAAAGAACACACATGCAATGACTCTAGTGGATCCATAAGTGGTTTGTGAAAAGAACAAACATCCAGTGACTCTAGCTGTGGTTTATTAAAAGAACACACATGCAATGAACTCTGGTGAATCCATATGTGGTTAATGAAAAGAACACACATGCAATGACTCTAGCTGTGGTTTATTGAAAGAACACACATGCAATGACACTAGTGGATCCATGTGGTTTGTGAAAAGAACAGACATGCAATGACTCTAGCTGTGGTTAATGAAAAGAACACACATTTCAATGACACTGGTGGATCCATATGTGGTTTGTGAAAAGAACACACATGTAATGACTCTAGCTGGTTCCATATATGGTTTATGAAAAGAACACACATGAAATGACACTGGTGGATCCATATGTGGTTAATGAAAAGAACACACATGCAATGACACTGGTGGATCCATATGTGGTTTGTGAAAAGAACGCACATGAAATGACTGTAGTTGTGGTTAATGAAAATAACACACATTGTCGGGGGGATGACCCCCGGGTAGACCAAGACGGGACCAACTAGCCGGCTCCAAGTAGCATGGGCCATCTGGACCCAGATGAAGGAACCACAGCCGGGTGGAATCCCCACCCGGTCAGCACTAAAGTTTCCCCGGCTGGCCCGTCTAGCCGGGTAGCCAGAAGAACCGGCTGGGGGGCACTCCTAGCCGGTCACCTCGGATCCACTAGACATTGTACGGTGGGGATGATGCTCCTTGCTGAGCGCACCCTTGACCGGACTGGCTGGCTGGCCTTGCCGGTGCTACTGGACAACTGCGCCAAAGCTGGAGGCTGACGAGCAAAGCAAGGGCTGATGAGGAAAGCCCCGGCTTACGCATAAAGAGCCGGCTGACGGATAAAGAGCTGGATGACAAGTAAAGCAGGGGCGCTGAGCGCTAAAGCATGGTCCTCCCCTGTACTGGAGGCTTGACTGGACCCGGGCCTACCGTTTGGCCCTGTCCAGCCGGCCCACTTTGTAAAGCCCAAATCCAAACAGTAAACCATAGAACCCATCTTGTAAGCTATCTCCTCGACCTGTATATAAACGGGGTAGCGCTAGGGTTCTAGGTAAGCTCAAGCAGAAAGAAAATAGACACCAGAAGAAGGACTTAGAGAATTCTTAGCAAGAGGTAGCTAAGGAAATAGCTCAAGGAGTCATTGCATGTGTGTTCGTGTTTTAGGGATGGGTTGGTGAACCTGAGGCAGCAATGCACACAAACAATATAGGTTGTGTTGTTGGTACTTTGGTTCTCCAACTCCATCTCTGAAACAAATTATGATGCCCTTGATTTATTCTCATATGGAACTACATATATGATCCTTGAATTGTTTCTGATCTTTTAATGATTGGTATGATGCATATGTATATGAATGGTTTTGATCATAAGTATTTTTAACATGTACCTGAAGATTAATTGTTTGGTTTTTATTTATAATTACAATATTTAGGCTTGTTTTTGTACCTAACTATGTATATCCATGAATAATGTTTTGTACGATTACATTTCAATTTCTTATTGTGGCCAATGATTCAAATTTGCCCCAAAAGAGAGGCAGACACATTGGTGTCAGATTTTTTCAGGGACGAGTTAGTGAACGTGGAGCGATGTACAAGAATAATATAGGCTATGCAATTGTTACTTGGTTCACTTACGCCGTCCCTGTAGAAACTTATGAGGCCTTAATCTTTATTCTACATGCATAGAACTATGATATTCGAATTACCTATTCCATGCATTCAGTGTATAAGAATTACATTTTAGTTTGTCACCGAGGCCGATGATTGAAATTTGCCCCAAAAGAGTTCAAGGGGAGACACATATGTCGGTGTCGTGTTTTAGGGATGGGTTGGTGAACCTGAGGCAGCAATGCACACAAACAATATAGGTTGTGTTGTTGGTACTTTGGTTCGCCAACTCCATCTCTGAAAAAAATTATGAGGCCCTAGATTTATTCTCATATGGAACTACATATATGATCCTTGAATTGTTTCTGATCTTTTAATGATTGGTATGATGCATATGTATATGAATGGTTTTGATCATAAGTATTTTTAACATGCACCTGAAGATTAATTGTTTGCTTTTTTATTTATAATTACAATATTTAGGCTTGTTTTTGTACCTGACTGTGTATATCCCTGAATAAAGTTTTGTACGATTACATTTCAATTTCTTATTGTGGCCAATGATTCAAATTTGTCCCAAAAGAGAGGCAGACACATTGATGTCAGATTTTTTCAGGGATGAGTTAGTGAACCTGGGGCGATGTACAACAACATTATAGGTTGTGCAATTGTTACTTGGTTCACTGACTCCATCCCTGAAGAAACTTATGAGGCCTCTATATTTATCCTGCATTCACTCTGATGCAATTATTTGTCATTGTGTTGAGATGAAATGATATATGAACCGATCAAACTATTGCTGAGATGCTTTATCTTTGATATCCACGGATATATTGTCTTACATATACATGTTGTCAATTCTTGAGTTGTAACACAATTCAATCATATGTATGAGTTCTAAGTTATGTTCTTAAAAATCAACAGGAGGATGATGATGAAGTGGACGATAGCAAGGTATCCAGGGACAACAAGAGCCGCTACGTGCTGAGGCGGTTACGGTGTGGGCTAATCCGTTTCCACCGTAAGGGGAGACTGTTTTGCCCATTCTATGGCAGAGCAATCAACGTGGACCTCAACAACATGATCCAACACGCGGAGGGCGTTGGCAGAGGCGGAGGCAGAAGCCATAGGCCGATTACCTTGGCGCGGCACGCAGCCTATGGCAAATTCCTCCGGGAGTATGTCAGGACTGGCCTGTATCCCATCGACTAGGTTGTCGCTGCCTCCTGCTGATAAACCCCTGCCCTGCTAGGCGTCTCCGTGTCCCGGCCTCCTGCTGCAGCCCCTGCTTTTATTTTGTTCTAGTTAATTATTACCTGTGTGTGGCATGTAAGACAATATATCTGTGGTGTCTCTGGTGAACCTTCTATATTAATCTACTCCTTTATATGGAGTGCCTTAAAGTTTCTAGTGTCCAATTATATTTACTGATCATGCTCATGCACACTACAAAATATTTCTAGTGCTCAATTATATTATAATTGTCAAGAAATACATCAACAAGTTAAATTGGTCGAAATTTTGTATTGAAGTAACTAAATGTATCACACACATAATAAACTAGAAACTAAAATCTAGTTCAAACACATAATGTATCACCACCACTTGTTGTCATCCTTGACTTGCTTCCCCTTCAACCGCTTGATGTCGCCACCGTCCCAAGATCCCTGCTTGTCCTAAAACCGCTCTGTGTCCTCCTCATGCTTCTTCTCCTGGGCTAGCTTGCAACCAGGGCATAGCTATCTCGCGAAAAACCCCGCCTTAACCATCCCATCTTTCATGGTAATGAGCTTATTGTACAACTCGTACGCCATGTAGGCGTCTCTGGCTGCATACTCGAGGTGCACCTGGCTCATCGGCATCCACTCCCAGTAGTCGTGATCGAGTCGCTTCAATTTCTTCAGTTTTTCATAGGATTTATCGATGATTTCTGCTGCCAGATCACCCATGCCATCCTTTGCTGGGTATGATTTGATCTTGTACAAATTTTGGATGTCGATGTGGTGCCCCTCTAGGATTTTTATCAACGCACGAGAAAGCATAATTGTGTCATTTGTGATATCCACGCTAGTGAAAGTTATCCCTTTCCTACACAAGAACTCGACCAGAGCCGGACAATGCATCTCAGTTGGTTTACTCCTGCACTTAGATGGTTCTAGGGATGTAAGGGAACAAGGGATGCAGAAGTGGTGATCTCAAATTTAAATTTCACATACCTGCAGAAGTGGTAAACGAGGACCTCCTCATGTATGGCGATTTGCACGACAGCGATCTCTTGTGGAGGATTTTTTCGCTTATTTGCATGGGTGTACTCCAAGTCTAGCCCCACAAACTTGTGCTTCTCTTTCTCAAGCAATTGCTCAAACCTGGCGAGAGTTGTCTCCACAGTCGCTTCATCATTTGTGTACACCACTGTCAAAGTCGTGGTGCCATGGGCAGGGACCAAGTGGGTCTCTGTTGTGCGTTTCCCATCGTCCATGCCTACAAGGAAATGGGTGAAAGGAAATGCCTGCGAGAGGAAGAAGAAGATGAACCGACGGTTCCAGAATAGAGGAAGAAGAAGCACCCAGGAAAAACTATAGAGGAATGACTGAGGAAGAGGAATGACTGTAGAAGAAACGTGGTAACTGCAACTTTCGGTTCGAGAACTCATCGTGGTTACGTGGAGATCGTGGTAGTGCTGCCGGTTCAACAAGTGGGGCCAGTTCCTGTGAGAATATGAAATTAGCTGTGCATTTTTCTATGCGAGAAATTGAGAGAAATCATTTATATTTTGTCTTTCATATAAACACAATGAAGTTGGTACAGCCCAAGAGATTTGAACAAAAGAGATTTGCTAGTTTAACATACAACAACACTTACAGGCCCAACATGGCAGAACTTGGAGAGCCCCAGAACTTGAGCTACCACAGAGACCTCGGTAGAGGTGGCAGAATTGGTGCGGGTGCAACCACGGCAACGGCAAGCTCGGATTCTAGAGGAGGAAAACAGAACCGAGCATGGTCGACAAGGTGATAGATCTCACCGGAAACCAATTCTCGTCCCCACACCATGCCATGGGTGCGTCCATGGTGAGGGCGAGCTCCAACTCAGGATGGGGAGGAGAGGGGGGCCGAGCAGCTTCGTCACGTCCCAGCTCTGCGCCATGGCCGTGACCACAGATTGCCGCTCCGGAGAAGAAGACGCGTAATGGATGCAGGCGCCAACGCTGCAAGCCTACAGGAAGGAGAGCTGGGCCGAGTAGGTTCGTCCACGTCCCAGCTCCACACCATGGTTGTGACGCCCCACAGATTGCCGCTCCGGGGAAGAAGAATACGCGTAATGGATGCAGGCGCCAACGCTACAAGCCTAATTGACACCTAAGCGACGGGAGCGACAGGAGCGACATAACGGCGAGAACTGACAGGGGGGCCAACTTGATGGCCATTAGCCTGATTTTTTGTATTGAAACGTAAAGTTGAATTCGTGCCGAAAAAGACCCTCTGAGTATTTGGCACACCAACTGTAGTCATCGCGGATGATTTCAGGGAACTTGGGTACCGTGTTGCCTGGACACCCCAACTTTCGGGCCGCAAAATGAAATTCTCACCGTTTGGCCCTGTCCAGCCGACCCACTTTGTAAATCCCAAATCCAAACAGTAAACCCTAGAACCCATCTTGTAAGCTATCTCCTCGACCTGTATATAAAGGGGGTAGCACTAGGGTTCTAGGTAAGCTCAAGCAGAAGGAAAATAGACACCAGAAGAAGGACTTAGAGAATTCTTAGCAAGAGGTAGCTAAGGAAACAGCTCAAGGGGCACTTGTATTGGGCATTCGCCCCCTTTGATAGTAGATCCTTGCAGGAGTAGGAGTTTTACCTCGCCAAGAGGGCTCCGAACCTAGGTACATCGTTGTGTTTGCAGTATCTATGCCCGACTCGTTGCGAGTAGCCACCGATAGCAACCTGATTGTCCCCTTCAAGCCATCCCCGATGGCACTGCCGTGTTCCACACCACGACAGTTGGCACCCACCGTGGGGCACAACGCTTCGGCTGGGATCATCTTTCGCACGGGACTTCCACTCGTCCCTGGTGAGAGAGTAGCCTCTAGCCTCGTCCTCACTCTCGGCTCCTACGACTGTGTCCTCGACAACGCGTCCTGCTTCGCTGGGGGGACTTTCCCAAGCGGGGGCTCCATCATGCGCTTCGGCGAGCACCGCGTCTACGTCGTCACCATCCCTAAGGCCTTCCCTCGTGAGGTCGTCACCATCTTCGGTGCGCCCCTGGCTTCTTCGCCTCACCGTCGCCAGTGGCAGCGTCGAGGTCATGATGGCAGGCTCGGTGGAGAACCGTCGCCCACCTCTGGAGCGCAACATGGACGGCCGCGCCACCAACTCACGCGTCCCGAACCCGGACTCGATCAACTCGTCCATCGAGCACCTCCGCAACCCCATCACCCCCATCGAGGCGGATCCAGCTGCAGCTGCGGCAGCCCTAGAGACCACCCGCTAGAATCTTCTGGAGGAGGCCGACAAGGTGGCAGCCGCCCAACGGCGAATGAATGCCACCATGTGGGAGTACAACATCATGCACGGCTTCACGCGCCTACCCGGCACCGGCCGCCTGGCTCAGCCGCAAGGCCGAAACCTCAGTTCAGAGATGGATCGTGCCGCTGATCCGCGCACACCCACGGTGCAGCCCGTCTACAGCACCCCTGCAAAAATCATGAGGGCCGTGGAGGCGGCAGTCGCAGAACTAAGCCACCTGGAGGGCGAGGAACTGCTCCGTCAGCAAGCGCGTGTCCAGCTCCTCGTGGTCACGGCGAACAAGCAGCAGGCCGAGGCGGAGCTTAGCATGGCTAGCAACAGCAGAACCCAGCCGGCTCGCCGAATGGCGGACCCGGCTGCGGGCGGCAGCAAGGCGTCTTCCCCAAACAGAGCAAGACAGAGCAACCACCTGTGAGATCCAGGCACATGGCTTAATAGGATTGATAGGATACCCATATCAACAAGTTGCAACTTCTTTTCCGGAAGCTCATTCGAAAAGAACTCTAAGGTTAAGCGTGCTTTGCCTAGAGCAATTCTAGGATGGGTGACCAACCGGGAAGTGGGTAACCGGGTGCGCACGAGTGAGGACAAAGTGCGCAGAAAAGACTAGTGTTGGTCTGTGGGGCCAGTCTAGATATCCTATTAAGCTGCCAGGAGTGACACCCCCCGGGCCCAGGAGTGGACGGAGTGTTACAAGTGGTATCAGAGCCGACCCTTGCGATTACATGGGTGTGTGCGGGTCAGTGGCGGGACATGTGGAGCATGGCGCGTTTTCCCCGGAGTGGACACGGCATGGCACATGTGCCAGCACTGGACGCACAGACGTGTGCCAAGAGGGAACGTTCCTGGGGTGTGCTTGATTGATGAGGGCATCGATCTTCTAAAGGGTGGGTGTATGTGAGATCCAGGCACATGGCTTAATAGGATTGATAGGATACCCATATCAACAAGTTGCAACTTCTTTTCCGGAAGCTCATTCGAAAAGAACTCTAGGGTTAAGCGTGCTTGGCCTAGAGCAATTCTAGGATGGGTGACCGACCGGGAAGTGGGTAACCGGGTGCGCACGAGTGAGGACAAAGTGCGCAGAAAAGACTAGTGTTGGTCTGTGGGGCCAGTCTAGATATCCTATTAAGCTGCCAGGAGTGGCACCCCCCGGGCCCAGGAGTGGACGGGGTGTTACAAGTGGTATCAGAGCCGACCCTTGCGATTACACGGGTGTGTGCGGGTCAGTGGAAGGACATGTGGAGCATGGCGCGTGTGGCCCGGAGTGGACACGGCATGGCACATGTGCCGGCACTGGACGCACAGACGCGCGCCTAAGAGGGAACGTTCCTGGGGTGTGCTTGATCGATGAGGGCATCGATCTTCTAAAGGGTGGGTGTATGTGAGATCCAGGCACATGGCTTAATAGGATTGATAGGATACCCATATCAACAAGTTGCAACTTCTTTTCCGGAAGCTCATTCGAAAAGAACTCAAAGGTTAAGCGTGCTTGGCCTAGAGCAATTCTAGGATGGGTGACCGACCGGGAAGTGGGTAACCGGGTGCGCACGAGTGAGGACAAAGTGCGCAGAAAAGACTAGTGTTGGTCTGTGGGGCCAGTCTAGATATCCTATTAAGCTGCCAGGAGTGACACCCCCCGGGCCCAGGAGTGGACGGGGTGTTACACCGCCCACGCGGTGGATCTGCAGGCCGTAGGCACAACGCCCGCGACGGGGCAGCTGTTACCAGCAAAAATCACGAGCCGGCTGACGAAGCTGGAAAAGGCCAAGCGCTCCCCAAGTCCCACCTGTCTGGCCGGCTGGGACCGCTCGAGCCGGACGAACAACAAGATGCACGCGCGTGAATCGACCTGCTGGTCCAATCACGCGCGCTGGAGGAAGAAAGTCCAGCCGGACCAAGATGTTTCGGACCACGCATCCGGAACGAACCGTTTCCAAAGGGATTTTCGCCAAAATACAACGGCTCGGTCAAGACGGAGGACTGGCTGGTGGACTATACCACCACCATGGGCATCGCCAACCGCAACTGCTGGGTAGCAGGGCGCTACGCCCCTCTCATGCTCCTCGACTCAACCAGAACGTGGCTAAACAGTCTTCCCGACAACAGCATCGACGCTTGGATCAATTTCGAGCAGGCATTCGTTCGCAACTTCACCGGCACCTACAAGCGCCCAGGCCGGCCTGGCGAGCTCGCCCTCTGTGTGTAGGGCCCGGATGAATCTGATCGCTCCTACATCACTCGATGGACGAGCATGCACAACTCATGTGAGGGGGTACGTGAACATCAGGCAGTTGATTTCTTCATCAACGGCTGCAGAGACCGCACTATGCTCAAGCATAAGCTTCACCGGGTGGAACCCACAACCATGGCACAGACCATGGCCATCGCGGACAAGTACGCCACGGACGACGTGGCAATGAAAAGATCTGTCCGGGTGGACGACGAAGGGAAAATAACCGTCGACATTGCCATAGATCGACGCCAGCTGGAAGGGAATGGACACAACTCCAGGCGGCACGACAACCGCCACGGCAAGAGAAAGGACGACCAGCCAGATAACCAATATGGCTCCAGGCAGGTGGCAGTAGTGCAGGAGGATCTGGCTATAGGCGGAAGCCGGAGACAGAAGCCTGATGACTGGCCTCCAAGGCCCAAGTACACCATTGAGTCCATGCTTGATGGGCCATGCAAGTTCCACAGCGGAGGCAACAAGCCGGCTACGCACACCACACGCCAGTGCACCTGGACGAAGAAGATGGCGGAAATCACTGGCGCATCGGCTGGACAGGCGCCACCTCCTCCAGCTGGCGGGCCGCCAGGCGATCGCAACAACCAACGTCGAAGGGAGGATGATGACAACAACTACCCTCGCCAGGTGGGAAATTACCACATTTTCACCACGGAGCTAGACACCAAGCACAACAAAAGGCGTCGCGATGCGGAGGTGAACGCAATCGTTCCTCCCGTTCCCCAGTACCTCAACTAGTCGGAGCAAGAGGTTGCATGGAGCCGGAAGGACCAGCCGGCTGAGCTGCCTCACCCAGGCACCTACGCGATGGTTCTGGATCCTATCATTGTCTCCTAGAAGCATTCCTGTAGATTCTCCCGCATCCTTGTAGACGGAGGGAGCAGCATCAACCCCATGTACTATAGCTTGCTCGACCGGCTCAGTATCAGTGAGTCGCAGCTGGAGCCGTCAAGCACCTCCTTCCATGGAGCCGTCCCCGGCCCTTCGCACTCCCCCATCGGGAAAATCCGGCTAGACGTCATCTTCGGCACGGAGGACAACTTCCACCGCGAGCCCATCTGGTTCGAGGTGGTCAGCCTCTGCAGCGTGTACCATGCAATCCTGGGGCGCCCAGCGCTCACCAAGTTCATGGCGGTGCCACATTATGCCTACCTCGAGATGAAGCTGCCTGGGCCCAAAGGCATCAATCACCGTGGCCGGCTGCTACAGACGATCTGTGGAATGCGCCATAGACGGATCCAAAATAGCTGAAGCCATGATCATCGCGGAAGAAAAACGCGTAATCATGCAGAACATGGCGGCCCTGCAGAAGGACATGCCGGAGAGGCACAATTCAAGCCGTCCAAGGGCACGAGGAATATCCTACTGAACGAGGCCGAGTCGGACAAGTTCATCCTGGTCAGAGACGGCCTTGACAGCAAATAGGAAAGCGCGCTCGTCGACTTCCTCCGTGAGAATTGGGATATCTTCGCATGGTCCCCCAAGGACATGCCAGGTGTTCCGAGAGAGCTCGCCGAGCACTCTTTACATGTCAGGCCGGATGCAAAACCGGTCAAACAGTCACTGCGCTGGTTCGCGGAAGAAAAAAGGAGAACAATTGGGGAGGAGATCACCCGGCTACTCGCAGTCGGATTCATCATGGAAGTTTTCCACCCAGAATGGCTGGCAAAACCCAGTACTCGTGCTGAAGAAGAAGAAGAAGAAGAAGAAGAAGACTTGGTGCATGTGTGTTGACTACACCAGTCTGAACAAAGCATGCCCCAAGGATCCATTCGCCCCGCCAAGGATAGACCAAGTGATCAATTCCACGGCCGGCTGCGAGCTATTGTCATTTCTAGACGCATATTCCGGCTACCACCAGATCCGGCTGAACCCCGCTGATCAGATAAAGACATCATTCATCACTCCTTACGGAGCCTACTGCTACACCACAATGCCATTTGGATTGAAGAACGCTGGAGCAACATACCAGCGCTGCATGTAGAAGTGTTGCAGACTCAGATTGGCACAAACGTACACACCTACGTCGACGATGTGGTAGTCAAGACCAAGGAGCGCCAGACACTCCTTGAGGACCTGAAGGAAACATTCACTAACCTCCGCTGGTTCCAGATGAAGCTGAACCCGGAGAAGTGCATATTCGGTGTCCCAGCCGGTTAGCTACTTGGTTTTCTCGTATCTGAGCGAGGAATCGAGGCAAACCCAGAGAAGATCAGCGCAATCGAGCACATGCAGCCGCCCAAGAACTTGAGAGATGTCCAGAAGTTCACCGGTTGCCTGGCTTCCCTTAGCCGGTTCATCAGCCGGCTGGGCGAGAAAGCACTCCCACTATACGAAGTCATGAAGAAAACGGACAAGTTCGTCTGGACATCGCAGGCGGATGAAGCTTTCTATGACCTCAAGCGCATGCTCACCTCGCCACCTATCCTGGCAGCACCAGCAGCAAAGGAACCCATGTTGATGTACATCGCAGCAACAAACAGGGTTGTCAGTGTGGTGTTGGTAGTGGAGAGGCCGGAACAAGGAAAGGCGCAGCCGGTGCAACGACCAGTGTACTTCCTGAGTGAGGTACTCTCGCTCTCGAAGCAGAACTACCCTCATTACCAGAAGCTGGTGTACGCCGTGTAAATGGCCGCCAAGAAACTAAAGCACTACTTCCAAGAACACTCCATCCGGGTGGTGGCACTAGCGCCACTTGCGAAGATCACCGGCAACAGAGATGCCACAGGCCGGGTGGCGAAATGGGCCATAGAGCTCGCTGCCCACAACATACAGTACGAGCCAAGAACGGCGATCAAGTCTCAGGCCTTGGCGGATTTCCTCGTTGATTGGGCAGAAACACAGTACCTGCCCACCTTGCCCTGACTCTACGCATTAGAAGCTACATTTCGATGGCTCCAAGATGTATGGAGGTCTCGGAGCCGGAGTGGTCATCACCTCTCCAAAAGGAGACTGTCTAGAATACGTGCTACAGATCCACTTCCGCGCGTCCAATAACGTCGCTGAGTATGAAGCACTTGTCCACGGCCTCAAAATGGCAAAGGAAATAGGCATCCGGCACATCCTATGCTTCGGCGATTCGGATCTGGTGGTGCAGCAAGTGTCAGGCGACTGGGACACCAGAGATGCAAACATGGCTCTATACTGTTTCTTCGTACAGTAGCTATGTGCCTGTTTTGAAGGATGCGAGTTTCATCATGTTCCCAGGGCGAACAACGAGACCACAGACATGCTCGCCCGCATTGGGTCTACAAGACAACCAATTCCGCCTGGAGTTTCCCTTGAGCACCTGCGCAAGCCATCAATCACACCGTCTCCCGAATCCGACTCCATCATATTGGACGCGGACCTGGGGACTGTCGGCTCCAAGACCTCCGCAACGGCTGCACCGCACCCGGGGACTGCTTCGCCGCACCCGGGTACTGCCGGCTCCAAGACTTCCGCGACGGCTGCACCACACCCGGGGACTGTGTCGTCGCACCCGGGGACTGCTGGCTCCAAGACCTCCGCAACGGCTGCATCGCACCCAGGGACTGCTCCTACGCACCCGGGGACTGCCGCCTCTAGCCTAGAAGCTTCCACTCATGGATTTCCTAGCCAACGGAGAGCTACCCGAAGAGGAGGTGCAGGCAAGACAGATCAAGCGCAGAGCCAGCGCATACACCATCATCAACAACAAGCTCTACAAGCGCAGCATTGGCGGCATCTATCAACGATGTGTGGGCCAAGAGGAAGGAATCCGGCTTCTGGTCGACATCCACCAGGGCGAGTGCGGACGTCACGCATCGTCACGAGCCATAGTGGCAAAGGCATTCCAACACGGGTTCTACTGTCCCACAGCACTAGAAGATGCTGAGCAGATTGTCAAGGCATGCAACGGGTGTCAGCGGTTCAGCCAACAAAGCACACTCTGTCTACAGCACTCAAGACTATTCCCATCACCTGGCCATTCACTGTCTGGGGGCTAGACATGGTTGGCCCCTTCAAAACGGCCAGATCCGGCATGACCCACTTGCTGGTGGCGGTGGACAAGTTCACCAAGTGGATAGAGGCAAAGACAATAAAGAAGCTAGATGGGCCAAAGGTGGTCAAGTTCTTCACAGACATAATCACACGCTTTGGCTACCCCAACAGCATCATAACCGACAATGAAACAAATTTCGCCAAGGGAGCTTTCGCACGATTCTGTGGAGATAAGGGCATCCGCCTGGACCTCGCATCTGTGGCGCATCCCTAGTCCA
Organism: Avena sativa; assembly: GCA_916181665.1. Taxonomy (NCBI): domain Eukaryota; kingdom Viridiplantae; phylum Streptophyta; class Magnoliopsida; order Poales; family Poaceae; genus Avena; species Avena sativa. Next base: position 376,072,204 of record OV702289.1, on the reverse strand, counting down.
ATGGGCAGTGCGAGCGAGCAAATGGCCTGGTCCTAGCCGGAATCAAGCCCCGGATGATCGAACCACTAATGAGATCTCCCGGTTGCTGGATTGAGGAGCTGTTGGCTTTACTTTGGAGCCTACGCACAACGCCAAACCGGTCCACCGGCTACACTCCCTTCTTTCTCGTTTACGAGGCGGAGACGGTTCTGTCCACTGACATCGAGTTTGACGCACCCCACAAACTGCTCTACATAGAACAGCAGGCCAAAGAAGCACGGGAAGACAGTGTCGATCTCCTAGAGGAAGCACGTGAACTGGCCTTATCCAGGTCCGCCATCTACCAGTAGAACATGCGCCTCTATCACGCCAGCCGGATACGTAGCATCCGCGAGGGTGATCTAGTGCTAAGGTTGGTCCAAGACACCAAGGGGATGCACAAGCTGTCCCCACCTTGGGAGGGGCCATTCATAATCAGTCAGGCACTGCAGAACAACTCGTACTACCTCATCAACGCCCGCAAGCCGGAAAAGAACAAGATGGATCACTTAGGCGAAGAAACTGAACGCCCGTGGAATGCGAGCCTGCTCCGCCCCTTTTACACTTGAACAAGAAGTGTATGTAACCTACTTTCATGTAATGAACAAGCATAGGAGCCTCGACATAGTATCGGGGACTCCGCAATAAAATAAGCAAGTCATGCTGCACAAGTTGGTTTTTCCGGCTGCATTACTCAAACCCCGGATCCGGCGATCCGCCTCGGGGACTCGCCGGTGGGCCCAGACGGCTGCACGATCCACACGGTAAAGTACTGTACGCGGTTCCTAAAGCTTCCTCTTCGGTTCCGGCTGCAGACCACAAGCCGGCTGACAGATCCGGCAAGAGCAGAACGCTCAAAGGCCCCTACACGAAAATGTTGCAAGGAAAACAAAAACGTCTGGATGACCCGGATGCGCTCGCTCGCTCAAAGGCAATGACACAAACCCGAAGTATCGTGCAGTACGCCTACCAAGCTAACCCTTCGACTATGGCTAAAAGCCAGCAAGGGAACAGCACTGACATTGGCCAATGCTCACTGAGAAAAGGGCAAATACATTGAATTTGCGCAAAACAGCAAAAATCTGAAAACTAGTTCATCTAAGATTACAGTTTAGACTTGCATATGCTTAACCATGCAAACAACTTGTTTGTTTCTATGTTTGCATGAGCCAAAGTTCAACAACGAGCACCGCCAAGGCGGAGGCAGAAAGCTTCCAGGCAGTAGCAGAGCAGGTCAAGGAGCTTCGGCCCGGCAGTATTCTCCAGCCGGCCCAAACCTCGGGGACTACACCCTGTGGTTGCGCTTGTGCGCCCCCACACAGAAACCTGCAAAACAAAGAACACAAAGGCGCTTCGACCCGGCTGTATTCTCCAGCTGACCCGAACCTCGGGGACTACACCCTGTGGGTGCGCTTGCGCGCCCCCACAAAGAAACAAGCATGCAAAAGATGCAAATCAGAAAGTGCAAATAGAAGAGCACGAGCAAATAGACAGAGGGAGGCGATGCTCCCGCACAAGTTCAGTATGTCACAGATGGACAATTGTTCACGCGGCACACAGAAAAGACAAATTTTTTAAGTCACAAATACTCCCGGCATACCAGGGATCAAATTCACTGAGGGGCGGAAGGGCCGGAGGCGTCAGCTGGAGGACGGCTGTAGGAGGCAACGTTTGTCGAAGCGGTTTGTGGTGCAGCCGGAGCTTTGGTGTGTGCCGCATCTGGGTTGTGGAAGTATTGATCCATGCCGGCTGGGTCGCTGAAGTCCCTGTCCAGCACGACGTAGCTCCCGATCGTCACGAAGCTGGTCGTAGCTGGTCCCTTCGTGCAATCCACAAGAAAGGCTCCGCAGATCCACGTCCGGGTACCAGGACTTAAGCAGCGCCAGCACCATCTCCGTGCCACCTCGAGTTGCCCACTCCCGGGCCACGTTCATGAGCTCCGAGGCGCCCCAGAGGTGCTCAGCCAAGACGTCCATAGTGGCAGGCGGGACGGCCTCGGGTCATGGCTAGTGTATTAACCAACTCGTTGGGAACCCCAAGAGGAAGGTATGATGAGCACAGCAACAAGTTTCCCTCAGTTATAAAACCAAGGTTTAATCGAACCAGTAGGAGCAAGGAAACACCCCAAAGGTGTTGCTAGCTGAGCCTTGGCAGGGCGCACTACCGGTGCTAGTAGCAACATGGAGACCTGCACAACACAACCACAGAACTTTGCCCCCAACTTGCGATGAGGTTGTCAATCTCACCGGTTTTGCTGAAAACAAAGGATTAAACGTATCGAATGGAAGGAAGTAATAGTTTGCAGAAAGTAAACACAAAGCAGTAAACAGTTTGTAGATTGTATGTAAAAGAAAAGGACCGGGATCCATAGTTCACTAGAGGTGGCTCTCCTTAAGATAGATAACATGCTGGGTGAACAAATTACAGCGGGGCAATTGACAATCATCGAGAAAGCAATACATACATATACTAATCATCTTGACTCCTTTGGAACTTGATTGGGCATTACAACATTATACATAGACTGCCATCCAACTGCATCTATGACTAATAATCCACCTTCAGGTTATCATCTGAACCCCCTCCAGTATTAAGTTGCAAGCAACAGATTATTGCTTTACGAATTGCGTGTAAAGTAAACAATACGATTGTTCTATGAACAAAGGATTGTTGTTTTCTCCCTAGTAGCAACAGCACATCTCGTACCTTAGAGATTTTTGTCACTTCCCCAGATTACGAGAGGCATGAACCCACTATCGAGCATAAATACTAACTCTTGGAGTTGCTAGCATCTACTTGGCCAAGATAGCTACTAACAATGGAAAGCATGCAAGATCACAAATAACAAAGACATGATAGAATCAATAATCAATCTGAAATAGCATCTCAATATCCATCATATCCCCGCAAACACAACATGTAGAATTACAAATAGATGATCTTGATCATGAACGGAGCTCACAAGATCTAAACATGAAAGCACAAAGGAGGAGAACCAGCCATCTAGCTACTACTTGGATCCGTAGTCCAAAGATGAACTACTCACGCATCACACCGGAGGCTTGCATGGTAATGAAGAAGGCCTCTAGGGTGAATTCCCCTCTCCGGCAGGGTGCCGGGAAGAGCTTCAGATCCCTCCCGATCTAGGGATGGAGATGACGGCGGCTACAGACTGTTTCGTGGATTTTTGATCGGGTACTTAGGGTTTTCGTCCCGAGGGTAATATATAGGCGGAAGGAGAGGCCGAGGGGGTGATGGGGTCGGCCAGACCACCCCCTGGCGCGGGCCAGGCCTGGCCGCGCGGCCAGGTTGTGTGGCCACCCCCCCCCCTCCCCCAGCTCTTCTTCGTCTCGTATTCTGGCATCAGATGTCTTCCGGAAAAATAGGCACTTTGGCTTTTGTCCCATCCAATTCCGAGAATATTCATTTTCTGACTTTCTTGGAAACAAAAACAGCAGAAAGTAGGCAGCTGGCACTGTGGCTTTTGTTAATAGGTTAGTCCAAGAAATCATATGAAAAGTACTCCAAAGTGTGGACAAAACACAAGAAAGTGGATAAAAACAAGTATGGAACATCAAAAATTATAGATACATTTGCAATGTATCAACATCCCCAAGCTTAACTCCTGCTCGTCCTCGAGTAGGTAAGTGATAAAAAGAAAGAATAATTTTTGAGGTGACATGCACCATCAAAGACTTGATCAAAGTATTGGTAAAACATTCAAAGCTGGGATCATAGTACTTCAATCATAACATGAAAGACAAAGTTCTAGCAATAAGACAAAGAAACTATGATGCAACATGAAAAGTCACAAACAAAACATTCATGAATAACAATGCTTTGCAAGACGTTTGTTTGTTTCACATAAAGAAAACATAGCATAATAGCATTCAGCTTGTCCCTCATAGAGTAGCAAATATAAATGCATAGGACACCTTCAAAGTTCATAAGAGTGACTAGATACAAATAATTTAAACAAGCAATATCAAGTTATGAATCAATCAACTAGTCTTGGGACAATGCACATAGAACTAAGAATGGCCACTATGCTCTCAAAGTAAGTGCATAAAGATAGAAGGTGGATACTCAATATAATGGTGGAAGAAAGGCCTTCATAGAAGGAACTAGGGATTCAAGTCTCATAAAGAGCTTCCAAAAATTATGGTACTTATAGCTTTCAGCTCTCATTGCCCCTATCATAAGCATCTTGAAGTGATTAAGGTTAAAGTGAACAAACTATGGTGTACATGCTTGACGAAGTATAAGTCAGAAATCTCATGTCCCTTGTATACGAGGGCCGCTCCTCATGCTACTCAAGTTTAGTCACCAGTAAGTTCTTGTCATCGTAAGTACATGTGTATCATCGAGAACCGCCAACGGGGTACCCCTTGCCTGATGATACGGAAGAATCCCCATATCAAAATGACAAGGCAAGCAGACAACGAGCATCTCAGCAATCTTATTATTTACCATGGGAATATGGTGCTTTTTCTCTCTTTCCTCTTTTCATAATCTCTTTTTTTCTTTTTCTCTTTTTTCTCAATATAGGACTCTTTTTTATAAGAAGAATGCTTCATAGACAGCTCATTATGGTTACGCTGCAGGTTTCCACCATGTCAACATGGATTAGACCAGCGGCCCAGGCAATTCTCTAACACATATACATAACTCCATGGACTTACAAGCTCCCCTTTCATTTCACACCGACGACATCCATATACAAAAGAGCATGATATCAACTAGGTACAAGTACCAAGTGCAATGTTGAAAGCGTTCCCCATGAAAGCATGGTTCTGCTAATTCCCAACAAATAAGTGCAAGCATATACAACATAGACAACACAATGGTTCAAGTTTATTAAGGGCAAGAAAAGTAAAGTGTGCCATCAAGTTCATGAGAGCTTTAATCACTAGTTTTCTCATAACAAGTTTAATTCGGAAGATAAACAAAAGCATGAATATACTTGGAATAGCATAAGCTAGTAGGTAGGTATGGTGGACTCTTTGGAATAACTTGGTTTAGGGAGTTGGATGCATGAGTGGAACTCATACTTGGTTGTGGAGGCTAGCAAAAGACTGGGAGCGACAAACTAAGAGAGCAATAATGGCCATAATCATGCAGAGCGACAAAACATCATTGATGAAAGCATAAAGTGATACTACAAGTTGAAAACTAAAGGATCACAAAGGATATGGTGACTTGAGATAGTCAAAACAATATCAAGCATGGCATGACAAAGCATAGGCCATAGTCAAAAACAAGCTTTTTTTACCACATAAGCATGAACTTTCCTACTCTTTTCCAAACCAAACCAAACTATTTGAAAACCAATGTATGAAAGAGGGGGTCCAACCAATTTATTCAGCAAACTAAGCAAAAAAAAGCAAACAAAAACCAAAACAAAAACGAAAAAGAAGACGCTCCAAGAACAACACAACTGTGCATGAAACAATAAAAATGAAACGTTTGAAAGAAACCTGGGATTTTTATTGATGAAGAGGGGGATGCCTTGGGCATCCCCAAGCTTTGACGCTTGTAATTCTTAGATATTTTTTGGGGTGATACGCGTGGCATCCCAATCTTGAGCTTTAGTCCATCCTTCATCTCATTACTCATTCCTTCCATACACCTAAAATTTTTCCTTCATACAAAACTTCACACAATCTTTATTAGCAACATTAGTGCACTCAAGATAAATAAGTCTTAAGGTTCAGTTATAACACCAATAAACTTACATTAGAACACTAGCTACTATAGCACTTCCCTCAAAAAGCTCAATTCCCCAAAAGAACTCAAAAAGGAACCCACAAGAAGCAAATGCAGAAAATGGCAGAAATATGTTAAAACAGACCAGCAGGTAAAGACGAATTTTTTTGAAGACCTTATGTTGCTCAAATCAAAAAGTGTTGAACTAACGAAAGTTAGATAACAACCTGGGTCAGAAGCACAAATATTGACGCCTCAAAAATACATTCAGAGATTTTACACGAATTTTTACGGTGAAGCATAGAAATCTATTTCGAGACAGCAACTTTCCCAATCATTACTTCTCTCTCATTAGAGGTTACTCTTGGCACAAAAAGCAAATAAAAAGGATGAGGAGCGGTTATTACTGAAGTAATAACTTCCAAGACTCATCTAAAACTTTTGGGTTATCTCCCAATAAGTACTTTTCTTTAACGCCTTTAAGTTAGGCATAAGAAGCAAGAAAGAATCAAGTGTTCTCAAATGAAGAAGCATTAAGACCAAATTTCTTGCCCTTACCTCTCTTACTTTTATTCTTAACCTTGGGGAAAATATGATTGTTTGGTGGAGAAGAAAGGTGCATGGTCCCCTTTCCCACATCTATTATTGCTCCAATAAGTTCTAATAGGGACCTTTGAAGTGTAATTTGTCCTTTTCCTGCACATTCAATAACAAGATAATCAATAGAAATTATTTTCCCAAGGATCTTTGTAAACACTCCTTCAGATATTCCAATAGGTAATATGGTAGCATTATTAGCAAGATATATTTCTTTTCCTCCTTCAGTAAGCCCCCAAATATTCATAGATTCATAAATATCTTTGGGCATAAGACAAAATTCAGACATGATATCACAGCGAGCTTGAAAAGTTTTAGTGTTTATCTCAATCTTTACTGTAGGGAGCCACTTTGATGGTTCAGAATTTATTGGGACATAATTGTGATGCTCCCTAAGCGTATTATAGAAATCTTTTAAGCTAGTAGTGCTATTCTCAAGAGTGTTCAATCTAGCAAATATTCTTGCGAAAGAAATATCAGTTTGGCTAGGCAAGTTGTAAATGAGGATCAATTTATTTATAGCATTTTGTAACATCCCAAAATTTGCATCTAAAAACCATCATCATTGCACTCATATCATCATGGCATGTACTACTTTGCATTTAGTTTGTCCTCCAAAAATTTGGTGAAATTTTGAGGCATTTGGAGCCCTTTTGCTAAATCCAAAACCTAGAAAAAAGAAATCTAAAAAAAAAAGAAAAAGGGAGAAAAAAATTTAACAGCAGCACCAATTCTGGCCATTTTGGCCCATGCCAGCCTAGCAAGCCCACTCGGGCCACTCTCCCCCTCTCTTGCTTTTCTCACGCCCCCATTGCACACCCCCACCCACTTACCTCCTGGCCTCACGTTCACGTCACCGCCACCTCATCTTCTTCCACGCGAACGAGCTGCACCTCCTCCCCTCCTCTGCCGTTTCCAAACTCAGCCAAATTCTAGCGTTACCGTGATTAAATCGCCATCACGACCGCCCCTTCTTAATCCCCTCCCCCTCCTCGTCAGTTTCCCCTCAGCCACTTCCCCCGAAGAGCCCCCAGGCTCCCCAATCGCTAGCTCGAACCACCGTCGTCTAAAGCAACTCCGGCGACGATTCAGGTGAGCTCCGGCCACCATGCGCCCTCCTCTCTGCCCTATTTTCTTTGCCGTGTCCTGGCACGTATTTTAACCCCGTCTGCGTGCCTTCTCTTGCTCCAGGTCGACGACACGGTCTACTCGGGCGAGCTCCCTTTGCCGCCGCCGTCCGTCGAGCTTTCCGGTAAGGTTAGGGTTTCCGCCGCCCCTTTTTAGTCTCTGCTAGATCGTGCTGACCCAGGAGCACCCCACTGACCCCTCTCCTTGCTTGTTCGAGCCCCAGATCATCATCTCCGACATAGAGCCACGAGCTCCGCCGTCGACGCAACTCCGACGAGGGATCGAGATCGAGGCAGAGCACCCTCCACGCCACCGTGACCTCCATCGAGACAGCCACGACGGCCTCGACCTCTAGTAAGTGTCCACGGACCCCCTGCCCCTGTAGAACCACCGAAACATCGCTGCCTGACGCGCTGCTGCCGCGCGCGGTAGGTCAGTGTCGCCCGTTTCCGGCCAGGCCCTAGGCGCCGTTAGATCTATCGTTAGCGGCTCAGATTAGATCACTAATCGAAAGGGTGCGGGCTGATCAAATCTGTCCGTTTGTCACTTAAAATCTAACGGTCTGTAGCAGTCGATCCGACCGAACCGGTACGGACCAATAGGGTTGCGCCATGTCGCCTAGGTTATCTGTTTAAATAGAAAAATAGACAGATTATGTATTAAATTTAGAAATTCAATAACTTTTGATCCACAATTCAGAAAAATGCAAATTTGGTGTCTATGGATTCAGAAAAATAAGACCTTTATTATAGAGGCCTTGTTTCACACTTTTGCTTCTGAAAAATTGGAATTATAGGCAGAAGCTTTTTAGGAGTATTTTGCTCATAAAAATTATTCCATAAATTGTTTTTGGGTATTTCTTATGCCTTTAGATAGAGTATTTTAACCTCTGTACTGTAAGTTATAGAGTTGTGATCATATCATTGCATTTTGCATGCATTCATATTTTTGTAATGTTTTATTGATTGAATTATTGTTGTTGTATTGTTCTTTGTGTAAATTGTGTGGATTGTGAAGTTTGTTGCTGTGAGGATTGTACCTATTCCCCTAGCTACCAAGGCAAGTGATATTTCATATTATGTCCTATTATTTTCACTATTGCACTAGTGTTATTTTGGTAGATCTTAGCATGATAGGATTATTTATATGTTACTATACTATGCTATGCTATCCTATAGATTATATCTTGGTAGTATTTCCCTAGTTGAAAGACTTCGTATGCTAGAGTGCTTAGCCATGCTATTAGAAATTCGTGGGTGGAAAATACATATCAAGATAGTATGGAAGGATATTATTTTGTTTGACTAAGAAAACAACTAATGTTAATGAAACACCTAGGTGGAATGGGACTTGCTTGGATTATGTTGAGTGGTTACCCAGGGGCCATGTCTATGGTCAGCTGGTGTATCGCACTTGTGGACGGCCACCCAGGAACAAAGAGATTGGAGACGTTCTTGTCACGAAGCTTCCAGTGCAGCCACATGGCATATGGGCTCTGCCTTGACCAACTAAGTTGCAAGAACTCAGCCAGATGGACAGAAGGTGGTAATTATGATAGGATGGAACGCGTCCGTGGTGGTCTGAGGGATTGCTTCTGAAAAGTCTTGTCTCGATGCATGTCGAGTCTTGTGGGGAAAGTGCACCACCTCTCGAGAGGGTAAAACTAAGTACTTAGCCGTGTCCCCGGTTATGGACAATTTCTGAGCCTCAAGACAGTGAAGCAGTTCAATAATATCCTCATCCAAATTTCTCTAAGTTAAAACTTGTGGGTGAACAAGGGTAGAGGTTCAGTGATGTCTATCATTGGTACCTTAGTGTTTGAAAGAGAATACTTACTCTTCAAAAACTATGAGTTAAAACTTGCTTTTAGCAAAGTCAGCCAAAACCACACTTAGCCATATATTCATGTAGTTGTTGGATTATACTAAGTATCTATGGTATCACTTGCCAATACAATTCCAAATGTATTGACCCTTTGTGGTTGTAACTTATTATGTTGCAGGATACTCTGATGACGAGCAGGGTTGCGGGTCTACACTCGACATGCTTGCTTATGGCGCATGAAGACAAAGACTCTATTATTATACTATGTAATGTGAACCTTGAGTATCATTAGCCTTGGGCTAAGTGAGTTGTAAGAACCATTATATTCCTGGATACGCGATGTAATAATGACCTTTGTTCCTGTGTACTTCATCTTAAACTGTGGGTGCAAGCAATTCGATCTAGGGACTAGCACTGCAATCACAGGGATCTTACCTTATTAAGGTGAGATCTTACACATTTATAGCATCATCCTCATTACATTGGAGGAAATCTCCTCCCATAACAGCATCTAACGCATATCTATAGCAAAGAGCAATTCCAAGGTAAAAACTGCTAAGGAACAAGCTTTGAGTCATTTTAGGCTCAGTTTTTTCATGTAGATCAGAAATTCTAGACCAAGATTCCTTAAAACTTTCCTCAATTCCTTGTTTAAAAGTGAAAATCATTTCCTCGGGTGACATAGTGACTGGAGCAAGGCTAGACATAATGGCAACTTGAGAAAGGAACTAATTTTTTTTGTGTTTTCAAATAAGAAAGCAAACTAGTAAAACTATTTTTTTTGTGTTTTTGATAAAGAAACAAGCAAACAAGGCAAAAAGAAATTAAGCAAAACAAAAATAGCAAAGTAAAGAGATTGGTTATGAGGGACTCCCTTGTGAAGATGTCCTTGACTCCCCGGCAACGGCGCCAGAAAAATGCTTGATGGCTAGTGTATTAACAAGCTCGTTGGGGAACCCCAAGAGGAAGGTATGATGAGCACAGCAGCAAGTTTCCCTTAGTTATGAAACCAAGGTTTAATCGAACCAGTAGGAGCAAGGAAACACCCCAAAGGTGTTGCTAGCTGAGCCTTGGCAGGGCGCACTACCGGTGCTAGTAGCAACATGGAGACATGCACAACATAACCACAGAACTTTGTCCCCAACTTGTGATGACGTTGTCAATCTCACCGGTTTTGCTGAAAACAAAGGATTAAACGTATCGAATGGAAGGAAGTAATAGTTTGCAGAAAGTAAACACAAAGCAGTAAATAGTTTGTAGATTGTATGTAAAAGAAAAGGACCGGGATCCATAGTTCACTAGAGGTGGCTCTCCTTAAGATAGATAACATGCTGGGTGAACAAATTACAGCGAGGTAGTTGACAAACATCCAGAAAGCAATACATGCATATACTGATCATCTTGACTCCTTTGGAACTTGATTGGGCATTACAACATTATACATAGACCGCCATCCAACTGCATCTATGACTAATAATCCACCTTTAGGTTATCATCCGAACCCCCTCCAGTATTAAGTTGCAAGCAACAGATTATTGCTTTACGAATTGCATGTAAAGTAAACAATACGATTGTTCTATGAACAAAGGATTGTTGTTTTCTCCCTAGTAGCAACAGCACATCTAGTACCTTAGAGATTTCTGTCACTTCCCCAGATTACCAGAGGCATGAACCCACTATCGAGCATAAATACTAACTCTTGAAGTTGCTAGAATCTACTTGGCCAAGATAGATACTAACAAAGGAAAGCATGCAAGATCACAAATAACAAATACATGATAGAATCAATAATCAATCTGAAATAGCATCTCAATATCCATCGGATCCCCGCAAACACAACATGCAGAATTACAAATAGATGATCTTGATCATGAACGGAGCTCACAAGATCTAAACATGAAAGCACAAAGGAGGAGAACCAGCCATCTAGCTACTACTTGGATCCGTAGTCCAAGGATGAACTACTCACGCATCACACCGGAGGCTTGCATGGTGATGAAGAAGGCCTCCAGGGTGAATTCCCCTCTCCCGCAGGGTGCCGGGAAGAGCTTCAGATCCCTCTCGATCTAGGGATGGAGATGACAGCGGCTACAGACTCTTTCATGGATTTTTGATCGAGTACTTACGGTTTTCGTCCCGAGGGCATCTTATAGGCGGAAGGAGAGGCCGAGGGGGTGCCTGGGCTGGCCACACCACCCCCTGGCGCGGCCAGGCCTGGCCCGTGTGGCCAGGTGGTGTCGTGGCCCCCTGGATCCTCTCCGTCTCTCTATTCTGGCATCTGATGACTTCCGGAAAAATAGGCACTTTGGCTTTTGTCTCGTCCAATTCCAAGAATATTCATTTTTTGACTTTCCTGGAACCAAAAACAGTAGAAAATAGGCAACTGGCACTGTGGCTCTTGTTAATAGGTTAGTGCAAGAAATCATATGAAAAGTACTCCAAAGTGTGGACAAAACACAAGAAAGTGGATAAAACCAAGCATGGAACATCAAAAATTATAGATACATTTGCGATGTATCATCGGGCCAGACATAGTCAAAGACCTCGAGAGCGGCAGCGCGGAGCTTGTTCGCCTCCTCACTGACGCCCGTCACCAGCTCCCTCGGATGGAGATCCTGTTCCGGATCCGTCTCGGGAATCCGGCCTAGCGCCTGATCTGTTGCCTTAGGGTACTCAGCTGTAGCCAGAAAAGAGGGCAGCGGTCAGTATCAACCACAAAGGATAAATCCGCAAAAGGGGCTCAAGTCAAAAGCACTTACTAACAACGATCTCAGCGATCTGGTAGAGCTCCGACAGCGCCGCCTCCTCCTTGGCCTTGGAGGACTTGAGGGCGTCCGCCTGGGTGGCATAAAGCCCCTCCAGGTTCTTCAATGCCTCGGTCCGGGCATTCGCAGCCTTCTTGGCCCTACCAGCCTTGATCTCCATCTGCTGCTACTATGTAGTCAGCTTGGCGATCTGGTCCTAGCAGGTCTTGTTGGCCTCCTCTAGCCGGGCGACCTCATCCTTTAGCCGGGCCACCTCGCGGTCCCGGTCCGCCAGCAGAGCTGCAGGAGGGTAACCAATACTCAACAAGAAGCACGAGAAATCGCGTAATTGGGAAGATACGGCAGAGCGAGCGATCTTACGGCCCAGGTCCAGTGAAGTCTTGGCAGTGTTGGTAAGAGCCCTCTGTGCAAGAAAAGAGAGATAAGAACCAAGAGAAACAACTACGTCGCAAGATGGTGACAAAACAACAAGACTGGCGATAGAGCACATACCTCGACAGAAGCTCCCAGTGTCCTGGCTTGACCGAGCCCTTGCTCTAGCGCCCCCACCAGCTGGCAGATCTGGCCAATGACCAGCGGTACCGCCTCCGACAACCGGGCCAGAAGGGCGTCTGGCGGCGGCACGGCACGTGTTGGCGTCCAGTCGGTGACCTGGAGGTCGTCATCACTCACCACTGTCGCGGAGGGTCCAACCTCCGGCTGGACAAGAGCAATCGGCGGTGGTACCTCCACCGGCTCCTCCACCCGGTAGGCGCTGGAGTCAGCACCCACCGCCGAGCCGGTGGGCGGGATGGCCGCACCGGCACGCCCGAACGACAAACCCCCCGCGAGCCAGGAGACAGCCCCGGCCCGGTGAAGCGTCGTGGGCTCAGCCGGCGGCACCACATCCGTCGCTGCCGCCTCGGGGCCCGGAGCCGGTGTAGCCTCGGGAGCCGGAGCAGCCTCGGACGCTGGAGCCGGAGCCGGCGCAGCCTCGAGGGCCGGAGCCGACGCATCTTCGGACGCCGAAGCCGGTGCAGCCTCGGATCCCGAAGCCAGCGCGCTCACCTCGGTAGCAGGCGGAGGGGCGGACGCGGTGACGACGGTCGTGGAGCCGGGTAAGGACATAGCCTTGCTGCAAAAACACAAGAAGTGAGCAACGCAAATACAAGTAAGGCAACACCAGCACCAAAAGGACAGGAGCACCTACCCGGCAATGCTCGGCATGACGGGTGCGGTGTGGAGGCGGCGCGACTTCTTGGCCCCACCCGCAGCCGGGGTGATGTTGGTTGGGCCGGCCCATTTCCCCCTACCCCTGGCCGCGGCAAGCTCGGCCAGCTCCACGTCTTCTCCGTGCGCAGCTATTCCAAGGACAAGCAAAAAGTCAAGATTACAACTACAAGCATCGCAAGTGCAAGCATGACAAGAGCAGGAAGCAAATCCTCACCGGGTGGGAACTTGCAGCCCTCGTCGGCCCGCATGGGGAACCGCTCCGCCTCTGCGGGCGGAGCCTTCGCCGGCTTGAAGTCCGCGGCGAAGTTGGGGAGCTCAGTGTCCCCCATACCGTCCTCCGCTAGCTGCACCGTGAAAAGCTACTCAACAAGGGAAGATAAGAGGCACGAAACAGGAGTCCCTCAGGAAAATCCACCCGGAGAAGAGCAAGAAAAAACATACCTCGGGCGGCAGCCAGCCATGGTGGTACGGCCGGCAGGAGAACTACCACTCCTCCTCCAGCGCCTCCTTCGAAATGGTGGCGAGCCATTCATGGAGGGCGACGTACGACATGTCCAGCCGGGATACTCGGGTGGGATCCAGATGGCCGGAGAGGTGGCACATCTTGTGCGACCGGTGCTGCAGCGAGAGCACGCGGGTAGCCATCCAGGACAACAGAATGTCCTGGGCAGTGAGCCGCTCCTTCTCCACGAGGACGGCCAGCCGGGGGCCCATCCGGTCGATGTTGCCCTGAGCGCCCAAGTGCTAGACGGTCCAGGCCTTCCGGCTGGAGGGGACGTTGGTGAAGGCGGGGACCTTGATGAAGTCCACCTCCGTGTTGATGCGCACGTAAAAATACGAGCGCTGCCAGAGCTTGACAGTGTCAGGGAGCTCCAGGCGGGGGATGGGCGCTGCCGCGGGTAGATGGCGCAGCTGCCCATCTCTGCCAACGGGCCGCCCTTCCCCACCACCTGCACCTTGAAGTGGAAGAACTTCAAGAAATTCGCAGCGTCGGGGCAGACGCCGAGGAACGCCTCGTAGCAAGCCGCGTGATGCGATAGCATCGACACGGTGTTGGCTCCGAGGTGGTGAAGCTGCAGATCTAAAGTGACCAGCAACTCCAAGACGAAGCGGCTCAGCGGCAGCCTGAGGCCACGAGCGAAGTGCGCCAGGAAGACGACGGACTCGCCTGGCTGGGGGTGGGGCACCCGCTCGCCCTCCGGCGTGAGGCGATACTTCACCACCTGCTTCGACGGCAGGAACTTCCCTCGCCGGTACTTCCTCACGAGCTCCTCTGTGACATAAGAGCCACACCAGCCGCCGGCGAACTCGGGCAGCATATTGCCTGGGAAGGTAGCCGTGATGGAGGCGCGGGGTCCCGTGGTCGGAGAAGAGGAACGGCGACAGTGACCAGGAAACGGCAGCACAGAAGAGCAGAGGAGGGCTAGAGCGCAAGGAAGAGCAAGGATGGCAGGCACAAGAAGGATAAGTGAGGAACCACTGCTCCTCGCGCACGCATTTATCAGCGAAGGGTAACCGTGCCGGTTCCCTTGCCTCCACGCCACGTGGCAAAGCAACTACCCCACTACCCCGCGATGGTTCGAGGCAGATCGCATGCGCCAGCGCCACGCGCACAGAGGATCTCGCAGAAGTTACTACGGGAGGCAAAACAATCCCACGATCTCCAAGGAGACACAATGATGGCAGGGTGCGCATAGTTACCAAAAACTGCAGCAGCAGACCTAGAAGTCAAACTAACGCGACGCGCGCCAGAAACGGCAGGTGTGGCTTACGCAAGCACCAACAACAGCAAACTGGCGATCCATCTCCCGGCCAGCTGCGGTAGCCGGTCAAGAGGATCACCCATCACACCCTGTGGGTGGTTCCATCAGCTCCGTAGCTGGTGAACCCCAGCCAGGAAAACAATACAGAATCTAAAGCCCGTATAGGACAAAGACTACAAGACAAACAAAAACAACAAGGCATCTGCGTCATCAATCATTTCAAATGAGCATGCAAGAACTTCTCCACAAGGACAAGTCCTAACGCGCTCAGGGACTAGTGTCGGGAGGATGACCCCTCGGTAGACCAAGACAGGACCAACTGGCCGGCTCCAAGGAGCACGGGCCGTCTAGACCCAGATGAAGGAACCACAGCCGGGTGGAATCCCCACCCGGTCAGCAGTAAAGTTTCCCCGGCTGGCCCGTCTAGCCGGGTAGCTAGAAGAACCGGCTAGGGGCCGCTCCTAGCCGGCCGCCTCGGATCCACTAGACATGGTACGATGGGGATGACGCTCCTTGCTAAGCGCACCCTTGACCGGACAGGCTGGCTGGCCTGGCCGGCGCTACTGGACAACTGCGCCAAAGCTGGAGGCTGACGAGCAAAGCAAGGGCTGACGAGGTAAGCTCCGGCTTACGCATAAAGAGCCGGCTGACGGATAAAGAGACGGATGATAAGTAAAGCAGGGGTGTTGAGCGCTAAAGCATGGTCATCCCCTATACTGGAGGCTTGACTGGACCCGGGCCTACCGTTTGGCCCTGTCCAGCCGGCCCACTTTGTAAAGCCCAAATCCAAACAGTAAACCCTAGAACCCATCTTGTAAGCTATCTCCTCGACCTGTATATAAAGGGGGTAGCGCTAGGGTTCTAGGTAAGCTCAAGCAGAAAGAAAATATACACCAGAAGAAGGACTTAGAGAATTCTTAGCAAGAGGTAGCTAAGGAAATAGCTTAAGGAGCACTTGTATTGGGCATTCGCCCCCTTTGATAGTAGATCCTTGCAGGAGTGGGAGTTTTACCTCGCCAAGAGGGCTCCGAACCTGGGTACATCACTGTGTTTGCAGTATCTGTGCCCGACCCATTGCGAGTAGCCACCGATAGCAACCTGATTGTCCCCTTCAAGCCATCCCCGATGGCACTGCCGTGTTCCACACCACGACACACACGCAATGACACAAGTGGATCCATATGTAGTTTGTGAAAAGAACACACATGCAATGACTCTAGCTGTGGTTTATTAAAAGAACACACATGCAAAGACATTGGTGGATCCATATGTGGTTTATGAGAAGAACACACATGGAATGACACTCGTGGATCCATATGTGGTTTGTTAAAAGAACACACATGCAATGACTCTGGTGGATCCATATGTGATTTGTGAAATGAATAGACATGCAATGACTCTACCTGTAGTTAATGAAAAGAACACACATTTCAATGACACTGGTGGATCCATATGTGGTTTGTGAAAAGAACACACATGCAATGACTCTGGTAGATCCATATGTAGTTTATGAAAAGAACACACATGAAATGACTATAGATGTGGTTAATGAAAGGAACACACATGCAATGGAGAATATCATTTTGCGGCCCGAAAGTTGGGGTGCCCAGGCAACGTGGTACCCAAGTTGCATGTAATCAGCTGCGATGACTACAGTTGGCGTGCCAAATACTCAGAGGGTCTTTTTCGGCACGAATTCAACTTTATGTTTCAATACAAAATATCAGTAACGATCGTCAAGTTGGCCCCCCTGTTAGTTCTCGCCGGGATTAGGGTTTTCTGAGATCCAGAACTCTGCCGCCTCCGCGGACAGAGGGGACCTAGAAGATTCTTCTGCCTCTATCATCACCGTTGGGGTGGGTGGGGCAGGTTCAGCAAAACTGATGTAAACATTGATCTCTCCAAAAGACATGATTGTGTAGGCAGTCACAGCCTCCCTAGCCAGAATCCAAGTCTCGTCGAGAACGATGAGAGGGACGTCGCTAGCGTAGAGGATGCGACCGACGGTGATAGTCTCGCCGATTCCGATTCTTGCAGATTCCGCTCGGAACGCAGATCCGAAGCTCACTTGCCCCATGGTGGGCGCCAACTGTCGTCGGATTGATGACAAGTATGCCATGAGGGGGTCCTTGAGGCGTGCGGAAGAGAGGGGTGTGAGACGTACGGTAATCCGGGACGGTGAGCACACAAGTTTACCCAGGTTTGAATCCACCGGCTTTGGACGGATCCTACTCCTGCTAGCAATCCAGTAATACGGCAGAGCTAGAATATGGGTTACAAGGGTTTCGCCTGTGCGAGTTAAGGGTCTAGAGTATTGGTGTTGTGCCCTAAAGGCTCTCCCTAGGATGGCTTATATAGATATCCGGCCTAGGGTTTACAGGAGAGATCTATCTGGCTACGACTAAGAGTCAGTTACAGAGTACATCTTGAACTACAAGTAACACTATGGGCCTAAGTCGGTAAGTCTTCTGGGCCTTCCTGTAGCCGGACTGGACTCCGTCTTCTCTCCCTGACTGGGCCGCCCATGAAGCAAAGCTCTAACCCGAAGTGGGCCACCCTGGTCAGTGAGGAACTGTGAGGATACCCGAAAAGTATATCCCCAACACCCGTTGCTTAGGCGTCAATTAGGCTTGCAGCGTTGGCGCCTGCATCCATTATGCGTCTTCTTCTTCCCCGGAGTGACAGTCTGTGGCGCATCGCGGCCATGGCACGGAGCTGGGACATGGACGAACCTGCTCGGCCCTGCTCTCCTCCCTGTAGGCTTGCAGCGTTGGCGTCTGCATCCATTACGCGTCTTCTTCTTCCCCAGAGCGGCAATCTATGGTCGTGGCCATGGCGTGGAGCTAAGACGTGACGAACCTGCTTGGCCCCGCTCTCCTCCCCATCCTGACTCACCATGGACGCACCCATGGCACGGTGCGGGGACGATAATTGGTTCCCGATGAGATCTGTCACCATGTCAACCATGCTCGGTTCTGTTTTCCTCCTCTAGAATCCGAGCTCACTGTTGCCATGGTTGCACCCGCACCAATTCTGCCACCTCTGCCGAGGTCTCTGTGGTAGCTCAAGTTCTGCCATGTTGGACCTGTAAGCGAATTTAGAGCTAGGCGATGGCAACCTGTTGTTGAACCTATAAGGAATTTGCTGAAGTCTGTGTGCCGCTCCAAGGTCTTCGGCTGATGCCTTCGGCTTCTGCCAATGTCCACCACCGATGTGAGATCATTTAGTTACTTCAATACAAAATTTCTACCAATTTAACTTGTTGATGTATTCCTTGACAATTATAATATAATCGAGCACTAGAAATATTTTGTAGTGTGCATGAGCATGATCAGTAATATAATTGAACACTAGAAATTTGAAGGAACTACATATAAAGGAGTAGATAATAGAAGGTTGATACATTGCAAATGTATCTATAATTTTTGATGTTCCATGCTTGGTTTTATCCACTTTCTTGTGTTTTGTTCCAACTTTGGAGTACTTTTCATATGATTTCTTGGACTAACCTATTAACAAGAGCCACAGTGCCAGCTGCCTGTTTTCTGTTGTTTTTGGTTCCAGGAAAGTCAGAAAATGAATATTCTCGGAATTGGACGGGACAAAAGCCAAAGTGCCTATTTTTCTGGAAGGGATCAAGTGCCAGAATATAAGACGGAGAGGGGCCAGGGGCCGGCCACACCACCTGGCCGCACGGCCAGGCCTGGCCTGTGCCAGGGGGTGGTGTGGTGGCTCCCGGCGCCCCCTCGGCCTCTCCTTCTGCCTATATATTTCCCTCGGGACGAAAACCCTAAGTGCCCAATCAAAAAATCCACGAAAGAGTCTGTAGCCGCCGCCATCTCCACCCCTAGATCGGGAGGGATCTGAAGCTCTTCCCGGCACCCTGCCAGAGAGGGGAATTCACCCTGGAGGCCTTCTTCATCACCATGCAAGCCTCCGGTGTGATGCGTGAGTAGTTCATCCTTGGACTACGGATCCATGTAGTAGCTAGATGGCTGGTTTCTCCTCCTTTGTGCTTTCATGTTTAGATCTTGTGAGCTCCGTTCATGATCATTTGTAATTCATACATGTTGTGTTTGCGGGGATCCGATGGATATTGAGATGCTATTTTAGATTGATTATTGATTCTATCATGTCTTCGCAATTTGAGATCTTGCATGCTTTCCGTTGTTCGTAGCTATCTTGGCCAAGTAGATGCTAGCAACTCCAAGAGTTAGTATTTATGCTCGATAGTGGGTTCATGCCTCTGGTAATCTGGGGAAGTGACAGCAATCTCTAAGGTACTAGATGTGTTGTTGCGACTAGGGAGAAAACAACAATCCTTTGTTCATAGAACAATCATATTGTTTACCTTACACGCAGTTCGTAAAGCAATAATCTGTTGCTTGCAACTTAATACTGGAGGGGGTTCGGATGATAACCTGAAGGTGGATTATTAGTCATAGATGCAGTTGGATGGCGGTCTATGTATTCTGTTGTAATGCCCAATAAAGTCTCAAAGGAGTCAAGATCATTAGTATATGCATGTATTGTTTTCTCGGTGTTTGTCAATTGCCCTGCTGTAATTTGTTCACCTAGCATGTTATCTATCTAAGGAGAGCCACCTCTAGTGAACTATGGATCCAGGTCCTTTTACTTTACATACAATCTACAATCTTTTACTGCTTTGTGTTTACTTTCTGCAAACTTTTACTTCTTTCCATTCGACACGTTTAATCCTTTGTTTTTCGCAAAACACGGTGAGATTGACAACCTCGTCGCAAGTTGGGGACAAAGTTCTGTGGTTGTGTTGTGTAGGTCTCCACGTTGCTACTAGCACCGGTAGTGCGCCCTGCCAAAGCTCAGCTAGTAACACCTTTGGGGTGTTTCCTTGCTCCTACTGGTTCGATTAAACCTTGGTTTCATAACTGAGGGAACCTTGCTGCTGTGCTCATCATACTTTCCTCTTGGGGTTCCCAACGAGCTCTAATCAACACCGCCAACAAGCATTTTTCTGGGCGCCGTGCATTGAGCCATCAAGCATTTTTATGGCGCCGTTGCTGGGGAACAAAGAAGAAGAAACTCCCACGTCAACACCGCACCAGAAAAAGCATTTTTCTGGCGCCGTTGCCGGGGAGTCAAGGACATCTTTACAAGGGGAGTCCCTCATAACCAATCTCTTTACTTTGTTGTTTTTGTTTTGCTTAGTTTCTTTTTGCCTTGTTTGCTTTCTTATTGGAAAAACACACAAAAAAATAGTTCCTTTCTTAAGTTGCCTTTATGACTAGCTCTGCTCCAATCACTATTTCATTATGGATAGCTCACTCAGGTTCCTATTTGGGAACAGTATTATGACTGCTAAGGTAATAGATGAACCACCGCCTGCTAGAACCTCCATGGAAGAAGAAATTGCTGAACCTGAAAGCTCATTAGATGAAAAAGAGGAGGAGAGTGATGGACAAAAGGAGGAAGAATGGATCTACCCATGCCTACCTTCTAATGAGAGTAACTCTTTATCCCTTACATTATTTGATTGTCCCCCATGCTTATCAAAGGAGGGTGAATGTTATGTTCCCGAGGATTCTTTTGGAAATGTTTATAATAAAGCTCTAGTGCTTGTAGATCATGAAAAGCATGCCTTATGTGATAGTTATATTGTTGAGTTTATTCATGAGGCTACTGAAAATTATTATGAGAGAGGAAAATATGGTTGTAGAAGTTTTTATGGTAATGAAACACCCCTCTATGTGCTGAAAGTTTTGAAGTTACTTTTGTTTTATCTTCCTATGCCTGTCACTTTGCTATTTGTGCATTTATTTGCATACAAGATTCCTATGCATAGGAAGCGTGTTAGACTTAAATGTGTTTTGAATTTGCTTCTTGATGCTCTCTTTTACTTCAATTCATATTTCCTATGAGAGCATCTTCTCAAATTTTCATGCCTAACTTAAAGGCATTAAAGAAAAGTACTTATTGGGAGATAACCCAAAAGTTTTATTTGAGTCTTGGAAGTTATTACCTCTGTAATAACCTCTCGTTATCCTTTTTATTTGCTTTTTTTGCCAAGAGTAACCTCTAATGAGAGAGAAGTAATGATTGGGAAAGTTGCTGTCCCGAAACAGATTTTTGTGTTTCACCATAAAAATTCCTGAGAGATCTCTGTATGTCGGATTCAGCTGTAATTTTTTGTGCTTCTGCCCCAGGTTGTTATCTAACTTTAATTAGTTCAACACTTTTTGATTTGAGCAACATAAGGTCTTCTAAAAAATTCGTATTTACCTGCTGGTCTGTTTTGACAGATTTCTGCCATTTTCTGCATTTGCTTCTTGTTGGTTCCTTCTTGAGTTCTTTTGGGGAATTGATCTTTTTGAGAGAAGTGCTACAGTATCTAGTGTTCTAATGGAAGTTTATTTGGTGTTAGAACTGAACCTTGAGACTTATTTATCTTAAGTACACTAATGTTGCTAATGAGATTGTGTGAAGTTTTGTATGAAGGAAAAATTCCAGGTGTATAGAAGGAATGAGTAATGAGATGAAGGATGAACTAAAGCTCAAGCTTGGGGATGCCACGCGTGTCACCCCAAGAAATATCCAAGAAGTACAAGCGTCAAAGCTTGGGGATGCCCAGGGCATTCCCCTTCTTCATCAATAAAAATTCTAGGTTTCTTCCAAACGCTTCATTTTTATTGTTTCATGCACAGTTGTGTTTTTCTTGGAGCGTCTTGTTTTTCGTTTTTGCTTTAGTTTTTAGTTTTCTTGGTTTGCTTAGTTTTCTGAATAAGTTGGTTGGACCCCCTCTTTCACACTTTGGTTTGCGAATAGTTTGGTTTGGTTTGGAAAAGAGTAGGAATACTTATGTGGTAAAAGAGCTCGTTTTGACTGTGGCCTATGCTTTGTCATGCCATGCTTGATATTGTTTTGGCTTTATGCTTAGTATTCTTTGTTGTAGTATGACTTGTTATAAACAATTGAGATTGCTTAGTGTGCCTTGGATGAATCATGCGTTGTTTTAGCATATTAAAGCACAGTATAGTGGTATTCTCCTTTGATGCTTTATTTGGGTTGACTTGGCACATGCTCACACCATGTTATGACTATCACAAGTCACCATAAGCCTTTATGATCCTTTAGTTTTCAACTTGTAGTATCACTTTATGCTTTGATCAATGATGTTTTGTCGCTCTGCATGATTATGGCCATTATTGCTCTCTTAGTTTGTCGCTCCCAGTCTTTTGCTTGCCTCCACAACCAAGTATGAGTTCCACTCATGCATCCAACTCCCTAAACCAAGTTATTCCAAAGAGTCCACCATACCTACCTACTAGCTTATGCTATTCCAAGTATATTCATGCTTTTGTTTACCTTCCTCTTGTTATGAGAAAATTAGTGATTAAAGCTCTCACGAACTTGAAGGCACACTTTACTTTACTTGCCCTTAATAAACTTGAACCATTGTGTCGTCTATGTTGTATATGCTTGCACTTATTTATTGGGAATTAGCAGAACCATGCTTTCATGGGGAACGCTTTCAACATTGCACTTGGTACGTGTACCTAGTTGATATCATGCTCTTTTGTATATGGATGTCGTCAGTGTGAAATAAAAGGGGAGCTTGTAAGTCCATGGAGTTATGTATATGTGTTAGAGAAACGCCTGGGCCGCTGGTCTAATCCATGCTGACATGGTGGAAACCTGCAGCGTAACCATAATGAGTTGTCTATGAATCATTCTTCTTATAAAAAAGAGTCCTATATTGAGAAAAAAAGAGAAAACAAAAAAAAGATACTATGAAAAGAGGAAAGAGAGAAAAAAAGCACCATATTCCCATGGTAAATAAGAAGAATGCTGAGATGCTCGTTGTCTGCTTGCCTTGTCATTTTGATATGGGGATTCTTCCGTGTCATCGGGCAAGGGGTACCCCTTTGGCGGTTCTCAATGATACACATGTACTTACAATGACAAGAACTTACCGGTGACTAAACTTGAGTAGCATGAGGAGCGGCCCTCGTATACAAGGGACATGAGATTTCTGACTTATACTTCGTCAAGCATGTACACCATAGTTTGTTCACTTTAACCTTAATCACTTCAAGATGCTTATGATAGGGGCAATGAGAGCTGAAAGCTATAAGTACCATAATTTTTGGAAGCTCTTTATGAGACTTGAATCCCTACTTCCTTTTACAAAAGGTCTTTCTTCCACCATTATATTGAGTCTCCACCTTCCATCTTTATGCACTTACTTTGAGAGCATAGTGGCCATTCTTAGTTCTATGTGCATTGTCGCAAGACTAGTTGATTGATGCATAACTTGTTATTGCTTGTTTGAAACTATTGTATCTAGTCACTCTTATGAACTTTGAAGGTGTCCTATGCATTTATATTTGCTACTCTATTGAGGGACAAGCTGAATACTCTTATGCTATGTTTTCTTTATGTGAAACAAACAAACGTCTTGTAAAGCATTGTTATTCATGAATCTTTTGTTTGTGCCTTTTCATGTTGTATCATAGTTTCTTTGATTATTGCTAGAACTTTGTCTTTCATGTTATGATTGAAGTACTATGATCCCAGCTTTGAATGTTTTGCAAATACTTTGATCAAGTCTTTGATGGTGCATGTCACCTCAAAAATTCTTTCTTTTTATCACTTACCTACTCGAGGACGAGCCAGGAGTTAAGCTTGGGGATGTTGATACATTGCAAATGTATCTATAATTTTTGATGTTCCATGCTTGGTTTTATCCACTTTCTTGTGTTTTGTTCCAACTTTGGAGTACTTTTCATATGATTTCTTGGACTAACCTATTAATAAGAGCCACAGTGCTAGCTGCCTATTTTCTGCTGTTTTTGGTTCCACGAAAGTCAGAAAATGAATATTCTCGGAATTGTACGGGACAAAAGCCAAAGTGCCTATTTTTCCGGAAGGGATCAAGTGCCAGAATACGAGACAGAGAGGGGCTAGGGGCCGGCCACACCACCTGGCCGTGCGGCCAGGCCTGGCCCGCGCCAGGGGGTGGTGTGGTGGCTCCCGGCGCCCCCTCGGCCTCTCCTTCCGCCTATATATTGCCCTCGGGACGAAAACCCTAAGTGCCCGATCAAAAAATCCACGAAAGAGTCTGTAGCCACTGTCATCTCCATCCCTAGATCGGGAGGGATCTGAAGCTCTTCTCGGCACCCTGCCGGAGAGGGGAATTCACCCTGGAGACCTTCTTCATCACCATGCAAGCCTCCGGTGTGATGCGTGAGTAGTTCATCCTTGGACTACGGATCCATGTAGTAGCTAGATGGTTGGTTTCTCCTCCTTTGTGCTTTCATGTTTAGATCTTGTGAGCTCCGTTCATGATCAAGATCATCTATTTGTAATTCATACATGTTGTGTTTGCGGGGATCCGATGGATATTGAGATGCTATTTCAGATTGATTATTGATTCTATCATGGCTTTGTTATTTGAGATCTTGCATGCTTTCCGTTGTTAGTAGCTATCTTGGCCAAGTAGATGCTAGCAACTCCAAGAGTTAGTATTTATGCTCGATAGTGGGTTCATGCCTCTGGTAATCTGGGGAAGTGACAGAAATCTCTAAGGTACTAGATGTGTTGTTGCTACTAGGGAGAAAACAACAATCCTTTGTTTATAGAACAATAGTATTGTTTAACTTACACGCAGTTCGTAAAGCAATAATCTGTTGCTTACAACTTAATACTGGAGGGGTTCGGATGATAACCTGAAGGTGGATTATTAGTCATAGATGCAGTTGGATGGCAGTCTATGTATTATGTTGTAATGCGCAATCAAGTCTCAAAGGAGCAAGATGATTAGTATATGCATGTATTGCTTTCTCGGTGTTTGTCAATTGCCCCGATGTAATTTGTTCACCCAGCATGTTATCTATCTAAGGAGAGCCACCTCTAGTGAACTATGGATCCTGGTCCTTTTACTTTACATACAATCTACAATCTTTTACTGCTTTGTGTTTACTTTCTGCAAACGTTTACTTCTTTCCATTCAATACGTTTAATCCTTTGTTTTCCGCAAAACACGGTGAGATTGACAACCTCATCGCAAGTTGGGGACAAAGTTCTTTTGTTGTGTTGTGCAGGTCTCCACGTTGCTACTAGCACTGATAGTGCGCCCTGCCAAAGCTCATCTAGTAACACCTTTGGGGTGTTTCCTTGCTCCTACTGGTTCGATTAAACCTTGGTTTCATAACTGAGGGAAACTTGCTGTTGTGCTCATCGTACCTTCATAACTGAGGGAAACACCGCCAACAAGCATTTTTATGGGCGTCGTGCATTGAGCCATCAAAGGTTCACCAGAGACACCATGCGGATATATTGTCTTACATGCCACACACAGGTAATAATAATTAACTAAAAATAAATACAAGCAGGGGCAGCACCAGGAGGCTGGGACACGGAGACGCCTAGCAGGGCAAGGGCATATCAGCAGGAGGCAGGGACAGCCTAGTCGAGGGGATACAGGCCAGTCCTGACATACTCCTGGAGGAATTTGCCGAAGGCTGCGTGCCGCGCCAAGGTAATCGGCTTATGCCTTCTGCCTCCGCCTTTGCCAACATCCACCACGTGCTGGATCATGCTTTCGAGGTCCACGTTGATTGCTCTGCCACAGAATGGTAAAAACAGTCTCCCCCTATGGTAGAAACAGATTAGCCCACACCGTAACCGCCTCAGCACGTAACGGCTCTTGTTGTCCCTGGACACCTTGCTATCGTCCACTTCATCATCATCCTCCTGTTGATTTTTAAGAACATAACTTAGAACTCATACATATGATTGAATTGTATTACAACTCAAGAATTGACAACATGTATATGTAAGACAATATATCCGTGGATATCAAAGAGAAAGCATCTCAACAATAGTTTAATCAGTTCATATATCATTTCATCTCAACACAATGATAATTAATTGCATCAAAGTGTATGTAGAATAAATCTAGGGGCCTCATAAGTTTCTTCAGGGATGGAGTGGGCGAACCAAGTAACAATTGCACAACCTATAATGTTCTTGTACATCGCCCCAGGTTCGCTAACTCATCCCTAAAAAAATCTGACACCAATGTGTCTGCCTCTCTTTGGGGGCAAATTTGAATCATTGGCCACAATAAGAAATTGAAATGTAATCATACAAAACATTATTCAGGAATATACATAGTGAGGTACAAAAACAAGCCTAAATATTGTAATTATAAATAAAAAACCAAACAATTAATCTTCAGGTACATGTTCAAAATACTTATGATCAAAACCATTCATATACATATGCATCATACGAATCATTCAAAGATCAGAAACAATTCAAGGATCATATATGTAGTTCCATATGAGAATAAATAAAGGGCCTCATAATTTTTTTCAGAGATGGAGTTGGTGAACCAAAGTACCAATAGCACAACCTATATTGTTTGTGTGCATTGCTGCCTCAGGTTCACCAACCCATCCCTAAAACATGACACCATCATACGTGTCTCCCCTTGAACTCTTTTGGGGCAAATTTCAATCGTCGGCCTTGGTGACAAACTGAAATGTAATTCTTATACACTATGAATGCATGGAATAGATAATTCAAATATCATAGTTCTATGAATGTAGAATAAATATTGCAGGCTCATAAGTTTCTTCAAGGATGGTGTAAGCAAACCAAGTAACAATTGCACAACTTATATTGATCTTGTACATGGCCCCAGGTTCGCTAACTCATCCCTGAAAAAATTTGACCAATGTGTCTACCTCTCTTTTGGTGCAAATTTGAATCATTGGCCATAATAAGAAATTGAAATGTAATCGTACAAAACAATATTCAGGGATATACATATGCATCATACGACGCATTCATAGATTAGAAACCATACAAAGATTATATATATAGGTTCCATGTCGGGGGGGTGACCCCCGGGTAGGCCAAGACGGGACCAACCTACCGGCTCCAAGGGGCTTCAGCCGTCTGGACCCAGAACAAGGAACCACAGCCGGGTGGAATCTCCCACCCGGTCCACATCCAAGTTTCCCCAGCTGGCCCGTCTAGCCGGGTAGCCAGAAGAACCGGCTGGGAGGCAGCTCCTAGCCGGCCGCCTTGGATCCGCTAGCCATGGTACGGTGGGGATGACGCTCCTTCTGAGCGCACCTCTGACCAGACAGTCTAGCTAGCCTGGCCGGCACTACCGGACAACAGTGCCAAAGCTAGAGGCTGACGAGGAAAGCAAGGGCTGACGAGTAAAGCTCCAGCTTACGCATAAAGACCCGGCTGACGGAGAAAGAGCCGGCGGACGAGTAAAGCAGGGGCGGTGCACACTGTGGCGCTATCCTTCCCTGTACTAGAGGCTTGACTAGACCCGGGCCTACCGTTTGGCCTTGTCCAGCCGGCCCACTTTATAAAGCCCAAATCCAAACAGCAAACCCTAGAACCCATCTTGTAAACTGCCTCCTCAACCAGTATATAAGAGGGGTAGTGCTAGGGTTCTAGGTAGACAATTACAAGTTAGAAGTTCTCTAGATTGGACAAGTTGAGTAGTTCCTTCTTCTTGTAGCAAGGAGTAGCTAGGAAAACAGCTCAAGGAGCATCTGTACTGGGCATTCGCCCCTTGATAGTAGATCCTTGCAAGAGTAGGAGCTTTACCTCGCCAAGAGGAATCCGAACCTGGGTACATCGCTGTGTTTGCAGTATCTGTGCCCAACCCGTTGCGAGTAGCCACCGATAGCATCCTGATTGTCCCCTTTCATGCTATCCCCTATGGTACTGCTGTGTTCCACACCACGACAGTTGGCGCCCACCATGGGGCATAGTGCTTCGGCTGGGATCATCTTTCACACGGGACTTCCGCTCGTCGCCGGTGAGTGAGTCGCCTCTGGCCTCGTTCTCACCTTCGGCTCCTTCGACTGCGTCCTCAACATCGCATCCTGTTTCGTCGGGGGAACCTTCCCAAGCAGCGCCTCCATCATGCACTTCGGTGAGCATCGCGTCTACGTCTCCACCGTCGCTGAGGCCTTTCCTCGCGAGATCGTCACCGTATCCGGCGCTCCTCATGGCTTCTCTGCTTCGCGCGTCACCAGCGGCAGCGTCGAGGTCATGATGGCGGGCTCGGGCGAGAACCGTCGCCCACCTCTGGAGCACAACGGGGATGGTCGCGCTGCTAACTCACGCCTCCCGAACCAGGACCTGCTCACCGCATCCATCGAGCACCTCCGCAACCGCATCACCCCCATCGAGGCAGATCCAGCAGCAGCTGCGGCAGCACTGGAGGCTACTCGCCAAAGCCTACTGGAAGAAGCTGGCAAGGTGGTAGTCACCCAACGGCGGATGAACGCGACCATGCGCGAGTACAACATCATGCACGGCTTTGCCCGCTTACCCGGCACCAGCCGCCTGGCCCAGCCCCAAGGCCGAAACCTCGGTTTGGAGATGGATCGTGCTGTTGATCCGCGTACGCCCGCGGTGTAGATGGTTTACAGCACTCCCACCAAAAACATGAGGGCCGCGGAGGCGGTAGTCACAGAACTAAGCCACCTAGAGGGCGAGGAGCTGCTCCGTCAGCAGGCACGTGTCTAGCTCCTTGTGGTCACGGCAAACAAACAGCGGGCTGAGGCAGAACTCAGCATGGCCGGTAACAGCAGGTCCCAACCGGCTTGCCGGATGGCAGATCCGGCTGCAGGCGCCAGCAAGGCATCTTCCCTAAACGGAGCAAGGCCAAGTAACCGCCCACACGGCGGATCAGTGGGCCGTGGGCACAATGCCCGCGACGCGGCAGCTGTCACCAGCAAAAACTGCGAGCCAGCCGACGAAGCCGAAAAAGGCCAAGCGCTACCGAAGTCCCGCCTATCTGGCTGGTTGGGACTGCTCGAGCTGGAAGAGCCGCAAGATGCGCGCGCACGCATCGACCTACTAGTCCAGTCACGCGCGCTGGAGGAAGAAAGCCTAGCCGGTCCAAGATACTTCGGACCGCGAATCCGGACTGAACTGTTTCCAAAGGGATTTTCGCTCCCAAGGGATACGCCAAAGTACAACGGCTCGGTCAAGCCAGAGGACTGGCTGGTGGACTACACCACCGCGGTGGGAATCGCAAACGGAAACCGTCGGGTGGCTGTGCGCTATGCCCCCTCATGCTCCTTGACTCATCCAGGATATGGCTCAATAGCCTCCCCGACAACAGCATCAACGCTTGGATTGATTTCGAGCAGGCGTTCGTCCACAACTTCACTGGCACCTACAAGCTCCCAGATTGACCCGGCGAGCTTGCTCTTTGTGTGCAGGGGCCGGATGAATCTGATCGCTCCTACATCACCCGATGGACGAGCATGCACAACTCCTGCGAGGGGGTGCGTGAGCACCAGGCGGTCGACTTCTTCGTCAACGGCTATAGAGATGGCACCATGCTCAAGCACAAGCTTCGCCGGGTGGATCCTACCACCATGGCACAGAACATGGCCATCACGGACAAGTACGCCACCACCGACGCGGCAATGAAAAGATCCGTCTGGGTGGACGACCAGGGGCAAATCACCGTCGACGTCACTGTGAATTGACGCCAGCCAGAGGGGAACGACCATAACTCCAGGCGGCATGACAACCGCCACGGCAAAAGAAAGGACGACCAGCCGGATAACCAATACGGTTCTAGGCAGGTGGCGGCAGTGCAGGAGGATCCGGCTGCAGGCGGAAGCTGGAGACAGAAGCCTGATGACCGGCCTCCGAGGCCCAAGTACACCATCGAGTCAATGCTTGATGGGCCGTGCAAGTTCCATAGTGGAGGCAACAAACCGACTACACATACCACACGCCAGTGCACCTGGACGAAGAAGATGGCGGAAATTGCTGGTGCACCGGCTACGCAGGCACCGCCACCCCCAGCCGGCGGGCCACCAGGCAACCGCAATAACCAGCGTCGGAGGGAGGATGACGATGACAACTACCCCCGCCAGGTAGGAAACTACCACATCTTCACGACGGAGCCAGAGACCAAGCACAGCAAGAGACGCCGCAAGGCAGAGGTGAACGCGATCGTTCCTCCCGTCCCCCAGTACCTCAATTGGTCGGAGCAAGAAGTTGCATGGAGCCGGAAGGACCAGCCAGTCGAGCTGCCTAACCCAGGCACTTACGCGATGGTTTTGGATCCTATCATTGTCTCCAAGAAGCATTCCTGCATATTCTCTCGCGTCCTCGTAGATGATGGGAGCAGCATCAACCTCATGTACCGCAGCTCGCTAGATCGGTTCGGTATCAGCGAGTCACAGCTGGAGCCGTCAAGCACCTCCTTCCACGGAGCCGTTTCGGGCCCGTCACATTCACCCATCGGAAAGATCCGGCTGGACGTCATCTTTAGCACGGAGGATAACTTCCGCCGCGAGCCCATATGGTTTGAGGTGGTCAACCTCTGCAGCGCATACCACGCAATCCTAGGGCGCCCGGCGCTCACCAAGTTCATGGCGGTACCGCACTACGTGTACCTCAAGATGAAGCTACCAGGACCAAAGGGTGTCATCACCATGGTCGGCTGCTACATGCGGTCTGTGGAGTGCGCCACGGACGGGTCCAAGATAGCAGAGGCCATGATCATCACGGAAGAGAAGCGCATTATCATGCAAAATGTGGCAGCCCTGCAGAAGGACAAGCCGGCCGGGAAAGCACAGTTCAAGCCGTCCAAGGGCACAAAAAATATCCTATTGGACGAGGCTGAGCCGGACAAGTTTGTCCTGGTCAGAGATGGCCTTGACAGCAAATAGGAAAGCGCGCTCGTCGACTTCCTCCGTGAGAATCGGAATATCTTCGCATTGTCCCCCAAGGACATGCCAAGTGTTCCGAGGAAGCTCGACGAGCACTCTTTACATGTCAGGCCGGATGCAAAGCCGGTCAAACAGTCACTACACCGCTTCGCGGAAGAAAAAAGAAGAATCATCAGTGAAGAGATCACCCGGCTGCTCGTAGCCGGATTCATCATGGAGGTTTTTCACCCGGAATGGCTAGCAAATCCCGTGCTAGTGCTGAAGAAGAACAAAACCTGCAGGGCGGGCCCTGAGGGGGCGCTGGAGGGGTAGCCACCCCGGGCCCCGAAACTGGGGGGCCCCAGCCAAGGTATGTACGGGCAGGAGGGAAATCGCCTGAGGCGCCATTGGTGTACTGGAAGTTCTTGTCTCGAGTCTCAACGAAGAAGAAAGGCGGAATGTTAGGTAGACAAAACCTGGGGCCTTTCTTCCATCTGCTAATTGTTTCCTTTAGCAAACTGGGCCTGGGGCCTTTCTTGTTTTAGCGTCAAATGGTTAAGTGGCGGTGGTCCACAACAGACTGGGCAGGGAATGCATCCGTTCAGGAGTTACCATTTTATTGTTCCAAAAAGAGGAATCACCGTTGTATATTTTTCAAAGATGGAATCAACCATTAAATGATTTATATTTTTCTGCAGGGAGAGGGAATAATAGCTGACGCAATACTTACCATGCTTGTATTTGCATGTAAAAGAGTGTACTTGTAGTTTTAGAAAAAATACGTCGCGGAAATTCACTCGTTTAAATAAAGTTGATCCCCTGTTATAAATTGACATTTTATTGTTCTATTTTTTATTAATTTGATTGTTGATTGTTCTATCAGATTATTTAGTAATGATGTTTTTAAAATCAAAATTTGGATTTAATATGTTCGTTTTGGCTAATTGTAGTCGTTATCGAGATAATCGTATAATTTATGCACATAATTTTCCACCCGAGTTTGTTTTACGGTTAATGTAATTTCGCTTAATCCTTCTTTAGACTGACGGGGATCGGAACCACATTTGTATGCCAATAAGGTCGAACAAAAGAAAAGACGGAACATCTAGTAGAATCACCATTGGGCATATCACTAGGTGCCTATTCCGATGTC
Organism: Avena sativa; assembly: GCA_916181665.1. NCBI lineage: Eukaryota > Viridiplantae > Streptophyta > Magnoliopsida > Poales > Poaceae > Avena > Avena sativa. The sequence goes on along the minus strand of OV702289.1, from coordinate 376,040,343 downwards.
CCCAAAGAGCCCTCCTTTTGCTTGAGGATTTCAAGAGCAATGCCCTCTTACAGCTAAACCAAGAAAAAAGGTTGCAATTATCAATTCAACTAATTAACCATTACCTTTAGTGAATAAATGAATCTAGGATAGTAGGATTTTTTTTCTAGAGGGTCCCATATCCTAACTTTCGCCCCGGGCCCCAAAAAAACTCAGGACCGGGCCTGAAAACCTGGAGCATGTGTGTTGACTACACTAGTCTCAACAAAGCATGCCCCAAAGATCCATTCGCCCTGCCAAGGATAGACCAAGTGATCGATTCCATGCCCGGTTGCAAGTTGTTGTCGTTTCTGGACGCGTATTCTAGCTATCACCAGATCCGGCTGAACCCCGCTGATCAAATAAAGACAGCATTCATCACTCCCTATGGAGCCTACTGCTACACCACCATGCTGTTTGGACTAAAGAACGCTGGGCAATGTACCAGCGCTGCATGCAAAAATGCCTCCAAACTCAGATCGGTAGAAACGTACACACCTACGTCGATGATGTAGTTGTCAAGATCAAGGAGTGCCAAACACTCCTTGAAGATCTGAAGAAAACATTCACCAACCTCCACCGGTTCCAGATAAAGCTGAACCCGGAGAAATGCGTGTTTGGCGTCCCAACCGGCTAGCTACTCGGTTTTCTCGTATCAGAACAGGGAATCGAGGCGAACCCGGAGAAGATTGGCGCAATCGAGTGCACACAGCCTCCTAAGAACTTGCGAGATGTCTAGAAGTTCACCGGATGCCTGGCCTCCCTCAGCCGGGTCATCAGCCGGCTTGGCGAAAAAGTACTCCCGCTGTACCAACTCATGAAGAAGACGGACAAGTTCGTCTGGACATCGCAGGCGGATGAAGCCTTCCGCAACCTCAAGCGCATTCTCACCTCACCACCTATACTAGCAACACCAGCGGCAAAGGAGCCCATGCTGATGTACATCACAGCAACCAACCGGGTTGTCAGTGTGGTGCTAGTGGTGGAGAGGCCGGAAGAAGGGAAGGCAGAGCCTGTGAAACGACCAGTGTACTACCTGAGTGAGGTACTCTCGCTCTCGAAGCAGAATTACCCTCATTACCAGAAGCTGGTGTACAGCGTGTACATGGCCGCCAAGAAGGTCAAGCACTACTTCCAAGAACATTCCATCCGGGTGGTGGCACTAGCGCCACTTTCGGAGATCATCGGCAACAGAGATGCCACAGGCTGGGTGGCAAAATGGTCCTTGTTGATTGGGCAGAGATGCAGTACCTGCCACCTTGCCCTGACTTCACGCATTGGAAGCTGCATTTCGATGGATCCAAGATGTATGGAGGGCTCGTAGCCGGGGTGGTCATCACCTCTCCCAAAGGAGACCAGTTGGAATACGTGTTGCAGATCCACTTCCGCGCGTCCAACAACGTCGCTGAATACGAGGCGCTCGTCCATGGCCTCAAGATGGCAAAAGAAATCGGCATCCGGCGCATCCTATGCTTTGGCAACTCGGATCTGGTGGTGCAGCAAGTGTCGGGCGATTGGGACGCCAGGGACGCAAACATGGCTCTATATCGCTTCTTTGTACAACAGTTGTGTGCCTGTTTCAAAGGGTGCGAGTTTCACCATGTCCCCAGAGTAAACAACGAGGCCACGAAGACGCTCGCCCGCATCGGGTCAACAAGATAGACAATTCCACCTGGAGTCTCCCTTAAGCACCTGCGCAAGACCTCAATCACGCCATCTCTAGAATCCGACTCCATCATGCTGGACACGGACCCGGGGACTGCCGGCTCCAAGACCTCCGCAACGGCTTCACCGCACCCGAGGACTGCTTCGCCACACCCGGGGACTGCCGGCTCCAAGACCTCCGCGACGGCTTCACCACACCCGGGGACTGTCGGCTCCAAGACCTCTGCCACCGCTTCACCACACCCTGGGACCGCTTCACCGCACCCGGGGACTATCGCGTCCAGCCTAGATGTTGTCGGCTCAACTACTCCACCCGGTCGGCCTCCAGACGAGCCCAACCTGGCTATCTGTGCAGAAGTAAATCTACTCATGCAGGCGGTATGCGCCATCCGGGAAACCCCCACATGGGCCAAGCCGTTCATGGATTTCCTGGCCAGAGGAGAGCTGCCAGAAGAGGAGGTCGAGGCAAGGCAGGCGAAGCGCAGGGCTAGCGCATACACTATCATCAACAACAAGCTCTACAAGCGCAGTGTTGGGGGCATTTATCAGCGATGCGTGAGCCAGAAGGAAGGGAAACGGCTGCTGGTTGACAATCACCAGGGCGAATGCAGACACCACGCGTCATCACGGGCCATAGTGGCAAAGTCATTTCTCCATGGGTTCTACTGGCCCACAACGCTCGAATATGTTGAACAAATAGTCATGGAATGCAACGGTTGCTAGCGGTTCAGCCAGCAGAAGCACACTTCGTCTGCGGCACTCAAGACGATTCCCATCACTTGGCCCTTTGCCGTCTAGGGGATGGACATGGTCGTCCCTTTCAAAACAGCCCGATCCGGCATGACACACCTGCTGGTGGCAGTGGACAAATTCACCAAGTGGATCGAGGCAAAGCCAATAAAGAAGCTGGATAGACCAACAGTGGCCAAGTTCTTCACGGACATAATCACACGCTTTGGCTACCCCAACAGCATCATAACAGACAACGACACAAATTTCGCCAAGGGAGCTTTCGCACGCTTTTGCGGAGACAAGGGCATCCGCCTGGACCTCGCATCTCTGGCACACCCCCAGCCCAACAGGCAGTGCGAGCAAGCAAATGGCCTAGTCCTAGTCGGAATCAAGCCCTGGTTGATCGAACCACTGATGCGATCCCCGGCTGCTGGATAGAGGAGTTACCGGCTATGCTTTGGAGCCTCCGCACCATGCCAAACCGGTCCACTGGCTACACCCCTTTCTTCCTCGTCTACGGGGCGGAGGCAGTCTTGTCCACAGACATCGAATATGACGCACCACACAAGCTGCTTTACATAGAACAGCAAGCCAAGGAAGCACGCGAGGACAGTGTCGACCAACTTGAAGAAGCACGCGACATGGCCTTGTCCAGATCCTTCATCTACCAGCAAAATTTACGCTGTTACCACGCCAGCCGGATCCGCAGTGTCTCATGCCATGAAGGCGACCTCGTACTAAGGCTGGTGCAGGACGCCAAGGGGAGGCACAAGTTATTTCCACCTTGGAAGGGCCCATTCATCATCAGTCGGGCACTGCCAAACAACTCATACTATCTCATCGACACCCGCTAGCCGGAAAAGAACAAGATGGACCGTTCAGGCGAAGAAACTGAGTGCCCATGGAACACGGGCCTGCTTCGCCCCTTCTACACTTGAACAAGAAGTGTATGTATCTTACCTTTATGTAATGAACAAGCATGGGAGCCTCGACACAGTCTCGGGGACTCCACAATAAATTAGCAAGTCATGCTGCATAATTTGGCTTTTCCGGCTACATTATTCTAACCCGGAGTCGGCGATCCGTCTCGGGGACTCGCCGGTTGGCCTAGACGGCCGCGCAATCCACACGGCAAAGTATTGTACGCGGCTCCTAGGGCTTCCTCTTCGGTTCCGGCAGCAGACCGCAAGCCGACTAACAGATCTGGCAAGAGTAAAACGCTCGAAGACCCTTACACGAAAAGTCTACGAGGAAAACAAAGACGTCTGGACGTTCTGGTCGCGCTTGCTCGCCCAAGTCCAATGACCCAAACCCGAAGTATCATGCAGTACGCCTGCTAAGCTACCCCTTCGACTCCGGCTCAAAGCCGGCAAGGGCACAACATCAAATTGGACAATGCTCACTGAGAAAAGGGCAAAGTCATTGGCTTCGAGTGAAACAGCAAAATTTCAAGACTAGTGAATCTCAGATTACAATTCAACTTGCATCTGTTTAACCAGGCAAACAACTTGTTTGTTTTTCATCTTTGCATGAGCCAAAGTTCAACGACGAACACCCAAGCCGGAGGCTAATAGCTTCCAGGTGGCAGAAGAGCAGGTAAAGGAGCTTCGACCCGGCTGTATTCTCCAGCCGGCCCGAACCTTGGGGACTACACCCTGTGGGTGCGCTCGCGCGCCCCCACACAGAAACCTGTAAACAGATAACAATATAAAGGAGCTTCGACCCGGTTGTATTCTCCATCTGGCCCAAACCTCGGGGACTACACCCTATGGGTGCGCTCACGCACGCCCACACAGAAACAAGCATGTAACAAATGCGAAACTGAAAGTGCAAATGAGAAGCACGGGCAAATATACAAAGGGAGGCAATGCTCCCACCAGAGTTCAATAACAAAATAGAGACGATTGTTCACCAACACAAAAACACAAGTTTTTCATCTACAAATACTCCCGGCATACCGGGGATCAAGCTGGCTGATTGGCAGAAGGGCCGGAGGCATTGGCTGGGGCTTGGCTACTAGAGGCGATGTCGGCCGAGGCGATCTGGGGCGTAGCCGGGGCCTTAGTACATGGCGCATCCGGACTGTGGTGATACGGCTCCATACCAGCCGGGTCACTGAAGTCCCGGTCTAGCGCGACAAAGCTCCCAATCTTCACGCCACAAGAGCGGTTGTCAGGAACCTCGGCACGAGCTGGTCATAGCTGGTCCCTTGGCAAAATCCACGAGAAAGGCTCCGCAGATCCACATCCGGGTACCAGGACTTCAGCAGGGCCAGCACCATCTCCGCGCCACCGCGTGCCACCCACTCCTGAGCCACGTCCATGAGGTCCGGAGCGCCCGAAAGCCGCTCGGCCAGAGCGTCCATGGTGGCCGGTTGGACGGTGTCAAGCCAGACGTAGTCGTAGACCTCGAGAGCGGCGGCACGCAGCCGGTTCGCCTCCTCCCTGACAACCGCCACCAGCTCTCCCGGGTGGAGATCCCGCTCTAGATCCGTCTCGGGGATGCGCGCCAGCGCCTGATCAGTCACCTCAGGATACTGAACTGCACCCGGGAGAAGGGACAAAGATCAATATCAGCCGCAGAAGACAAATAAAAATGTTGGTCTGGTTTGAGAACACTTATTGACGACAATCTCGGTGATCTGGCAAAGCTCCCCCAGTGCCGCTGTCTCCTTGGCCTGGGAGACCTTGAGAGCATCCGCCTGGGTGGCTTGGATCTTCTCAAGGTTCTTCAGCGCCTCGGCTTGGATCTTCGCCACCTTGTTGGCTTGACCAGCCTTGGCCTCCATCTGCTGCTGATTCGCAACAAGCTAGGCGATCTGGTCCTGGCGGGCCATGTTCGACTCCTCTAGCCGGGCCACCTCCCTCGTCAGCCGGGCCACCTCGTGGTCCCGGTCCGCCAGCGGAGCTGCAGGAGGGTAACCAATATTCAACAAGAAGCACGAGAAATCGTGCAATCGGGAAGACACGGTAGAGCAAGCAATCTTACGGCCCAGATCCCACGAGGTCTTGGCGGCGTTGGCAAGAGCCCTCTGCGTAAAAAAGAAAAGTAGGAACCAAAAGAACCGGCTGCGGTGCAAGACGGTAAAAAAACATCAAAATTGCCAAAAAGACACATACCTCGATGGAGGATCCCAGCGCCTTGGCCTGGCCAAGCCCCTGCTCCAGCGCCTCCACCAGCTGGCAGGCCTGGCCGATAGCCAGGGGTGCCGCCCCCGATAGCTCAACCAAGGCAGCGTCCAGCAGCGATGCAGCCCGAGCCGGCGTCCAGCCGGTGACCTGAAGGTCATCGCTGCTCCCTGTGGCCGCAGAGGGCCCACCTGCCGACTGGGCAGGGACCTCTGATGGTGGCACCTCCACCCGGTAGGCGCCAGAGTCAGCACCCACCGTCGGGTCAGAAGGAGGCGCAGCCGCACCGCTACACCCAAGCAGGAGAGCCTCGGCAAGACGGGAGCCGGCGTCGGCCTGATGCAGCGTCACAGGCGCAGCCGACGGCACCACCTCCGCCATGTCGCAGCAGGCGAAGCCTCGTGCACCACAACCAGCTTACCTCCGTCCTCGGCAGGCGGACGTGGTGGCGACGGTCGTGGAGCCAGCCAAAGCCATCACTTCACTGCGAAAAGGACAAGGGCGAACTAAGCAAGTGCGAGCCCATCAGTACAAGTATATCAGGAGTAAAGGAGAACCTACCTGGCGACGCTCGGCATGGTGGCCACGGCTCTGGTGCGGCGGCTCTTCTTGGCGGCACCCCCAGCCGGCGCGGCGCTGGTCGAGGCGGCTCACTTCCCCCTGGCCCTGGGCGTGGCGGCCTCGGCCAGATCCACATCCTCGCCATGCGCGGATGTTCTAAACACACAAGCAAAATATCAAGTTTGTGGCTAAAAGCAGCGGGAGCAAGGCATGCAAGGACAAGGAGAAAACTCTCACCGGATGGGAACTCGCAGCCCTTGTCAGCCTGCATGGGGAACCGCTTCGGCTCCATCGATGGAGCCTTTGCAGGCTTGAGGTCCACAGAGAAGTTGGGGAGCTCATTGTCCCCCATGCCGTCCTCCGCTAGCTACACCGTAAAAATCTACTCAATAAGGGAAGATAAGAGGCACAAACCAGGAATACCTCAGGAAAATCCACCCGGAAAAGAGGAGGAAAGACCTACCTTTGGCGGAAGCCAGCCGCGGTAGTACGGCCGGCAGGAGAACTCCTAGTCCTCCTCCAGCGCCTCCTTCGAGATGGTGGCGAGCCACTCGCGGAGGGTACTGTACGGCACATCCAGCCGAGATACCCGGGTGGGATCCAGATGGCCGGAGAGGTGGCACATCTTGTTTAACCGATGCTGAAGCGGAAGCACGCGACTCGTCATCCAGGACAGCTGAATGTCCTGGGCGGTGAGCCGCTCCTTCTCCACTAGGACCGCCAGCCGGGCGGCCATCCGGTCGATGTCTCCCTGGGCGCCCAAGTGCTGGAAGCTCCAGGCCTTCTGGGTGGAAGGGACGTTCGAGAAGACCGGAATCTTGATCCAGTCTACCTCGGTGGCATTACGCACGTAGAAGTACAAGCGCTGCCATAGCTTGACGGTGTTCGGGATCTCCAGGCGCGGCATCGCCGCCGACGGCCATGGGTAGATGGCGCAGCAACCCGTCTCCGTCAGCGGGCCGCCCTTCCCCGCCACCTGAACCTTGAAGTAGAAGAACTTCAAGAAATTCACGGCGTCGGGGCGGACGCCAAGATATGCCTCGCAGTAGGCCGCGTGATGCTCCAGCATCGCCATGGCATTGGCTCCGAGGTGGTGGAGCTGGAGGTCGAAGGAGACAAGCAGCTCCAGGACGAACCTGCTCAGCGGCAGCCCGAGGCCGCAAGCAAAGTGGGCGAGGAAGAGGACGGCCTCATCGGGCTAAGGGTTGGGCACCCTCTCGCCCTCTGGTGCGAGGCGGTGCTTCACCAAGCACTCCGACGGCAGGAACCTCCCCCGCCTGTACTTCCGCACCAGCTCTTTGGTGACATAAGAGCCACACCACCCGCCGGCGACGTCCGGCAGCATGTTGTTGGGGAAGGTAGCCGTGTTGGAAGCACGGGGCCGTCGTCGCGGTGATGACCCACAAGTATAGGGGGTGTATCGCAGTATTTTCGAGGGAAGTGAAACCCAATTTACTGATTCGACACAAGGGGAGCCAAAGAATATTTATAAGCCTTAACAACTGAGTTGTCAATTCAGCTGCACCTGAAAACAATCTTGCTCACAGCAGTTTATCAGTAGCAATAGTTTTGTAGTAGCAATAGTAAAGTAACAGCAGTAGTAAAAGTGAAGACAGTAGTAACAATTGCAGTAAACAGTAGGATTAAAGCGTGGTAGGCATAGGGATGGATGGACGGGCGTTGCATAGACAAGACAATTCATATGGCAATCAAGACATAGGGAATTTGTAGATAAATGAGATAAAGCATCCAAGTACTAAATAATCATAGGCATGTGTTCCATATATAGTCATACGTGCTCGCAATGAGAACTTGCACAACATCTTTTGTCCTGCCAGCCCGTTTGCAGCGGGGCCTCAAGGGAACTACTGGCAATTAAGGTGCTCCTTTTAATAGAGCACCGGAGAAAAGCATTAACACTCCATGAACACATGTGATCCTCACATCAAAGTCATTCCCTCCGGTTATCCTGATTGCTGTCACTTTGGGGCCTTTGGTTCTAGACAACAATATGTGTATACAACTTGCAGGTAAGACCATAAACAATACTATCATAATGAATCAATAACATGTTTAGATCTGAAATCATGGCACTCGGGCCCTAGTGACAAGCATTAAGCATAAAAAGTTGCAACAAAGTCATAAAGCACTAATAATAGATACTAGGCACCATGCCCTAACAATCTGATGCCATTACATAAATGATCTCATCCAATCTCTACCATCCCCATAGCCTACAGCGGGGGATTACTCACTCATAGATGGGGGAAACATGTATGGTCGATGGAGAAGCGATGGTGACGATGATGTCGATGATCTCCTCCAATTCCCCATCCCGGCAGGGTGCCAGAACGGAGTTTTTGGTTCCGAATCACGGAATCTGGTGATGGCGGCGCAGCGGAACTCTTTCTAGAAAAACGTCAAACCCCCCTTGGTTTTTAGGTCAAGAGGCAACTTATAGGCGAAGAGGGAGGCCGAGGGGGCAGCCGAGGCGGCCACACCACCCCCAGGCGCGGCCTAGCTTGGCCCGCACGACCAGGTGGTGTGGGCCCCTCGTGGCCCTACTCCGTCTCGTCTTCTGGCTCCGTGAGTCATCTGGTGAAATAGGATTTTTGGCATATTTTCTGGGATTTTTCCTGATAGTTGATTTCCTGCACAAAAACTAGACACCAAGGTAATTTTGCTGAAAACAGCGTCAGTCCGTGTTAGTTGTATCCAAATCACACAAGTTTAGAGGAAAAACAATAGCAAAAGTGTTCGGGAAAGTAGATACGTTTTGGACGTATCAACTCCCCCCCAAGCTTAGCTTATTGCTTGTCCTCAAGCAATTCAGTTGAAAACTGAGTGCGATAAAAGAAACTTTCACAAACACATTTGCTTCATAAGATGTATATATTCTTAGCATATGATCAAGTACTTGGTTAATTCATAATAGGGAGTATGCAGATAAGGTTACTCAAAAGTCATTGCAAGCTATGAAGAGATTCCAACTCAAAAATAATAAGTAGGATGAAACATAACCATAAGCAGCATTGCAATGCTCGTAACAAGGTATGATAGAGTGGTATCTCGCTTGCCTTTGATTGTAGAGCAAACATAAATGCCAAGGCACCTCTGAAGTTCAAGTGAAGACTAGAAGTAAAGATATCAAAGATACAAGCATCAAAGTCATAACACAATTAATCAAGTTTTTGAGACAAGCACATTACACTAAGAATGACTATGCTCTCAAGAAAGTGCTCATAGAATAGGTGGTGATTCAACAAAGAAATGAAAAGGTTTTGAATAGTTTGAAAGGCTTCCAAATGCTGAAAGTATGGTACTCATTAGCTTTGAGCTCTCATTGCCCTATCATAAACATCTTTAAATGATTAAGGTTAAAGTGACACGACTAAGAGGATATGCTTGACAAGTTATAAGTTAAAATCTCATGCCCCTTACTTATGAGTACCGAACCTTATGCTACTCAACTTCAGTCACAAGTAAGCTCTTGCCATTGTAAGTACATATGTATCATAGAGAACCGCCAACGGGGTACCCCTTGCACATGATACAGGAGCTATCCCATAATCAAAATGACAAGGCAAGCAGACAATGAGCATCTCAGCGATCTTTTTATTTGCTATTTGCATAGGTTTTTATGGAGGATGCTTTATAGAATGCTCGTTATGGTTATGCTGCAAGTTTCCACCATGATTAGGCATGGCTTAGGCTAGCGGCCCAGGCGTTTCTCTAACCCATATACAAACTCCATGATCTTACAAGTTCCCCTTTTATTTCACACCGCTGGGATCCATAAGCAAAAGAATCATGATATCAACGAGGTACAAGGTACCAGTGCAATGTTGAAAGCGTTCCCCATGATACATGGTTCTGCTAACTTCAACCTATAAAGCGCAGGCATATACACAACAAAGATGGACGCAGTGGTTCAAGATTATTAAGTGCAAGAAAGTAAGTGTGCCATCAAGTTCGTGAGAGCTTTACTAACTAACTTTCTCATAACAAGCAAACATTTTATTCGGAAGAAAACAAGGCATACTGAATATGCACGAAATAGAAAATGATGCTAATAGGTAGGTATGGTGGACATTTTTGGCAATATTGGTTTTGGGGAATTGGAAACACGAGTAGAGCTCATACTTAGTGCAAGTGAAGGCTAACAATAGTAAGGGAGCGACAAACGAGAGAGCAATAACTGTCATAATCATGCTTGCAACAAAACATGACTAATCATGGCATGAAAGTGATTCAAGACCCCTGAGGCAAAATAATTCATCAAGGCTTAACTGACTATTGTTTCAGTAATATGCATGCGTGAGCATGTGCCAAGTCAATTCAAGTAAAACATTCAGAGGAGGATACCACAGTGTCATACCAAGTTATGAATAGAGCAATGCAAGCAGACATTCATGTGACACACTACAAACTATTAGCAAGATGGAGCTAATCATAAGAAAGCAAGAACTACTAAGCATCCATAAATAACATCCACCCTACATGAATAGACTAAGCATGACCACAATGATGAGTATATGTACAAAAATGAAAACAAATAGAGTTCGTTACCAGCCTCTTACCACACCTCAAGTTGTCATTAATCCTCATTATTGCCCTTCACTTGTGTAGCTTGAATAATAGCATGAAACCAAATTCCACTGAGGACTGCTCAACCCTGCAACAAACTTCACAAAACCAAAGAAGAACAACAAATATTTTTGGTGTTTTTGATTTTTAAAGGCAAGAACAAAAAGGAAAAACAAGCAAAGCAAAATCTTTTTGGGTTTTTCGAATAGTTCAAACAAAGCAAAAAGGAAAAGGCAAACCAAGGCAAAAAGAAGAAGAAGCAAACAAAGAGAAACAACGGAAATATTTTTGGTCTTTTTGTGTTTTAGAAAGAACGAAGACTAAAAAGAGAGCGGAGCATGGATATACAAAGTACCGACTAAACATGATATGGAGATGAGTGTGATGTCGGTGTACCTCCCCCCAAGCTTAGGCTTTTGGACTAAGTGGGTATCAATCCCAAGCTGGCCAAGATGGAGCGCCTCCGTAGTACGGAGAAGAGGTACCCTCGTCCTGGTGCAAGCTCGAGGATGTCCCACCGTAGTGCGCAGAGTAGTCGTAAGAGGGCACATCCTCCTGGTGTTGCCTGTGGAAACCAAGCAAGCAGAGCTGCTCGTCCACCTCCTCCTTGGAACGCGACCACGGCCTCCTGTGAACACTGAACAAAGTAGATTGCGGCAGAGGAATCTCCCTTTCATCCCTATCAGTAAACAACATCGTGTATAGTAAATTGTCTGTATCAGAGTCAGCAGTGACGAAGTTATGTGTTTTCATGGCAGCAAGATCAAGCCTTTGTGGTGCCAATATAGTATCATTAGGATCCACAGAAAGTTCTAACGCGGTAACCATACGTGAAGCAATAATGCCCCCATAAATAGGTCCCCTAGCAGCTAGGCGGCGAGCAATGAGAGAGCCAAGATTGTACCGGGTATCATTATTAAGTGTAGTAGCGAGGAAGGCTAAATGATAATTGGAGATATTACTTGTGTTCTCCCTACCAAGAATGCTAGTGGCAAGATAATAAGCAAAGTATCTAAGAGCTGGGAGTTGGATGTTTCTTATCTTCCCGCGCTGAGCTACGCGGTCATCGTCATGTGTCACACTTCAATAGAGCTCCAACAAATCAGCGGGTCGACCTTGGATCTTCTTCACGGTCCCAATCATGCCTATACCTATAATGCTGCAAAATCTTTCCAATGACATGGTAATAGGCAGATTATAAATTTTGAAAGAAACAGTTGACTAATAGGGGGTGTTAGTGAAAACGAAACTCTCAACGAAAGTTTTGGTTAGCACGGCATATTGCTCACTCTCATCTTCCATGTATGAGGTCAAACCGACCCTCTGAACCAGTAGTAAGAAATCATCGAGGATCCCTGCAGCTTGCAAAAAGGTAAAACAAGGAAAAGTAGATGGGTGAGCATCCCCCTCATCTCCTTCATTGCCAAAGCGTGGTGCAATGAGATCTTCATTGTATGAAGGCCTAAACTGAGAGGCTAATCTTGAGGGTCTTGACCTCCTAGGCGTGTCCCTCTCAAATATTTCTCCAAAGGTGTGGTTGTTCATCTTTGATATTCTGAAATTTAAACATCCATTAAACAAGTGATTGCAAAGTGAATACATAATGAAGGGAACTACTCATAGGGACTTGTAAGAGGCCTAAACATGCATCAAAACAATATATCTAAGCATTGAACAAGCTTACAAGCTCTCATAACATATCACCTACAGGAGCAAAATACTCAAGATATAAACCACTAAACACAAATCTACTTGGACAAGCGGAGGAGTCACATACCGGAGAACAAATACTCCAAATTTCAGCAGTAAAGATGGGCTGAGCAAGGAGATCAAAAAATCATGGGCAAGAACAGCAAGAACGCGATTTCGAGCAAAGAACTGATGTTTTCTCGGGAGAGAGAAAGAAGTGGGAAGTGAGAGACTGAGTGGTGGGTCAGGGGTGGCCCACACCATGGCCAGGCGCGCCCCTGGGCTGGCCGCGCCACCAGGTGGTGTGCCTGCCTGGTGGGCCCCCCTGTACTCTCCAGGCACTTCTCTACCCCTTTTTTCATGTAAAAATTTAATATGAATTTTCTGGAATTTTTCGAGACACTTTATTTTTGAGCAATTTCAGGTATAGATGAATGATTTTCTAACAGAAAGATGTTTTTGGAATGATGCAATGACAAAACAAAGCTAAAACTTTAGAAGTTCTAAGACACTCTAATATGCAAGCAACTAACAATAGAAAAGTAAACTAAATGAAAGCAAAAACTAAAATGGATAAAATAAAAGTAAGCGGAGATAATCATGGTGAAAATATTGTTTTGTTCATTAAAATCCTTTTGTTAACAAGGTTGATCAGGTCTTGTTACCAAAAAAATTATATAAAACAAAACTTTGTATTCCACTAATGATTATGTTACTTCAACCTTGATAGCAATGATCCCAATCATAATAGTTTCATATTTATCTCTTGGTATGGGACACTATATTTCTCCAACTTCTAATAGGCCATGAACTATAGATAGAGAAGAATCATTCTGAGCGAGTACATAAGAAGCGATCCACTTTTTTTCATCGGTTCCAGGGGAAGACCAAAGATCGTGCGCGGCAAGTCCACCAGAAAAACTCAAAAGAGAAAGAAGTCTCGTTAATCTCTTCATGCTCGTTCCAAGTTCGAAGTACCTTTTGGCCAAAGAAAAACCCGCTCAACATGTTCAATTGAATTCAAACCGTAAGTCCTATCAATCTTCTTGGGGAAATAGACAGTATGTTCCTTGTCATTAACATTGAAAGTCACCTTTCCTTGATTGCAATTAATAACAGCTCCTGCAGTATTAAGAAAAGGTCTCCCAAGAATAATAGACATATTATCATCTTCAGTCATTTCAAGCAAAACAAAATCAGTTAATATCAAGCAATTATGAGCCACTTGAACAGGTACATCCTCACATATACCAATAGGAATAGTAGTAGATTTATCAGCCATTTGCAAAGATATATCAGTTGGTATCAGTTTTTCCAGTTGAAGTCTCTTATAGAGAGAAAAAGGCATAACACTAACTCCTGCTCCCAAATCACACAAAGCAGTTCTAACATAACTATTTTTAATAGAGCAAGGAATAGTTGGAATCCCTGGGTCTCCAAGTTTCTTTGGAACCTTACCATTAAAGGAATAATTAGCAAGCAAAGTAGAAATTTCTTCATTAGGGATCTTCCTTTTATTCGAGACAATATCCTTCATATACTTTGAATAAGGAGGCAATTTAATAGCATCAGTCAAAGGAATTTGCAAGAATAAAGGTTTCATCCACTCACAAAACATATTATAGTGTTCATCTTCCTTTGACTTGTGCTTCTTATCAAGGAAAGGCATAGGTTTTTGGACCCAAGACTCTCTTTCACTACCATGTTTCTTAGCAACACAATCTTCTTTAGTGTATTTAGTATTCTTAGTGTGCCTTTCGGGTTCTTCTTCAACTTTTTCTTTATCAGGAGCATCATTTTCTTCATTGCCACTTTCAGTTTCAGCATCAGAGACAGATATACTATTAGGATCTTTAGCAGGTTTAGAGGGTTCTACAATAGTTTTATGTTTCTTTTTTCTTTTCTTAGGAGTAGTACCACTATTTTCAGCTTGTTGAGAATCCTGCTCAATTCTTTTAGGATGCCCCTCAGGATATAGAGGATCCTGGGTGGCAGCACCACTTCTAGTTCTAATTTCATAAGCATGTTTTTCTTTAGCAGCATTAACTAGCAAGTCTTTTTGTACCTTAATAAGCTGATCAATTTGAGTTTGAACCATTTGAAAATGTTTAACAAGCATTTTAACATCATTAGAGGTTCTTTCCACAATATCCTTTAACTCAACAATAGCTCTAGAGTTTTCCATTAAATGATTTTGCACCCTTTTATTAAAATTACCTTGCTTAACAATAAAAACATCAAATTCTTCTAAGCATTGATCAGGAGGTTTAGAGTAAGGAATATCACCTTCATCAAAATGTTGGAGAGAGTGTACCTCAATAGTGGATGAGTGGGGGATTAGCTTACATAATTTCTTCTATAGGAGGTAAATTCTTCACATCTGCAGCTTTAATTCCCTTCTCCTTAAGACATTTCTTAGCTTCCTTCATTACTTCATCATTTAGTTCAATAACTCCCCTCTTCTTTGATGTTGGTATAGGCACAGGTATAGTTGGTTCAGGTATAATTGCTTTAGGTATAACTGGTTCAGGAGGAGTCCAGTCTTCATAATTATTGCTTATTTTAGCCATTAATTCCTCAGCTTCCTTGGGAGTCCTATTCCTGAAAACACAATCAGCACAACTATCTAGGTATGTCCTAGATTCTTCAGTTAGTCCATTATAAAATATATCAAGAAGCTCATTCTTAGGTGGTGGACATCCAGCCTGTGCATGAATCAAAGCACAAAACCTTGCCCATGATTCAGGTAATATCTCTTTTTCTCCCTGTTTAAAATCAACAAGTTCCTGCAAAATAGCATGTCTAGCACTAGGAGGAAAATATTTCTGTAGGAAAGTACTAATCAAGCAATCAGTGCTATCAATAAATCTAGGAGGTAAATTATTAAACCAAGTTTTAGCTTCTCCTTTCAGTGAAAAAGGGAAAATTTTAGCAACAAAGTAGTTGCGCATCTTAATATCATCAGAAAATAGGCCACTCATGGTAGAAAGCTCAGTCATATGTGCTACCGCACTTTCATTCTTAGTGCCACAAAAAGGTTCTTTCTCAACAATAGCTATGTAAGATAGATCAAGAGAGAAATCATAATCCTTATCTTTAATGTTTATGGGAGATGCAGCAAACTTAGCATTAGGAGACAATTTGGGTTTTATAGTACGCCTCTCAAGGAGACTCTTAATAGCACTCCTATCATGGGTGTTTTGACATTCTTTAATAAATTCATCGGTCATCTCTATATAACCGTCTTCAATATCATAGCTTTCTCTAGACTCAGGTGAACTGACAAGTGTAGTAGTGTCTTCATTAGGAGTTTCAGTATTTCCAGCTATAGTTCTAGCAATCGTAGCATTTAGGAAAGGACCTAATGTACCACTCTTATCAAGCACAGTAGAAGCAGCATCATAAGTATCAGAGGTTTTAGATTCAGCGGTAGTAGCAGTGTGTGTAGCATGTGTATGTGGTGGTGTAAGGAGCTTACTCATAACAGATGGTGAATCAAGAGCAACAGAGGTGTTCAGAACCGTACCTCTCCTTGTAGTGGATGGTAAAAATAAGAACCTTGCCATCATGATACTTACCCATGATGGATGGATGGCAGCGAACAATAGTGATTGCAAGTGAACTTGACAAATAAATCTATGCTCCCTGGCAACGGCACCAGAAAATAGTCTCGATGACCCACAAGTATAGGGGGTGTATCGTAGTATTTTCGAGGGAAGTGAAACCCAATTTATTGATTCGACACAAGGGGAACCAAAGAATATTTATAAGCCTTAACAACTAAGTTGTCAATTCAGCTGCACCTGGAAACAATCTTGCTCACAGCAGTTTATCAGTAGCAACAGTTTTGTAGTAGCAATAGTAAAGTAATAGTAGTAGTAAAAGTAAAGACAGTAGTAACAATTGCAGTAAACAGTAGGATTAAAGCGCGGTAGGCATAGGGATGGATGGACGGGTGTTGCATAGACAAGACAATTCATATGGCAATCAAGACATAGGGCATTTGCAGATAAATGAGATAAAGCATCCAAGTACTAAATAATCATAGGCATGTGTTCCATATATAGTCATACGTGCTTGCAATGAGAACTTGCACAACATCTTTTGTCCTGCCAGCCCGTTTGCAGTGGGGCCTCAAGGGAACTATTGGCAATTAAGGTGCTCCTTTTAATAGAGCACCGGAGCAAAGCATTAACACTCTATGAACACATGTGATCCTCACATCAAAGCCATTCCCTCCGGTTATCCCGATTGATGTCACTTCAGGGCCTTTGGTTCTGGACAACAATATGTGTATACAACTTGCAGGTAAGACCATAAACAAGACTATCATAATGAAGCAATAACATGTTCGGATCTGAAATCATGGCACTCGGGCCCTAGTGACAAGCATTAAGCATAACAAGTTGCAACAAAGTCATAAAGCACTAATAATAGATACTATGCACCATGCCCTAACAATCTGATGCCATTACATGAACAATCTCATCCAATCCCTACCATCCCCATAGCCTACAACGGGGGATTACTCACTCATAGATGGGGGAAACATGGATGGTCGATGGAGAAGCGATGGTGATGATGATGGCGATGATCTCCTCCAATTCCCTGTCCCGGCAGGATGCCAGAACGGAGTTTCTGGTTCCGAATCGCGGAATCTGGTGGTGGCGGCACAGCGGAACTCTTTTTGGAAAAACGTCGAACCCCCTTGGTTTTTAGGTCAAGAGGCAACTTATAGGCGAACAGGGAGGCCGAGGTGGCCACACCACCCCCAGGCGCGGCCTAGCCTGGCCCGCGCGGCCAGGTGGTGTGGGCCCCTCGTGGCCCTACTCCATCTCGTCTTCTGGCTCCGTGAGTCTTCTGGTGAAATAGGATTTTTGGCATGTTTTTTGGGATTTTTCCTAATAGTTGATTTCATGCACAAAAATTAGACACCAAGGTAATTCTGCTGAAAATAGCGTCAGTCCGTGTTAGTTGTATCCAAATCACACAAGTTTAGAGGAAAAACAATAGCAAAAGTGTTCGGGAAAGTAGATACGTTTTGGACGTATCACGTGGCAAGAGAAGGGCGGCGCCGGCGACCAAGAAGCAGCGGTGCAAGCAAACAGTAGGAGGCTAGGGCGCAAAGGAGGGCAAGGGTAATAGGCGCAGGAAGAAGAAGTGAGGATACCCTGCTCCCTGGCATCCCTATTTATCGGAGAAGAAGAACTGCGCCAATTGTCCTCCCTCTCCGCCACGTGGAAAGCAACTGCCCCACCTCCACGCGACGGTTTGGGCGGATCGTGTGCGCCCGCGCAAAATGCACAGAAGATCCCGCAAGCATTACTGCGGGAGGCAAACCGCGCCCACGATCCCCGAGAAATTGCAATGATGAAGACATGCGCGCAGTTACCAAAAACTGTTGTGGTAGACCAAGGGGTCAAACTGATGCGACTCGCACCAGAAGTGGCAGGCATGGCTGACACGAGCAGCAACGTCAGCAAACTGGCGATCCCTCTCCCGGCCGGGTGCGGCAGCCGGTCCAGAAGATCACCGCTCACACCCTATGGGTGGGGCCATCGGCTCCGTAGCCGGTAACCCCAGCCAAGAAACGGCAAAGAATATCAAGCTGGTACAAGACAAAGACTACAAGACAAAAGCTACAAGACAAAAGAAAAATGACAAGGCCCCTGCATCATCAATCATTTCAAATGAGCACGCAAGAACTTCTCTACGGGGCAAAGTCCTAATGCGCTCGGGGACTAGTGTCGGGGGGATGACCCCCGGGTAGGCCAAGACAGGACCAACCGACCGGCTCCAAGGGGCTCCGGCCGTCTGGACCCAGAACAAGGAACCACAGCCGGGTGGAATCTCCCACCCGGTCCACATCCAAGTTTTCCCGGCTGGACCGTCTAGCCGGGTAGCTAGAAGAACCGGATGGGAGGCCGCTCCTAGCCGGCCGCCTCCGATCCACTGGCCATGGTACGATGGGGATGACGCTCCTTGCTGAGCGCACCTATGACTGGACAGGCTGGCTAGCCTGGCCGGCGCTACCAGACAACAGTGTCAAAGCTGGAGGCTGACGAGGAAAGCAAGGGCTGACGAGTAAATCTCTGACTTACGCATAGAGAGCCAGCTGATGGAGAAAGAGCCGGCTGATGAGTAAAGCAGGGGCGCTGGACACTATACCGCTGTCCTTCCCTGTACTGGAGGCTTGAATGGACCCGAGCCTACCGTTTGGCCCTGTCTAGCCGGCCCACTTTGTAAAGCACAAATCTAAACAGCAAACCCTAGAACCCATCTTGTAAATTGCCTCCTCAACCAGTATATAAGGGGGGTAGTGCTAGGGATCTAGGTAGACAATTACAAGTTAGAAGTTCTCTAGATTGGACAAGTTTAGTAGTTCCTTCTTCTTCTAGCAAGGAGTAGCCAAGAAAATAGCTCAAGGAGCATCTGTACTGGGCATTCGCCCCTTGATAGTAGATCCTTGTAGGAGTAGGAGCTTTACCTCGCCAAGAGGGCTCCGAACCTGGGTACATCGCTGTGTTTGTAGTATCTGTGCCCAACCCGTTGCGAGTAGCCACCGATAGCATCTTGATTGTCCCCTTTCATGCCATCCCCGATGATACTGCCGTGTTCCACACCGCGACATTCCATATGAGAATAAATTAAGGGCCTCATTTTTTTCAGAGATGGAGTTGGAGAACCAAAATACCAATAACACAACCTATATTGTTTATGTACATTGCTGCCTCAGGTTCACTAACCATCCCTAAGAAAATGACACCATCAGATGCCCTTGCACTATTTTGGGGAAAATTGAATAGTTGGGCTCAGTAAGGAATAGAAATGTAATGTTATAGGCATGTTGTGTATCGAAATCAACACTCAACTAGCAAACTCAACTAGATGGCAGATGAGCAGATTGGGGTTTTATGACTAGACGGATTGGGGGGTTTTGTGACTAGATGGCAGATGCATCAATCGACCGTTCAAACCATATATATATACTACCCTACTTCAAGAGCAAAAGAATCTATACACGATTGAGCAAATCATATGTATGAACAGTGAAATCTGCGGCTGCGACTAGAGAAGCTAGCAATGTAGTACCTCGGACTCCTCATCAGGGACCTCCTCGAACTCGTCATTCTCCGTGATTGCGTCGAAGATTTCTTGGAAGGCAATGGGGTTGTTGATGTTGAGCACCGGATTGCCTCCTCCTACCGCCTGCCCCCCATCTAGATCTTCCGCTGGCACCACGACGTTGTCGGTCACAACATTGTCGGCCACCTGCTGCTCGGTGGTGACGGCTATTGGCTGGATGGATGAGCTCGAACCCTCGATGGCGCGACGATGAGCGGTGTTCGTGCTCGGAGAAGACGCCTCCGCCTGCTTGGCAACGACCGAGCCATCTGCTGCTGCACCTTCAACTGCCTTCACCTCTGGCTCGTCTCCACACATACGCTTTGTGGCGCACCTAGGGAAGGAGGTAGTGCAACGAAGGAGCTTTGGCGCGCACGGTAGGTGCAGATTGGGGTTTTGGGACTAGAAAGATTGGGGAAAATGACACGAGCACATGGAAGAAGAAGGCCGAGGGGGTTTATAAACACTGGACTGTTCATAGTCCTCGAGTGGACACGTGTGGTGGGCGGGGGTGGGGCTACCACGATCTCCACTTTTTTGGGGTTCCCTTTTTTTTGAAATAGCCACGATCTCAACTTTAAAGCTGCATTGAAAACACGCTCATGACAGACCTCGATTCCACTACATGCAAGTGGAGCGGAAACAATTTATAGCAACGTTAGATCTACTCGAGGGGGTCCCTTGACTCATGGAAGTTACTTACGGTAGGGCCCAGTTGGAAGTGAGATAGAGAGTGCTGCGTAGAAATAGGATATGCCTTATGAAAATCAAGTGGCAATAAATTGCAACGTCCCATCGACAATCGTGCACTCGATAACCCCGTTGCCCTATGCATGTGTTGTAGTAGCAGTAGTAGCCTTTGTAGACTAGATTAAACATGACATGACCACTCGACGACTTTTTCCATGGACGGCATCGTGTTCCTTCTTGTAGAAGTCTCACTGAGGGAGTCGTTTGTGTTGTCTCACGCTGTACTGTGAAGGGCACGACGTGTGCAATGATCCTCGTTGGATCACAAAAGATCAACGGTTGGTGCGCACGATCCGCGTGACAACTATGACAACCAATTAGGGCGTAGCAGACAGAGTGAGCACAGGTTTGGGCTTCTACGAAAAAGAGAGAGGGCAAAACTGAGTAGTATCAAAAAACCAAGGGCAAAACTGAGTAGTATAAAAATGGAAAGTGAGTGTCTTGTACAATGAAATACATCATGGCATACATCAAATTATGCTAATATAGATCCACTAGAGTTCATTGGATGTGTGTTCTTCTCATAAACCCCATATGGATCCACCAGGGTCATTGGATGTGTGTTATTGTCACAAACCACACATGGATCCACCAGAGTCATTGCATGTCTAATCTTTCCACAAACCACATATGGATCCACCAGTGTCATTGCATGTGTGTTCTTTTCATGAACCACAGCTAAATTCATTGCATGTCTGTTCTTTTCACAAACCACATATGGATCCACCAGTGTGATTGGATGTGTGTTCTTTTCATGAACCACACCTAGAGTCAGTGCATGTCCGTTCTTTCAGAAACCACACATGGATCCACCAGTGTCATTGCGTGTGTTCTTTTCACAAACCATGCATGGATCCACCAGTGTCATTGGATGTGTGTTCTTTTCATGAACCACACCTAGAGTTAGTGCATGTCTGTTCTTTCACAAACCACACATGGATCCACCAGTATCATTGGATGTGTGTTCTTCTCACAAACCACATATGGATCCACCAGTGTGATTGCAAGTGTGTTCTTTTCACAAACCATAACTAGAGTCATTGCATGTGTGTTCTTTCCACAAACCACATAAGGATCCACCAGTGTCATTGGATGTGTGTTCTTTTCATGAACCACACCCAATGTCATTGCATGTCCGTTGTTATCATAAACCACATATGGATCCACCAATGTCACTTGATGTGTGTTCTTCTCACAAACCACATATGGATCCACCAGTGTGATTGCATGTGTGTTCTTTTCACAAACCACATAAGGATCCCCCAGATTCATTGCATGTATGTTCTTTTCACAAACCACAGCTAGAGTCATTGCATATGTGTTCTTTTCACACAAAAAAACCACATATGTATCCATAATAGTCATTGCATGTCTGATCTTTTCATTAACCACAGCTAGAGTCATTGCATGTCTGTTCTTCGCACAAACCACATATGTATCCACCAGTGTCATTGGATGTGTGTTATTCTCACAAATCACATATGGATCCACCAGTGTGATTGCATGTGTGTTCTTTTCACAAACCACATCTAGAGTCATTGCATGTGTGTTTTTTTCACAAACCACATAAGGATCCACTAGTGTCATTGGATGTGTGTTCTTATCATGAACCACACCCAGTGTCATTGCATGTTTGTTCTTCTCACAAACCACATATGGATCCACCAGAGTTCATTGCATGTCTATTATTTTCACAAACCACATTGATCCATCAGTGTCATTGCATATGTGTTCTTTTCACAAACCACATGTGGATCCACCAGAGATATTGCATGTGTGTTATTTTGGCAAACCACAGAAGGATCCACTAGTGTCATTAGATCTGTGTTCTTTTCATGATCCACAACCAGTGTCATTGCATGTGCGTTCTTCTCACAAACCACATATGGATCTACCAGAGTTCATTGCATGTCTATTCTTTTCACAAACCACATATGGATCCACCAGTGTCATGCCATGTGTGTTCTTTTCATTAACCACAGCTAGAGTCATTCCACGTGTTCTCTTTTCACAAACCACATAGATCCACCAGAGTCATTGCATGTGTGTTGTTTTCATTAACCACAGCTAGAGTCACTGCATCTGTGTTCTTTTCACAAACCACATATGGATCCATCAGAGTCATTGCATGTCTGTTCTTTTCATTAACCACAGCTAGTGGCATTGCATGTCTATTCTTTCCACAGACCACATATGGATCCACCAGTGTCATTGCATGTGTGTTCTTCTCACAAATCACACATGGATGCACCAGTGTCATTGGATGTGTGTTCTTCTCAGAAACCACATATGGACCCACGAGTGTGCTTGCATGTGTGTTCTTTTCACAAAACAGAGCTAGAGTCATTGTATGTGTGTTCTTCTCACAAACCACATATGGATCCACCAAAGTTCATTGGATGTGTGTTCTTTTCATGAAAAACACCTAGTGTCATTGCATGTGTGTTCTTCTCACAAACCACATATGCCTCCACCAGTGTCATTGGATGTGTGTTCTTTTCACAAACCACATATGGATCCACCAGTGTCATTGCATGTGTGTTCTTCTCACAAACCACATCTAGAGTCATTGCATGTGTGTTCTTTTCACAAACCACATACGGATCCAGCAGTGTCATTGGATGTGTGTTGTTTTCATGAACCACACCTAGTGTCATTACATGTGTGTTTTTCTCACAAACCATATATGGATCCACCTGTGTCATTGGATGTGTGTTCTTCTCACAAACCACATATGGATCCACTAGTGTGATTGCGTGTGTGTTCTTTTCACAAACCACATCTAGAGTCATTTCATGTGTGTTCTTTTAGAAAACCACATAAGGATCCACCAGTGTCATTGGATGTGTGTTCTTTTCATGAACCACACCTAGTGTCACTGCATGTGTGTTCTTCTCACAAACCACATATGGATCCACCAGAATTCATTGCATGTCTATTATTTTCACAAACCATATTGATCCACTAGTGTCATTGCATGTGTGTTCCTTTCAGAAACCACATTTGGATCCACTAGAGTCATTGCATGTGTGTTCCTTTCACAAACCACATTAGTATCCACAAGTGTCATTGGATGTGTTTTTTTCATGAACCACAACAAGTGTCATTGCATGTGTGTTTTTCTCACAAACCACATATGGATCCACCAGAGTTCATTGCATGTCTGTTCTTTTCACAAACCACATATGGATCCACTAGTGTCATTGCATGTGTTTTCTTTTCATCAACCATAGCTAGAGTCATTAGATGTGTGTTCTTTTCACAAACCACATGGATCCAACAGAGTCATTGCATGTGTGTTCTTTTCATTAACCACAGCTAGAGTCATTGCATGTGTGTTCTTTTCACAAACCACATATGGATCCATCATTGTCATTGCATGTCTGTTCTTTTCATTAACCACAACAAGTGTCATTGCATATCTGTTCTTTCCACATACCACATATGGATCCACCGGTGTCATTGCATGTGTGTTTTGCATGTGTGTTCTTCTCAGAAAACCACACATGGATCCACCAGTGTCATTGGATGTGTGTTCTTCTCACAAACCACATATGGATCCACCAGTGTGATTGCATGTGTGTTCTTTTCACAAACCACAGCTAGAGTCATTGCATGTGTGTTCTTCTCACAAACCACATATGGATCCACCAGAGTTCATTGCATGTGTGTTCTTTTGATGAACCGCACTAGTGTCATTGCATGTGTGTTCTTCTCACAAACCACATATGGATCCACCAGTGTCATTGCATGTGTGTTCTTTTCACAAACCACATAAGGATCCACAAATGTCATTACATGTGTATTCTTCTCACAAACCACATCTAGAGTCATTGCATGTGTGTTCTTTTCACAATCCAAATAAGGATCCACTAGTGTCATTGGATGTGTGTTCTTTTCATGAAGCACACCCAGTGTCAGTGCATGTGGGTTCTTCTCACAAACCACATATGGATCCACCAGTGTCATTGGATGTGTGTTATTCTCACAAACCACATATGGATCCACCAGTGTGATTGCATGTGTGTTCTTTTCACCAACCACATCTAGAGTCAGTTCATGTGTATTCTTTTCACAAACCACATAAGGATCCACCAGTGTCATTGGATGTGTGTTCTTTTCATGAACCACACCTAGTGTGATTGCATGTGTGTTCTTCTCACAAACCACATATGGATCCACCAGTGTCATTGCATGTGTGTTCTTTTCACAAATCACATAAGGATCCACCAGTGTCATTACATGTGTGTTCTTCTCTCAATCCACATCTAGAGTCATTGCATGTGTGTTCTTTTCACAAACCACATAAGGATCCACCAGTGTCATTGGACGTGTGTTCTTTTCATGAACCACACCAAGTGTCATTTCTTGTGTGTTCTTCTCACAAACCACATATGGATCCACCAGTGTCATTGGATGTGTGTTATTCTCACAAACCACATATGGATCCACCAGTGTGATTGCATGTGTGTTCTTTTCACAAACCACATCTAAAGTCAGTGAATGTGTGTTCTTTTCACAAACCACACAAGGATCCACCAGTGTCATTGTATGTGTGTTATTTTCATGAACTACACCCAGTGTCATTGCATGTGTGTTCTTCTCACAAACCACATATGGATCCACCAGTGTCATTGCATGTGTGTTCTTTTCATTAACCACGGCTAGAGTCATTGCATGTGTGTTCTTTTCACAAACCACATGGATCCACCAGATTCATTGCATGTGTGTTCTTTACATTAACCATAGCTAGAGTCATTGCATGTGTGTTCTTTACATTAACCATAACTAGAGTCATTGCATGTGTGTTCTTTTCACAAACCACATATGGATCCATCTGAGTCATTGCATGTCTATTCTTTTCATTAACCACAGCTAGTGTCATTGCATGTATGTTCTTTCCACAGACCACATATGGATCCACCAGGGTCATTGTATGTTTGTTTTGCATGTGTGTTCTTCTCACAAACCACAGATGGATCCACCATTGTCATTGGATGTGTGTTTTTCTCAGAAACCACATATGGATCCACCAGTGTGATTGCATGTGTGTTCTTTTCACAAACCACGGCTAGAGTCATTGCATGTGTGTTCTTCTCACAAACCACATATGGATCCACCAGAGTTCATTGGATGTGCGTTCTTTTCATGAACCACACCCAGTGTCATTGCATGTGTGTTCTTCTCATAAACCACATATGCATCCGCCAGTGTCATTGGATGTGTGTTCTTCTCACAAACCACATATGGATCCACCGATGTCTTTGCATGTGTGTTCTTCTCACAAACCACATCTAGAGTCATTGCATGTGTGTTCTTTTCACAAACCACATAAGGATTTACTAGTGTCATTGGATGTGTGTTCTTTTCATGAACCACACCTAGTGTCATTGCATGTGTGTTCTTCTCACAAACCACATATGGATCCACCAGTGTCATTGGATGTGTGTTCTTCTCACAAACCACATATGGATCCACCGGTGTGATTGCATGTGTGTTCTTTTCACAAACCACATCTAGAGTCAGTGCATGTGTGTTCTTTTCACAAACCACATAAGGATCCACTAGTGTCATTGGATGTGTGTTCTTTTCATGAACCACACCTAGTGTCATTGCATGTGTGTTCTTCTCACAAACCACATATGGATCAACCAGTGTGATTGCGTGTGTGTTCTTTTCACAAAACACATCTAGAGTCATTGCATATGTGTTCTTTTCACAAACCACATAAGGATCCACCAGTGTCATTAGATGTGTGTTCTTTTCATGAACCACACCCAGTGTCACTGCATGTGTGTTCTTCTCACAAACCACATATGGATCCACCAGAATTCATTGCATGTTTGTTATTTTCACAAACCACATTGATCCACTAGTGTCATTGCATGTGTGTTCCTTTCACAAACCACATGTGGATCCACCTGAGTCATTGCATTTGTGTTCCTTTCACAAACCACATAAGTATCCACCAGTGTCATTGGATGTGTGTTTTTTCATGAACCACAACCAGTGTCATTCATGTGTGTTCTTCTCACAAACCACATATGGATCCACCAGAGTTCATTGCATGCCTGTTCTTTTCACAAACCACATATGGATCCACTAGTGTCATTGCATGTGTTTTCTTTTCATTAACCATAGCTAGAGTCATTGGATGTGTGTTCTTTTCACAAACCACATGGATCCACTAGAGTTATTGCATGTGTGTTCTTTTCATTAACCACAGGTAGAGTCATTGCATGTGTGTTCTTTTCACAAACCACATATGGATCCATCAGAGTCATTGCATGTTTGTTCTCTTCATTAACCACAGCTAGTGTCATTGCATATCTGTTCTTTCCACATACCACATATGGATCCACCAGTGTCATTGCAAGTGTGTTTTGCATGTGTGTTCTTCTCACAAACCACACATGGATCCACCAGTGTCATTGGATGTCTGTTCTTCTCGGAAACCACATATGGATCCACCCGTGTGATTGCATGTGTGTTCTTTTCACAAACCATAGCTAGAGTCATTGCATGTGTGTTCTTCTCACAAACCACATATGGATCCACCAGAGTTCATTGGATGTGTGTTCGTTTCATGAACCACACTAGTGTCATTGCATGTGTGTTCTTCTCACAAACCACATATGGATCCACCAGTGTCATTGCATGTGTGTTCTTTTCATAAACCACATAAGGATCCACAAGTGTCATTACATGTGTATTCTTCTCACAAACCACATCTACAGTCATTGCATGTGTGTTCTTTTCACAAACCACATAAGGATCCACCAGTGTCATTGGATGTGTGTTCTTTTCATGAACCACACCCAGTGTCATTGCATGTGTGTTCTTCTCACAAACCACATATGGGTCCACCAGTGTCATTGGATGTGCGTTATTCTCACAAACCATATATGGATCCACCAGTGTGATTGCATGTGTGTTCTTTTCACAAACCACATCTTGAGTCAGTTCATGTGTATTCTTTTAACAAACCACATAAGGATCCACTAGTGTCATTGGATGTGTGTTCTTTTCATGAACCACACCCAGTGTCATTGCATGTGTGTTCTTCTCACAAACCACATATGGATCCACCAGAGTCATTGCATGCGTGTTCTTTTCACAAACCACATAAGGATCCACCAGTGTCATTACATGTGTGTTCTTCTCACAAACCACATCTAGAGTCATTGCATGTGTGTTCTTTTCACAAACCACGTAAGGATCCACCAGTGTCATTGGATGTGTGTTCTTTTCATGAACCACACCAAGTGTCATTGCATGTGTGTTCTTCTCACAAACCACATATGGATCCACCAGTGTCATTGGATGTGTGTTATTCTCACAAACCACATATGGATCCACTAGTGTCGTTGCATGTGTGTTCTTTTCACAAACCACATCTAAGGTCAGTGCATGTGTGTTCTTTTCACAAACCACACAAGGACCCACCAGTCTCATTGGATGTGTGTTCTTTTCATGAACCACACCCAGTGTCATTGCATGTGTGTTCTTCTCACAAACCACATATGGATCTACCAGTGTCATTGCATGTGTGTTGTTTTCATTAACCATAGCTAGAGTCATTGCATGTGTGTTCTTTTCACAAACCACATGGATCCACCAGAGTCATTGCATGTGTGTTCTTTTCATTAACCACAGCTAGAGTCATTGCATGTGTGTTCTTTTCACAAACCACATATGGATCCATCAGAGTCATTGCATGTCTATTCTTTTCATTAACCACAACCAGTGTCATTGCATGTTTGTTCTTTCCACAAACCACATATGGATCCACCAGTGTCATTGCATGTGTGTTTTGCATGTGTGTTCTTCTCACAAACCACACATGGATCCACCAGTGTCATTGGATGTGTGTTCTTCTCAGAAACCACATATGGATCCACCAGTGTGATTGCATGTGTGTTCTTTTCACAAACCACGGCTAGAGTAATTGCATGTGTGTTCTTCTCACAAACCACATATGGATCCACCAGAGTTCATTGGATGTGCGTTCTTTTCATGAACCACACCAAGTGTCATTGCATGTGTGTTCTTCTCACAAACCACATATGCATCCGCCAGTGTCATTAGATGTGTGTTCTTCTCACAAACCACATATGGATCCACCAGTGTCTTTGCATGTGTGTTCTTCTCACAAACCACATCTAGAGTCATTGCATGTGTGTTCTTTTCACAAACCACATAAGGATCCACTAGTGTCATTGGATGTGTGTTCTTTTCATGAACCACACCCAGTGTCATTGCATGTGTGTTCTTCTCATAAACCACATATGGATCCACCAGTGTCATTGGATGTGTGTTCTTCTCACAAACCACATATGGATCCACCAGTGTGATTGCATGTGTGTTCTTTTCACAAACCACATCTAGAGTCAGTGCATGTGTGTTCTTTTCACAAACCACATAAGGATCCACTAGTGTCATTGGATGTGTGTTCTTTTCATGAACCACACCCAGTGTCATTGCATGTGTGTTCTTCTGACAAACCACATATGGATCCACCAGAGTTCATTGCATGTCTGTTTTTTTCACAAACCACATTGATCCACCAGTGTCATTGCATGTGTGTTCTTTCACAAACCACATGTGGATCCACCAGAGTCATTGCACGTGTGTTCTTTTCACAAACCACATAAGGATCCACCAATGTCATTGGATGTGTGTTCTTTTCATGAACCACAACCAATGTCATTGCATGTGTGTTATTCTCACAAACCACATATGGATCCACGAGAGTTCATTGCATGTCTATTCTTTTCACAAACCACATATGGATCCACCAGTGTCATTGCATGTGTTTTCTTTTCATTAACCAAAGCTAGAGTCATTGGATGTGTGTTCTTTTCGCAAACCACATGGATCCACCAGAGTCATTGCATGTGTGTTCTTTTCATTAACCACAGCTAGAGTCATTGCATGTGTGTTCTTTTCACAAACCGCATATGGATCCATCAGAGTCATTGACTCTTGTGGATCCATGTGTGGTTTGTGAAAGAACAGACATTCACTAACTCTAGTTGTGGTTCATGAAAAGAACACACATGCAATGATAGTGGTGGATCCATATGTGGTTCATGAAAAGAACAGACATGCAATGACACTGGTGGATCCATATGTGGTCTATCAAAAGAACACACATGCTCATGTGGATTATGAAAAGAATAGACATTCACTGACTCTAGTTGTTGTTCATGAAAAGAACACACATGAAATGACCTAGTGGATCCATGTGTGGTTTGTGAAAAGAACAGACATGCAATGACTCTGGTGGATCCATATGTGGTCTATGAAAAGAACACACATGCAATGACACTGGTGGATCCATATGTGGTTCATGAAAAGAACACACATGAATGACTCTTGTGGATCCATATGTGGTTTCTGAGAAGAATAGAAATGCGATGACTCTAGTGGATCCATATGTGGTTTGTGAAAAGAACACACATTCAATGACACTGGTGGATCCATATGTGGTTTGTGAAAAGAACACACATCCAATGACTCTAGTTGTGGTTAATGAAAAGAACACATGCAATGACTCTAGTGGATCCATATGTGATTTGTGAAAAGAATAGACATGCAATGACTCTAGCCATGGTTCATGAAAAGAACACACATGCAATGACACTGGTGGATCCATTCGTGTTTTAGGAAAATAACACACATTCAACGACACTGGTGGATCCATATGTGGTTTATGAAAAGAACAGACACGCAATGACTCTAACTGTGTTTATGAAAAGAACATGCATCCAATAACTCTGGTGGATCCATGTGTGGTCTATGAAAAGAACAGACATGCAATGACTCTAGTTGTGGTTTATGAAAAGAACAGGCATGCAATGACTCTGGTGGATCTTTGTGTGGTTTTTGAAAGAACAGACATTCACTGACTCTAGTTGTGGTTCATGAAAAGAACACAAATGCAATGACACGGGTGGATCCATATGTGCTTTGTGAAGAGAACACACATGCAATGACACTGGTGGATCCATGTGGTTTATGACAATAACACACATGCAATGAACTCTAGTGGATCCATGTGGTTTATGAGAAGAACACACATCCAATGAACTCTATTGGATCTATCTTGGCATAATTTGATGTATGCCATAATGTATCGACTTTCCATTTTTCTACTACTCAGTTTTGCCCTTGGTTTTTTGATACTACTCAGTTTTTCCCTCTCTCTCTTTCGTAGAAGCCCAAACCTGTGCTCACTCTGTCTGCTACACCCTGGTTGGTTGTCACAGTTGTCACGCGGATCGTGTACACCAACCATTGATCCCGTGTGATCCAACGAGGATCGTTGCACACGTCGTGCCCTTCACAGTACAACGTGAGACTGTAGGGACATCTCCCTCAGTAAGACTTCTACAAGAAGGAACACGAAGCCGTCCATAGAAAAAGTCGTCGACTGGTCATGGCATGTTTAATCAAGTCTGAAAAGCCTACTACTGCTACTACAACACATGCACAGGGCAACGGGGTCATCGAGTGCACGGTTGTCGACGGGACGCTGCAATTTATTGCCACTTGATTTTAATAAGACATATCCCATTTTTACGCACCGCTCTCAATCTCACTTCCAACTGGGCCCTACCGCAAGTAACTTCCATGAGTCAAGGGGGGCCCTCGAGTAGATCTAACGTTGCTAGAAATTGGTTCCGTGCCACTTTCATGAAGTGGAATCGAGGTCTGACATGAGCGTGTTTTCAATGCAGTTCTAAAGTGGAGATCGTGGTTGTTCCAAAAAAAAGGTGGAGATCGTGGTAGCCCCATCGCCCCCGCCCACTACACGTGTCCACTCGAGGACTATGAATGGTCCAGTGTTTCTAAACCCGCTCGGCCTTCTTCTTCCATGAGCTCGTGTCATTTTCCCCAATCTGTCTAGTCCCAAAACCCCAATCAGCACCTACCGCGCGCGCTGAAGCTCCTTCCCTTGCACCACCTCCTTCCCTAGGTGCGCCATGAAGCGTACGCGTGGAGACGAGTCGGAGGTGAAGCCAGTTGAAGGCGCAATAGTAGATGGCTCGGTCGTCACCAAGAAGGCAGAGGCGTCTTCTTCGGGCACGAACGCTGTTCGTGCCTGTGCCGTCGAGGGTTCGAGCTCATCCGTCCAGCCAGTAGCCGTCGCCGTCGAGCAGCAGGTGGCCGGCAATGTCGTGGTGCCAGCGGCAGATCTGGATGGGGGCAGGCGGAAGGCGGAGGCAATCCAGTGCTCTACATCAACGACCCCATCGCCATCCAAGAAATCTTCGATGCAATCACAGAGAATGACGAGTTTGAGGAGGAGGTCCCTGATGAGGAGTCTGAGGTACTACATTGCTAGCTTCTCTAGTCGCAGCCGTAGATTTCACTTTTCATACATAGGATTTGCTCAATCGTGTATAGATTCTTTTGCTCTTGAAGTAGGGTAGTATATATATGGTCTGACCGATCGATTGATGCATCTTCCATCTAGTCACAAAACCCCAATTCGTCTAGTCACAAAACCCCAATATTCTCATCTGCCATCTAGTTGAGTTTGCTAGTTGAGTGTTGATTTCGATACACAACATGACTATAACATTACATTTCTATTCCTTACTGAGCTCAATGATTCAATTTTGCCCCAAAATAGTGCAAGGGCATCTGATGGTGTCGTTTTCTTAGGGATGGTTAGTGAACCTGATGCAGCAATGTACATAAATAATATAGGTTGTGTTGTTGGTATTTTGGTTCTCCAACTCCATCTCTAAAAAAATAATGAGGCCCTTAATTTATTCTCATATGGAACCTATATATAATCTTTGTATTGTTTCTAAACTTTGAATGAGTCGTATGATGCATAAGTATATCCCTGAATATTGTTTTGTACGATTACATTTCAATTTCTTATTGTGGCCAATGATTCAAATCTGCCCCAAAAGAGAGGCAGACACATTGGTGTCAGATTTTTTAGGGATGAGTTAGCGAACCTAGGGTCATGTACAAGAACAATATAAGTTGTGCAATTGTTACTTGGTTCGCTTATGCCATCCCTGAAGAAACTTATGAGGCCGCAATCTTTATTCTACATTCATAGAACTATGATATTTGAATTATCTATTCCATGCATTCATAGTGTATAAGAATTACATTTCAGTTTGTCATCGAGGCCAATGATTGAAATTTTCCCCAAAAGAGTTCAAGGGGAGACACATATGATGGTGTCGTGTTTTAGGGATGGGTTGGTGAACCTGAGGCTGCAATACACACAAATAATATAGGTTGTGCTGTTGGTACTTTGGTTCTCCAACTCCATCTCTGAAACAAATTAGAGGCCATTGATTTATTCTCATATGGAACTACATATATGATCCTTGAATTGTTTCTGATCTTTGAATGATTCGTATGATGCGTATGTATATGAATGGTTTTGATCATAAGTATTTTTAACATGTACCTGAAGATTAATTGTTTGGTTTTTTTATTTATAATTACAATATTTAGGCTTGTTTTTATACCTGACTATGTATATCCATGAATATTGTTTTGTACGATTACATTTCAATTTCTTATTGTGGCCAATGATTCAAATTTGCCCCAAAAGAGAGGCAGACACATTGGTGTCAGATTTTTTCAGGGATGAGTTAGCGAACATGGGGCGATGTACAAGAACAATATAGGTTGTGCAATTGTTACTTGGTTCGCTCACTCCACCCCTGAAGAAACTTATGAGGCCCCTAGATTTATTATACATACACTCTGATCCAATTAATTGTCATTTTGTTGAGATGAAATGATATATGAACTGATCAAACTATTGCTGAGATGATTTCTCTTTGATATCAACTTAATATTGTCTTACATATATATGTTGTCAATTCTTGAGTTGTAATACAATTCAATCATATGTATGAGTTCTAGTTATGTTCTTAAAAATCAACAGGAGGATGATGAGGACGTGGACGATAGCAAGGAATCCAGGGACAACAAGAGCCGCTACATGTTGAGGACCTTACGGTGTGGGAAAATCCATTTCTACCATAGAGGGAGACCGTTTTGCCCATTCTATAGCAGAGCAATCAACGTGGACCTCGACAGCATGATCCAGCATGCGGTGGACGTTGGCAAGGGGGGAGGCAGAAGGCATAAGTCGATTACCTTGGCGCATCACGTAGCCTTCGGCAAATTTCTGCGAGAGTATGTCAGGACTGGCCTGTATACCCTCGACTAGGTTGTCCCTACCCTGCTAGGCGTCTACGTATCCCGGCCTCCTGCTACTGCCCCTGCTTTTATTTTGTTTTAGTTAATTATTACCCGTGTGTTGCTAAGACAATATATATGTGGACTGTGGTGTCTCTGGTGAACCTTCTATATATATGTATTAATTAATCTACTCCTTTATATGGAGTGCCTTAAAATTTCTAGTGTTCAATTATATTACTAATCATGCTCATGCACACTACCAAATATTTCTAGTGTTCGATTATATTATAATTGTCAAGGAATGCATCAACAAGTTAAATTGGTCGAAATTTCGTATTGAAGTAACTAAATGTTGAACAGTTATAGGACAGTTATTGAGCAGTTATTGGGATTTATGTTGCTGGCCCATGTGGCCCATCTATTCACCCAGGAGCTGATGTATATATATCTGCCCCCTTACTCCAAGAAACCCTAGAAGAGACAGAAGTTGTGCATCCACCCACAAGGTCAGCCACCACCTCTAAACTCTACATGGTATCAGAGCACTAGAGGATAGAGATGGCAGGGCTGCCAAAGATGAAGATGGAGTGACTGGATCTGTTGCAGGCTGCAGCGGATCTGGTGGTTCTGCATCAAGAGAGCACAAGGGGAGTTTTGTGGCAAGACTGAGCCATGTCAGAGGACTTGGCCAAGGCGTTGGACAGGCTGGCGGAGCTTCTCATCGTCAAAACTGCGGAAGCTGCTGTTGTGTCCAAGGCAGCAGATGGAGCTTCTTCTTCACGGGTTGAGGGAGTGCAGAAGTTGGAACTGACCCCAAATGAGGTCAAACTAGAGGGTGTCAGCAATTACTTGAGCTGGTCAAGGAGAGGATTGTTGCTGCTGAAGATGAAAGCTTTGGAGGGATATGTGCTGGGGAAAGTTGATGCACCTGTAGGAAAGAAGAGTGCTGAGTGGAAGAAATGGAGCACTACTGATTCAGGTATACTTGCGTGGTTGCTCAGCTCTTTATCTCCATCAGTTGCTGCATCAGTTGAGGCACTCCCCACTGCAAAGGAGGTATGGGAAGCTTTGTCTCAGATGTATTCTGGTAAGGGAAATGTGATGTTGGTTTCTCAACTTGAGGATAGAGTGCATGATCTGACTCAGGGCGAAAAACCAGTGGTGACCTATGTAGCAGAGCTAAAACAGTTGTGGGCTGACTTGGATCATCTTGATCCCTTGGTGCTTGCTCATCCTGAGTGTGTTGTGGCAGCAAAGAAATGGGTTGAAGGTAGGCGGGTACTGAAGTTTTTGAAGGGGTTGAATCGAAAGTTTGAGAATAGAAGGGCGAGCCTGATGCACGAAACTCGGTTGCCTTCACTTGAAGCTGCAATAGCTGCTATTGGGCAAGAGGAGACAAGACTGAAGTCCAATGAAAAGGAAGAATTTACACAAAGGCCGGCCTATCTTGTCTCTGAGAGGCAGGAGACCAGGGACTGCTACAATTGTGGAGTAAATGGTCACCTAAGCCATCAATGTACCGCTCCACCTCGTCGTGGCAGAGGAGGTTTTAGAGGTGGTGGAAGGTACGGCAGGGGATACTACAGAGGTGGTAGAGGCAGAAATGGAGGAAGTTACTATCACAACTCGGGTGGTTCACAAGGAGTGGCAAGAGCCAACATGACAGTTATGGAGGGAGGTCAGTCAGCAGGAACTCAGATTCAAGGAAGTGTAATTGAAGGAGAAGGGAAAAAAGGTGAACAACAAGGAGAAACAAGCTTTGGGCAGTTTGCCCACTTTGTCTACACCAAAGGTAACATTGACAATGTCTCTCTAGCTGCTCATAAGCTAGATTCTGATTGGGTATTGGATTCTGGAGCCTCCAAACATGTTACTGGTAATATTAGAGAGTTTGAGTTGTACAACCAGTATCCATCTACATATCATGAAACCATTCAAACTGTAGATGGTACCGCCCAACCTATAAAAGGTGTTGGAGTTGTCCAATGTTCATCTAGCATAAAGTTATCATCTGTCCTACATGTGCCTGCATTCCTAGTGAACTTAATCTGACTGAGTAATTTGGTTGATCAGCTTGATTGTCGCATTACACTTGATAAGTATATGTGTCTGATTCAGGAGAGGAGGACTGGAAGGAAGCTTGGGGACGGAATCAGGCATAGAGGATTGTGGTACCTGGACCGAGAGCAGCCTAAGATGTTGGGATACTCAATGGTGCTCGCAGCGGTCCAAGGTGACAAGGAGTGCAAAGCCATGATTCATCATTGTCGAATGGGGCACATTTCTTTTGATAAAATGAACAAAGTATTTCCTGATGTAATGAGTGGAGTAGACATGAGTAAACTGAAATGTGATGCATGTGAGTATGCTAAACATACTAGAACATCTTATGTGAGTAAGGGGCTAAGAAGTATAGCTCCTTTCACTCTTGTGCACTCTGATGTATGGACATGCCCCATTATGTCTATCAGTGGAATGAAATATTTTGTAACCTTCATTGACTGCTATACACGCATGACTTGGGTGTATCTTTTACGCCACAAAGATGAGGTGTTTCAGTGCTTCCAGGATTTTTGTGCATATGTGAACACTCAGTTTAAGGTGCAGGTGCAAGTGCTTAGAACTGATAATGGGACAGAATATGTTAACAAGAGATTTGGAGGATTCTTATCAGAGAAAGGCATCATGCATCAGACTTCCTGTCCAGATACTCTGCCCCAAAATGGAGTAGCTGAAAGAAAGAATCGCCACGTATTAGAGGTAACTCGCTCTCTCATGTACACTATGAATGTACCTAATTTTTTGTGGAGTGAGGCTGTTCTAACTACTACCTTTTTGATTAATCGCATGCCTTCACGGATTATGGGCATGAAATCTCCATGTGAGTTACTATTTGGTGAAAATAAGTTCCCTGTTACTCCCAAGGTTTTTGGCTGCACCTGCTTTGTCAGAGACCACAGACCCATAGTAAGTAAGCTCGACCCCAAGGCGGTGAGATGCATCTTCATTGGCTATCCTCCTGGGCAACAAGGATACAAATGCTGGAATCCAACTGAGCGTAGAACGTTTGTGAGTATGGATGTTACATTTCGTGAATCTGAACCCTTTTATGGTGAGAAAATAGATTTGAGCATGTTGTTTGAAGGCCTTGATCATCTGTCACCTACGACTGATGGTCAAGAGGGGGAGAGTACAGTCACACTAGTAGTTGTTGCACCTCATGCAACAAATGGGCAACCTCCTTCTTTGACTATTGGATCGCCCCTTACTATTTCAGCCCCTGAAATTGGTTATGCCCGCACAAGTGCACAACCACAAGGCCAAGAACCACCACTTCAAGTGTACTCCAGGAGGAGGCGTCGTGAGAATGCTGAACAGGGGGAGAATGATGAACATGGGGAGGACAATTATCAGATACAGCAAGAGCCACAAATGCAAGAGGAAGAACAATCTCCACAAGGCAGTCCATCTAGTGCACCGATGGATGAGAACTCAAGTGTCACGGAGGGTTCGGCAGACTTACCAATTGCACTAAGGAAAGGGATTAGAGCAGCTACGAGTAGACCTATGAAGAGGTATGGCTTTAATGTTCATGACATTAGCAACTATGTGTCGTACGAAGCATTGTCACCTTCCTACCGTGCATTTGTTATGTCCCTACAGTTGGTAAATATTCCTACTGATTGGAAAGTAGCACAACAAGACGCTAAATGGTGTGCAGCCATGAGAGAAGAGTTAGAAGCTTTGAGGAAAAATCAAACTTGGGAGTTGACTGACTTACCTGAAGGAAAGAAAGCAGTTGGATGCAAGTGGGTGTTCACAGTAAAACAAAGTCCAGAAGGAAAGATAGAAAGGTATAAGGCAAGATTGGTTGCAAGGGGATATAGTCAAACATATGGGATTGACTATGATGAAACCTTCACTCCTGTGGCAAAAATGAACACTGTGAGGATCTTGATATCATGCGCGGCAAATTTTGGATGGACATTGCATCAGCTAGATGTGAAGAATTCTTTCTTGCATGGTGATCTTCAGGAAGAGGTGTATATGGAGGTGCCACCAGGAATGGCTGCAGCTGAAAATGGAGGAAAAGTGTGCAAACTAAAAAAGGCTCTTTATGGCCTAAAACAATCTCCAAGGGCCTGGTTTGATCGGTTCAGAAGGGCTGTGCGTGACATAGGATATGGACAGTGTAATGGTGATTACACCGTGTTTTACAAACATTCAAATCAAAAGATTACTATTCTAACGGTTTATGTGGATGACATTATAATTACTGGTGATGATGAAGCTGAAATATTCAGATTGAAAAGGTGTCTAAGTAAAGATTTTGAGGTAAAGGACCTTGGCCAACTCAAATATTTTCTAGGCATAGAAGTAGCACGATCTGTAAGGGGCATAGTGTTGACACAGCGCAAGTATGTTCTGGATCTTCTGAACGAAACAGGGATGATGTAATGTCGCGCAGCGGCAACACCCATAGATCCGAATCATAGGATAACAGCTCAATCTGGGGAATTGGTGCAAAAGGGAAATTATCAAAAACTTGTAGGAAAGCTACTATATCTATGTCATACAAGGCCGGACATTGCTTATGCAGTAAGCATTGTAAGTAGATATATGCATGAGCCTAGGACTGGTCACTTGGATGCAGTACATCAAATTTTGAGGTACATAAAGGGGACTCCTGGAAAGGGTCTGTGGTTCAAATGTAATGGACACCTAATGGTGGATGGCTACAGTGATGCTGATTGGGCAAGTTGCCTTGATGATAGGAGGTCAACTTCAGGATATTGTGTGTTTGTTGGAGGTAATCTGGTGTCATGGAGAAGTAAAAAGCAACCAGTTGTATCAAAGTCAACTGCTGAAGCAGAATATCGAGCAATGTCTCAAGGATTGAGTGACATGTTGTGGGCAAGAAATCTCTTAAGTGAACTAAAGGTGCTAAGAGATGAACATTTGAATGTTTGGTGCGATAACAAGTCAGCTATATGCATAGCAAATAATCCAGTACAACATGACAGAACCAAACATGTGGAGATTGACAGATTCTTTATCAAGGAAAAATTAGATGCTGGAATCATCAAGATTGATTATGTGAACACGGGACAACAAATTGCAGATTGCTTAACAAAAGGGCTGGGAGCAAAGGAATGCAACTTGGCTTGTAGCAAGATGGGGATGATTGATATCTATCACCCATCTTGAGGGGGAGTGTTGAACAGTTATAGGACAGTTATTGAGCAGTTATTGGGCTTTATGTTGCTGGCCCATGTGGCCCATCTATTCACCCAGGAGTTGATGTATATATATCTACCCCTTACTCCAAGAAACCCTAGAAGAGACAGAAGCTGTGCATCCACCCACAAGGTCAGCCACCACCTCTAAACTCTACACTAAATGATCTCACATCGACGGTGGACGTTGGCAGAAGCTGAGGCCGAAGGAATCAGCTGAAGACCTTGGCGTGGCACGCAGCCTTCGGCAAATTCCTTACAGGTTCAACAACGTGGTTGCCGCCGCCCAGCTCCAAATTCGCTTACAGGTTTAACATAGCAGAACTTGAGCTACTGAGGGTACAACTCCCATAGAGACCTCGGCAGGCCTGGCAGAATCGGCACGAGTGTAACCACGGCGACGACGAGCTCGGATTCTGGAGGAGGGAAACATGACCGAGCATGGTCGACGCGGTGACAGATCTCATCGGGAACCAATTCTCGTCCCCGCGTCGTGCCATGGTGAGGGCGAGCTCCGACTCGAGATGGGGAGGAGACCAGGGACGAGCAGGTTCGTCCACGTCAAAGCTCCATGCCATGGTCGCGACCACAGATTGCCACTCCGGGGAAGAAGAAGATGTGTAATGGATGCAGGCGCCAATGCTGCAAGCCTATAGGGAGGAGAGAGCAGGGCCGAGCAGGTTCGTCCACGTCCTAGCTCCGCGCCTGGCCACGACACCCCACAGATTGCCGCTCCGGGGAAGAAGAAGACACGTAATGGATTCAGGCACCAACGCTGCAAGCCTACATGGCTGTCACGACGGCAGTGACATAATAGCGAAAACTAACAGGGGCCCAACTTGATGGGTGTTAGCCTGATATTTTATATTGAAACGTAAAGTTGAATTCATGCCGAAAAAGACCCTCTGAGTATTTAGCACACCAACTGTGGTCATCGTGGCTGATTACAGGCAACTTGGGTACCGCTTTGCCTGGGCGCCTCAACTTTCAGGCCGCAAAATGATATTCTCTAGCTAGGGTCTTGGGCCTTCAGCTTCCAGTCATCGGGCCTTCTTCAAAGTCTCCTTCTAGTCGCCAACCTGCGGGCCCACTCGCTATGGGCCAAGTTCAATCGAATCTCCCTCTTGGGCATACCCCGATTGATATATCCCCATCAAGGTGTTGCTCGCGGACGGTTCTTCTAGGGTTTGGTCTGGTCTCCTACTTGATCTACGAGTTCCTGGCCTTCTCCTCCTCGACGCCGGGTACGGGTAGGATGCTGGGGTCCTATCAAGCTTCCTCGACGCCATGATGCTCCTCTCCTCCTCCTATTCACCGGGACAGATGTGGCTGGAGGTGGGCGGCTATGGTGGATGGGATGGCTAGCAGGGGAGATAGGGGAGGAAGGGAGGTTGCTGGGCGAGGCCTAGGTTTGGATCTGACCGACGAGTGGTGTGGTGTGCGGCTAGATAAGGACAGTGAGGGATGCACCGCACATGGGATCGGTTAGGTTTACAAAAGTAACTAAGGTACTTTCTCCTTCCTCTTTCCTCTCTCTCTCGGCTAGGTAGGGGAGGCAACCAGGATTAGCAGGGGCGTGGCTGAGGTTAGCTAGGCAGGGGGTGCTGGTTCATCTTGATCAACAAGAAAGAGGGAGGGGGTTAGCTAGCTTGATGGGTATATTAGAGGCCATGTGCCATAACCATGGCACACACATGGGCTCGGGTTGGTGGTGGTGGTGACTAGTTTGGTGGAACCAAACCAAGCCGAGGGTTGGAACGGAGTAGATGGGTTTAACTAGGAATATTAGACATATAGGTTTCTTTATTTCCTTTGTTTCATGTTGGTTTTGTTTATTTATTTTTCTTTAAAATAAGCTTGTTTATAAAGCTTCCAAGAGGAACATGACTAAGAGAAAACAAAAAGAAACCAAGATGGGGAGTGGAAGGAACTATAGAGGTTTGACTTGAATTTGAGCATTTTGTTTGAATTTAAACCAAACAAGATTCTCACAAATTCAAAAGAAAACAACATAGAAGGAAGATGGCATGCTTTGTAGGGGCCATGCATGAGGTAAATAAATGCCACTAATAATTGTGAAAACAACTATCATGATCATGGTTATTTATTCATACATGCTTCAATTATGTGAATTAAGGCAAAGCAAAGAAAATGGAAGCTTCCTTCCCATATGGACTAAATAAAAGAACATGCATGATTATAAGGTGTTCAAGCTTGTGTGTGTGATCCACTAGACATCATATAGCCAAAATTATATTCTTACATGATCATTTATTCAAATTCAAACCATATGGAAGCTTGATAAGGAATTCTACTCACATAGCATGCAAAGGTGTCCATGTGGCTCCCCATATTCAATATTGTGAAAACAACATGTATCATATATGCGAGCGTGTAGAAATAGAAGTGGATCACCCCAACACATATGAGCTAGATTTAAATACCAAATAGAAATGCAATAGCTCATATATAATTAGGATGGTGGAATTTAGATAGAGCCAAAGAAAGGTGGTGGAGTTTGAAAGATATTTGCCCCCAAACCAACTTGGGCATCAAGCAATATATCAAGAACAAACTACAATATATCAAGAGGCAAATACAAATTAATAAGGCAAATGCATTATGAGGGGAAGAACCAAATAAAAGGGGTTTTAATATGATGCTCCAATGCAATGTGGCATGGTGACATGAGCATGATATAATGATGATGCAATAATGATATGTAGGAAGTAGCATGATATAGAATAAGCCATGTATCATTGCAATTGTTAGACAATTGGGATGCTACACTCTTCTAGTGAGATAACACCCCTACTCCTACATGTCTATCTCTATAGCGAGAACAGTAACAATGGCTACAATGTGCTCCTTGAGCTATATGGAGAGAGGAGGAAGAAGCCCTCTCTCTGTCAATCTCTTGCCCTAGAGGCCCTATGGAACCTTATATATGGTGCGCAGGTTACAAAGGTTAGTGCACAGGTGGCAAAGGAATATGCTCTACCGACAGTGGCAAAGTCTTTGCCTTGGTCCCGCCAATATGCTCCTCTTGTCGTTGGGTCACCTCTTGATAACCCTCGATGGAACAAGACCTGTTCACTCCTGACAACTTCCACCACGCCTGGTAACGGTTGCCTCCGGGTTATCCTCGATGGGACTATTCATCATAATTTAGGGGCACGCCTATATGACAACAAGGATCCTCTTCGGGATTCCTAGGATGAGACCTGAGCATTGACTTGGAGGCCAGCATATGATTGTTGATCGCACGCCGGTCCCTTATTTCCAATTAATGGCACCTGCCAAGGTAAGTCGGCATGGCGATTCCTGCATAACAAAGACAACTTGGTTAAGCCGACATAGCTTGTATATGTTGGCCGGGTATGTCGGCCTATGTAGGCGACCCTAAGTCGATCAACCTTAGTTCTGGTCAACCTCTTGATATCACCTTATACCATGCCTTGACCCTATCAGGGGTAATCCCCCTAACATTAGTCCCCGAAGCTATCACGGTCCTACTGTGCTAGCTGAAGGGCCACAATAGGTTTCTTTAATAACAAGAAACATATCTCACTAGCTAATATACCTTATGTCGGTCGATTTTAGTACCGGCAATTGATTCTCAATCAATCTCGGCATCTTAATTGACAAATCTTAACCGTTACTGACTTTATTCAGTCAGCGCCAAACTTTATCTCGGCTTGAGATTATCT
Source organism: Avena sativa (assembly GCA_916181665.1). Lineage (NCBI taxonomy): Eukaryota > Viridiplantae > Streptophyta > Magnoliopsida > Poales > Poaceae > Avena > Avena sativa. Next base: position 375,997,950 of record OV702289.1, on the reverse strand, counting down.
CTCCCTTATAATATCGGCTTTGTTGTGGTTCGCAATGTCACCTTGGGCTTTTTCTACTTTATTGGTTAATCATACATGTCACACACTTACTGTGGGTCGCCTCTTTTTCTGTATGACGATATGACATGTGCCACTGTTGGCACGTCTTGCGGGTCCCACGGGAGGTCAATTCTCCCTCACAACCATCAAGTCCACCTGCACGACACCTCGTTTACCACTGATATCGCGGGATCAGTTAAGGCGCAACAGGCCATTACACTTCATGTGGCACGATTTGGGGAACGGTTCCCGCAATAAATGTGTTAGTTATTGAGATCGGGGGCACATTCAATCCCACGGCCCATGAGATCACCGGTCGTTTAAATAGAGGGGAGGGGGAACCCTCGTTTTACTTTCCCCCACTTCCGCATTTTCTCCACAACAGCACCGCCGACTCACTGCTCCCTACCGCTACGCCACACAACTCCCTCTCACGTCACTGCCAAGATTCTCTTATTCCCGCTTTTGATTCAACCAGCGTGCGCATCACCGCCACCATCGCCACCACAGGAAGGTGCCACTCTAAGCCCTACGCCGACACAGATCTAGCACCTCAGGAGGTCTTCCACGTCGAGCATGACGAGGAGGATATGGACACAGGTCCGGAGAGGGGCTCCTAGGAAGGTTCGGACATCACTAATGATGAGATTCAATGGCTCCACCGAACGTGGCGGATCCGTCGGAGGTGGAGTTTTGTTTGCCCAGCGCCGACCTCACGCCGGAGGTTCACCCTAGTGAGTACGTTGTCTTTCTTGCACACTTCGAGTGCGGTTTTGGCCTCCCAGTTAGTGAGTTCATGAAGAAATTCTTAGATAGTTTTGGTGTTCAACCTCACCACCTTTTTTCCAATGCCATCACCACCTTGTCTTCTTACGTCTCTTGCTCCGAGGGATATCTCGGCCTCTTTCCCTCCATAAATCTCTAGGCCAAATACTTCTAGTTCTAACCCCAAGTTATTCTGGATCCGGAAACTCCCGACAGAGAGAAAAGGATAACCCAGTGTGGAGCCACCGCAGTTGTACCTCAGCGAGGCTCCAACTTTCCTCAGATCAAAGGCCTGGAGTCCTGCAAGAAGTGGCTTCGTTCCTTCTTCTATGTGAAGAACACGACCGAGACAGGTATGATCAGGTTGCCGAAGTTTGTCATCAGCTCCCCTGAAGCAAAACACAATTGGGGTTATGAACCGAAGGATCTCAACTCCGAATTAGATTCATAAGGTCATCATTCAGTGCAAGAATGATGGTATGTCATTCGATGATCTTGTGGTGACATTCATTAGTCCCGGATCTTTGTGCTCCAGTGTCGGACTCATAAAATTTACCACATGAGCGGCCGACATGACCCCAACCAGATGTCGACCTTCGAGTTGACCAAGCCTGAGATCCGGAGATGAGTCAAGGACATTTCCAAGACCTCAACATCAGATTAATGGGAGTGGGGCAAAGATCCTCATAGACAAAGATCACCTAGTGCCTTCGGTAAGCACAGAAAACCTTTAACTGACATATCATTCATGCTGACATATTTTTGATGTCGGCCTATTGTTTTTCTTCATAGTTTCACTTTTGGATTTCTCTTGCTTGGCGTGCAGAGATTCGTCTGGGAGTCGAATGAGGATGTTCAGAACCCCTCAATCACATGGGGAAAGGATCGTGAAGTCTCGGATATAGAAGATATGGATTCTGAAGACTACATGCTGATTCCTGATGCCGGCACTAGTCTAGCTCCGGGTAAGACCCATGCCCATGATAATTTACGATATTGGCCTAATGATCAAGATGATGACCGTTAGATTTTATAGGTACTTGATCCTCTTCCAATTGCATTCACATTTCTACTGCACCCAACACCAACTGATATGGATGACCAGGTGGTGGAGGAACCACCTCTAGCCATGGGAGGCCGAGGTGGGACCAAGAGACGCACCGGGTCTGGGGTCCAGAAAACCCCGAAGGCCCATAAGAAGCGCAAAGTTGGGATCAATAAGCCTAGCGCGAGACCAATGGCTACCAAGTAATTTTTCTCTGCCGACATTCTTGTATACTTCTGTATTTCTTGTTTCTCTCTTTCTTTCTTTTTATAGTTGAGATGATTTAACACCATGCTCTTCTGCAGGGCTGCACTCGAAGTTACGCAAAGCACATCTTGTATTGGTTCTCTGATAGTGACGCCTCTGTCTCCTCCTCCGGCAGACACCCGGGTTCCAAGGCTGGCAAAGGTGAGCACTCCTCTGGCATCAGCTGTTGACATATCACAGCCGAGAGAAGCGACTGACACTAGAGACAAGCATGTCGCTCCGGAAGATGATGTTATGCATCATGATGGGGATTATATCTCAGCTCCAGACTGAGATGATGATCCCAACGCTGGCAATATGGGAGTCGGTACTGAGAATGTCGAGATTCTGGAGATGCCGGAGTAGTAGCAAAAGCAACCTTAGCAAGAACAACCACAACAGCAATAACAACAACAATAGCAGCAGCAACCAAAGCAGCAGCAATCTCAACAACAGGAGCAATAGTAGTAACAAGCACTGTTGGAACCCTCGGCACAACAACAACATGCCCACTAACCAAGCAGCAACCAAAGAAGCCGACAAAGCCAATAGTTGCGGCCAAGCAGATGTCGGTCGCAGACATGATAAAAAAAATCCTCTCCTGCCTTTGACAAAAAAAAGATATGCAAGTGACACTGCATGTGAGTCTAGTTGTAGCCATGGTCAGTGCCAAAGTGAATCTAGTTGGTAGAGGGTTTGACATAGGAATGGTTACTAGGATGCTTATGATTGGCTACCCTACATTGGGTAAAAGGCTTATAGCCCATGAAGATTCTAGACGGCAGCCCAAGGAAGCAACCGACAAAGGCTCTAATTGTATTATGAAAGAGACTATAAACCGACATTGTATTGATGTTGTAATCACGCATGTATGAAACTTATCCGCATACAGCTTTTTGAGACCCGGCTTATTATATATAGGACAGGAGAAGCCCAAGCGAGGGTACATAGAAATCTAGAGGACAACTTGTAATAGCATGTTCACTCGATATTCAGGCAACTTTGTCTTTATTGTTTCCCTGACATCCAACGAAATCCCTAGCGTTCACTTTTCCGTGAAACCCCAAGTTCATCATCATGGGCATTGCCGAGGTTACCCCTCGTCAATTGGCGCCGTTTGTGGGAAACTTGAACACTGGAAACACGGATTCGGCAGAACACTCTCCACCAAGCATCAATTCGATGAAAGTAGATCCACACCCGCCCACCCAAAAAGCTATGCCAATATAAGAACCGGAACTTTCCATCGGATCCTCAATGGAAGTCAAAGCACAGATCGAAGCAGGCAATGAAAGCGAGCAGATTGAGATGAATCTGGGGGATCTTTATGGTCTTTATAATAATCTCTCCTCCGGATCAGACCCACAGTTAACCCCACCACACGAACCAAGCCCAGTTAACTCGGAACCCGAAGAAACCAGCGAAAGCATCGACTTCGGAATTCGGATGGCGGAAATCTATCCAGAACAAAAACTAATGGACTTCACCGGCTCATCCGATAGTGTCTCCATCGGTGCAAACGACGATGTTACCAGTCCATATGCCACCCAGCACCAAGTATGCGTGATCATCGGAGACGCCACGACCCAGCAAGACTCCAATGGTAACCCAATTCTTAATCCCGATGATATTCTTTCAAGCCATAATGCAGGAAGTGAAGACAACAAAGGAAGTCGAGGTAACGGGAGAGACACAATAACCAACCATGTAAATCGCGAAGAAGAACACCCACGTGAGGGTGAGAGGCAAACCCTTGCTTACCAGCTAGTGCATGGGAAAAGGCAAAAGCAACAATTTCAGGTGTGGTCCCAATGACAACGGATGCTACCCACGAAGATCTATTGGCATACCAATACCTGCTTCATCACAAAAAGAGAGACCTCCTCCGGATGTAGAGGCAACTCGACGAAAGGAAGAGGGTAGCCGACGAATCTAGCCTACGATGACCGTAGTTAAGCTCCACCCGAGGATCAAGGAGCATAACAGGAGGAGCATCGCCAAGGAGAGGAACGTCCAGATTACAAGATATCCCCGAAGAAGAGAGGAGCGGAATAATCTGAGACCTTGATCTGTCATTCATGTCCATAGACCAAGCTAGAAATATCAAGGCAAAAACAGCTCAGGCGGCCATCATAGCCATGCAAACATATCTAATTACAACGCAGCCCGCACCCGATGATCCTCACGCGGCCCTTCACCCATCCGCCCGGATGAACCTCGACATGGTAGGAGAATCTCTCGCGCAGGTAGACAAAGGAACCACGCGACAACCCGATAGATCCCCGCACCATCGCAGTAGCCCTCGAAACGGAGGTCATACCTCGGGTCCACTTTTCAGAATCAGAACCGCCAAACGACGCAAGAAATGACATCACCCAGTGACGGATCGACCGATCCAGAGAAGAACGCAGCACCCGAAGATACCATGATGGTGAAAGCGAAGAAGAACAAGAATTATGCGGAGCCAGTTGCTTTACCCGACGGGTTCGCAAAACTCCGGTGCCAAAAGATTTTAAGTTACCCCAAGATCGCCAAAAGTACGATGGTCTTCAAGAACCCAAAGCTTGGTTGACATATTACCTGGCAACCGTCAGACTACAAGGCAGATCCAAAGCTATAGCAATGCAAAGCTTGCAGCTGCACCTAACTAGTGCGGCACGCTCCTGGCAAAAAAAATTACCCGAAGAGTCTATCAATAGCTGGAATGATCTTGAGGACAAGTTTATCAGGAATTTCCATTCCATGTTCAAGCGACCCACGTCTTTGGAGAAATTACGGGCCTGCAAGCAAAAACCAGGAGAATCAATACGGGCCTTCGTCCAACGATGGAACATCATAAAAAATTGGCTGAAGCCATATCCAATGAAAGAGAAATCAACGCCTTCAATGACGGACTTCGTCGGCAGGAGTTCATTGAAGAACTAGGATGGATAAAGCCAAAGACAATTTCGTAGCTGATGGACATAGCCAATCGATGGGCTGATGGAGAGGACGTAGTACACAACAAAAGAGCCCACTCACCCGAAGACGATAGAGACAGGCACAATAATGATCGGAGACGATGAACCAATGATGGAGATCATACACCAAGTTACGTTGCAGCAAGTTTCTCTAGAGGGGACAATCGACAAAGTGACGATTACAACAGCGGATACCGCAGCAATAGGGACAACATTAGTGGAAGCCAATCGCAACAACGATACAAGACGACAAATCGAGACCCACCTATGTCAGCAGGACAAATGTTGGAAGGGCCCTGCAATATACACTACTAAGTCAACTCAACAGGGAAGAGGCGGTTAAATCATCTCCTAAAAGACTGTCAAACATTCTTAAAAATGCAAGAACTATGCAACGTAAGGGCACCCGAAGCAGCAAACCAAGGCTACACTACTGCACCCAGCGCTTTGGCCATCGGCGCGCCACCACCGCCATAGGGGCATCCACCGGTAGGGTAGCCGCAAAGTATAATACACCAAGATGACGAATACTCCAGGTCAAAGGGAGCAATGTCGATGATCCAGAAGGGGCCATCCTCTAACAGAACACATAAATTGATCACTAGACAAGTAAATTTGGCAGTAACAAAGCCACCCCCCACACCGGAGTATCTCCATTGGTCAGAACAAGAAATTACTTTCAGCAGAGCTGACCATCCATTACGGGTCCCTCAGCCAGGCCAGACAACACTAATAGTGGAAGCGCAAATCGGCGGGTTCGACATGAGCAAGGTCTTCTTAGATGCAGGAAGCAACATCAATCTGATATACGCCAAAACTTTGCGGGCCATGAACTGGTCCATGACGAATCTAGCAACAACAAACACAACTTTCCATGGGATAGTTCCAGGGAAAGCCGAAACTCCATTGGGCAAAGTCCACCTCGACGTAGTCTTAGGGTCAAAAAATAACTTCAAACGAGAAAAGCTGGAGTTTGAAGTCACGGACTGGCCATATCAATACCATGCGATCTTGGGACGACCAGCTTTCGCTAGATTCATGGCAGTACCTCACTACGCATATCTAGTGCTAAAAATGCCAGCCCCCAATAGGGTCATAACAGTCAAAGGAAGTTTCAGCCGTGCGGACAGCTGCGATCGGGAATTTAACAAAATCTTGGAATCTTTTGGGATGGAGGCAGGACTTGGACAGCTGAAAATAGCGGACGAAGAACCAATACATGAAGCACACACCCGCAAAAAGAAAACGGCAGAAGATCAATTACGCAACAGTCTTGCAAAAGCAGCATACGTGGCCTCCAATAACGGTCCTACATAAAGAAGACCCACTGATTGACAGGACACGAGCACCACGACGCAGAAGATGATGAAGATCCCAAGAATAGAAGCCTAAGTTCCTCCAAAAAACCTCCATTTGGATGCACGTTATATTCAATAAAGGCCAATAGCCAAGCGATCACGCCCTCACAATATACTCCTACCCATTATTATCAATAAACAAGGAAAGTATTCCCTAAATTACAAACTTCTATGGTACACGAACATTAGTTCGTCGGGTCCTCAGATTAAAATAATACAGCATGCAATCAAAATCTCGTATAAAATATATGACCTTTTTGATAAATTTCTATACAATATTTCGGCTATACAATACAAGGCTGCACAAACAAGCAGTCAGATCTCGAAGTTAACAAAAAATTCTCCGTCTGCTTCTAAGCACTTACGCATAATCCTAATGGTGGGTCTATAAGTGGCGGCGTAATGAGGCGCCATATAAACACGGTCGCCATCAGAAGAGGGAGGCAGACCTGAAGATATAACGTCCAGATCCAATGTCGGGTGATGCGCATGCACCCAAGAGAGCACGAGCTTGGCACCCGCCACAAGCTGAAGCTTCATATAATGGTGGATCCTCTCATCCTGCCGAAACTTCACAATTAAATTTGCCAAGGTCTGAGGCTGAGGATCCCGAGGAAACATCGCATTGTAAACAATAGCCAGAGACTGCGGCAGCACTCGACAAATTGCTCCAGCTCCGATATGCGATCCTGCAGCAGCGCCACAGTGTAGGCACGATGGTGATCAGTCCAAAAATCTGTCTCAAAACTTCGAGAGGCAGACACAAGAGCATGCATCCGGTTGCGCAGACGCTGGGTTTCCTCCCTCTCGCACAACCGAATGCCTACAGATCGGGGAGAAATTAATTTCTAGCAAGACGGGAAAAGCAACCGAAGAAAAAGACAACTTACACAATAGCTTTTTGCTCGCCTTGGAGATTTCCTCCAAGAAAAAAGCCTCGTGGTTAAGGGCCTGGCGTGTTTTCGATTGGGAAACATCCACCATCGATTGAACAACCCACAATTTTCCTTCAAGTTTTTTCGCCTATTCTATCTTTTCAGCATACAATGGCGGGTCCATCGTACGCACGATGGCGGAACTGATCGCACCTACTACAGTGGAGGACGAAACATACCCAACAGTTGCATGGGACCAGAAGGAGCCGAAGAATTATTCAAGATCTGACAAGACAAAAAATATATAAAACACTCAGCATACAAAAGCAAGCTCACACGCATATATTCAAAAGTTGATTTCTTATAAAAAGAAGCAAATGGAGGCTGGATTAGTTCAAGGTTCATTACAATGAAGAGAGACACGATAAAAGTTACAAAACATATCCTACGACGATGTATCCTTCAAAGATAGGGTGGCACTAGCGGAAGGAGCACTAGCTACATGAGTAGCCGAAGAAGGGGCGCCCAGCGTAGCAGGGGCAGCTGAAGAAGGGGCGGCAAGGTTCTCTGAACCCAAGCCCAGACCTAGGAGTAGCCGAGAATATTTTCTGGCCCTCTTAATATAAGGCTTCAGGTCAACTGATTGGCCATTGGGGGTGACTGGGACAGAGGAGCTAACCTTCTCCCAGTCGACCTTCTTGTCGTGCGCCATCGCCAGGGCCATCAAAGTTCCGGCGCCGCTCCTTGACTGCATCAAACTATAACCAACAAGGGGGCCGGGATCAGCACCGAAAACGGCGATAAGATCTTGCAGGTTGTTCGGCACGTCCTTGGTTGGAAATATTTCAGCGTGAAGATTCTTAAAGGCACGGCGAGAGCGGACAAGAAGGTTACACCCACGAACACTGTTGGCCTCCAAGGTGCTAACAGCATCCGATACAGGATCATCCTTCTTATCTTCATGCAGCGTCAGGTCTTGGCCAGTCAATTCTGAAAATAAAATAAGAAGGAAAGGATTGGTTACCAAAGGGAAGAAATGAAATAAAGACACGCAAGAGAAGAAAATTTATGGGTCAGAGAAGCATTAAGGGCCTCCAAGCGCTTCCGAAGATTTTCATCTCGAATAGCGGTTTGCTTGGCCAGTTCTTCGGCATCAGCCTTTGCTTTCTTCCTGATAACCTCCAAAACCTCCTCAGCAACCCGCAGCTTGGACTCCAGGTCATCGGCACGCTTTATCGCCTGGTCCCGAATAACTTTGGATTCTTTAGCAGTTGCTGCATAACAGGATGATGAAAACCAAGGAAGAAAACCTCACAAGTTAATCCCGAAAACAAAACAAGGGCATACCTTTCATTTCTTTGGCTTTAGCACGAATCTTTATAAATGGAGAGGCCATGTCGACCATCTCGCGCATCAAAGGATGAAGAAGAACATCACAACAAAAGATATCAGGGCAAAAATAAAAGAGGCTACAGGCAGAAAAAGTTACAAATTACAGAGTGGCTTACATCTATCATATCCACATCAATAGGGTTTTATGATATCACCACCCCTTTACCCGCTGTTCTCTTCCTTTTTTGCGGCAGCGGCTTGGATGAAGTGGTAGCATCTTTCTGGATGACTTTCTCCAGAGGAGACAGGAGTTTTTCTTTGGCTCCACCGACGGTGGAGGAGATTTCTTTGCAGAACAACCCACGGATGCACGAAGAGGAGATGTGGGAGGATCCTCATCATCACTGCAAAGGAACAACACAAATTGGAACAGGCATCAACAGTAAAAACACCCGGTAAAAATGGAAAAAGAAGCAGTCGAACACTTACGAAGACACATCCTATGCAAGGCAGAACAAATTCACCTGGGCAGGAGCAGCCGCAATCAGAGAAGTACCAAAAGGCTTGGAAGCAGTCGAGTCATCTGAGTCCTTGACCCTTTCCACAGCATAAGGGCGCTTCCTCTTTTCGCCAGCACGCTCCACGCGGAAATCTCCGGAGCCAACCGAATAAAGAGATGGCGTCTTCGAAGAAGATTCAGATGCAGAGAACTCCCCTTCCTCATCTGCGACAGTCCCAATCATAGGGAGATCGTCGGATGCAGAAGAATGGGCAGGAGGCTCACAGCTTCCAGGAAGAGGAGGAAGCGAGTTAAGATGATCAAAATCCTACACAAGTATAAGACGCGGAAAAACGCTTGTCATCAAAAAAGAGTGCAAGTGCATCTATAAAAAGGAAAATGGAATAGGTGAAGGCAACGGAAATTTACCTTGGGAAGCCGGTTTTTCTTGGCAAATGGCTCCACAAGACAAGTAGAAGGAATCTACTTTTTTGCAGTCAAAGTGGTGAAGCTCCGGACTCTTTTCTCGTACACCTTGAGGGCAAGGTCTTCTGAAGAAATTCTCATCGGGTCCTTCCTCCCGGTGTACGCCCACATGCCAGAAAGTCGGGCTTGTAGCGGCTGGACACGAATCCGCAAAAAGTATGCCAGGACCTGGAGACCCGACAATTCCTTGCCAACCTCATGCCGCAGCTTCGAAATACGATCGACGTAGGGCTGGATTTCTGCCATTTTCTCGTTAGAAGGACGCTGATCCCAGGAGTCAAGTTTACAACAGATTTTCTTAGGCTCAAAGGGGGATAACCTGAAAGATTGGCCTTCAAGTGGCTGATCCTTGACATAAAACCACTTGGACTTCCAACCTTGGACAGAGTCAGTAAGTTTGAAGTCCAAGCAATCAATGTCGGATCAGACAGAAAAAATGGCGCCACCAACATCATGGACAATGGTGTCAGTGGCGTTACGACGAACATAGAAGAAGTATTTCCAAAGTCCCCAATGGGGATGAATCCCAAGGAAACGCTCACAAAGAGTGATGAAACAAGCAACATGGAGAATAGAATTGGGCGTGAGTTGATAAAGTTGCACGCCATAGACAAACAAAAGGCCACGAAGAAACTCTTGGACAGGAAGAGAAAGATCGTGGAAGAGAAAAGGAAGGAACATTACCCTCCAGCCAGGCTCGGGGATGGGAGCAGCTTCGTCTCCGGGGAGCTTGAAGGAGCCCCTCGTCAGAAGGCCGGAGTTTCGCGCCTCACGGAGCTCCCACGCTGTGCACTTGATGGGAGCCCCGATGGCGCTCTTCCTGGTGGCCTTCGCGGCGGCAGCGGAAGTCCCATCAGCTTTGCTTTGGCCCATGGCGGAGAAAAGGGGAAAAAGAGCACGAAAACCGGAGTTCGCACGGGAGCAAGAGCAGGAGTTCGCAAGGGGGCAAGAGCAAAAGGAGGAAGATGGAGCAGGGCGGCAAGGTGAAATAGTAAAACACATATCCTTTCCCTTATAAAGAGCAACAACATGAGGGCCAAACCGTTCGATGCAAAATCGAACCGACAGAAGATCGTATGATGATGACACGTGTTACAAAGGATCCATAAAGGAAAAAATTAAAAGAAGTTATGGCTGCGGTAAAAACGGAGAACAGTGTGTGACGCCTCGATTTTCGCGTAGAGAGGGGACGTGCAATCAAGAATCTCCGCTGAATACGCTATCACGCATCATCATTACTGCTGCATGGGCCCACATTCGGCACATCTCGTCAGGATGTTTTCTCTAAAAATCAACAGCATCAGACATCACTTACGTCACCGTGGAAAACATTGCAGGAGTTGCAGCTTGTTTTTAACAATATGACCCGAATAAATTATATTAGAGTCGAAATAAATCCCTCTAGGAGAAGATTTGAGACTACACTCGAATATACAATATTATGACTGTAGCCTCGGGGGCTACTCCTATCGGGAGCACTAGTCGTGCACCCGATAAGAATACAAAAGCACTAGCATCATAAAATTAAGTTTTCGAGCCTATGTTCTGATACAAATATCCAAACATAGCCTCGGGGGCTACTCCTATCAGGAGCGCTAGTACGCACCCGATAAAGAAAAACAAAGGAAACATTCGACGACAGGTACTCCTATCATAAGTAGGTTACAAAAGGCAAAAAGTTCTTCATCCACTATAAAGTAAAAAAAACTCTCGGATCGCACCCGACTTGACAAAAACCCGAATGCCGTGTTCAGAAACATGAAGGTACGACCCCTGGATTCGTCCTGTGTGGCCTGGTAATCGCACAAGAATGCGCTCTACCAGTAAAATATCCGTATCAACGATACAATGAAAAATCTCGACGGACACGTTGGGTACACGATAAAAATAGAAAACTGGAATTCATTATTCTCTAAGACCTCAGTGGCTCGAACTGAATTACGCCGGTTACAAATTCTGGATTCGAGCCTGGGGACTTGAATTTGATGTAGGACAACCTTGTTTTTGCCCAGGAGCAATTAACTGATTCCCTATCCGTCGGAAGCATCATACTCGTTATACCAAATCCCTACAAAATGCAAAAAGCAATAAAGATAAAGGAAAGAGTGGAGCCATTACCGACAACAACAACACGAGGAGAAGAGGTAGGGGAGACACGGAGGTGAGCATACCGGGGTTGGCCGCGAAGTGGGAGGAGGCGCCAGTGTCCATTACCCATTCAGTGGGTGCTTGTAAGCCCATCACCTGGAACTGGTGCATGAGCGTGGACTGATCCCACGAGGCGGTTGACGGAGCCGGTGATGACGGTGTCAATGACGAAGGAGCGACGTCGTAGCCGTAAGTAGGGGCGAGGGCGCATAGTTGTAGTCATATCCATAGGAGGTGTGCGGCACACTATAGGGCCCCTGCGCGTAGAAGGCGTGTGGCGAGGGTGCAGGACGTGGCACGTAGCTGTGTGCCCGACCGTAGGGCCACATCTGGATCGCGCCGTTCCATGGGAGTTGTGGTGTGGGCCAGGTTGGCGAAGCGACGACCGATGGTGCAGTAGAGGCTTGGTGCTAGACTATAGCGCCCTCCTTGGCGGCCTCAGCCGCAACCTTCTTCTTCTTGTGGCGGTTGCCTTTTCCAGGGTTGGCGCCGTCAACGACGAGAGTCGTGTCGGAGTTGCGGGCTCGAAGATTTTTGCGCTTCGTATCTTGGAGCGCGAGGAGAGAACGACACTTCTCGAAGGTGATCTCAGGCATGAGGGAGATCAAGTTGACGGCATGCTCATACTGCTCGGAGAGGCGCGTCAAGCTGGCGTTTGATGAGCGCAACCTAGTGGACCCGATGTACAACAAAGTCCACATGGAACGCGGCGAGAAGACCATGACCAATCACTAGGGAATCGTGCATCAAACGTGCAACATGTGGCACAACATTCTCGAAGAAATCGAGCGGCATCCAGTCAGTGACGCAAGCATGGACAACATGGTAGTTCACCGAACTCAAGACGAACCTATTGAAAGGGCATATATGCCCCATGTGCGGTTTTGGTAATTAATGACAATCCCTATGGATTAATGTGCAAATTGAGTTTCACTTATAGGTTTATCCATTTGCATCGCTTGGACCATGTGTTGGTTTCAAGGATGAAAAAGAAGAAGCAATGTCTAAGGGCTTTGTGCCTATTGGAATCAAGTAGAAGAAGAAGAAGATCAAGTATGTCTTGAAGAAGAAGAAGATGGAGTTCCCCATGGACATCTTCAAGACATCATCAAGAATTGAAGTGCAAGCCCTCTAGAAGATGTAACTACCTCGGTGAATTACGCTCCTAGTTACAAGCCTGGATGAGCGGAAATGGTTAAAATAGTACGGTGGGGCCCAAATGCCACTCACAGGTAGACCTTTCGGCCGTCCTAACCATTTCCAAACATCGGGACAAGAACGGGCGGCGTAATCGGCAGGCGAAGGGATCAACTACATACACAAATGAGTATGTACGCAAGCCACCATACAATGGTTCTCAGAATCATTCCATCTAAAAAGAAAGGAAATATAACAACGCCATACGGCAAGATCCAAATATCCTAGATAGATATAATAGTTTAGGATATCTCCTCATACATCAAACATCAGAGTATCAGGCGGAAGCGGAAAACAAGATCCGAGTACGGATAAGAAGCAAATCGGCATAAGATGCCCCATAAATAAACACATCCCGCCCACAGATCTCACGGATCCCTGTTCCCGGAATCTCTACACCGAATGATCGTTGCCCGCATCGTCAGTCTCTTCCACCCAGTATCCATCTTGCGAGCTTACCTGTTCAACTGAATCAAACAATTTATCGTGTGAGACCCTAGGGGTACTCAGCAAGTCTTTATGCCACTAAAGGGGACACAACCTGGGGTGACGCAATTGCAGCAAAACATAAACCCTAACAATTCTATAGATACTCGCTAACCATCCGCCTAACCAGAGATAGACGGATGTCCGTGAATTAATAACAACAGTTATAACGGTAATATCCACAGATCCATCCTCCTCCTCGCATACCGACGAGAAAGCGGACAAACAACCCCCATCCGTTGGCAGTTTTATTAACCATTCCATGAGAATTGCACTATTTACTAGTCAGGTACTTAGTCAAATTAAAAGCGGTACTTTAGTTATTCTTGTCTATGATCGAGAAACTGTGCTCCAAGTCGTCCATAACCGCGGACACGGCTTTCAGAAAGTTTTACCCTGCAGGGGTGCACAAATAGCAACACACACTCGATCAACCTCGGAAAAACCAAATCAAAACCCAACGAGGCAGTCACGACAAAGCGATCACAGGATTCAGAAATATTTCAGGGGGCCACCCCATTAAGCTACCCGCGACGAAGTTGGCCGACTTCGAGACGGACTCAAGGTTTGCGTCAATGGCTGTAAACGACTGGGAACCCGAAAATGTGACTGGGCTTGTCGATACCGCGAAAACACTCCGCTTACCTAAACAGTACAGGTGCAGTACCTCGCACAATTTAAATAAAGCAGTAAAGCATGGCATAAGTACAGGATAGTAAATAAAACCTCAAACTAGTTTGTGGCCCCAAGAAATAAGAATGAATCAAGCTCTGGCTCAGGGGGGTTCATAAGCCTCCCGGATGTGGATAGCGCGAATATTCAAGGAACAGGAATCAAGTACTCGGGGTCCTACGGGACACAAGTGAGCCTGAAAAACCAAATAGCGAATATGGCTCACCGATGCCACTTTCATTAGTTATCCCATTACTACTCAGGTTAAGTTGTTTAGGTACCTCGTTATCCATCAGACACTCACATACCCTACACATGTTGTTCTACGACTCGCATGGCTCAAACAACTCCTGTAGTAATGGCTCATGGGATGGAGGAACAAGCTTCGGTGGGGTTTAAAAATAAAGGCTATGCAATACTTGGGATTCAATTCAATGCAATCGCGACTCAATGATGCAAGAATAAGATAGAGGCAATAGGTACTATATGTATGCAAGCATGTGGTAGTGCTTGCCTGGCAGCTCAGTTGAAGCGAGAGAAGGATCTGGGTAGTGCTCCTGGGTATCTTGATATATCCCCTGCTCAGCGTTTATTCGAAGAAGAACCAAACAAACAAGGGCCAACATAAATAAAGTGCACAAGCATATGAGTTAAATGCGACAAGCAAACAATCATGCCATGATGAATGATGCACAATTTGCATGGCAATAAAGTAGCACGGCATGGGTGAGGTGTGGAATACAAGAATAAATCATTTTATTGAGTTTTAATCATATTTTATACTCAAATAAGTTGCTGTATACTTTGTATTTATATTATGCATGCTGCAAAACAGAACATGGAATGCATAAACAGAAAGGTCTCGTCGAGCTAATCATTTTAGACATATTATTTGTCCAATTTGGAGTTATAAAACAAAAGTTATTAATTAATTAAGGTAAAAGGGCATTTTATTGTAATTTTAATTATCTCGAAAATTAAAGTGTTCAAAATATATTTTGAAGGCCATATTTGAATTCCTCATATTTTTCTGATTTCAAAACATATATTATTTGTATTATTTGGAATTATAATTCAAAAGTTATTTAAAAACAGATTTGAATTTGAATTTGAATTAATTTGAAAAAGGTTTAAATTAAAACAGAAATCCAGAGATACTTTTCTTACTCAGGCAGATACAGACCCAGACGCTAACGGGTGGGGCTCACTGCTGACTGGGACAACACGCACTCAGAAATGTTTTTCTCACCGCGAGCTAGTCTAGACTCTGAGAATGACAGGTGGGGCCGGAGCGACCTCAGGGCCACACGCGGGCGCGCCAGCGGGGGCGTGCCACGTGGGGGAGCCCGGGAGCGCGGGTTAAGGCCAGAGAAACAGGGGGGCTTTTCTGCAAAACTACACCGAGACAGACAGGTGGGACCAGGCTGGACCGCGGGTTGCGCGCGCAAAACAGCAGGGGGTTATCAGCAAAAAGGGCACCTCGCACTGTTGTTCTTCTACGCGTGTACTAACGACAGATCGATGCCGACCGCGTCAGAGCGCGGCGCGGGGTTCGACCGCGCGACCTGCAGGGTGCGCGACGAGGACTGGAACCAGTGCGGTGGGTGAGGGGGTGTTGATAGGAGGAGGCCGGTCGGCTAGATAGGGCTGACGTGACGCCACGGCGAGGACACGCTCGTGCACGCCGGCGCATAGAGCGTGCTCGGCACAACGACCGGCGTGTCCGGGAAACGACGGTGGCCATGAGGATGTCTAGGAGGAAGGTTGGCTCACCGCGAGGTGGTCGGCGGTGTTGGATCGGGTCGGCGAGCAGCAGGACGACGGTGATGCAGAGGCCCAGCGGATTAGGGTTTCGCGTCGGAGCGGCGTCGGTCTGGTGGCTCTGGTCCTCCTCCTCCTCGCTGCCGTGTACAGGGCGACGCAGAAGACGGCCGTGGTCCTCCCCGACAACCGCGTCTGCACGCCCGCCTCCTTGTTCTGAAGATGGACGGTGACACCGAGAGCGGCGGCCGGGGTAGACGGTGGTAGGGGTAGCTGGGGAGGAAGGAGTGGATGGGCACGACCCTGGGGATATCTGGGAGAGGCCATAGGAGAGTTGTGTGGGTAAAGAGAAAGGAGGGAGGGGAGGAGCGTGTGGGCGCGGGGTAGATGGAAAAAGGTGGCCTCAGGTGCCACCTTTCCCTCCTCCTCCTCACGTGCTCGAGCTGGGAGGCCAGGGCAGGTAGGCAGCTGGCAGGTGGGGCAGGGCGAGGGCAAGGAGGGGAGAGGTAGGTCCGGGGCACGCCAGGCAGAGAGAGGAGAGAGAGAGAGGAGGGGTAGGCTCGGGTTGGATCTAGGGTTGGAGGGGAGGCTCGGGCTAGGGTTTTGTACTAGGGTTGGGGTAGGGTTGGATGGTAGCTAGGTGGCCAGGGTGGCCAGGTGGGGCCTGCTGGCAGGGAGAGGAAGGGTGAGAGAGGGAAGGTAGAAGTGGTAGGTCATGGTGGTGGTGGCTCGGGTTAGAGAGAGGAGAGGTGAGGTCTTAGGGCTTAGAGAGAGAGATGAGGTAGGGTGGTGGATTTTTGCAAGACCAAACTAGACCAAGCCAAAAGAGAGGGGGAGATAGAGATGGAAGATGATCCACTCAAGAATTCAAATAAAATCCAAAAGACTAGAATGTGGTGATTCTTTCATGGCCATGCATAAATAATTAATACCATGCTTATTTTTGTGAAAACAAGATTATTTACATGGCATTATTCTTATGCATTCCAAAATGTGGAGTAAGGCCTAAGCAAAAGAATTTAAAAGAAAGTTCCAAGTGGAGTAGATGGAGATGATCACATTTGATTATAATTGGGACTTGCTAGTGTGTATATTCCACTAGATGCTTACTATCCCCAAAAATATCCCCACATGAGCATATATCCATAATAATCCATATGGAAGCTAGGAAAAAGGGTTCCACTCACAAGGCATGCAAAGGTGGCCATGTGGCTCTCATATATCAATAATGTGAAAACAACATGATGCAAAAATGAGAGCATGTGGAGATAGAATTGGATCCATCCCAACCCACATGAGCTAGAGGTAAACCCAAATAAATTGCAATGCTCATATATGGTGGAATGGTGGAATATAGGGTGGTGTCAAAGAAAGGTGGTGGAGTTGAATAAAAGATATGCCCCCAACTCAACTTGGGCATTTAAACAATATATCAAGAACCAAATACAATATCAAGAGGCAAATACAATTTACAATGCATATGAGAGAAGAACCCAATAAAAAGGGTTTTATATGATGCTCAAATGCAAGGTGGCATGATGACATGAGCATGATATAATGATGATGCAACAATTATATATGAAGTAGCATATATATATACTAGGCTAGTACCATTGCAATTGTTAGACAATTGGGATGCTACAACTCTCCCCCACTAAACAGGAATCTCGCCCCGAGATTCCTAGGAAAAAGAGAACAACACAGAAGAGACGGGTGTTCGGAACGAAGGTGATTCTTGCGTTCCCAAGATGATGAAGAACGGAATGGTGCGACCACTACACCTTGCAAAACTTGCTAAACTTGTTGCGAGTCTTGCGTTTTGCTTGAGAAACAACGGGTTAGAAGAATTGAAGGATTGTCGTGATACAAGAAGGATAGGATGGACATAACTCCGGTTTTCTCAAGAAACTTGATAAAAGAAACAGAACCACTTGTGAAAGAAAGGACAAGATGATGTATCATGGATAAAGAAAGACACACCATGAAGATTAAAGATTTACCAATACTAGAGAGGATGAATCTTTATCTCGCCGGAAGAAAAAGCTAGGTTGGAGAGGTTTGAACCACTATGACAATAGCGTCGTATCTTCTCTCGGATTTGGGAAATGAAGTTCGGAAATAATATTGCCTTCAAACAATAGAGTCCCTTGATATCAACAGAAAGATTTAGTTAGATATCGTCGGATTAGATTCTTCTTGCGCCGGTAAGAACCAAAGATCACGCAATTGAGGTGCGCGGATACAACTTCCAGAGACGGATGTGAAGCCAGATCATGGTGGAATCCCGAGAAGCAAAGAATATGGAGGATCTGGAGTTTATAGTAGAGATACTTATTGCTTTCTTTAGCCTTGAGGCTAACGCAATAGATTTGCGGCTGATGGCATCAACCATAAATGGCTTTACCACAGAAAAAGAATTGATGAAACAAAGAGAGAGATAGTTTCCTTCCATCTTGTTTGGGGATGTTGAGCATCGGTAGAAAGACGAGGAACGAAAGGAGTTTGCGTCTGTTTCCACCAGATAATTGAAGATTTTGCTCCATCTAGAATAGACAGACCACCAACAAGAGATTATTGATTACTTTCTTCGAGAGAGCACTCCGGAAAAACAAGGGCGGAAGTAAAAGTATCAAGGGATAAAGGCCACTTCTAACTTCTGTGGAATGAGTGAAATCACATTAATTCACCAATTCAATGTACAAGAGCGAATGATAAGAGTAGTGGTATGGTAGCTACTCCATCCCGCACTCAAAGCATTACTCTGCACATGAATAAGAAAACCATGCAACCCAACTACCGAAACAGACTGAAGGTATTGATAAGAAGAGCTCATGGAACTCCGTAAGAAAACAAAGATTGATGCAAATGATTCACCGGATCCAAGATAGATAAGGGTGATGATGTTATCGTCATATCTGAAGTACCAAGCCACCCGAAAGATATGAAGGAATATTAAGGAGACAACTGCAAGATTCAACAGCTACAGAAAAGATAGCACCAACTTAAACAGAAGGAATACAAGATCTGGAAGGTCTTCATGGCCTCCGGTGGATTGAGCATAGACGATAGAACGAGAGGGTTTCAAAAGATCACTTGACGAGACTGGGGTGAAAGAACTCCATGTTCTTCTTGAAATGATTGAGAAAGATTTAACAGTTTTGAGGAAATCTTCGGCGGAACGACGATGATAACTTGCCAACAAGGAACAACTCCGGATTGGTTGAAGATGGAGGATGGAATTAACAATGGACTTGCTGATTCCAGAGTTGAAGCGATCTATTTAGCAGAAGGACGTGGCCAAGATAGGTGACTTCAAAAAGCCAGAATTCACGCTTTGAGAACTTTGCACACAGGCAGTGTTAACAAAGCTTGAGAGAAAGAGACACAGATGATCTTCCATGTTCTTCCATTGATATCGAATAGGCAAGCATATTATCAACATATACCACCATGGATTAACAAGATATTCCGAGAATATCAAGTTCAAGCGGCGGGAGAACGAACAAATGCTCGAACACTTCCTGAGCTCAACGCTCTTAGAAAGATCAATATTAAGAGCACGGGTTCGTGTTGAAGAAGATGCACTGGAAGAATAGATTATCTGGTCCTTCGGAAGAAAAAGAGATGTCACCTGGTTCACATTGTCGATCGGAGCACCGGTTACAAAGATAAAGAGATCTTGGATAAAGAAACGATGATAGCTCCTACCTTAAGCAAAGCTATCAGAAGCGAAAAGATGCAATTCCCTCGTCTCCAAGAGAATTTTGCAGATATGGAGGTCAAAAAGATGTGCGGCATGATGGACAGATGATAGACCGCCGTAGTGCTTTGAGAAACTCCGGGTTGCCAAAGATGCTTGAATATGCATAGATATGATCACGGTATACTCAAAATCACAGGGGATAACCGTCACCATTTGAAGGATAGAGTTGATAGCATTTTCCATATTCCACTCATGATAAGTGTCATATAGCTATGCCGAGAACCAAATTACAATCACCAACATCGGATCGACACGTGTTATGTAATTAGCCCAAGAGAATTGGAGATGAAAAGAAACTCCAGGATTAAGCGCCGGTGACAAAAGAATGAGTTAGCATGGACTTGCTGATAAAAGGAAGATAGATAATGTTTCACACACGACTGGAAAGGAGTGTGGAAACACAGATGTATTAAAGAAAAAATTTCCGCATTTTTCGGCATTAAAATACCAATAGATGCGCAAAATCACTTATCAGGTAGAGATTAGCGACAGATGCTTACACAGAATGTGGAGTTGCTAGAAGGAAGGACACCCTTAAGAAGATGGCACCGGTTAACAAGGAGTCAGGTAGATCACGCCGGTTTTCAAAAGCCTGTCGGTATGGAATGTACCAACAGTTGATAACCAAAGGCAGATTGTGATAACAAATTGGATGCAACAGATAGACAAGGAATTACACACACACACACTTTCTATGGTACTACGGAAACCCAGAACACGTGAATCCTAGTTTGAATTTTTAAGAAGAGGATTGAAAACGTTACACTTCCTTACCAGAAAAGGGTGGGTGGTTGGGTAAGAAGAAAAGTGGAAGCAGTCCTACTCTCGCGTTTTGTTTTTCCTTAGTACACATAACTACCAAAAATATTTTCTAGACTGACAACGACCATTTGGCTGAGACCCTGAAGGGCGGGATGGCTCTGATACCAATTGTAACTACCTCGGTGAATTACGCTCCTAGTTACAAGCCTGGATGAGCGGAAATGGTTAAAATAGTACGGTGGGGCCCAAATGCCACTCACAGGTAGACCTTTCGGCCGTCCTAACCATTTCCAAACATCGGGACAAGAACGGGCGGCGTAATCGGCAGGCGAAGGGATCAACTACATACACAAATGAGTATGTATGCAAGCCACCATACAATGGTTCTCAGAGTCATTCCATCTAAAAAGAAAGGAAATATAACAATGCCATACGGCAAGATCCAAATATCCTAGATAGATATAATAGTTTAGGATATCTCCTCATACATCAAACATCAGAGTATCAGACGGAAGCGGAAAACAAGATCCGAGTACAGATAAGAAGCAAATAGGCATAAGATGCCCCATAAATAAACACATCCCGCCCACAGATCTCACGGATCCCCGTTCCCGGAATCTCTACACCGAATGATCGTTGCCCGCATCGTCCGTCTCTTCCACCCAGTATCCATCTTGCGAGCTTACCTGTTTAACTGAATCAAACAATTTATCGTGTGAGACCCTAGGGGTACTCAGCAAGTCTTTATGCCTCTAAAGGGGACACAACCTGGGGTGACGCAATTGCAGCAAAAGATAAACCCTAACAATTCTATAGATACTCGCTAACCATTCGCCTAACCAGAGATAGACGGATGTCCGTGAATTAATAACAACAGTTATAACGGTAATATCCACAGATCCATCCTCCTCCTTGCATACCGACGAGAAAGCGGACAAACAACCCCCATCCGTTGGCAGTTTTATTAACCATTCCATGAGAATTGCACTATTTACTAGTCAGGTACTTAGTCAAATTAAAAGCGGTACTTTAGTTATTCTTGTCTATGATCGAGAAACTATGCTCCAAGTCGTCCATAACCGCGGACACGGCTTTCAGAAAGTTTTACCCTGCAGGGGTGCACAAATAGCAACACACACTCGATCAACCTCGGAAAAACCAAATCAAAACCCAACGAGGCAGTCACGACAAAGCGATCACAGGATTCAGAAATATTTCAGGGGGCCACCCTATTAAGCTACCCGCGACGAAGTTGGCCGACTTCGAGACGGACTGAAGGTTTGCGTCAATGGCTGTAAACGACTGGGAACCCGAAAATGTGACTGGGCTTGTCGATACCGCGAAAACACTCCGCTTACCTAAACAGTACAGGTGCAGTACCTCGCACAATTTAAATAAAGCAGTAAAGCACGGCATAAGTACAGGATAGTAAATAAAACCTCAAACTAGTTTGTGGCCCCAAGAAATAAGAATGAATCAAGCTCTGGCTCAGGGGGGTTCATAAGCCTCCCGGATGTGGATAGCGCGAATATTCAAGGAACAGGAATCAAGTACTCGGGGTCCTACGGGACACAAGTGAGCCTGAAAAACCAAATAGCGAATATGGCTCACCGATGCCACTTTCATTAGTTATCCCATTACTACTCAGGTTAAGTTGTTTAGGTACCCCGTTATCCATCAGACACTCACATACCCTACACATGCTGTTCTATGACTCGCATGGCTCAAACAACTCCTGTAGTAATGGCTCATGGGATGGAGGAACAAGCTTCGGTGGGGTTTAAAAATAAAGGCTATGCAATACTTGGGATTCAATTCAATGCAATCGCGACTCAATGATGCAAGAATAAGATAGAGGCAATAGGTACTATATGTATGCAAGCATGTGGTAGTGCTTGCCTGGCAGCTCAGTTGAAGCGAGAGAAGGATCTGGGTAGTGCTCCTGGGTATCTTGATATATCCCCTGCTCAGCGTCTATTCGAAGAAGAGCCAAACAAACAAGGGCCAACATAAATAAAGTGCACAAGCATATGAGTTAAATGCGACAAGCAAACAATCATGCCATGATGAATGATGCACAATTTGCATGGCAATAAAGTAGCATGGCATGGGTGAGGTGTGGAATACAAGAATAAATCATTTTTATTGAGTTTTAATCATATTTTATACTCAAATAAGTTGCTGTACACTTTGTATTTATATGATGCATGCTGCAAAACAGAACATGGAATGCATAAACAGAAAGGTCTCGTCGAGCTAATCATTTTAGACATATTATTTGTCAAATTTGGAGTTATAAAACAAAAGTTATTAATTAATTAAGGTAAAAGGGCATTTTATTGTAATTTTAATTATCTCGAAAATTAAAGTGTTCAAAATATATTTTGAAGGCCATATTTGAATTCCTCATATTTTTCTGAATTAAAAACATATATTATTTGTATTATTTGGAATTATAATTCAAAAGTTATTTAAAAACAGATTTGAATTTGAATTTGAATTAATTTGAAAAAGGTTTAAATTAAAACAGAAATCCAGAGATACTTTTCTTACTCAGGCAGATACAGACCCAGACGCTGACGGGTGGGGCTCACTGCTGACTGGGACAACACGCGCTCAGAAATGTTTTTCTCACCGCGAGCTAGTCTAGACTCTGAGAATGACAGGTGGGGCCGGAGCGACCTCAGGGCCACACGCGGGCGCGCCAGCGGGGGCGTGCCACGTGGGGGAGCCCGGGAGCGCGGGTTAAGGCCAGAGAAACAGGGGGGCTTTTCTGCAAAACTACACCGAGACAGACAGGTGGGACCAGGCTGGACCGCGGGTTGCGCGCGCAAAACAGCAGGGGGTTATCAGCAAAAAGGGCACCTCGCACTGTTGTTCTTCTACGCGTGTACTGACGACAGATCGATGCCGACCGCGTCAGAGCGCGGCGCGGGGTTCGACCGCGCGACCTGCGGGGTGCGCGACGAGGACTGGAACCAGTGCGGTGGGTGAGGGGGTGTTGATAGGAGGAGGCCGGTCGGCTAGATAGGGCTGACGTGACGCCGCGGCGAGGACACGCTCGTGCACGCCGGCGCACAGAGCGTGCTCGGCACAACGACCGGCGTGTCCAGGAAACGACGGTGGCCGTGAGGATGTCTAGGAGGAAGGTTGGCTCACCGCGAGGTGGTCGGCGGTGTTGGATCGGGTCGGCGAGCAGCAGGATGACGGTGATGCAGAGGCCCAGCGGATTAGGGTTTCGCGTCGGAGCGGCGTCGGTCTGGTGGCTCTGGTCCTCCTCCTCCTCGCTGCCGTGTACAGGGCGATGCAGAAGACGGCCGTGGTCCTCCCCGACAACCGTGTCTGCACGCCCGCCTCCTTGTTCTGAAGATGGACGGCGACACCGAGAGCGGCGGCCAGGGTAGACGGTGGTAGGGGTAGCTGGGGAGGAAGGAGTGGATGGGCACGACCCTGGGGAGATCTGGGAGAGGCCAGAGGAGAGCCGTGTGGGTAAAGAGAAAGGAGGGAGGGGAGGAGCGTGTGGGCGCGGGGTAGATGGAAAAAGGTGGCCTCGGGTGCCACCTTTCCCTCCTCCTCACGTGCTCGAGCTGGGAGGCCAGGGCAGGTAGGCAGCTGGCAGGTGGGGCAGGGCGAGGACAAGGAGGGGAGAGGTAGGTCCGGGGCACGCCAGGCAGAGAGAGGAGAGAGAGAGGAGGGGTAGGCTCGGGTTGGAGCTAGGGTTGGAGGGGAGGCTCGGGCTAGGGTTTTGTACTAGGGTTGGGGTAGGGTTGGATGCTAGCTAGGTGGCCAGGGTGGCCAGGTGGGGCCTGCTGGAAGGGAGAGGAAGGGTGAGAGAGGGAAGGTAGAAGTGGTAGGTCATGGTGGTGGTGGCTCGGGTTAGAGAGAGGAGAGGTGAGGTCTTAGGGCTTAGAGAGAGAGATGAGGTAGGGTGGTGGATTTTTGCAAGACCAAACTAGACCAAGCCAAAAGAGAGGGGGAGATAGAGATGGAAGATGATCCACTCAAGAATTCAAATAAAATCCAAAAGACTAGAATGTGGTGATTCTTTCATGGCCATGCATAAATAATTAATACCATGCTTATTTTTGTGAAAACAAGATTATTTACATGGCATTATTCTTATGCATTCCAAAATGTGGAGTAAGGCCTAAGCAAAAGAATTTAAAAGAAAGTTCCAAGTGGAGTAGATGGAGATGATCACATTTGATTATAATTGGGACTTGCTAGTGTGTATATTCCACTAGATGCTTACTATCCCCAAAAATATCCCCACATGAGCATATATCCATAATAATCCATATGGAAGCTAGGAAAAAGGGTTCCACTCACAAGGCATGCAAAGGTGGCCATGTGGCTCTCATATATCAATAATGTGAAAACAACATGATGCAAAAATGAGAGCATGTGGAGATAGAATTGGATCCATCCCAACCCACATGAGCTAGAGGTAAACCCAAATAAATTGCAATGCTCATATATGGTGGAATGGTGGAATATAGGGTGGTGTCAAAGAAAGGTGGTGGAGTTGAATAAAAGATATGCCCCCAACTCAACTTGGGCATTTAAACAATATATCAAGAACCAAATACAATATCAAGAGGCAAATACAATTTACAATGCATATGAGAGAAGAACCAAATAAAAAGGGTTTTATATGATGCTCAAATGCAAGGTGGCATGATGACATGAGCATGATATAATGATGATGCAACAATTATATATGAAGTAGCATATATATATAGACTAGGCTAGTAGCATTGCAATTGTTAGACAATTGGGATGCTACAGAAGATCTCATGCTTGAAGCTTGCCATCCTCGGTAATCATGGAATGATGAAGACAAGTTCGAAGAAGAGGCTTCCCCATGGAGTATGGGAGCATTTCTCAAGTCTTCATCAAGCAAGAACAAACGAGTGCAATCAATAAAGGCGATCCATCTTGAGAAGGACAAGATGGTCTACATCAAGCTCAAGTGGAATGTTTAAGGCAAAGGTATGATCTTGATAGGTTTTCTATTTTACTGGTCTCTTGTAGTGTTGGGAGACCGGGTTTAGGATAGATAGCCATACTATCAAGAGGTGCTCTCGAGTGGGTGACTCGTTCGTATCTTTCGGAGAGAGCTCAAACCTTTGTATACATAGTAGCATCTTTCTTGGTTGTTGTTTGGTTCTTGTCCATGTGAGGATCTAGAGCTTGTGGTTATCTTTATAACAAGCTCTAGTTCATCAAAACCAGATCTCCCTTGAATATCTTATTGCGTTTTTGATCTTGCGGGTTTTTCCGGTTCCACACCTTAGGAGGTATCTCACATATATATTCATGGTATTTTCTCCCTTGGTGATACCCAATATTGATGCAAAAGTTGTGGCAGTTTTGGTTCTAGAGTTTCTGCCTGACCGGTAGTCCCGGCAGGTCACCTGTAGTACCACTAGGGAATTTTGCCGTCGGTAGTACCGGTGTTAATTCTGGCCCAAATTCCGGTAACTCCGATTTCTGTTCAGTAACTCTTTGTTTTGAAATGTGCTATTTGATGGTACTTCAGCCGGAATTTCCGCCGGTAGTTCCAGCCCGATTTTCTGCTCTTTTCGCTCCGCTGTTGTGACCGTTGGCTGGGTGCCACCGGTAGTACCGGCCACCCACCGGTACTACCGGTCGTGCGCGAGATGGTGAGTAACGGGCAGACCGGGGAGCCCTTTAAAAGGAGCTCCCCTTCCCCTTCGGGGGTTAACTAGCTTTTATTGGTTTTGGCTTCCTCTCTCTCCTCCATTGTTGACCTTGAAGAGCTTTCCCTCTCCCATCCCCCCTCCTATGATTCTTGCATCTTTTTAAGGGATTTGAGAGAGGATATCTAGATCTACAACCCCCACCAAACCAAATCCCTTCTTTGTGAAGGAATCCTTAGGATCTAGATCTTGGAGAGTTTTGTGTTCTCCTCTTGTGTTCTTCCTCTTATTTCCCCAATAACTTTTGTAGTTTTGGTGGAATTTGAGAGAGAAGGATTTGCCACTTACATTTGGTGCATAGGTTTGAGTTCTTCTCGGAGATTCGGCGAGTTCAAGCCCTTGGGCTTGTTTCTCTTGGGTTCTTGGAACCTTAGACGGTTATGTGGAGTGGTGGTATGTTCTTAGGGCCTCTAATTGAGTCGTGGAGATTTCTCAAGCTTGTTGGCCTATTGTGGCATTGTTCTTGGGGGCTATAATTGTTGTGGAGTTTCTCAAGCTTGTTGGCCTTTTGTGGTATTGTGAAGCCTTTATGGCGTTTCTTGGGAGCCTTCCAATTAAGTTGTGGAGTTTTCCCCAAGCCTTGTACGGGTTTGGTAACCGCCTTCAAGTGTCCCATAGTGAAACGTGAGTAGGCCTTTATAGCGAGCTCACGGAAGAATAGGGTGAGCCTTTTGTGGCGTTAGTGAGTTGCGTGTCTTCACATCTTGGGGTGAGGGCTTGTGTGGCGTTGGGTGAACATCGAGCCACCACACCTCGAGGTGAGCCACTTGTGGCGTTCGAAGTACATTGCGCGCCCGCACCTCTCCAACGGAGACTTAGCTTCTTTGGAAGTGAATTTCTGAAAACAAATCATCGTCTGCGTATCCATTGGTTATCTCTCAACCGAGTCCTTTACTTATGCAATTTACATTGTGATAGCCATCGTGCTTGAAGTATTATATCTTGCTATCACCTTGTTGCTTGTCTTGCTCAGCATAGGTTGTTGGTGCACTTAGTTGAACCTAGTTGATATATGTTTTGACTTGATAAATTAAATGTTAAGTTTTATTCTGCATTTATTAGAGCCTAAACCGTGATAATTTTAAAACACCTATTCACCCCCCTCTAGGTGACGTCGATTTCTCTTTCACCTATGCCGAGTTCATGCCTTTTCTAACTCACACTTCGCCTTGTCTTTCGCAGCTGGTCCGTGCACTCGGCATGTACCGCGACGATACCAAGACGGAGTTTAAGTTCCGCCACGTGTTCGACAAGATCGAGATGTGCCAGAAATGGGTGGACACTCGCGTGAGCCTCGCCAAGAACAAGGACGGTGTGTACAATCCCGAGGCTCCACCACCAGCTGCCGGCGAAGGAAGGCCAAAGATCGGCCAAAATAAGGCCAAGATGCTGAAGACTACGGGACCGCCTGCCGAATGGCTCTAGGCGTCCATCGAGAAGTATATCGCCGACTCGAAGGCCTATGCCGAGAAGAGGGAGGATGTAACTACCTCGGTGAATTACGCTCCTAGTACAAGCCTGGATGTTCAGAAATGGTTGAAATAGTACGGTGGGGCCCAAATGCCACTCACAGGTAGACCTTTCGGCCGTCCCAACCATTTCCAAACATCGGGACAAGAACGGGCGGCGTAATCGGCAGGCGAAGGGATCAACTACATACACAAATGAGTATGTATGCAAGCCACCATACAACAGTACATCAGAGCCATTCCATCTAAAAAGAAAGGAAATATAGCAACGCCATACGGCAAGATCCAAATATCCTAGATAGATATAATAGTTTAGGATATCTCCTCATACATCAATCAACAGAGTATCAAGCGGAAGCGGAAGACAAAATCCGAGTACGGATAAGAAGCAAATCGGCATAAGATGCCCCATAAATAAGCACATCCCGCCCACAGATCTCACGGATCCCCGTTCCTGGAATCTCTACACCGAATGATCGTTGCCCACATCGTCCGTCTCCTCCACCCAGT
The DNA here is from genome assembly GCA_916181665.1 of Avena sativa. NCBI lineage: Eukaryota > Viridiplantae > Streptophyta > Magnoliopsida > Poales > Poaceae > Avena > Avena sativa. The sequence continues at coordinate 375,969,854 of OV702289.1, read as the reverse complement.
ATCCATCTTGTGAGTGTACCTGTTCATCTGAACCAATAATTTATCGTGTGAGACCCTAGGGGTACTCAACAAGTCTTTATGCCTCTAAAGGGGACACAACCTGGGGTGACGCAATTGCAGCAAAAGATAAACCCTAGCAATTCTATAGATACTCGCTAACCATCCGCCTAACCAGAGATAGACGGATGTCCGTGAATTAAGAACAACAGTTATAACAGTTATAAAGGTAATCTTAACAGATCCATCCTCCTCCTCGCTTACCGACGAGGAAGCGGACGAACAACCCCCATCCGTTGGCAGTTTTATTATCCGTTCCATGGGTGTTGCACTATTTACTAGTCAGGTACCTAGTCTAGTCAAGTTAAAAGTGGTACTTTAGTTATGCTTGTCTATGATCGAGAAACTGTGCTCCAAGTCGTCCATAACCGCGGACACGGCTTTCAGAAAGTTTTACCCTGCAGGGGTGCACAAATAGCAACACACACTCGATATGCCTCGGAAAAACCAAATCAAAACCCAACGAGGCAGTCACGACAAAGCAATTACAGGATTCAGAAATATTTCAGGGGGCCACCCCATTGAGCTACCCACAACGAAGTTAGCTGACTCCGAGACGGCCTCAAGGTTTGTGGAGCCGGCTGTAAACGACTGGGAACCCGAAAGTGTGACTGGGCTTGTCGATACAGCAGAAACGGGTCACGGTCCTAAACAGTACAGTGTGCAGTACCTCGCACAATTTTAAATAAAGCAATAAAACATGGCATAAGTACAGGATAGTAAATAAAACCTCAAACTAGTTTGTGGCCCCAAGAAATAAGAATGAATCAAGCTCTGGCTCAGGGGGGTTCATAAGCCTCCCGGATGTGGATAGCGCGAATATTCAAGGAACAGGAATCAAGTACTCGGGGTCCTACGGGACACAAGTGAGCCTAAAAAACAAATAGCAAATATGGCTCACCGATGCCACTTTCATTAGTTATCCCATTACTACTCAGGTTAAGTTGTTTAGGTACCTCGTTATCCATCAGACACTCACATACCCTACACATGCTGTTCTACGACTCGCATGGCTCAAACAACTCCTGTAGTAATGGCTCATGGGATGGAGGAACAAGCTTCGGTGGGGTTTAAAAGTAAAGGCTATGCAATACTTGGGATTCAATTCAATGCAATCGCGACTCAATGATGCAAGAATAAGATAGAGGCAATAGGTACTATATGTATGCAAGCATGTGGTAGTGCTTGCCTGGCAGCTCAGTTGAAGCAAGGAATGGATCTGGGTAGTGCTCCTGGTTCTCTTGATATATCCCCTGCTCAGCGTCTATTCGAAGAAGAACCAAACAAACAAGGGCCAACATAAATAAAGTGCACAAGCATATGAATAAAGTGCATCAAGCAAACAATCATGCCATGGTGAATGATGCACAATTTGCATGGCAATAAGGTAGCATGGCATGGGTGAGGTGTGGAAACAAGAAATAAACATTTCACATTTTATTCACAATTGAGTTGCTGTACACATTATATTTATATGATGCATGCTTCAAACCAAACCATGGAATGCATAAACAGAAAGGTCTCGTCGAGCTAATCATTTTAGACATATTATTTTTTAAATTTGGAGTTATAAATCAAAAGTTATTAATTAAATAAGGCAAAAGGGCATTTTATTGTAATTTAAATAAACTTGGAATTTTATTTGTTCAAAATAGATTTTGAATGACATATTTGAATTCCTCACATTTTTCTGATTTGAAAACATATATTATTTGTATTATTTGGGTTTATGTTTTAAAAGTTATTTAAAAACAGAATTTAATTTGAATTTGAAATAATTTGAAAAGATTTGAATTTGAATTCAGAAAACAAAAATCATTTTAGTACTCAGGCAAACTTAGCCCCAGTCGCAGACAGATGGGCCACAGTGCTGACTCAGCAGTACAGTGCGCAGAAAACTTCTGTCACCCAGGGTTGGTCTAGCCACAGCCGATGACAGGTGGGCCAGAGGAGCAGCAGGGCCACAGCACGCGCGCAGCTATCGGGCGCTGACACGTGGTGGATCCAGGTACTGCGGGTTGAGGTGGTGAAGATCTGGGGGTGCTCTTTGCAAAACTCACTGGGAGGCTGACTAGCGGGCCACACGGGACTGCGGGTTTGGGCGGGAAAAAGGCCAGGGGGCTACGCGCAAAACGGTCATCGGCTGCTGCTGCACTGCTGACGAACACGTCTCTGACGGCGGCGGATCCGGCTGCTTCCCGTCGATGGTGGCGACGAATCCGCTCGGAGAAACGCGTCGCGGCAAAAACGAAAGATGAAGAGGGGTCAACGGGCTACAAGTTTCGTTCAGGTGGCATCGCCGGAGGAGGGCTACAGCGCGCGGGGCACGGCGAGAAACAGAGGCAGAACGGACGTTGCTACAGCTGCTGCTGTCGGCCAAAGCGCGACGCGCGGCGGCGCACAGAGGCTGCTCGACGGAGCGCGACGGTGAAGCAAGGTGAGAGGGGGAGGAAGGGCATGTCCAGGAGGTCGGTGGGCTCACCTACGACCCTCAGGTGCAGCTAGCGGGCTCGGGGTGGCGTAGATCGGCGAGGAGGCAGCAGGCCGGAGGCGTCCTGGTGCTCACGGGCACGGCGGCGGCGGGGCTTCTCCGGCGAGGTCCAGCGGGTTCCGGCGCTTCAGGGCGAAGAAGAGGAAGCAGTCCAAGCATCGGGAACCACTAGTCCATCCTCGAGGTCACCAGAACGAAGAAGGACAGAGGGGGCCGAGGCTAGGGTTTAGGTGGCCATGGGAGATGTGGAGCTCGGTTAGGATAGGAAGGAGAGGTGCAAGGGCCTCCAGATCTCGATCTGGGGCTGCCCTGGGATGGCTGGGGTGATAAGGGAGAGAGGGGAGAGGCACATGGGGTGGTGGTGGCTTCTGCAAAAGGTGAGGAGGGTAGCTCGGGCTAGGTCTTCTCTTTCCCTCTCTTTTCTGTCTTGTAGCCGAGAGAGGGCTGGGGAGGGACCAAGGGAGGTGGCGTGGTGGGCCTGCCTGGTAGGAAGAGAGGGGGAGCCGAGAGAGAGGGGGAGGGAAGGGGTAGCTCGGGCTAGCTAGGTTTAGAGAGAGGAGAGGTAGATTTAGGGTTTGGTTTGGATTAGGTATAGATTAGGGTTTTAGGAGAGGGGGGTATGGTTAGATGGGTATGGTGATGAGAGGAACCTAGATAGAGAAAAGAAAGAGAGAGAGAGAGAGAGCTAGGTTTGTTAGAAACTTGCATGCTCCCAAACTAGAGCAAACAAGGACATGAGGATAGGTGTAGGGTTTGGGTTTAGCTTAGATAGAGATAAGGAGAGAGGGCTAGAGAGAGAGGAGAGGTTAGATGGAGTGGTACTTATTGACAAGATCAAGCATGCTCTAGACAAGCACTAACAAGATCAAGACAAGAAAAGAGGGGTGAGATGAGGTGATGAGGGGTTTAAGCAAGATCAAAAAGATCAAGCCCAAAAGGAAGGGATATAGATAGAGATGACCCACTCTAAAACAAATAAAATCCAAAAAGACAAGCAAAAAGGTGGTACCTACATGGCCCATGCAAAATATTTATTGCCATGTTGATTCTTGTGAAAACAAGATTATCTCATGGCATTATCATTACGCATTCCCAAAATTGGAATAAAAGCCAAGCAAAAGAAATGAAAGGATGCCCCATGTGGAATAGATGGAGATGGCCATATTTGAAAATAAAATGGGACATGCTAGTGTGTATGTTCCACTAGATGTTTAATAGTCCCAAAAATATCCCAACATGAGCATAATTCCATAATAATCCATATGGAAGCTAGGGAAAAGGGTCCCACTCACAAGGCATGCAAAGGTGGCCATGTGGCTCTCCACATATCCATATTGTGAAAACAACATTATTGATATATGAGAGCATGTGGAAAAAGAATTGGATCCATCCCAACCCACATGAGCTAGAGGTAAAACCAATAAGTGCCAAGCTCATATTTAGTTGGATGGTGGAATTATAAGGTGGTGAAGAGAAAGGGTGGTGGAGTTAATAAGAGATATGCCCCCAACTCAACTTGGGCATTAAACAATATATCAAGAACCAAATACAATATCACGAGGCAAATACAATTAACAATGCATATGAGATAAGGACCAAATGAAAAGGGTTTTATATGATGCTCAAATGCAAGGAGGCATGATGACATGAGCATGATATAATGATGATGCAACAATTATATATTTGGAGTAGCCATTATCTAGACTAGGCTAGTAGCATTGCAATTGTTAGACAATTGGGATGCTACAACTCTCCCCCACTAAACAAGAATCTCGCCCCGAGATTCCTAGGAAAAAGAGAACAACACAAGAAGAGGCGGGTGTTCGGAACGAAGGCGATCCTCACGTTCCCAAGATGAAGAACGGAATGGTGCGACCACTACACCTTGCAAAACTTGCTAGACTTGTTGCGAGTCTTGCGTTTTGCTTGAGACACAAAGGGTTAGAAGAATTGAAGGATTGTCGTGAGACAAGAAGGATAGGATGGACATAGCTCCGGTTTTCACAAGAAACAAGATAAAAGAATAGAACCACTTGTGAAAGAAAGGACATGATGATGCATCATGGATAAAGAAAGACACATCATTACGATTAAAGATTTACCGATACTAGAGATGATGTATCTTTGTGTCGCCAGAAGAAAAGAGCTAGATTGGATAGGTTTTGAACCACTATGACAACAGCATCGCATCTTCTCTCGGATAGGGAAAAGAAGTACGGAAACAATATTGCCTTCAAACAATAGAGTCCCTTGATATCAACAGAAAGATTTAGTTAGACATCGTCAGATTAGATTCTTGTTGCGCCGGTAAGAACCAAAAGATCATGCAATTGAGGTGCGCGGATATGACTTCCAGAGATGGATGTGATGCCAGAACATGGTGGAATCCCGAAAAACAGAGGATCTAGATTTTATTGTAGAGATAGTTATTGCTTTGTTTAGCCTTGAGGCTAACGCAATAGATTTGCAGCTGATGGCATCAACCATAATTGGCTTTACCACAGTGAAAGAATTGATGGAACAAAGAGAGATATAGTTTCCTTTCATCTTGTTCGGGGATGTCGAGCACCGGTAGACAGATGAGGACGGAAGAGAGTTTGCGTTTGTTTCCACCAGATAACTGGAGATTTTGCTCCGTGTAGAAAAGATAGATCACCAACGAGAGATTATTGAATACTTTCTTCGAGAGAGCACTCCGGGAAAACAAGGACGGAAGTAAAAGTATCGAGGGATAAAGGCCACTTCTAACTTCCGTGGAATGAGTGCAATCACATTAATTCCCCAACTCAATGTACAAGAGCGAATGATAAGAGTAGTGGTATGGTAGCTACTCCATCCCGCACTCAAAGCATTACTCCGCACATGAATAAGAAAACCATGCAACCCAACTACCGAAACAGACTGAAGGTATTGACAAGAAGATCTCATGGAACTCCGTTAGAAAACAAGGATAGATGCAAACGATTTGCCTGATCCCAGATAGATAAGGGTGATGATGTTGTCGTCATATCATAAGTAACAAGCCACCGGAAAGATATGAAGGAAGATTACAGAGACAACTGCAAGATTCAACAGCTACAGAAAGATAGCACCAACTTGAACAGAAGGATTACGAAAGATCTGAAAAGTCTTCATGGCCTCCGGTGGATTGAGCATAGACGATAAAGCGAGAGGGTTTCAAGAGATTACTTGACGAGACTGAGGTGAAAGAACTCCATGTGCTTCTTGAAAGGATTGAGAGAGATTTAGCAGTCTTGAGGAAATCTTCGGCGGAACGACGATGATAACTTGCCAACAAGGAACAACTCCGGAGTGGTTGAAGATGGAGGATGGAATTAACAATGGATTGCCAATTCCAGAATTGAAGCAATGTATTTAGCAGAAGGACGTGGTCGAGATAGGTGACTTCAAAAAGTCAGAATTCTCACTTTGAGAATTTGCACACAGGCAGTGCTCTCGAAGCTTGAGAGAAAAAGACATAGATGATCTTCCATGTCCTTCCATTGATATGGATTAGGCAAGCATATTATCAACATATACCACCATGGATTAACAAGATATTCCCAGAATATCAAGTTCAAGAGGCGGGAGAAACGAACAAATGCTCGAAACACTTTCTGAGCTCAACGCTCTTAGAAAGATCAATATTAAGAGCACGGGTTCGTGTTGAAGAAGATGCACTGAAAGAATAGATTATCTGGTTCTTCGGAAGAAAAAGAGATGTCACCTGATTCACATTGTCGATCGGATCACCGGTTACAAAGATAAAGAGATCTTGGATAAGAACCGATGATAGCTCATACCTTAAGCAAAGCTATCAGAGACGAAAGATGCAATTCCCTCGTATCCAAGAGAATTGTGCAGATATGGGGTTGAAAAAGATGTGCAGCATGATAAACAGATGATAGACCACCGTAGCGCCTTGAGAAACTCCGGATTGCCAAAGATGCTTGCTGAGAACCAATTACAATCACCCGCATCAGATCGACACATGTTATGTAATTAGCCCAAGAGGAAGGAGATGAAAAGAAACTCTAGGATTAAGCGCCGGTGACAAAAGAATGAGTTAGCCTGGACATGCTGATAAAAGAGAGATAGATAAAGGTTTCACACACGACTGAAAAGGAGTGTGGAAACACAGATGTAGCAAAGAAAAATTTTCCGCATTTTTCGGCATTAAAATACCAATAGATGCGCAAAATCACTTATCAGGTAGAGATTAGCAACTGATGGTTTCATAGAATGTGGAGTTGCTAGAAGGAAGGACACCCTTAAGAAGATGGCACCGGTTAACAAGGAATCAGATAGATCGCGCGGTTCTCAAAAGCCTGTCAGTATGGAATGTACCAACAGTTGATAACCAAAGACAGATTATGATAACAAAAAGGATGCAACAGATAGACAAGGAATTACACACACACACACACACTTTCTATGGTACTACGGAAACCCAGAACACGTGAATCCTAGTTTGAATTTTAAGAAGAGGATTGAAAACGTTACACTTCCTTACCAGAAAAGGGTGGTGGGTGGGTAAGAAGAAAAGTGGAAGCAGTCCTACTCTCGCGTTTTGTTTTTCCCTAGTATACATAACTACCAAAAATATTTGCTAGACAGACAACGACCATTTGGCTGAGACCCTGAAGGTCGGGATGGCTCTGATACCAATTGTAACTACCTCGGTGAATTACGCTCCTAGTACAAGCCTGGATGTTCAGAAATGGTTGAAATAGTACGGTGGGGCCCAAATGCCACTCACAGGTAGACCTTTCGGCCGTCCCAACCATTTCCAAACATCGGGACAAGAACGGGCGGCGTAATCGGCAGGCAAAGGGATCAACTACATACACAAATGAGTATGTATGCAAGCCACCATACAACAGTACATCAGAGCCATTCCATCTAAAAAGAAAGGAAATATAGCAACACCATACGGCAAGATCCAAATATCCTAGATAGATATAATAGTTTAGGATATCTCCTCATACATCAATCAACAGAGTATCAAGCGGAAGCGGAAGACAAAATCCGAGTACGGATAAGAAGCAAATCGGCATAAGATGCCCCATAAATAAGCACATCCCGCCCACAGATCTCACGGATCCCCGTTTCCGGAATCTCTACACCGAATGATCGTTGCCCACATCGTCCGTCTCCTCCACCCAGTATCCATCTTGTGAGTGTACCTGTTCATCTGAACCAATAATTTATCGTGTGAGACCCTAGGGGTACTCAGCAAGTCTTTATGCCTCTAAAGGGGACACAACCTGGGGTGACGCAATTGCAGCAAAAGATAAACCCTAGCAATTCTATAGATACTCGCTAACCATCCGCCTAACCAGAGATAGACGGATGTCCGTGAATTAATAACAATAGTTATAACAGTTATAAAGGTAATCTTAACAGATCCATCCTCCTCCTCGCTTACCGACGAGGAAGCGGACGAACAACCCCCATCCGTTGGCAGTTTTATTATCCGTTCCATGGGTGTTGCACTATTTACTAGTCAGGTACCTAGTTTAGTCAAGTTAAAAGCGGTACTTTAGTTATGCTTGTCTATGATCGAGAAACTGTGCTCCAAGTCGTCTATAACCGCGGACACGGCTTTCAGAAAGTTTTACCCTGCAGGGGTGCACAAATAGCAACACACACTCGATATGCCTCGGAAAAACCAAATCAAAACCCAACGAGGCAGTCACGACAAAGCAATTACAGGATTCAGAAATATTTCAGGGGGCCACCCCATTGAGCTACCCGCAACGAAGTTAGCTGACTCCGAGACGGCCTCAAGGTTTGTGGAGCCGGCTGTAAACGACTGGGAACCCGAAAGTGTGACTGGGCTTGTCGATACAGCGAAAATGGGTCACGGTCCTAAACAGTACAGTGTGCAGTACCTCGCACAATTTTAAATAAAGCAGTAAAACATGGCATAAGTACAGGATAGTAAATAAAACCTCAAACTAGTTTGTGGCCCCAAGAAATAAGAATGAATCAAGCTCTGGCTCAGGGGAGTTCATAAGCCTCCCGGATGTGGATAGCGCGAATATTCAAGGAACAGGAATCAATTACTCGGGGTCCTACGGGACACAAGTGAGCCTAAAAACCAAATAGCAAATATGGCTCACCGATGGCACTTTCATTAGTTATCCCATTACTACTCAGGTTAAGTTGTTTAGGTATCTCGTTATCCATCAGACACTCACATACCCTACACATGAAAAGGGTTTTATATGATGCTCAAATGCAAGGAGGCATGATGACATGAGCATGATATAATGATGATGCAACAATTATATATTTGGAGTAGCCATTATCTAGACTAGGCTAGTAGCATTGCAATTGTTAGACAATTGAGATGCTACAGAGGAGAAGGCCAACGAGAGGTGGATGCAGCTGTTGCAAAACCAGGACAGAAAGCTCGACCTCCTCAAAGCAAACTTCGCCACCAAGAAGAGGAACACCGACCTCCAGTTTCTTATGAGCAGAGACACCTCGGCGATGAGCCCCAAGGTCAAGGCCTGGTACATGGCGCGCCGCAACGCCATCCTGGACGAGGACGTCCCCGCCAACACGTCGAACTCTGCGCCGACTGTCTCTGCTACCACACCGTCGCTCAACTCTGCCTCCACCTCCTCGAATCCGTCGACGTGCCCTGTCGTAGCAGACCCGACGGAGGAGCCAATCCCCGTCGCATCAGACCAGGCGAAGGAGCCCATCCCGTCGACGAATGATCGCCGGATTTCATCCTATTTTGTAATAATTTGATCGCACAACCTCTTATGGGCGAATTTCTGTTAAACTTTTTTAGACGATTTCTTTGAGCGAGATTTCATCGACCGAAATAAAAAAAATATATATACCGCCAGATTCTGGGTTCCATCCGGGCGAGCACGACTCGTACGCGAATACACGCGCTTAATATCTCGCTCAGCGCTGTAAGAAGATCGAAGACTCTTCGCAACAGAACAAACAAACGAAAGAAACAATATCCCCGACGAGAGTGTGACGGAGAAGCGGAAGATGACGACTTCGGTGGCGGCGAGGGACCAGCACCTGGATGAGATCCGGGCGCTCATGGCGGCGCACTCGCCGTCGATCCACGCGCTCCTCGTCCCCTCCGAGGACGCCCACCAGGTCGGTAGTCCTGCCGCCCGCGCCGATCGGAACCAATCACGGTAGATCAGATCCGGTCGGGCTCGATTGCGCCGGCTCAAGGGTTTTTTTTTATCTCTGCTGTTTTACCTGTCTGTTGCTCTGCTCGATGATTGGCAATGGATTTTCCCATTTGGCGTGTGTTCGTGCAGAGCGAATACGTTTCGGAGCGGGACAAGCGGCGGCAGTTCATCTCTGGGTTCACTGGGAGCGCTGGTTAGTGCTGGCTTAATTCATCCGTCCTCTTAATTTATATTCGATCGCTCCTTCCCGGATTGCAACCAGTTTAGACATGGTTAACGCAGCACAAGTGGCTATCTTAATGTCATAGTAAAATCTTCGAAGCTCTTTTGTTCTTTGTCCATAGCCACAAACCCACGAGGAATCAATGTTCAAAGTAGTGGTATCCCATCGGCGAGGCTGGTTTTCACCATATCAGTGGTACCTTCATGCTCTGGCACATTATTATTTACTGCACAAGGAAGCATAGTTGCTGCAGTAGGATTGCTGATCCCAATCACTTTTCGCTCTGCTCATGTGTTACACTGTATTGCATCAGTAAGCTTTAGCGGTTGAAACCTCAAGCCAACTGTGTAATTGCGATACATTTTTCAAACTCATAACTGGACTAAAATATTTCTGCGGACTGGATTATTTAAATTGTTTCTAAAAGTAAATCAGTATGTGTTTTGCTTGAACCAGCAAACAATAAACTAACGAGTGGTTCTCTGGGGGATGTAGCAGTTTTTTTTATTTTGTTGGTATCCTCCCATCAAATCATGAAACATCTTTCTTTGCATCGAAAAGGACATAACTGATTTGTGTGATATGGGACATCTGTATCCGTGGTTCTGCAAGCTTGATGTTCGTTTATATACTTTCAATCAGTTATCCTTAGGAGTTGTTTTGGTTCCTTAGTTGGTGTGACACCTTAATTCCTATACAGGGTTGGCTCTTATCACTGCAAAAGAGGCATTACTGTGGACAGATGGACGATACTTCTTGCAGGCCACACAACAACTCAGTGATCGCTGGAAACTCATGCGCATGGGAGAAGACCCACCAGTCGAAGTATGGATAGCTGATGTAAGTATTGACCTTCTTTCCTCAGAACCTTTCCAATTCAACTTTGTAATCTACCACACAAACCTATGTATTATGAGGAACCTACCAGGTTGTTGGTTTTGAATTCTGCCACACCTTCAATGATGTGAGACCGTGAATGTGTTTTCTTGTTCACCGTAGAAAGCTTGTCTCGTCAGAATTCATTTTGTAGATAAATGTTGAGTTTCAACATCTAAGTGAATACATCAAGCGGTCGGTAAAGTTGTGCTTGTTATTTCTTAAAGAGTTGTAGGACATTTTATGAATGCCTTGGTCTCATTGCCATCTCACCATATTAAACTGAAATTAAAAAGCTACTTGAATTTTCTGTTCTTAACAGGTCTTATGGATCGAGATAGTTTTGTTTGTTTCTGATGAGTATTATATTACTATCTGTAAGTAACTTTGTGATAAATACTAAATCTGCTTTCTTGCTGCCAGAATCTATTGGATGGAGCGGTTATTGCAATTGATTCGTGGTGTATTTCTGTTGAATCTGCTCAGAGATATGAACAAGCATTTTTAAAGAAGAATCAAACGTTGCTTCAACTTTCTTCTGACTTGGTTGATGAAGTATGGAAAGAGCGTCCTCCCAATGATGCTCTACCAGTAAATGTGCAACCTGTAGAATTTGCTGGGCGTAGTGTAGCAGAAAAGATAAATGAGTTAAGAGAAAGATTACAACATGAAAAGGCTACTGCCATTATAATTACTGCTCTCGACGAGGTATATATTGGTTTTACCCATTTAGTACAATCTATTAAATTGAGTATGTCTTAATTTCTCAAATGCTTGTACGCTGTGTTGCCATTTCAATTTCCTCTTTTTTTCATGTCTTTTTAGGTTGCTTGGTTGTACAATGTTCGAGGAGATGATGTGCATTATAGCCCGGTGGTTCATTCTTATGCAATTGTAACCTTGCACGGTGCCTTCTTTTATGTGGACAAGAGAAAAGTAACAAATGAGGTCAGTGAATAAACCTAATATTTTGTCAGTGAATAAAACAAATATTTATTCGTTTGCAACTCTCTCGTTTTGGTGTTAATGGTGATCATATTAAATGGGCTGCAATGCTATATACTTAAGCCGTCATTCTTTGGTGCAGATTGAGAACTACATGGCTGAAAATGGTATTGATATTAGAGAGTACCATATGGTTCAACCGGATGTGAGCTTGCTTTCGTCTGGACAGCTAGAAGGTTCTATAGTTAATGGTAACTTGCACGTGGAAAAGGATATCAAGGGGGTGGAGCATTTGAAAATTTGGATTGATTCAAATTCTTGTTGCCTTGCACTCTACTCAAAGCTCAGACAGGATCAAGTTTTGATGCTGCAATCACCTATTGCTCTACCAAAGGCTGTTAAGGTTTGATTCTTTTCTTTTTTCTAAAGCATGTGTTGAACAGAAATTTTGTGTTGCATGCAATCTCCTTTAGCTTCCTCAATAGACTATGGCCTACAAACTTTCTCTCCTGAAATCTTGTTGTGTTGAGAAACTTTATGCTTTACGATCAAGCATGGGAACTTGGCAGTTGCATGTGGATAGTATGCACTGGATATATGAGCTGAGTAACTTCCAGGGGCACTGGGTGTCTGGGAGGCAGCAATGATGAAAAATAAGTTTTCATCGAGTCACATAAATGCCTAGTTCATTTGTTATCAAGTATAATGAAGCGTTAAAAGTAGGTTTATTATAATTGTATGTCCAGCTAATAAAGGCACTGATCTAATCCCTTTTGTTGAGAACATGTATTATCGCAATAAAAAAATCTTTCATGTTAAACATAGCTTAGAAGTACGTCTTTAGTATTTATGCAGAGCACAAGTACAATGGTTCTAGAAGTATATCAATACAATAGTTTGCACTAGAAGTATATCAATACAATAGTTTGCACTAGAAGTATATCTTGTTCAAGCATTATTTGTTTGTCTCATACGGCATTTGTAAAAGCTCATACTGTACATTTAAGTTAGTATGTGTGTACGTAAGATTAGCTATATATCCTTCAAGTTTAATCATTTAGTATATTGTTTTTCCTAAATATTTTAATTTCTTTGTAATGATTATATAGAATCCCATGGAGCTGGATGGTTTGAGGAAAGCACACATTCGAGATGGAGCGGCCGTTGTTCAATACCTGGCTTGGCTGGACAATCAGGTCAGTATAAATATATTTCTCATTTCTTACTAGTATATACTACAGTACATGAGTTAAAACATGGCATAAACCTAGCGCTTCCCAGGATCAGACCTCTAGGGTTTTAAGCCGCCTCGCCTCGCCGCCATGTATGGGAACTCCAGCAAGGGATCCTAGTGACGCAGTTGCCCTGCACACCCCCCAACCTACAGCTTCCACCATTCTCACTGCGCAGATCCTCCACACATCTGGCTTCTCAGCTGCTGAATCTGCTGCATCACCTCCCTGGGCTGCACTTCTGTGGCCATTGCCGAGGCCCGTGGCCGCACAGAACCCAACCTGCTCGATCTCACCCTCTCGCTCGAGGACTGTGCACTTGCTGGTTTCCTGGGTGCGTCTGACCCTACTCGCCCAGTGCTCGGCTCCGGCGTGCTTTCGGAGCTCGCCAGATTCGCACACTTGGTAAGAGAGGTGCAGTTTATGAAGCAGCGCCCGAGGATGGGAGGATGGGAATCACGCAGAAAAGGGTGGGAGAGCTTCGCAGCAGCAGGGGAGGAGCCACCACTGAAACATGTGCCTCGGTGGCTGCTGTGCTTCGCCGAGGAGCAGGAGGCGGAGTTGGAGGATGAAGACGAGACTAAGGCGAGGTGGGAAGTGCGTAGGGTAGTCGAAGTTGGAGGCTGGGCAGATGTCAAAGGTGAATGGTCATTGCATGGAGGGCAGGTTAGTGGTGCCAGAGAAGAGGGGGAAGGTGCAGTTTCTCATGTATGGGAAGAAGCAGAGGCAGTGAGAGTCGAAAAGTCTGGCGGTGGATTAGAACTTCTTGTGGAGAAGTGTGAAAATTTATGGTAAAATCGCTTTGAATTTGGCGGTTGAACTCATGCTATTGCAGTGGACATAGCATGGTGACAAGAGTTGTGTGCATTAATTTACATCTGACATGGAGCTTGTATAGTGATGTAGCATGCTTACTAAGGATCCTGTTAAATATGTTAGCTGTTATTTGCCTTTTGTTTTGATGTTATTAATCTTATTTCGTATTCCTCTAATGGCAGATGCAAGAGCACTATAGGGCCTCTGGTTACTTCAGTGAGGCAAATGGATCACAGAAAAAGGAGCATTTGTAAGTTTCCCTCATTAAACTTGCAGTTTATTTTGCGCTCCTAGTCTACGCAAATCTAGAGTCAAGCATTATATACTTCAAACTTCTACTCCCTCCGTCCTACAAAGGATGGCGAAGATTTGTCTAGATTCGTAGGTATCTATACACTAAAACGTGTCTATACACATGCATATCTAGAAAAAATTTCAACATCCTTTTCTGGACGGAGGGAGTATATATTGCTAGAGTATGCTGCTAGCCATGTTTCATACTTTTCTGGACTGGGAATTTGTATAGAAGTGCTTATGTCTTATGCTATAAAACTATAAGTGGCTTCATGATGAACTTGAAATTGTTAACTAGTTCTATAGGTGCATCCCATGTGGTCCAAGTTCCAACTATCAGAATGGTCTTTTGCTTTGCATCTTAGTCTTACATATCTTGCATCTATGCTAGATGACCTATTTGAATTTCATCTCTGGCCCCACGTTGTTTGCGCTTTGCATCTGCTTATGTTTTACTGTTGTTTATTAGAGACACAGAGACCGGTGTACATTTGATTGTGTTAATCTGTTCTTTTTTGTCTTTCAGGGAAAAAATAAAACTTACCGAGGTTTCTGTTAGTGATAAACTGGAAGGCTTCCGTGCGGAGAAAGAGGTATGCTGCAGTTTTTGTGGAATTCGCCAGCCCAGCAATAGTCACTTGTAGTAATTATGAATTTTTCTAAACAGAACCACTATTCATGTTCTTGTGAGCCAGTTTTAACGACTTCTCTTAGTACACATTATAAGTTTGAAACAATTGTAAACTGGGTCTTGAGATAAGTCACCCAGGTGCCTATTAGTTTTATTTGTAACTGTAAGAGGGGTGTTTACTTTCTTTCAGGTAGATCAGTAAAGCATAACTATGCAGTTACTATGTTGAGATGACATTGGTGACTAATATGTGGTATTGTTATGTTTTCTTTTGGAACATTGTATCCTGAAATACTTGTTAATTTGGGAACTCAGTTTCTTGAACATCTTTTCTTAGCATATTTGTAGATGAATTTGTTTTTATTTCAAAACCCCGTGTGAGCATTTTTCATTCAGGTATTCTTATACTTAGCAGCTTTGACCACGCATTATATGTTTCTGCAGCATTTCAAAGGTTTGAGTTTTCCTACGATTTCGTCTGTGGGCCCAAATGCAGCAATAATTCACTATTCACCTGAGGCAAATACATGTGCTGAGCTTGATGCTGATAAAATATATCTATGTGACTCTGGGGCACAGGTTGAGTACATATCTGTCTTGAACTGTTTCTGTTTGCAGACGTCTTAGGATCTAATGACTTCACTGCTGTATACTTGCAGTACATGGATGGTACTACAGACATTACAAGGACTGTACATTTTGGTAAACCCTCGGAGCATGAGAAGTCGTGCTACACAGCTGTAAGTTTAAATTTGAATGCTTAGTGGTAATTTATAATTCATTCTGAGATATAATGCCATCCTCTATGTTTTTTTGTATATTTATTTCCTCAAGCATTGCATTGATAATTGTGCTTTCATGTGTTCTCTTTGCATGCTTCACATTTTGAACTCCACTTTTGGAGTGAAAGGATGCCACGCCTGACTAGCGTTGACCGTCAAACAACCAGTGTTGGGTCTTGAGCTTACAGCTTAACCTTGTTATCCCTTAGTAGTTTAGTCAGTGAGATGTCTTGTTTTACTAAATACTCTAAACTTGATCATCATGCAAGCAAGAAGCAGACACCTCACCTGTTTGCTTAGTTACTATAGTACTTCTACACCAAACTAGTTGTTGGGGATATGCTAAATGGGTATCACCATTGCATGTCTCTAATCCGGCTAACCCGGGTGGCCCACAGTTGGTAGCACGGCCCATGGCCTGCTGGGTGGCCCAGTTAGATGGATCCAGAAGGGAGGCCCATGCCGGATAAAGGAAGGCTACGTTGAAGTCACCGACCTACTCGGAGCCTTGGAGTACAAGACACAAAGACTAGTTAGTATTAGTGTAGGACTCTGTGACCTGTCTGGCAAGGTCTTTCCCTGTAACCCTAGGTTCTGGTGCCTTTATAAGCCGGACCTGTGGGAAGCCTTTAGGGCACAACATACAACGATTCACAACACCCTCACATGCCATTATAGTGATTTATAGCAGGAGTAGAGTTCTGCCACTGTTGTGGGACTTGAACCTGGGTAAGCTGTGTTACCTCGTACCCGCCAACTCGCCGCCTTCCCCCACCTCTCTAAACACGCTCTGTGAGGACCCCTCCATGGCGTACTCGTCGGCAATACCACGACACTAGCATTGTTCTGAATGTCTGTCCCATTATTACAACAACAACAACTGAGCCTTTTGTCCCAGGCAAGTTGGGGTAGGCTAGATATGAAACCCAAACAGAGATTCAAGAAAAAAGCAAGTCAAAGCAGAAACTAGTAGAAGCACAAGTAAATAAAAGAACAAAAAGAGTAAATCAAGGTTCAGACACATGGATTGCGGATTTCCATGCAGCCCTATCAAAAGCCAAAATTCTAGGCACATTCCAATCCTTGAGGTCCCTTTTAACAGCCTCCTCCCATGTCAACTTTGGTCGTCCTGTACCCCTCTTAGCATTATCGATCTCCTTAGGATCCCACTATTAACTGGTGCTTCTGGTGGCCTCTGTTGGACATGTCCAAACCACCTTAATCTGTCTTGGACAAGCTTCTCTTCAATTGGTGCCACCCCTACCCTATTGCGTATCACTTCATTCCTAATCCGATCTTAGCATATGCATCTATGCGACACTTATTTGTTGTTAAAAAACACTCATTTTAGTAATCTACTAAAAAAGTGGCAGGTTGATATTTGAAGTAAGATTGCCTCCTCTCGCTCCCTTATGTGTATATAACCATCTTCTAGAAATCTCCTTTTATTGATAACAATTATTGCCTGGGCTTCGCTGACAGTTTTTGCTAAAAAATCGAAGAAGACATGCTACTTTATTTCCCTTAAGTAAATAATCCTGATCTTGAAAGCTAGGCTTATGTTTGATCCCTTGTTCATTCACATGTAGATAATTCCTACATTAATGTTGATCATTTGAACTACTTATGTGTGATCCTTGCTGATACCATAGTGATATTGAATGTCAAAAATAGGTATTGAAAGGCCACATCGCTCTAGATGCTGCTGTGTTTCCTAATGGGACAACAGGTGAGCCGTTTCTCATTGTTCTTACAAATTGCATGTCTTGTCTGAAGTTTGGTCATATTTGGTGGACAGTATCCAAAGTATAAATAGTGCCTTGCAACTAATGGGGCGTAGTTGGTACAACGAAAGTGAAATAATTATCTCCAAAGCCAATTTTCTTCCAGAACTGCACTGGTTGATATAAGTTGTGCTCTAGTTTGGCTGTGGTGGGTCAGAGGTTGCCCAGTTATAATGTCCTTAATTTATGCACATCTTTTGACTTATGTTAACTTCATTAATGAGATTTATTGATATTGAAACATATCATATTATGCTAATAATAATTGCTGTATAACTGGGCACCAAATAATGGACATTTGTACAGTTCCAGGAGCATTAGCATCATAAAAATATTTTAGCATGGATGCTGAAAGCTCCTCCCTCTTTGGTACTTCAACCTTCAAATGAGAACTCCATTGGCCACTGAAGTTCTGTAGATATTAATGAACTACTGGCTACTTGAGAATAATCCCTGTATTTCCAATATTAATTATTTATACACCAATGCACCTGCATGTTATATACAAGGAAAGTCAATTATTTTCTTCTCTGATTTATGATGGAATGTTTTCTGTCACCTAGTTAAATTGGAAGACTCAATATATTTCTTGTAGGGCATGCTCTTGACATTCTTGCAAGAACCCCACTGTGGAAAAATGGTCTTGACTACCGGCATGGCACAGGTCATGGAATCGGATCTTATTTGAATGTTCATGAAGGTCAGATGGGTGGCACATCCTCTTGTTTTCTCTTAACTCATCTGAATCAATGTATCGTGGACTAATGAATTGACTATGTGTTTTGCTTTTAACCAGGCCCTCATCTAATTAGCTTCAGACCTTCTGCTCGAAATGTACCGCTGCAAGCATCAATGACTGTAACCGATGGTCAGTGAAGATCTGAGCCAACACTGCTAATTTTTAATGAGAGCTGTTTATGCTTCAAAATGGATATACTTGGTATTCAAGTATTAATCTTGCTGTCCCAAGATTTTAGAGAACATAAAGTTGCATAATCTTTTGTTGCAGAGCCTGGTTATTATGAAGATGGAAACTTCGGTATAAGGTTGGAGAATGTTCTTATAGTCAAAGAGGCCAATACTAAATTTAATTTTGGAGCGAAGGGTTTCTTGTCATTTGAACATATAACATGGGTAAGCATTGCTTTTTCATTCTCCACTACAATAGATGTTATTGGTGTTCTCTGTTTTAACTTGAGCAATACTTATCCTAAATTTAATTTTGGAGCGAAGGGTTTCTTGTCATTTGAACAAATAACATGGGTAAGCATTGCTTTTTCATTCTCCACTATAATAGATGTTATTGGTGTTCTCTGTTTTAACTTGAGCAATACTTATCCTCTCGGAAAATTGCCTGCTTTTCTAGTCTCAGCTTTCTCATAAAGTGATAAGGGTCTTGGATTTCACAATGTTTTGATCCCGAAAATTCTATTCATATCTACATTCTCTTAGCTAGCTGCTTGGCTTCTTATCCAAGTCAATATATTCTCTATCTTCTAATGTTGGTCTTAAGTATGCAAAGCTAGGATCTGATGCATGACGAAATGTGTAAAATGCGTCCTAGCAAGGAATCCCTCAATAAGAGGTCCCTTTCAAAAGAGAAGGGGCTCTTCTCTAAATCCTGCAGCTGGGACTTCAGGGGAAGCTCACATTAGTTCTCACTGATTGCAAATTTAACATAGCAAACTCTGCAGGCACACTTGCATTCCATAACCTCATACATACTGTTATATCCACCCGCTCACTTGTGCATTAACATGCACCAATCATTCCTCATATATACTGATGAATTCTGTGTTGCCCAGGCTCCATACCAGACAAAACTGATAAACACTGCCTTGATGACCCCTGCGGAGATCGAATGGGTAAACTTGTACCACTCTGACTGCCGGAAAATCTTGGAGTCTTATCTGAATGATCAAGAGAAGGAATGGCTGTGGAGGGCCACCGAACCCATCACTGTGAGCAGTTAAGCCAGACACTTCATTGGTTCTCGTTGTCGTGCGGCTGCTCCACTATTTCATTGACTGCGATCAGTGTGAATAGCAGAAGTGAACACCACTCATTCTTTACGTATTTCGTGCTCCCAAGTAGTGTGAGGCTGGAAATAAAAGTGAGGATACCGAATGCTTTCTTGCTAGAGAGAGGGGAAACATTAAAATGATATGCTGCAAGATCTCTTCAATATCTTCCAAATAAAAGATTAGTTCAATTCATCCTTGCACGCATTTTATTCATGCTTTTTATATTCTGGAACATCCGATTGATAGGTATTTATGAAAACTCCAACGAGCACGTTTGAACATGAAAACCAAAGCAATTCTCCTTAAAACTGAGCGTCCATTTGGATCATTGTGTTTCTTGTGACGATGCATAACTACAAATGTACAATTGACAGTTGAGCGCTTTGTGTTCTCTTTTCCCTCTGCTTGGAATCATGTAATTCTGCGCCAGCTATCCCGCCTTTGCTTTGATCATTGTTTTAACTCTGGTTGCTAACATGCGCGAACTGGACCATTGTGCTACTCAACACCCGTGCCAGTACCATATTAGACAGCATGCGGTATGCCCAGCTTGTCACACACGAGCAAACCTAAGAGCAGCTCTAGCAGATACCTATACTCCGTTTTTTCAGTTCTGAACATTCTCGCATAGATCAAACACTAAAATTGACATTGTCTCGCGGGAAATTACTAGCATATACTAGCATATACGAGTTTGATTACATACATATACAGCAGATCAAAAGCTGCTCGTGGAGCCAGCCCCTGAGTCCGGGGTCGTGTGTAGGTATCTGCTAGAGGATCTCGGACTCAGCGGTCGCGCTCGGACTCACGGGTGAGCATCTCCACGGCCATGAGCTCCTCGTCGGAGTCCGTCCGCGCGCACTACGACCTGAGCACGCAAAGGGGAGGGAGCTCCACTCGTCGGAGGATGGGGGATGGAGGCCGTAGAGGCACTCGTTGGCGTGCGCAAACCTGCAAATCGTGGGATGTGCCCTGGCGATGTCGCGCCGCGCCAAATCGCCGGCGAGGCTCACCACCAAGCCGGCGCGTAGGGACGGCGGGGGAGAAACCCCGCGGTTGCACCAGCACAGCGCCGCTCGCTTCTTCGCCCCCTCCAAGCGGACGATCTGCTCCTCTCCTTGTCGGAGAGCTCGCCGCATCGGTGCGGGGGCCGCTCGCCGCCGTTGCCGCCTCCGCAACGGCCTTTCCCAACTCCGAAGTGCAAGCGCCCAGCAGAAATGGTGTCGATCTGGCCCGACGAACAACTGAGTCGCTCACCGGAGTTCTAGCGGCTAGCGGCTGCGACTAGGGTTGCGCGGCGAAGCGAGTGAGGGTTTCGACCCGCACCCGCCGCGTCGCTCGGTATTTGTAGTGGTCGATTGTGCGCGTTAACATGCCACTGTAAATGATTTCACGGGCCGGGCCTTGATACAGTGTTTGCTAGCTCGCACGTCTGAACCTATAAACTCGCCGAAATTTTACAGTTCCAGCGGGTTTACAATCTGCTAGAGCTGCTCTAAGCCTGATCTACTGGCGCCTGTAACTATACAAGGTTTCATGTCGAACTCAATCTCCTACTCTATAATAAATATATGATGTGAACTAAGCTAGAATAAGGCTACGACATCAATGGTGGTAAAGCCCGTAACCCTTAGCTTATGGCTCGTTTGATTTGTATGGTTCTCAAAATGCAAGAATAGGAAAACCGCTCTCAAAATGCAAAAATAGGAAAAGCGCAAGATTGGAGTAACATGTCCACTTGTATCCTATAGGATTAGAGAATTACATGATTCTAGATCAAGTAGTGTTTAATTTCACAAAAAATCAAATGGATTATCAAAAGAGGTTCGAGTGTCAAATAATCTTTTGATGGATTTTTTAAGGATCCTTTGAGTCAAACGACTTCTGTAGTAAAAATTGCTAAGGATCCGAATCTCAGGGCGTGAACCCCCAATCACTAGGACCACAGATTTGTACCTCGAGCGCTTGTTTTATGGTTACCGGCGAACCCAAGAATATTTAGAAGCCTAGGCAAACTCTAAATTCACAAGCTTAGGAAGCTAATTTTTATCAAATAGCCATATAAATAGGCTGTGCCGGCCGGCCGAAAGCTCGGTAATTGCCCGGGCAACAGGAAAGGTAGGTCTGCCGCTGGTTACCGGTGACATGCACGATAGCTTCTACACCTTGTTCTAGCGTCATAATTAGTTGATTGTTCTCTTCAAAACCAAGTTACCGAGCAGATCCATCCTTGGTCTGTTTGATTTGATCCGCTCCTGATTTTGGAGAACCTGGGGCTGTCCCCACCCTAAATCCCACCCTCGGCTATCCATCCAGAACCGTCTGTCAACGTATTTATTACGTTGTATTACCAGTAAAAGATGGCATATTCCTCCGTCATGTTCATGTGACTAGATGGATAAGCGTGCTTCGCCGCTTACAATTCATTTTGGCACCGTGTGGCCCGTGTGGTAGATCTAAGTGTTCTCATATATGCATATGCCGCTGCAGTCATAACATGTTTAGGGTTTTAAACATCTTGTTTAACACACGTGGATTTAAACCGGTAGGTCATCCTCTCGGCACTAGCCGAACGTACAATTTAGAGGAACTACTATAAAACATTATTGCTCGAATTTGGAACCTTAAAAAACACCAACTATCTGGAACAAATAAATAGATGGAAACATGGATATGTTATGGTCCTATATCTCGATTAAGTTCAGAGATAGAATTTTCCGTAAAGTATTGTAACATACATTACCGCTCAATGTGGAGATCCGCCTTCTCTTCGCGGTTCTTTGGGGTCTAGCAGTCATGAGTTGTGCACCTTGAATTGGTTTACGCTATATATACATAGCAAACCGAAAGACGCAGATAGACCAAGTGTCTCCACTTACACGCTAAGCTGAGAAACTAATACAAATCTTAATTTTACATTGCTTAAATTGGATAAAAAAGTAAGAGCATTACGACATACTATATCATAAGAGACGGCATAGAACAGAACTAAAGGTTTACCTAATACAGGAAAGCGATGGTACAAATATGATTCTTTTAGGACACGTACCACAAGATTAAGGGCTTTACCACTTGCACAAAAGAGCTATGACACTGCTGGGTGTATAAACGGACACGGTGCATGGCGCAACCAAAGGTTTTATTTAAACCAGTCAGACACAATACAAAGAACTTCACCGATATTAGCCGCGTCAATAAGCAATACCAATTTGTCTAAAGATATACTCCTCCAACTACTTTGGTGTTTTTTGGCCTCTTGGAAGGATACTCTTGAGTTTTGGAGTGGTCGCTAAATTGACACTTCCATGATTTGCTCTGAGATATGTTTGGTGTCCTCTCTAGAGTTGCCTACGGTAAAGTTTTTGTTAGTCAGAAGCAAAACTGAAAACATGCACATGAATAACAAAAAAGATAGTCGGCACTAAATTAATTTGAGGAGTAAAAAGCACGGAGCTCCGGTATATCATCATCACCAAAATAGTTTCTTCTGCGACACCAGGCAATATAGTTCTGCTTCCAGCAGCACAAATACAAAACCAAACATCATAAGTTTTGGGAATCATAAGTTTTGGGAAAATACGCCTATTTACTGGAATACAATATACAACTGATTCTAAAAAAAAGATAATCTGTACCATTCTAGATTTCCCGATTAACCAATCAGTTAAAGGTATACGGTACCATCCCACCATGTAGAAATATACCGATACTTACCTCAGATAGCTCAAGTCCGGACACTCTCTACAACACTATGCGCAAGGAGATGCAATCTAATAGTTTAGCATACATGGATACCCCCCAAATATTTGGATGAAAATAGAACTTAAGTCATATTAGTTTCATATTTATTTGATCTGCTTCGCAAGTTTAATGTAGAGATGAGAAACAAAGCATAAATTTTTCATCAAACGCATTCCAATATGAATGGCTAGACACAAGAATGGTCAACAATTCAGATGGCCTTGTTGCCTTAGTTGTTCTACTTTGCATAAGAGAACACAGAAGAAACCATCAATAGATCATCAATAGGATTTTGGTAAAAGTGTATTGTTTTTACTTATTTCTGTTGCAACTATGATGTTTTACAGAATTTATCAAAATCTTATTGTTCATAAGAAATGCAACCAAACCACTTTGTCTCCAACGCAAGCCACACACAGAAATAGCAATTCTATGTATCCAACTTAGAGATAAACTTAGAAATAAATTTAAAAATAGTAAGGTAGGTCAAGCAAGCAGCGGTAATGCACTAAGCACAACTACCAATAAAAAAACAAAGGAGCTAAAATTCTGGAACATGATGCCACGATACAAAGCTGTAAAGTAGAGAGATGGCAAGAAGTAGTCTACACAATCCTTGCCGTGCTAGTGAAGTTTATAGAGATACACCAGTTTGAGTTACCAGACATCAATTGACATGTAGCATCTAACATAAATGATATTGCATCATTTGGCCATTATGCTGTCCTAGAGATTGTACGTGGATGAAGCTAACACAATCCTGATGCTAAATCTTGACAGGAATCAATCCATATAAAATGAATTGTCTATTTGACGATCTAACTCAAACAAAGGCTCAAGAATAAGTCGTCAAGGCATGATATCTAGAATTTAAAGGCATGTGTTCAATGTCAATTTGGCACTCTGCATGTCCCTTGGGCAAAGATAAGAGAAACAAACCACTCGAAGAGAGTACAAAAAAAAGTTCATCACATGGAACAACAGAGAGGGCAGTACCTTCAACCTTTAGCCAATCATGGTGGTCTCGATGGGCAAGCGGAACGTGGTGTGGATGCAAAATTGAATGGGGATAGCAACACGAATATGCGACCAGAACAGAAGATGGAGCAATCACCATGGTCGCCAGAGTCCGAGGGGGTGCAGGGGCGTCGAGCAAGCTCTGGCTTAATGGGAGCACGAGTTGTGGATACCCCCCCCCCCCCCCCACACACACACACACAGAATTTTCCCTCTGCAGCTCTGCTCGCCTCTTCACGATGTCGCCTGCTTGGGCCGAGGGATCACCACCATCTATCGCAGGCGGTGGCGGTAGTGGCTGCATCAATTTGACAGCCGGGGTGACCAATCTCACCACGAAAGGATATGGATAGCACACTCATGATGCAAAGGGACATGTCCATGGACTGTTCACGCCTTGTAGGCACTGCGGTGTGGGAAATTTGCTTGTGTCCACGGTTCTCCATGTGTCTTCGGGCCTGGTGATGAATCCTCCTAAATGTTTCACATGTGGGTTATGGCAGAAGTCTATTATTGTAGATCCTGCAACTCGTGAGAAGATAATTTGGTTATTATCGAGCACCATCCTTCTTTTATCTTCTAAACAAAAATCGCTAAAAATGACAAATAAAGGTAAGTCAATAATCTAGAACTCGCAAAAACTTGCAATTGCACATGAAAATAGAATGAAGGCCACCATGACGACAACCTGACGATCAGGGCTGGCTCAACATCAGACTGATCGTTGGTGTTTACCTAGTTTAACTATTTCACATGTACTAATTGCTGGCACATTAATTGTGATCATAATTTTGAAGTGCCTAAAATTTGGTATGAGCTATTCCAACAGAAATTTACATATCTGCAACCTGAAATTATCATGGTCAGTTCAAATGCATTGTTGCAGATAGTACAGTTTGTACATTGAGTATAATAGCTATTTCAGATTTCTTAATCTCTTTCCAATCTCAGGTCAACAATTAGAAAAGGTACACTATTCAAGTCTAAATATATTTTCTTGGAATATAAGTTGCCACGAATACCACATTTCTAAAAGGAAAGTTATAATCTGTCATAGGGTAGAGAAGATAGTAGGCAATTTAGAACTAAATTTATTTGCTCCACTAAACAAAAAAAAGTAATAACAAAGTGTAGAAGTACATATATAATTGACACTAATACATACATTAGAATTAAGATTCACTTTTCAGCACAGTAGTACAAAGATGGTACCGAAAGTGTAGTTTAAATAGATAACCGAGGATCCTACCAAGATGTATGTAGATATGAGCAACATATGCAACATTATTGGCATGCACAAGATGTGATTTTTTCATGATCTGGGATTAGATGATGACAAATGGACATAACAATTTTGATTGGATTGTACACGATTGTATCATTTGTCATATTTGTATCTTCTACCTGATATGATCCTAGCTTGCTTGGAGAGCCCTTAGACATATGTGAACTAAGAGCCTTACATGCATAAACTGGGGATGTTGATTCTTTCTCGCAAGCATGAGGCTACCAAACACCCTAATCAGGAAATATAAAAATATTTTTTGAGGGGAAACAAACCCCAACTCTCGCCCTGCAGACGGACCCAACATGGGGACAGATTTGGAACAGAACTTTGGTTCCACTCGAGCACTGTGAAAACGGGAAAACCTTAGAAGGTGTGCTCGGAGAGCCCACTACTGGCGACACGCACAGTGCTGACAGCAGAGAGAGAAGAGAAGTGTCTGGCTCTAGGAATCAATCTGCGGTCATTTTGGGGTTTGGTTTTAGAGATCCGTAAACACCATTTGTGGTGCACTTGGTTAATCCATCCCCAAATCCATTGAAACTGAATGACCACACCAATTTCTCATGTCCCAGATTATCACTACAAACAGGAAATACATATATGTAAAAAGAATAAAAAGAATAGGAATTGCACACCTAAAACTGTGAATCCCCATAAGGTCACAATAACCAGCTTAGCTTCCAATAGGATGAACCACCGTAACCGGCTAGCAATTGAAACTATCACACCTGCAGCCAAAGACAGAGTCACCAACACGAGCCCCTTCGACGGTGACGAACCGACGGAGGGAGGGCATCACTCCGACCCAAGCCCTCGTGCACGTGAACAACATGAAATCAAGAACATTATTAATAGAAAGGGGACCAACTGCCACCAGGTCGGATGCCTTGGTGTCCACACTGAGATCACACTGGACCGAGGTACCGAACCTACTAATCTACAAGCCGGCTGTTAGAACCCCAGCGAGGGCGGCACACTTAGGGGAAAGAGTGGGCAGGAGTTGTTCCTACTCAGGAAGCCACAAGGAGGTCAGAGGGGTGGAGGGACATGAGAAGGGGGAGGCGCCGCAACTCTTGAGGGATCGGAGAAAGCAAGCGACGGGCGGCCGCCGCGACCTGGGTTATGCGGGTGGAGAAGATGCGAGAATGGAGGAACGGTCGGAGGCGAGCGGTGATTTTTTCCGAAGCCAACGGAGCGTGGGGTGACTGGTAATACTTTTTTTTTAATGGAACACTGGTATTCCATTAAACTGGGTCGGCAGAATCGCCGGACATAGCCATGTTTACAATGTTTGGGACATCTTCCAACCACACATGATAGAAGCCCCTCACTTCAGCTGCACCTAGGCCTGCCAGAGCATGTGCTGGCTTATTACAATTACGAGGTTTATAAATGACACGAGATTCAATGAAATTCAACGCCATACGTATTTTTGCTTCCCTGAATAAAGCTCCAAATGGTGAGAGGTCATATTGCGTCGACTGAATCGCCTGAACGAGGCCCATACAATCCGAGACAAAGAGCGGTCTTTCGATACCCATATTATCTGCTATCTTTACTGCATGTAGGAGAACTTCGGCTTCAGTTTGTAGTGCTTCTGAAGCAGCATGGATTGCTCCAGCTGCTACAAAAACGATCTGTCCATTATTGTCTCTTGCTATAGCGCCCCATCCTCCAGATGCTGTTCTTTGATCGAAAGCACCATCAGTATTTATAAGGATCCAACCTTCTGGTGGTGGCTGCCACATCACAACTCTGTTCGGTTTTGGTTCAGTCTTGGTAGTGTAGAATTCTTTCCATTCTCCACAGTACCTGCCAATCTGGTTTGCAAATTCAACTGGAGTGAAGCATCGTTCTCCCCTTTTGGATTTGTTTCTTTCAGTCCACCAAGACCACAAGAGGGCGACAACCTTTGCTTTCATGTCCCCAGCAAATTCAAGAATTCGTTCTAGCATAAGCATCGCTGAGTTGCAATCCAATAGTTTTTTCCTTATTTCCTCAATACCGCAGGCCCTCCACATCTTTTTAACTGATTTGCAACGGAGGAAAAGGTGGCCACCGTCCTCAAAGCTAGTATGACAGACTGCGCACCGTGTATCTAGTTCCACATGTCTTCTTTCTATGTTCATTCTAGTCGGAAGGCTGTCATGGCCTACTCTCCACAAGAAGTGATGCACTTTAGCTGGACATTCTGTTTTCCACATTTTCTTCCAAACATTCCTTTGCCACGTGCTGCCAATCTGACCATCTGACGAGCCACTCGTGAATTCTAGGTGGGACATACGTACATGCACCTTGTACGCTGATTTAACCGAGAAGATCCCCTTAGAATCAAAATGCCATGCAAGATGGTCCTCTCAAGCTCACAAATGGGTATAGCTAGAATGATCTTGGCGTCGTTCACATGGAAAGTCTGTCTCACTAGATCCTCATCCCAGGTTTCTGTTGTTGGGTCAATCATGTGTGCAACCTTTGTGACTAGGTTTTGTCCTTTTGGAGTGCAAGGCTTTCTCATATCATCGTTTGGAATCCAGCTATCTGTCCAGATGTTAATATTGTGTCCATTCCCCACCCTCCAAATTAGCCCATTTTTCAGCACTTGTACCCCTTTTAATATACTTCTCCACACGTAACTCATCCCAGCAACAGGCTTGGCATCAAGAAGATTGCCATCGTTGAAATATTTCGCACAGAGCACTCTAGAACAGAGAGAGTCCGAAGCTTGTAAAATACGCCATCCTTGCTTAGCTAGCATAGCCATATTGAACGAGTGCAAATCTCTAAACCCAAGGCCTCCCTCCTCTTTTGGCTTCATCATCTTCTCCCAGCTTACCCAATGCGCTCTCTGTTCGTCATCATTCTGAGACCACCAGTAGTTACATATCATTTTTGTAATGTCATCACATAGACCCTTTGTCAAATCAAAATAGGCCATTGCGTAAGCAGGTATCGCTTGTGCTACAGCTTTTATCAAGATTTCCTTCCCAGCCTTTGAAAGGAATTTTTCCTTCCATCCTTTAATTCTGTTCCAAATCCTCTCCTTTAAATACTGAAAAATCCTAGCTCGATCTCTGCCAATATATGTGGGTAAACCGAGGTATTTCCCTCCTTGTGTTTCCGCTTGCAGCCCAAGAATACTCATAATCGCAGTCCTTCTCGTTCTCGGGGTGTTTGTGCTGAATAGTACAGACGATTTATCACGATTTATTACTTGACCCGAGACCTCCTCATACGTTTGTAAAATTGAGTTTATAGTTCTTGCGCTTTGCTCTGTAGCTTCTAGCAATAGCAAGGAATCATCGGCGAACAGCAAGTGATTTACACTTGGAGCCGACTCTGCTAGTTTAATGCCTTGGATTTGCCCCTCTGCCTCGGCTGCCTAAATCATGGACGAGAACCCCTCTGCACATAATAAGAAAAGGTACGGCGAGATTGGGTCCCCTTGCCGTAAGCCTATCCCTGGTAGGATCCTTTCAGTGATATTTCCATTAACTTTAAACCGATAGGATACTGTACGGACACATAGCATTACTCTCTCCACAAAAGCTTGACAAATCCCCAGCTTTTTCATCACTTCTTTCAGGAACGACCACTCTACTCGGTCATATGCTTTACTCATGTCCAGCTTTACCGCCATATGGCAAACTTTTCCTTTTCTCTTCCTCTTCATGTAGTGTGACATTTCATAGGCCAATATTGTGTTATCCGATATGAGACGACCAGGTACGAAGGCACTTTGGTTGGGCGAAATCAGCTCGTCCAAAATGACTTTTAGACGGTTAGCCAACACTTAGGAAATGAGCTTGTAAACCACATTGCAAAGGCTAATCGGGCGCAAGTCTTTAATACTTTCTGGGTTCTTTACCTTCGGGATGAGTACTACGACTGTATCGTTCCATCCTTCTGGTATACTGCCGCCCTGCAACATGCTTAACACCTCATTGACCACCGTGTCACCAATCGTCCCCCAATATCTCTTATAGAATATAGCCGGCATGCCATCAGGCCCAGGGGCCTTAAGATCGCCGATGCTATCCAACGCAGCCTTCACTTCATCACTTGTATAAACTACTGAAAGTTGCTGATTCATTTGTTCCGTCACTCTTGATGGAATTTTATCAAGAACACGCTCCATGTTTATACCTGCCACGGGGGTAAACAAGCCAAAGAAATGGTTAGTAATGAGGGCCTGCAAGCCCTCCTCCCCTTCCACCACGTCCCCCCTATCATCCTTCAACTTCTTAATGGTGTTTTGTTTTTTCCTCTCTGAAGCCATGGCATGAAAATAGGTGGAATTTCGGTCTCCATCCTTGAGCCAATGAGCATGAGCTCGTTGCTTCTAGTATAAGTCCCATTGGTCCTCAAGCTTCTCCAATTTATAACGGGCAACTTCCTCCTTCTTCAGCTGAGCGACTGTGATGTCTCCTCTTCGGCACTCCTCCAATTCTTTCTTCATTTTTTTGATTCTTTTCTGTAGGTCTCCTAGCACATCTTTACTCCATGAATGAAGATCTCTCGAGACCGCAGTCAATTTTGCTGCCAGGCTCTCCTCCCCGCGGCCTCCCGCCGCGCCCCATGCATTATGTACTATAGTGTCGCATTCATCTTCTAATAGCCATTTTGTCTCAAAACGCTTGTTTAGTCCGCCATTACCAGTCCACTTCGGTCGGTAACTAGGCAGCAGATGCATGTGAATGGCCCTATGGTCCGACCTGTAGGTGTCACCATTTATTACACGATAGTTTGGAAAGCGAGCCCTCCATGTCGGAGATGCCACTGCTCGATCCAAACGTTCACGAATGTAACCTTCAATACGGTAGTTATTATTACGCCAGGTGAAACAATCTCCTTCGAAACCAAGGTCTTGCAGACTACAAAAATCAAGTGCATCACGAAAACGGTCCATCTGGCTTCGTGGTTTTGAGGCACCACCTTGCTTTTCAAAACTGAATAATATCTCATTAAAATCACCTACACACATCCACGGTAAATCGGATTGGTGCTTGAGTGTACGCATCAACCGCCAAGTTTCCTCCCTCTTGTCATGTCTTGGTTCTCCATAGATGCATGTGAGTCTCCACTTGAAACCATCCTCCTCCTTTATTTCTACATTGATATGCATGCGGCTTTTCCACCGAAGAGTAACATCCAAACCTCTCTTCCAAAACAAAGCTAAACCACCACTCCGACCATCGCAATCCTTCACCAACATATGGGGCATGCCCAGTTTTATTCTGAATTTTTGCATCCTCTTCTCGTCAAGCTTCGTCTCGCACAAGAACAGAATGTCGGGGTCCTCCTTCTTCTGGAGAGCCAGAAGACCACTAACTGCCGGGCCATTCCCCAAACCCCGGCAGTTATGCGAACTAATCCTCATTGGGACTCGCGGAGCTGTCCCTGCAGCTCCGCGCTCATGTTCAGGTTCTCGGCTACCGCAACCACACTACTCTCCTTCACACTCACATCCGTCTTGTGCTTCTTTTTATTCTCATCTTGTTCCTCCATCACCACGTCCTCTAACTGAGCCTTCTTTCCTTCATTTGGATTAGTACGCAGGTTCTGTTCATTCCCATCAGCCTTTACATTACGATCATTTTTTAATTTCCTGTACGTCCCTCCTTTGCCTCCCTTCTGATCCTTTTTACCTCTCAACTCATCTTCATTCTGAACAGCCCCTTGATTGACGTGCTCCATGGCGCCATGCAGATTGGGGCCGTGCGATCCTGAGCCATGCACGTTGGGTTGTGCCAGACCTATCCCATGGCCTTCAGTTGGTTTGGCTGCCTGCTCCATCATCACATCCCCCTCTCCAGAACCATTGTCCAGCCCAGCCAGTTGTACCAGACCACTGTTATTTGTCCCAAGCTTAGTTTGACGTGGTGTACCAGTCTTCCCCACATTCTCTGTCTGCTTCCCGGGGCTGTTCCTCTCCTCTGATGCTTCTGACTCCACCCTTTTCTTCCCGTATTCTGTACTCTGATCTTTATTTAGTGGTTCTTTCCTCCAAGGCAAAGTGTCACTCCTTGATTGATTAAACCTTCCTGCTCCACTTGTGTTCTTCCACGTTGCCGCAGTACCACTGTTGCTTGACCAACGTTGCCGCTCAAGTTCTCCCCGACGTTTTGGCATGGCAACTCTCAGCCACCTCCCAAACTCTTGTTTCTCTGCCTTCTTTATCTTTATACTACATGCCTTATCATCATGTCCTATGATCCCACATGTGTAGCAGAATTCAGGAAGATACTCGTATTCGAGAGGGCATAATTTCTCTTTCACTTCTTCACCAACTTGAACATGTACTGTAACCCCCCGCATCACCGGATTGGCTAGGTTAAGCCTCACCTTGATTCGGAGGTATTCACGTACAGCCATTCCATCATCTCCAAGTTCCACCTCCATAAACTCACCAATCTGGTTCCCAATAGACTCGTCTGTCTCTCTATTCATCACCCCCAGTGGGACCTTCAAAGCTCGCACCCAGATCGGTATAGTCGCAAACTCGTACTCCTCCAGGGACTTAACTGGGTCAAACTCCTCCATCACCAGCAGGTCATTGTTGACCATCCAGGGACCCTCGTTCAGTGCCTTATGCTTCCCCGATGCCTGAAGGAAATTGAAAAGAAAGATGTTGTCTCCCATTACCTTACAGGTG
This sequence comes from Avena sativa, assembly GCA_916181665.1. NCBI lineage: Eukaryota > Viridiplantae > Streptophyta > Magnoliopsida > Poales > Poaceae > Avena > Avena sativa. The sequence goes on along the minus strand of OV702289.1, from coordinate 375,937,823 downwards.
ATTCCTTTGAGAGGGCACCACACACGACCAAGTGAATTAACGAGCCCCTCTACATATGCCGGTCTCTCTGATAGGAGTTTTCCTAGAGCTTTTGCATCAACAGATCCCACTTTCTTGCCATCGGTCCAGCCAATCTTGACTCCCTTCCTCTCTGACTCCGACAACCTCATTTTCTTCAACAGATCTTCCACCCTCTCCATCTTTCTCCCTGCGATCTCCCACAGAAGAAATCTGCGCTCTAGGTTGGTGTTTTACGATCGCGTACCCTAGAACACGCGAAAGGCTTTTGGTGGATTGGGTGCGATGGTTTGTCTGATGCCGCCGGCGAAAGTTCCCGCGAGCCACACCAGCGAGGATCGTACCCGAGCGAGGCCAGGTGGACTGCGGCCGTGGACTAGGAGCTGTGGACGGGAACGGTGGCAGCGCGAGATCCACTGACTCCGGCGACGCTTGCGGTCGCCTCGGAGTCTCCCTAGCGTAATTACCGTAACCGTCACGCGAGGGACGGACCTGCTTTGTGACTGGTAATACTCACGAAGGGGACAATAGCCGGTTTTGTCCAGTTAGAGTGACCATATAAAATAAGCTTAAGGTCAAAGAAAACAATGACACAGACCACTACAAATGGTCTAGATGACTTCTTTCCAAAGATCTAATGGCCACAAATACACGCGTGCGGGGTGCTCTCAGCTAGCTGGGTCAGCACCAGGCTTAAGCCTATAAATAATTTATTTTGCTGGAACCCACCACTGACGTCACCCATGAAACACACATATATCTCATTATTTTTCACTTTGTTGTAAGTGAGTTTTGTTGTGCCATAAGCATCCACTTTCAACGCCTAGTTAGTGTTTAATAGATAATTTTTTTGTGTTAGGTTTCTACTGCTCTTTGATTGTACTATGACCGTTGATTAAATACAAAATGAAAGACAAAATACAAACGGTCTTAAGTATGTGTACACTATAGTCATGTTAATGGCCATCGTACTAATTCACATAATTAATCTGTATAATTGTACATGGGCCAAAAATGATTACTAGTGTGCTTGTTGGCAATTGTTACAACTTCTCTGGCTTATCTAGAGGAAACCGAAGTTTAAATGCCCAGTTAATTGTCATATGCCAAGAGATGGTCATAAAGTTTTTAATGCTATTGATGGTACTAACATTTATTTCTATGTCAACTTGCAGTTTATTCCTTCCTATTCTTGTATATACGGTTATTTCTTTTACAAATGGTTTTAATTCTTTAAATGTTACCTTGTCCACATATCATATAGAAGAAAATTAACATGCAGATATAGGGGAGGTGCGTCCTTAGTTTCCAAAAGTCCCGGTTAGGGGGAATACTTTATTTCCTAGAGAATTACCAGCCGTTGCGTCCCAGGAGGCATTTTTTGCCGCTTAGGGAGGGGGAGGCTATTTTGACTTGTGTGGGTGGGTTGGGTGGGGGGAAGGGACAATCTAGCCGCTCCCCTGCCCAACCAACCACCCCGTTGTGTATGACGCCACGATGCTCGAAGACTCGATCCTCCTCCAATGCTCAACCTCCACGTGCCCTCATCATCGGTGTAGTCGTCACCCTCGTCATCATCAGTGGAGTCACCACCCTCAGTGCCTCCTTATACTCCACCCCCTGCATGGACCAAATCCAGCTGCCGACAGTGCGGTGCAAGGTGGGCGGCACGGTGGGCGGTTGGCGGTGGACTAGGCAGTGACGCGTGCTAGGCGGAGTGACGGTGGCGGGGTAGGGCAGAGTCGCTCATGAGTTGGGCAGAAGAAAAGAGGGCCAGGGAAGGAGAGAGGGACAAAGGAGGAGGAGAGAGAGAGGGCTGCTACTGGGTGGGCTAGAGGCAGAAAAAAGAAACGCCGATGCCCCTAGTTGGCCCCCGACGCATAAGGTGTGGGGATCGTCAGACGTAATTTCCCTTATCGCTAGCTAAAACAAGGTCGTGGGGGCACTACGAGGACCCTTGTTTTTGCATCCGGTGCTAAAAAAGGCCCTAGCAGGCGCCTGTGGGAGGTCAGCCGGAGATGCTCTTAGGCATCTTATTCTGGACTTGCTTCTCCACCTTGTTTCTTATTTACTGTATTGCTTAGTTGTGACTACGCAGTGGCATACTGTGTTCAAGGAATGGCCCATCGTACTCACCGCTATGTATCTTTACTATTAAATTGGAGTTGGCGGTTCACTTTGCCCATCAAACATGGAACACATCTAGACCGTTAAATACAATCATGAATCAACATTGCTCAATTGCACAAGGAGAAAATATGGAAAGCAATACCAATCAATCAACAATTATAATGGAGTAACGGGCGATGTCAATCAATTAGGGGAAACCGACCAGCGATACGAGGGGAAAGAGCTTGAGGTCAACCCATAGACCAGAGGCGGGACCTCCCTGGTAGGCGGCGGCGACGAACATATAGAGTAGAGGTGGCTGGAGGAGGTGCCAGATAGGGCCGTGAAGTTCGTGGGCGTGTCACCATCCATCCTCCATGGGATCCGCGGACGCCACGGTGTTTCCACCCACTGCCTCCGTGGGTTCTATGGTGGCCTCGACGATTCCACCATCAGCTTCATCCTCCATGTCACGGTCGCTACTACTTGGTCCTTGTCATGGTTCATTGGATTGGAAGACAAGGAATCCATGATTGAGCCCCATAGAACTGGACATAACTTGGCTTGGTGGCTGCTGGTGTTCTCCATCATCCTTCCTATTTACAGTCTCCACCATCATATGATGAGATGTAAGAATCATGGTTCTCTTATCTTGGCTTTATTCTCTTTCTGATTTTGCTAACAGCTACTAGACTCACTGTCACGGCAAGCTTGCTATTGGAGAAACTAATATACTACATTAAATTCTTTGCCAGGCAACTTATGAATAAGCTGCAATCAAACATCTAATTTTTATCTCATAGATGAATTCACCCCTAGGTGGGTGATGCAACGGAGGAGGTGTACGGATGGTAGTTTGAAGCAAATAAGTAGGTTCTCGAGCCATGCCGAAACTATGGTAAACTATTTGATGGGTCTGTTCATCTCCTCGGTATAGACCTTGCAAGTTATCTGCTATGTAAATGTTATGGGAAGGTACTTAATCTTTTATTTTTCAAATTATACATAGAAGTGAGTATTCTAGATTTAGTGGAAGTGCATTTTACAGTTCTTTATATAATAATGTTTATAACATGATAATAACTTGAGTGGATGGTTAACATGATACACACGATTGAGAGAATCTGATCTAACTTTGAAGTTCTTAACCATCCTATTACCAAGCTTCCTCGTATGTACTTAATTACGGCTGAACCGCTGAAGTTCTTGGTAAATAAAGCTCCTTGCAGGTTCGAGTTTGGAGCTTAGCTTAAGCAACTCTTGATTTCTTAGGTTGCTTGCTTCATGCGTGATCTAAGTATGCTTTCTTTTCTTTTTATGAGTTCTTCGTGTAGCTCAATTTATGATAGTTGAAACAATCAAAATTATCATATTATTCATGTGGTGAACTGATCAACTGAAAAAATATCAGCGAAGGTTTGCATGTACAAAAGTACACTTTGGAGCTTGCCTGCTGGGAATGATGAAGCTACGGATTGATATACTATGTGTGAACTATATGTTTCCATGTTGATTTTGTGTAGAAGGCTATGGGTTGGCAGCTTAACTTATATAAAATGATAGATTCACTGCCACCGAGATTGTATAAACATGCATTTCATCATATGTCGTCATATTAGTGGTTACGTAGGAGATACCAACTAGACTATAATGTAAAGTTAGTATTACTGAAATATTAATTGTGTGCATATGTACATCAAATATGTAGCAATGTATATACAATTTTTCTTTGGTGTCCCTCTCCTCTTCAAACTTTGACAAACTAAAACTCATGGTTGACCAGGATCACACGATACCTATTCATTTCGAAAACCGTACGATCCCACCCGAATCTCATATGGTCCACTTGGACGTGTACTCAACGTACACGTATACTCACGTGTCTACAGGAGGTATATATCAGCAACAACAAATTTTTAAAACGTGGCATGCAAAGATGTAGAGCGCGATAAGGGGCGATGAGATCGGCCGGTAGGGACATGGGGTATATCCAGATTGATCGAGTACACCTATACAGAGGTATACAAGGCTTGAATATGGGATTTGACGGGTGTAAATAAAACTACACGATGCAAATTTATGTTTGAGAGGGGGAGGAGGGACACCGAAGCACACCTCATGTATATATGCTAATTTGATCTGGCTGTACTAAAGACTTTCTATCAATAGTTTGATATATATGATCCAAATTCTACTTGGTGAACATTAATAGAAATATTATTAGAAAATTTCTGTAATATATTAATGAGTTTATGCAATCTGCATCTATCAAGATCTAGTAGAGATTCATTTTACTTCATTAGGCATTTTAACTTCCTCTATTTTTTCTTTCTACTTTGGAGATTAAATATTTCATAACGATCATCAAATACTTCTTCTGGTACTTTTTCCTTTCCTAAGATTTCCATGATTTTTTACTTCCAATAACAATCCATCTAGTAAAACATAGGCATTAGAAGTAGTTAAATTCATAAAAGCATTGCCACATTCAGTTTTCTGAAGGATGTTGTTTACGGAAAACATTCCGTATGGAGTTCTATAACTCTGATTGAGTTCATATTTAAACTGAAGTTGCAACTTTTCATCCTCTACATGTAAAAAAATCATAAAAAATTTCTGACGCATGTAGGTGAAATAATTACATTCTGCAACTGTTGTTTTCTGTACAGATTTTATCTTTTGTTATTTCAGTCATTGCTTTGAGTGTCAATATGATTTTCTACGAATCTTTGGATCTTATATTAATTTTGGAAATTTAATATACACTTTGGATATCTCAAAACAAAATTAATTTGAGAGTTCTATAGCATATTGTAATATATTTTTGTGCCACCAATGTCGCCTCTCAAAAAGAGATGGGAATACAATTTTTGTGTTGAAGGTTTTTTACAGGGTATGGAGGAATACCATACTATGAGCTATCAAAAATGGTGAAGACCATAAGATTGTGGCAAGGCACTCGACTGGACCTATTACACTAATAGTTTTCAAACCTCTAAATTTTGTTTTTCGAGCAACATAATGTTTGCGCATAAATTTGGAGTGTCTTTATCTAGTTTTATAGTTTATTTTGCATGCTTGTCTTTTAATAGTGAGACCACCACTTGAAGTTATGTTGAATAAGTATGAAAGAGCTACTAGAATAAAAATAAATATTAGGTTGGATGCTATTAAAAATAAGAGAAAGGGAAAGTAGAAGTTGAGATACAAGCCATGCACATTGTTGTATGTTGCATACACCTTAACGAATGTTAATACAAAAGTGCCTTATACCTACATTTATGATTAGCTTTACTATTTTACCTAATATAAAGTGGGTAGTACTATGGACACTTTTCCATGCTTGTAGATGTCAACCTTCCTATCAGCCAACTCAAGAAAAGAAATTCTCAAACAAGCTAAGGCTTGTATCAAAAACCCTTAAACCGCATTACTCCAACAATGTTCACCATACCTACCTATATAGCATTTGCTATTCCAAGTATATTTTATGTGCTATATATTTAATTATTTCAAATCATCTGTTTTGTGTAGTTTAAAGCTCATGGGAAAGTAAGAATTAGCGCTGCTTAAAATAAAGCAGAATAATTAAACTTGACTATGATTGGAATCATGTCAGTTATGTACTTGACAACTTGACTATGTACTTGCTAACATGGGGTATGCTTTCATCATTATACGATGTGATGATATCGTGTTTTCTTTTGGCTGTGGATGCTTAGTATGTGAAATAAGCTAGAGTAAGTATTATTTTCAAGTAAGCATATGCGTTAGAAGGAGAATTGAGCCTCTAACCTAAGTTATGCTATGCACCATGGTGGAAATTTACAGCATATGCATTCAAATAAGAACTTTAAATAAAAAGCTATGCAAATGGTAAATAAAAATAATGGCTGAGAATGCCCATTTGTATGTTTGTCTTATCATCTAAGTATTGTGAAAACCCTCAAATTTTATGAAACCATTTTTTACAATGTTAGTTATATCGCTAATCACGATTAACAACGATTTTATATTAACTAAACTGAATCACCAAAACCAGATCAATATTTATTTGCACGGTCATGCTACATTAGTTACACTTTTTGAAGGAGATATGCCCAAGAGGTAAATAATAAATAGAGTTTATTATCATATCTCAATTAGTTCGTAATAGTTTTATATTGTGTTATAACTGTATCAAGTGGAAACATTGATACAGGTGTGGTATAAAACAAGCCAAGTCCCTAGTAGCCTTTGTTCATACTAGTTCGTTGGAAAACCGATGATCAAGGTTTCCTGATCATGGAGCTTTCTATGCCAGTTGACAACAAGGTCATATCATTTGTGAATGATGTGATGGACATTATCCAAAGATTGCGACACGATCAAGTCATAGAGTTCATCGTTGCAATAGTTAGAAACGTAGTCTCCTTCTCCTTAGACCGTGGGATCATATTATTCACTATCTCCTGAGGCTACCTTGACTGCATGAACCGTCACTCGGTGAAACGGTGATTATAAAGATGTATGTTAGGTATTCTAGAGGAACAATAGATGACCTATGAATCAAGACCGGGATTTGTTCATCTAGGTGACGGGTAAGATACATAAGGCCGACTTGATTATATTACATCCATAATGTTGCAACATGTGACTAGGTAACATGGATGTAATATTATGGTAACAAGTAAAACAGAACTTGTCGGTAACGAGATTGAATAAGGTGTGTGATACTAATGATCGGATCTCAGACAAGTCATATCAGAGAAACAAAGGGAATTGGATTTGACGTTTTACGATTCAAACGACATTATCATCGAGGAATGTACAGGGATCATTATGGGCATCCCGGTCCCTCTATTCATCATGGATGGGATCATGTCTGTGCCATTCCCGAGCCGTGAGGAAATACACTTAAGGGTACGATGAGCTAGAGATCCTCTATAAGTTGGAATCACCAGATAAAAGAGAAAAGGAATCCGAAAAAGTTCCGTGAGAGAACCAGAATTGTTCTGGGAAGTTCTGAAGTCGTTCGGAGGAAATCGAAAGGGAAACGAAATGTGTTTCAGGTCAAAACAGATTTTTTAATATGTATTTACATATTAATTAATATAATTAATATGAAATATAATATTAAAAAATCTAATTTGAAAAGGTATTCCACTAATGGGCTAAATTTCTAGGGAAAAAGGGCCCATGAGGAAAAACTGCTAGAGGGAAGGGCCAAGGGCCAAAGCGGCCAAGCCTAGACGCCACACGGGGCCCACCTGACCAGCCTTGGGCTACGTGCGGGGTGGGGCTCCCCTGGCCAGCTGGCCCATGGAGCCCTACAGGCCCATGCGTCTCCCCCTCTCTCCCTTGTTTAGTCCCACATGGGAAACCTAAAGGGGAGGCACACCTCCCCCGCCTATATAAAGGGGTGCCATGGGTGGGAATACACACCAATTTGAGATGTTCTCTAAAGCAGTTTTCTTAGAGAATTCCTCCCTATCTCTCTCTAGTTGTCTCCTTGTGTTGGCATGGTACCAAGAAAGGACTGTACGCGTAAGAGAGCACACCTGCAGCACGCTGTTGCGATGCCATGATTCCAAGCTAGAGATCTACTTCCGCACTCCCTGTAGGGATCAAGTGAGTTGGAGGTCGTCATTATACACCGTATGTATGCGAAACCTCGAGGGTGCCTTGATGACTCCAAAATTATCCATCTTCCACCGTGTTTAAACATTGTTTTTGGTCAAGCAATTGACAAGAAACTCTCAATCCTTGCCACTAATGACTAATAATTGCAAAGATATGCAAAACCTTTCTTTGAATTGTGTTGTGCAGGAAATCACGATTTTTAATGAGAAATCATGAGTCCTAATGAAGGTTTTTGAGGATGTCTACACGACCAAGTAATTGGGAAGCCATTCTAGGGCGTCAACATGCTTAACGACCATTGGTACGGGCAGGGCCCGCCCGTACCATCTACGCATACCAGGTGGCGTTGGCTTCGTGTCGTTAAACCCTATGACTTTCGTGAAGGCGACTATATATTTTGAGGCTCCAGCCGCCGGCTAGAGAGCCGTCATTCTCAGATTACATCACAACACCACCAAAGGAGATCCACACCATTGTTCATCCATTATTCATCTGTTGTTCCTCACTTCCACCATCCATCCCCTCCACTAGCATAGCAATTGCTTTGTACTTTAGATCTCCTTGTGATTTGGCGACCATTGTAAGAATATTTGATTTCAATCTAAGTATTTGTATGATGTTTTCTATTTCTGATCTATTTGTTATGAGTGAGTAGTCCTCACGGGCTGCGGGTTGGGGAGAAACCTCGCAACGATTATGTGCATATAATTCATGGGAGTATTGTATTTTGTTTGCAATTGAGATTTGTATCTTTCGTTTCTTTGTCTCTTGTCTCGATATGTGGACTTGCAGGTACCCAAGATCCCATATATTGATAAAGGCTTGAGGTGAGATACTTGGCTAGCGGCGATCTTATAGGAACCCTAGTGACAGAAAGGGTAGTATGGTCTTCGCTTAGCGACCCATTTGGGATCACAACAACATCACCACTTAAAGCTTTGATCTGTGTTTTACACTTAATAATCGTTTGTAGCCTGTTGCTTCGGTGTGCACTCGGTTGGATTAAAAGACTATTGCTATGCTCGCTGCATCACGGGGGCTCTAGTATATTAGGATGTGTTGCCTACAAGAGATTATCTTCATTCAAACATTACACATGACTATGCTTATTATTATCTTTTATCCCATATGATGTGCAGCTGCAGGTGGATCTTCAACTCTGGCCTATCTCCATCCATTGATTTCAACCCATTATAAAGTAAACTAGATTGGTCCGGTAAACTAAGGTAAAACAAACAAACAAAGTCTTGTAGATGTGTCCTTTTTATTTCCTTTTAGCATTGCTTTCCAAGGTTCGATTAAACCTAGGTCTTCTAGGGAAAAAGATATTATACTACATCCGTGAATTCGGATCGAAGGTATCAACCCTGTTTCTAGTATAGTTGCCCGGGAAGCAATTTTGCTATCCTGGTGAGGTCACTAGAGATCTTGTTTTTAGTTTTATTATTAGTTTGTAGTTTATTTCTTGTTATTAGTTTACTTTCTTGTGATCTATTTTAAAACCCCAAAAAATTAGTTACTTGTTATTTGTTTTCATTAGTTAAAAATTACCAAAAATATAAGAGCCATGGCTCAAAAGAGATTAGGGGAGTATGCTACTCCCACTGATGATTTTATTCGTGCACCTATCACTCAGCCCGCTATTGATGCGGAAACATATGAAATAAAGCCTAAACTTTTAAGTTTGGTTCAACAAAACCAATTTGGGGGCTCATCTAGGGTTTGCACTTAAACACTTTCACTGAAATTTGCGACATGATGCGTATTAAGGATGTAGATCCAAGTGTTGTTAAATTAAGATTATTTCCTTTCTCTCTTAGTGGAAAGGCTAAGGATTGGTTGCTAGCTCTACCAAAGAGCACTATTAAGTCTTGGGAGGAATGTACTAACTTGTTTATGACTAAAATTTTCCCTTAGCTAAAACTATGCAGCTAAGATCCAATATTACATGCTTTATACAAGAAGACCGTGATCCACTAGCGCTTGCGTGGGAAAGGATGAAAGAAGCCGTAATGAACTATCCTAGTCATGGGATGGAAGAATGGCTTATATTACATTTGTTTTATAATGGTCTTAACCCAATGTCTAAGTCTAAGCTAGATACTACAGTAGGAGGAACAATCATGGGAAAGCAAGTGAGTGTTGCAAACAAGTTACTTGAGGATATACAAAACAACCATGCCTAATGGCATGTGGAAAGAACCTCGAAGAGAGTAAGTTCAGTTACCGAGGTAAATAATGAAGATCTTACATCTAAGGTAGACGAGTTGCTTAGCATAGTAAAAGGTAAAGAAGATACCCAAGTCAATGTTATCACTACCGATGTTAATTTTATAGCTCACACTCCTTTTAATCCTGCATGGAAAAATAACTATACTTCTAATGTTCAAAAACATTATCCTAATCCCGTAGGAGCTCCTTACAATAATTATGATAATACAAATGGACCAAATCATGGCAATCTCTCATTTGAGCAAACTGTTAGATCCTTTATACAAGCTCAAACCAAGCAAAATAATATGCTTATTAAAATCACGGAGAACAATGAAAGTAGTATAGGAAAATTATCTAACCAAGCCGTTGCAATTAGAAATGATGTGCAAGCTCTACAGGAAAGGACAAAGACCGTGGAGGCTCAGTTGGGTATAGTAGCTGAAAGACAAGCTCTCATACTAGCAAAGTTTACTGGAAAGCCCGAGCCAAATCTGGTAGAATACCTCAAGATGACGAGGGTGGTAACTAATGAAGAAAAGCCTAAAGAGCTAGACTATAGCAACGCACCAACACCAGAATATACCGTGGAAGATCTGCTAAAGATGATCACCATGAAGAATCCAGGTATATAACAAGGTAATGATGCTATGTACCAATAATTTATACAACAAGTAGCATCTAAAGTTCGCGAGTTAGAGATGGAGTATAAAAGACTAGTTGATAAGCTTCCAGCTAAGCTATATGATATATTTGAGCCTACTATTAAAGTTAAGTTGGGAGTCAATGAGATATCCACACTTTGTGATCTTGGTGCGAGTGTCTCAATGATTTCCAAAAGCTTATGGGTGGGCATGGATCTGCTTCTGTCAGATTTTGCTTGAAGAAAAGGAGTCCACCAAATCCATGGCTCCAACGTTCAGGTTTCCCACAGACGGCGCCAATTGATGTGGGGTAACCTCGGCAATGCCCATGGATATGGACTTAGGGTCTTGTGAAAAAGAGAACGCTAGGGATTTCGTCGGATGTCAGACAAACAAGGGAGTCGAAGTTGTCTGATTATCGATGGACAATGCTATTACAGATTGCTCGGGGTTTTTTGGTACCTCTCTGCTAGCTCCTCCCAGCATATATATAATAGGATGGGTCCCAAAGCTATATACGGATATGTTACATATTTATGATTACAACATCAACACAACATCAGTTTCTATTTCCTTATCTAGCAAAACTAAGACTTCTGTTGGATGCTTCTTGGGCCTTCTTATTTGGTCTTCATGGCCATGAGCCTTTATGTAGCTAGGGTAACCAAACATAAGCACCCGAGTAATCATACCCATGTCACTTATACCACGAGATCCGTGAAGATCAGGCCACCCTTGAGGTTAACCCTTATCATACCCAAAGGGAGAGATCAACACAATAGAGATCACAATGTGGAAAAAGCGCTCATACGGTGAGGTTTTCCCCATAGGGAAGATGGAGGCTAAAGCCAAATCAACTCAATATTCTTACTCTAGGGTTTCTAGGAGTGGGTGGGGCATATATAGGCAAGCCACAAGCTAGGGGTAGTTTAGGCATAAAGCAGAGTTTAGGGCTTTACATGTTCTAGGCCCATCTTGAGGCTCGCAGGCCTGTATCACTGAGGCGGGAGACTCTGGGGTGTGTGGGCTAGAGACTCTATGGTCATCTCCGGGGTCAACTCCAGGCTACTCGTTGTATCTTAAGGAAGTTGGCCTGGAGACTAGGGCAAGAGACGTGTCGTAGATATTGTGCGGTGTGCAGGCCAGAGACTCCGGGGTTGAAGGCCAGAGATGCCGGTGTGGCTTCTGGTGCTTCTTCCTCCTTCTCTTATAGGCCTCTTGCTTGGGGGTCTTGGCTCCTGGAGCATCCTTGTCTCCTCCTCTTGGCATCATGGTCATGGGCCTAGTCTTACAATAGGTGCTTCTCTCAAATGATGATCAAAGGAAGATGATGTATGGAAGGAATTCTTCTTAGTAGGAGTGGTTGGTGTAGCATCTTGTGGACCAATGGTGATTGCGATGTGTTGGGCTACTATCAGAGAAAGTGTCCCGTGAAGTAACAAGGGGTCCAACAAGCCCTGAGTTCGAGAGGGGACTGAACACGCGTTCCAAGTTGCTCGACGGCAGCAGAGACGGTGGCACATGAGCCCAACAAAGAGGGTGACACAGGTTTTTTTACCCAGGTTTGGGACCCTCGTGAGGAGGTAAAGCCCCTACTCCTTCTTGGTTGTATTGCTCGGGGTGCTTCGCGAGGGTACAATGGTGTATCAATGTCTAGGGTTACAGATCGCTAGGATTAACCCATTCTAAGGTAGGAGAAGGTCTCATTTTATAGGGGAGCTGTAACATCCCAGATTCTATATTAGGGTGATATTAGTGTCATGCATCATCCTTGCATCATTGCATCCTGCATTTGAAAAATTGCAATAAAAACCCTGGCACATAAACCCATTTAAAAACCCTATTTAATATTCCCATAAGTAAGCACCCTTGTTGTAGTATCATGACCCCTCTAAAAACTATGTAAAAACAGTAAACCATGGTCCTATGTTGACCACCTTATTTTTACAAAAATTTGGAAACAAGTTTCAACACTTTTGGACTTGTCTTGCAAAAGTTATTTGAGTTTTACCAAACCAGAAATTGAAAAATGATAAAAGAAAAAAAAAACGGAGGCAGTGGCAAACCCAGCTGGGCCAGCTTGCCAGCCCACCCAGCCGCAGCACCAGCCCATCCGCGCCGCACGACAGCTAACCACCCGCGCCGCGCCAGCCCACCTTCTCCCCTCCGCCGCTGACAGCTGGGACCCACGAGGTCATCTCCTACCTCGAGCAGGACTCCCCCTGCAGCACGCCTTCGACCGAATCCGGTAGGATTCCGCGGCGGTTGTGAACCCCTCGCCCAAGTCTCCATCCCCTTATAAACCCCGCCACCCTCGGCTCGTCCGCTCAATTTTTTCCCTTGCGAAAACCCTAGCCAAACGAAGACTCCGCCGCCGCCGTCGGGTAGGACCTCACCGAGACGCTCGGGACTTCCCCTTGCTCCTTCCTTCCTCTAAAGCTTTCCCTCGTTCACCGCTGATTCGCCCCGTGCGTTTTTCCCTCTCTCCACTGCTGCAGATCGTCGGTAATTTCTCATCGACGCGTCGCCGGAGACGAGGAGGATCGGCGGGACCTTGCCAACGGAAGGGGAAACGAGAAGCGCAGACGAGGCCACGGGCGAGTCCGCGAGCACCAGACGCACCCCGCCAACCACATCGCCGCCTGGGGGAGCCACCAGAACACCGCCGGCCATCTCCACCGACGCCGCCGCTGCTCATCGCCGCCGTCGCCACGACGGTGAGTCACCGCGCCTCCTCGTCCGTCCGATTTGCCACCTGCAGCTACGATTAGAACTATGCCGAAGGGGTACCGGCGAATAGGGGCGTGCCACGTGGCCACGCGCGTCAGCACGCACGCGCCAGCGCTGCGTCACCTAGCTGGGGCCAATCAGACGCTGACACTTGGCAATATTTTTAGTGAAGTTCAGATCTGTTTGCAGATTTGAAATTTAAACTTGCGAAAATCATATAAAATCGAATATTTGTCCAAATTTAGCTTGTAATATACCGTTGGATTCCTAATTTTATGTAGAATACAAATATGTAATAATATTGTAGGTTTACAGTAATGTTTTAGGTGTAGATTTTAACCACTAGATTGGAGTGTTTACTCTATAGAAAAATAATTAAAATTCTGTTTTAATTGATTCTTGTTGCAATGACCTTGTTTCCATAATGCCTACTGGACAAAATTATACAACCTTGCTTAAGATCATTAGATCTAGTTTGGGGCTAATTAGATGGATTGATCTCCTTAGGATTTGTTTTAGTGACTCTATTAGATCTAAATTCAATCCTAGTGACACCCTTACACTATCACAACACAAACTTGCTACCTTGATAAATTTAACCAACCTTGCATAAATTACCATGTTGCATGCATGCATGTTTTCCTTTGTGTATGCTTTGAACAAGTTGTGATCAGATCTATGTTTGTGATTCGTTAGATTGCTCGGAGTGCGCTAAGGAGTTCTATTGTGTAGAGTGCTGCTCGGATCAAGGCAAGTTACACCACTTGTTCATAATTTTGTCCCAGTTTTGATTCTATGCATGTGATCTTCAAAATTCTGTAGTATGCATGTGTAGGATGATCTAGTAGAATTTTTCCTTAGTATTATTTTGCAAGTGCGATGATTTTGTAGTATGCCATGAGTAGCTCTATACTTAGGATTTCCCATCCTAATAGGTTACCCCTATTTTTGCTAAGTATTGCTTGCTATGCTATATATATACAAAGTACCGTTGGGGGGTTCGAAAGACAAAGAATTTTCTAAGTATAAAGGCTCTCTAGAGCGAACGTTTCCTCTCAAATCCACTTCAAAATAAAACTAAGTTTTCTTCTGGGCGGAATGGTTGTCGGGTCAACGAGTGTGATTTTGGAGGAGGACGGCCGCCCAGGAATCAAAGAAGTCTGCCATGTTTCGGAATTCAGAAGCTTCCAGTGCAACCACAATACATTATGGGCTCTGTCTTGGCCTAGTACTTAGTGGGAAACCTCACCTGGGTACCAACATTTGGAGGTTCTTGGCACGGTTGGATCCAGAAGGTAGAGGGGCTACTAAGGGAAAACCTCGTCATGGTCTTGTCTGTAAAAGGACTTGATCGTGGATTGTGGGTAAAGTGCACAAACTCTCGAGAGTATTGCAATCTGATCGATCAGCCGTGTTCACGGTAACAGAACAACAATGAGCGTCTAAAGGATGGGGCCTCTGAAGGATCTTCCTCTCTCTTTTCTGAAACAAAGTTTTGAAACCCCATGGCGTGCGTAATATCGCTCATGGTTGGGAATTTGGGAACTTGGTGTGTAATATCCAAGTGACGCTTGGTGCGTAATATCCAAGTGTTCGGTTGTTTGGACACTTGGTGCGTAATATCCTCGTGTGCCACTCGACCTTATTTTATCTAAGCAAATGTTTACAAAGTAGGACAATCCTCTCTTCTTCTCTCTACTTAAGAAAACTAGCTTTGAGCAAATGAACTCTACATCCTATACCAGCCTTGCATGTAGAGATAGACTTTTCTCTCCTTGGTGTAATTTGCCAATACATTCAAAGTATTGACCCAACTTGTTGGCTGCACGTCTTATGTGCAGAATCCGAAGATTGAAAGGTGCGTAGGGATCACGGGTCTACACTCGACAAGCCTGGGTGTTGATGGACTCATGCTGCTTTTATGTTTCCGCTGTTATTTGAGCTAGCATAATGCTAAGCAATCTTTGTAATAAATTCATACTCTGGATTCTCCGTGTAATAAAGACTTTGTGTTTTACATGATATTTCATCGACTGTGAGTGCTAGCTATTGATCCAGGGACTAGCATGTTAATCACAGGGACTTAGGATCCTTACCGATCCGAGGTCACTACAGATGGTATCCGAGCACATCGTTGCCTGTAGGACGTGACCCTAGGATTGGAACCACCTCTAACTTTAGTGCCTTACTTGCTTCTACTAAGTTATTTTCCGCACTTCTAGTATCTGCTTTCCTCTACTTGTTTAAGTATCTAACCTTCATTCTTCTAACTCAAAGATGACAAGCTTCCTCTACGACACCGTCGCGGACATCGAGCCCCTTCGCTTTGGTGGATGCCTCATGGATCTACTCACACGTTTGGACCTTCCTCTCCCAACAATCCAAGGGAGCATAATGAAGAAACTCCACAAGGACGGCTGTTGGGGAGTCAAGGTCATCCAGCCAGGAAAAGAGCGAGGCAAGAACCTGGAGGAAGACATAGCAATCCACATTGTTAGCGATTCCAAGGAGAAGGCCCTTAGCATTAGCTTGCAGCAACTCATTGGTCGCCTATGTGGACGTCATCATGAAGCTCTCCAAGGACACCGCGGCGGCCTCTTTGGAAGACGAGATGAGGAAGGAATTCCCATGGAGTTAACCTTTGAGGAAAGAACTTCTACCAAGCGCCGAAGAACACAATATCAAGACTTGGAGTGCCACATCCATGACCTTGAAAAGGGTACCTTCCTCGAGATGTTGAAGAACGACGAGCTGTGCGCCCTCATCAAGGAGAAGGAAGAAGTGATCAAGCAGCAGGAGGAGGCAATGAAGCTCCAAGAGATAAAATTCCAGGACCAAGAGAAGAAGTTCGCTAACCAAGAGAAGAGGGTGATAAATAAAAACAAGAGAATTAGGGAACTCAAACAGCAGATCGATGGAGATGAAGTGCAAACTGAAGGCCTTTGCAAGATAATCGATGATGTGCGTGCTTCCAAGAGGGACTTGGCAAAGCAACTTGAAGCCGCAATGAAGTCAAGTTTAGTGGAGGAGCTACAAAGCGAGAAGGAGGGTCTTCAGGAGCAGCTGGAAGCCACTACCAAGAAGATACAAGATGAGATAAAGGACCTCCAAGAGAAGCTTGAAGCCACCACAAAGGAGATGGAGTTGTACAAGACAACTCTAGAGCAAGAAGGCTACTCGTTCGAGGACGAGGAAGAGGAAGGCGTGGAAGATGTGTAGTAGTTGGACCACCTTAATTCTATAGTAGAACGCTATTCGCAAATGTAATAAATACCAAGACAAGTCTGGTTTAGTTAAATTTGGTTGTTTCCTGTGCTAAATCTGTGGTGTTATGCCTTGTGTGCCTTGTGTGCTTGGTGTGTTTTTCATAAGGGTAGGAGTTTACTACTTAGTCTTTCTGTCTTTTTCTTAACTACTCTCTTAAACCCCACAGATGCCGCCAAGACGTGCGGATCTCGAAATCCCGCCAGAAATAGCAGAACTTTTGGCCACTCAGAACCAGCTGATCCAACTACTCACTCAGAACATGCAGAACAACAACAACAACCCGCCGCCACCACCACCTCCGCCACCTCCTCAACAGGATCGCTTGACTCGGTTTTTGAGGCTGAACCCACCTACCTTCACTAGCAGCACTGAACCAATCATCGCTGATGACTGGCTGCGTACGATCAACAAGAAGCTAGACACCGTGCAAGCTGTCGGAGCCGACAGGGTGTGTTATGCCGCGCACCAGCTTGAAGGACCTGCTGCAGAATGGTAGGATAACTACCAAGTCACCCACCCGGACATTGATGCTATCACTTGGGAACAATTTGAGTTAGCTTTTCGCACTCATCATGTGGCTGCTGGTGTCATGGCTCTAAAGAGGCGCGAGTTTCGTGACCTACACCAGCTGCACCGTTCTGTCACCGAGTATGGTGAGCTTTTCAATAAGCTAGCCCGTTATGCACCCGATGATGTTTCCACTGATGCCAAGAGACAGGAGGAGTTCTTAAGAGGGCTCAACGATGAGATATCCATTCAGCTTGTGGCTCAGAAATTTGACAACTTTCAGGAACTCTTGGACAGAGCCATTGTGGTTGAATCAAAGAGGAAGAGCATAGAAAATCGCAAGAGGAAATCCAACCCTCACAAACACTCTATTCCGTACCAGAAGCAGCGCAATTCCTCACCACCACCTTATAACAATAATGGCCACAACCATAACGGTCATAACCATGGTGGCCACAAACACAATGGGCACAAAAACCGCAATGGCAATGGCGGCAATGGAAAGGATCTCAGTGAGGTGACATGCTTTAAGTGCAACAAGACAGGGCACTATGCAACCTCTTGCCCCGAGAGGAAGAATGGCAATGGTAATGGGAATGGAAATGGACACAACCATGGCAATGGGAACGGGAAGAAGCCAAATCCTTTTGTCAAAGCCACGGTGAATCATGTTTCTATGGAGGATGCTTGTGAGGCGCCAGACTTTGTGATTGGTAAGTTCAAACTCAATTCTATTCCTGCAGTTGTTCTTTTTGATACTGGTGCATCACATTCATTCATATCAAGGGTATTTGTGGAAAGAGGCAAGATACCAACGGAGACTATAAACTTTCCTCTAAGGGTAAGTTCTCCTGGGGGAGAAATAGTGGCAAACTCCGGTTGCCGGGATTTAGAACTAAGGATTGGGACACACATCTTTCCCACCAGTCTAGTAGTCCTAGAATCACAAGGATTAGACATAATCTTGGGCATGAATTGGATGACCGAATATGAAGGAGTCATAGATTGTGCCAAGAGAACTGTCGTGCTCACAACGCCGGAAGGGAAGAGGATTCGTATCAAGTCGAACTTCGCACTCAAAGAAGTCATGGTGAACTCTCTTAAGGGGGTTAGCTTGGAGGAGGTACCAATTGTAAAGGAATACCTAGATGTCTTCCCAGAAGAGCTACCCGGAATGCCACCCGACCGTGATATCGAGTTTATCATTGACTTAATGCCAGGCACGGGGCCGATAGCTAAGAGACCATACAAGATGGATGTGGACGAGTTAAAGGAACTCAAGAAACAGCTTAGGGAACAATTGGACAAGGGGTTCGTTCAACCCAGCGCGTCATCTTGGGGAGCACCCGTCCTATTTGTGGAAAAGAAGGATAAGACCAAGAGGCTGGTTGTGGACTACCGCTCGTTGAACGAAGTGACGATTAAGAATAAGTATCCTCTGCCCAACATCAACGACCTGTTTGACCAGCTAAAAGGAGCCAGTGTGTTCTCAAAGATCGATCTACGATCGGGCTATTTTCAGCTAAAGATTTGAGAACAGGATGTGCCCAAGACAACATTCACCACAAGATACGGATTGTATGAGTACACCGTGATGTCTTTTGGTCTAACCAATGCCCCAGCATACTTCATGACCATGATGAACAAGGTGTTCATGGAATACTTGGACAAGTTTATCGTAGTATTCATAGATGATATACTCATATACTCAAAGGATGAGAAGGAACATGAGAAACATCTGCGCCTTATTATGGAGAAACTAAGAGAACACAAGTTGTATGCCAAGTTCAGCAAGTGCGAGTTCTGGTTAAAGGAAGTGGGATTCCTTGGTCATGTTGTGTCAGCTAAAGGAGTTGCCGTAGATCCTAGCAAGGTAGCTTCCGTGACGGAATGGGAGTCACCCAAGAATGTGGGAGATGTTAGAAGTTTCTTGGGCCTCGCAGGATATTACCGTAGGTTCATCGAAAACTTTTCTAAGATAGCAAAACCCATGACGGAACTATTAAAGAAGGAAAAGAAATTCCTATGGACCGAGGCATGTGAAGCAAGTTTTCAAGAGTTGAAGAAACGCCTGGTAACGGCACCAGTTCTGTGTCTGCCTGATATCCAGAAGGATTTTCAAGTCTATTGCGACGCTTCTCGACTAGGACTTGGGAGTGTATTGATGCAGGACGGGAAAGTGGTATCCTATGCCTCCCGACAACTTAAGAACCACGAACACAATTATCCCACGCATGATTTGGAACTTGCATCTGTGGTTCATGCACTCAAGGTATGGAGACACTACCTCATGGGCAAACATTGTGATGTGTTCACAGATCATAAAAGTTTGAAGTACATCTTCACCCAAAAGGAGTTGAATATGAGACAACAAAGATGGCTTGAGCTAATAAAGGATTATGACTTGGATTTACAGTACCACCTCGAAAAGGCAAACGTGGTGGCTGATGCCTTAAGTCGCAAGGTATATGTAAATGGACTGACCGCAGGGGAACTTCCAGAGGATTTATGCAAGCAATTCAGGGACCTCAGGCTAGAGATAGTCCCGAAAGGACACGTAGCGACTATGGAAATAGTGTCCACCTTCTAAGAAAGGATCCAAGAAGCACAAAAGGGGCATAAAGAGTTGGAAGAAATAAGAGTCAGGATAAATGAAGGAAAGACTAAAGAATTTCGTCTAGACGAACAAGGAACCCTCTGGTATGGGAAGCGTTTGTGCGTTCCCAATGACCCCGATATCAGGAAGTTGATTTTATAAGAAGCTCATGATTCGCCATACTCAATTCATCCAGGCAACACAAAGATGTACATGGATGTGAAGGATAGGTTCTGGTGGAATAACCTAAAGAAAGATATTGCAGAGCATATTTCTCTGTGTGATGTGTGCAACAGAGTTAAAGTCGAGCATCAGAAACCGGCAGGATTACTCCAACCACTACCTATACCCGACTGGAAGTGGGACAAGGTAGGCATGGATTTCATCACGGGATTGCCCCGGACTCGTTCTGGATTTGATTCTATCTGGGTAGTGGTGGACCACTTCACCAAGGTGGCTCACTTCATCCCCGTAAAGACCACATATACAAGTGCTAAGCTTGCTAAGATATACATGTCAAGGATTGTAAGCCTACATGGTGTTCCCAAGGGAATTGTGTCAGACAGAGGCACCCAGCTTACTTCAAAGTTCTGGCGACAACTACATGAGTCTCTTGGGACCCGACTAGAATTCAGTACTGCCTTCCACCCTCAAACAGATGGCCAAACAGAAAGGGTGAATCAAATTTTGGAAGATATGTTGAGAGCTTGCGCACTAGACTATGGGTCTAGTTGGGACGATAACCTGCCATACGCGGAGTTCTCATACAACAACAGCTACCAGACAAGTATCAAGATGGCTCCATTTGAAGTTCTATACGGCAGGAAGTGTAGGACTCCATTGCTATGGAATGGAGTTGGAGAACGCAGTCTTTTTGGACCGGACTTGATAAAGGATGCCGAAGAAAAGGTGCGACAGATTCAGGATAGGCTAAAGATAGCCCAATCCCGACAGAAGAGCTACGCTGATTCCAAACGCAGAGATGTGGCTTATGAAATAGGGGATCGTGCGTATCTCCGAGTTTCACCCCTACGTGGAGTTAAGAGGTTCGGAATCAAGGGCAAGTTAGCCCCACGATTCATAGGACCATATAAAGTTCTGGCCCGTAGAGGAGAAGTCGATTATCAGTTGGAGCTACCGGAAGGACTGACTGTTCATGATGTGTTTCATGTGTCACAACTAAAGAAGTGTCACCCGGAGATGGCTGAAACACCGCTAAGAGACACCGTTCCCCTAGACGAGGTTCAATTGGAGAATGACCTTACCTACGAGGAAAAACCCATCAGAATACTGGAAACAGCTGAAAGGATTACCCGCACCAAGACTATAAGGTTCTGCAAGGTACAATGGAACCACCACTCCGAGGAAGAAGCTACGTGGGAGCGTGAAGAAGACTTGAAGGCAGAACACCCACACCTATTTGCTAGCCAACCCAAATCTCGAGGACGAGATTCTTCTTAAGGGGGGGTAGGTTTGTAACATCCCAGATTCTATATTAGGGTGATATTAGTGTCATGCATCATCCTTGCATCATTGCATCCTGCATTTGAAAAATTGCAATAAAAACCCTGGCACATAAACCCATTTAAAAACCCTATTTAATATTCCCATAAGTAAGCACCCTTGTTGTAGTAGCATGACCCCTCTAAAAACTATGTAAAAACAGTAAACCATGGTCCTATGTTGACCACCTTATTTTTACAAAAATTTGGAAACAAGTTTCAACACTTTTGGACTTGTCTTGCAAAAGTTATTTGAGTTTTACCAAACTAGAAATTGAAAAATGATAAAAGAAAATAAAAACGGAGGCAGTGGCAAACCCAGCTGGGCTGGCTCGCCAGCCCACCCAGCCGCAGCACCAGCCCATCCGCGCCGCACGACAGCTAACCACCCGCGCCGCGCCAGCCCACCTTCTCCCCTCCGCCGCTGACAGCTGGGACCCACGAGGTCATCTCCTACCTCGAGCAGGACTCCCCCTGCAGCACGCCTTCGACCGAATCCGGTAGGATTCCGCGGCGGTTGTGAACCCCTCGCCCAAGTCTCCATCCCCTTATAAACCCCGCCACCCTCGGCTCGTCCGCTCAATTTTTTCCCTTGCGAAAACCCTAGCCAAACGAAGACTCCGCCGCCGCCGTCGGGTAGGACCTCCGAGACGCTCGGGACTTCCCCTTGCTCCTTCCTTCCTCTAAAGCTTTCCCTCGTTCACCGCTGATTCGCCCCGTGCGTTTTTCCCTCTCTCCACTGCTGCAGATCGTCGGTAATTTCTCATCGACGCGTCGCCGGAGACGAGGAGGATCGGCGGGACCTTGCCAACGGAAGGGGAAACGAGAAGCGCAGACGAGGCCACGGGCGAGTCCGCGAGCACCAGACGCACCCCGCCGACCACATCGCCGCCTGGGGGAGCCACCAGAACACCGCCGGCCATCTCCACCGCCGCCGCCGCCGCTCATCGCCGCCGTCGCCACCACGGTGAGTCACCGCGCCTCCTCGTCCGTCCGATTTGCCACCTGCAGCTACGATTAGAACTATGCCGAAGGGGTACCGGCGAATAGGGGCGTGCCACGTGGCCGCGCGCGTCAGCACGCACGCGCCAGCGCTGCGTCACCTAGCTGGGGCCAATCAGACGCTGACACTTGGCAATATTTTTAGTGAAGTTCAGATCTGTTTGCAGATTTGGAATTTAAACTTGCGAAAATCATATAAAATCGAATATTTGTCCAAATTTAGCTTGTAATATACCGTTGGATTCCTAATTTTATGTAGAATCCAAATATGTAATAATATTGCAGGTTTACAGTAATGTTTTAGGTGTAGATTTTAACCACTAGATTGGAGTGTTTACTCTATAGAAAAATAATTAAAATTCTGTTTTAATTGATTCTTGTTGCAATGACCTTGTTTCCATAATGCCTACTGGACAAAATTATACAACCTTGCTTAAGATCATTAGATCTAGTTTGGGGCTAATTAGATGGATTGATCTCCTTAGGATTTGTTTTAGTGACTCTATTAGATCTAAATTCAATCCTAGTGACACCCTTACACTATCACAACACAAACTTGCTACCTTGATAAATTTAACCAACCTTGCATAAATTACCATGTTGCATGCATGCATGTTTTCCTTTGTGTATGCTTTGAACAAGTTGTGATCAGATCTATGTTTGTGATTCGTTAGATTGCTCGGAGTGCGCTAAGGAGTGCTATTGTGTAGAGTGCTGCTCGGATCAAGGCAAGTTACACCACTTGTTCATAATTTTGTCCCAGTTTTGATTCTATGCATGTGATCTTCAAAATTCTGTAGTATGCATGTGTAGGATGATCTAGTAGAATTTTTCCTTAGTATTATTTTGCAAGTGCGATGATTTTGTAGTATGCCATGAGTAGCTCTATACTTAGGATTTCCCATCCTAATAGGTTACCCCTATTTTTGCTAAGTATTGCTTGCTATGCTATATATATACAAAGTACCGTTGGGGGGTTCGAAAGACAAAGAATTTTCTAAGTATAAAGGCTCTCTAGAGCGAACGTTTCCTCTCAAATCCACTTCAAAATAAAACTAAGTTTTCTTCTGGGCGGAATGGTTGTCGGGTCAACGAGTGTGATTTTGGAGGAGGACGGCCGCCCAGGAATCAAAGAAGTCTGCCATGTTTCGGAATTCAGAAGCTTCCAGTGCAACCACAATACATTATGGGCTCTGTCTTGGCCTAGTACTTAGTGGGAAACCTCACCTGGGTACCAACATTTGGAGGTTCTTGGCACGGTTGGATCCAGAAGGTAGAGGGGCTACTAAGGGAAAGCCTCGTCATGGTCTTGTCTGTAAAAGGACTTGATCGTGGATTGTGGGTAAAGTGCACAAACTCTCGAGAGTATTGCAATCTGATCGATCAGCCGTGTTCACGGTAACAGAACAACAATGAGCGTCTGAAGGATGGAGCCTCTGAAGGATCTTCCTCTCTCTTTTCTGAAACAAAGTTTTGAAACCCCATGGCGTGCGTAATATCGCTAATGGGAGGGAATTTGGGAACTTGGTGTGTAATATCCAAGTGACGCTTGGTGCGTAATATCCAAGTGTTCGGTTGTTTGGACACTTGGTGCGTAATATCCTCGTGTGCCACTCGACCTTATTTTATCTAAGCAAATGTTTACAAAGTAGGACAATCCTCTCTTCTTCTCTCTACTTAAGAAAACTAGCTTTGAGCAAATGAACTCTACAGCCTATACCAGCCTTGCATGTAGAGATAGACTTTTCTCTCCTTGGTGTAATTTGCCAATACATTCAAAGTATTGACCCAACTTGTTGGCTGCACGTCTTATGTGCAGAATCCGAAGATTGAAAGGTGCGTAGGGATCGCGGGTCTACACTCGACAAGCCTGGGCGTTGATGGACTCATGCTGCTTTTATGTTTCCGCTGTTATTTGAGCTAGCATAATGCTAAGCAATCTTTGTAATAAATTCATACTCTGGATTCTCCGTGTAATAAAGACTTTGTGTTTTACATGATATTTCATCGACTGTGAGTGCTAGCTATTGATCCAGGGACTAGCATATTAATCACAGGGACTTAGGATCCTTACTGATCCGAGGTCACTACAGGAGCCGGGCCTCTTCCCCCAAATGTTGGGCAGGAAGGGTCACCATAATGCCGCCCTCTGAAGTCCTGGTCTATTAGAGTGCTTTTCATGGACTAGGCCTACACACCCTTGGAGATGCCCGTCCTACTCATTTCTTCGGTCACAGATGACGTCTTCCCTTGGGGCACGTCGGCCCCTAGCCCCTTGCCCCGAAATGGAGGGACATTGCTACGGTTATCGGTACCTTTGCTAGAGGTGTCTTTGACTATCCGGGACATCTTGGATTGTACCGAGGTGGCATCCAATGCTGCCGCCAGGGTTGTCGTCTTCCTTCCGGGCGGGCGCGCACGCGCTCTGCCCCTGCCGAGGGACCATCGCTTTTCTGTTATTGTTGAGGAGAAGGTCTTGTGCATGCTCTAGCCTATAGAGGGCTCCCTGGGGGGGGGACACTGAAGATCTTTGGTAAGGGTCCGCCGTCCCCTCACGAGGCGCCTGAATGATCCCTCCTGAGGCCAAGCCGGCTAAGGATTCGGGGTACCCCTAGTACCCTTGGTCCGACAATATCCCTCAGGCGCCTAGCTCGCACGCTCACCCCAAGGGGCGAAGGGTCGGGCGACCCAATGGTCAGATGGTGCCGCTCCTGCTTCCTAGGCGCCACCCTCGTGGGCCACGTCCCACGTCTCAGGAACACGTGCCGGTTCCAGGGGGACCACCCATAAAGGTTGCGTCTCTTCCTACCGAGTATTCCCAACTTCAACCATCGAGCCGCCTCTTCTCCCACGCTCTTCCGCTCGATCTCTGGCCTTGACCACATGAGATTTATTGCCGGGGAGCCCCTGTCGCCAAGACGAGGCATGCTCTCGTTGAACCTCCTCAGGTGGAGGATAAAGATGAGGAGACTGGCGAGGTGTTAATCGCTTCCACCATCCTCCTAGACTCGGGGATTGACATGTTCTGCCGGCAAAACTGAACCCTAAATGGCCGGGGGGGGGGTCTACTGGGGATGTACCAGGGCTCCAGCTAGTGCGGCGAGGCGGGCAAACGAACCGGTGGACGACGGCGGACTCAGGCAAGGTCGTGGCAGGGGCTGAGGTGGACAGAATCGACGGGAGCTTCTCCTCCTCTGTAGCGGCTACCTCCGGTGGAATTCCCACGAACGGCGGCTCGAGCGGCTCCAGCGAGAGAGGGGAAACAGTCAATGGAGAGAGTGGAGTGAGATGGTGTGAAGAAATGGTGCAGGGATGGCCTCCTTATATAGGCTCGACGGTGAGGCAGTGAGGCATGGGCGCGGCTCGTCGGTGACGGCGAAACAGGGGGCTACCGGCGTGGGAGAGGTAGGCGGACAGTGGGCGGTCTGTTGGCGGTTAGCTACAGCGCAATGGCGTGGCTAGGGGCGGTACCTAACGGTCGGGAGCTTCCCGCGCTCTGGGAGATAGAGGCGGTGCTCGACGCGGCTCCCGGCGACTGTGGGTCATGCGGCGGTGCACGGCCATGTCTGGCGGGTTGCTGGGTTGATGGTGGAGCGGCATGCACAATTTGGTGTCAGGCACGGTCTGAGGCGTGCTGGCAGCGATCGCGCTCTAGTGCGCTCTAGCTGCTCGCAGAGAGAAAAGGGCAGCACGACGCTGAGGTGGTCCAGGGGCTTGCAGCGATCGAGGGGTGGACAAGGAGAGGCAGTAGGGTTAGGCGATGCTAGCGGGCAAGCTGGAATGGCGCGGCTTGGTCTCTGGCACGTTGCCCTCGTTTGGCCGGCGGTGACCACAAACGGGCGGCGCGCAACTGCTGCTCCAGGCTAAGGGGTAGGCCGGTGAGGGTTTGGTTAGAGCTGGGGGAGACAGGGGAACCAAATGAGGGCCAAAAAACTTGACAAAGCATTGATCTACAAGCAGTATTAGTTAGGCAGAAAAATCTTGCCTGCCACCTGTTCGACACAATGGCCGCATGAAAGTTTTATTTGAATTTTGAGCTGATTTTTGGTGGAGTGGTTTGTTATATGCTTAAGCCTCTGGGTTTGCTTGGGATTTTAAAATGGATTTCATTTGAGTGGTTTTTGAGAAAGTGGTGTCTAGACATATGAACTAGATTCAATTTTCAAATGTCAATTACATTTAGAGTTTGAAGGTTTTTGGGATGAAAC
Organism: Avena sativa; assembly: GCA_916181665.1. NCBI lineage: Eukaryota > Viridiplantae > Streptophyta > Magnoliopsida > Poales > Poaceae > Avena > Avena sativa. The sequence continues at coordinate 375,911,407 of OV702289.1, read as the reverse complement.
AAAGTGGGCCTTGGTACATCACTACTTGTACTATCAAGGGGTGCAAAGATCCACAATTGTTTCTGTTAAGATTTGAGGGCTAGGAATAGCCAAAGTAGGCTATGTGATTAAAATAGCAAAAGTGACCATTTGCTTAATTAATTCTTTTTGATTTATTTTTCTTTGGGATTTGCTTGGGGATGATCTAGATGATGTGTAATTCACCTTAGAGTCATTTTACAACCAATAGATCACTCAAACATGGCAATTCAAAACAACTCCTATTTAAATGCATACACATATGAATGCTTAAAGATTTTTAAATAGAAAAAGTTTTTGTTAACCCTAAATTGGGTAGCTTCGATCTTGATTACTTGGATTAAAGTTTTGGGATGTTACATGAAACATCACGAGTAGAAACATCATCAAGATAGTCCTTGGAATTGAGTTTGGTTTGACGATAACGCAGATCAAATCAATGGCAGGGGAAGATAATGTATCCATGAAGGAAATACTACCTTTCTTCAGCATGAACGAAAGTAGACATCCCTTCAAGAAGGAACTAAGTCAGATAGAAATTTTGTCTTACAACTCTCCAAGTTGTTGTTTTAGCTCACCCAACTAGTTCAGGGGTATCAAGTACATAGCCTTGGAGAAAGAAGAAGTTTAGAGAACTTGCTTGCTCAATAACTTAACAACACGGTCATGTGGCAACATGGCGATACTTCTATAGGACATCTAGAATATCACGAACCACTGGCATGTCACTTAGTTCGGGAGGAAACTTGCTTGGTAAGGCAAGAAGACATAGTCTCAGAGCTTCGGCACAAGACTAACTCTTTGATAGAAGAGAGTGTACCAGAGTAATAGACACAATCATCCTTCGCCTAGTGATAGAGTTAACCAATCATGCTAATAATGACTGGTAAGAATCTCAGATGGCCACATTATTATGCACGCGCATCATTTGTGAGAACAACAACTTAGAAGAAGGGTGGGTAAATATGTGTAAGAGCACCACTTTGTTAAGAGGGCTATGAAACTCAATACAACATATTAGTACAAAAGGGTGTGATACTCGAAGGAAGAGCATACATGAGCTAATCAATGCCTCTTGATCTATGGATTACAACACTTTTACATGGTCCTAGATATGACGAGGTACTGGAGTTTGTTTCTCCTGACATCCGAAAATGGTTTGTCATGACGGACCACAAGAGTATCTTGCATCGGAAGACACCAATGCATGTTTACTACTTGGCTATCAACTAATAGGCAAAGGTCGGAAAACAACAAGGGAAAAAGGATCATGCTTAGTATAAAATCCCGAGACGTGGATGCATAGTTTATCAATATTTCGAAAACCCATGCAAAGAAGATAAGGTGTGGCAGAATCACAAATATAGATACGAGACTCACGATGAGTACTCTTGTCGTGATATATTTGGTTCCATTAAAGAACATCTGCCATAGCTAGTGGTTGGGGAAGTCCTTAATTGTCATAACTCAATCATGACAATAACCACAAGCTCGAAGGCTAGAATTGTAGTACCAACCATACCGAGGTAATGTGTGAACATTTACGATAGGGATCAAAGGAATGGATCTTGGGTTAAAGATCAGCTTCATGTACAAGATTAATTACACTAGAATTTGGCACAATCCACGATCTTCGGTTCAAGTCCAAGGGTTAATACCGAAGAAAGAAGTAACTACTTCTTGAGTGACACAGTGTACACTGCAAGGTAGCAATCATGAGGTAGCTTCCAAGAGAAGAAAGAACTTCTGAAGTACCCAAACAAATAAAATGAGGCACACAAGGTGAAAGGAAACCTTGAATCCTAGAACAAAACACTAGGGATCCTACAATATAATATTGTGGGCCCATAAGATATATAGATCATGATAGAAAGGAATCTCTAAGATGAAACAGAGCAAAAGGAACACAAAGAACTCACAACACACGCAACTCTAGAGAACTCAACACTAGGTCAACTGGCTGAGAAACGACATGCCCAAAAGGCACCTAAGATTTGAAAGACTAGAAGAGATATCAAAACTTTTTCCAAATCAACACAAGGTAAGATGACCTAGAGTTAGAGTGATACCATATGAGGAGAAAAAGAAGCATACTAGAGTTTTCACAAATACTTTTCATCTTTGAAATAGTTTTCACAAACACTAGACTCAACATCGACCAATAGAAAGGTTTTCCTATAGTCCGTACTGCTCTGATACCAAAAAATATGACACCGCCGGGATTAGGGTTAAACAAATCTCAGACCTTAGCCTAACATAAGCTTAACCTAGGGCTTGAGAATATCCAGTGAAGAATCAGTAACCTAACAGTAACCCTGCGATGCAAAAATTAGTATAGAACGCTCATAACTGAGCAAAGAACCAAATTATTATAAGAAAAGATCACTGACCACAAACATCAAACAATGGAAAGAAAATTATGCTATTAAGTATAGCAAACTTAACAAATGGCCTAAGAGACCTGAAGCATACCAATGACATCCAGCCCATAGATTCCAAGATGCCGACCGGGAACCCCAAGCTACTCGTCAGTGTTGATGTCGTACTGAACTCGTCTTCAGGGGAACACTTACTCTGCTATAAAAGCATCAACAAATCAAGGGTGAGTACAGGGTGTACTCCGCAATACTTATGGCTAGTGGGGTTATTTTGCATAAAGTCATTTTTGTTTATAAAACAAGAGGGAGAAGAACCTCGTCTAATCAGAATATTTTGAAAGGGGATAAGAGAGCGACATCTCCGAAGAATTTATCATCTTTTGATATCCAACAAGGTCATCCTCATCTCACAACTAGGATCGCCCCCTCGCACCCATGAGGAAGCATCCTTAAGCGCACGTTGATCTGCTAAGTTTTACGATTAGCTTAATGTTCTCTATGATCTTAGAATTTGGTCACCAAGCGTTCATAACCGTGAACACGGTTTTTCGAAAAGATTTAACCTTGCAGGGGTGCACAACTTTACCCACACGTACCAACCGACTCTTAATGCAACGTTTTAGCCCTCTTCCTTGGAAGGCCGATAGAGGGTGGTTGGCCACGACCTTTACCTTGCTTTTACTAAGACCATGAGTCACGGCCTAAGGATGGTTCCGCCATAACGGGTCAAATTCTGAAGCTGGTCCCTAGAGATGTGGGCGAGGTTGGTTTATCAGGGGCTCTATCGACCCCAAGGAACCCGGTCCATGCTTCCCTACCTGTTATGATGCACCTCCTTCACCTCCTCTTTGGAAAACTCTTTCAATGTGTATGCCAAATGGAAAGCTCAAACTATGTGACTCATGGAATCTACTAGGCAAGTTAATTAGTGGAGGGGTTCCCAAGCCCCGTGTGGCTGTACGCTCGTCTTGGTATAAAGGCAAGAACTCGGTTCCTAGTGGTGGCGAGCATGGGAGTACCAAAACCACATCCCACCATGGCCTCCCATACAAGCCTTAGCATGTTTAACCTTTACCACTGATCTCACCTTATCAGTATACCTTGTTCTCCTATCATACTAGATTCTATGCATCTGAACATCATCTGGATGAACCAGAACTGACAGCTAAGCATGGCTAAGTAAGACACAAATAATATCTTTAGCAGTGCACATAAGCTAAACCTAGTTATGCTACGAGCAGTGGATCATGTAATATAAGCTCAGAGGGAGTAATGCAACAAATAGGATACTCTATCTATCGATAAAAGACCACAGTAGAATCGTATGCATCATGGCAATAATTGAAATGCTTTCGAAACCATAGGATTGTATAATGGTGGGGCTATGCTACCTTTGCCTATTTATAACCAATAAGAAGAGCTTTGGATATCTTATTCTTGACTTGATTATAGTTAATCAAGTATTGTTCGTCGATCTTCGATGGTGTTGATCTCGGTCTTCGATCTCGATTTCGATATTGTATTCTACCGGGAGGAAGCAAACACTAGAAAGAAAGGGAAACAACAATCAACACATGGCATCGATGCAATGCTAAAACAAGGATGATTATATGATAAGTTTAATAGAGCTTAAAATGTGATCCAAAAGCATTCTTGGCAATTTAAGCGGCATCCGAGGGGTGCAAACCCTAATACAGGAGAGATCCCGGAATCACCGACGGGGTTCAATTGATTCTTCTAATTAAACTTACAATTGAAGTTGTTGAACAATACATGATTTTTATTCTATGAGATAGATCTCATTTTTCTAAACATTTTGATATATTATACATATTTTTTTGACTTATAAATAGAAAGTTAGAGAATTTATAAGATTTAAACCAATTCTAGAATTATTAAAACAAATAAGAACTTTACTGCGTCATGTTGATGTCACTATGACGCCAACATGGGCACTGATACTTTCCTCACGGGGGCCGGGGCTAGCCTTTGAGACTAACTGCTGGGCCCATGACACATCAGCAAGCCACACGGGCAAAGTGGGACCCACAACGGGTTTGATTAGCTGACCGTGCGCGTTGGTGTCACGATGACGTCGGCACGACGTCACGCCGGCTGTGGCCTCCCAGGTGGATGGCGAGGACGGCGAAGGACGGTGAGCTAGGCTACATGCGAGGGCGTGTTCTAACCGGGGCATAGAGACGAACTTAACTAGAGTGGCGCCACCCAAAAATGGCTGCCGGAGTAACCCCTATGACGAGCATCTGCAGCGGTCGACGGTGAAGCTCGGCGGCAAATAGAACCAGAGGGAGAGGGGAAGCACGAGGTGGCTTGTTAGAACCAGTAGCTCACTAGAGGCATGATGGTGGGCTCTGCGAAGCACTAGGTGGTTGGAAGGAGCTAATCGACGATGGCGGGGAACCTCGGGGTCAGGGAAGACGCGGTCGATTCTCTCGATTTGCGGCACCCCAGCTCCCACTACTTGTTGGAGATGAAAGAGACGAGGAGGCGGTTCTCAGGGCATGCTTGTCTAGGTCCGGGGCGATGTCTACCGGCGGCGAGAGGCAACAGTGGTTGGGCAAGGGTTTCGACTTGGCTCGAGAACAGGAGAGAGAGGAGCTGGACCGAGCGGGAGTGGATGAGGGAGAGAGAGACATGCTCGCGGTGGCCTTCTTGTCCTCAACCAAATCATGGTGTGTGGTGGCGACATCGTGACGGCACAGATCAACAGCTACAGGAGCTCCAGCGAGACGCTTCCCTCTCCATCACGAGGAGGAAGAAAGGAGAAACACGACGAAGGGGTAACGAGCCGCTTGGGCCAAGCGTGGGTGGGCTGCGGAAAGGCTTGTTGCTGCGCCGGCTGCAACGCAGGTGGGTGACAGGTAGAGAGGAGAGGGTGCTGGGCCAGCCTGCTGCGACTCTTCTTCCTTATCTTTTTAGCAAAACATTTTTCCAAAACTGCTTTCTCTTTTTCTGTTTGTATTTTCATTTCAAAACCGTTTTGGCTAATTTCAAAAATACTAGAGGTTTACTAATATTTTTGAAAACATTCAGGGGCCCTTGTAATCCATTTGGGCTCCAGACATTTTGTAGTTTTTGAAATTCAAACTATTTAGAATTGCTTTTAGAGAGAGGAGAAATAGCTAGGGTTTTAGGGGTTTGCATTATTTTCTTTGCATGCAATTTTACTCTTAGGGAAATAATGATGCTCATGATGCACAAACAAACCCTAATTAAGGATTAACTAAACTGGGGTGTTACACCTGCTCCCTCCATGGGAGTCGGGCCTAACTCCGGCACCAGCCCCAAGCGCCCCTCGAGGCTGGGATGGCCTTTGAGGCCGGTCACGCTAAGTCCCAAGCACTGGTCTTGGCCGTGCTGGAGCTTCCGGGCTTCGGCCGGGTCAGGCACCTCGGGAGACTCATTTCTAGTGTTCATGGGGAACTGGACCGGTTTCGGGTGGATGCTACAAGGGAGGACCTTCAGCTGGCGCTAGACCGGGACCGGCTCATCAAGGCTCAGAGGACGATGGCGGCGGAGCAAGAGAAGGTCCACCTCTATATGGAGACCACGCTTTAGGGCGCCTTGTTGCTGGCAACAAAGATTATCACCGACAAGGAGGCGCGTGCTTCTTCACAGGGCAGGTTTTATCTGCTCGCGAGGAGGCCGTTTCCTCTCGGGAGGTGGCCGTGGCCGAACGTCAGCGAGATCTTGACGCCCAGCCCCACGAACCAACGTTAAGATGGAGGAGGTCCAGGGCTCCTTGGCCAAGGAGCAAGAGGAGAGCTTCTGGCTGCGTTAGGCCCTGGAGGTCGCGGAGAAGCACTAGGATGACTCACTCCGCGAGGTTGAGGACCTCAAGGACGAGGTCACGACCTTAAAGAAAGATGTTGTGGCCACCACCAGGGCCCGTGAGGAGAACAAGTGGCTGGCTCGTGAGGCGCTGGAAATCCAAAGGGAGTCATTTTCCACCCTCATGAAGCAGAGCGCGACAATTATCTCTGCCCTTGGCATCGAGAGCTTCCGTGCCCCAGATCTATCCCTGGGCACGAGGTTGAGGCCTTCCTTGAGCTTACCCGCATGATCCTCACTCCTCTTGGGGAAGCGGAGTAGGGCATGAATGGATTTATCACCAGTGAGTGCCAGGTGATGTTGGGTGTCACTGGGAGGGTGCGCTTCACTAACCTCTTGTAGCTGGACCCTAATGAGACTACACCCAGGCCGTGCGACCGGCAGTCGCTATAGCCAACCTGGAACCTAGTGTCTCCAAACTTGTGAATCTACTGATCAGGGAGTTTCCTCGCCAGGTGGACGAGTGGATAGATGATGGGTCTGACAGCACCTAACGTTCTGCTACCCTAGGTGCCGGTCTTGGCGACCTGGACGTTGGTGCCGTGGTCGGGAAAGTTTGACATTTCGTTCGTGGAATGCCGATGGAGCACCCTTGAACCTGTTTTCCCAACCAGGACTATAAGGGTACTGCCCTTATTCGCTCGTGCTTGTTCGTGCGTTTTGCTCCGTGGCCCCTCGGGGAGGTAACCCTGCACTAGCCTGTCAACCCCTTGAGGAGGTGGTCTCAGGCACCAACACTGTTTGGGCCGCTTGAGGTGGGCTTCCTCGTGGGCCACCCCGCTTACCTCTCCCTGAGAGGACCGCGAGGCTTGTACTTGTCCTGTAGGCCCCTCATGGAGGTGGAATGTAGGATCTGTATGTTTAGTTCCATCCCATAAGCCCCTAAGTAAGGAGCCGTAGGACACATACTTTCCCTGTATAGTTCCTCGGGGACAAAACCATAGGTTCCGCACAGTGAATGCTTTCCCTGCGCATGCCGTGTGAGGATTATCGAGCACCAAGAACCGTGGGTGAGGTGATGATGCATGTAAAATGCATCCATGAACTTTGTCGATTAGTGCTTCAAAATCATTATTATTTTGAAAATTATTATATTTATTAGGACTAACCTACCAATAGTTGCAAAAGTGCATAAGTTCTTGTTTTACACTTTGTTGTGTAGGAAATACACAAATATGGAAGGAAATCACGCATTATGGAGAAATCTAGAAATTCCTGGAATTTGTCCCTGGAGAACTCTTTTCGAAGATTGCTAGAAACAACCCTGAGAGAAATCCGGATGCATTTTTGATAGCCATATTACTGCGGAAGACAGAAGCAGTTTTGGGACTGCGAAAATATGTCACGTGGTTGACTCAAACTCCTTCCATCTTTGATGATTTCGGCCCAACCACGACTTGATCGACTCATTAAAGACATAGGGGACTCCTAGAAAAGTTCTAGAGATGCCCAAGAGCCTTTGGATCCAAGAGGCATCCATCCTATGGCCAAGATTGCATCTCCACCACTATATATTGAGAGGAAACCCCTCTTTTGGAGGCATCCACCCATAGCCACAAAATCCCCCCTCCTTGGCAGCCCCAAGGAGGGGGAGAAGCTCCTCCATTGCTGCACCATCTCCCAGAAAGAGAGAAGGGCCAAGGGGCCGCTGCCCCCAAGGGCAGCCGCTGCCCTGCGCTGCCATCGACACTATCGTCGGTGCCACCTCTCCCCCTTGGGAGGGTCATCTCCATCACCATCTACTGTACGATCCCATCATCCCCCACTATAATCTCTTGGGAAACATGATGTATGATGCAATATATTATTTTCCCATGATCTATTGTTTAACTATGTTGATGTTTGAGTAGTGAATTGTTATGACAATTGTAATCTAGTTTGTTCTGGTTGCATACAAGTATATGTTATCTTATATGATGATCTTGATGCACTAACATATGGGTGCACACATATGTTGGGGGATGCACAAGGTTGTCACCATTGCATGTTGATAGGATGAGGGATATATGGAGTTTGATAGAAGCCAAATCCCAAGCCTTAGAAATATATGTAGTATTAATTCATGGTTAATCAACGGGGGTATTTTCATGGGGACCTTATATCTAAATACGGTGGTTGGACTTTATGTCTTAATATTCCCTTGTTTTTCTTAATTTGCCTTGGGATCAATCACTAGTGGTGTATTTGCTCATATCTATGGCTACACCTAGTTACGACTCCTCCTAGAAGAAATAGTAAAAAGACTATATGTGCTTCACTAATTGTGACAACCAAATGAATCAAATAGAAATTTTCCTAAACATTTGCTCCCATATATTATCCACATCCGCTCCACTAGCTTCACTTCATTTGCATTATTTTACTTATAGTATTTATTTCAATTACTTTATTGTTTTCTAGTTAATACCAAAAACAACCACACACACACTTTAGATTCTAGCTTTGCATAGAAGGCCATATAAGTGGGTTATAGAGCTTTAGATAATAAATAGTTTACCTTTATATCCTCATGGTTTCGACACTCATACTTATCAAATTGTACTATGGTGATCCCCTCCACTTGGGGGTTATCAAGATACTTTTCTGGCGCCTTTGCTAGGGAGCATACCGCTAGGCTTTATTCTTGTTTGCATTGTTAGTTTATTTTTAGTACCTTGCATATAAAATCAAAACCCCCAAAAAATATTATAATGGAAAATTCTCACAATGATGTGTATGATATGCTAGTCAAATATGTTGAAAGATTTAATATTCCCTTGGGCACTAACTTTTTGAATGCAAGAAATCATGATGAAAGTGTTAGGGAAGAAGATGACAAAAGGGTAAGCTTGGGGATGCCCATGCATCCCAAAGAAAATGAGATAGAAGAGAAATAAGAAAAAGTGGAGGAAGAATGGAGTAGCTACCCATCTCCTATTCCCAACAAGGGTAACACACAAATTCCCATGAACAACTCTTTTTATAATGATGATGATCTTTTATTGCCTAGTAGTCCTCTATGTGGAACAATTATGTCTAATATATGGGAGGATGAAAGTGATATAATTGAGTTAGATGATCCATTATGTTCATTAGATGACTTTTTTATATGGTGAATCTATTCAAAACTATGAGATTAAGTTTGCTTTTGATGCTTGCAATAATTATGAAAGAGGAAGACATAAAAACCCTCTTTATGTTTCCATTCTATTTATGCAAGCTATTGATCATTATGTGCATTGGATACCACAACCTTGCTGCTATTTATTCATATATAAAATGCTAATGCATAGGAAGAAAGTTAGACTCAAATGTTAATGTCTATGTGCTTTGTGGTGTGCTCCATATTCTTTCAAATACTATTGTATTTGAGCACACCTTGATATCGATGTAATATGTAAAATAACTTTAGCTACTATTATTTAACAATTATTTTAAGATTTTAACTAAATATAAAATTTGGGAGAGCAAATGAGAAGGATTAGCAATGGAGAAGTTGGGGTCGATGTTGAGCATGTGTTATTCATGCCAATGGAACCATTGCAAAGCCTATATCATTAAAACTTCCCCCACATAAAAACAAAATAAAAAGTATGTGTCTTTGGTAATATATTAGCTTCTTGAATAAAATGGTTTCCCAATATTTACTAAAGTTTGCATCATGGTAAAAACTATTATATCATTTGTTTGGAGAACTAACCATTTTGTAGGCATTGAAGTAACATGAAGATGAAAATAATTCTTTGTTTGAGATGAGTGACATGATATGATGAGAAAGAAGTAGAGGACAAGAACTAGAAAGACGACAAGCTTGGGGATGCCTATGCATCCCCCTCTTCTTTCAAGTATTTCAAGTAATATCTCTCCAAACTCATGTTTTAGTTTTACCATCATTTTTTATTTGTATGTTTGTGGAAACCATGTTTGAATTACCTTTTTTGTTTTGTTTCGATCTTATTTTGCATATTATTTATAAAAAATACCAAAAGATTTTTTATTTATTTGGTTCTTTTTTCTTCTTCTTGCCTTTTGTTTTTAAAACTTTAAAACATTTTATGGTTCGTCATTTGATTCTTATTTGCTTCTTGTTTTTCCTTAAAACAAAAACAATAAAAAGATTTTATGCTTTTTTTATTTTGTTATTAGTCGGTTCTTGTTTTTATGAAACCCAAACAACAAAAATATTTTATTCTTTTTCATTTTTGTTTGCTTCTTGCTTTTCATCTTTCATAAAACAAAAATAACAAAAAGATTTTGTTTCTTCTTTGTTTGCTTCTCTTGATTCTTTCTTGGTTCTTTTTGCTTATTTTAGGTTTTTGGACATTTTTTCTCTATTAAAATAAATGTTTTATCTTTTTTTTAATATTTACAAAAATAAAGTACCAAGTTTTACCCATTTTGGATGTTAAAAGTTGAAACATATATTTGGAGTTGAAAATTTCTGCACGCTTTTGTTTACCAAATGATATTTACGATTTTTTATGTAACTCCGATTGAGCTAAATTTTCTACTTCAGTTCACAAGAAACCAAGGATTCGCTAATTGCGACATTAATATTAGTAGAATGGGGTACTCTTCAGTGAAATCCGGCAATAAACAAAAGGAAAATCAATAGTAAAAAGTGATGAAATTTGGAGCTATCAACATCCCCAAGCTTAGCGGTTACTTGCCCTCGAGTGACAAAGCTATAATGAGTAATATCGAAGAATTGAATCAATACGAAAACTTACAAGTTTGAGGTTGTATCATATTCCATTATCTCAAATCTTGCAACCTTGAACATGAGCATAATATATCTGACACAATTGCACTTAAGTTCAATTCCTAAACGCAAGTAACTCGCTAGCTAATAGTTCTTATAACTCTAATGAGATTGTTAAAAATTTGGCTAGGCTTGCAAATCAATTTCTTTCACTGCCTCCCTTATTATGAGAGTGAAAATGTTTTGAGCGAGGTCGCTTGATTCAAAATTAAGGGTGCATAAGTAGATGTCAAAAGAAGGATAAACTTAGAGCTTTTTCATTAACACCCACTTTGATAACCGTGGCTATCAAATACCTCTTCTTTCCCTTGTCTTTCAAGAACTCTAATTGTTCAATTTAGGTGGTGAGGTGATGCCAAAGATCAAAAGTATCGAATATTTTCAGCTCATGTCTTGACGATAATTTTTTCCTTCCTTTCTCAAGGATCAACGAATATTTCTCTTGTAAAATCTTACACAACCTTTTGAGAATACCAATAATTTTGCCCATATAGCGACACGTATGCCACTCATGCCAACAACTCATAGCCGAAATTCAGGGTTATACCATAGATCATTCAAAGGCTAACGGAGTTGATGCCATCCCAAAGGTGTGTATTTGAAACATATAACTTTTATTTCTTTCCTTTCTCTCTTTTTTATAGCAGGTCGAAACAGGTTTTGGAATCTCCTTCTCCCACCATAAAAAGTTCATTCTATCAAGCAATTCTTTTTCAGAAGGTATCATCAAGTCAATGATCAGTATGCGGGGTTGAGTACTACTAAGATTAAGCCCTTAAGACAAAAACATGGCACCAAAGTTGTCGATAGACACTTTCTCTTATTCTTAAAAGTTTGGAATTTAATCCAAGGGGTAGTTTTTCAAACTAATATTAATTGTCGAAAGTCTTAACCAAAGTGGTGACAAAAACCTTTGAGCTCAAGTCTTAAAATATAACGAATTAAGCACAGAGTCAAACTCAAGTGCAACCAAATGGATATAAAATGTTCATGGATAAGCTTACAGGAAGAAGGAAAATAGGAATGTGGTACCTCCTCTTGCTTGCTCATTTCCTACTTGAGTCAACTCTTTGTGCTCGTCTCCATAGCTCAATCAGTAGAAGTGAGTATCCTGCAGAAAAATCAACGAGAGTCGAGAGAAATTTGCACAAATAAATATAAAGTCTAGTCTAATATTTAAAGGCTACTATTTTCTCAAAAATTGATATTCATAGTGACTACCACCAAATACGCATTGCAGAAGGCGATGAGTGGAAAACTGCATTCACGACCAAACTTTGTCTCTATGAATGGTTGGTCATGCCATTTATCCTATCTAATGCTCCATCCACCTTCATGCGCCTTATGAATCATATTTCGAGATCTCTCATTGGAAAAAGTGTTGTTGTCTATTTTGACGATATTCTTATTTATAGCAAATCGCTTGAGGAGCATGTTATACATGTTAAGGAGGTTTTGCAAATCTTTTGAAATGAAAAGCTATATGCTAACCTTCCCAAGTGCACTTTTTCTAAAGACAAGTTGATTTTTCTTGGTTTTGTTGTCTCTTTGAATGGTATTGAAGTTGATGTTTCTAAAGTCAAAGACATAAGATATTGGCCCATTCCCACAAATTGAGTGAACTTCGAAGTTTTCATGGTTTGGCCAGTTTCTATCATCGATTTGTGAAAGATTTATCTACCATTGCTTGTCCTCTCAACGAGTTGACCAAAAATAATGCCACCTTCATTTGGGGCAAAGAACAACAAAAGGCCTTTGATGAGCTAAAAAAGAGGCTCACTGAAGCACCTATCCTTTCTTTACCGGATTTCAGAAAAACTTTTGAGATAGAGTATGACGCTAGTGGTATTGGCATTGGAGGATTCCTCGTGCAAAATGGACGTCGTATTGCATACCATAGTGAGAAACTAGATGGCACACACCTTAACTATCCGATTTACGACAAATATCATTTTTCCTTAGAAGGTGTCCTTCAAGTGTGGCAACACTATCTTTGGCCTAAGGAATTTATCATACATTCTGACCATGAGTCGTTGAAATATCTCAAAGGCCAAGCAAACTTGATTAAAAGGCACGCTAAGTGGGTTAAGTAAATGGAGTCTTTTCCTTACATCATCAAGTATAAGAAAGACAAATATATTGTAGCTGCGGATGCGCCTTGTCTCGCAAGAACACAAGCCTTCTTACGTGCCTCGAAGTAAATGTGTTAGGTCTTGATGATATAAAAGCTTTGTATGCTTCCGACCAGTTCTTTGGACCAATATTCGCAAAGTGTTCGATTCACAAAGGATTTGATGACTTCTATTTGCATAAGGGTTTTCTCTTTAAACAAAACAAGCTTTGCATTCCAAAGTCATCTCTCCAAATTTTGCTTCTCCATGAGTCTCATGGTGGAGGCCTTATGGGTCACTTTGGTAGTGAAAAGACATATGATATACTCTCCACACACTACTATTGGACCAAGATGAAGCGCGACGTGGAGCGCCACATCCAACGATGCACCACATGTGTCCAAGCTAAGTCTAAGTCGAACCCATTTGGGCTTTATATTACATTGCTTATTACTCATGCACCTTGGTTGGTCATTAGCATGGAATTTGTGTTAGGATTACCCAGGTCTAAGCATGGCCATGATTCTATATTTGTCGTTGTCGATCTCTTTTCCAAAATGGCACACTTCATTTCGTGCCATAAGAACGATGATGCTTCACATATTGCAAATCTGTGTTTAGGGAAATCGTTCGTCTTCATGGTGTGCCAAGAACCATCGTCTTCGACTGTGATGTCAAATTCATGAGCTACTTATGGAAGACGCTAATGGCTAAGCTCGACATCAAGCTCTACTTCTCATTCGCCTCGCATCCTCAAACTGATGGCTAAACCGAGGCCGTCAACCAAAGCCTTGGTATACTTCTTCACGTGTTGATCAAGAAGGATCTTAAGGATTGGGAGGAATCCATTCCACACGCTGAGTTCGCCTACAATTGAGCCAAGCACTCTACAACAATGAAGAGCCCATTCATGATCGTCTATGGATTTGAGCCCCTCACCGCACTCGACATTCTACCACTTCCTCTCCACGAGCGCACCAACATGGACATCGACAAGCGCGCCCAAGCCATGAAGAAACTACACGCAGACACAAGAGCTACTATCTAACAACAAGTGCTTCACCAAGATTCAAGGCTAAACAAGACAAAGAAGGAGATGATCTTCTAAGAAGGTAACCTTGTGTGGATACACCTAAGTAAAGACCGCTTCCCCAAGGATCGTGACTCCAAGCTCAAGCCAAGGGGAGATGGCCCTTTCAAAGTCCTCAAGAGAATCAACAACAATGCCTACGTCATCGACATATCTTCATCAAAGTATCTCGTCAGCAAGACATTTAATGTCAAGGACCTTTCACCATGTCATGGAGATGATCAAGATGACAAGGATGAAGAGTCGATGGTGACTCTTTCCCAAGGGGGAGATGATGCAACCAGTCCTACGGACGTCCCTACATCCTCATCACCAAGTCCCCCAAGTGAACTGATGACCCATGCCCGAGAAAAACAACTTCAAGATAAGGTTAACTCGCTCCTTTCCTCATGTGACTTTGATATACCCATGAATGGCTTGGTACTTCATGCCACTACACTATGCATACTCAGGTACGAAACCCTGATGCATCAAAAAAACTATCTCGGAAGAAGAACATGCATAATCGGCTATAGGACCAAAATCTCTGGCCACGACCGCCCAGAATCTCCACCCCTGCACCGCATCGTGCCAGGCTACAAGCTTCTAGAATGGATCAAGAGTCTCCGACCAAAACCTGGAGTCTCCGACTGCACTCGAAGTCTTTGCCGACATGCACCTGGAGTCTCTGGATCTCCCAAGCCCGACCATAATTGCGAGCCCCTAGAACACATCTGGAGTTTCCGATCCCCACTTAGGAATCTCCTCGCTGACCGAAGTCTCCGGCCACACAACTCTGGAGTCTCTGGCCAAAGTCGTGGGCCTGCGCGCCATCAGTTGGGCCTCGGACCATGTACTCTCCAACTCACCCAGAACTTATCCTTTATCCCCAAACTACCCTTGTTTATGTGAATGGCCTATATTGCCCCATCCCTCTATTATAAACCCTAGACTTGGATAAATGAATTAGAAGAAACCCTTGTGGACCTACCTAATTCTAGTCTCATGCTCCTTGACAAGGAGCACCAATTATCCCCAACCACCTGAGCTTTGCATAGTGCGTTCAAGTTGTATAAGGACTTGGAGTCGGTGTCCCTTCTCAAAGTTGTCAAGATCTCACGAAGCATCCCGCTCGCCGTGCTGGTTAGAGAGAGAATGTCCTTGCCCGCCACCGATCCTAGGAATTGTGTCAAACCGGTTGCTTCCGGCGTGAGCTATTGGCTTGTATCGTGTTTTCATGTGTATGTGTATGTTCATCGAGTTCTTTGCATGTGTGTTCATGGATTTCATCCTCTCCCTCACCCCCACTTGGCTTCATCTCAATTCCCATGAGGAGTCGTGAAAGATCGGGCAACCCAGGTCAACCCTAACAACGATGGTCATGAGGTGGATGATGACGCATATCATTTTGATGGCCTTCACCATGGCATTCTTGATCTTGTTGATGTTGCACTTGTATCATTGGTGGTTGCAGCGAGCGACCATGTCCTTCTTGTTGTTGTGGTTAAGCCTGATGATCATGGTGCTGATGATGTATTACATGGTGCGGTTGTTGAGCTTATGGATCAACCACTTGTTCGTGTCGATGAAGAGCTTGGTGTTCACCATTGTGGTGGTGGGGTTTGTCCATGATAGGAGTTTTACCATGAAGGCTCATCATGACGACTTGAGGAATGCATACGGGATGAATTTGAAGAGCCAGAGCAATGTCCATGATGGTTTCCAAGATTGGCAATAGCTTGGTGAAGTTCTTGGAACTGAGCTTGAAGCTCCACTTGACATTGTCGATCACGGTAGTCGAGCTCTCGAAAAGTTTCATCAAGACGGTTCTCAAGCCTCTCAAATTAGGCATTGAATTCTTGGCGTTGCGCCCATAAGTTGTGGCGCGTGGCGAAATTGTCTTGGTTGTTGAAGTTGCTACCTCCACTAGCTCCGCTCCCCTAGATATTTTGTACAACCACAAGTGAAAGGATGGGTGATATTGGTGGAATGGTATGTGCTACCCTCCCTCACCATAGTTAAAAATTAGAAAGGTCGTTATCACCAAGAGAAAAGCAAGTATCATTACACAAGACACACACAAAGGCCTATGTTGGAAGGTTGGGAAGGTGGATAGAAAATGGAACAACCAAACAAAAAGGTTATTGTCAAGAGTGGGTGAAATCCAACAAAAACAAAGTTAAAGGAAAAGGTCAAAAGTGTGATAAGAACCTACGACTATACACACATGGTGGAGATTAATGTAGCTAGCATGATGATGGAAAATGAGCAACGAACAAAAATATCCCTAACAAAGACTAATGCACAGTGTTGTGCCAACAATAGGAGAGACCGTAGCCCATTTTCCAAAATATTGAGAAGCAACGGATTTGCACGCTTACCTTGCCCTTGCTCGCACTCTTGCTTAGAATTTTTGGACTCTCTTTTGTGTTAGTATCTTTATTTTTATTTTTCTTTTTCTCTTTTTTTGAAGTATCTCTTTCTTTCTATGTTATGGAGTTAACTTTTGTTATTGACTATGCACTATCACCTTGTAAGAGAAAGTGCAAAATACTTTGGTAAAGAAAAATGTGCTACCCTCGATAGGTTAGGTAACACATAAAGGAAGAATAGGGGTTAACAAGGGTGGTGCAAGTTATACCTTGTGCTGATGTCATACTTGCAACCGTTGGTGGAGGGATGGTTCGAGTTCCGTGTTATCGATGTTGAGCACAAGAAGTTGTTGCAGAAGCTTTTTTAGATGACAGACATGCAAACGAAACACAAACATCAAAAGGAAATTAGTCGAAAAGGAAACGAGGTGAAAATTTTGGTCAGGGCCGGAGACTCCGGACTGTGGGGGCGGTGACTCCAGGGGGAGGAGACTCCTGTGCTACTGGGCGGAGACTTCGGTGCTGTTGGCTGAAGATTCCGGTGTTGGGGCCAGCACAATGAACAACTCGTGTTCTTGAGTGGAAATCCGGGCCTTCGAACCTCAAATCCAGAAATTTTCGACCAAATTGGGCTGGGAAACATAGGAAAATGGTAGACCAACCTGTAGCATCCCAATTGTCTAACATTGGAATGCTACATAATAAATAAGGATTAATAATACTAGATACTTGTTATTATCATATCATCATAATAACATGCTCATGTCATCATGCCACATTGCAATTGACCATCATATTAAAAACCCCTTTTCATTTGGTTCTTAACCCATATGCATTTTAAGTGTATTACTTGTATTTGCTTCTTGATATATTGTAGCTTGCTTTTGATATATTGCTTAAGGCCCAAATTGAGTTGGGGGCATATATGTTAAAATCTATTCCATCCATAAACACATGCCATCTTGCCATTTGACCTTATCCTTTAATTCCACCATACATGTATATGTGGGCCTTTATATTCTGTTCATGGTATTTATTTCATGCCCATCCATGTATATTGTATGGATCCACGAATATTTCTCACACATGGTTTGACCCAAACCTATACTACATAGGCCATGAGATCATGTCCATCCCTAGAATCTTGTTTAGTTGCATTCTTTTAGTTTGCTTGTGCCTACCTCACATGCATGTGTCCCTTTTTGTTTTCACAAAATAGGAAATACCTGCATGCATGTCTATATTGGCACATGCAATAATAACACTCCAACGTTTCTCTAAATCTTTCTTCTACTTTTGGTGTTGATTTAAAATCCAACCCTTTGAGCTTGGGCTTTGGTTCAAATCAAAACAAATCAATTCAAGCACCACCCTAACCTTCAAACCCTTGTTTTTATCTACACTAAATGTACACTACCCTCCCTCTCTCTCTTGCCATTTTACTATGAGTCATCTTTTCAAAGCCCTGAAAATTCAAAAGAATTGATGTGAGTTTGCTGTTTTTGGAATTGTTTAAAACAAATAACAAAGAAAAGAATAAAACACATAATGGAAAGGATAAGAAACCTACTTGGACCACCCCTGGCGCAACAGCCCACCTGGCCCAGCTCATAGCCCAGCAGAGCAGCAAACCTAGCCGTAGCAGTGCATCCCACCACCTCCCCGCTTATTTCTTCTGGGTCGGCCCGCCTGGACCGTACCGCTTCGCATCAGCGCTGCTGTCCCCTGTTCCTCTTCCTCCGCCCCAACTCTCTCTACATTGCTAACGGAAGCGAGCAGGTGAACGTCTCATGCCATTAGCTGCGTCACCAGCTGTGCCACTGCCTCCTTATCCCCTGGGCTGACCCCATCGAACCCTAGCAGCCTCACTCTTCCGCCCTCGTGCTGCCACCACTCATCTTTCCCTCCTTCCTCCACCTTCACATGAGCAGCCCCATTGGTAGAGTTGATCTTGTCTGTGTCGCTCCTGTGGTTCATGCCGACGCGGTCCAAGACTGGGAATCGCTTCACAGAGCCGTCGTAGTTCATCGGGGAGTGGGATGAGGAGCTGGACCAGCCCAGAACATTCCTTCTCGTTGAATTCGTGCGTGCCGATGATACGTTGCTAACGTATCCATAATTTTTGATGTTCCATGCTTGGTTTTATCTACATTCTTATGTTTTGTCCACACTTTGGAGTACTTTTCATATCATTTCTTGGACTAACCTATTAACAAGAGCCACAGTGCCAGCTGCCTGTTTTCTGCTATTTTTGGTTCTAGGAAAGTCAGAAAATGAATATTCTCGGAATTGGACGGGACAAAAGCCAAAGTCAGTTTTTCACCGAGGGACACCAGGAGCCAGAATACGAGACGGAGAGGGGCTAGGGCCCGGCCACACCACCTGGCCGCGTGGCCAGGCTTGGCCCGCGCCAGGGGGTGGTCTGGCCGCCCCAGGCACCCCCTCGGCCTCTCCTTTCGCCTATATATTGCCTCCAATACAGATACCCTAAGGACCCGATCAAAATTCCACGAAAGAGTTTGTAGCCGCCGTCATCTCCATCCCTAGATCGGGAGGGATCTGAAGCTCTTCCCGGCACCCTGCCGAAGATGGGAATTCACCCTGGAGGCCTTCTTCATCATCATCCAAGCCTCCGGTGTGATGCGTGAGTAGTTCATCTCTGGACTATGGGTCCATGTAGTAGCTAGATGGCTGGTTCTCCTCCTTTGTGCTATCATGTTTAGATCTTGTGAGCTCCGTTCATGATTAAGATCATCTATTTGTAATTCCTACATGTTATGTTTGCGGGGATCCGATGGATATTGAGATGCTATTTTAGATTGATTATTGATTCTATCATGTCTTTGTTATTTGTGATATTGCATGCTTTCCGTTGTTAGTAGCTATCTTGGCCAAGTAGATGCTAGCAACTCCAAGAGTTAGTATTTATGCTTGATAGTGGGTTCATGCCTCTAGTAATCTGGGGAAGTGACAGAAATCTCTAAGGTACTAGATGTGCTGTTGCTGCTAGGGAGAAAACAAAAATCCTTTGTTCATAGAACAATCATATTTTTTACACGCAATTCATAATGCAATTATCCGTTGCTTGCAACTTAATACTGGAGGGGGTTCGGATGATAACCTGAAGGTGGATTATTAGTCATAGATGCAGTTGGATGGCGGTCTATATATAATGTTGTAATTCCCAATGTTTACTACACGCAATTCATAATGCAATTATCCGTTGCTTGCAACTTAATACTGGAGGGGGTTCGGATGATCACCTGAAGGTGGATTATTAGTCAAAGATGCAGTTGGATGGCGGTCTATATATAATGTTGTAATTCCCAATCGAATCTCAAAGGAGTCAAGATGAGTAGTATATGCTTGTATGCTTTCTCGATGTTTGTCAATTGCCCCGCTGTAATTTGTTCACCCAACATGTCATCTATCTTAAGGAGAGCCACCACTAGTGAACTATCGACCCCGGTCCTTTCTTTTACCATCAATCTACAATCAACTGTTTACTGCTTTGTGTTTACTTTCTTCAAACTATTACTTTATTCCACTCGATACGTTTAATCCTTTGTTTTTAGCAAAACAGGTGAGATTGACAACCTCATCGCAAGTTGGGGGCAGAGTTCTGTGGTTGTGTTGTGCAGGTCTCCACGTTGCTGCTGGCACCGGTAGTGCGCCCTGCCAAAGTTCAGCTAGCAACACCTTTGGGGTGTTTCCTTGCTCCTACTAGATTGATAACCTTGGTTTCATAATTGAGGGAAAACTTGCTGTTGTGCTCATCATACCTTCCTCTTGGGGTTCCCCAACGAGCTCGATATATTTTGGGCCATCAAGCTCTTTTTCTGGTGCCGTTGCCGGGGAGTCAAGGACATCTTCACAAGGGGAGTCCCTCATAACCAATCTCTTTACTTTGTTATTTTTGTTTTTCTTAGTTTAGTTTTTGCTTTGTTTGCTTCTTTCTTATCAAAAACACAAAAAAATTAGTCTTACAAGTTTGCTTTCTTTATTAAAAACACAAAAAATGACTACTCTTGAAAACACTAAGTTGTGTGACTTCACTAGCACCAACAACAATGATTTTATGAGCACACCCATTGCTCCACCTGTTCCTGAAGCTACTTTCTTTGAGATAAAACCTGCTTTGCTCAATCTTGTTATGAGAGGACAATTTTCTGGTATTGGTAATGAAGATGCTGCTGCTCATTTAAATAACTTTGTTGAACTTTGTGAAATGCAAAAGCATAGGGATATAGATGGGGATATTATTAAGCTTAAATTGTTTCCTTTCTCTTTGAGAGGAAAAGCTAAAGAATGGTTGAATTCCTTAATTAGGAATAGTACTGATTCTTGGACTAAATGCAAAGATGCTTTCATTAGAAAATACTATCCTCCTGCTAAGATTATATCTATGAGAAGTGAAATAATGAAGTTTAAACAATCTGATAATGAACATGTTGCTCAAGCTTGGGAAATAATGAAATCTTTGACAAAGAATTGTCCCACTCATGGACTGACTGCTTGGATGATTATCCAAACCTTTTATGCAGGATTGAACTATTCTTCAAGAAATCTATTGGATTCTGCTGCTGGAGGTACCTTTATGACCATTACTTTGGGTGCTGCAACAAAGCTTCTGGATAATATGATGGTTAACTATTCTGAATGGCATACTGAGAGAGCTCCACAAGGTAAGAAGGTAAATTCTATTGAAGAAACCTCCTCCTTGAGTGATAAAATTGATGTTATTATGTCTATGCTTGTTAACAGGAAAGTCCATATTGGTCCAAATAATGTTCCTTTAGCCTCTTTGGTTGCTCAAGAAGAGCAAGTTGATGTGAACTTTATAAGAAATAACAATTTTAACAACAATGCCTACAGGAATAATTTTGGTAACAACAATTATAAGCCCTATCCTCCCAACAATGGTAATGCTTATGGAAATTCCTACAACAGTAATAGGAGTGCCCCCTCTGAACTTGAAGTTATGCTTAAAGACTTTATTAGTAAATAAACTGCTTTCAATAAAACTATTGAGGAAAAACTCTCTAATGCTGAAATAAATATAGCATCATTGGCTGAAGCTCAATCTTCTTTGAATAAAATGGCTGCTAAACCTAAAACTAATGATAATCCCTTTGCTGCTACTAATGCCATACAAGTAAGAATTGATGAAAATGTTAGAATATTAGCTAAATTGCATGCTAAGTTGGAAAGAGAGGATGAAATTGCTAGAAACATTAGTGTTTCTACTATCACTACCACTAGTGTTGAGGCTAGTAACATCTCTACTACTTTAGATGATAATTATGGTTTTGATCTTGATGTTTGCAACATTTCTTAAGTGATTAAGTTCCTACAAAAGCTTGCTAAAAGTCCTAATGCTAGTGCTGTGAATATGGCCTTTACAAAACACATTACTGATGCTCTCATAAAAATTAAAGAATAAAAGATGAAACATAAAGCTTCTATTCCTATGAAACAATAAGATGGTTGGGAACCCATCATTAATATGAAAGTGAATGATTTTGATTTCAAAGCTTTATGTGATCTTGATAGTAATGTTTCCATTATGCCTAGAAAGATTTATGATATGCTTGATTTGCCACCACTTGAAGATTGTTATTTGAATGTCCCACTTGATGATAATGGTAAAAAGAAACTCATGGGGAGTATTAATGATGTTCTTATTATGGTTAACAATGCCTATGTCCCCGTTGATTTCTATGTTTTGGATGTTGAATGCAATGCTTCTTGTCCTATTACTTTGGGAAGACCTTTTCTTAGAACTGTTGGTGCCATTATTGATATGAAAGAAGGCACCATTAAATATCAACTCCCACTCAAGAAAGGTATAGAACACTTCCCTAAGAAGAGAGAGAAGATTTCTTTTGCCTCTCCTATGAAAACAAAATTTGCTCTTAATGTTTCTTCATTGGAGAACACTTGATTCTTTTTCTTGCTTCTTATGCCTAACTTAAAGGCGTTAAAGAAAAGTACTTATTGGGAGATAACCCAAAAGTTTTAGATGAGTCTTGGAAGTTATTACTTCAGTAATAACCGCTCCTTATCCTTTTTATTTGATTTTTGTGCCAAGAGTAACCTCTAATGAGAGAGAAGTAATGATTGGGAAAGTTGCTGTTCCGAAACAGATTTCTGTGCTTCACCGTAAAAATTCGTGTAAAATCTATGTACATCCTTTTTAGGCGTTAATGTTTGTGCTTATGCCCCAGGTTGTTATCTAACTTTCGTTAGTTCAACACTTTTCGATTTGAGCAACAGAAGGTCTTCCAAAAAATTCGTCTTTACCTGCTGGTCTGTTTTGACAGATTTCTGCCTTTATTTGCATTTGCTTCTTGTTGGTTCCTTTTTGAGTTCTTTTGGGGAATTGAGCTTTTTGAGGGAAGTGCTACAGTATCTTGTGTTTTAGTGGAAGTTTTATTGGTGTTGGAACTTGTTGGAGATATGCCCAAGAGGCAATAATAAAGTGGTTATTATTATATCTTTATGTTTATGATAAATGTTTACATCCCATGCTATAGTTGTATTAACCGGAAACATTAATACTTGTGTGTTTTGTAAACATAAAAGAGTCCCTAGTAAGCCTCTTGTTAAGCTAGCTTGTTGATTAATGGATGATCATGGTTTCCTGATCATGGACATTGGATGTCGTTAATAACAAGATCATATCATTAGGAGAATGATGTGATGGACACACACCCATAGTAAGCATAGCATAAGATCAAGTCATTAAGTTTGTTTTGCTACAAGCTTTCAAATGCATAGTAACCTAATCCTTCGACCATGAGGTTATGTTAATCACCATCACCGGATGGATACTTTGATGACATCAAACACCGCTTCGTAACTGGGTGGTTATAAAGGTGTCATTGGGTATTATGAAAGTATGTGTTGAAGCGCATGGACCAAGATTGGGATTTGTCCATCCATATGACGGATAGATATGCTCTGGGCCCTCTCGGTGGAATGTCATCTAGTTAGCTTGCAAGCATGTGACTAGGTCACAAGGGATGACATATCATGGAACGAGTAAAGAGTACTTATCAGTAACGAGGTAGAACAAGGTATGGAGATACCGACGATCAAACCTCGGATAAGTAGAGTATCGCGTGATAAAGGGAATTGGTTTCGTATGTTAAATGCTTCTATCGATCACAAAGTCATCGTTGAGTATGTGGGAGCTGTTATGGATCTCCAGATCCTGCTAATGGTTATTGATCGGAGATGTTTCTCCATCATGTCTACATGTTCACGAACCGTAGGGTGACACACTTAAGGTTCGAAGTTGTTTTAAGTAGATATGGAATGTGCGTTGGAGACCGAATGTTGTTCGGAGTCTCAGATTGGATCCGGGACATCACGAGGAGATCCGGAATTGTCCGGGGAATAAGATTCATATATTGGGGATCATTTTCTAAGTTAGGAAATGTTCCGGAGTATTTGTATGGGGATTATAGAAGGTTTCGGAATGTTCCGGAAGGGTCTAGAAGATTTCTTGGATTTTGCTTGAAAACCAAGAAAGGATCAAGGAGTCCTTATGGGGCAAGACAAGGAGTCGTGGGGAGGAGGACTCCTCCCCCCTCCCAATCCGCCGGCCAAGGAAGGGAGGGGAGTCCTACTAGGACTCCCCCTCCCATGGCGCCTCCCTCCTTTAAATAGAGGGGTGGGGGCGCCACCCCCTTGCCCCCTTAACTCCAAACCCTAGCCGCCGCCTCTCTCCTCCTCCTTCCCTCTGCTCTGGCTTAGGCGAAGCCCTCCAGAATTCTCTACTCCACCACCACCACCATGCCGTCGTGCTGCTGGGATTCCGTGGAGAGATCTACTACCTCCGCTGCTCGCTGGAACGAGGAGAGGAAGGTCTGCTTCGACTCCGCACGTGTGACCGACTGCGGAAGCGCTGCCGGAACGCGGCGCCGGAAGGATCGTCTACTCGATCTTGAGGTCGGCAAGTGATCGACTACATCAACCACGAGATCCGATCTCGTAACGCTTTCGGGTCTACAAAGGTTAGTACAGATCTATCTCGTTGCACATGTCTAATAGATTAGGTCCTGGATTTTATCTAGATTAGATCTGGGTTTTGTTTGTTCTTGCGGTAGAATTTTTTTGTTTTCCATGCTACGAACCCATCAGTGGTATCAGAGCCGTGTCTATGCGTAGATGTGTTGCACGAGTAGAACACAATGGTTTTGTGGGCGTTGGTGCTCGTGCCGTCTTTTGCTTTGTGTACTTTGCATCTTGCAGTATGGTGGGATGAAGCGGCCCGGGCTAACCTTACATGTCATCGCACATGAGACTTGCTCCAAAGTTGACGTGCAACTCGTATTGCACAAGTGGCTTTGCGGGTGTCTGTCTCTCCCATCATAGTATAGATCCAATTTACACTTTGCACTTGATAGCACTTGTATCAACGTTGTGGTTCAGTTTCGTAGGTAAGATCCGTTCTTATTCGAAAGCCCCAAACCACGTAAAACATGCAAAGAAAATTAGAGGCGTCTAACTTGTTTTTGCAGGGTTTTTGTGATGTGATATGGCCATCATGTGATTGTGATTATATTTGATGTATGCAATGATCCTTGTTGTAATATGGCAACCGGCAGGAGCCTAATGATTGTCTTTAATTCTGTTAAGACCTGCGTGTCTATTCATCTTGTAATAGCTTTATGCCAAGTAGTTGTTATAGTTGCTAGTGATGATGGACAACCATGAAGCGGCGCCACTGACCTTGACGCAATGCTGGTGATGATGGAGATCATGTCCGTGCTTTGGAGATGGAGATCAAAGGCATAAGAAGAAAGGGCCATATCATATCACACTAATTATGAATTGCCTGTGATGTTAATCCTTTATGCATCTTGTATTGCTTAGATCACGACGGTAGCATTATAAGATGATCCCTCTCACTAAATATCAAGTAATAAAGTGTTCGTCCTTAGTAGGCACCGTTGCTAAGACTCGTCGTTTCGAAGCATCTCGTGATGATCGGGTGTGATAGATTCTACATGTGCATACAACGGGTGCAAGCCAGATTTGCACATGCGGATACTAAGATTAACCTTGACGAGCCTAGCATGTACATACATGGTCTCGGAACATGGAATACCTAAAGGTAAAGCATGAGTCATATGGATGATATGATGAACATGTTGATTGTTCGCCTTTAAAGCTACATCATCTCACGTGATGATCGGACTTGGTGTAGTGGATTTGGTTCGTGTAATCACTAAAACAACTCGAGGGATGTTGTTTTGAGTGGAAGTTTATTTGTAATTTGGATTAGTCGAACTCAATTTATCATAAACACAATCAAAGTGAATTTGCATAGTTTGTTGTATTCATTGGCATCCGTTCACCACATTACTCTTAGTTATAGTTGAGATAGTGGAACTATAAAATTCTGGATATTTTCTTTACGAACTGGTATCGTATTGTTTTGAGTGTCAATCTAAAGTTTAAGTCCTGTTGCAAACTTTCAGCAAACTCCGTTTACTCTGTGAAGTTTAATAAACAGTATTAAATCAAGAGTAACAATTCCAGTGTTAGTATCTAATGTATCATGCTTGCCTCCATGATTCTTGATACTCAAAAGATTGTTTTTAATATCAAGTTTATCTAAGAGCTGAAAGCAATGTTTCAAAAACCATCATATGTGAAAGGTATTGCGATATCTAAAACAATGTGTTGGTTACAACATGATAGAGTATATGTCCTCATATTTGATGAGAATTTGTGAAGGTTGGAGACGCTATTCGTCCTAATCCTCCAAAAGGTTTTGGAAAAGAAACATTATACTCACAATTCACCTTTATAAGCTGTAGCATCTTGATCATGAAAGTTGTCATGATAAGGATGAATAGAAGATGTAAGTAAAATGTTTACTACACTAAAAGATTACTAAAGAATGGAATTTTGAAAGAATGCCAAACATTTGATGAAGGTGATCCACTTCAAAGTGCAAGTCCAAAGGTATTAGTATTTGACTATACACACTTTGTACTATGTGTCATGTGAATGACACCACTATTGATGTTGATAGATTCTTTTAAAAGAAAAGGAATTGTTGAAAGAGAATCTATAAAATATTTGGCAGAAAAGAAAAGATTGGAGATATCCAACTTAGGTATATAGAAGATACATGTTATGGCTGTATTCCTTGGTTGTTAAACAATGTGGTTTTGCGGTATTGGATACCGAAATTGGTTGGTATGAAGTGTCATACAGGATAACACAATTCATGAACTGCAATGTCCTAAGTAACTACCAAGAGAATATGTGATGATGTTCATCGAAAACAAACAAAGGGTTGTTGTGTTGCTCGTTAACATCAAAGCTTACCTTCAAGATTTGTTTCAATAATTGTTATTTTGATCAGGTACTATGACGACAAAAGGTTGTTCAAATAATTACTGTATTCCATAATAGATGGATGATATACAAGTCTGGTTGGAGAAATAACGACCATAAAACTAATGCTAAAATGTCGCAAGACAAATGATTGAAAGATCACTTGCGAAGTGACATCACCGTTTAAATTATATTAGGGATACATGAAGAAACTCCATGTTGATGGATTTTTGGGGTCTTTGATTTTGATCAAATGACGCTTGTGATACTTTCCTGGAGATAATTAAAACTCCGTTCGTAGGCCAAAAGAGGAATGGACGACTAAATGATTGGAATTTGTACATATTGATGTATATAGTCCATTATGTGTAGTCGTGGGCGATGGATTTCAACTTCATATGCTTTCTCTGAAGATTTGAGTGAGTATATGTATATACTTACTCAATAAGGAAGAAGTATGAAACATTTGAAAATGTTCAAAGACTTTCAAGATGAAGTGGAAAATTATTGTAACAACAAATAAAAAAAGTTTATGATTGGATCATAAAGATGTTTGAGTTACAAGTTTAGCAAAACACCTAAGATTTGAGGAATCGTTCCATGGATTTGCATTTCCCAAAACACCATAGGAGTATGGAGTGTTCAAGATATGTAATGAAACCTTGTTTGACATGGTAAGATCAAAGGTGTCATTTATAAAACTGCCATTATATTTTTAAAGATTAAAGCTTTAGTGACTACTGCTTTTACACTGAAAAGAGCTCCATCGTGATCCGTTGAAATGACACCATATAAGTCATGGTTTGGGATAAAACCCAGGTTGTCCTTTCTTAAATTTTTGGTATGCTAGGCATAAGTAAAGTGTTTACAACCAAAGTCGGATGAGCATGTCTTTGTAGGTTATTTCGAATAACCATTGGGTATTCCTCCATAACACCGAAGACAAAAGTGTTTGTCGCTTAGAATGTCAAGTTTCCTGAGAAGGAATTTTTGGTGAAAAGTTAAGTGGAAGGACAATAGAACTTTGACAAGGTTGTTGAACCTTGGCTAATATGTGCTGAGTTGCGCAGCGTCGGTAAGTGTCCCGGAGGCAGCAACAATGCTCATGGCTCACGTGCCTCAAAGGATGTGGTCACGGGGATCTAAGTTCCTATTGAACCAAGTAGGTCGGGTAAGTAATCAAATGCCAAGATTTGAGAGTTAAATCATTGTTGTTTGACAATGATGAACCAACTACATGCAAATAATCAATGATGGGCCTTGACTTCGTTAAGTGGCTTGAAGCCATAAAATCCATGATAATTCCATACACGAGAAATCAAGCTTTGAATTTGAAATACCCTCTAGAAAGGTGCAAGACCTTATAGTCGTATATGGATCTATAAAGAAATAGACATGGATGTTTCACATCTATGAAATAGTCGACATGTCGGAAAGAGTTTACGACAATGTTCAAGGAATTGACTATGATAAGATTTGATCTTTCATAGCGATATTTAGTCTGGACGGATTAATGTAGCAACCACTACATATATTTTGGTATATGGTAGTTGAACAAACAAAACAAGTTCTTCTAATAGAATGGTTACCTAGGATGTGTCCATGACACGATCCAAAGGGTTTTGTTAATTCAAAGGATGCTAAAAGAGTATGCAAAACTTCAATGGTTGAAGTGAGCATCGCGGAGTTGGAATCTTCACCGTGATGAAACCGTTAAAAGGTTTAATTTCATCAGAGACGATGAAGATGTTTGCATTTTGCAAGAAATTAAGTGGGAGCGCTAAGACATATTTCTAATACATTATGTGAAAGACATATTGTTGATTAGAAATGATGTATCTTTTATTGACACAGGTTAAGAATTTCATTTCGATGAAAGACTTAGGCTTGACCCAAGAATTAGGCATCAATGTCTATATGGATAGATTGAGGCGCTAATATGGTTTTGCCAAATGTACATAGATAAGATGTTGAATGAGTTCAATATGGAAACAAAAAGAAAGGTTCTTGACGCACGGAAAGGACTGAATCAAGATTCAAGTGTGTTGACACGAGATTCAAGTGTTTTGACACTTGGTGAAATCACAAGAATATTTTGATCAATCATTCTTTGAGATGTACATGTCCAGATATGTCCTATGCTCTAAATGTTATGAGCATATACCAGAATAACTCATAAGATGATCATTGGACAATAGTAGGGATATTCCTATGATCTTTGGAAGAACTAAGAATATATTATTTATATAGTGGTGACAAATAGTTCATTGTAAATTGTTGCATTGATACTAGTTTTGTCACAAATTAAGTTTACCTCAATTTAAACTATGGGTGGCGCAATGTAATGGAAAGGAAGTTCCATAACGGATTTGGTTGAGTACCAAAGTTAAAACATTGTGACAGATACTACAACAAAAGGCTAAGTATATGACTGCTATTGTAGCAGCAAATGAGGGCATTTGCGTCAAGTAGTTTGTTATCAAACTAGGTGTGGTTCATAGCGGGATAATACTATGAAGATACATTGTATGACAATTGTATCAACATGATTTAGTCCCAAGGAACTAAAGGTCTCACCAAAGGACCAAATTTATACAATGCCATCTCATTGGAGAATGAGTAATGCGTAGAGACGCAAGGACATGCAAATACACACGGACCTGGAAGTGTCATATCTGAAGATTATGTTTACCACTAGCAATAGTGTCTATACAACACCAGAAAGCCATAGGTGTTGAGTGCACAAGTTTTAAACTAGATTATTGACTCTAGTGCAAGTGGGAGACTATTGGAGATATGCCCAAGAGGCAATAATAAAGTGGTTATTATTATATCTTTATGTTTATGATAAATGTTTAATCCCATGCTATAGTTGTATTAACCGGAAACATTAATACTTGTGTGTTTTGTAAACATAAAAGAGTCCCTAGTAAGCCTCTTGTTAAGCTAGCTTGTTGATTAATGGATGATCATGGTTTCCTGATCATGGACATTGGATGTCGTTAATAACAAGATCATATCATTAGGAGAATGATGTGATGGACACACACCCATAGTAAGCATAGCATAAGATCAAGTCATTAAGTTTGTTTTGCTACAAGCTTTCAAATGCATAGTAACCTAATCCTTCGACCATGAGGTTATGTTAATCACCATCACCGGATGGATACTTTGATGACATCAAACACCGCTTCGTAACTGGGTGGTTATAAAGGTGTCATTGGGTATTATGAAAGTATGTGTTGAAGCGCATGGACCAAGATTGGGATTTGTCCATCCATATGACGGATAGATATGCTCTGGGCCCTCTCGGTGGAATGTCATCTAGTTAGCTTGCAAGCATGTGACTAGGTCACAAGGGATGACATATCATGGAACGAGTAAAGAGTACTTATCAGTAACGAGGTAGAACAAGGTATGGAGATACCGACGATCAAACCTCGGATAAGTAGAGTATCGCGTGATAAAGGGAATTGGTTTCGTATGTTAAATGCTTCTATCGATCACAAAGTCATCGTTGAGTATGTGGGAGCTGTTATGGATCTCCAGATCCTGCTAATGGTTATTGATCGGAGATGTTTCTCCATCATGTCTACATGTTCACGAACCGTAGGGTGACACACTTAAGGTTCGAAATTGTTTTAAGTAGATATGGAATGTGCGTTGGAGACCGAATGTTGTTCGGAGTCTCAGATTGGATCCGGGACATCACGAGGAGATCCGGAATTGTCCGGGGAATAAGATTCATATATTGGGGATCATTTTCTAAGTTAGGAAATGTTCCGGAGTATTTGTATGGGGATTATAGAAGGTTTCGGAATGTTCCGGAAGGGTCTAGAAGATTTCTTGGATTTTGCTTGAAAACCAAGAAAGGATCAAGGAGTCCTTATGGGGCAAGACAAGGAGTCGTGGGGAGGAGGACTCCTCCCCCCTCCCAATCCGCCGGCCAAGGAAGGGAGGGGAGTCCTACTAGGACTCCCCCTCCCATGGCGCCTCCCTCCTTTAAATAGAGGGGTGGGGGCGCCACCCCCTTGCCCCCTTAACTCCAAACCCTAGCCGCCGCCTCTCTCCTCCTCCTTCCCTCTGCTCTGGCTTAGGCGAAGCCCTCCAGAATTCTCTACTCCACCACCACCACCATGCCGTCGTGCTGCTGGGATTCCGTGGAGAGATCTACTACCTCCGCTGCTCGCTGGAACGAGGAGAGGAAGGTCTGCTTCGACTCCGCACGTGTGACCGACTGCGGAAGCGCTGCCGGAACGCGGCGCCGGAAGGATCGTCTACTCGATCTTGAGGTCGGCAAGTGATCGACTACATCAACCACGAGATCCGATCTCGTAACGCTTTCGGGTCTACAAAGGTTAGTACAGATCTATCTCGTTGCACATGTCTAATAGATTAGGTCCTGGATTTTATCTAGATTAGATCTGGGTTTTGTTTGTTCTTGCGGTAGAAATTTTTTGTTTTCCATGCTACGAACCCATCAGTGGTATCAGAGCCGTGTCTATGCGTAGATGTGTTGCACGAGTAGAACACAATGGTTTTGTGGGCGTTGGTGCTCGTGCCGTCTTTTGCTTTGTGTACTTTGCATCTTGCAGTATGGTGGGATGAAGCGGCCCGGGTTAACCTTACATGTCATCGCACATGAGACTTGCTCCAAAGTTGACGTGCAACTCGTATTGCACAAGTGGCTTTGCGGGTGTCTGTCTCTCCCATCATAGTATAGATCCAATTTACACTTTGCACTTGATAGCACTTGTATCAACGTTGTGGTTCAGTTTCATAGGTAAGATCCGTTCTTATTCGAAAACCCCAAACCACGTAAAACATGCAAAGAAAATTAGAGGCGTCTAACTTGTTTTTGCAGGGTTTTTGTGATGTGATATGGCCATCATGTGATTGTGATTATATTTGATGTATGCAATGATCCTTGTTGTAATATGGCAATCGGCAGGAGCCTAATGATTGTCTTTAATTCTGTTAAGACCTGCGTGTCTATTCATCTTGTAATAGCTTTATGCCAAGTAGTTGTTATAGTTGCTAGTGATGATGGACAACCATGAAGCGGCGCCACTGACCTTGACGCAATGCTGGTGATGATGGAGATCATGTCCGTGCTTTGGAGATGGAGATCAAAGGCATAAGAAGAAAGGGCCATATCATATCACACTAATTATGAATTGCCTGTGATGTTAATCCTTTATGCATCTTGTATTGCTCAGATCACGACGGTAGCATTACAAGATGATCCCTCTCACTAAATATCAAGTAATAAAGTGTTCGTCCTTAGTAGGCACCGTTGCTAAGACTCGTCGTTTCGAAGCATCTCGTGATGATCGGGTGTGATAGATTCTACGTGTGCATACAACGGGTGCAAGCCAGATTTGCACATGCGGATACTAAGGTTAACCTTGACGAGCCTAGCATGTACATACATGGTCTCGGAACACGGAATACCGAAAGGTAAAGCATGAGTCATATGGATGATATGATGAACATGTTGATTGTTCGCCTTTAAAGCTACATCATCTCACATGATGATCGGACTTGGTGTAGTGGATTTGGTTCGTGTAATCACTAAAACAACTCGAGGGATGTTGTTTTGAGTGGGAGTTTATTTGTAATTTGGATTAGTCGAACTCAATTTATCATAAACACAATCAAAGTGAATTTGCATAGTTTGTTGTAGTCATTGGCATCCGTTCACCACATTACGCTTAGTTATAGTTGAGATAGTGGAACTATAAAATTCTGGATATTTTCTTTACGAACTGGTATCGTATTGTTTTGAGTGTCAATCTAAAGTTTAAAAGTCCTGTTGCAAACTTTCAGCAAACTCCGTTTACTCTGTGAAGTTTAATAAACAGTATTAAATCAAGAGTAACAATTCCAGTGTTAGTATCTAATGTATCATGTTTGCCTCCATGATTCTTGATACTCAAAAGATTGTTTTTAATATCAAGTTTATCTAAGAGCTGAAAGCAATGTTTCAGAAACCATCATATGTGAAAGGTATTGCGATATCTAAAACAATGTGTTGGTTACAACATGATAGAGTATATGTCCTCATATTTGATGAGAATTTGTGAAGGTTGGAGACGCTAGTCGTCCTAATCCTCCAAAAGGTTTTGGAAAAGAAACATTATACTCGCAATTCACCTTTATAAGCTGTAGCAGCTTGATCATGAAAGTTGTCATGATAAGGATGAATAGAAGATGTAAGTAAAATGTTTACTACACTAAAAGATTACTAAAGAATGGAATTTTGAAAGAATGCCAAACATTTGATGAAGGTGATCCACTTCAAAGTGCAAGTCCAAAGGTATTAGTATTTGACTATACACACTTTGTACTATGTGTCATGTGAATGACACCACTATTGATGTTGATAGATTCTTTTAAAAGAAAAGGAATTGTTGAAAGAGAATCTATAAAATATTTGGCAGAAAATAAAAGATTGGAGATATCCAACTTAGGTATATAGAAGATACATGTTATGGCTGTATTCCTTGGTTGTTAAACAATGTGGTTCTGCGGTATTGGATACCGAAATTGGTTGGTATGAAGTGTCATACAGGACAACACAATTCATGAACTGCAATGTCCTAAGTAACTACCAAGAGAATATGTGATGATGTTCATCGAAAACAAACAAAGGGTTGTTGTGTTGCTCGTTAACATCAAAGCTTACCTTCAAGATTTGTTTCAATAATTGTTATTTTGATCAGGTATTATGATGACAAAAGGTTGTTCAAATAATTACTGTATTCCATAATGGATGGATGATATACAAGTCTGGTTGGAGAAATAACGACCATAAAACTAATGCTAAAATGTCGCAAGACAAATGATTGAAAGATCACTTGTGAAGTGACATTCTAGAAGGTATGGGGATTCTAGAAGGTTTCGGAATGTTCCGGAAGGTTCTAGAAGATTTCTTGGAGTTTGCTTGAAAACCAAGAAAGGATCAAGGAGTCCTTGTGGGGCAAGACAAGGAGTCGTGGGGAGGAGGACTCCTCCCCCCTCCCAATCCGCCGGCCAAGGAAGGGAGGGGAGTCCTACTAGGACTCCCCCTCCCATGGCGCCTCCCTCCTTTAAATAGAGGGGTGGGGGCGCCACCCCCTTGCCCCCTTAACTCCAAACCCTAGCCGCTGCCTCTCTCCTCCTCCTTCCCTCTGCTCTGGCTTAGGCGAAGCCCTCCAGAATTCTCTACTCCACCACCACCACCACGCCGTCGTGCTGCTGGGATTCCGTGGAGAGATCTACTACCTCCGCTGCTCGCTGGAACAGGGAGAGGAAGGTCTGCTTCGACTCCGCACGTGTGACCGACTGCGGAAGCACTGCCGGAACGCGACGCCAAAAGGATCGTATACTCGATCTTGAGATCGGCAAGTGATCAACTACATCAACCACGATATCCGATCTCGTAACGCTTTCGGGTCTACAAGGGTTAGTACAGATCTATCTCGTTGCACATGTCTAATAGATTAGATCTTGGCTTTTATCTAGATTAGATCTGGGGTTTGTTCATTTTTGCGGTAGAATTTTTTTGTTTTCCATGCTATGAACCCATCAGAACTGAACCTAAAGACCTATTATCTTGAGTGCACTAATGTTGCTAATAAAGATTGTGTGAAGTTTTGTATGAAGGAAAAATTTCAGGTGTATGGAAGAATTGAGTAATGAGATGAAGGATGGACTAAAGCTCAAGCTTGGGGATGCCATGCGTGTCACACCAAGAAATATCCAAGAAGTACAAGCGTCAAAGCTTGGGGATGCCCAAGGCATCCCCTTCTTCATCAATAAAAATCCCAGGTTTCTTCCAAACGCTTCATTTTTATTGTTTCATGCACAATTTTGTTGTTCTTGGAGCGTCTTCTTTTTCGTTTTCATTTTGGTTTTTAGTTTACTTGGTTTGCTTAGTTTGCTGAATAAATTGGTTGGACCCCCTCTTTCATACATTGGTTTTCAAATAGTTTGGTTTGGATTGGAAAAGAGTAGGAAAGTTCATGCTTAAGTGGTAAAGAGAGCTTGTTTTTGACTGTGGCCCATGCTTTGTCATGCCATGCTTGATATTGTTTTGGCTTTAGGCTTAGTATTCTTTGCTGTAGCATGACTTGTTATAAACAATTGAGATTGCTTAATGTTCCTTGGAAGAATCATGCGTTGTTTTAGCATATTAAAGCATAGTATTGTGGTATTCTCCTTTGACGCTTTATTTGGGTTGACTTGGCACATGCTCACACCATGTTATGACTATCCCAAGTCACCATAAGCCTTTATGATCCTTTAGCTTTCAACTTGTA
This sequence comes from Avena sativa, assembly GCA_916181665.1. NCBI lineage: Eukaryota > Viridiplantae > Streptophyta > Magnoliopsida > Poales > Poaceae > Avena > Avena sativa. The sequence continues at coordinate 375,876,204 of OV702289.1, read as the reverse complement.
GTATCACTTTATGCTTTGATCAATGATGTTTTGTCGCTCTGCATGATTATGGCCATTATTGCTCTCTTAGTTGGCCGCTCCCAGTCTTTTGCTAGCCTCCGCAACCAAGTGTGAGTTCCACTCATGCATCCAACTCCTAAAACCAAGTTTTTCCAAAAAGTTCACCATACCTACCTATTAGCATATGCTATTCCAAGTATATTCATGTTTTTTTTCTACCTTCTGAATTAAACTTGTTATGAGAAAACTAGTGATTAAAGCTCTCACGAACTTGATGGCACACTTTACCTTCTTGCACTTAATAAACTTGAACCATTGCGTCCATCTTTGTTGCGTATATGCTTGCGCTTTATAAGTTGAAGTTAGCAGAACCATGTATCATGGGGAACGCTTTCAACATTGCACCTGTACTTTGTACCCCGTTGATATCATGTTCTTTTGCTTATGGATCCCGACGGTGTGAAATAAAAGGGGAACTTGTAAGATCATGGAGTTTGTATGTGTGTTAAAGAAACGCCTGTGCCGCTAGCCTAAGCCATGCCTAATCATGGTGGAAACTTGCAACATAACGATAATGAGCACTCTATGAAGCATCCTCAATAAAAACCTATGCAAATAGCAAATAAAAAGATCACTGAGATGCTCATTGTCCGCTTGCCTTGTCATTTTGATTATGGGATAGCTCCTGTATCATGTGCAAGGGGTACCCCGTTGGCGGTTCTTTATGATACACATGTACTTACAATGACAAGATTTTACTTGTGACTAAAGTTGAGTAGCATGAGGTTCGGTCTTCGTAAGGGCATGGGATTTTGGCTTATAACTTGTCAAGCATATCCTCTTAGTTGTGTCACTTTAAACTTAATCACCTTCAAGATTCTTATGATAGGGGCAATGAGAGCTGAAAGCTAATAAGTACCATAATTTTTGGAAGCTCTTTATGAGACTTTAATCCCTACTTCCTTCTATGAAGGCCTTTCTTTTACTTTTATGTTGAGTCTCCATCTTCTATCTTTATGCACCTACTTTGAGAGCATAGTGGCCATTCTTAGTTCTATGTCGATTGTCCCAAGACTTGATGATTGATGCATAACTTTGATATTGCTTGTTTTAAACTATTTGTATCTAGTCACTCTTATGAACTTTGAAGGTGTCCTATGCATTTATGTTTGCTACTCTATGAGGGACAAACTGAATGCCAATATGCTATGTTTTCTTTATGTGAAACAAACAAACGTCTTGCAAAGCATTGTTATTCATGAATCTTTTGTTTATGCCTTTTCATGTTGCAACATAGTTGCTTTGCCTTATTATTAGAACTTTGTCTTTCATGTTATGATTGAAGTACAATGATCCCAGCTATCAATGTTTTACAAATACTTTGATCAAGTGTATTATGGTGCATGTCACCTCAAAAATTATTCTTTCTTTTTATCACTTACCTACTCGAGGACGAGCAGGAGTTAAGCTTGGGGATGTTGATACGTTGCTAATGTATCCATAATTTTTGATGTTCCATGCTTGGTTTTATCTAGTTTCTTATGTTTTGTCCACACTTTGGAGTACTTTTCATATGATTTCTTGGACTAACCTATTAACAAGAGCCACAGTGCCAGCTGCCTGTTTTCTGCTGTTTTTGGTTCCAGGAAAGTCAGAAAATGAATATTCTCGGAATTGGACGGGACAAAAGCCAAAGTCATTTTTTCACCGAGGGACACCAGGAGCCAGAATACGAGATGAAGAGGGGCTGGGGCCTGGCCACACCACCTGGCCGCGCGGCTAGGCTTGGCCCATGCCAGGGGGTGGTCTGGCCGCCCCAGGCACCCCCTCGGCCTCTCCTCTCGCCTATATATTGCCTCCGATACAGAAACCCTAAGGACCCGATCAAAATTCCACGAAAGAGTCTGTAGCCACCGTCATCTCCATCCCTAGATTGGGAGGGATCCGAAGCTCTTCCCGGCACCCTATCAGAGAGGGGAATTCACCCTGGAGGCCTTCTTCATCATCATGCAAGCCTCCGGTGTGATGCGTGAGTAGTTCATCTCTGGACTACGGGTCCATGTAGTAGCTAGATGGCTGGTTCTCCTCCTTTTTGCTATCATGTTTAGATCTTGTGATCTCCGTTCATGATCAAGATCATCTATTTGTAATTCCTACATGTTGTGTTTGCGGGGATCCGATGGATATTGAGATGCTATTTCAGATTGATTATTGATTCTATCATGTGTTTGTTATTTGTGATCTTGCACGCTTTCCGTTGTTAGTAGCTATCTTGGCCAAGTAGATGCTAGCAACTCCAAGAGTTAGTATTTATGCTCGATAGTGGGTTCATGCCTCTAGTAATCTGGGGAATTGACAGAAATCTCTAACGTACTAGATGTGCTGTTGCTACTAGGGAGAAAACAACAATCCTTTGTTCATAGAACAATCGTATTGTTTAATTTAGACGCAATTCGTAATGCAATTATCCGTTGCTTACAACTTAATGCTGGAGGGGGTTCGGATGATAACCTGAAGGTGGATTATTAGTCATAGATGCAGTTGGATGGCGGTCTATGTATAATGTTGTAATGCCCAATCGAATCTCAAAGGAGTCAAGATGAGTAGTATATGCTTGTATGCTTTCTCGATGTTTGTCAATTGCCCCGCTGTACTTTGTTCACCCAACATGTCATCTATCTTAAGGAGAGCCACCACTAGTGAACTATGGACCCTGGTCCTTTCTTTTACCATCAATCTACAATCAACTGTTTACTGCTTTGTGTTTACTTTCTGCAATCTATTACTTTCTTCCACTCGATACGTTTAGTCCTTTGTTTTCAGCAAAACCAGTGAGATTGACAACCTCATCGCAAGTTGGGGGCAGAGTTCTGTGGTTGTGTTGTGCAGGTCTCCACGTTGCTGCTGGCACCGGTAGTGCTCCCTGCCAAAGTTCAGCTTGCAACACCTTTGGGGTGTTTCCTTGCTCCTACTGGATTGATAACCTTGGTTTCATAACTGAGGGATAACTTGTTGCTATGCTCATCATACCTTCATCTTGGGGTTCCCCAACGAGCTCGATATATTTTGGGCCATCAGCTGAGTACCTCGGCCATTGCTGCATCGTCCTCACCTTGCTGCCATCCCTGACCACCCTAGCTCCGATTCCACTGGGAATCGCTTGCGGTGAGCACCACCTTCCTTACCCCTCTACCTCTACATCAATCCCCGCCCTGATCGTGTCCACTATTGCCAGTTTTCTCCAATTATGGAATCATCAATTCAATTGTTAATTCCATCCTCCACCTTTAGTCAAATCTGGAGCTCTTCCTTGTTTGGAAAGTTATCATTGTCGTTCCGCTGAAGAATTCCTTAGGACTGCTAAATCTCTCTCGGATATTCTTAAGGACAAGAAATTTTGTTGGTCATCTGCTCATGAAGAAATCTTTGGAAACCCTTTCGCTTTATCTTCTACCCTCAATCCACCAAATGCCACAAAGACTTTCCAGATCTTTCGTAATTCTTCTATTCAACTTTCGGGTGCTATCCTTGATCTATATATTGAATCTTTGATCTGTCTCCCTGATCTTCATTCATATCTTTTCCAATGATCTGGGACTTCCAACACGACGATAACATCATAATCTTTAATTTCTTTGAATCTAACAAAGTGTTTGCATCACCTCCTTGTTTTCTTACAAAGCTTCATGAATTCTGCCTGTCAAGATCTTCAGTCTAAATTCTGAGAGTTGGGTGGCATGATTTTGCTATTCATGTACGGAGTAATGCTTTGGATGCGGGATGGAGTAGCTACCATGCCACTACTCTTATCATTTGCTCTTGCACATTGAATTGGTGGATTAAAGCGATTTCACTCATTCCATGGAAGTTATAAGTGGCCGTTATCTCTTGATACTTTTACTTTCATCCTTGTTTTCTAGAGTGTTCTCTCAAAGAACGTAATCCATAATCTCTTGTTGGTTGTCTCGTCTAGTTCAAGAGGGAGCAGAATCTTCAACGATCTGGTGGAAACAAATGCAAAATCTTCTCCGTCCTCTTCATTCTGTTGGCATTCAACATTGTCATACAAGATGGATGGAAGATATCTCTAACTTCTATTTTGTCAATTCTTTTCCTCTTGGTGAAGCCAATTATGGTCGATGCCATCAATCACAAAATCTATTGCAATAACCTCATGGTTAAGGAAGGCAATAAGCATCTCTGCAATAACATCCAGATCTTCAACATTCAACTTCTTCCTAGGATTCCACCATAAACTCATGTCACTCCTTCTCTTAAAGATATATCCACACACTTCAATGGCATGACCCTTTGGTTCTTAGTGGCGCAAGAAGAATCTAATCTAAGAACTCCTAACCCAAATCTTTCCATCGATATCATGGAATTCGATTGTTTGAAGGCAATATTGGTGTCTAAACTTCATTTCTTAAATCCAAGGGAAGAGATAATGCTATTTTCATAGTGATTGATAACTTCACAGTCATACTTTTCTTCCGACAAAACAAAGCATCATATTCACGTGCATCTATTGATCTGTAATCCTAATGATGTGTCCTTCTTTCTCTCCTTGATATATCGTCTTTTCAAATTCTTTCAAGAAGTGGTTATATTCTTTTATCATATTTCTCGAGAACACCGGAGCTATGTTCATCCTATCTTCCCATCTCACAAAAATGCTCTAGGTTCTTCAAGTCCTTTATTTCTAAGAAGCAAAACGCAAGACTCGCAACAAGTCTAGCAAGTTTTACAAGGTGTAATGGTCACACCATTCTATTGTCCATCAACTTGGGAACGTGAGGATCACCTTCGTTCCGAACACCCGCCTCTCCTTGGTCCTTTTCTTTTCCTAGGAATCTCGGGGCGAGATTCTTGTTTAGTGGAGGAGAGTTGTAGCATCCCAATTATGTAACATTGGAATGCTACATAATAAATAAGGATTAATTCTACTAGATACTTGTTATTATTGCATCATCATAATATCATGCTCATGTCATCATGCCACATTGCATTTGAGCATCATATTAAAAAGGGATTTCTATTTTCGTGCCCTCGGTTCATTAATTGTACTCAGTTTTCCCCAGCCGCTTAGTTTTTCCTCACTTTTCCCCTCCATCTATTCTGAAACCCTCACAAGCGCTCGGACAGGGGGATGCCGTCATGTCAAATGCTTGACTGTTACATGCTGACCGATGGGACTGCATTGGGGCGGGTCGAGTGTTGAGCGTTATGTTACGTCGCCTTGACCGTTACATGCTGACAGGTGGGGCCGCGTTGGGATGAGTCTTGCATACGTGGTGAAGGGTGGGGCTGTGTTGGGACGGGTCTTGTATACGTGGTGAAGGGTGGGGCCGCATGGAGACACGTCGGACCGGCCATTCTCTCTCACCTAAAGCATTCGCTTCCCTCGAGCCTAGAACATCTCCCACACCGCCCCTCCACTCCCCCGCCGTCATGCCCTCCTACCTTATGTCGTCCTTGGCCGACGAGCCACCCCTCCCCCTAGCCGTGGATCCCACTCCACCTCCGGCTCCACTTCCGCCCTCGCTAGATCTACCCCTTTTGCAGAACAGTATGCAACGTCGGCTGGTGTACTGGTGCTCGTCGTCGAGCACAGAGAAGATTGGGTGGAACGAGAGGGATCTAACACATGGATTCCATCTAGGTAAGCATCATTTCCCTTTCTAGATTGATTATGGGCAGTAATTGAGCGTGAATCGCTGGTGCTCAGCTAACTGCCTTGCTTTTCGAATAGGATTGATCTAGGGCTGGCATTTCGGCTCGCAGTTAGACTGGATACTAGCTTAATTCGTGGTTGTGAACAATATCTCTCTGGATTTTACTTCCTAGTGGTGGTTGCAACCTCCATAACTCTCAGAGATTTGAAAGATAAAATCTATTCTAAATTCCCCTCGAGCAATGGCGATTCAGTTGATTTGCAATATTTCAACATTAGCGAGCAAAGATTGCTCCCACTAACTAGCAAAGCTGATCTGGTAATGCTTTTATCTTTGAATGCTGCCGAACGTTTCGGTCGAATTTGTCTCCATGTGCAACCTAAAGTTGAACATACGGGAAAGAGGGTTAAAGCATCATCAGGTGGTCAGGCATCATCAGGTGGTCGTGCAGTACCATCATGTGTCTCTACTAATAGTGTGCGGCCCTGCGCTCCTTGTAGGTCCACAATATTACCATTTGTTCACACTGCGAGTGTAAGCCAAATCGATCGTGCGGCCGATGTGGAGGATGAAGTAGAGCCTGACGAGGGAGCGCCTCCACTAGATGATGAGGATGAGTTGATGTTTCCTGAATTGGTAGATAGATTCAGTAAACATGCACTAGAGGATCAGTACATGGAGGAAATGGCCCACGGTGCCAGATTTGATGACACTGATAATGAAGAGAACAAGGAAAACGATGAGGCCATGTACAATGCAAGATGCTTACACGGGTGCTTAGCAAAATAAACCAAGCAGTTTCTTTAGCACCAGTGCTTATTTGTACAGGAGAGGTGCCTAGTTAGGTATCTGCCTAGTATGAATAAGCACCAGTGCTTAGTTAAAAACCGGTTTATTTCTTTAAACACCTCTCTAAGAACCTTGCATTATAGATGCCCTAACAGAATCTTTTTAGCCGAGTACGATGGTGAGGACTTACTAGTAATTGAGTGGGATAGGAATGATCCTAAGATTTCAGAAGGCACCCTATTTGAAACAATGCGTTACTATCATAATGGCCTTACTACATATTGCATTCACACCAATAATGATTATGATGTTATTAAGAGTGAGCCAACAAAGTTCACAGTGAAGTGCCCATACAAGAGGTGTAGGTGGAGGATGCATGCATCCACTATGCTCGGGAGTAGTTTGGTTCAGGTATTACAACCAGTTGTGTAGAGTTTGTTAACTGTACCTGACATTTTCATTATGCTTCAGATAAAAAGTAACTAGTTTGAACATTCTTGTCCACCTCAAGGGGGACAACCAAAGGACAAAACAAAACTAGCAAATACTAGGTGGTTGGCAGATGCAATCATGGATTGGATGAGAGCGAACCCATTACTTGGTGCAACAACGCTCATAAAAGAAGTTTATAAAAAGTTTAATAATACAATACCTTATTCTATGCAAAGGAAATGACTCTTGATAGGATCAATGGTCCATGGAATGAAAGTTTTCAGTTGCTTTACAGCTTCAAAGCTGAAGTGGAGATGGCGAGTCTAGGTAGTGTTGTACAGATAGACAAGCATAAAGTTCAGTACAAAATAAGAGGGAAGACAATGGAGAAGGAGTGCTTTAGAAGGGCTTTTGTTTGTTTCAAAGCTTGTTGGCAAGGGTTTTTGGATGGTTGCAGGCCTTATTTGGCCATGGATGCAACAACTCTTCATGGCAGATTTAAAGGACAGCTAGTAGTTGCTACTGCAGTTGATGGCCACAATTGGATGTTCCCTGTTGCTTTTGGAGTTTTGGAGATTGAGTCATAGGAAAGTTGGACTTGGTTTCTGGAGAACTTGCGCGACCTTATAGGTCATCCACCAGGACTTACTATCCACACAGATGCTTGCAAAGGTTTGGAGAAAGCTGTAGAAGCAGTATTCCTCAGAGTGGAGCATAGGGAATGTATGCAACACTTAGTGGAGAATTTTACAAAGAAATTCAAGGGTAAAGTTTATACTGACAACCTATGGCTAGCTTCATACACATGCTGTTTGAGGAAGCATCTGTGTCATTTGGAAGTGTTGTATAAACAAAAACCTGCGGTGAAGGAGTACTTGGATGCACATCATGGAATGGTGTGGTCAAGAATCCAATTCAATGAAATTTGCAAGGTAAACTATGTAACAATTAACCTTGTAGAGAGTTTTAATGCAAAGGTCAAGTAATTGAAAGGGCTTATGCTGTGGCAAATATTTGATCAGATTAGGCAGATGATCATGGAAATGATTGATTTGCGTCAAAGAATTGCATCAACCGTATATGCTGGCCATCTCATCCTCCTATATTTGATTAAGGCTTTGCATGCCAGGGCAAAACAATTGAATATGAAATGCATGAGAAGAGGAATGGAGGCTGAGGTAACATACACTGACAGTAAAGATAGGCAACGGAGGTATCAAGTGAGTTTGGTTGATAGGACATGCCATTGCAGGCAATGGCACCTCCGTGGGAAACCCTGCATACATGCATTGTTTTTCATGGGTGTTCTAGGAGGTGAAGAGGGTGAAGTTGATCAGTACATGTCAGAGTATTTCTCCGCTGCCAAATTTAGGGCAGCATATGCTCAGAATATTCCAGCCTTGTAGGGAAAAGACCAATGGATGGAAGTGGATCCAGGCTTCAAGCTATACCCTCTAGTTTTACTAGACCAACAGGTAGGCCAAGGAATAATAGGATGAGAGTTAGTGTAGAGGGTGGTGCACCACCTCGACGACGTAAGTGCAAATGTTGTGGGATCCTAGGGAACATTTCTAGGCTTTTTAAAAATGTAGTGGACCCAACTTATGGAATAAATGATCAGACGGGAGAAGCAAATGCAGATGAGAATGAAGTATTTGAACGAGAGGAGAATGAATCAATGGATACATTGCAGATAGAACCAACAGATGAGAGGAGATTGAACCAAATGTAGAGGAGACTGAACCAAATACAGGGGAGATTGAACCAATGGATCTAGAGGAGATTGAACCAAATGTAGAGGAGATTGAACCAAATACAGGGAGATTGAACCAATGGATCGAGAGGAGAATAAAGAAATTTATTCATTGGAAGCAGAGTTCAAAAGTAAAGGAATTACACAAGAGGATATTGAAGAAATGATTCTAATGCATTTTGAACCGTATGAACCAATGGATCGAAACGTGATTCAACCAATTGTATGACAGACTGAAGCACTTGATTCATTGGATGTAGAGAAAAATAACAAAGGGAACAAATGGAAGAAGCTGATGGTGGACTCTGCGAATATTCTAGCTAGGATCACCCGGAGCAAGGTGGTGAACCCAACAAAAAACACTAGGAGCAAGAAAAAATGAATTGGAATTATTAATTTGAATTTGTATGGTGAATTTGAAATACTGTCAATGTTTGTATTGAATTTGAACTAGTGTGACGCTCCCAAGTTTGTATGTTGTATAATCCCATAATGTATGTGTTATTGCAAGTTTCTATGGTCATCCACCTAGTTGCTTAGCACTAGTCAGTTTTTCCCTCGACATGTGGTTAACACATGGGGTTTAGCTAGTTCATGGCTTAAACCATAGCAAACGTTGACCAATTGCTGGCACACTTGTGTATCTTGGATTGATTTACCATATGAAATTGAAAATTTTGGATTTACTTGTAATCAGCTACATTTTTCTTTTTCTAAGTGATTAAATTCAAAAAATGGTTTTAGGGTTAGTTTAATTAAAAAAGTCAAAACATAGTGCAACCTTCGCATGGAGTCTTGTTATGTTACCTACAACCTAGCATGAATAATAAAGGAAAAGGAAATAAAGAGAAATGGACTTATCCCCTAAACCACTTCTTAAACCCTTCTTGGAATGAGCTACTAACTATGAAGATACATGGTTTTCCAGTCAATCAACCTCCAAAATAACCCATCTCAACACAAACTTTGTCTAAATTAGGCCAAATTTGGAACACTTGTGTATCTTTGAGTTGCAAAAAATATAATGTGGGCCATGATGGATTATTTTGTTCAAATAACACATTTTCCATTTGTTCCACTATACGCAAGTAAGGTGCTTAGGAGAAGCCCTACTCTAGATCATATCCACCACAACCACCATGTTGTTGTGCTGTTAGAGTTCCCAAGGATCCACTACTTTTGCTGCCAAATTGGAGCAAGGGACGGAGGTTGTCGTCACGCGAAGGTGTGACCGATTATGCAGGAGCTACCATTTGTGGCGTTGATCATCATCACGTCCTTGAGGACGGTCATGTACATTCTACACTAGCCACGTTTGTTTGCGGGAACATTATCCCACTTACGTTCTTGAAGGGTGAGTCCTTCTGAAACCGTTACGAATATTGCCTAGCTTCGATATTTGAAGTTGCAACCGTAGGATTTTTTTTTCTATGCAATTAACCCCATCAGTGGTATCAGTGCTATGTCTATGCGTAGATGATTTGTATGATTAGAACACATATGAATATGTGGGCGCTTATGATCATGTTATTTCATCCTTCATGTATTTTGGATATTAGCGGCATAGTGGGATGAAGCGGCCTGTACTAACTTTAGATGTCCTCGCACATGAGACCTATTCCACGATTGACATGCAGCTAGTTTTGCATAAGTGGCTAGTGGATGCCTATCTCTCCTACTATAGTTTATATTTGATTTACATCGGGTTGCTAATAATTTGATTGTCATCGTTGTGGTTCCATGTGCATAGGTAAGAATGGTTCTATCTCCGAAAGCCCCAAGCCACGTAAAATATGCAAAAGATAAATTAGAAGCGTCTAGTTTTATTTTTATTGGGCATGTGTCATGATATCATAAATGTATAATTTTAGTATGGTAGGATACTCTCGGGAATTATAAAAAAGTAAGTGGGAGCGCCATACACCTCGGCGTTACACAAATGGAATGATAGAGAGCATACCATGATGCACAAGATAGTGATCAAGTGCAAGAACCATATCACTTTTACATATGATGTTTGTTTGCATCTTATTTATGATTATGTCTTGTTTAGATCTTGGCGGTAGCATTATAAGATGACCCCTCTGACTAAATATCAAGATAAAATTTGTTCTTCCTTTAGTATCCACTGTTAAGAAAGTTCTTTGTTTCGAACCACCACGAGATGAACGAGTGTGATGGACTCTATGTTCGCATACAACGGGTGTAAGACAGTTTTACACACTCGAGTACTAAGGTTCTAACTTGGAGATCCTAGCATGTACAGACATGGCCTCAGAACATGAACCGAAAGGTAAATCATGAGTCATATAGTTGATATGATGTACATATGATGCTCGCCTTTGAAGCTGCACCAACTCACGTGATGATCGGTCTTGGTGTAGTGGATCTGGTTCATGTAATCACCAAAATGACTCGAGTGATGTTGTTTTGAGTGGGAGTTCATTTAGTAATTTGGATTAATTTAAACTCAATTTATCATAAACTAAATCAAAGTGAATTGCATACTTCATTGTAGCCATTGAAAGTCGTTTACTACCTTGTATTTAGCTATAATTGAGATAATAGAACTATAGAATTCTAGATTTTTTATTTTCGAACTGGTATTGTATTGTTTTATGAGTGTCAATCTAAAGTTTAAAGTACTATTGCAAACTTTCATCAAAACCTTACTTACTCCATGAAATTCAATAAATAGTACTGAATCAAGAGTAACAAACTCCAGCGTTAGTATCTAAGTATCATGCTTGCCTCCATGATTCTTGATATTGAAAGTTGTTTTTATATCAATGTTATCTAGGAGATGAAAATTATTTCAGAAACCATCATGTGTAGAAGATATTGTGATATCTGAAATAATGCTTGGTTGCAATATGATAGAGTATAATTTAATACATATTCTAGTATTGCATGAGAATTTGCAAAGGTTGGAGACGCTAGGCGTCCTGATCACCCAAAAGGTTTTGGAAATTAATATTATATTCTTGATTCATCCTTATGAGCTATAGTAGCTTGATCATGAAAGTAGTCATGATAAGGATGGATAGAAGATGTAGGTAAAATGTTTACTACATTAAAAGGATTACTAAAAGGAATTAAATTTGAAAGATTGCCAAACATTTGATGATGGTGATCCACTTCAAAGTGCAAGTCCAAAGTTATTAGTATTTTACTATACTCGCTTGGAACTATGAGTCATATGTATGGCACCACTATTGATATTGATCGATTCTTTTTAAAAGAAAAGGAAATGTTGAAAGAGAATCTAGAAAATATTTGGCAGGAAAAGAAAAGACTAGAAATGTCTAGCTTAGGTATATAGATGATATACACGTTATGGGTGTATTATTTTCTTGTTAAACAAGGTGGTTCTTGGGTACTGGACACCGTTATTGGATACCGAATTTGTTGGTGTGAACTGTCATACAGAACAACACAATTCATGAACTGCAATTGCCTAAGTAACTAGTAAGAGAATATGTGAGGATGTTCATTGAAAACAAATAAATTGTTATTGTGTTTCTCATTGACATCAAAGCTTGCCTCCAAGATTTGTTTTTAATAATTGTTATTTTGTTCCGGTATTATGAGAACGATGGTTGTTCAAGTAATTACCGTATTCCATTGAAGATGGATGAACTCTTACAAATCTAGTTGGATAAATCACGTCCATAAACACTAATGCTAAAGTGTCGTACGCCGAATGATTAGAAGGTAACTTGTGAGTAACACTGCAGTTTAAATCATATTGGAAAGAAAACATGAAGATACTCCATGTTGATGAAATTTTGGAGTCTTTTTTATTTTTGAATCAATTGACGCTTGTTAGAATTTCCTAGAAATGATTTAATTTTTTCATAGGCCAAAGAGGAACGAACAACTAACTTATTGGACATTGTGCATATTGATGTATATAGTCCATTATGTGTAGCCGTATGTGGTGGATCATTCAAACTTCATATACTTTAACCAAATATTTGAGTGAACATATGTATATTTACTTAATTAAGGAGAAATATGAAACATTTGAAAATGTTCAAATGATTTCAAGATGAAGTGAAAAATCACTATAATAATAAAATAAAGAATTTATGATTGGATAATAAAGGAAAATATTTGAGTTACAGGTTTAGAAAAAAACACCTAAGATTTAAGGAATCATTCCATGGATTTATGTTTCCTGATAAACCATAGGAGTATGGAGTATTCAAGAGATGTAACCAAACCTTGTTTGACATGGTAGGATCAACTGTGTTATTTATAGAATTTCCATTATATTTTGAAGATTAAGCTCTAGTGACTACCGCTTTTACACTGAAAAGAGCTCCATAGTGATTTATTGAAATGACACCATATGAGTTATGTATTGCGATAAAACCCAAGTTTCCTTTTCTTAAAATATGGTATGCTAGAAATAAGTAAAATGTTTACAACCAAAGTCGAATAAGCACATCTTTGTAGGTTAAACCAAAGCAACAGTTGGGTATTCCTCTATAACACCGAAGACAAAAGTGTTTGTCACGTAGAACGTCAAGTATCTTGAGAAGGAACTTTTGCACGAAAAGTTAAGTGGGAGGAAAATATAACTTTGATAAGGTTATTAAACCTTAGCTATATGTGATGAGTTGCGCAACCTCGTAAAGTGTCCCGGAGGCAAGAATAATGCTCATGGCTCCTATGCCTCAAAGGTTGTGGTCATGGAGATCTAAGTTCCTATTGAACCACATAGGTCGGGTAAACAATCAAATTGATGCAACCCATCCTATCAACGCCACTACATCTACTACACCAAGCCCCCCGAGTGGACCAATCACCCGCGCTTGAGCCAAACTCCTACATATGCAGGTGAACTCGCTCCTCTCCATGTGTGACTTTGAATCTCCTTTGAATGGTCTGCTGCTTCATGACAATACTTTATGCCTCCTCGGATATGATCCCCAAGAAGGAACGCCAAGAGCATGTGAGAAGAAGGCACCAGACAAATCCGGTGCTAGTTTCGGCGCTACTGGGTCTACGCTGAACAAAATCAGCGGCCGCCGGAACAAACCAGCGCACCATCAGAAATGAGCCTAGTACAATGAACTAGCTAAGGCTGGAACCAACCAGCGACCGCCGAAACACCCCGGCCCTAGATCTTGCCCCACCGAACTTGTCGCCGAAACCCGTCTGCGCACGGATCTGGGTTTGATGCCCTAGAATATTCCCTTTGCCTAACCCCTTCCCCCTGAGCATTATAAATATCCCCTAAGGATCTCCCTCTATTCCTTAGACATGGATAATTGAATTAGAAGAAACCCTTGTGGATATATCTAGTTCTAGTCTCATGCTCCTTGACAAGGAGAACCAATTATCCCCCACCTCTTGAGCTTTGCATAGTGCATTCAAGTTGTAAAAGGTCTTGGAGTCGGTGTCCCATCTACAAGTGGTCAAGATCTCGCCAAGCCTCCCGCTTGCCATGCCGGTTAGAGAGGGAGTGTCCTTACCCGCCACCATCCTAGGGATTGTGTCAGACCAGTTGCCCCGGCGTGAGCTATTGGCTTGTATCATGTTATCATCTGTGTATGTTCATCAAGTTGTTCACATGTGTGTTCGTGGATTTCATGCTCTCCCTCACCCCCCCACTCGCCTTCATCTCGATTTCCACGGGGATTTGTGAAAGATCAGGCAACCCTAAGGGGTCAACCCTAACACAAATACTAAGATTTGAGATTAAATCATTATTTTTTGACAATGATGAAACAACTACATGCAAAGAAGCGATGAGGGGCCCTAACTCCATCAAATGGCTTGAAGCCATAAAATCTGTGATAGTTCCATACACGAGAAACCATGTTATTGAACTTGGAAGACCCTCTGAAAGGCATAAAGCCTATCAGTCGTATTTGTATCTATAAAGAAATAGACATGGAAGTTTCACATCTATGAAATAGTCGACATGTTGGTAAAGAGTTTACGACAATGTTCAAGGAGTTGAATATGAAAAGATTCGATCTTTCGTAACGATATTTAGTCTGTAAGGATTAGTGTAGCAACCACTACATATGTCAATTGTTGTATATGCTAGTTGAACAAACAAAACAATGTTCTTCTAATAGAATGGTTACATAGGACGTGTACGTGACATGGTCCAAGGGGTTTTGTTAAACCAAAGGATGCTAAAAAGGCATGCAAACTATAGTTGGATTAAACATAGCGGAGTTAGAATCTTTACAATGATGAAACTACTAAAAAGGTTTAATTTTATCAGAAACAATGAATGTGCTCGCATTTGCAAGAAATTAAGTGGGAGCGCTGAGACATATTTCTAATACATTATGTATAGGACATATTTTTGATTGGAAATGATGTATCTTTTTGACACAAGGATTTTATTAAAATTATATTTAAATAAAAGATTTGGGCAAAACTAGAATATTTGGCATCAAAGTCTATTTGGATACATAGATACGCTAATATGTTATGCCAAATGTACATAGATAAAATATTGAATGAGTTCAGTATGGAAACATCGAGAAAGGTTCTTGCCACATGGAAAAGGTTGAATCAAGATTCAAGTGTATTGACACTTGGTGAGTAAAATCACACGAATATCTTGATAAATGAGATTCAATTGTTTTGACACTTCGTGAGTAAAATCAGATGAATATGTTAATCAATAGTACCGTGATATGTACATATCTAGAAATGTCCTATGCTCTAAATGTTATGTGCATATACTAGGGTGACTCATAAGATGATCATTGGACTATAGTAAGGATATTCTTATGATATGTGGAAGTACTAAGTATATATTCTATATGTAGAAGTGACAAATAGTTCATTGTAAAGTGTTACATTGGCACTAAACAGATAGTTCATTTTAAGATGTTACATTGGTACTAGTTTTCTCACAAGATACAAATTAAGTTTATCTCAATTTAGGCTATGGGTTTGATGGAAGAAAGTTCCAGGAGTTCCAAACGATTAAGTATTGTGACGAATACTACAACGAAAGGCTAAATATAAGACTGCTCTAGTAGGTGTAGTTCCAAGTGAGCTAGTACTATGAAGATCTATTATACGACAATAGTGTCATATCTCAAGGACCTGAGCTAGTTCCAAGTGAGCTCTAGTAGGTGTAGCTCAAGGAACTGAGGTCTCACCAAAAGGACTTGATTTATACAATGCCATCTCATTTGAGAATGAGTGATGTGTAGAGACAAAAATACATGCAAATACACATAGACCTGAAAGTGTCAGATCTTGAGATTATGTTTACCACTAGTTAAACGCGTATATACAACACCAAAATGCCATAGGTGATGAATGTGCAAGTTATTTCAAACTAGATTATTGACTCTAGTTCAAATGGGAGACTGAAAGGAATATGCCCAAGAGGCAATAATAAAGTGGTTATTATCTTATTCCATATTTATGATAAATGCTTATTTCTCATGCTATAATTGTGTTAGCCGGAAACGTTAATACATTTGTGTTTAATAAACAAAGAAAAGGTTCCTAGTAATGCCTCTCATTACACTAGCTTGTTGATTAACCGATGATCAAGGTTTCCTGATCATGACATTGGATGTTGTTAATAATGAGGTCACAACATTGGTAGAAATGATGCAATGAACATTCTCCCAAATGATAGTAATACGATCATGTCATTATGTTTACATTGCTATAACATCATGAGAAGTAACTCTAATCCTTAGACCATGAGATCACGTCAATCGCTAACATTGGAAGAGTATTTTGATTCCATCAAACGTCACACTATAACAGGTGATTATAAATATGTCTTTTGGTACTTAGAAAGTGTTAGTTGAGGCTCATGGATCAAGAGTGGGATTTGTCCATCCTGATGATGGAGAGATATACTCAGTGCCCACTCGGTGATATCACATTAACATAGCTTGCAAGCAAGTGATAAGATCACTAAGAATGTTATATCACAGAAATGAGAAAAGATTACTTGTCGGTAACAAGATCAAACTAGGTATGCATAATACCAAATTATCGGATCTCGAACAAGTAAAATATCGCGAGACAAAAGGAATTTGATACTACAAAAAAGGTTCACGTGATCACTAGTTCATCGTTGAGTAAGTGGGAGTTGCTATGGTTCTCTAGATCCCGCTAAAGATTATTGATCGGAGAGTGTCTTGATCATGTACACATAGTTCACAAACTCGTAGGGATACACACTTAAGGTTCGTGAACGCATTTGAGTGGATACGGAATACAGGAGAAAATACTGGACATCGCAGAAATTGTTTTAATAGAATTGTCAGAATGTTCTGTGTATCATAATAATGCAAGGGATAAAATGTTAATATTTTCATTAAACAAAGTGTTCATTAAATCAAGTACTCATTAAATGAAGTGTTCATTAAATTGAGCAGCATTAAAACCAAGTGAATTAAAGTGCTTTAGTGGAAAGACCTTTGATTTCTTGAGTGGAAATTTTATGAGGGATGAGTGGAGATGAATGCATGTGAGTGGAATGTCCACCCAAATAAATGGGGGAGAGGTGGGGGCACCACCATGGCAACCACGCCATGTCCCTTGGGGCTGCCCACCCTCACCTATAAAAGTCCTCCTCCTCCTCCTCCTCCTCCTCTCATCTCACTCATTCCATTCCCTCTCATATGCCCTTTGGTTGGCATATTCTCCCCCATGCTAGTTGTTCCACTATTCGCGAGTAAGTTGCTTAGGAGAAGCCATGATCTAGATATTCTCCACCACCACCACCATACCGTAGTGCTGTTGGAGTTCCTAAGGATCCACTACTTCCGCTTCCCAACTAGAGCAAGGGACGGTGGTCGTCGTCATGCCGAATGTGTGACCAATTACGGAGGCTCTGCCATTTTTGGCGTTGATCGTCATCACGTCCTTGAGGACGACCGTGTACACTCTACACCAGCCACATTTTTTCGGGGGAACGTTATCCCTCTTACGGTGTTCAAGGGTGAGTGCTTCTGAAATAGTTACAAGTATCGCTTAGATTCGATCATGGAGTTGAAACCGTAGGATTTTTTTGTTTTCTATACAACGAACCCCATCAAAATTTTGATCAAATTCTTGATGCAAAAATAGGATAATTCTGCAAAAACATATGAGGAAGGATATCCACAACAACATCAATATGTGTGCAAACCAACCATTGGAAAGAGAAATTGTTCAATATGTTGGTGCCACACGCAAACCAACAAAAACAAATATCATGGGATATGAGTATCACAAGAGGAAGCAAAAAATGACATGCTTGCAAACAAACCATAAGAAAGAGGAAATGTCCCTTATGTTTGTTGCAACAACAATACAAGATACTTGCAAGCTCTGATGACAATACATGCTCATAATGGCATTATGGTTGCACACAAAACATCGGAAAGAGAATTTGTTCAACATTTTTGTTGCAACACACAATGTATCAATATCCAATATCAAAGAAACATGATTGTCACAAGGTGAAAGAATACCATGAACATGCTTGCAAGCAACCCATATGAAAGAGCAATTTTTCAACATGAAAGATGCAAACATGCAAAAAGTATCATAGTTGGGATCGATCTTGAACTCATGTGGGGAATGCTCTCAAGAGGTCTTTTTGTCAACTCGTGCTCAATCGAGGTTGACATTATAGTACTGGTACATACACACAATATAGACAAAAGAAAGAATGTGTGTGTGCATGGTAGATAAATGCATCATCCATCATGACATATATTTTCTTGTTTACATAACCATTAGTGTCAATAAAGTGTAAAGTAGATGCATGGCGAATATGCAAGTGGATGCTTATCATGACATTTACCAAAATATCATAAATTTGAGAAAGCTATTGGGGGAATCTCAAAGAAATAATATGATAATTATTGTTGAAAACAAAACAAGTGAACGAGCAATTAATCATCTTATTGCAAGCAACATGAGAAATTGAATAACTATCATGACAAAGCATGTCCGAATCAATATCATGGTTGCCGACAAACATATGGAAAGAGAAATTGTTTGTCATGTTTGTCGCAGCACAACAAGCATCTTATCATCGTTGCAAGCAAAACATTGGAAAGAGAAATTGTTCAACATATTGCAAGCAATGATAGGGTAAATAAAACATTTGTAGCATGGCATGTCTATAGCAACATCATCACAATCAAATAATTTCACATGATCAACATTATGCAAAGGCAAGGTATCACATGCAAATATGAATGAATCATATGCAATGTAAAAATATCATCCATATCACGCCAATCATCACAAGTCATCATGTCCACTAGTGGGATCATGGCATCATCAACACCCTTATTTTTACCTTGTCCATACCTCTCATATGAAGTGGGTGTTCTGGTAGTAGTGGCCTCCATGTGGGCGACTTCTTCATCATATATGGGCATGGCCTTAGCTTCATCCACCGTGTACATGTTTTCAATAGGAGGCATCATCATCTCCAAGCTTAGCATTTCTTGATCCATGGAAACTAGCACATCACGAGAGAACACACTAGAGGTATAGGGTAAGTCGTTAGAAATCAATATGGCCTGACATGACCTATCAACTACCACTATCAACTCACTTGTGTATCACTCATGCCCTCAAAGTAGAAGCACTCAATCTCACATATGGTGGAGTCACTTATCTCACTTTTCCTCTCACTCAAGTGGGCTAAGTGGCTCTCATACTCACATGGGATTGGTACCATATCATCACTCAAGCATATAGGGATAGGCTCGGTTTGCTCAACTCCATGCGCCTCCTTTGGTGAGGTTAAAGTCCCATGCTGACCATTCTCAACTCTATCGCCTTCAAAGTTGGATGTCATAAGATGGACAATATTGCTCACATCCTTGGTCAAAGGGAAAATCCCATGCTTGGCCATCTTGTCACCATCTTGTAGTAGTGGTGGAAGTAGGCTCATTTTATTGTCGAGAGCAGTGCTCGGATCGACTTCATCACATATATGGCCTTGTATTCCTCCATCTTGAAGTGTAGAATCTTGACTTGGATCTTGCTCATCCTTTTCTGTGACCACCTTGGCTCGTGTAGTCATCCGCTTGACATACTTGTCCAACTTGACAAAGTAGAGGTCTTGCTTCTCCTCGCTCATGAAGTTGCATGCTTCATCTTGGACGTCAAGTTTTGGCGTTGAAGCTTGATGGTGTGGAAGAAGGCTTACTCTTGGTGCCATTTTGGTGGTGGCACTAGAACTAGAAGGTTCCCTATGATGGTGTCGATGGAGGTCCTTGACATGCCTTGCGAAGGTTGATGTAGGTGGCGCACTTGGTCATCCACATGATGCTCCTGATGATGATCATTTACCTAGAAATTCTTCTTATCATTGTGGCGCCTTCTTGAGGTAGACTCATTAAGTTTGGCGAGCATGCTCATGTTCTTCGCGAAGTTGTCATCCATGTCCTTCTTGAACTTCTCGAGGGTTCTTGCCAACTTGATATGGGTGGCCTGATCTTCTTAGTGAGCTTGGGTAGATGGCGATGTAGATGATGAAGATAACTTGTATGAATCTGAGCACTCTCCAGCTAATCTCTACTGCCAGATGCAACAACTCTCAACCCTTTGAATATTCGCAATTCCACACACTTGCGCATGTAGCCGCTAACCACAAATCTGTATTACAATCTACTAATTCCCAATGGAACTACAAATCACATCAAAATTGCAATTGGCTAATTCCTAAGGGAATAACTAATCACAACCAAATTATAATAGCAACAAACACCAGATCTATACGAATTGGTGTGAAGTATTTCAGAGAATTGCTTATAGCAGATCTATCTAGAACTAGAGTTTATTTTAACGTGGTCTGACCTAATTGTGACAGCTCAATTGACTTATATGGAGGATGGGGCGTGCTCCCCTCTAAACAGGCCTAAAACCAGCCATAACTTGGCCCAAACTAACCTAGTTCGACTCAAACTGATACATACCAACTCATAGATGGGTTAGGCCTACTTGGCGCGCAGGCCATATGGCATGGTGCACCTCAAACTTGTCCTGGCATTCCATCTAGCTTCCTCAACATTTCTTGATCTCCTCTACTGCGCCTGCCTCCCTCTCCTCCATCACACATGCATTGGTGATCAACATGTCTGGTTCCTCTTGTTGCAGCTCTTCTCCTCGTGTAATGCTTGTGTTAACAATGAACCTGATCTGACATAGATGCATATATTTAGGTAGTATAAAGTTCTCATTAAGAAATACATCAGGTTCAGTTAGGAGTGAGTTCACCTATTGCTCAAGTAGCTTTCCACGATCTCTTGTAATGGGCCCAATCTTGATCTCATTGGATTTTTTCTTTGTAACAACATCTTTATTGTCAATAGGAGTAGGAGATAGTGGAATATTATGAATGTCCTCATCATCTCCCCCCTCTTCAAAAGGTGTCGACCTCGAAGCTCCAAGGTCATCTCCATCATATGGTGTCAAATCAGCAACATTGAAACTATTACTGACACCAAACTCATATATAGGAAGGTCTATCTTGTATGCATTATCATTTATCTTGGAAAGCACTTTGTAAGGACTAGCACCACGTGGAAGTAACTTGGATTTATGCAACTTTGGAAATCTATCCTTGCGAAAATGTACCTATACCATGTCGCCAGGCTCTTCTCCTCGTGAAATCTATCCTTGCGCTTCTTGTTAACTCAATAGGTAGTTCTCTTTCCCTTCTTTTCAATAGCTTATTTAGTCTTCACATGTATCTTACTCGCAAAATATGCCCTCTTTGATGCCTCCATGTTTACTCTCTCGTGTATGGGTAGAGGCAACATGTCAAGTGGAGTAATGGGTTTGAATCCATATACCACCTCAAAAGGACACAACTACATGGTAGAGTGTACCTCACTATTATATGCAATCTCAACATGTGGTAAACACTCCCACCCACGCAAGTTCTTCTTGATCATAGCATGTAGCAATGTTGATAGGGTGCGATTCGCCACCTCGTCTGACCATCAGTTTGGGGATGACATGTTGTGCTGAATAGTAGCCCCGTTCCCAGCTTACACCATAGTGTATTCCAAAAGTAGCTCATAAACTTCACAACATGATCAGAAACAATTGTCTTGGGGTACTCCATTTAAGCGTACAGTGTCCCTAAAAAAGAGATTAGCAATATGCGACGCATCGTCGCTTTTGTGTAGGCAATCAAGTGTGACATTTTAGAGAATCTATCCACTACCACAAATATAGAATGATGGACTCTTTTAGTTTTAGGAAAACCTATTACAAAATCCATGCGTATATCTTCCCATGGTGTAATAGGCACAGGAAATGGAGTGTACAAATCGTGAGGCTTCAACTTGGACTTGGATGTGTTGCATGTAATGCATCGTTTCACAAACCTGTCCACATCACACCTCATCCTAGGCCAGTAAAAGTGATCAGAGAGCATGAGTAGTGTCTTCTCATGCCCAAATTGGCCCATCAAACCGCATGTATGTGATTCCTGCAACAATAACAAATGGGCAGACAATTCTGAAACACATAGTTTGTTAGCACAAAAGAAAAACCCATCATGTATGTGATATTTATCACATGCCTTCCCAGTAGTGCACAAGCTATATGGTGTTGCAAAATCATGATCAGTAGCACACAACTCACGCAAACTCTCTAATCCAGGAACTTTAATATCCAATTATGTTAACAACATATTCTTCCTAGATAGAGCATCAGCAACCACTGTCAGGGGGATGACCCCCAGATACCCCAACCGAACAAGAAACATGGCAGTCGGATCGCGTCCGGCTGATCAAATGCAGCCGGACAAGGCAAGTCAAGCCGGCTATTGTGAGGTAGCCGGAGCGGCAAGAAGCAGTCGACTACAGCAGCGTAGCCAGAACCAATCAAGGAAACAGGGCGACGTGCGGAACAGTGCGCGGTACGCCCTGTACGACGACAAGACTGGCAACTACTCGGCCATACCGAATACTTTGCGGGGATGACACTGGAACAGTGGCCCGATGCTGACGACAGGCTCGCATGGCGTTCACTGTGCCCACGACATCCATACCGCTCGTACTCTGATGGGACGTGGTTGCACCGGATACTATAGATGACCAGCCGGCTGGGACCCACCTGTGGGGCCTGCCAGTCGGATTGAAAAGTGCGACCGTTGCCTCTCTGCCTATATAAGGAGAGGCAAGGCCTCAGTAGAAAGGGTTGGTCTCAGTGCATTTAAGACACTAGCTAGAGAATACAGCTCGAGGAGCATTTGTAGTTCCTATATCACTCATAGTCAGATCGGCAGGAGTAGGAGTTTTACCTCACCACGAGGGCTCCGAACCTGGGTACTTCCTGCGTCCAGCTACGCTTGCTTGTATCCAATCCCGCCTGCGGACGCCGTCGATAGCTTCCTTGCTGGTCCCCACACCTCTATCTAACCTTCTTAGGTACTGCCGTTTCCAATACAACGATAGTTGGCGCCTACTGTGGGGCTAAAGGCTTCGAACGGAGTCACGTTCTGCACGAGACCCCGCACTTCAGCCAGTGAGCGCGTGGCCTCCGGCCTGGTGCTCACGCTCGGCAAGTTCGACTGCGTCATCGACAATGCTTCCTGCTTCGTCGGAACCACCTTCCCGCCGAACGGCTCCGCCTACTTTTCGGTGACCTCCCCGTCTATGTCGCCACCGTTCCGGAGCGCTTCCCTAGGGAGATCGTCTCCATTGCGGGGCTACCGCATCCGTGCGGCAGCGCCTCTGTCGCTTCCTGTGGCGTCGAGGTCATGATGGCCGGCTCCAGCTCTCACCCCCGCCAGCCGCGGGAGCGGTTCCGCCCCTCCGCAGCCTCGGAATCCGGTGGAAGAGGCCATTGATCGGCTCCTGACGCTGGTTAACCTCGGGGACAACCCAGAGGAGGCGGAAGCCAACTTCGCCATGGAAAGACAGATTCTCCTCCAGGAGGCCATGGAGCCGGCAGCAACCCGCAAGCAACTCGAGATCACCCGGCGCGAGTACGACCGCATGCACGGCTTCACTCTGGCTACCGCAGAGCCGAGCCGGCGCGGCCAGGTGCGGCGCCGGGGCGGCGAGCTAGGCGGAAGGATGGAAAAGGATGGGGAACCGGATCCCGCGCCTGCCCTCATCCGGCCCACCTACAACACGCTCATCAAGAATCTGCACGCGACACGAACCGCAGCAGACGAACTGCCCAACCTGGAGGGCGAGGAGCGAGCCCGCCAGCACGCTCGCGTGTAGGAGCTCCTCCGGATCGCGGAAAAGCAGGCTGATGCCCACCGGCAGATGCAGGAGGACCCCAGCTACTCCAAGGGGAGCAAGCCGTCTGTCAATAGCAAGGGCGCGCCTCGCGACACCCAACAGGCATCCTCCCCTTAGCCGGCTAAGGCCCGCAGCAAGCACCACAACTCTGGCAACAAGGGCCAGCCGCGCTAGGAGCAAACGGTGAACAGCAACCCACCGCCTCACCCTCCACCAACCGGAGAACCAAGACCTGCCGGTTCCCGTCTCTCAGGCCGGGTGGGAGCGCCCAACCCGGATCGTCCGGATGCCCGTGACTGCATCGAGCTCCTCGCTCAAGCGCGCGTCACGAAGGAAGAAGACTCCACCGGACCGGTTTGTTTTGGAGCCCGCATACGGAACGAGCCGTTTCCGGATAAGTTCACCCTACCCAGGGACACCCCCAAGTACGACAGCAGTATGAAGCCGGAAGATTGGCTGATCGACTATGCTACGCAGTCGGCATCGCCCATGGGAACAAGCGCACAGCTGTGCGCTACGTCCCCCTTATGCTAACCGGGTTGGCAAGGACATGGCTCAACAGCCTTGCACCCAACAGCATCAACGCCTAGCCAGACTTCGAGAAGGTGTTCGTGCGCAACTTCAATGGCACGTACAAGCGCCCGGGACGCCCACGCGACCTGGCCTTGTGCGTCCAGGGCGACCGCGAGACCGACCGCGAGTACCTCGCCAAGTGGACGGAGCTGCACAACACTTGCAAGGGTATCCTGGAGAGCCATGCCATCAGCTTCTTCATAGAGGGATGCCGAGAAGGTACCATGCTTCGCCACCGGCTACTGTGCGACGAGCCGAAAACCATGGCGGAGCTCATGACGGTAGCGAACCAGTACGCCACGACAGATGCCGCCATGAAGTAGCCCCTCCGAGTAAATGTTGACGGGCGTCCGACTCCTACGGAGCCATCTCGCGATCGTCCGAGCAATCCGGCTGGAGAAGCCGGATCCTCCAGGCGCCACGGCAACGACAACCGGTTCCATGGGGACCGCCAAGCCGGACAGCAGAAGCCCCGCTACCACGCGCGGCAGGTCAATGCTGTGGAGGGTGCGCCCGATGCACCGGCTAATGATGCAAGGAGGCAGAAGCCGTTGCTCACCTTCGACCAGATGTTTGACGGCCCGTGCAAATGGCACAGCGATCCCTTCAAACCGGCTACGCACACCACACGGAATTGCAGCTGGACTCGCCAGCTAAAAGACCAGGGCAGCCAGCCACGTCTCCCCCGCCCCCTCCTGGTGGACCACCACCACCGGCTAGGGGAACCGACAATGATGGTAACGGCGGCAACAACAACAATGGCTACCCCCAGCTGCACGCCGCCTACCACATCTTCGAGACGGAGCTAGACGACAAGCACAACCACAAGCGATGCTCGAAGGAGGTCAACGCCATCATCTCTCCGGTCCCCTATACCTGAACTGGTCAGAAACCCCCATCACCTGGAGCCGAGAGGACCAGCCGGAGCAGCTGCCGACTCTCGGGGGATACGCCATGGTACTCGATCCCCTCATCGTCTCCAACGCGCGCACCTGCCATTTCTCTCGCGTCCTCATCAACGGAGGCAGCAACCTCAACCCCCTCTACAGGTCTTCGCTGGAGAAGCTGGGCATTCGCGAATGCGACCTGCACCCGACCACCACAATGTTCCACGACGTGTTGCCGGGGCCGGCTTGCGCCCCGCTGGGTAAAATCCAGCTGGACATCATCTTCGGGACTGAGGAGAACTTCCGCCGTGAACCGATCTGGTTCGAGGTGGTAAACCTGACGAGCTCCTACCACGCTCTCCTCGGGCACCCCGCCCTCGCCAAATTCATGGCCGTCCCCCAGTACGCATACCTCAAGACGAAGATGCCGGGCCCCAACGGTGTGATCATCGTTGCCGGCTGCTTCAGGCGGTCAATGGAGTGCGCCTCAGCCGGTTCCAAACTAGCAGAGGCCCTCATCATAGCCGAGGAGAAGCGCGTGATCATGCGCAATGTGGCCATGGCCCAGCAAGACATACCGGCTAGCAGCAAGCCGGCTGGAGAAGGAGCTTTCCAGCCGGCAAAGGAGATAAAGAGGATCCTGCTCGACCCCTTCGACCCGACCAAGTTCGTCACCATTGGTGCCAACTTGGACAGCAAATAGGAAGGCGCGCTCGTTGACTTCCTCCGTGAGAATCGGGACATCTTTGCATGGTCACCCAAGGACATGCCAGGTGTACCGAGGGAGTTCATCGAGCACTCACTTCATGTACGGTCGGATGCCAAGCCGGTTAAGCAACCTCTGTGCCGGTTCGCAGAGGAGAAGAGGAAGATTATCGGTGACGAGATCAACTGGCTCCTCGCAGCCTGGTTCATCATGGAAGTGTACCACCCGGACTGGCTGGCGAACCCTGTCCTGGTGTTGAAGAAGAACAAGACCTGGCGCATGTGTATTGACTACACCAGCCTGAACAAGGCGTGCCCGAAAGATCCATTTGCATTGCCCCGTATCGATCAAGTCATCGATTCCACGGCCGGCTGCGATTTGTTGTCTTTTTTAGATTGCAATTCCGGTTACAACCAGATCCGGTTAAACCCGGCTGATCAGATTAAGACATCATTTATCACCCCCTACGAGGCTTTCTGCTATGTAACCATGCCTTTCGGTCTGAAGAATGCAGGCGCTACCTATCAGCGCTGCATGCAGAAGTGCTTGCACTCGCAGATCGGCCGAAACATGCACGCCTACGTGGATGATGTGGTCATCAAGACCAAGGAGAAGCGCACCCTCCTTGAAGATCTAGGAGAGACATTCGGCAACCTCCAGCAGTACCAGATGAAGCTGAACCCGGAGAAATGCGTCTTCGGAGTCCCATCCAGCCAGCTACTCGGTTTCCTCGTATCGCAACGAGGTATCGAGGCGAATCCAGAGAAGATCGCGGCCATCAAGAGGATGCAGCCACCCAGGAGCCTCCTTGGAGTCCAGAAGTTCACCGGATGCCTGGCCTCCCTCAGTCGTTTCGTCAGCCGGCTGGGGGAGAAGGCACTCCCGTTGTACCAGCTGATGAAGAAGACGGACAAGTTCTCCTGGACACAAGCCGACGCCGCATTTCATGACCTTAAGCGCATGCTGTCCACAATGCCGGTTGTAGCCACGCCGGCTAGCAAGGAGCCGATGTTGCTCTATATAGCAGCCATCATCCGGGTCGTCAGTGTCGTCCTGGTGGTGGATCGCCCCGAGGAAGGCAAGGCTCAGTCGGTTCAGAGGCCCATCTACTACCTTAGCGAGGTCCTCTCCCTATCCAAGCAGAACTACCCCCACTACCAGAAGATGTGTTATGGCATGTACCTGGCATGCAAAAAGATCAAGCACTACTTCCAAGAGCATCCGATCAAGGTCGTGTGCACTGCACCCCTTTCGGAAATCATCGGCAACAAAGACGCCACCGGCCGAGTCACCAAGTGGGCCATCGAGCTCGCCGCCTACTCCATCTAGTATGAGCCTCGGCTCACGATCAAGTCGCAGGCACTGGCGGACTTCCTCGTCGACTGGGCCGAGACCCAGTACCTCCCACCGGTTCCGAATTCAGACCACTGGAAGATGCACTTCGACGGGTCAAAGATGCTCGGGGGCTTGAGAGCCGGCATCGTGCTCACCTCTCCTAAGGGAGACCGGTTGGAGTACGTCCTAAAGATCCACTTCAAGGCCTCCAACAACGTAGCCGAATACGAGGCACTGGCGCATGGCCTCCGGCTAGCCAGAGAGATTGGTGTCAACCGGATCCTCTGCTTCGGCGATTCGGATCTGGTGGTGCAGTAGGTATCCAGAGAATGGGACGCCCGCGATGCAAACATGGCTCTCTACCGGTTCCACATACAGAAGTTCAGCGCCTCCTTCGACGGATGCGAATTTCATCATGTCCCTCGTGCCAAAAACGAGGCAGCCGATTCACTCGCACGAATCGGATCCACTAGGCAGGCGATCCCACCCGGGGTCTCCTTGGAGCACCTGCACAAGCCCTCCATCAACCCATCCCCCGAGTCGGATTCCATTATATGGGCAGGGAACGTTCCGGTTGACGGGGCGACAGACGCAGAACCGGCAGAACCTCCAAAGAAGAAGTCCCGCGCCAACTCCGACAAGTCCGTACCCTCCGTCTCGCAAGACCCGGGGGCTGTCGACTCATCAAGTGGCTCGAGGGCTGCCGTCCCAGGTACCTCATCCGGACGATCCCCCGACGATCGTCAACCGGAAAGTGGAAGCATCCTCGCCATCCGGGAAATACCATCCTGGGCACATCCCTTCATGAACTACATCGCCAACGGGGAGCTTCCGGATGATGAGGTGGAGGGCAGGCAAATCCGGCGCCGCACGCACACGTACACCATCATCAACAAAGAATTGTACAAGCGCAGCGTATCCGGCATCTTCCAAAGGTGTGTCGATATGGACACAGGCTACAGGCTACTCAAGGACATCCACCAGGGCGAGTGCGGATACCACACTTCGTCAAGGGCGATAGTCGCCAAGACGTTCCACCATGGTTTCTATTGGCCCACCGCCCTCGAGGACTCCGAACAGCTAGTCCGCGCGTGCAATGCGTGCTAGCGCTTCGGGCAGCTCAGGCACATGCCGACTTCGGTGCTCAAGACCATACCGATTACCTGACCCTTCGTTGTTTGGGGCCTCGACATGGTCGGTCCCTTCAAGCGGGCACGCGCAGGCATGACCGATTGGCTGGTGGCGGTGGACAAATTTACAAAGTGGATCGAGGCCAAGCCCATCCAGAAGCTGGACGGGGTGACAGTTGTCACCTTCTTCACCGACGTCATCAATCGGTTTGGCTACCCCAACAGCATCATCACCGACAACGGCACGAACTTTGCCAAGGGGGCCTTCGCCTGATTCTGCAGCAACAAGGGCATCCGGCTGGACCTTGCTTCCATCGCGCACCCGCAAACCAACGGGCAATTCGAAAGGGCAAACGGCTTAGTGCTAGCCGGCATCAAGCCATGCCTCATCGAGCCTTTGGAGTAGTCGCCCGGATGCTGGATCGAGGAGCTTCCGGATGTGCTATGGAGCCTCCGCACCACGCCGAATAGATCAACCGGCTACACCCGTTCTTCCTAGTCTACGGATTGGAAGTCGTCCTCTCCGTAGACATCGAGTTCGACTCTACGTAGAAGCTCCTCTACGATGAAAAGGCCAACCAATATGCACGGGAAGATGGTGTGGACCTCCTCGAGGAGGCCCGCGAGCTGGCACTGTCCAGATCAGCCTTGTACCAGCAACGACTACGCCGCTACCATTCAGGCCGGATCTGCCCTGTCGCGTTCCGCGAAGGCGACCTGGTTCTCCGGCTGGTGCAGGACATGAAGGGCATGCACAAGCCGTCGCCACCCTGGGAGGGTCCCTTCATCGTCAGCCGGGCGCTGCCCAACGACTCCTACTACCTCATCGACGCGCAGCAGCCGCGCAAGAACAAGATGGACAAGTCGGACGAGGAGACTGAGCGTCCCTGGAATGCGGCCTTGCTGCGCCCGTTTTACACCTAGTCACCAGACAGTGTATGTATCCCGCAAACTCTATGAATGAAAATGCGGACCCCTACGAGATGCTCGGGGGCTCCTTGCTAGAAATGTGTATGCATCTTTTTTCCGATTCAGACTTTCTGGCTCTGGCAACCCCTACCGGGGGCCTGCCGGCTGGCCCGACCTGCTAAGTCATCAATCCGGCTGAGTAGTGTGTGACGATGTCAGAGGCCCACTCTTTGTCTCAGCTACAGACCGCAACCTGGCTGTCCGGCTAGCAAGAGCAAAAGCCCGAGGCATCCCACATGAAAAACGGGGAGGAGATGCGACAGATTGGGCGTTCCGGCCTCGCAACTAGCTTAAGACAATCCGACTGCTAAGCTGTTAGTACCGTGCGCGATGTACTGTCAGCTCCCTTCAATTCCGGCTACAGACCGCAACCCGGCTGCCCGGCAAGGACGCAGCGAAAATAGCAGAGCACACGGGAAAACGACTAAGTGTCTAGAAAGGCACAAGCTAGTTTTCAAAAAACAAAACCGCCTTCCGGCTACAGTTTAACAGACTAACTTATTAACGGGTGAGAATGTATGTGTACGTATATATTTTTGTACAACTACTTCAAGTCGGAATTCAGGAAGAAGAAAAGAAGAAGATTCGTAGTCCTTGCCTTCATCAAGCGCTCCGAATCTCGGGGGCTACACCCACTGGGTGTGCTCGCGCGCCCCAGTGGAATCTTGTAGTCTCCTGACTGGCTAAGGGCGTTTAGCCGGATTTTTGGAGCCCAGATGAGGGCAAGGGCAGGAGTAAGAGAAGAAAAAGATTCGAAGTACCTGGCTACGCCAGCTACTCCGAATCTCGGGGGCTACACCCAGTGGGTGCGCTGGCACGCCCCCACTGGAATGTTAGTTCCCCCAGCTGCAGGCGTTCAGCCAGCGGAAGCAACCGACTAAGATGCGTCTATTCAGATGAAGCTAGAGGACTTGAGGAAATAAAAAAGATTCGAAGTACCTGGCTACACCAGCTACTCCGAATCTCGGGGGCTACACCTAGTGGGTGCGCTGACGCGCCCCCACTGTAATTGCAGTTCCCCGGCTAAAGGCGTTCAGCCGAGCGAAGTCAGCCGGACAAAGTCAGCCGGCAAAATGTCGAAAGGACATACAAAAACACAAGTTGAAGGCAAACCTAATTGGGTCAGACCAGCACTAAAAAGAAAAGGGGAGACGAGGCTCCCATAAGTTTACCCGGCGCCAGAGGCAGCTGGTACAGACAGACAAGTTTCAAAACAAGACAAGATAAACAAGTACACCCGGCATCCCGGGGCGATAGCTAAACAGTAGGGCCCTTGCTGTGTGGAGCGCCTTGGCTGGCAGCAGCCTCAGGCAGAGGAGGAGGCGTGGCAGTCGACCCAGTTCCGGCGTCCCCAGCCGGCTGCATCGAAGCTTCTGCATCCGGAGTGCCGACAGACTCCGAGTCGGTGAGCACCTCGTCGGGATCCACGTAATCGGCGATCTTGATGGCGGAGCCCTAGAGCTCCGGATGAGCCTGGCAGATGGCAGCAAGATCGGCGCCGGCGCGAAAGCCTCCATCGATCTTCTCGACGCAGGCATCCTTGTACCACGAGAGCATGAGGGCCAGAGCCATCTCCGCTCCAGCTCGCGCCGCCAAGTCTCGTAGTCGGTCCACGGCAGCCGGTACCTCCCCCACCTTCGCGGCTAGCTGCGCCATCGTCTCCGGGACCGGTGCGTCCGGCCATAGAAAGGAGAACATGGCTTGCGCCACTTGACAGACCTTGGCGGCTTCCTCGCCAAGAAGGACGACGAGCTCCTAGGCCATCGGCTGTGCTCCGGGCCAGTTCTCCTGCAGCCTGTTGTACGCCAGCAGGTCTATGCCGGGATAAAACACTATCAGAAAAAAGATAGTCAGATCCGGCTACCGGATCCGGAAAGACAAAGGAGACGGAAAAGGGGAACTTACCCTTAGCCGTATGACCGACTTGCATCAGCTCCTCCACCAAGGCCTTCTCCTTCGCCGCCAGCCGCTTGATTTCCTTCTCTTGGTCCTTGTTCTAGGCCTCGAGAAGGTTGAAGGCGTCGATCCGGCTAGCGAGCGAGGCGTCATGCTCCTTGATGGTGGCCTCCAGACCGTCCACTTTTGCGTGACAATCCTTGTTCTGCAGCCGCAAAGTGGAGTTGGATTTTCTCAGCCAGTCATTCGCCTTCTTCAAGCGATCAATCTCGCACTGAGCGCACACAAGGATAGCTGCGACAAAACTGGATATCGTCAAAAAAAGGAGATGATTCTGGATGAAGCAAACTTACTCTGGGAGGTTCTATTGACAGTAGCAAGCTTCTGCTCCAAGGACCGGTTCCTACCGGCTGCGGCCTCGAGTAGCCGGATCCGCCAGTTCGAGGGTGGCAGCGAGATCCATCAACAAGGCGGTGGAGGAGGCGTCGTCATCCACGGCGTTGGCGGCCAGGGACTCCTTCGCTGCGACCACTGCTGTCCTCCACTCCTCCCCTAGCTCATCCTCGGAGTTGTCATCGCCGACAACCAAGAGCTCCTTGCCGGTTACCGCCCTCCATGTTCCCGCAGAAGAGCCGTCCCCGCCCTGCGAGGTGGCCTCAACCGTTTCCGGCTGGGGACCCTCTGCTCCGGCTGAGGCAGTCGGTTCAGCTCGAGGCGGTGGCGGAGGCGGTGCCTTGGAGGAAGGAGGGGCTCTGGCAGATGTGGCCGGGGCGCGAGGTGGCGACCCAGTCAACGCTCGCGCTGGGATCGCGGCCCCAAAGGAGACCAGCGCGCTGAAAAGACAGAAGAAGAGAAGAAGGAAAAAGAAGCAAATAAGCCAAAGGCAAAAAGGGAGAAAACGAAAGAAGCAGAAGATGGTAAAGAAACCCGGAGATAGATGTACCCCTGCACCACCGGGGCGGCCCTTTCTTCCGGCCAAGACGACTAGGCAGAAGGGCGCCGATCCGGCTCCTCTTGGGGGCCGGCTCCTCCGCAGCAGGCCGACTGGCGCTAGAACGGCTGGAGCCACTCCCGCCAGCGCTAGACTGGCTGGAGTCGTCGTTCGTCACAAGGCGCTGTGCTGGATCGGAGGCCGGCGTGGCCTCTTCCTCCTCGTCAACCTCCGTGTGGGGATTGGCGGCCGGCTCGTCGTTCCGGCTGGGAAAGGTGTCCCCATCCCCGTCCGACTCCTCGCCAGACCACCGAGCGCGTGGCTCGGGCAAGTCAGGCGTAAACGTCTCAAGAGGGGCGTTGCCCTCCTCACGAAGGATGCAAGGGAAGATCTGCCGAACACAAAAGATTAGTCGGATAAAACAAAAAAGAAGGGCAAGGGATACAAAAGAACATTCGGGCTAAAAGGACCTACCCGGGGCGCGCGGTTGTCACGGCTGTAAGGGGCCAACCCAAAGGACCAGCCTTCTGGAAGCCGCTCCTTGGTGATCATCCACACCCATTCCTTCAGGTTGTGGTAGCGGGGATCGTGACGCGATAGCCGAGTCGGGTCCAGCTGACTAGAGTAGAAGCACATCTTGTGCGCTCGCTGCTGCAACGACATCATCAGCTGGGACATCCAGCTGAGGGTGATGTCCAGGCCGGTTAGCCGACAGGTGCCGAGGGAGCGCATGCGTTGCAGCATCGCATCCGACTCCGCCTTCTCACCGTAAATCTTCAATTCCCAGTGCTGCCAGAAGGTTGATCTGGTCCACGTTGGTGCGGTTCCGGACATAGAAGTATGACTGCTACCACAGTCGTACCATGTCATGCAGCCGGAACTTCGGGTATCCGGTCTGCGCACGAGAGTAGATGGAGGCGCCGCCGCAGACAACCAACGGCCCCTTCGTAAACTGCACCTGTGGCCGGACTCGAAAGAGCCGACAGAAGAGCCCGAGATCCGGCTGGATCCCGAGGTAGCTCTCGCAGAAGGCCATGAAGTGCGCCAGCGTGCCGATTGCATTGTCACCGAGATGGTGGAGGCGGAGATCGAAGAAGGCGAGGAAGGTGAGGAAGAACGGGTGCACCGGCAACGCGAACCCGCACGCCAGGTGCAAGAGGAAGATCACCCGTTCTCCCTCCACCGGATGCGGCAACACCTCCCCCGCCGGTGCAAGCCGCACCTCTACTTCCTCCTCCGACGGAAAGACGCGGGTGGCACGATACTTTTGGATGTGGTCCTCCGTGATGGAGGAGACACACCACGCTCCGCGCTCAGCGGCCATCTCCGGTTCGTTGGAGGTCGCGGTGGTGGATGAATGACGGTGGCCCGTACCGCCGCCGCCGACAAACGGGCGGCGCAGCGGGCTACAGCGGCAGCAGCAGCGAAACGCAGAAAGCAGGAGCGCAGAGGAAGAAGAAGGCAACTTGGAGCGGGGGAAGTGAAGGAAAGGAACTGCCCTCCCTGGACGCCCCTTTAAAGGCCCGAGAGGGCAACCGTCCTCAGCGCCACGCGGCGTCTATCGAGGCGTTTCCCACCCCAA
The DNA here is from genome assembly GCA_916181665.1 of Avena sativa. Taxonomy (NCBI): domain Eukaryota; kingdom Viridiplantae; phylum Streptophyta; class Magnoliopsida; order Poales; family Poaceae; genus Avena; species Avena sativa. The sequence goes on along the minus strand of OV702289.1, from coordinate 375,842,319 downwards.
CCGCTGCCCCAGATCCCGTGTGCAGACGTGGGGTGTGCAGAAGATCCCGGAGCAAGAACCGAAGCGTCAGGCGGCAGTTTCTCGAGGCGACATGCGACGGGACGTTACACTGCCCGCCACAGAGTAATGATGCCGCGTGCGCGCATGGCCGGCGTCAGCGCTGACGTCACGGGTAGCGCAACCGCCAGGCGTAGCCGGTCAGAAATTCAAAACGAAGAGGGAGCACGCGCACATTTCACCTAAGGGAGAAATCCACACGCGCTCGGGGGCTAGTGTTAGGGGGATGACCCCCAGATACCGCAACCGGACAAGAAACATGGCAGTCAGATCGTGTCCGACTGATCAAATGCAGCCGGACAAGGCAAGTCAAGCCGACTATTGTGAGGTAGCCGGAGCGGCGAGAAGCAGCCGGCTACAGCAGCGTAGCCGGAACCAATCAAGGAAACAAGGCGACATGCGGAACAGTGCATGGTACGCCCTGTACGACGACAAGACTGGCAACTACTTGGCCATACCGAAGACTTTGCAGGGATGACGCGGGAATAGTGGCCCGATGCTGACGATAGGCTCACACGGTGTTCACTGTGCCCACGAAAGCCATACCTCTCGTACTCTGATGGGATGTGGTTGTACCGGATACTATAGATGACCAACCGGCTGGGACCCACCTGTGGGGCCCGCCAGTCGGATTGGCCAGTGAGACCGTTGCCTCTCTGCCTATATAAAGAGAGGCAAGGCCTCAATAGAAAGGGTTGGTCTTAGTGCATTTAAGACAGTAGCTAGAGAATACATCTCGAGGAGCATTTGTAGTTCCTATATCACTCATAGTCAGATCGGCAGGAGTAGGAGTTTTACCTCACCACGAGGGCTCCGAACCTGGGTACTTCCTGCGTCCAGCTACGCTTGCTTGTATCCAATCCTACCTGCAGACGCCGTCGATAGCTTCCCTGCTGGTCCCAACACCTCTATCTAACCTTCTTAGGTACTGCCGTTTCCAATACAACGACAACCACATTGTCTTTACCCTTCTTATGTTGAATTATGTATGGGAAAGACTCAATGAACTCAACCCACTTAGCAAGACGCCTACGCAAGTTAGATTGAGCTTTCAGATATTTCAAAGCTTCATGATCAGAATGTATGATAAATTCTGTTGGCCACAAATAATGTTTCCAAACCTCAGGAACTCTAACAAGGGCATACAATTCTTTATCATAGATAGGATAGTTCAACCTTGCACCACAAAGTTTCTAAAAAAAATATGTAATAGGACGACCCTCTTCCATCAACACACCACCAATTCCTATGCCAGTAACATCACATTCAATCTCAACTTGCTTACTAAAATCTGGTAGTGCAAGAAATTTGCGCAGAAGTTAACAAACATTTCAGCTTATCAAAGCATGATCTTGGGCTACGCCCCATGCAAATTCTACACCCTTGTTAGTTAATTTATTCAAAGGTGCACTAATAGTACTGAAGTCTTTCACAAAACGTCTATAGAAACCAACAAGACTGTGAAAACTTCATACTTGACTAACATTCATGGGAGTAGGCCAATTCTGAATAGCTTCAATTTTAGATTAATCTACTTCCACTCCATGCTTAGAAACAACATATTCCAGAAATATGACCTTATGTTTGAAAAATGTGCACTTCTCAAGATTAGCATAGAGTTTAGAATCACGCAACACTTGCAAACTTGTCTAATATGATTACTATGTTTAGATTCATTGCTACTGTAGATTAATATGTCATCAAAATACACAAATACAAACTTGCCAATAAAATTTCCCAAAACATGGTTCATAAATCTCATGAAACTACTAGGTGCATTAGTTAAGCCAAATGGCATGAATAACCACCCATATAAAGCAAATTTAGTTTTAAAGGTTGTTTTCCATTCATCCCCTTCTTTCATCCTAATTTGATGATAACCACTATGCAAATCTATCTTAGAGAGCACCACTCAATTCATCTAGCATATCTCCCAAGCGTGGAATAGGATGACGATATCAGTGATGCTATTTATCGCTCTAAAATGTACACACATGCGCCATGTACCATCTTTCTTAGGAACTAAAATAACAGGAACAATCCATGGACTTAAGCTCACCCAAAAATAACCTTTGTCGAAAAGCGCTTGCACTTATTTCTGTATTTCCTTTGTTTCTTCGGGGTTGGTTCTGTAAGGGGCACGGTTGGGCAACGTGGCTCCCGGGATCTGATCTATTTGGTGCTCTATGCCGCGCGCGGGTGTCAAACCAACAGGTACCTCTTCCATAAATACATCCCTGAATTCCTGCAAAACATTAGAAGCACCAAGAGAAAGAGGGGTCATGTCATTAGAAACTAACACCTCACCCTTGTACATAAGCTGCTATGGGGTTGCCTGATATTATCAGTAAGCGAGGGTGGTAGATGATGATAGTTGGTGGAGATAACTTGTATTTACATTAACGAACCTCTCGATCAAACCCTGATGCCAAATGCAACAACTCTCAACCCTTGTACATATTCACAACTTCACACACTTGCGCACGTAGCTGCTGACCACGAAGCGGTAATGCAATCTTCTAATTCCAAGTGGAACAACAGATCACGCAAAACTTGCAATTGCCTAATTCCCAATGGAACAACTAATCACACTTGATTGATAGTAGCAAATACACCAGATCGATACGAATTGGTGTAGGGGTTCAATTGATTGCAAGTAACAACTCAACAGATCTAGGGTTTGGTTTAAACATGGTGTGAAATGAGCTAAAGGGTCGTCCCAGGGCTTATATGGGTGGCTGGGGTGGCCAACAACTAAAAATAAGTCATAAAGTACTCAAACTGATACAAGCGATTCAGAATAGATCCGTCAGCGGCTGGACATTCTGGTCCTTATGTGCCGGACATTCCGGTCAGGACGGACATTCTGGGTGGCGAACACCAGACATTCCGGTCTAGTCGGAAACTTCAAAGCATTGTGCTGGTTTCCGGGTGGCTTCGATTTGGCATACAGAATGCCTACCACCTTGGCACATCTCGGGGTAGTCCAGATTGTCCAGGTGGTATGCACCAGACACTCCTGCTTCTTCAGAAAAATTCACGCTGTCCTTGATGATCTTCTCCTCGTCCAGTGCGCCTGCCTCCCGCTCCTCCCTAGCACATCCTTGGATGATCATCTCGCCAGGCTCCTGTTGCAGCAGCTCTTCTCCTCCTCACACCATGCTTGCTTCCTCAATGAACCTGATCCGACACAAGTGCATAGACTTAGGTAGTATAAAATTCTCATCAATAAAAATACTAGATTCATTTAGGAGTGAATTCACCTGTTGTTCAAGTAACTTGGCACGAGCTCGAGTAATGGGTCCTATACGGATCTCACTAGACTTGGTCTTGGTAGCAACATCAACAACTTCTTTAGGAGTTGGAGATAGGAAGTCAGTAGGGATGTCCTCATCATCTCCCCCTTCAAAAGGCGTCGATCTCGACGCTCCAAGGTCTTCTCCATCATATGGTGTCAAGTCAGCAACATTGAAACTATCATTGACACCTCCAAACATATGTTGAGGAATATCTATCTTGTAGGCATTATCATTGATATTGGCAATCACCTCATAAGGACCAGAACCACATGGAGGTAACTTGGATTTACGCAATTCTGGAAATATGTCCTTGCGAAAGTGTACCCAAACCATATCTCTTGGCTGAAACAACACCTCCTTGCGCTTCCTGTTAGCTCTTTCAGCATTGTTCTTGCCCTTCTTTTGAATAGCCTCTTTCATCTTCACATGTATCTTCCTCACAAAATCTGCTCTCTTCGATGCTTCCATATAAACTCTCTCGTGGATAGGAATAGGCAGCAAATCAAGCGGTGTAATAGGTTTGAACCCATAGACCACCTCAAAAGGACAAAATTGTGTGGTAGAGTGAACCGCCCGGTTATATCGAAAATCCACATGCGGCAAGCACTCCTCCCAATCAGTAAGATTCTTCTTGATCATAGCTCGTCGCAACATCGATAGTGCTTGGTTCACCACCTCTGTTTGACCTTTAGTTTGGGGATGACAAGTAGTGTTGAATAGTAACTCCCTAACTTCCCCCAAAGTGTCTTCTAGAAGTAGCTCATGAACTTTACATCACGGTCAGAAACAATCGTCTTTGGTACTCCATGTAAACATATGATGTACCTGAAAAATAGGTTAGCAATATGCGATGCATCGTCGCTTTTGTGGCAGGCATTAAAATGTGACATTTTAGCAAATCTATCCACTACTTCATACTTGACTCACATTCATAGGAGTAGGCCAATTATGAATTGCTTCAATTTTAGATGAATCTACTTCTACTACATGTTTAGAGACAACATATCCCAAAATATGACCTTATCTTCGCAAAATGTACACTTTTCAAGATTACCATATAGCTTAGCATCTCATAACACTTACAAGACTTGTCTCATCTGATCACTATGTTCATTTTCATTGCGGCTGTAGATTAATATGTCATCAAAATACACAACCACAAACTTGCCAATAAATTTCCTTAAGACATGGTTCATTAACATCATGTGCAATAGTTAAATGAAAAGGCATTACTAACCACTCATATAAACCGAACTTAGTTTTAAAGGCAGCTTTCCATTTATCCCCTTTCTTCATTCTAATTTGATGATAACCACTACGTAAATCAATTTTAGAGAAAATAGCAGCACTACTCAATTCATCTAACATATCTTCCAAACATGGAATATGATGACGATATCGAATAGTGATGTTATTTATAGCTCTAAAATCTATACACATGCGCCAAGAACCATCTTTCTTAGGAACTAAAATAACAGGACCAACACAAGGGCTTAGGCTCACACGAATATACCCTTTGTCGAGAAGTGCTTACACTTGTTTTTGAATTTCCTTCGTCTCTTCAGGGTTTGTGGGATAGGGTGCACGGTTGGGCAGCGATGCTCCTGAATCAAATCAATTTGATGCTCAATACCTCGCAATGGTGGCAAACCTGTAGGTACTTCCTCCGGAAACACGTCGCTAAATTCCTGTAATACATTAGAAACACCAAGAGAAAGACGGCTTATATCATTAGAAACTAAAACATCACCCTTGTACATGAGCACAAGAGGCACGACTATAGTATCCTCACTAAATTCTCTCATGTCTTCTTTGGTGGCTAATATTAGAAAATTGGGCACTCTATCACTTTTTGTTATATCACTCACAGCTGTTACATTCTCTTGCCCATCAACAAATGTAGGTGCATCCTCCAAATTGACTTCAGTTTTCTGTCGAGATTCATTCACAATATCCTGTGGTGACATAGGTTGCAAATTGATTTTTCTGCCCTTGAACTCCAAGTGATATGTATTGCCTCGGCCATTATGTTGTATAGAACGATCAAATAGCCATGGTCGACCCAATAACAAATGACAAACTACCATATGAAGCACATCAATATCAATGGAATCCTTGTATGGTCCTATCTCAAAATCAACACGCACCATGTGACTGACCTTCATATCACCATTATCACTTAACCACTAAATATAATATGGATGAGGGTGTGGTAGATATTTAAGTTTCATCTTGGCACATAATTCCTTGCTTGCTAAATTACGGAAACTACCACCATCAGTGATTACCTAGCAAGCTTTATTTGGACCAACAAGTGCCTTTGTTTGGAAAAATTGTAGTGCTAACTTGTAGCAATAGACTGAGCCATCACATTGAGAGTTCGCTATGAAACAATAATAGTTGGATTCGGCAAAGCAAATGCATTAACACCATAATCACTAGGGTAACGATCATCATTTGAAGCATCCGGATCAGCATTGTCTCCTATCTCATACTCATTGGCCTCATTAAGAAACATGGCCATTCGGTAAGGACAATCCCTCTTGAAGTGACCCTTGCCACCACATGTATGGCACTCCATATCACGATTACGTGCCGTAGACATGTTAGAACCGGTACAACTTGTTGCATGGGCTGGTTTCTTTATATTGGAAACATTGGAAGTAGGTCTTGTTGATGTAGACAGACGATCAACATGGCGTGCACTAGATGTGGGCGCATACGAGCTAGTCCGAGAGGAAAAATGCCCATGTCCTATGGAACGGGCTTTTATTAGAGCTTCTTCGGAAAACTGTGCTTCAGCCTCACGTGCATGATGTAACAACTCATTCATATCATGATATTGATGGTGTCGAACAACACTCTTGATGGTATACTTAAGTCCATGAAGAAAACGTTGCATGGTCATCTCTATAGACTCACGTACTCTTGCTTGCTATAAAAGCATATCCATCTCCATGTAATAGGCATCGACAGTGATAGTATCTCACTTCAATTGCTGTAACTTATCGAAGATAGAACACAAATAATTGGGAGGAACAAAATGAGCTCTCATAACCTTCTTCATGGTGCGTCAAGTAATGATAGGCGGATCACCATCTTCTTGCCTTGCTCGAACAATACCATCCCACCATCGCAATGCATAACCATCAAACTCTGAACTAGCAAGATTGATCTTTCTATCTTCAGTATAGTCATGTAAGTGCCATAATTTGTCTATCTTCAGCTCCCAGGTGAGGCACTCTTCAACATTAGGGCCTCTCTAAAATATGGGTATGGAGAATTTGGCCTTACCCAATCCATCATCAGGTGGTGTAGGTGCATGTAGAGGAAAATGTTGAGCACCGATGGGGGCAAAGCCACGCCCACGGCCTCCATGAGCACCACCACAGCCTCCATGGCCATCACCACGACTGTTGCCAAACACAGGGGCAACAGACATATCCCCATCATTAATGTTGGCATCATCGTCCTCAACATGTGGATGTCATTGTTTCTCCATTAGCAGTCTCATACCATTCATAGATTCTGTCAAAGCATGAATACTTGTTTGAAATTCAGTGACATGTGTTATGATAGTGGTGACTATCTTGTCAGTTCTTCCAACTAAAACTGCATAAGCTGAGAATCTTTCGCAATTGTATCAGTTGTGCGAGTAATGATCCCTTTCAAATGATCGCGCAACGCTTCATATTCTAGCTAAGTGACAATAGTATCATCATCCTTTTTCTGCATCATATCAACATCACTAGAAGACATGATTAGTATGTTAGTGCATGAAATCAAAAATCTTTTGGTGGCTCCCTCACAACTCACTCACAACTACAAGAAAAGGAAATCTTACCGTTCCAAAGTGAATTAGTAAAGCTTACCAACTTGGATCAATGACACATGCACGGATGTGATGAAGCGAATACCGAGGGTAGAAGAATGATCACACGACAAAGCAGGAGTATGTAGTGGGGTTGTAGATATGGATACATACCTACACCAAAGCAAGTCCTAGTGCTGATCATGTGACAAACACCTAAGGAAACACACATAGTAGAGATAAACGTGGCAAAGTAACTTATGAACAGGAATATTGCAATGCACAAGAGAGACGCCAGTAATAGCTCAAATTAAACAGGCACAAGATTGCTCAATCAACAAGTGCTATTAGAAACTAGGCCTCCAATCAAGCTTTGATATGTCTCTTTTTGTCTATTTTTCACTTTTTATCTCTTTTCATTATCTCATTTTTTATTTTAATACTTTTATCTTTTCTCCTTTTTTTTATTTTTCAACTTTATGACACTATGCAACGATAATGCAACACTTCTGAGAAAAATAAGATGGATACTCTAGTTTATCGTGGCTAGATATTTCAGGGCGCCAGATTGTCCGATATACTGCTGCCGAACACTCCGATCTAACTGGGTTAAAAGTTTGCACTTCCAAACCCTAATCTTGTAGCTAGTTAGAGCAAAGAACCTAGTCTCGTAGGCGTGTTCCTAGGCACATATGTTGTAGAAAGGTTGTAGCTAAGTTGGACACAAAGGTACACTATGTGGACTCGGATAAGTAAATGTAAACTAGCAGAAAACGGTGATGAATGACTCAAAAATGAAGAACAAACTAAAGTAACAAGGAAAACCTAGACACTACAACTTGTACTTGCAGAGATCATACCAAACACACGACAATGACCAGCAACTTAGACTCAACTCCGATGCAATCTAGGCTATGGAAAAGACTAACCCTAATCTTTTTATGGCTTTTTATGTATAGGACGAATAACAACTAACTATGGATGGATTTGTGGATGCTTACCAAGGAAAGCTGGAATCGGATACCAACATAATATGGGGTGGCCTGATCTGCATAGTAAGCGAAAGTGGTAGATGATGATAGTTGGAGGAGATAACTTGTATGAAGCTCACGAACCTCTCGATCAATCCCTGATGCCAATGCAACATCTCTCAACCCTTGTAGATATTTGCAACTTCACACACTTGTACACGTAGCCACTGACCACAAAGTGGTAATGCAATCTTGTAATTCTCAGTGGAACAACAGATCACACAAAACTTGCAATTGGATAATTCCCAATGGAACAACTAATCACACTTGATTGATAGTAGCAAATACACCAGATCTATACAAATTGGTGTAGGGGGTTCAGTTGATTGCAAGTAGAAACTCAATAGATCTAGGGTTTACTTTAAATGTGGTCTAAACTGAGCTAAAGGGTCGTCCCATGGCTTATATGGGCCGCTAGGGCTGCCAACAACCTAAAATAAGTTATAAAGGACTAACTGATACAACCGATTCAGAACATATCCATCGATGGCCAGACATTCTGGTCCATATGGCCCGGACATTCCGGGTGGTGAACACCGGACAGTCCGGTTCGATCAGAAACTTCAAAGCTTCCGGTTGGTTTCCTGGTGGCTTCTGATATGGCATACATAATGGCTGCCACCTTGGCGTGTCTTGGGGTAGGCCGGATTATCCCGGTGGTATGCACCGGACACTCCTGTTTCTTCAGAAAACTTCGCACCATCCTTAATGATCTTTTCCTCGTCTAGTGCGCCTGCCTCCCGCTCCTCCCTCGGGCATCCTTGGGTAATCATCTCGTCGTGCCCCACTTGCAGTAGCCCTTCTCCTCCTCGCACCATGCTTGCTTCATCAATGAACCTGATCATACACAAGTGCATATACTTAGGTAGTATAAAATTCTCATCAATAAAAATACCATATTCATTTAGGAGTGAATTCACCTATTGTTCAAGTAGCTTGGCAAGAGCTCGAGTAATGGGTCCAATCTGGATCTCATTGGACTTGGTCTTGGCAGCAACATCGGCAACTTCATTAGGAGTTGGAGATAGCAAGTCAGCAGGGATGTCCTCATCATAAGCACAAGAGGCATGGTAGTGGGATCCTCTCAAAATTCTCTCATATCTTCTTTGGTGGCTAATATAACTAGTGAATGCACTCCCTCACTTTAGTTTTTACCACTGGATTTGGGCTGGTGGCTCTTACTCCAGAACTAGTAGTCTCTCACCTATCTACATGCTCTAGATTCACTTCAATTTTCTAACGAGATTCATTTACAATTTTTTGTGGTGACATAGGTTGTAAATTTATTTTCTTGCCATTGAACTCCAAGTGATAGGTATTTTCTTGGCCATTGTGTTGGACATGGCGATCATACTGCCAAGGACAACCCAAAAATAGGTGACACGCCGTCATGGATACCACATCAAAAGTCAATGGTGTCCTTGTATGGTACAATCCCAAAATGAACTCGCACTATATGGCTGGCTATCATCTATCCACTATCACTTAACCACATAATAAAATATGGATTGGGGTGCGATAGATACTTCAGCTTCAGCTTTTCACACAACTCCTTGCTAGCCAAATTGTGATAGCTACCACCATCAATGATAACCTTGCATGCCTTTCCTGGACTAGTAAGTGCTTTTGTTTGGAACAAATTGCATCGCTGTCTTTTAGAACTATAAGACACATTGAGAACAAGCGGAGTAGAAACAATAGTGGTGGCGGTCGATGGAAAAGCATCAAAACCATCACTCTCACAACCATAATCATCCGAAGCAATCAGATCAGCATCATATCCTGTCCCATACTTGTCGTGTTCATTAACAAACATCACCTTTCTATTTGGACACTCCCTCTTGAAGTGGCCCTTGCCGCCACATGTATGGCACTTCATGTCCCTATTACGTGTTGTAGACATATTTGGACTTGTACCACTAGCAGCAGGTGGAGATTTCTTTGCATGAGAAATGGATGAATCAGGTTGTGTCGAAGTAGTAGCACGTACATCAGAATGGGAACTTGTTGCAGGAGCAGTTGTAACGGATCTGGATGGAAAACGTCTACCACTAGTAGAACGAGCCTTGAATTTAGCTTCTTTGGCAAACTATGCTTCAGCCTCACATGCATGATGTAACAACTCATTCATATCATGATATTAATGGTGCCGAACAATGCTTTTGATGTTATACTTTAGTCCATCGAGAAAACACTACATGGTCATCTCAATAGACTCACGCACCCGTGCTCATTGTAGAATCATCTCCATCTCCATGTAATAGGCATCAACAATGATAGTACCTTGCCTCAATTGCTGCAACTTGTCAAAGATAGAAAGTGTAACTACCTCGGACACTACGCTCTAAGTTGCATGACTGGATGAGCGAAAGTGGTTAAAATAGTACGGTGGGGCCCAGGGGCCACCCACAGGTAGACCCGTCGGCCGTCCTAACCACTTTAAGAACATCGGTACAAGAACGAGCAGCGTAGTCGGCAGGCGAAGGGATCAACTACATACACAAGTGAGTATGTATGCAAGCCACCATACAACTGTTCTCAGAGCCATACCATCTAAAAAAATAGAAATATTGCAACGCCATATGGCAAGATCCAAATATCCTAGATAGAGACAATAGTTTAGGATAGCTCCTCATACATCAAACATCAGAGTATCAGGCGGAAGCGGAAAACAAGATCCGAGTACGAATAAGAAGCAAATCGGCATAAGATGCCACATAAATAAACACATCCCGCCCATAGATCTCGCGGATCCCCATCCCCGGAATCTCTACACCGAGTGATCGTTGCCAACATCATCCGTCTCCTCCACCCAGTATCCATCTTGCACATACACCTGTTCATCTAAATCAAACAATTTATCGTGTGAGACCCTAGGGGTACTCAGCAAGTCTTTATGCCTCTAAAGGGGACATATACCTGGGGTGACGCAATTGCAGCAAAAGATAATAACTAACAAGTCTATAGATACTCGCTAACCATCCGCCTAACCAATGATAGACGGATGTCCGTTAAATAGTAACAACAGTTATAATAGTATAATTAACAGATCCATCCTCCTTCTCGCTTACCAACGAGAAAGCGGACGAACAACCCATCCGTTGGCAGTTTTATTAACCATTCCATGAGTATTGCACTATTTACTAGTCAGTTACTTAGTCAAATTAAAAGCGGTACTATAGTTATACTTGTCTATGATCGAGAAACTGTGCTCCAAGTCGTCCATAACCACGGACACGGCTTTCAGAAAGATTTACCCTGCAGGGGGTGCACAAATAGCAACACACACTCGATCAACCTCGGAAAAACCAACTCAAAACCCAACGAGGCATTCACGACAAAGCGATCACAGGATTCGGAAATATTTTAGGGGCCCATCCCAATAAGCTACCCGCAACGAAGTCAGCCGGCTCCGAGATGGACCCATGGTTTGCGACGACGGCTATAAATGACTGGGAACCCGAAAGTGTGACTGGGCTTGTCGATACCGCGAAAACATGGCGCGATCCAAAACAGTACAGGTGCTCCACGCACAATCTTAAATAAAGTAGTAAAGCATGGCATAAGTACAGGATAGTAATAAAACCCCAAACTAGTTTGTGGCCCCAAGAAATAGATATGAATCAAGCTCTGGCTCAGGGGGGGTCCATAAGGCCTCCCGGATGTGGATAGTGCGAATAGTCAAGGAATAGGAATCAAGTACTCGGGGTCCTACGGGACACAAGTGAGCATGAAAAACCAAATAACAGATATTGCCCACCGGTGCCTCTTTCATTAGTTATCCCATTACTACTCAGGTTAAGTTGTTTAGGTACCTCGCTATCCATCAAACACTCACATACCTTACACATGATGTGCTACGACTCGCATGGCTGAAACAACTCATGTAGTAATGGCTCATGGGATGGAGGAACAAGCTTCGGTGGGGTTTAAAAGTAAAGGCTATGCAGTACTTGGGATTCAATTTAATGCAATCGCGGCTCAATGATGCAAGAATAAGATAGAGGCAATAGGTACTATATGTATGCAAGCATGTCGTAGTGCTTGCCTGGCAGCTCAGTTGTGGCGAGAGATGGATCTGGGTGGTACTCCTGGATTCCCGATAACTCCCCTGCTCGGCGTCTATTCGACGAAGAACCAAACACACAAGGGCCAACATAAATAAAGTGCACAAGCATATGAATTAAAATGCAACAAGCAAACAAGCATGCCATGATGAATGATGCACAATTTACATGGCAATAAAGTAGCATGGCATGGGTGAGGTGTGGGGTACAAGAATAAAGCATTTATTAAGTTTTTGGTCACAATTTAACCCAAATAAGTTGTTGTACACTTTATATTTATATGATGCATGCTGCAATTCAGAACATGGAATGCATAGTTAGAACGGGCTTGTCGCGTTGATCGATTTAGACATATTATTTGTCGAATTTGGAGTTGTGAAACTAAAGTTATTAATTAATTAAGAAAAGGCATTTTTATTGCAATTTTAATTATCTCGAAAATTTAAAGTGCTCAAATAATATTTTGAAAGGCATATTTGAAATCCTCACATTTTTCTGATTCCAAAACATATATTATTTGTGTTATTTGGAAAAGCAATTAAAAGTTATTACAACAGAATTTAAAATCTTTTAAACAAAAACCAGAAATGTTTTTGTTAAACAGAAAAAGAAACAGGGACTTTTTGCACTCAACGGAAGCTAGCCGAAGACGCTGACGGGTGCGGCCTGCGCTGACTCAGCAGCAGGTGGAGCGCAGCGGCTGGGTCGACGTTTTCTCACCGCGGGGCTGGCTAGCCGGTGTGGCTGACGAACGGGACACACGCCTGTGCAGCCCCACACGCGGGCGCGCCAGCGGGGGCTTGCCACGTGGGGGATCCGGGGTAGCACAGGCATGAAACAAAGGAAACTGGGGTCCCTTTCTATAAAACGACACAGGGGCTGACAGGTGGGCTCGGAGGAGCGCGGGTGAAGGCGGGAAAAACCTCCAGGGATTTTCTGCAAAATCGACGGCGATGCCGGACTGACGGCTGCTCGTCGTCAGCAGAGAAGATGCGCGCGCGGCTGGGTTGCGGGCAAGACTGCGGCTAAGCGGCGGCGAGGGGCACGACGAGGAACAGAGGCAGACCAAGCGGCGGCGGCGACACGAGCGGCAAGGTCAGGCAGCGTCTGCGCACACGCCGGCTATTCGACGGATGGCGGCGGCGCTACGGGGCACCAGAGAGGAGGCGAGCAAGTCCAGCGAGTAGGGGAGGGCTCACTAGAGGCGCTCATGCGGAAGAGGCTTGCTAGAGAGGAGGGGATCAGCGACAACGCTCGTGACACCGAGCTTCGGGAACATGGCGTCTACGGCGGCAACTCCGGCGACCTGCTGGAGGGGGTCCTGTTCAGGTCGAAGAAGAGGACGCCGGGGAGTCTCCTGGCGCCTTGCACAGGCTTGGCGGTCACCATCTCGAGCCGGTATAGAGGGAGGCCGAGCTAGGGCTGAGGCCATGGCCATGGGAGGTGGCAGGGAGAGGAAGAAGAAGGGAGGGAGAGAGGGACCTGGCGCCTCCTGGATAGGATCAGAGGTGGTTGAGGTGGTGGGGTAGATGAGGGAGGAGGGGAGAGCACATGGGAAGGATGGTAGCTTTTGCAAAAGATGAGGAGGAGGTGATCGGGCTAGGTTTTTCCTCCCTCCTTCTCTTGTCCTGTAGCAACGAGTGGAGAGGGGAGAAGGACCAGAGGGGGGGTGACGTGGGGGTTTGGTTGTTAGGGGGTAACCAAAGCTAGGAAGGGTAGCTTGGCATGGTTAGGGTTAGGAGGATGGGGTGGTTAGTGTTTTAGGGTTTCTGGGGTATGATCTAACAAGATCCATCAAGGGTGTGGTGATGGCAAGGAGAGTGAGATGAGAGAAGAGGTGGTGAGGTTAGGGTTTTAGGTGTTGCATGATCATGTGCGTGACCAAGCATAAGGGGGGAGAAGATGGATATGGAGTGAGGTGAGGATCTTGATGCACATGGCAAGGAAACAAAGATCAAGGTGAGGAGGTTAGAGAGAGAAAAAGGGGAGCTCACAAAAGAAAGGATCCACTCAAAAACAAAGGAAAAACCAAAGGAGAAAAAGATGGTGGTGATTTGCATGGCCCATGCATAGCAATAAATGCCCTGTTTATTCTTGTAAAAACAATAATAAAGTCCCATGACATTTATTCATGTGCATTCCAAAATATGGAGTAAAGGCCAAGCAAAAGGAATTAAAAAGGAGGTTCCATGTGGAGTAGATGGAGATGATCATATTTGAATATAATTTGGGACATGCTAGTGTGTGTGTTCCACTAGGTGCATAATATCCCCAATAATATTCCAACATGAGCAATTATTCCAAAACAATCCATATGGAAGCTAGAAAGAGGGATGCCACTCCCAAAACATGCAAAGGTGGCTCCACATATCAATAGTGTGAAAACAACATGATGCCTGCATGTGAGCATGTGGATTTGTAAGAGGATCCATCCCAACCCATATGAGCTAGAGGTAAACCCAAATAAGATGTAAAGCTCACATATAGTTGGATGGTGGAATTATGGGGTGGTCACAAGAAAGGTGGTGGAGTTAATAAAAGATATGCCCCCAACTCAACTTGGGCATCAAGCATTTATCAAGAACCAAATACAATATATCAAGAGGCAAATACAATTGATAATGCATATGAGATAAGAACCAAATGAAAAAGGGTTTTATATGATGCTCAAATGCAATGTGGCATGATGACATGAGCATGATATAATTATGATGCAACAATTATATGTAGGAAGTAGCATATATATAGACTAGGCTAGTAGCATTGCAATTGTTAGACAATTGGGATGCTACAACTCTCCCTACTAAACAAGAATCTCGCCTCGAGATTCCTAGGAAAAAGAAAAGACACAAGGAGAGTCGGGTGTTCGGAACGAAGGTGACCCTCACGTTCCCAAGGTGATTAACAACAGAGTGGTGCAACCATTACACCTTGCAAAACTTGCTAGACTTGTTGCGAGTCTTGGGTTTTGCTTGAGAAACAACGGGTTATAGAATTGAAGGATTGTCGTGAGACAAGAAAAGATAGGATGAACATAGCTCCGGTTTTCTCAAGAAACATGATAAAAGAATAGAACCACTTGTGAAAGAAATAGAAAGGATGATGTATCATGGATAAAGAAAGACACACCGTTAGGATTAAATATCGGAAGCTGCAAGTGATGATGATTCTTGCCCTTGCCGGACGAAAAGAGCGACTTTGGGGAAGTTATCAACTACTATGAAAATAGCACTGTACCTTCCCTCAGATTTGAGAAGGGAAGTTCGGAAACAATATCGCCTTCAAACAATAGAGTTCCTTGATATCAACAGAAAGATTTAGTTAGACATTGTCATATTAGATTCTTGTTGCACCGGTATAAAGAAGAAGACAGAGAAGATTTTGCATTGGTTTCCACCAGATAATTGATGATTTTGCTCCGTGTAGATGCGGCCACCAACAAGAGATCAAGGATTACCTTCTTCGAGAGAGCACTCCGGAAAACAAGGACGGAAGTAAAAGTATCGAGGGATAAAGGCCACTTCTAACTTCCGTGGAATGAGTGGAATCACATTAATTCACCAATTCATTGTACAAAAGCGAATGATAAGAGTAGTGGTATGGTAGCTACTCCATCCCGCACTCAAAGCATTACTCCGTACATGAATAAGAAAATCATGCAACCCAACTACTAAACAGACTGAAGGTATTGACAATAACTCATGGAACTCCGTTAGAAAACAAGGATAGATGCAAACGATTTGCCGGATCCAAGATAGATAAGGATGATGATGTTGTCGTCATATCAGAAGTAACACGCCACCGGAAAGATATGAAGGAAGATCACGGAGACAACTGCAAGATTCCACAGATAAAGAAAAAGATAGCACCAACTCGAACAGAAGGAATACAAAAGATCTGAAAAATCTTCATGGCCTCCGGTGGATTGAGCATAGACGATCGAACGAGACGGTTCCAAAGATTACTTGACGAGAACGAGGTGAAAAGAACTCCATGTTCTTCTTGAAATGATTGAGAGAGATTTAGGAGTCTTGAGGCAAATCTTTAGCGGAACGACGATGATAACTTGCCAACAAGGAAAAACTCCGGGTTGGTTGAAGATGGAGGATGGAATTAACAATGGGCATGATGATTCCAGAATTGAAGCGATGTATTTAGCAGAAGGACGTGGTCGAGATAGGTGACTTCAAGAAGCCAGAATTCACACTTTGAGAACTTTGCACACAAGCGGTGTTCTCGAAGCTTGAGAGAAATAGACATAGATGATCTTCCATGTTCTTCCATTGATATAGAATAGACAAGCATATCATCAAGATATACCACCATGGGTTACCAAGATATTCCAAGAATATCAAGTTCAAAAAGCGGGAGAAACAGACAAATGCTCGAAACACTTTCTGAGCTCAACACCCTTCGAAAGTCAACGTTACGAGCAAGGATTCATGTTGAAAGAGATGCATTGGCATAATAGATTATCTGGTCCTACGGAAGAGAACAAGAAATGCCGCCTGGTTCACCTACTTAATTGGATCACCGGTTACAAAGATACAAAGATCTTGGATAAAGAAACGATGATAGCTCATACCTTAAGCAAAGTTATCAGAGATGAAAAGATGTGATTCCCCTGTATCAAAGAGAATTTTGCAGATATAGAGTTCAAAAAGATGTGAAGCATGATAAACAGATGATACCACCGTAGTGCCTTGAGAAAACTCCGGATTGCCAAAGATACTTGAATATGCTAAAGATATGGTCACGGTATAACTCAAAATCACAGGAGATAACCGCCACCATTTGGAGGATAGTGTTGATAGCATTTTCCATATTCCACTCATGATAAGTGTCATATAGCTACGTCGCGAACCAAATTACAATTACCAGCATCGGATCGACACTTGTTATGTAATTGGACCAAGAGAATTTGAAGATGAAGTAAAACTCCAGGATTAAGCATCAGTGACAAAGAATGAGTTAGCATGAACATGCCAATAAAAGGAAGATAGCTAATGTTTCACACACGACTGAAGAGGAGTGTGGAAACACAGATGTATCAAAGAAAAAATTTCCGCATTTTTTGGCATTAAAATACCAATAGATGCGCAAAACCACTTAGCAGATAGAGATTAGCAACTCCACATTCTGTGAAAGCATGCTGGAAGGAAGAACACCCTTAACAAGATTGCGCCGGTTAACAAAAAGTCGGATAGATCGCGTCGGTTTACAAAAGCCTGTCGGTATGGAGTGTACCAACAGTTGATAACCAAAGGCAGAGAGTGATAACAAGTTGGATGCAACAGATAGACAAGGAATTCACACATACACACACAACCTATGGTACTACGGAACCCAGAACACGTGAATCCTAGTTTGAATTTTTAGAAGAGGATTGAAAATATTACACTTCCTTACCAGAAAAAGGGTGGGTGGGTGGGTAAGAAGAAAAATGGAAGCAGTCCTACTCTCACGTTTTTGTTTTTCCCTAGTATACATAGCTACTAAAAATATTTGCTAGACTGACAACGACCATTTGGCTGAGACCCTGAAGGGCGGGATGGCTCTGATACCAATTGTAACTACCTCGGACACTACGCTCTAAGTTGCATCCCTGGATGAGCGAAAGTGGTTAAAATATTACGGGGTGGGCCCAGGGGCCACCCACAGGTAGACCCGTCGGCCGTCCTAACCACTTTCAGAACATCAGGACAAGAACGAGCGGCGTAGTCGGCAGGTGAAGGGATCAAGTACATACACAAGTGAGTATTTATGCAAGCCACCATACAACTGTTCTCAGAGCCATACCATCTAAAAAAAATAGAAATATTGCAACGCCATACAGCAAGATCCAAATATCCTAGATAGAGATAATAGTTTAGGATAGCTCCTCATACATCAAACATCAGAGTATCAGGCGGAAGCGGAAAACAAGATCCGAGTACGGATAAGAAGCAAATCGGCATAAGATGCCACATAAATAAACACATCCCGCCCATAGATCTCGCGGATCCCCATCCCCGGAATCTCTACACCGAGTGATCGTTGCCAACATCATCCGTCTCCTCCACCCAGTATCCATCTTGCGCATACACCTGTTCATCTGAATCAAACAATTTATCGTGTGAGACCCTAGGGGTACTCAGCAAGTCTTTATGCCTCTAAAGGGGACATATACCTGGGGTGACGCAATTGCAGCAAAAGATAATAACTAACAAGTCTATAGATACTCGCTAACCATCCGCCTAACCAATGATAGACGGATGTCCGTTAAATAGTAACAACAGTTATAACAGTATAATTAACAGATCCATCCTCCTTCTCGCTTACCAACGAGAAAGCGGACGAACAACCCATCCGTTCGCAGTTTTATTAACCATTCCATGAGTATTGCACTATTTACTAGTGAGTTACTTAGTCAAATTAAAAGCGGTACTATAGTTATACTTGTCTATGATTGAGAAACTGTGCTCCAAGTCGTCCATAACCGCAGACACGGCTTTCAAAAAGATTTACCCTGCAGGGGTGCACAAATAGCAACACACACTCGATCAACCTCGGAAAAACCAACTCAAAACCCAACAAGGCATTCACGACAAAGCGATCACAGGATTCAGAAATATTTCAGGGGGCCACCCCAATAAGCTACCCGCAACAAAGTCGGCCGGCTCCGAGACGGACCCAGGGTTTGCGACGACGGCTATAAACGACTGGGAACCCGAAAGTGTGACTGGGCTAGTCGATACCGCGAAAACATGGCGTGATCCAAAACAGTACAGGTGCTCCACGCACAATCTTAAATAAAGCAGTAAAGCATGGCATAAGTACATGATAGTAATAAAACCCCAAACTAGTTTGTGGCCCCAAGAAATAGATATGAATCAAGCTCTGGCTCAGGGGGGTCCATAAGGCCTCCCGGATGTGGATAGTGCGAATAGTCAAGGAACAGGAATCAAGTACTCGGGGTCCTACGGGACACAAGTGAGCATGAAAAACCAAATAACAGATATTGCCCACCGATGCCTCTTTCATTAGTTATCCCATTACTACTCAGGTTAAGTTGTTTAGGTACCTCGTTATCCATTAGACACTCACATACCCTACACATGATGTGCTACGACTTGCATGGCTCAAACAACTCCTATAGTAATGGCTCATGGGATGGAGGAACAAGCTTCGGTGGGGTTTAAAAGTAAAGGCTATGCAGTACTTGGGATTCAATTTAATGCAATCGCGACTCAATGATGCAACAATAAGATAGAGGCAATAGGTACTATATGTATGCAAGCATGTGGTAGTGCTTGCCTGGCAGCTCAGTTGTGGCGAGAGACGGATCTAGGTGGTACTCCTGGGATTCCCGATAACTCCCCTGCTCGGCATCTATTCGACGAAGAACCAAACACACAAGGGCCAACATAAATAAAGTGTACAAGCATATGAATTAAAATGCGACAAGCAAACAAGCATGCCATGATGAATGATGCACAATTTACATGGCAATAAAGTAGCATGGCATGGGTGAGGTGTGGGGTACAAGAATAAAGCATTTATTAAGTTTTTGGTCACAATTTAACCCCAAATAAGTTGCTGTATGCTTTATATTTATATGATGCATGCTGCAATTCAAAAACATGGAATGCATAGTTAGAACGGGCTCGTCGCGCTGATCGATTTAGACATATTATTTGTCGAATTTGGAGTTGTGAAACTAAAGTTATTAATTAATTAAGAAAAGGCATTTTTGTTGCAATTTTAATTATCTCGAAAATTTAAAGTGCTCAAATAATATTTTGAAAGGCATATTTGAAATCCTCACATTTTTCTGATTCCAAAATATATATTATTTGTGTTATTTGGAAAAGCAATTAAAAGTTATTAAAAACAGAATTTAAAATCATTTAAACAAAAACCAGAAATGTTTTTGGTAAACAGAAAAAGAAACAGGGACTTTTTGCACTCAACGGAAGCTAGCCTAAGACGCTGACGGGTGGGGCCTGCGCTAACTCAGCAGCAGGTGGGGCGCAGCGGCTGGATCGGCGTTTTCTCACCGCGGGGCTGGCTAGCCGGTGTGGCTGACGGACGGGACCCACGCCTGTGCGGCCCCACACGCGGGCGCGCCAGCAGGGGCTTGCCACGTGGGGGATCCGGGGTAGCGCGGGCGTGAAACAAAGGAAACTGGGGTCCTTTCTGTAAAACAGCACAGGGGCTGACAGGTGGGCTCGGAGGAGCGCGAGTGAAGGCGGGAAAAACCTCCGGGGCTTTTCTGCAAAAGCGACGGTGACGCCGGACTGACGGCTGCTCGTCGTCAGCAGAGAAGCTGCGCGCGTGGCTGGGTTGCGGGCAGGACTGCGGCTAAACGACGGCGAGGGGCACGACGAGGAACAAAGGCGGACCAAGCGGCGGCAGCGACGTGAGCGGCAAGGTCAGGCGGCATCTGCGTGCGCGCCGGCTGTTCGACGGATGGCGGCGGCGCTACGGGGCACCAGAGAGGAGGCGAGCAAGTCCGGCGAGTAGGGTGGGCTCACCAGAGGGCGCTCATGCGGAAGAGGCTTGCTGGAGAGGACGGGATCGGCGGCAGCGCTCGCGACACCGAGCTTCGGGAACATGGCGTCTACGGCGGCAACTCCGGCGACCTGCTGGAGGGGGTCCTGTTCAGGTCGAAGAAGAGGACACCGGGGTGTCTCCTGGCGCCTTGCACAGGCTTGGCGGTCACCATCTCGAGCCGGTATAGAGGGAGGCCGAGCTAGGGCTGAGGCCATGGCCATGGGAGGTGGCAGGGAGAGGAAGAAGAAGGGAGGGAGAGAGGGACCTGGCGCCTCCTGGATAGGATCAGAGGTGGTTGAGGTGGTGGGGTAGCTGAGGGAGGAGGGGAGAGCACATGGGGAGGATGGTAGCTTTTGCAAAAGATGAGGAGGAGGTGATCGGGCTAGGTTTTTCCTCCCTCATTCTCTTGTCCTGTAGCAACGAGTGGAGAGGGGAGAAGGACCAGATGGGAGGTGACGTGGGGGTTTGGTGGTTAGGGGGTAACCGAAGCTAGGAAGGGTAGCTTGGCATGGTTAGGGTTAGGAGGATGGGGTGGTTAGTGTCTTAGGGTTTCTGGGGTATGATCTAACAAGATCCATCAAGGGTGTGGTGATGGCAAGAAGAGTGAGATGAGAGAAGAGGTGGTGAGGTTAGGGTTTTAGGTGTTGCATGATCATGTGCATGACCAAGCATAAGGGGGGAGAAGATGGATATGGAGTGAGGTGAGGATCTTTATGCACATGGCAAGGAAACAAAGATCAAGGTGAGGAGGTTAGAGAGAGAAAAAGGGGAGCTCACAAAAGAAAGGATCCACTCAAAAACAAAGGAAAAACCAAAGGAGAAAAAGATGGTGGTGATTTGCATGGCCCATGCATAGCAATAAATGCCCTGTTTATTCTTGTAAAAACAATAACAAAGTCCCATGACATTTATTCATGTGCATTCCAAAATATGGAGTAAAGGCCAAGCAAAAGGAATTAAAAATGAGGTTCCATGTGGAGTAGATGGAGATGATCATATTTGAATATAATTTGGGACATGCTAGTGTGTGTGTTCCACTAGGTGCATAATATCCCCAATAATATTCCAACATGAGCAATTATTCCAAAACAATCCATATGGAAGCTAGAAAGAGGGATGCCACTCCCAAAACATGCAAAGGTGGCTCCACATATCAATAGTGTGAAAACAACATGATGCCTGCATGTGAGCATGTGGATTTGTAAGAGGATCCATCCCAACCCATATGAGCTAGAGGTAAACCCAAATAAGATGTAAAGCTCACATATAGTTGGATGGTGGAATTATGGGGTGGTCACAAGAAAGGTGGTGGAGTTAATAAAAGATATGCCCCCAACTCAACTTGGGCATCAAGCATTTATCAAGAACCAAATACAATATATCAAGAGGCAAATACAATTGATAATGCATATGAGATAAGAACCAAATGAAAAAGGGTTTTATATGATGCTCAAATGCAATGTGGCATGATGACATGAGCATGATATAATTATGATGCAACAATTATATGTAGGAAGTAGCATATATATAGACTAGGCTAGTAGCATTGCAATTGTTAGACAATTGGGATGCTACAGAACGCAAGTAATTTGTAAGAACCAAGCGAGCTCGCATCACCTCCTTCATGGTGTGCCAAGTAATAATGGGCAGCTCACCATCTTCTTGCCTTGCACGAACAGTGCCATCCCACCATCATAATGCATAACCATCAAACTTTGAACTAGCAAAGTTGATTTTTCTATCTTCAGTATAGTCATGTAAGTGCCATAACTTCTCTATCTTCATCTCTCAGGTGAGTTATTCTTCAACATCAGGGCCTCCCTCAAATCCAGGTATGGAGAATTTGGGCTTACCCAAGCCATCATCTTGCGGTGCGGGTGCATGCATAGGAACACGCTAGGCACCTAAGGTGGCAAATCCATTCCCACGGCCTGCATGAGCACCACCACAGCCTCCATGGCCATCACCACCACCGTTGCCAAACATAGGGACAACAGCCTCATGTCCATCAGTGATGCTTGCATTATCATCCTCAACAGGCGGTTGTTGTTGTTGTTGCTCCACAAGCAGCCTCAAACCACTCACAGACTATGTCAAAGCTTGGATGCTTGTCTGAATTCCCATGACTTCTATTTGAATGACATTGACAACAACTTCATTCTGTTCTAGCTTCAATTGTACACCCTGAACTTCCTTGTCAATGCCATGTGTGGTGTTAGTGAACACCAGCTGCAAATGATCACAAAGGGCCTCATATTCATTCCAAGTAACCACAACATCTCTTGCCTTTTTATGATGCACATAAACAGAAGAACTAGAAGGCATGATTAGTACGTTAGTGCACAAAACAAAATCTGGTGGTGAAACTCTCGCAACTCACTCAACTGGTAGAAAGAGGAATCTTACCGAGAAGCTTACCTACTTGGATTAACAGCTATGTGCACGGATGTGATGAAGCGAATACTGAGGGTACAAGAAACTATCACATGATAAACCAGGTATATGGTGGAGCTTGGTTGGGATACCTAACAACACCAATTCAGAAATCCTAGTCGTGATCGTATGACAATGACCCACAAAAACACACATGTTGGAGATACATGGGGAAATTGCAACTATGAAAAATGAGCTAAAAACTGAGGTATGTCAGAGTAACGCTCGTGTTGTAATGCACAAGGAGAGATGCTAGCAATGACTAAACAAAACAGCACAAGATAACGAAACTGAGCAGCCCGTGGAGTAGTAAGCACGCTAGTCTCGTAGGATAGTTCTAGACACCAAGAATGATTTGCTAAGGCACACAAGGATAAGTACGCTATGTAGAGTCAGTAAAAAAAATAAAAAAAATAAAAAAATTAACCTGAAAAGTGGTCTTTGATACTATAGGAAAACGGGCTAAAATTCTACCACGGCAGAGAATTTGGCTACCCGGCAGGGCAGACACAAACGGAAGTTTGTCTGGTCAACCGCGTAAGGTACTTTAGCGATTTTTCTACGCGTGTGGGCAGACATAACCTGGAGTTTTTCTGGTCAACCGCGTAAGGTACTGTAGTGGTTTTTTTGCTTGTACGTGAAGGGAACTCACGTATGTGTTTTTTTCTCTTTCTTGACTAAACGAATCTAAAACTCCAACTTGTTGAGAAAAACAAATCTACTAGATTTAAAACTCAAGAACACCAAGAACAGTCTAAAAAAATCTAGGGACTTCGATGATGAAACAAAAATTAGATTAAAACTAGGCAAAAACTTTGACTCGGATTAAAAGAAAGGCTACATAAAGGAGACTAGATCAACAACTAGAACTCACGCTCAGTGTTATGTAGCCTATGGCAATGAACTATGAACCCTAATCTTTTTGTGTGGCTTTTCTGTATACGACAAAAACAAAACTAATCTAAGGATGGATTTGTGGATGATCACCGAGTAAACATTGAAATCTGATATCAAGATGATATGGGGTGGCCTGGTCTTCTCAGTTAGCTAGGGTAGATGGCGATGTAGATGATGAAGATAACTTGTATGAATCTGAGAACTCTCTAGATCATCCCTGCTGCAGATGCAATAGCTCTCAACCCTTTGGATATTCGCAACTCCAGACACTTGCGCACGTAGCCGTTGATCACAAAGCGGTATTACAATCTACTAATTCCCAATGGAACTACATATCATACTCCAACTTTCAATTGGATAATTCCCAATGGAATAACTAATCACACTCATATTATAGTAGCAACAAACACCCGATCGATACGAATTGCTGCGAAGTATTTCAGAGGATTGCCTAAAGTAGATCTATCTGGAACTAGAGTTTATTTTAACGTGGTATGACCTAATTGTGACGGATCAAACGACTTATATGGAGGGTGGGGCATCCTCTCCTCTAAACAGGACTAAAACAAGCCATAACTTGGCCCAAACTGACCTAGTTTGACTCAAACTGATACATACCGATCCATAGATTGGTTCGACCTACTTGGCACGCAGGTCATATTCACGGTGAACCTCAAATGTGTCCTGGCACGCCATCTGGCTTCCCCTATATTGCTTGATCTCCTCTAGTGTGACTGCCTCCCTCTCCTCCCTCACGCATGCATCGGTGATCAAAATGTCTGGTTCCTTCTATTGCAGCTCTTCTCCTCCTCGTGCAATGCTTGTGTTAACAATGAACCCAGTCATACATATATGCATAGATTTAGGTAGTATAAAGTTCTCATTAAGAAATACATCAGGTTCAGTTAGGAGTGAATTCACCTGTTGCTCAAGTATCTTTGCACGAGCTCTGGTAATGGGTCCAATGCTGATCTCATTGGACTTGTTCTTTCCAACAACATATTCATTGTCAATAGGAGTAGGATATGGAATAGTATGGATGTCCTCATCACAACTTGTTCATTTGATGGTAGACCTTGGCGCTCTCGAGGTTAGGCTCCATCTTTGTCATTATGACTTGAGGAGCTAGTCGTTGTCCTTCTTGAAGTCGTCCATGCTTGGGAAGTCATTTTTGTTGTAGTACTCCATATCACCCAAGCATGTGGACCCATTGTCGGTGTAGTGCTCCATGCTTATGGTGTCATAGTCATGGTCATCATGGATTCTTCATATTTCTCCTCAATGCTTCCAAACTTCCTAGACATGATTCACAAGACCAAGTGGTGTATATAGAAGTATTAGTGGGTGTTAGGGAAACAACGTCAAACCTTACTTTACCTTGGAAGATAGTATCGTGAAAGTGGCCACACTTGAGAGAAATAAAAACCAAGGAAAGTTAAGTGACAAAGCAACCTAAACCCAACTACATAACACACACAAAAGGATTATGGTGGATAGGTATGAAAAGTGGCATGTCAAGAAACAATCCGAAATCAAGATATTGTAATGGCAAGTAAAGAACCACGATGATCACAAAGCCAAACAAGTCAATCCACAAGATATAGGAAATATGTTCAAGGAATGCACATGGTGGGATAAATGGCACTTGTGCGACGGAGAAATTGAGCAAAGAACCAAAAGATTAAATATAGGTGGTGTTGCACAAGTGCAAGGAGAGACACTAGTTCGATTTAAAAAAATTGGTGGGCTACAAGATATGTACAATAAATACCACCTATATGATGTTCATCGAGATTGTGCTTCCTATTCTATGAGGCACTTTTTTCTTTCTTTCTTTTTTATTTTTTTATTTTTGTATCACTCTTTTCATTTTTCTTTTCTTTTTTCACTTGCCTCCTCCTTGTGCCAACAACTATACAAGATAACAATATGAGATAGCGTGCTCACAACTTTTGCTCGGAATTCTACAAGGTATCAAATGTGTAAATACCAAGCAATCATAGGAGGAACTAGTCTCTATAGGTGTTTGTTGGTCGCAAAGATAGTGTAGTTCACAAATGAATGCAAGTGGGGAGAAGTCATGGAATGTTTATACCTTTCATCGCCGATCTTCACGCTTTCTTGTTGGATTCCGCCTTGCTCACAGAATTTGGAGATAGCATGAACAACTTGGATGATGATGTAGAGCTCCTTGTCCTCTTTGAAACGAGCTAAATAATACCAAAATCCTAGTTCGAATGCAAAAGTTATGCTTAAAACTATGAAACAGCTTTTCTGTCTGTAGGGTAGTTATGCTCAAATGCAAAACTCTAGGTTTGGTGGCCGGAGACTCGGGTCTAAATTCACTAACACCGGAGACTCCGGTCCTGGGACAGAGACTCCATACTAGATGATTCTAGAACGTCAAGAAATCGTCTAGGACGCATTTTGAGCAAAAAAAGTCGAATCAAAACCTCAAATTGATGGGGTAAATCAAGGAATTAGGCTATGGAAACACAGGGGTAGGTAGATCAACAAGTTTAGCAAGTAATCCATGGATCAAAACCTACCAAAACTCACTCAAATCACAGATCAATCCAAAACACGAAATTGGGATATTTTGGTGGAATTTTAAAAGTCATGGGGAAAAGACCAAATCAATGAGAAATCCATGGCAACCAAAAGTTGCTGATACCAAATGACAAGGGTTAACCTCAAGGGTGGCCCGATCATCACGGATCTTATGGTTAAATCGATGGAAAAAAGTGAGGCAAAGGGAGAGGGTAGTGGAAGCGAACACACACCTCGCGAAGAACATGATGAACACATGCAAACACGGCATGATACAAGGCCAATTGCTCCCCACTGGCGGCCACTGGTCTGATAGAATCCTCACAATAAAATATCGGTCAACATGTTCCCGCCATCCAAAGCAGAGAGGAAAGAACACCTTGGGGAGTATCTTGACGTCTTGGAGAAGAAACACAAACTCCAAGGCCTTGTACAACGATGGATGCGCTATGCAAAGTCCAACGAGGTTGGTGACGATAGTCAGTCCCCTTGATTAAGGGGATGAGGCAAAACTAGAGATTCCACAAGGGTTTGTCTTTAGTCTATTATCTATTCCTTTAGGATACATGAGGGGTGGGGCCTCTATTTATAGGCCAACCACTTACATAGGGGTAGCTTGGGAATACAACTAGGGTTGGAACATAATAAGGGGATACATGGGTTGTGGCCCAGTTGTGTGCATGCAGGCACCGGTAGTACCGGACACAAGCGATAGCAGCTTCAGGTGGGGTGGTATCTCCAAGATTAAGCGGTAGGTGGTCTCCAGGGTCGGTAATACCAGTGGTGCGGTCTAGTAGTACCGGTAGCATTAGAGGAGTAGCTAGAGATCGCCAGGTCTGGACAGTTGCACCGCTATTGAGACCGGTAGTACCGCTGATGGGAGCAGTAGTGCCGCTCATTCCTGTCTCTTGCTTCTGCTCTTCCAAGCCTCCGTCTTGTCGGGCTCGATGATCCGGTCTTCCTCCCTTGTCTCTATACTTGTCAATGCGAACATAACATGGTCACATGATGGAGTATGAAGTAGTTTACCATTCAATAGGGTAGGAAGTGGACTCGTATAGAGGATTTATTTCACCTTTGAAGTCAATGACAACTTGGCATAAGTTGGAGACCATGATGTGGTAACGACGGTAGGTTGGGCTACATCACCTCCCCTCCATAAAACCCATGGGGGCACCGCATTAGAGGATAAACCATGTTTAAACCAAAACCCTAGTTCATGTCGAATTGCTGATTGCAATCCATTGAATTTCCCTACACCAATTTGTATCGATCTGGTGTGTTTATTGTGGCAAGTTTTGTATGATCTACTGTTCCACTAGGGATTAGAATATTGCATCACCGCTTCGTGGTCAATGGCTACGTGCGCAAGTGTGTGACATTGTGAATATCAATAGGGTTGAGAGTTGTTACATTAGCATCAGGGACCGATCGAGAGAGTTCCACAACAACATACATGTTATCTCCACCGAAATTCATCACCATCTGCCTCGCTTACTAAGAAGGCTGGGCCACCCCATATCATCTTGCTATCAGATTTCCAGCGTTTCCTTGGTAAGTATCCATAGATCCATCCATAGATTAGCTGTTTTCATCCTATACAGAGAAATACAATAATATTAAGGTTTAGTTTTCACCATTGCCTAGATTGCATCGGAGTTGGTTGCTAGTCATTTTGTTTCTTTGATCTGATATGTTTAGCAATTCGAGTCGTAGGAGTCTAGGTTTTGTGTTTGTTTTTCCTTTTGTGTTTTTCCGTTTGAGTCTTTGATCGTCAAACATCGAAGAGTTCGAGTCGATCTCTAGCAGAGGCACGCAAAAACCCTTCCACGCAAGTCTTGCCGAGCGCTTTCGTGAGCTCTACCGCGTGCTATCACACCGTTGATTTTCCTCTGCCGCACGCTGTTGATGTCTACACACTTCTATTCTTGTAGACAGTTGTTGGGCCTCCAAGTGCAGAGGTTTGTAGAATAGCAGCAAGTTTTCCTTAAGTGGATTACCCAAGGTTTATCGAACTCAGGGATGAAGTGGTCAAAGGTACCCCTCTCAAGCAACGCTGCAATCAAGATACAAGAAGTCCCTTGTGTGCCCAACACACCCAATACACTTGTCAGGTGTATAGGTGCACTAGTTAGGTGAAGAGATAGTGAAATACAAGTGGTATGGATAATTATAAGTGGTAACGGTGACAGAAAATAGCTTTGATGGCGCGTGGTTGACGTGGGAAGAGACTAAAGGCAATCTGAAATTAATATGGCAGCAAGCAAACATGTAACATATCTAGTTGCAAACGAAGTTTCAATGCTTAGAAACAAGGCCTAGGGGTCATACTTTCACTAGTGAACACTCTCATATAAATATCTTCTCGTTATGATACTACTCTGAACTACTCTGCGGCTGGACACTCTAATCCATGGTAGGGCTATAACAGCACACCTCAAAGTTCGCTTTCCCCATCTAGATAACCCCACACTGTCACCATGAGCTCTAGATGGTTCCAACAAACACCACAATTTCATAGAAACATCCAACTCCAAATATAACTCATAACAAGTATTTGTAATCTCTAGCCTAAGTGCCACCATGGTGTGCACGCTGTCACTTTCACACACATGGGGAGAGCAGAGATCTATTAAAGCACTTGAGTAGCAAGGTAGATCAACTTGATTACAAAGCTCATGATCACAATATGATCATGCATAAAGAGAGAGATGAACACATAGCTACCGATAGAACCCTTAGCCTCGAGCGAGAACTACTCCCTCCTCATCATGGGAATCAGCAATGGTGATGGAGATGGCGGTGGAGTCGATGGAGATGGTTTTGGGGGCACTTTCCTATCCCGGCAGGGTGCTGGAACAGAGACTTTCTATTCCCTAAATCTCCCCTTCGGTGGCGGCGGCGCTGCGGAACTTTTCGTGGCTGGAGGCTCCAGGATTTAGGGTTTTTGTCCCGGGGGGATTTTATAGGCGAAGGGGCAAGGTCGGTGGCCGGCCAGGGGGCCCACACCATGCCCTGGCATGGCCTAGGGCTGCCCGCGCCAAGGGGTGGTGTGTCTGCCCTGTGGCCCCCCTTCGTCTCTCCTTCAGACTCCATGTGTCTTTCGGTAAAATATTAACTTTGGCTTTTGTCCCGTCCAATTCCTAGAATATTCATTTTCTGACTTTCTTGGAACCAAAAACAGCAGAAAGCATGCAACTGGCACTATGGCATTTTGTTAATAGGTTAGTCCAAGAAAGTGTATAAAAAGTACTCCAAAGTGTGGACAAAACATAAGAAATTAGATATAAACCAAGCATGGAACATAAAAAATTATAGATACGATTGCACTGTATCAACATCCCCAAGCTTAACTCTTACTCGTCCTTGAGTAGGTAAGTGATAAAAAGAAAGAATAATTTTTGAGGTGACATGCACCATCATAGACTTCATCAAAGTATTTGTAAAACATTGATAGGCTAGGATCAAAGTACTTCATGATGAGGACATCCCTACAATTACACCTACCCCAGTGACTACTGAAGATGCTACAACTGTTGCAAGAAAGAATCAGTCCAATGAGATTATAATTGGACCTATTATAAGAGCTCATGCTAAGCTACTTGAACAACAGGTGAATTTACTCCTAAACAAATCTGGTACTTTGATTGATGAGAACTTTATACTGCCTAAGTCTATGCATTTATGTATGATCAGGTTCGTTGGAGAAACAAGCATGGTGCAAGGAGGAGAAGGGCTACAAGAGAAGCCCAACATGATGATAGCCCAAGGATGCGTGAGGGAGGAGCGGGAGGAAGGCGCAATACAAGCAAGGGAGATCATCAAAGATAAGAAACGTTCAATTCGGACAGACAGAAGTCCTGAAATTGAAACGGACGTGGATTCCTCATACAGACTCCAAATCAAGCAAATAAGAACTTGTTGGATAGATAATTCTAAGATCTTTCCAATGAGTACTTCCACGTCTAAAAAGACCCCGGATAATCCGGCCCCCACACCCCGGATAATCTGGCCCTGCTTTGGAGATCCTGCTAAGGACGTCGGCGCGACGTTCTGTGTCGAGGCAGATATTTGACCGGACTTTTCCCTCGGAAAATCCGTCCACCGGATAATCCGGCCCTCTTAGACTGGATAATCCAGCCCAAAATGTTCCCATCAGATCCGGACGGATCTGACTGTATCAGACACGTTTTCGTTTCACGTTTTTCGGACGTTCTAGCGGCCATATAAGCCTGGGAACGCCCTCTAGTTTAGGTTAGACCACGTTAAAACTATTTTGAGTTGTTTCTTTCATAGAACCTCTGGAATTACCCTGTGTTCGAATCTACCAACTATAATTGAGTGTGATCTGTTGTTCCA
Organism: Avena sativa; assembly: GCA_916181665.1. Taxonomy (NCBI): domain Eukaryota; kingdom Viridiplantae; phylum Streptophyta; class Magnoliopsida; order Poales; family Poaceae; genus Avena; species Avena sativa. The sequence goes on along the minus strand of OV702289.1, from coordinate 375,811,280 downwards.
TTGGGAATTACTAGATTGCATACTACCGTTCATGGTCACGGTTGCGTGCGCAAGAGCATGGTGTTGTGAATATCCTACAAGGTACGAGAGCTGTTGCATTGGCATCAGTGATCGAGCGGGAGAGTTCATAGCTACATGCTAGTTATCTATCATCCACCATCATCACCGCCATCCGCTTACTGAGAAGATCGGGCCACCCTATATCATCTTGGTATCAGATTTCCAGTGTTGCCTCGGTAAGCATCCACAAATCCATCCATAGATTAGAGAGTGTTTTTCGTCCTATACAGAAAAAGCCTTACAAAAAGATTTGCCATAGACTAGATTGCATCGTTTTCGAGTCTTAGTTGTTGATTGTATCTTCTCGTAGATCCGATCTGCAGGTTTTTCCTCGTAGGAGTCTAGTTTTTTCATTTGTGTCTAGGTTTAGGGTTTGATCTTGTTTTCCACCGTGTCAACCATCACCGTGTTCCGCAAGTTTTCCTCGTTTGTCTGAGTCCACATAGCGTACCTTTGTTTGCATACCATAGACACAGCCTATCTACAGCATCCGTGCCTAGGAACGTACCCACGAGACTAGTTGCTTTGCTCCGACAGGCTGCTCATTAGGATTTGAAGTGCAAAATTTTTGTCCAGGTAGACCGGATTATCCGGCCCCCGACAAACCGGAATATCCGGCCCATAATTGCTCAGAATTTTTGCATCCCGTTTTGCTTTGTGTCAGATAGTTAAAAAAATCAAAAAAAAAGAAAAGAAAGTTGTGAAAAAAAAGAGAATCGGTATAAAAGAAAGAGAAGAAAAGAGCTACAAGCGTGACAAAAAGAGATATCAAAGTGTGCATTGTTGGAGGCCTAGTTTCATTATATCACTAGTAGATTGAGCAATTGTGTGTCTGTTCTATTTGAGCTATTACTAGCGTCTCTCTTGTGCATTGCAATATTCCTGTTCATAAATTGCTTTGCCACGTTTATCTCCACCGTGTGTGTTTCTTGGGTTTTTTGTATGATCAGCACTAGGACTTGTTTGCGGTGTAGATAGGGTACCATACCTATAGCTCCACCTTAAATAACCTGTGTGTCCTTCGATCGTTCTCTATACCTTTGATATTCACTTCATCACATCAAGTGCATCAGTCTTTGATTTCGTTTGGTAGAGCATCTCTATTCACTTTGGAACGGTAAGATCTCCTTTCTTATTAGTTGTGAGTGAGTTGTGAGAGTTTCCACCATACAGATTTTGATTTTTGCACTAACCTACTAATCATGTCTTCTAGTGATGATGATGTTGTGTTGCAGAAAAAGAAGGATGGGGAGCTTGTCAATTGGCGTGAATAAGAGGCTTTGAAATCCCACATGACACGTGTGTTTACTAGCACGACAGATGCCATTGACAAGAATCTCCAAGATATGAATATGAGATTGGATCAGCATGTTGGGACGGTTGATACTATCCAAACGCAAGTGGCTACGCTCAATGTCAATGTCACCACTTTGCAGCAGTCCATTGAGGGTTTGACAGCCGCTTTACATAGAAGGGAAAATCCTCAACATGATGATGCCTTTCATGATTTCGATGAGGGTAGCGCTGCTGATGCTGCTCCACATGCTGGCAGGGGACGTGCTATTCCCCCTGTCCCTGCTCATGGTCGTGGGTTTGCCCATCTTGGGAGTGGTCCACGTGTGCCCAACCAACCTGTTGATGACGGTTTGGGTAAGACAAAATTCTCAATTCCTAAGTTTGATGGTTCCATTGATCCTGAAGACTACCTCACATGGGAGTTGAAGATTGAGAAACTCTGGCGCTTATTTGACTATCCAGAAGATAAGAAGGTCAAACTTGCAGCATCTAAATTTGATGGTTATGCTTTGCGTTGGTGGGATGCTCTTGTGCAACATAGGAGGGAGGACAATGAACTTTCTGTGATGGATTGGCGCGAGATGAAGCAAATCATGAAGGCACGTTTCATACCAACCAATTACTTGCGATCAGTTTTTGATAAATTGACGCAATTGAAGCAAGGCACCATGACAGTTGATGAGTACTACATGGAGATGGAGATGCTTATGCAGCGTGATCGAGTTCGTGAGTCCATTGAGATGACCATGCAGCGATTCCTAAACAATCTGAAGTTACCAATCAAGAGCATTGTTCATCATCACAAGTATGAGACCATGAATGAGTTGTTGCATCATGCTAGAGAGGCCGAATCCCAGTTGGCAGAAGAGGCGAAGTCATGCGCTCGTTTTCCATCCTCCAGCAGATTTTCGGCCAGACCTACGCCTTCTACAGCCGCGCCACCAGCTGCTGTTCCGTTTACACCATCGGTCAAACCAGCAAGTACACCTTCGTTTGGTTCTAATGCTCGGAAACCCGCTGCTCCTGCTGCTAGCTCGGGTTCCAACATGTCTACTGCACGTACTCGTGATGTGGTGTGCCATACTTGTGGAGGTAGAGGTCACTACAAGAAAGATTGTCCAAACAGCAAGGTTATGTTTGTTAATGAACAAGGTGAAGTAGAAAGTGGAGATGAAGCTTCTAATGATGATATTGATGACGGTGAGGATGGTGCTGATGCATATGCTGAGCGTGCACCCACTATTGTCGTATCTTCACGTGTAATTAGTGTGCAAACGGTTGAGGAATCCCAATGTTGCAACTTGTTCCAAACAAAAGCTCTAGTTGGACCAAACAAAGCTTGCAAGGCAATTATGGATGGAGGTAGCTGCAGAAATCTTGCAAGTAAGGAACTATGTGCCAAAGTGAATTTGACATATTTACCTCATCCCAAGGCATACTACATACAATGGTTGAGCAACAATGGTGAGATGAAGGTAAATCATATGGTACGTGTGAATTTTCAAATAGGGCCATACAAAGATTCTATTGATTTTGATGTGGTTCCTATGACTGTTTGTCACCTACTATTGGGTCGGCCTTGGCTCTATGATCGCCATGTGCAACACAATGGCCGAGCCAATACATATCACTTAGAATTTAAAGGAAAGAAGATTACTATGCAGCCAATGACACCACAAGAAATTGTGAATGATTCTCGCCAGAAGATAGAGGTGAACTTGAAGGAAGATACTACCACTCGGCGAGACTGTGTAACAGCTGTTCCTGATGTAATTGAGCCTAAATTGAGTGATATAACGAAAAGTGAGAGAGTGCCTGGGTTATTGATACTAGCCACCAAGGAGGATATGAGAGAGTTTCGTGAGGATACTACAGGCATGCCACTTGTGCTCATGTATAAGGGCGAGGTATTGGTTTCTAACGACATGACCCCTATTTCTCTTGGTGTCTCTTCTATTTTGTAGGACTTTGGGGATGTGTTTCTAGAAGACGTACCCGCAGGTTTGCCTCCATTGCGTGGTATAGAACATCAAGTGGACCTGATTCTTGGCGACACACTTCCCAACCGTGCACCTTACAGGACTAATCCCGAATAGACTAAGGAAATTCAGAAGCAAGTACAAGCGTTGCTGGATAAAGGGTACATTCGTGTCTCTCTTAGCCCTTGTGATGTTCCTATTATTTAGTTCCTAAGAAAGATGGTACATGGCGCATGTGTGTTGATTGTAGAGCGATTAATAACATCACTATTCGATATCGTCATCCTATTCCACGCTTAGAGGATATGCTAGATGAATTGAGTGGTGCTGCTGTTTTCTCTAAACTTGACTTGCGTAGTGGTTATCATCAAATTAGGATGAAAGAAGGGGATGAATGGAAAACTTCTTTCAAAACTAAATTCGGTTTGTATGAGTGGTTAGTTATGCCGTTTGGTCTTACTAATGCACCTAGTACTTTCATGCGTTTGATGAATCATGTTTTGAGAGAGTTTATTGGTCGTTTCATGGTTGTTTACTTTGATGATATACTCATATACAGCCACGCCGAATCTGAACATTGCACTCATATTAGACAAGTTTTACAAGTGTTACGTGATAATAAATTGTATGCTAATCTTGAGAAGTGTACATTTGCAAAAGATAAGGTCATATTCCTAGGATTTGTTGTTTCTAAGCATGGAGTAGAGGTAGATCAATCTAAAATTGAATCAATTCAGAATTGGCCTACTCCCATGAATGTAAGTCAAGTGCGTAGTTTCCATGGATTAGCTGGTTTCTATAGGCGCTTTGTGAAAGATTTTAGCACCATTGCTGCACCTTTGAATGATTTGACAAAGAAAGGTGTTCCTTTTGTATGGGGCGCGGCCCAAGACATTGCATTTGATACATTAAAACGTTTGCTTACTTCTGCACCATTACTTGCATTACCTGATTTTTCGAAGCAATTTGAAGTTGAATGTGATGCTAGTGGTATAGGCATAGGTGGCGTTTTGATGCAAGAGGGTCGGCCTATAGCTTATTTTTCTGAGAAATTGACTGGTGCTCGTTTGAATTATTTTATCTATGATTAAGAATTGTATGCACTTGTTAGAGTACTTGAGGTTTGGCAACATTATTTGTGGCCAAAAGAATTCATCATACATTCTGATCATGAAGCACTGAAATACTTGAAAGCTCAATCAAACTTGCATCGCAGATTAGCTAAATGGGTTGAGTTCATTGAGTCTTTTCCTTACATCATTAATTATAAGAAGGGAAAAGAGAATGGTCTTGCTGATGCTCTGTCTTGATGTTAAAATTCAAGAACATGCTATTAACCAATCTTGATGTTAAAATTCCTGGATTAGAAGCTATTTGTGCACTTTATGCAACTGACCATGATTTTGCTGAACCATATCGTTTGTGTGCTCTTAGAAACGCATGGGATAAGTATCATATACATGATGGATATTTGTTTCGAGCTAACAAACTATGTATTCCAGAAACGTCGTTGCGTTTGTTCTTAGTGCAGGAATCACATGTTGGTGGTTTGATGGGTCACTTTGGGCATGAGAAGACGTTGCTCATGCTTGCTAATCACTTTTATTGGCCCAAGATGAGGCGTGATGTGTACATATTTGTGAGCCGATTTATTACATGCCACAAGTCGAAATCTAAGCTGAAGCCTCACGGTTTGTATACACCTCTCTGCACCTACTACTCCATGGGAAGACATTAGTATGGATTTTGTGCTAGGTCTACCTAAAACTCAGAGAGGTCATGATTCTATATTTGTGGTAGTGGATAGGTTCTCTAAGATGGCTCACTTTATTGCCTGCCACAAAAGTGACGATGCGTCGCATGTTGCTAACCTGTTTTTCAGGGATATCGTGAGATTACATGGAGTACCGAAGACGATTGTTTCTGACCGTGATATGAAGTTCATGAGCTACTTTTGGAAGACCTTATGGGGGAAGCTAGGAACGAAGCTGCTGTTCAGTACTACATGTCACCCCCAAACAGATGGTCAAATGGAGGTGGTGAATCGAACATTGTCACAACTGCTAAGGACTATGATTAAAAAGAATCTGCGGGAGTGGGAAGAGTGTTTGCCACATGTTGAGTTTGCTTACAACAGGGTGGTGCATTCAACTACTCAGCTTTGTCCTTTTGAGGTGGTGTATGGTTTCAAGCCATTGACGCCACTTGATATGTTGCCTCTGCCATTACATGAGAGAGTTGATATGGAGGCATCAAAACGTGCTGATTATGTGAAGAAAATACATGAGAAGACTCGAGAGGCTATTGAGAAGAAAGGCAAGAACATTGCTGCTGCAAGGAATCAAGCAAGGAAAGAAGTGTTGTTCGAGCCTGGAGATATGGTTTGGGTGCATCTACGCAAGGATAGGTTCCCACTACTTCGAAAGTCAAAATTGTAGCCACGTGGTGCTGGTCCTTACAAGGTGTTAGCCAAGATTAATGATAACACCTACTCGGTTGATATACCTATTGAGGAGTTTGGTGGAGTTAGCAACAACTTCAACGTTGCTGATTTGTCACCATATGCTGGAGAAGACCTTGGAGCGTCGAGGTCGACGCCTTTTGAAGGGAGGGGGAGATGATGAGGACATCCCTACAATTACACCTACCGCAGTGACTACTAAAGATGCTAGAATTGTTGCAAGAAAGGATCAGTCCAATGAGATTAGAATTGGACCTATTACAAGAGCTCGTGCTAAGCTACTTGAACAACAGGTGAATTTACTCCTAAATGAATCTGATACTTTGATTGATGAGAACTTTATACGGCCTAAGTCTATGCATTTATGTATGATCAGGTTCGTTGGAGAAACATGCATGGCGCGAGGAGGAGAAGGGCTACAAGAGAAGCCCAACATGATGATCGCCCAAGGATGCACGAGGGAGGAGCGGGAGAAAGGCGCAATACAAGCATGGGAGATCATCAAAGAGAAGAAACGTTCAATTCGGACAGACAGAAGTCCTGAAATTGAAACGGACGTGGATTCCTCATACGAACTCCAAATCAAGCAAATAAGCACTTGTTGGATAGATAATTCCAAGATCTTTCCAATGAGTACTTCCATGTCTAAAAAGTCCCCGGATAATCCGGCCCCCACACCCCGGATAATCCGGCCCTGCTTTGGAGATCCTGCTAAGGACGTCGGCGCGACGTTCTGTGTCGGGGCGGATATTTGACCGGACTTTTCCCCTAGAAAATCTGGCCACCGGATAATCCAGACCTCTTAGACCGGATAATCCGGCCCAAAAAGTTCCCATCAGATTCGGACGGATCTGACTGTATCAGACACGTTTTCGTTTTGCGTTTTCGGACGTTCTAGCGGCCATATAAACCTGGGAACGCCCTCTAGTTTAGGTTAGACCACGTTAAAACTATTTTGGAGTTGTTTCTTTCATAGAACCTCTAGAATTACCCTGTGTTCGAATCTACCAACTATAATTGAGTGTGATCTGTTGTTCCATTGGGAATTAGTAGATTGCATACTACCGTTCGTGGTCACGTCTGCGTGCGCAAGAGCGTGGTGTTGTGAATATCCTACAAGGTACGAGAGTTGTTGCATTGGCATCAGGGATCGAGCGGGAGAGTTCATAGCTACAGGCTAGTTATCTATCATCCACCATCATCACCGCCATCCGCTTACTAAGAAGATCGGGCCACCCCATATCACTTCAACATAGTATGAAAGATATAGTTCTAACAATATGACATAGCAACTATGTTGTAACATGAAAAGGCACAAACAAAAGATTCATGAAAAACAATGCTTTGAAAGACGTTTGTTTGTTTCACATATAGAGAACATAGCATAGTGGCATTCAGCTTGTCCCTCATAGTGTAGCAAAACATAAATGCATAGGACACCTTCAAAGTTCATAAGGGTGACTAGATACAAATAGTTTAAGAACAAGCAATATCAACATTATGAATCAATCAATAAGTTTTGGGACAATGCACATAGAACTAAGAATGACAACTATGCTCTCTTAATTGGTGCCTAAGGATGGAAGGTGGAGACTCAATATAAAAGTGGAAGAAAGGCCTTCATAGAAGGAAGCAGGGATTCAAGTCTCATAAAGAGCTTCCAAAAATTATGGTACTTATTAGCTTTCAGCTCTCATTGCCCCTATCATAAGCATCTTGAAGTGATTAAGGTTAAAGTGAACAAACTATGGAGTATATGCTTGACAAAGTATAAGTTGGAAATCTCATGTCCCTTGAATACGAGGGCCACTCCTCATGCTACACAAGTTTAGTTACTAGTAAGTTCTTCTCATAGTAAGTACATGTGTATCGTAGAGAACCACCAACGGGGTACCCCTTGCCCGATGATACGAAAGAATACCCATATCAAAATGACAAGGCAATAGACTATGAGCATATCAACAATCTTCTTATTTACCATGGGAAATTGGTGCTTTTTTCTCTCTTTCCTCTTTTCTCATATCTCTTTTTTTTCTTTTTCTCAATCTCTATCTAGATTGCTCATTATGGTTAAGCTGTAGGTTTCCACTATGATTAGGCATGGATTAGACCGGCGACCCAGGCGTTTCTCTAACACACATACATAACTCCGTGGACTTACAAGCTCCCCTTTCATTTCACACCGACGACATCCATAGACAAAAGAGCATGATATCAACTAGGTACAATGTACAAGTGCAATGTTGAAAGCGTTCCCCATGACAGCATGGTTCTGATAATCCCCAACATATAAGTGCAAGCATATACAACATAGATGACACAATGGTTCAAGTTTATTAGGGGCAAGAAAAGTAAAGTGTGCCATCAAGTTTGTGAGGGCTTTAATCGCTAATTTTCACATAACAAGTTTAATTCGGAAGGTAGATAAAAACATGAATATACTTGGAATAGCAAATGCTAATAGGTAGGTATGGTGGACTCTTTTGAATACTTGGTTTTATTTGTAGTTGGATGCATGAGTGGAACTCATACTTGGTATGGAGGCTAGCAAAAGACTGGGAGCGACCAACTAAGAGAGCAATAATAGCCATAATCATTCAAAGCGACAAAACATCATTAATTAAAGCATAAAGTGATATTACAAGTCGAAAAATAAAGGATCATAGAGGCTATGGTGACTTGGGATAGTCTTAACATGGTGTGAGCATGCGCCATGTCAACCCAAATAAAGAATCAAAGGAGAATACCACAATACTATGCTTTAATATGCTAAAACAACGCATGATTCTTTCAAGGCACATTAAGCAATCTTAATTGTTTATAACATGTCATGCTATAGCAAAAATCACTAAGCATAAAGCCAAAACAATATCAAGCATGACATGATAAAGTCTAAGTCACAGTCAAAAACAAGCTCCTTTTATACCACTTAAGCATGAACTTTCCTACTCGTTTCCAACACCAATCGACTTATTTGAAACAACTCACAAAGATAATAATAAATAAAGATCAGTGAGCTTGTCTCACAATTCCACAAAGAAGAAATACAAAGTTCTAAGCTGAAAGCACAAGAAAACTAAGGCTAAACACAGTGCTGGCAAAAGAGAACACTCACAAAACAATAAGAATGAAAACTAGAGTGTTCTAGGCAATGAATAACGGGGTGTGTATCTCTCCAAAAGAAGTGTGTTGGGATCCAACCAACTTATTGCAGAAAACAAACCAAAAGAAAACTAAAAACAAAAACAAAGACACTCCAAGAACAACAAACTTGTGCATGAAACAATAAAAATGAAGTGTTTGGAAGAAACCTGAGATTTTTATTGATGAAGAAGGGGATGCCTTGGGCATCCCCAAGCTTTGACGCTTGTACTTCTTGGATATTTCTTGGGGTGACACGGGTGGCGTCCCCAAGCTTGAGCTTTAGTCCATTCTTCATCTCATTACCTCATTCTTTCCTTAACACCTGAAAATTTCCTTCATACAAAACTTCACACAATCTTCATTAGCAACATTAGTGTACTCAAGACAATAAGTCTTTAGATTCAGTTCCAACACAAGTAAAACTTCCATTAAAACACAATCTACTGTAGCACTTCCTTTAAAAAGTTCAAATGATCAAAGATAACTCAAAGAGAAAGGGATTAATAGGCAAACACAAATAATGGCAGAAATCTGTCAAAACAGACTAGCAGGTAAAAACCGATTTTTTCGAAGACCTTTTGTTGCTCAAATCGAAAAGTGTAGACCTAACTAAAGTTGGATAATAACCTGGGGTAGAAGCACAAAAAATTACAGCTCAAACCGACGTACAGAAATGTTTCTCGAATTTTTATAGCTAAGCACAAAAATCTGTTTCGGGACAGCAACTTTTCCAAGTCTTACTTCTCTCTCATTAGAGGTTACTCTTGGCACAAAAATCAAATAAAAAAGGATAAGGAGAGGTTATTACAGAAGTAATAACTTCCAAGACTCAAGAAAACTATTGGGTTATCTCTCAAGAAGTACTTTTCTTTAACGCCTTTAAGTTAGGCATGATAGTTTGAGAAGATGCTCACATAAGAAATATGAATTGAAGTAAAAGAGAGCATCAAGAAGGAAATTCAAAGCACATTTAAGTCTAACCCACTTCCTATGCATAGGAATCTTGTAAAGAAACAAGTCATGAAAGCACAAAGCAAGAAGCATAGTAAAGCAAAACAAGTGCAACTTCAAGACTTTCAACATAAAGAGGGGAATCTTAATATTATTGAGATGCATAAAACCATGTTTCCCTCTCTCATAATAACTTTCAGTAGCATCATGAATAAAATTAACAATATAACTATCACATAAAACATTCTTATCATGAGCCACATGCATATAATCATTATTACTCTCCACATAAGCATAGTTATTCTTATTAATTGTAGTGGGAGCAAATTCAACAAAATAGATATCATTATTATTCTCATCACCATAATCATCAAATATAGGAGGCATATTGTAATCATAATTAATTTTCTCCTCAATAGTAGGTGGACTGAAAATATCATATTCATCATTGTAATAATCATATATTGGAGGTTTGGTATCATCATAAGCAATAGAATAGCTATCTTCCAAAGCCGGGGAACTAAAAAGATCATTTTCATAAAAACTAGCTTCCCCAAGCTTAGACTTTTCCATAGCATTAGCAATAATGGTGTCCAAAGAATTCATACTAACAACATTGCTATTAGCATGCAAATAAAGTTCCATAGGTTTTTTAATTTTCTCTTCAAACACTTCATGTCCTAACTCAAGATAAATACTATAAAGCTCCCTAATTTTTTGTTGTTTTCCATTAAGCCTAACTAGTGAAAATAAAAACAAAAAAACAAAATTGCAGAATCTAAAGGAAATAACTTCGAGCACTCACATACCAGAGGATGTGAGTACCTTTTACCTTACCTCCCCGACAACGGCGCTAGAAAATAGCTTGATGTCTACGCACTTCTATTCTTATAGACAGTTGTTGGGCCTCCAAGTGCAGAGGTTTGTAGAACAGCAGCAAGTTTCCCTTAAGTGGATTACCCAAGGTTTATCGAACTCAGGAAGTAAGTGGTCAAAGGTATCCCTCTCAAGCAACCCTGCAATCAAGATACAAGAAGTCTCTTGTGTCCCCAACACACCCAATACACTTGTCAGGTGTATAGGTGCACTAGTTCGGTGAAGAGATAGTGAAATACAAGTGGTATGGATAATTATAAGTGGTAACGGTGCCAGAAAATAGCTTTGATGGTGCGTGGTTGACGTGGGAAGAGACTAAAGGCAATCTAAAATTAAGATGGCCGCAAGCAAACATGTAACATATCTAGTTGCAAACGAAGTTTCAATGCTTAGAAACAAGGCCTAGGGATCATACTTTCACTAGTGAACACTCTCATATAAATATCTTCTCTTTATGATACCACTCTAAACTATTCTCCGGTTGGACACTCTAATCCATGGTAGGGTTATAACAGCACACCTCGAAGTTCACTTTCCCCATCTAGATAACCCCACACTGTCAACTTGAGCTCTAGATGGTTCCAACAAACACCACAATTTCATAGAAACATCCAACTCCAAATATAACTCATAACAAGTATTTGTAATCTCTAGCCTAAGTGCCACCATGGTGTGCACGCTGTCACTTTCACACACATGGGGAGAGCTGAGATCTATTAAAGCAAGCTCATGATCACAATATGATCATGCATAGAGAGAGAGATGAACACATAGCTACCGGTAGAACCCTTAGCCTCGAGAGAGAACTACTCCCTCCTCATCATGGGAATCCGCAATAGCGATGGAGATGGCGGTGGAGTCGATGGATATGGTTCCGGGGGCACTTCCCTGTCCCGGCAGGGTGCCGGAACAGAGACTTTCTGTCCCCCGAATCTCCCCTTCGGTGGTGGCGGCACTGCGGAACTTTTCGTGGCTGGAGGCTCCAGGATTTAGGGTTTTCATCCCGGGGGGATTTTATAGGCGAAGGGGCAAGGTCGGTGGCCGGCCAGGGGGCCCACACCATGCCCTGGCGCGGCCTAGGGCTGCCCGCGCCATGGGGTGGTGTGGCCACCCTGTGGCCCCCCATCGTCTCTCCTTCGGACTCCATGTGTCTTCCGGTAAAATATTAACTTTGGCTTTTGTCCCGTCCAATTCCGAGAATATTCATTTTTTGACTTTCGTGGAACCAAAAACAGCAGAAAACAGGCAACTGGCACTGTGACATCTTGTTAATAGGTTAGTCCAAGAAAGTGTATAAAAAGTACTCCAAAGTGTGGACAAACCATAAGAAAGTAGATATAAACCAAGCATGGAACATCAAAAGTTATAGATACGTTTGCAACGTATCAGCTGTCGCTGCTCTACTGCGTAGCGAATCGTCGTTGTCATCTGCGCGCATTTTCTCTACCATGTCAAACTTTCTCTTCCACGCGCTGCAGCCGCGCTGCCGCAACACCAATTCTAGCTACCACGGGTCGTTTTCTCTACCGTGACACCAAGACCTGCCACGGTACAATTCGCATCCTGTTTTTTCATTTTTCTTCCTAATCTGAGTCCACATAGCGTACTTTCTACCACATTTGAGAACCTTAGATACAACCTTTCGACATACTTCGTGTTAGGTGCTTTCCTACGAGACTACCTGCCCATTGCTTGACAGACTGCTCTTTAGGTTGTAGAGGTGTTGTTACAATTGTGGTCGTGATATTAAGAGGAGCGAGAAACCAATAGTTATAGAAAAGAGAGAAAAAGAGAAAGTGGACCAAAAGGTTCTAGTACAAAAAAAAAGCAGAAAGATATACAATTTGTGAGAAAAAGGTGCTGCTCCATAACAAGGTTGGGAGGCCTAGTTTTTAATGTTGCATTAGTAGATTGAGCAATCATGTGCCTGTTTAGCTGGGTTGTTGCTGTTGTGGTCCGAACGATGGAAACCCTGTCTGGTGCAACTATGGTGCATAGGGCTTTGTTGAGGTTGATGCCCTAGCAGCAAACTGCGGCGCTATTGGCAGCTATTGTGACAACAAAGGAAGCTGTTGCGAGTACTACGGCAGATTCGTCAAGGGTAGCCCCATCGAGGTGGTGAGTGTGTCTGCAAGCTGCGCAACTATGAGAGTCACTGAAACATTAGATGAAGCGATTGTCTATAAGTTTGCTGGTTTTACTACGAGTTTGTTGTCGATCACCTTCTCCTCCATGACTTTGATGCGTATGTCAAAGATAGCTAAGCCATCCTCCATCTTCTTGAGGATAGCCTACTACATGGTAGCCATGGTTGTAGCCAAGTTTCCATCTGTTGCTTTCTTGTCGCCATCGGAAGCCATGGTGGTTCGCTCTGATACCAAGATGTTGTGTCCTTACTCCGGAGATTGTATGGGTGGTTCACGAGAGACTGTGGCTGGCGGTGTCGGGTAGGTGCCATGGTTGAGGCGGAAGGAAGCAAGGGATTGGGAGATTAGATAAGTAGATTGGATTGGGAGAGCATATAGGGTAGAGAGATACTTTGGTATATTTCTTCACCAAAATGCACGGGATACACATCCTCTTATAGGAGGACCAGCGCCAGGAGACCTGATGCAAACCTACTAGGACTAGTAGTAGTATTCGACTACGACTCTTATACAACTAGGCTTCTTCTTTGACTCTCGCACAAAATAACTCATACCAATAGACTACTTCAATAACTAATGTTGTGGCCATTAGCATGTTGCCTCGCAATGAGATTTAGGGAAGGAGTCAGCTAGGGAAGAGTTCATAAAGTGGAAGACTTAATTAGGAAAGATGAGTTAGATATAAGATTAGGAAAGGTTAATTTGGAAGCATAAGGATTAGGAAAGTATAATGTCTTGGGTGTCAAGTTTGGAGGTATTATCTATGTGTCGGTCATGTAAGTTATTGTATCAGGCAATAAACAATCAATCTAATATCTCCCTATAGCTATTATCTCTTCTCAACCTATGTCTAGCAAAACCCTAGCAGCCACTCCTTCTTGCTATCTTTTGCACGGTAGTTATCCCATGGTGGATCCAAGTCCACAACATTTGGTATTAGAGCCTCTTTCATGAATTATACCATAGATTGATTGGAAATAACCATCAACACTATTCAAACACAAGTCACTAAGATTCAAACAAGTGTTCAAGATTTGACATAGTCTATGAATGCTTTGATAATTGTAGTTGAGCAATGTCCACAACCATATGTTCATGTTGTAGATGATGATAGTGTCCATGGAGACAATGTTGCTATGCTTGGCAATGGCCTCAGTGGTTTTGCTGGCCATGGACGTGGATTTGCTCCACTTGGTGCCCAACATGTTCACTTACAAGGTCAGCACGATGATGGTTTGGGTAAGACCAAGTTTTCGATTCCCAGATTTGAGGGCTCTACAGATGTTGAATAATACCTCACATGGGAGCTCAAGATTGAGAAATTGCGGCGTCTGCATGACTATACTAAAGATAGGAAGATTAAACTTGCTTCCTCTAAGTTTGATGGCTACACTTTGCGTTGGTGGGATAGCATTGTTCGTGCACGACACGATGATGGTGAGCTTCCTATCGTCACTTGGAGAACAATGAAGGAAGTAATGCGAGCTCGTTTTGTTCCAACCAATTATTTGCTTTCAGTTTTTGATAAGTTGACACAACTAAGACATGGAATTTGAGTTATTACTGCAGCGTGCTCATGTCAGTGCATCTATTGAGATGATTATGCAGAGTTTCCTCCATTGTTCGAAGTATAACATCAAAAGAATTGTGCGACATCACCAATATAAAATTATTAATGAGCTTCTCCATCATGCAAGAGAAGCTAAAGCACAATTTGAGGAAGAAGCTCAGTTTAAGACTTGTTCCACAAGAGGTGGGCGTTTTACATCTAGGACGACTCCATATGTGACATCCAATGTTCGTCCTGATGATCGTACATCTACATCAACCAGACCTGCTTCAAACGTGGCCAACATAAAAAACCTACCCCTGCTACTAATGGTACTGGTTCTCACATGCGTACTGCATGCAATAGAGATATAGTGATGAGGACATCCCTACAATTATACCTACCCCAATGACTACTGAAGATGCTACAACTGTTGCAAGAAAGGATCAGTCCAATGAGATTAGAATTGGACCTATTACAAGAGCTCGTGCTAAGCTACTGGAACAACAGGTGAAGTTACTCCTAAACGAATCTGGTACTTTGATTGATGAGAACTTTATACTGCCTAAGTCTATGCATTTATGTATGATCAGGTTCGTTGGAGAAACAAGCATGGCACGAGGAGGAGAAGGGCTACAAGAGAAGCCCAACATGATGATCGCCCAAGGATGCGCGAGGGAGGAGCGGGAGGAAGGCGCAAGAGAAGATCATCAAGACAAAGGCAAAAAGATCTGCCACGACCGGAGTGTCCGGCCAGATCCACCCGGACTGTCCGGCCTGGTCGAGAGGCGAACTGGCGTGGACATTCAGTATGCCAGTTCGGACACTACCCGGACGCCACCCGGAAACTTCAGAGTTTCCGGCCAGACCGGATTGTCCGGCATACTTCACCCGGAGTGTCCGGCCTGACCGGACTGTCCGGCCGATTTCGACCGGAGTGTCGGCCCGCCGACCGAATCTGGTCCGAGTCGGTTTGTATCAGTTTGAGTCGTTTGCGTTTAGTTTCAGTTTCTAGTCGCTCCAGCCGCCCTTATAAGCTATGGGATGACCTCTAGTTAGGGTTCAGACCACGTTAAAATATTTTGGAGTTGTTTCTTTCATAGAACCTCTGGAATTACCCTGTGTTTGAATCTACCAACTATAATTGAGTGTGATCTGTTGTTCCATTGGAAATTAGTAGATTGCATACTACCGTTCGTGGTCACAGCTGCATGCGCAAGAGCGTGGTGTTGTGAATATCCTTCAAGGTTCGAGAGTTGTTGCATAGGCATCAGGGATCGAGCGGGAGAGTTCATAGCTACAGGCTAGTTATCTATCATCCACCATTATCATTGCCATCCGCTTACTGACAAGATCGGGCCACCCCATATCATCTTGGTATCAGATTTCCAGTGTTGCCTCGGTAAGCATCCACAAATCCATCCATAGATTAGAGAGTGTTTTCGTCCTATACAAAAAAGGCCTTACAAAAAGATTTGCCATAGACTAGATTGCATCGTTTTCGAGTTTTAGTTGCTGATTGTATCTTCTCGTAGATCCGATCTGCAGGGTTTTTCCTCGTAGGAGTCTAGTTTCCGTTTGTGTCTATGTTTAAGGTTTCATCTTGTTTTCCGATGTTCCCACCGTTACCGTTTCCGCAAGTATTTATCGTTTTTCCGAGTCCACATAGCGTACCTTTGTTTGCATACCATAGACACAGCCTATCTACAGCATTTGTGCCTAGGAACGTACCCACGAGACTAGTTGCTTTGCTCCGACAGGCTGCTCATTAGGGTTTGCAGTGCAGAAATTTTTCGACAGGCAAAACTAGACTATCCGGCCGAATCACACCGGACTATCCGGCCCAACCGGAGTCTCCGGCGCATATCAACCGGACTATCCGGCCCAGTTCTGTTATAAGTTGCTGTGCTCGTTTGCATTGAGTAATACAGTTGAAAAAAAAGAGAATCAGTATAAAAAAAAGATAAAAGAGCTACAAGCCTGACAAAAAAAAGAGATATAGAAGTGTGCAATATTGGAGGACTTGTTGTGTATAGCACTAGTAGTTTGAGCAATCTTGTGCCTGTTCTATTTGAGCTATTACTAGCGTCTCTCTTGTGCATTGCAATATTCCTTTTCTTAAGTTGCTTTGCCACATTTATCTCCACTGTGTGTGTTTCTTGGGTATTTGTACGATCAGCACTAGGACTTGTTTGCGGTGTAGATAGGGTACCATACCTATAGCTCCACCTTAAATAACCTGTGTGTCCTGCGATCGTTCTCTATACCTTTGATATTCACTTCAGCACATCAAGTGCATCAGTCTTTGATTTCGTTTGGTAGAGCATCTCTATTCACTTTGGAATGGTAAGATCTCCTTTCTTATTAGTTGTGAGTGAATTGTGAGAGTTTCCACCATACAGATTTTGATTTTTGCACTAACCTACTAATCATGTCTTCTAGTGATGATGGTGTTGTGTTGCAGAAAAAGAAGGATGAGGAGCTCGTCAATTGGCGTGAATATGAGGCTTTGAAATCCCACTTGACACGTGTGTTTACTAACACGACAGATGCCATTGACAAGAATCTCCAAGATATGAATATGAGATTGGATCAACATGTTGGGACAGTTGATACTATACAAACGCAAGTGGCTACGATCAATGTCAATGTCACTACTTTGCAGCAGTCCATTGAGGGTTTGACAGCCGCCTTGCATAGAAGGGAAGATCCTCAACATGATGATGCTTTTGATGATGTCGATGATGGTAGCGCTGTTGATGCTGCTCCACATGTTGGCAGGGGACGTGCTATTCCCCCTGTCCATGCACCTGCTCATGGTCGTGGGTTTGCCCATCTTGGGCGTGGTCCACGTGTGCCCAACCAAGCTACTGATGACAGTTTGGGCAAGCCAAAATTCTCGATTCCTAAGTTTGATGGTTCCATTGATCCTGAAGACTACCTCACCTAGGAATTGAAGATTGAGAAACTCTGTCGATTATTTGACTATCCAGAAGATAAGAAGGTCAAGCTTGCAACATCTGAATTTGATGGTTATGCTTTGCGTTGGTGGGATTCTCTTGTGCAACATAGGAGGGAGGACAATGAACTTCCTGTGATGGATTGGCACGAGATGAAGCAAATCATGAAGGCAGGTTTCGTACCAACCAACTACTTGCGATCAGTTTTTGATAAATTGACGCAATTGAAGCAAGGCACCATGACAGTTGATGAGTACTACATGGAGATGGAGATGCTTATGCAGCATGCTCGAGTTCGTGAGTCCATTGAGATGACCATGCAGCGATTCCTAAACAATCTGAAGTTACCAATCAAGAGCATTGTTCGTCATCACAAGTATGAGACCATGAATGAGTTGTTGCATCATGCTAGAGAGGCCGAATCCCGGTTGGCAGAAGAGGCGAAGTCACGCGCTTGTTTTCCATCCTCCAGCAGATTTTCGGCCAGATCTACACCTCCTACAGTCATGCCACCAGCTGCTGCTCCATTTACACCATCGGCCAAACCAGCAAGTACACCTTCGTTTGGTTCTAATGCTCGGAAACCCGCTGTTCCTGCTGCTAGCTCGGGTTCCAACATGTCTACTGCACGTACTCGTGATGTAGTGTGCCATACTTGTGGAGGTAGAGGTCACTACAAGAAGGATTGTCCAAACAGCAAGGTTATGTTTGTTAATGAACAAGGTGAAGTAGAAAGTGGAGATGAAGCTTCTGAGGATGATATTGATGACGGCGAGGATGGTGCTAATGCATATGCTGAGCGTGCACCCACTATTGTCGTATCTTCACGTGTACTTAGTGTGCAACCGGTTAAGGAATCCCAACGTTGCAACTTGTTCCAAACAAAAGCTCTAGTTGGACCAAACAAAGCTTGCAAGGTAATTATTGATGGAGGTAGCTGCAGAAATCTTGCAAGTAAGGAACTATGTGCCAAACTGAATTTGACATATTTACCTCATCCCAAGCCATACTACATACAATGGTTGAGCAACAATGGTGAGATGAAGGTAAATCATATGGTACGTGTGAATTTTCAAATAGGGCCATACAAAGATTCTATTGATTTTGATGTGGTTCCTATGACTGTTTGTCACCTATTATTGGGTCGGCCTTGGCTCTATGATCGCCATGTGCAACACAATGGCCAAGCCAATACATATCACTTGGAATTCAAAGGAAAGAAGATTACTATGCAGCCAATGACACCACAAGAAATTGTGAATGATTCTCGCCAGAAGATAGAGGTGAACTTGAAGGAAGATACTACCACTCGGCGAGACTGTGTAACAGCTGTTCCTGATGTAATTGAGCCTAAATTGAGTGATATAACGAAAAGTGAGAGAGTGCCTGGTTTAGTGATACTAGCCACCAATGAGGATATGAGAGAGTTTCGTGAGGATCCTACAGCCATGCCACTTGTGCTCATGTATAAGGGCGAGGTATTGGTTTCTAACGACATGACCCCTATTTCTCTTGGTGTCTCTTCTGTTTTGCAGGATTTTGGGGATGTGTTTCCAGATGATGTACCCGTAGGTTTTCCCCCATTGCGTGGTATAGAACATCAAGTGGACCTAATTCCTGGCGCCACACTTCCCAACCGTGCACCTTACAGGACTAGTCCCAAAGAAACTAAGGAAATTCAGAAGCAAGTACAAGCGTTGCTGGATAAAGGGTACATTCGTGTCTCTCTTAGCCCTTGTGCTGTTCCTGTTATTTTAGTTCCTAAGAAATATGGTACATGGCACATGTGTGTTGATTGTAGAGCGATTAATAACATCACTATTCGATATCGTCATCCTATTCCAAGCTTAGAGGATATGCTCGATGAATTGAGTGGTGCTGCTGTTTTCTCTAAAATTGACTTGCGTAGTGGTTATCATCAAATTAGGATGAAAGAAGGGGATGAATGGAAAACTGCTTTCAAAACTAAATTCGGTTTGTATGAGTGGTTAGTTATGCCGTTTGGTCTTACTAATGCACCTAGTACTTTCATGCGTTTGATGAATCATGTTTTGGGAGAGTTTATTGGTCGTTTCGTGGTTGTTTACTTTGATGATATACTCATATACAGCCACACCGAATCTGAACATTGCACTCATATTAGACAAGTTTTGCAAGTGTTACGTGATAATAAACTGTATGCTAATCTTGAGAAGTGTACATTTGCAAAAGATAAGGTCATATTCCTAGGATTTGTTGTTTCTAAGCATGGAGTAGAGGTAGATCAATCTAAAATTGAATCAATTCAGAATTGGCCTACTCCGATGAATGTTAGTCAAGTGCGTAGTTTCCATGGTCTCGCTGGTTTCTATAGGCGCTTTGTGAAAGATTTTAGCACCATTGCTGCACCATTAAATGATTTGACAAAGAAAGGTGTTCCTTTTGTATGGGGCGTGGCTCAAGACATTGCATTTGATACATTAAAACGTTTGCTTACTTCTGCACCATTACTTGCATTACCTGATTTTTCGAAGCAATTTGAAGTTGAATGTGATGCTAGTGGTATAGGTATAGGTGGCATTTTGATGCAAGAGGGTCGGCCTATAGCTTATTTTTCTGAGAAATTGACTGGTGCTCGTTTGAATTATTCTATCTATGATAAAGAATTGTATGCACTTGTTAGAGTACTTGAGGTTTGGCAACATTATTTGTGGCCAAAAGAATTCATCATACATTCTGATCATGAAGCATTGAAATAATTGAAAGATCAATCAAACTTGCATAGAAGATTAGCTAAATGGGTTGAGTTCATTGAGTCTTTTCCTTACATCATTAACTATAAGAAGGGAAAAGAAAACGTTGTTGCTGATGCTCTATCTAGGAAGAACATGCTATAAACCAATCTTGATGTTAAAATTCCTGGATTAGAAGCTATTTGTGCACTTTATGCAACCGACCATGATTTTGCTGAACCATATCATTTGTGTGCTCTTAGAAACGCATGGGATAAGTATCATATACATGATGGATATTTGTTTCGAGCTAACAAACTATGTATTCCAGAATCGTCGTTGCGTTTGTTCTTAGTGCAGGAATCACATGCTGGTGGTTTGATGGGTCACTTTGGGCGTGAGAAGACATTGCTCATGCTTGCTGATCACTTTTATTGGCCCAAGATGAGGCGTGATGTGTACAGATTTGTGAGCCGATGTATTACATGCCACAAGTCGAAATCTAAGCTGAAGCCTCACGGTTTGTATACACCTCTCTCTGCACCGACTATTCCATGGGAAGACATTAGTATGGATTTTGTGCTAGGTCTACCTAAAACTCAGAGAGGTCATGATTCTATATTTGTGGTAGTGGATAGGTTTTCTAAGATGGCTCATTTTATTGCCTGCCACAAAAGCGACAATGCGTCGCATGTTGCTAACCTGTTTTTCAGGGATATCGTGAGATTACATGGAGTACCAAAGACGATTGTTTCTGACCGTGATGTGAAGTTCATGAGCTACTTTTGGAAGACCTTATGGGGGAAGCTAGGAACGAAGCTGCTGTTCAGTACTACATGTCACCCCCAAACAGATGGTCAAACGGAGGTGGTGAATCGAACATTGTCACAGCTGCTAAGGACTATGATTAAAAAGAATCTACGGGAGTGGGAAGAGTTTTTGCCACATGTTGAGTTTGCTTACAACAGGGCGGTGCATTCAACTACTCAGCTTTGTCCTTTTGAGGTGGTGTATGGTTTCAAGCCATTGACGCCACTTGATATGTTGCCTCTGCCATTACATGAGAGAGTTGATATGGAGGCATCAAAACATGCTGATTATGTGAAGAAAATACATGAGAAGACTCGAGAGGCTATTGAGAAGAAAGGCAAGAACATTGGTGCTGCAAGGAATCAAGCAAGGAAAGAAGTGTTGTTCGAGCCTGGAGATATGGTTTGGGTGCATCTACGCAAGGATAGGTTCCCACTACTTCGAAAGTCAAAATTGAAGCCACGTGGTCCTGGTCCTTACAAGGTGTTAGCCAAGATTAATGATAACGCCTACTCGGTTGATATACCTATTGAGGAGTTATGTGGAGTTAGCAATAGCTTCAACGTTGCTGAGTTGTCACCATATGTTGGAGAAGACCTTGGAGCGTCGAGGTTGACGCCTTTTGAAGGGGGGGAGATGATGAGGACATCCCTACAATTACACCTACCCCAATGACTACTGAAGATGCTACAACTATTGCAAGAAAGGATCAGTCCAATGAGATTAGAATTGGACCTATTACAAGAGCTCGTGCTAAGCTACTGGAACAACAGGTGAATTTACTCCTAAACGAATCCGGTACTTTGATTGATGAGAACTTTATACTGCCTAAGTCTATGCATTTATGTATGATCATGATCGTTGGAGAAACAAGCATGGCGTGAGGAGGAGAAGGGCTACAAGAGAAGCCCAACATGATGATCACCCAAGGATGCGCGAGGGAGGAGCGGGAGGAAGGTGCAAGAGAAGATCATCAAGACGAAGGCAAAAAGATCTGCCACGACTGGAGTGCCCGGCCAGATCCACTTGCACTGTCTGGCCTGGTCGAGAGGCGAACTGGCGTGGACATTCAGTATGCCAGTTCGGACACTACCCGGACGCCACCCGGAAACTTCAGAGTTTCTGGCTAGACCGGATTGTCCGGCATACTTCACCCGGAGTGTCCGGCCTGACCGGACGATTTCGACCAGAGTGCCCGCCCGCCGACCGAATCTGGTCCGAGTCGGTTTGTATCAGTTTGAGTCGTTTGCGTTTAGTTTCGGTTTCTGGTCGCTCCAGTCGCCCTTATAAGCTATGGGATGACCTCTAGTTAGGGTTCAGACCACGTTAAAATATTTTGGAGTTGTTTCTTTCATAGAACCTCTGGAATTACCCTGTGTTTGAATCTACCAACTATAATTGAGTGTGATCTGTTGTTCCATTGGGAATTAGTAGATTGCATACTACCGTTCGTGGTCACGGCTACGTGCGCAAGAGCGTGGTGTTGTGAATATCCTTCAAGGTTCCAGAGCTGTTGCATAGGCATCAGGGATCGAGTGGGAGAGTTCATAGCTACAGGCTAGTTATCTATCATCCACCATTATCATTGCCATCCGCTTACTGAGAATATCGGGCCATCCCATATCATATAGAGTGCCATACATGTGGTGGGAAGGGCCATTTTAAGTGAGAATGTCCTAATAGAAAGGTCATGGTTGTTAATGAAGATAATGAATATGGGGCAGGAGATGATGCTGACCTGAATGCTTCAGATGATGATGGTTACTGTCGTGGAATTGGCACGATAGATGTTATAGGGGGTAGCTTACATAGAGGAGGCAAGACGGTGTAGGAGAATCCGAGAGCGAGATTGGCACACGGTGTACCCAGGTTCATGTCCCCTTGGTGGAGGATCACTACATCGTGTTGTTAATCTAGTATATGATCATAGATTGGTTACATGGGAGCCGTCGTAGGCAGAGGAGAGACTAGATCTAATATGATGTACCCCGTGGGTGTGCCCCTAGTGGCTTTATATATGCAGATAGTTAGGGTTTACAAGTGTTTTGGTGGGCTACATATTGTAGTCTCTATGTTGGGCCTTCAGTCAGCGTGGTGTCTGGGTCCAGTATGCGCTAGTCGCTATATTTCGTGAGTCATGGAGTCGCCGTTCGGGCTGATTGGGATGCTATGCTTCTTCCTGGGAAGAGCTGGTCCAGTCGCCGGTTCTTGTGAACCCACTCGCAGTGGGCGACTCCGCTCCGTGGGTACACCCCAATTGGTATTCCCCCATCAGTAGCATGTTAGGGACTCGACGATGACTTCAAGCCACCGAATTGGCGCAAGCAATTTTAGGGTGGAGTCGATGGTGAGTCGTTGGTGAGCTCCTGAAACTGAGAAATATCTCATGAAGTAGTCCATTCGCCAGGGAATCGACAAGCCAGGCGAGTCGCCATTGGGTGAAGTCACCCCTTTGATACGTTTGACTAGCTCCTTGTCAACTTGATGTCGTAGAGGCTGATGAATAGCAGATGTGGAGGCCGCCAAGTCATTGATGAAGAAGTCTCTGAGTCGACGTAGGCGATTTTGTGATGGGAGAGCCCGCGAGGGAGAGCCTGTGATGGCGAGTCGGCGATGACAAGCCCGTGATGGCGAGTCCTTGAGCGCGTCGAGTCCGCGAGGGCGGCGAGTCCCTGAGCGTGAAGACTCCATGAGGGCGGCGAGTCCCCGAGCGTGAAGACTCCACGAGGGCGGCGATTCCCTGAGCGTGAAGACTCCACGTATACACCACGGCAATCATATGGGAACAATGACTCAGGAGCAATGTCACACTCAAGGGGCAATGTTGTTGTCAAGCCCCGAGTTGAACAAAGGAAAACTTGACGAGTCATCTGCCGATTGGAACTGATTTGCTTTATGCTTAGCTCAGCAATATGCCAGGAGTAGTCCCTGAGGCTCGAGTTGGATTGTAGAGGCGACTCGAGGCTCCTTAGAGATACATACTCTGCAAGTAGTACTTGGTTGTTCCCGAGCATGGCGGGCGGTGAGTCCCCAAGTATTGTGAGTGGAGAGCTTGGCGAGTCCTGGAGACCTGTAATTGTAAAACCACAGAGCATGATGAATCCGTGTTGAGCGAGTTCGCAAGGGGACAGTCCCCAAGCGTTGTGATTCTGTGTTTGAGCGAGTCTGCGTTTGAGTGAGTCCGCGTGAGGAGAGTCCCCGAGCGTGGCGAGTCCGCGTTGGGCGAGTCCGCGAGGGGAGAGTCCTCGAGCGTGGCAAGTCCACATTGGCGAGTCTGTGAGGGGAGAGTCCCCGAACATAGCGAGTCGCCCATCCGATGTCGGTAGGGATTGATTGTGCTATTTTTGTTAGCAAGTCTCTCATCTTGGCCAAGGGGGTGATACGTTGCTAACGTATCCATAATTTTTGATGTTCCATGCTTGTTTTTTACCTACTTTCTTATGTTTTGTCCACACTTTGGAGTACTTTTTATACACTTTCTTGGACTAACCTATTAACAAGATGCCATAGTGCCATCTGCCTGTTTTCTGCTGTTTTTGGTTCCAAGAAAGTTAGAAAATTAATATTCTCGGAATTGGACGGGACAAAAGCCAAAGTCAGTTTTTCACCGAGGGGGACACGGAGCCAGAATACGAGACGGAGAGGGGCCAGAGGGCTGCCACACCACCTAGCCACGTGGCCAGGCCTAGCCCACGCCAGGGGGTGGTGTGGCCTCCTAGGGCACCCCCTCGGCCTCCCCCTTTCGCCTATAAGATGCCTCCGATATAGAAACCCTAAGTACCTGATCAAAAATCCACGAAAGAGTCTGTAACCAATGTCACCTCCATCCCTAGATCGGGAGGGATCTGAAGCTCTTCCCGGCACCCTACCGGAGGGGAGCATTCACCCTGGAGGCCTTCTTCATCACCATGCAAGCCTCCAGTGTGATGCGTGAGTAGTTCATCCTTAGACTACGGGTCCATGTAGTAGCTAGATGGTTGGTTCTTCTCCTTTGTGCTACCATGTTTAGATCTTGTGAGCTCCGTTCATGATCAAGATCATCTATTTGTAATTCTACATGTTGTGTTTGCGGGGATCCGATGGATATTGTGATGCTATTTCAGATTGATTATTGATTCTATCATGTCTTTGTTATTTGTGATCTTGCATGCTCTCCATTGTTAGTAATATCTTGGCTGAGTAGATGCTACAACTCCAAGAGGGAGTATTTATGCTCGATAGGTGGGTTCATGCCTCTATAATCTGGGGAAGTCACAGAAATCTCTAAGGTACTAGATGTGTTGTTGCTACTAGGGAGAAAACAACAATCCTTTTTTCATAGAACAATCATATTGTTTACTTTACACCCAATGCGTAATGCAATTATCTGTTGCTTGCAACTTAATACTAGAGGGGGTTCAGATGATAACCTGAAGGTGGATTATTAGTCATATATGCAGTTGGATTACGGTCTATGTATAATGTTGTAATGCCCAATCAAATCTCATAGGAGTCAAGATGATTAGTATATGCATGATTGCTTTATCGATGTTTGTCAATTGCCCCGCTGTAATTTGTTTACCCAACATGTCATCTATCTTAAGGAGAGCCACCACTAGTGAACTATGGACCCCGGTCCTTTATTTTACCATCAATCTACAACTGTTTACTGCTTTCTCTTTACTTTCTGCAAGCTTTTACTTTCTTCCACACAATACGTTTAATCCTTTGTTTTCAGCAAAACCGGTGAGATTGACAACCTCACTGTAAGTTGCGGGCAAAGTTCTGTGCTTGTGTTGTGCATGATTCCAAGTTGGAAACAACACCTTGGAGGTGTTTCCTTGCTCCTACTGGTTCGATAACCTTGGTTTCATAACTGAGGGAAACTTACTGCTGTGCTCATCATACCTTCCTCTTGGGGTTCCCCAACGAGCTCGACATCAACCACGAGCCAGCAAGTATTTTTTGGCGCTATTGCGGGGGAGTCAAGGACATCTTCACAAGGGGAGTCCCTCATAACCAATCTCTTTACTTTGTTATTTTTGTTTTGATTAGTTTATTTTTACTTTGTTTGCTTGTTTCTTTATCAAAAACCAAAAAAATAGTTTTACTACTTTGCTTTCTTTATTAAAAACACAAATTTTTTAGTTCCAACTATAGTTGTTATTTTCGTTGGTCTGTTATTGTCTTGCTTTATCATGCTTTCTATCAATGGTTGGTTTCTTTGAAACTGAATCTAATTGGCAAGGTGGGTTCACGGAAGAACAAACATATTATTATAAGGAACACCGCTTGTCACAAAAAGGGAAACACTTATGGGAACAAATTAATAAATTGGATACCATTGCTAGAAACGTGTGCTCTACTTATAATGTTACTTATTGCTTTGATAAACCTTTTGCTGTAAGAGGTATAAACACCTCCCTTTTCAATGTGAGTATAATGATGATGTTACCATATCTTCGTATGTTAAGGGAAATTATGACTTTTATGATGTGGAACAAATTGAAGAATTTATTGCTTGGAAGGGTGCATTCGAACTAGCTTATTTGCTTGAAAATACTGATGATGCACCTTATAAATATGAGGTTTATGATATACTTAAATTTTTCTTTGATAATAACAACAAAATGGCTATATTCTTGAATATCTTAATAGATGCTCTCCACCAACGAAAGAGACTAATGCCTTGCAGGAGCCTATGGAAGAAGAAATTGCTGAAATTGGAAGCTCATTGGATGAAAAAGAGGAGGAGAGTGATAATCAAGAGGAGGAAGAATGGATCTACCCATTCCTACCTTCTAATGAGAGTAACTCTTTACCCCTTACATTATTTGATTGTCCCCCATGCTTACCAAAGGAGGATGAATCTTATGTTCCTGCGGATTCTTTTGAAAATGTTTATAATAAAGCTCTAGATGATGTTCCTATAATTGGTTGATAATATTAATTGTACTACTACTGAAAATGAGATTGATCAGTCATCTTGTTATAAAATTGTTAAAAGTGGGTTTGAAGGTTTTAATCCCACTATTTTTGAGCTTGATAAAAATTATGTGTTTGTAGATCATGAAAATCATGCTTTATGTGATAGTTATATTGTTGAGTTTATTCATGAGGCTACTGAAAATTATTATGAGAGAGGAAAATATGGTTGCAAAAGTTTTCATGGTACTGAAACACCTCTCTATTTGCTGAAAGTTTTGAAGTTACTCTCGTTTTACCTTCCTATGCCTGTCACTTTGTTCTTTGTGAATTTATTTGAATATAAGATCCCTATGCATAGGAAGTGGGTTAGACCTAAATGTGTTTTGAATTTGCTTCTTGATGCTCTCTTTTACTTCAATTCATATTTCTTACGTGAGCATCATTGAAATTATCATGCCTAACTTAAAGGCGTTAAAGAAAAGTACTTATTGAGAGATAACCCAAAAGTTTTAGATGAGTCTTGGAAGTTATTATTTCAGTAATAATCGCTCCTTATCCTTTTTATTTTCTTTTTGTGCCAAGAGTAACCTCTAATGAGAGACAAGTAATGCTTGGGAAAGTTGCTGTCCCGAAACAGATTTTTATACTTCACCGTAAACATTCGTGTAAAATCTCTGTACGTCGTTTTGAGGCGTGAATTTTTGTGCTTCTTCCCCAGGTTGTTATCTAACTTTCGTTAGTTCAACACTTTTCGATTTGTGCAACAGAAGGTCTTCGAAAAAATTGGGTTTTACCTACTGGTCTGTTTTGACAGATTTCTAGCATTATTTGCATTTGCTTCTTGTTGGTTCCTTTTTGCGTTATCTTTGGGGAATTGAGCTTTTCAAGGGAACTGCTTCAGTAGCTTGTGTTTTAATGGAAGTTTTATTGGTCTTGAAACTGAACCCAAAGACTTATTATCTTGAGTGCACTAATGTTGCTAATAAAGATTGTGTGAAGTTTTGTATGAAGGAAAAAAATTCAGGTGTATGGAGAGAATGATGTAATGAGATGAAGAATGGACTAAAGCTCAAGCTTGGGGATACCACCCTGTGTCACCCCAAGAAATATCCAAGAAGTACAAGCGTCAAAGGTTGGGGATGCCCAAGGCATCCCTTCATCATCAATAAAAATCCCGGGTTTCTTCCAAACACTTCATTTTTATTGTTTCATGCACTGTTGTCTTGTTCCTGGAGCGTCTTCGTTTTTTGTTCTTGGTTTTTATTTGCTTGGTTTTCTTAGTTTGCTGAATAATTTGGTTGGACCCCCTCTTTCATGCATTGGTTTTCAAATAGTTTGGTTTGGATTGGAAAAGAGTAGGAAAGTTCATGCTTAAGTGGTAAAAGGAGTTTGTTTTTGACTGTGGCCTATGCTTTGGCATGCCATGCTTGATATTGTTTTGGCTTTATGCTTAGTGATCTTTGATGTAGCATGACTTGTTATAAACAATTGAGATTTCTTAATATGCCTTGGAAGAATCATGCGTTGTTTTAGCATATTAAAGCATAAGTATTGTGGTATTCTCCTTTGATGCTTTATTTGGGTTGACTTGGCGCATGCTCACACCATGTTATGACTATCCCAAGTCACCACAAGCCTTTATGATCCTTTAGTTTTCGACTTGTAATATCACTTTATGATTTGATTAATGATGTTTTGTCGCTCTGCATGATTATGGCCATTATTGCTCTCTTAGTTGGTCGCTCCCAGTCTTTTGCTAGCCTCCATAACCAAGTATGAGTTCCACTCATGCATCCAACTCCTAAAACCAAGTTGTTCCAAAGATTCCACCATACCTACCTATTAGCATTTGATATTCCAAGTATATTCATGTTTTTATCTACCTTCCGAATTAAACTTGTTATGAGAAAACTAGTGATTAAAGCTCTCACGAACTTGATGGCACACTTTACTTTCTTGCACTTAATAATCTTGAACCATTGCGTCCATCTTTGTTGTGTATATGCTTGCGATTTATAAGTTCAAGTTAGCAGAACCATGTATCATGGGGAACGCTTTCAACATTGCACTTGTACATTGTACCCCGTTGATATCGTGTTCTTTTGCTTATGGATCCCGGCGGTGTGAAATAAAAGGGGAACTTGTAAGATCGTGGAGTTTGTATTTGTGTTAGAGAAACGCCTGGGCCGCTAGCCTAAGCTATGCCTAATCATGGTGGAAACTTGTAGCATAACCATAATGAGCACTCTATGAAGCATCCTCAATGAAAACTTATGCAAATAGCAAATAAAAAGATCGCTGAGATGCTCATTGTCTGCTTGCCTTGTCATTTTGATTATGGGATAACTCCTGTATCATGTGCAAGGGGTACCCCGTTGGCGGTTCTCTATGTTACATATGTACTTACAATGGCAAGAGCTTACTTGTGCCTGAAGTTGAGCAGCATGAGGTTCAGTCTTCATAAGTAAGGGGCATGATATTTCAACTTATAACTTGTCAAGCATATCCTCTTAGTTGTGTCACTTTAACCTTAATCACCTAAAGATGCTTGTGATAGGGGCAATGAGAGCTGAAAGCTAATAAGTACCATAATTTTTGGAAGCTCTTTATGAAACTTGTATCCCTACTTCCTTCTATGAAGGCCTTTCTTTTACTTTAATGTTGAGTCTCCACCTTCTATCTTTACGCACCTATTTTGAGAGCATAGTGGCCATTCTTAGTTCTATGTGCATTGTCCCAAGACTTGTTGATTGATGCATAACTTTGATATTGCTTTTTCTTAAACTATTTGTATCTAGTCACTCTTATGAACTTTGAAGGTGTCCTATGCATTTATGTTTGCTACTCTATGAGGGACAAGCTGAATGCCACTATGCTATGTTTTCTTTATTTGAAACAAACAAACGTCTTGCAAAGCATTATTATTCATGAATATTTTGTTTGTGCCTGCTCATGTTGCAACATAGTTGCTATGTCTTATTGTTAGAACTTTATTGTTCATGCTATGTTGAAGTACTATGATCCCAGCTATCAATGTTTTACAAATACTTTGATCAAGATTATGATGGTGCATGTCACCTCAAAATTTATTCTTTCTTTTTATCACTTACCTACTCGAGGACAAGCAGGAGTTAAGCTTGGGGATGTTGATACGTTGCTAACGTATCCATAATTTTTGATGTTCCTTGCTTGGTTTTTACCTACTTTCTTATGTTTTGTCCACACTTTGGAGTACTTTTTATACACTTTCTTGGACTAACCTATTAACAAGATGCCACAGTGCCAGCTGCCTGTTTTCTGCTGTTTTTGTTTCCACGAAAGTCAGAAAATGAATATTCTCGGAATTGGATGGGACAAAAGACAAAGTCAGTTTTTCACCGAGGGGGACACGGAGCCAGAATACGAGACGGAGAGGGGCCAGAGGGCCGCCACACCAACTGGCCGCGCGGAGAGGCCTGGCCCACGCCAGGGGTGGTGTGGCCGCCTAGGGCTCCCCCTCGGCCTCCCCTTTCACTTATAAGATGCCGCCGATACAGAAACCCTAAGTACACGATCAAAAATCCACGAAAGAGTTTATAACCGCTGCCATCTCCATCCCTAGATTGGGAGGGATCTGAAGCTCTTCTCGGCACCCTACCGGAGGGGAGAATTCACCCTGGAGGCCTTCTTCATCACCATGCAAGCCTCCGGTGTGATGCGTGAGTAGTTCATCCTTGGACTACGGGTCCATGTAGTAGCTAGATGGTTGGTTCTTCTCCTTTGTGCTACCATGTTTAGATCTTGTGAGCTCCGTTCATGATCAAGATCATCTATTTGTAATTCTACATGTTTTGTTTGCGAGGATCCGATGGATATTGAGATGCTATTTCAGATTGATTATTGATTCTATCATGTCTTTTTTATTTGTGATCTTGCATGCTGTCCGTTGTTAGTAGATATCTTGGCCGAGTAGATGCTAGCAACTCCAAGAGGGAGTATTTATACTCGATAGTGGGTTCATGCCTCTAGTAATCTGGGGAAGTGACAAAAATCTCTAAGGTACTAGATGTGTCGTTGCTACTGGGGAGAAAACATCAATCCTTTGTTCATAGAACAATCGTATTGTTTACTTTACACGTAATGCGTAATGCAATTATATGTTGCTTGCAACTTAATACTGGAGGGGGTTCAGATGGTAACCTAAAGGTGGATGATTAATCATAGATGCAGTTGGATTACGGTCTATGTATAATGTTGTAGTGCCCAATCAAATCTCATAGGAGTCAAGATGATTAGTATATGCATGATTTCTTTCTCGATGTTTGTCAATTGCCCAGCTGTAATTTGTTCACCCAACATGTCATCTATCTTAAGGAGAGCCACCACTAGTGAACTATGGACCCCGGTCTTTTCTTTTACCATCAATCTACAACTGTTTACTGCTTTCTATTTACTTTCTGCAAGCTTTTACTTTCTTCCACACAATACGTTTAATCCTTTGTTTTCAGCAAAACCGGTGAGATTGACAACCTCACTGTAAGTTGGGGGCAAAATTTTGTGGTTGTGTTGTGCAGGATTCCAAGTTGGCAACAAAACCTTGGATGTGTTTCCTTGCTCCTACTGGTTCGATAACCTTTGTTTCATAACTAAGGGAAACTTACTGCTATGCTCATCATACCATCCTCTTGGGGTTCCCCAACGAGCTCGACATCAACCACGAGCCAGCAGGGGGCCAGTCGCACGACGACTCCAAAGATGGCTCTCGGCTAGGCATTCTTCCTGGATGATCCGAGGCTCGGTTTGCGAGTCCTCGTCCGTAGTACTTGGCCATGCGAGTCGAACTATCTAAGGTTGAGGAGGACATGGTGCTGTTTGTGTAGCATTGCCAATTTTCTTGGCCTGGAAGGCCAGTTGAGCAAGGCGACTCCAATGATGGCTCTCGGTTAGTTTTTTTCGTGGATGATCCGAGGCTCGGGTTGCGAGTCCTCGTCCGCACTACTTGTCCATTGCGAGTTGCTCTTTCAAAGGTTGCCAAAGGCGAATTGATTTTTCCCAGAGGGAAGAGACGTCCAGTAGTGAGTCCATGCACCGTGGCATGCGACCCTCTCTGGCGACTCGTACGATGAGGGGCCCTTAGCTGGTGTGGCATACACATTCGGTGTAGTGGAAGTATATGCGTGCTTTGGCGGAGTCGACGCTGCGGACAAAGAGTCGATGCGGCGGATGGAGGTCGCCCTATGGTGAAGTCGACGCGGCAGACATGGGGTCGACGTGGCAGATGGAGGTCGCGCTATGGCGAAGTCGACGCGGGGGACAGAGGTTGCGCTATTGCAAAGTTGACGTGGCAGACACGTGGTCGACGCGGTGGACACGTAGTTGACGTGAAGGACGGTGGTCGAGCTATTGCGAAGTCGACGCGACGGACACGGGGTCGATGCAGCGGAGGGAGGTCGATCTATGGCAAAGTCGACGTGGCGGACGGAGGTCGCGCTATGGCAAAGACAACGCGGAGGACATAGGTGAAAGGATATAGATGCCGCCTAGAGGAGGGGTGAATAGGCGGTTTAAAAACTTTTTCGAGAGTGACTCAACAAAGGCGGAATTAAACTAGCGGTTACTTTGTTAAGCACAAAACCTAGAACAACAAGGGTTCACCTATTTGCACCAACAACTTATGCTAAGCAAGACAAGCAACTATGTGATAGCTAGATATATACTTCAAGCACGAAGGCTATCACAAATTAAAGTGCATAAGTAAGAGCTCGGATATAGAGATAACCAAGGCACGCGGAGACGGCGATATTTTACCGAGTTCCTCCCAACATGGAGTACGTCTCGTTTGGAGAGGGGGTGGTATCAAACCACCAATGCCACAAAAGGCCTCCCTTGTTCTCCTGTGAATCTCACCCCAACGGGATCGATCCACACTTTCACTACTGGTGCACTTATCGGTGACAATCCGGAACCTCTCACAAGGTTGGGGCACTTCTCCACAACTCAATTGGAGGCTCCCAACAAACAAGCTTGGGGAAAGCTCCACAACTTAATTGGAGGCCCCAAGCAATCCACAAACCTGCAAAACCACCAAACCGTCTAGGGTTCCAATGAACCAAAGAGTAAAAAGCTTCTCACCTTTCACCCAATCGAATCCTCACCAAGAACTCAAACCGATGCACCAAATGCAATGGCAAGAACACAAGAAGTGCTCAAGTCCTTCACTCCCCAATTCCACCAAAGCTACAAAAGCTTATGGGGAATAAGAGAGGAAGAACAATGGAGGAAATCCACAAAAGACTCCAAGATCTAGATCCCAATATGTTCCCCTCACTTAGAGGAGAGATTGATTGGTGGGATTGTAGATCTAGATCTCCTCTTTCAAATCCCTCAAGAATATGCAAGAATCATAGGAGGGATTGACAGGGAAGCAAGCTCAAGAGATCAACAATGGTGGCTCAGTTTTAGGGTCCTTGAGGTTGGAAAAACCGCAGCAACCAAGGTAGAAGAAGGGGCCTTTATATAGGGCCCCTGGAATTAGAGCCGTTGGGAGAACTTACCCCGGACACTCCGGCTAGCATCAGCCGGACAGTCCGGCAGAGCCGGACACTCTAGGTGATGCTGACCGGACACTCCGGCCTACGAAGATTCCGGCCAGCGTCCGGGTGGAGTCCGATATGGTGTTTTGAATGTCCAGGGAGGTCGATAAAACCCCAGGGCCGGACAGTCCGGCGTGAATTCGCCGAACATTCCAGCCGGACCGGACACTCCAGCTGAAAACGGCCGGACATTCCGCCCAAGGCAAAACTGACAGAAATAGCAAAACTGAAACGACCATAACTTTTGCATCCGGACTCTGATTTTGATGATCTTGGGCTTGTTTAAAAGATAGTAACGAGATCTACAAGATCATGCAGATAACCATCGTAGTCCAGCAAGGGAGGATAGAACCAAATGATGAAAGGTTTAACCTATCTAGAAAAGACCAACCGGTAAAACCTCCAACATCAAAAACGCAATAGAGAATGCATATGAAATCTGTTTTTGATGAACTTGGGCTTGTCATGATTAACACAAGCTCAAGAACCTAACATGGATAAGATACACATAACAACCAAGAAATATGAAGCCAAGTATGCAAAGGTTTGAGCTCTCTCTGAAGGATATTATCAAGTTACTCACTCGAGAGCCCCTCTTGATAGTACGACTATCTATCCTATAAACCGGTCTCCCCAACTAACACCATGAGACCGGTAAGAAAGAAAACCCTATAATGAATATACCTTTGCCTTGAGCATGTTCCACTTGAGCTTGACGATAGCGATCTTGTCCACCTTAAGATGGAACACCTTTCTTGATTGCGCTAGCTTGGTGAAGACTTGCAAATTGCTCCTCATACTCCACTATGGTAGAGCTTCTCTTTTGGGTATACCATCTTACCATATCCATGATCACCATAGGATGGCAAGATTTAAGCAAATGATCTCTTCGAGATGGCTCATCTTGAACTTGCACATCAATTCTTCTTTCTTCATTATGTTGGTGTCTTGAAGGTATATAAGAGATATCTCTCCAACTTTAGTCTTCAAGACACACTTGCTATAAGATCAACTCTCACTTGACCAATCTCCGGATCACTCATTGAAACCTTGGTCAACACTTTATCTTCTTCACTTTCTTCTTCTCCCAACCTTGAAGCCAACATATGGTTCAAGCATTGCCTATGGACAAATCTATAGGTAAAACTCAATGCAGACATAAGTCCATAAAGATTGTCACTAATTACCAAAACCACACATGGGGGCACACATACACTTTCAATCTCCCCCATTTTGGTAATTGATGACAATCCCTTTGAGAGGGTTTATATCAAAAATTAATCCAACAGAACGTTGTGCTAACATCAAATACAACACAAGTATGTGATGTTATTACAAACACAATATAGATCAAACTCCCCACAATCTATGCACGTGTGGATGAACTTGAATTTCATTGCATATATTGCCAACCATTACCGGTGGTGGAGTTTTCTATATATATTCAAGATGCCATGCAACACACTAGGATGCAAAGCACACGAGGAAAGTGTTTAAGTACACAACTCACAACACACAACACACAACCAAATTCCCTAAAACCCTCTAAAACTTCTCCCCCATTGGCATCGATTGCCGAAATGGGTGAAAAACTTTAGAAGGCCAATTTAGTGAGAGTTCCTCCATATGGTGTGCATTTCTCATAATATGAGTGGAATTAAATGCACGTATCCAATGATGAATACCATGAGAAAATCAAACTAAACCTAGGATCCAAATATTGCAAGGAAATTAAATGGTGAAGAAGCATCAAATAATGAAGCAAGCAATCAAAAGATCGAAAGAAGCACTTCACAAAACGAAGATACCAAAAAAAGGATAGATATTATGATAAGGTTGAAAAGATCTAAATAATATGAGGAGACTCCCCAAGGTTTGTTCACAAATT
The DNA here is from genome assembly GCA_916181665.1 of Avena sativa. Classification (NCBI taxonomy): domain Eukaryota; kingdom Viridiplantae; phylum Streptophyta; class Magnoliopsida; order Poales; family Poaceae; genus Avena; species Avena sativa. Next base: position 375,775,969 of record OV702289.1, on the reverse strand, counting down.
GTAATATGCGTTGGAATACAATATGCACAAACATGGCATCCTCATTCCCTCTATATCATTTAAACCATGAGCACAAGCAAGAGAGAAGATATTATGATGAGAGCAAATGGGTGTTTAGATGAAAATAGGAAGCTCCCCAAGGTTCATGTACAACAAAGTGCACAATTATGGAATCCTAACTCCCCATAATCAAACAAAACACCAAACAAGAACAAGAAGGCAGATGTGTGTTTTAGGTAAATTAGGAAAGCTCCCCAAGGTTTATTCACCAAATATAATAATTCCTTTGAATGCAAAGTGCATAAACATGGTATCCTTGCTCCCCCAAACTTACATAACAACTCAAGGCATGAGAGATCAACTATCTTAACACCAACAAGTGCCAAATGATGCAAATGAAAATGTCAAGCACTCAAACAAAAACTTTTGGAGCCACCAAAGAATAAAGGAGCATAAGGTGGACTCCAAAGCCAAAAGGATATCAACTAGAGATTTAGCCATAATCATGTGTATAAGTTTCTAGGTAGACAACAATCACCAAGATATACGTCCACAAAGAAACATGTACATACAAAATGGATACTCAAGAAAGAATAAGATAACCAAACAAAAGTCATGGATAATGCCAATAAGATTTTTGCTAGAAGGCATGGCCAAAGGCTCAAATTTATCTTAGTGAACATCAATGACCTTAAAACACCAACAAATACATCACAACTATCACAAGGGAATAAGAGATAGTTGAAATGCATTGGGAAAGGCAACAAGTATCATAAAGAGAAAATAAACCTTGCAAATTAATCCATATTGCACATGAGAGAAATTGAGGAAAAAATTGACAATATAATTGCTAGATTGGCATATATGGGATCGGTGAATCATCAACAAGATTTTGCTATACTCCCCAAAATATGCATTCATCTCAACTTACTCATACCACAAAAGGATGATACAATAAAATTCTTGCAAGAACCACAATAAAAGCAACTAAAGGAAATCATGCCATGATGCAACCACAATGGCTGGATGCTAGAAAAGTATGCATGAGAGGGATACTTGTTACTAAGATACCATTGGTAGGATGTAGTAGATATGCGTTTTTTGATCATCCTAGCTTGCCTCCAATTATCATTTAGTTGCCACATCTTCTTATTATTGAGACAATCAACCAATGTATCTCTAGTGTACCTAAAACACATTCAAGTACACAATGGTCCCAAAACTCATTGGGTCCAAAGTAGTTAGATACACTACAATACATAGGACAAACTCCACAAAACATGTGCATATTGACATGAAATTGAATTTCATGCACATCTTATCAAAAATAGGACTTGGTGGAGTTTCCCTTATATATTGGACCAAAGAAAGCAAGCATACCATAATATATACATTTATTAAATATGCATGCACAACACTTTCAAGAACCAAAAAGGAGATACAATTTGAACAAAAACACGAAGTAAACCAAGAAGTCACACACAAGAGAGTGACACAATAGAAGGTGTCCAAATTGCATCAAAGAGTCAAATCAACACATGATCGAACAAAAGTTCAACCAATGAACTAAGCTAAAGCCAAAGAGCAAAAGAGGATAATCAAATAAAAATGCTCAATGATTTATCTCATTCAAATGGTTAAATAGAAAGCATGGAATGAGAAAATCAACTCCCAAACAACATGCCAATTGAAAAATAAAAGGTTCCAACAAAGGAGCCAAACTCTCAACATTTTACAAGAATGGGACTAAGTATCAAAGAAAAGATTTATCTTCAAAGGCATAAAACATGGTATGGATCAAAACATGGTATGAAGAAGCATAAAATGAGTGTTCGGAATGATATAGGATAACTCCCCCAAGATTAGTGCATTATTTAAGATTCTGCATTTGAATACAAAATGCAGACACATGGGATCATCATCCCTACCTACATCAACTAGAGAACTAAATTATTTCAAGATAAATAAAGATCCATATGGATTGAGGAATACATGGGAGACAAGACACAACAACTTCTTAGCAAGAGATGAGGAAACTCAAGCAAAAACCAATGTGAAAATGATCAAGAAGATCTACCACATATTATAGTACCGATTATCCTAGGACAAGAGTCTTGCAAATATTTCCCTGTGGTAGATAGAAATATATCCAAGATCATATTCACAAAGAGAAAGCAAATGTCAAAAGATAGGACAAGAAAACCAAAGGTCAAAGTGAACATGATCAACAAATTCTACCATATGTGGAGTACCACTTGTCCAACCAAGAATTATGGGGAAACATTTCACAAGGTAGTTTTCAAGGATATCATGATCATATTAACAACAAGAAGCATATTACGAAACATAAAAATTAAGCTTGATGCTTAGATAGAGATTCTTGATAGCTCCAACTAGTCACACAATCATAAAATATTAAAGTAACTTGAAGCAAATGGTTTCCATGTAGGATATGGAGGTCCAAATATGGGGAAACACATCCCAAGAAAACTCTCACAACCAAGATCCAAAATATGAGCAATAAAATCAATCCAAGGGAATTGGAACTTGTTTTAGCTAAATGTGCCACTTAGGAGCTAGATAAATATAAATATCAATTCTAAGTGAAACTACCTCAAATGTCCACATTTTCTAGGTTTGTAATATGCACAAAGCATATGACTCTCCCATAATGTGATAAACCAAGAATACTCAACAAGAGGTAAAAACATCCAAATAGAGATGATTAATGGACATTATGGAACTTGAATTTCTCATGAGAAATACATACCACATAGGGATTAGATAAACTTGCAATATACATGCTAAGTGGTATTCCTCATGTACACACATTTTAGGATTATGGAATGCCCAAGCATAACACTCCCCCAAAATGGGATAGTCCATTAGTCTCTCACAAGAGCTAAGAAAGATACCAAATAATTTCAACAAAGGCTCCAACCCAAGAGACACAAATACATGGTGTGCCACCCAATATACACAAGTATACTTGATTACTCAATATAAGTATGAGGGAAGAATAACATGTATAAACACATACAATGGTACAAAACCAACACATGCACAAGGGAGCAAGTAACTTTCAATGTAAATGAGTTAGGCACATGTTACCGCAAGGAGGAATATCGGATATATGATAGAAGAATGATAGTCCAAATGGCTTGACTTGACAAGAATAAATGATGAAGATCCCTCAATTCTTCATAATGTAGCCAAGCCTCCAATGTCCTCCAAGGAAACACCTATTGATCAAGTTTTAGCTAGATGGTCCCCAACCAAGTTGGGTCCTAATAGGTTAGTCACAATAGGCTTGGCAACCCAAATGGTTCTTTTATTGACACCACTTTGAGCACCAACATATTTGGCAAACACATTGCCAACCTCATCCTTCCTAAGAGAATAAACATCATCAATCATGATTGGGTTGGATGAGGAGTTACCAGTAGTGCAGGAGGAAGAGATGTGACCCTTCTCATGACATAAGTAGCAAGTTCTTCTCTTCCCTTTCTTTTCACTTGATTTCTCCACAATGGGAGTATTAGCTTGAATCTTCTTGGGAAGTGGCCTTTCTCCAACTTGATATAGGCCATGACCTTGAACTAGAGGTCGCTTCCCTTTTTGCTTCTCACCAAGAGGCTTCTTCTTCAAGGGGCAAGATCTAACATGGTGCCCTTCAATTTTGCACTTGAAGCAAACAATCTTGGCCGGATTATTGACTTGTTCTTGGCCCTTCTTATTGTTGCTCTTGGACTTCTTCTTGTTAGTGGACTTGTTCTTGACATTGGATTTAAATCCAAGCCCACTCTTGTCATTCGGGAATTTTTGCACACTCGAGATCTTGTTGAGTGTGGTCTTCCCTTCATGACCCTTTTTCAAGTCATTCTTCAAAGAAGTGACTTAAGCCTTAAGCTCTTTGATTTACTCTACATGGTTAGTGACAACACATATACTAGAGGAAGTAGAAATTTCATTGCTAGAGCAACAAGGCAAAGAATGTAATTCATCACAAGATTTAGCAATAATGTGAGTGGACGAATTACAAGGACTAGCACATGGCAATATAGCATTATTCATAGAGATTGTGCTACTTACCACATGAGGCTCAGAAGATGTTACCTCTGTACAGCTAGCCTTATGAGCTAACTTTAGCCTATCATGGGATGCTAGAAGATCCTAATGAGAGCTTGATAGCTTACCATGACTTTCTTCCAAGATCCCATACTTGCTAGTTAGCAAAGCAAGTTGAGTATTTAGCTCAACATTCTCCTTCAAAATAGATGCTTCACAAGAAATAGAGTTAGTAGCACAAGCATCATAATTAATTGCAATAGGTGAGGGAAACTTCGAAAGCTCTTTTGAGTAAGAGGCTTTAAGTTGCTCATGTGACTCGGTGAGTTTGATGAGCTCACCCTTGATGACCCTAGAGCCATTTTTGAGGTGCTCAAAATCCTCAAGAAGTTTAGCATAAGCAACTTGAAGCTCATCATTTTTCCTTTTGAGACCACTAGCCACCTTAGGACCTCTATCATGAGATTCCTTCACTCTAGACAACTCTAGAGCAAAAGTCTCCTCAAGAGATTCCTTAGTGGTTTGTTCATCTTAAAGAGCTTCATTTAGATGTGCAATTTGATTAGCATAATCACGCTCGAGGCTACTCATTTTATCAATTGGTGTTATCATGATCCTCAATTTGTGCTTCTAACTTATCAATATGTTCTTTGCTATTAATAGCAAAGTCCAAGATTTCAACGAAGTTAGAGCAAGAAATATCATCCTTAACAAGAGCATGATAAACCATCTCACCCTTTTCATATAAGTCATCAACATTAATCTCTTTTTCCTCATTATCCTCATCCTCATCATCACAAGAGGTATTGGGTTCCGAAGTAGGAGTTACCTTTGAATCCCGAGCCATAAGGCATAGATGGGAACCGTGAGATGATGATGATGAAGAATTACTTGAAATTCCGTTCAAATTCATGTATTTACCAATAGAATCTTCAGTTTCCTCTTCATTGTTAGACACACAACAACTAGAGGAAATAGAAGCATTTATATTATGATAACAAGGCAAAGAGAGCATATCATCATGTGATCTATTGAGGCAATTTATACATGATATTCAAGGACTATCAACACTATCATGTAAATCATATATAGTGCTAGACGTGTTTAAGTCCAAAGATGAAGTGTTGCAATGAGATAGAGAAGAATGATCAATAAGAGTAAGCTCACTATCAACATTGAAAAGTTCACCACCACACACCATTTCATTACCTTGTGTCTTACCACACTTTGGTGAAGTGGAATAAAAGGAGAACTCATCTCGACCGGAAGTGGACGCAATACAATCATCCTCAATAATGTTGGGCACATCATATGTATCTTGAAGTTTTGTCCATAACTCATGAGCGCTCCAAAAAGGTATGATTGAAGAAGTAACTACATAGCTCAAAGCATTAACAAGAACATTAGAAGCTTGAGCATCGAGATATAAGTTTTTCTCATCCTCACAAGATAGATTTTTGAAATCCATAGGAGGAGAAAAACCTATATCTACAATACGCTCCAAATTTGGGTCCATGTCCCAAAAATGAATAAGAATACGAGTTTTCCATATATCATAATTTGTGCCATCGAATGTGAACATTTCATTGTGAACTAATCCCCTAACCGACATCTTTACTCTCAAGGCGGTGAAGCCTAAAATGAGAGACCAGGCTCTGATACCAATTGAAAGGATATAGATGCCGCCTAGAGGGGGGTGAATAGGCGGTTTAAAAACTTTTCCGAGAGTGTATCAACAAAGAAAGAATTAAACTAGCATTTACTTTGTTAAGCACAAAACCTAGAACAACAAGGGTTCACCTATTTGCACCAACAATTTATGCTAAGCAAGACAAGCAACTATGTGATAGCTAGATATATACTTCAAGCACGAAGGCTATCACAAATTAAAGTGCATAAGTAAGAGCTCAGATATAGAGATAACCGAGGCACGCAGAGACGATGATATTTTACCGAGTTCCTTCCAACATGGAGTACGTGTCGTTTGGAGAGGGGGTGGTATCAAACCACCAATGCCACAAAAGGCCTCGCTTTTTCTCCTGTGAATCTCACCCCAACGGGATCGATCCACACTTCCACTATCGGTGCACTTATCGGTGGCAATACGGAACCTCTCACAAGGTTGGGGCACTTCTCCACAAGTCAATTGGATGCTCCCAACAAACAAGCTTGGGGAAAGCTCCACAACTTAATTGGAGGCCCCAAGCAATCCACAAACCTGCAAAACCACCAAACCGTCTAGGGTTCCAATGAACCCAAGAGTAAAAAGCTTCTCACCTTTCACCCAATCAAATCCTCACCGAGAACTCAAACCGGTGCACCAAATGCAATGGCAAGAACACAAGAAGTGCTCAAGTCCTTCACTCCCAAATTCCACCAAAGCTACAAAAGCTTATGGGGAATAAGAGAGGAAGAACAATGGAGGAAATCCACAAAAGACTCCAAGATCTAGATCCCAATATGTTCCCCTCACTTAGAGGAGAGATTGATTGGTGGGATTGTAGATCTAGATCTCCTCTTTCAAATCCCTCAAGAATATGCAAGAATCATAGGAGGGATTGACAGGGAAGCAAGCTCAAGAGATCAACAATGGTGGCTCAGTTTTAGGGTTCTTGAGGTTAGAAAAACCGCATCAACCAAGGTAGAAGAAGGAGCCTTTATATAGGGCCCCTGGAATTAGAGTCGTTGGGACAACTTACCCCGGACAGTCCGACCAGCATTAGCCGGACAGTCCTGCAGAGCCGGACACTCCGGGTGATGCTGACCGGACAATCCGGCCTACGAAGATTCCGGCCAGAGTCCGGGTGGAGTCCGATATGGTGTTCTGAATGTTCGGGGAGGTCGAAAAAACACCAGGGCCGAACAGTCTGGCATGAATTTGCCGGACATTCCGGCCGGACCGGACACTCCGGCTGAAAACGGCCGGACATTCTGCCCAAGGCAAAACTAACAGAAATAGCAAAACTGAAACGACCATACCTTTTGCATCCGGACTCCGATTTTGATGATCTTGGGCTCGTTTCGAAGATAGCAACAAGATCTGCAAGTTCATGCAGAGAACCATCATAGTCCAGTAAGGGAGGATAGAACCAAATGATGAAAGGTTTAACCTATCTAGAAAAGACAAACCGGTAAAACCTCCAACATCGAAAACGCAATAGAGAATGCATATGAAATCCGTTTTCGATGAACTTGGGCTTGTAATGATCAACACAAGCTCAAGAACCTCACATGGATAATATACACATAACAACCAAGAAAGATGAAGCCAAGTATGCAAAGGTTTGAGCTCTCTCTGAAGGATATGATCAAGTTACTCACTCGAGAGCCCCTCTTGATAGTACGGCTATCTATCCTATAAACCGGTCTTCCCAACTAACACCATGAGACCAGTAAGAAAGAAAACCCTATTAAGAACATACCTTTTCCTTGAGCATGTTCCACTTGAGCTTGACGATAGCGATATTGTCCACCTTAAGATGGAACACCTTTCTTGATTGCGCTAGCTTGGTGAAGACTTGCAAATTGCTCCCCATACTCCACTATGGTAGAGCTTCTCTTTTGGGTATACCATCTTACCATATCCATGATCACCATAGGATGGCAAGCTTTAAGCAAATGATCTCTTCGAGATGGCTCATCTTGAACTTGCACATCAATTCTTCTTTCTTCATTATGTTGGTGTCTTGAAGGTATATAAGAGATATCTCTCCAACTTTAGTCTTCAAGACACACTTGCTATAGGATCAACTCTCACTTGACCAATCTCCGGATCACTCATTGAAACCTTGGTCAACACTTAATCTTCTTCACTTTCTTCTTCTCCCAACCTTGAAGCCAACATATGGTTCAAGCATTGCCTATGGACAAATCTGCAGGTAAAACTCAATGCAAACATAAGTCCATAAAGATTGTCATTAATTACCAAAACCACACATGGGGGCACACATACACTTTCAACAGGGTCGATGCGGTGGACGGAGGTCGCGCTATGGAGAAGTCGACACAGCGGACGGAGGTCACGCTATGACGAAGTTGATGCGGCAGACATGGGGTCAATGTGTCGGACGGAGATCGCGCTATGGCGAAGTCGACACGGCAGATACAAGGTCGACGCGGTGAACGGAGGTCGCGCTATTGCAAAGTCGACGCGGCGGACACGAAGTCGACACGGAGGAGAGAGGTCGCCGGAAGGAGCCGTGTGGTGTTTATACGGTAGCATGGCGAGCTCGTGGCGGGTGAGTCGCTGAACGTGGAGACTCCGTGGTGAGCGAGTCCCCCGAGTGTGGAGATTCCGCGAGGGTGGTGAATCCCTGAGCGTGAAGACTCCACGAGGGTCCCCGAGGGCGAGTTCTTGATGGCAGGTTTGCGATGGCGAGGCGCGATAGACATGTGCGCCATGATGCTCATAAACCAGCTAACCTGTGTATATATACAAGTTGGGAAGTACAGAAATCTTTGTATAAATATATTATGATAGGCAAAATAGTTGAATAGATATCACTAGGTGTTTTTGCGTATGCATCTGGTGATCTCCTCGTTGCACTTGTCCGGCCTTGATACGTGTGGCGTCAGTGAGTGGTCTGAAATTTACCATCCGTCTATTCACGCTTAATTGATAAGTTCTCCAATTAAATCTTGTTTCTCGAGACATGCATAGCAAATAAATACGCACGGTGTGGTGAGTCGGTCTAAACAAAATAATAAATAAGAGAGATAAAGCGTTTGGATCAAACGGAATTAGTAAAGGAAATCCATTATCCCTTTGCTAGAGATTAGATCAAACAGAATTAATAATGAAACCGATCGGCCCTATGCTGCATTCATCTAGATGAAGTCCCGATCTTTTCTCAGATGCTAGCACGGGAGTCCATGGTAAGAGGCGGCGCTGAGACCGAGAACCTTTGCAGTCGGAGCTGATCTCGCAAAAGTGAAAACCACATCGTCCAGGTTGATGATGGACTCGTACCAATAAACAATATCGATAAATAGTACTCTGCTCCCATCCTGCCTTCCTGGTCAAATATCCAAACGGAGCATACAAACAAGATTAGATGCACATAAATAATCAATTGATAGAGCGAGAGACGGAGATTAAAAAACTCATCAGCATATAGAATGGATCACAGATGTTCTGGTGCCCGGCTTGTTTACACAAAATTGGCATCTGCGTGCGCATGTTCCGTGTCGGCCGAGTTAGCAGCAGCTGGACCAGATTGATCGGCTTCTGACACCCGAGTCCTTGGATAGCACTTCTTAGACGGTACGCGAGATGCAATCTGGCCGCCGGCGACGGTGAGGGATCCCGCCCGGATCATCACCTCCAAGCGCCGCTTGCCCCATGGTAGGCGACAACTATCATGGAATTGGCACGACAGATGCTACAGGGGTAGCTTACGTAGAGGAGGCGAGGTGGCGTAGGAGAATCCGGAAGCGAGATTGGCACACGATGTATCCAAGTTCACGTCCCCTCGGTGGAGGATCGCTACTTCCTGTTGTCAATCTAGTATATGTGTGAGATCCAAGCACATGGCTTAATAGGATTGATAGGATACCCATATCAACAAGTTGCAACTTCTTTTCCGGAAGCTCATTCGAAAAGAACTCTAAGGTTAAGCGTGCTTGGCCTAGAGCAATTCTAGGATGGGTGACTGAACGGGAAGTGGGTAACCGGGTGCGCACGAGTGAGGACAAAGTGCGTAGAAAAGACTAGTTTTGGTCTGTGGGGTCAGTCTAGATATCCTATTAAGCTATCAGGAGTGACACCCCCCGGGCCCAGGAGTGGACGGGGTGTTACAATATGATCATAGATTGGTTACATGGGAGCCGTCATAGGCGGAGGGAGATTATATATCTAATATGACGTACCCCCTGGGGATGCCCTTGGTGGATTTATATATACAGCCAGTTAGGGTTTACAAGTGTCTCGGTGGGCTATATATTGTAGTCTCTATGTTGGGCCTTCAGTCAGCGTGGCGTCTGGGTCCAGTATGCGAGTTGTGGAGTCGCTGTTCAGGATGATTGGGATGCTCTTCTTCTTCCTGGGCAGACCTAGTCCAGTCACCGGTTCTCGCGAACCCACTCGCCATGGGTGACTCTGCTCTGTGGGTATACCCCAATTGGTATTCCCCCATCAGTTACACTAGTGATGGTGGTGTTGATGCGTTTCCTTCACCGACACCAACCATTGTTGTTTCACAGCGGACCCTCAATGTCACACCTAGTGCTGCAAATCAGCGCTACAATTTGTTTCAAACAAAGGCACTTATTGGTTCCAATAAAGCTTGTAAAGTAATTATTGATGGTGGTAGCTATCGCAACTTAGCAAGTAAAGATTTATGTGCCAAGCTGAAGCTAAAGTATTTACTGCACCCTAATCCATACTATATTCAATGGTGAACTGACCATGGTGAGATGAAAGTTAGCTAAATGGTCTGTGTTGATTTTGAGATAGGTCCATACAAAGATTCTATTGAGTTTCATGTGGTCTCTATGATGGTTTGTGATTTGCTGTTGGGTCGACTGTGGTTGTTTGATTGTTCTGTGTAACATAATGGCCGAGCCAATACTTATCACTTGGACTTCAAGGACAGAAAAATTAATTTGCAACTTATGTCACAACAGGAGATTGTCAATGAATCTTGTGAGAAAACTGAAGTGAATCTAGAAGTTGCAACTGCACAAGTAGATATGCGAGATACTACTACAGCCGTGAGTGATATAACGAAAAGTGAGAGAGTGCCTTCATTAATTATACTAGCCACCAAAGAAGATTTGAGAGAGTTTAGGGAAGATCCTACAACCGTTCCACTTGTGCTTATTGATGGCCCAAAATATATCAAGCTCGTTGGGGAACCCCAAGAGGAAGGTATGATGAGCACAACAGCATGTTTTCCCTCAGTTATAAAACCAAGGTTATCGAACCAGTAGGAGCAAGGAAACACCTCCAAGGTGTTGTTCCCAACTTTGAATCCCGCACAACACAACCACATAACTTTGCCCCCAACTTACAGTGAGGTTGTCAATCTCACCTGTTTTGCTAAAAACAAAGGTTTAAACGTATTGTGTGGAAGATAGTAATAGTGATGAGGACATCCCTACAATTACACCTACCCCAATGACTACTGAAGATGCTACAACTGTTGCAAGAAAGGATCAGTCCAATGAGATTAGAATTGGACCTATTACAAGAGCTCGTGCTAAGCTACTGGAACAACAGGTGAATTTACTCCTAAACGAATCAGGTACTTTGATTGATGAGAACTTTATACTGCCTAAGTCTATGCATTTATGTATGATCAGGTTCGTTGGAGAAACAAGCATGGCGCGAGGAGGAGAAGGGCTAGAAGAGAAGCCCAACATGATGATCGCCCAAGGATGCGCGAGGGAGGAGCGGGAGGAAGGCACAAGAGAAGATCATCAAGACGAAGGTAAAAATATCTGCCACGACCGGAGTGTCCGGCCAGATCCACCTGGACTGTCCGGCCTGGCCGAGAGGCGAACTGGCGTGGACATTCAGTATGCCAGTTCGGATACTACCCGGACACCACCCGGAAACTTCAGAGTTTCCGGCCAGACCGAACTGTCCGGCACACTTCACCCGGAGTGTCCGGCCTGACCAGACTGTCCGGCTGATTTCGACCGGAGTGTCCGCCCGCCGACCGAATCTGGTCCGAGTCGGTTTGTATCAGTTTGAGTCGTTTGCGTTTAGTTTCAGTTTCTGGTCGTTCCAGCCGCCCTTATAAGCTATGGGACGACCTCTAGTTAGGGTTTAGACCACGTTAAAATATTTTGGAGTTGTTTCTTTCATAGAACCTCTGGAATTACCCTGTGTTCGAATCTACCAAATATAGTTGAGGGTGATCTGTTGTTCCATTGGGAATTAGTAGATTGCATACTACCGTTCGTGGTCACGGCTGCGTGCGCAAGAGCGTGGTGTTGTGAATATCCTACAAGGTTCGAGAGCTGTTGCATTGGCATCAGGGATCGAGCGGGAGAGTTCATATCTACAGGCTAGTTATCTATCATCCACCATTATCATTGCCATCCGCTTACTGAGAAGATCGGGCCACCCCATATCATCTGGTATCAGATTTCCAGTGTTGCCTCGGTAAGCATCCACAAATCCATCCATAGATTAGAGAGTGTTTTTCGTCCTATACAGAAAAAGCCTTACAAAAAGATTTGCCATAGACTAGATTGCATCGTTTTCGAGTTTTAGTTGCTGATTGTATCTTCTCGTAGATCCGATCTGCAGGTTTTTCCTCGTAGGAGTCTAGTTTCTGTTTGTGTCTATGTTTAAGGTTTCATCTTGTTTTCCGCTATTCCCACTGTTACCGTTTCCACAAGTATTTGTCGTTTTTCCGAGTCCACATAGCGTACCTTTGTTTGCATACCATAGACACAGCCTATCTACAGCATCCATGCCTAGGAACGTACCCACGAGACTAGTTGCTTTGCTCCGACAGGCTGCTCATTAGGGTTTGAAGTGCAGAAATTTTTGACAGACAAAACCAGACTACCCGGCCGAATCACACCGGACTATCCGGCCCGACCGGAGTCTCCGGCGCATATCAACCGGACTATCCGGCCCAGTTTTGTTATAAGTTGTTGTGCTCGTTTTCATTGAGTAATATAGTTGAAAAAAAAGATGAAAAGAGAATCAGTACAAAAAAAGAGAAAAGAGCTACAAGCCTGACAAAAAAAAGAGATATAGAAGTGTGCAATATTGGAGGCCTTGTTGTATAGCACTGGTAGATTGAGCAATCTTGTGCCTGTTCTATTTGAGCTATTACTAGCGTCTCTCTTATGCATTGCAATATTCCTGTTCATAAATTGCTTTGCCACGCTTATCTCCACCGTGTGTATTTCTTGGGTTTTTGTACGATCAGCACTAGGACTTGTTTGCGGTGTAGATAGGGTACCATACCTATAGCTCCACCTTAAATAACATGTGTGCCCTGCGATCGTTCTCTATACCTTTGATATTCACTTTATCACATCAAGTGCATCAGTCTTTGATTTCATTTGGTAGAGCATCTCTATTCACTTTGGAACGGTAAGATCTCCTTTCTTATTAGTTGTGAGTGAATTGTGAGAGTTTCCACCATACAGATTTTGATTTTTGCACTAACCTACTAATCATGTCTTCTAGTGATGATGATGTTGTGTTTCAGAAAAAGAAGGATGAGGAGCTCGTCAATTGGCGTGAATATGAGGCTTTGAAATCCCACTTGACACGTGTGTTTACTAACACGAAAGATGCCATTGACAAGACTCTCCAAGATATGAATATGAGATTGGATCAGCATGTTGGGACAGTTGATACTATCCAAACGCAAGTGACTACGCTCAATGTCAATGTCACTACTTGGCAGCAGTCCATCGAGGGTTTGACAACCGCCTTGCATAGAAGGGAAGGTCCTCAACATGATGATGCCTTTGATGATGTCGATGAGGGTAGCGCTGTTGATGTTGTTCCACATGTTGGCAGGGGACGTGCTATTCCCCCTGTCCATGCACCTGCTCATGGTCGTGGGTTTGCCCAACTTGGGCGTGGTCCACGTGTGCCCAACCAAGCTGCTGATGACGGTTTGGGCAAGCCAAAATTCTCGATTCCTAAGTTTGATGGTTCCATTGATCCTGAAGACTACCTCACCTGGGAATTGAAGATTGAGAAACTCTGGCGATTATTTGACTATCACGAAGATAAGAAGGTCAAGCTTGTAGCATCTGAATTTGATGGTTATGCTTTGCGTTGGTGGGATGCTCTTGTGCAACATAGGAGGGAGGACAATGAACTTCCTGTGATGGATTGGCGCGAGATGAAGCAAATCATGAAGGCACGTTTTGTACCAACCAACTACTTGCGATCAGTTTTTGATAAATTGACGCAATTGAAGCAAGGCACCATGACAGTTGATGAGTACTACATGGAGATGGAGATGCTTATGCAGCATGCTCGAGTTCGTGAGTCCATTGAGATGACCATGCAGCGATTCCTAAACAATCTGAAGTTACCAATCAAGAGCATTGTTTGTCATCACAAGTATGAGACCATGAATGAGTTGTTGGATCATGCTAGAGAGGCCGAATCCCAGTTGGCAGAAGAGGCAAAGTCATGCGCTTGTTTTCCATCCTCCGGCAGATTTTCGGCCAGATCTACACCTCCTTCAGTCACGCCACCAGCTGCTGCTCCATTTACACCATCGGTCAAACCAGCAAGTACACCTTCGTTTGGTTCTAATGCTCGGAAACCCGCTGTTCCTGTTGCTAGCTCGGGTTCCAACATGTCTACTGCACGTACTCGTGATGTAGTGTGCCATACTTGTGGAGGTAGAGGTCATTACAAGAAGGATTGTCGAAACAGCAAGGTTATGTTTGTTAATGAACAAGGTGAAGTAGAAAGTGGAGATGAAGCTTCTGATGATGATATTGATGACGTCGAGGATGGTGCTGATGCATATGCTGAGCGTGCACCCACTATTGTCGTATCTTCACGTGTACTTAGTGTGCAACCGGCTGAGGAATCCCAACCTTGCAACTTGTTCCAAACAAAAGCTCTAGTTCGACCAAACAAAGCTTGCAAGGTAATTATGGATGAGGACATCCCTACAATTACACCTACCCCAATGACTACTGAAGATGCTACAACAGTTGCAAGAAAGGATCAGTCCAACTAGATTAGAATTGGACCTATTACAAGAGCTCGTGCTAAGCTACTGTAACAACAGGTGAATTTACTCCTAAATGAATCTGGTACTTTGATTGATGAGAACTTTATACGGCCTAAGTCTATGCATTTATGTATGATCAGGTTCGTTGAAGAAACAAGCATGGCGCGAGGAGGAGAAGGGCTAGAAGAGAAGCCCAACATGATGATCGCCCAAGGATGCGCGAGGGAGGAGCGGGAGGAAGGCGCAAGAGAAGATCATCAAGACGAAGGCAAAAAGATCTGCCACGACCAGAGTGTCCGGCCAGATCCACCCGGACTGTCCGGCCTAGCCGAGAGGCGAACTGGCGTGGACATTCAGTATGCCAGTTCGAATACTACCCGGACACCACCCGGAAACTTCAGAGTTTCCGGCCAGACCGGACTGTCCGGCACACTTCACTCGGAGTGTCCGGCCTGACCGGACTGTTCGGCCGATTTCGACCGGAGTGTCCGCCCGCCAACCAAATCTGGTCCGAGTCGGTTTGTATCGGTTTGAGTCGTTTGCATTTAGTTTCGGTTTCTGGTCGTTCCAGCTGCCCTTATAAGCTATGGGACGACCTCTAGTTAGGGTTTAGACCACGTTAAAATATTTTGGAGTTGTTTCTTTCATAGAACCTCTAGAATTACCCTGTGTTCGAATCTACCAACTATAATTCAGTGTGATCTGTTGTTCCATTGGGAATTAGTAGATTGCATACCACCATTCGTGGTCACGGCTGCGTGCGCAAGAGCGTGGTGTTGTGAATATCCTACAAGGTTCGAGAGCTATTGCATTGGCATCAGGGATCGAGCGAGAGAGTTCATAGCTACAGGCTAGTTATCTATCATCCACCATTATCGTTGCCATCCGCTTACTGAGAAGATCGGGCCACCCCATATCAAATAGCTTGCAGAAGGTAAACAGAAAACAATAAATAGATTGTAGATTGATAGTAAAAGAAAGGACCGGGGTCCATAGTTCACTAGTTGTGATTCTCCTTAAGATAGATGACATGTTGGGTGAACAAATTACAGCTGGGCAATTGACAAACATCGAGAAAGAAATCATGCATATACTAATCATCTTGACTCCTATGAGATTTGATTGGGCATTACAACATTATACATAGACCGTAATCCAACTGCATCTATGACTAATAATCCACCTTCAGGTTATCATCCGAACCCCCTCCAGTATTAAGTTGCAAGCAACAGATAATTGCATTAAGCATTGTGTGTAAAGTAAACAATACGATTGTTCTATGAACAAAGGATTGCTGTTTTCTCCCTAGTAGCAACCGCACATCTAGTACCTTAGAGATTTTTGTCACTTCCCCAGATTACTAGAGGCATGAACCCACTATCGAGCATAAATACTCCCTCTTGGAGTTGCTAGCATCTACTTGGCCAAGATAGCTACTAACAACAGAGAGCATGCAAGATCACAAAAAACAAAGACATGGTAGAATCAATAATCAATCTAAAATAGCATCTCAATATCCATCGGATCCCCGCAAACACAACATGTATGATTACAAATAGATGATCTTGATCAGGAACGGAGCTCACAAGATCTAAACATGGTAGCACAAAGGAGAAGAACCAACCATCTAGCTACTACATGGACCCGTAATCCAAGGATGAACTACTCACGCATCACACCGGAGGCTTGCATGGTGATTAAGAATGCCTCCAGGGTGATTCTCCCCTCTGGCAGGGTGCCGGGAAGAGCTTCAAATCCCTCCCGATCTAGGGATGGAGATGACGGCGGCTACAGACTCTTCCGTAGAATTTCGATCGGGTACTTAGGGTTTCTATATCAGAGGCATCTTATAGGTGAAAGGGAAGGATGAGGGGGTGCCCTAGGCGGCCACACCACTCCCTGGCGCGGGCCAGGCCTGGCCGCACGGCCAGGTGTTGTATTCTGGCTCTGTGTCCCCCTCGGTGAAATATTGACTTTGGCTTTTGTCCCGTCCAATTCTGACAATATTCATTTTCTGACTTTCCTGGAACCAAAAACAATAGAAAACACGCAGTTGGCACTGTGGCATCTTGTTAATAGGTTAGTCTAAGAAAGTGTATAAAAATACTAAAGTGTGGACAAACCATAAGAAAGTAGATATAAAGCAAGCATGGAACATCAAAAATTATAGATACGTTAGCAACGTATCACTTATGTACAAGGGTGAGTTTTGGGTTTCTAATGATATGACCCCTCTTTCTCTTGGTGTTTCTAATGTGTTACAGAATTCAGTGATGTATTTCCAGAAGAGGTACTTGCTGGTTTGCCACCATTGCGAGTTATTGAGCATCAAATTGACTTGATTCTAGGATCATCGCTGCCCAACCGAGCACCTTACAAAACAAACCCTGAAGAGACGAAAGAAATTCAGAAACAAGTGCAAGAGCTTCTTGACAAATGTTATATTCATGTGAGTTTAAGTCCTTGTGGTGTTCCTGTAATTTTAGTTCCTAAGAAAGATGATACATGGCACATGTGTGTAGGTTGTAGAGCTATAAATAACATCACTATTCAATATTGTCATCCTATTCTAGGTTTGGAAGATTTTCTCGATGAATTGAGTGGTGTTGTTGTTTTCTCTAAGATTGATTTGCATAGTGGGTATCATCAAATTAGGATGAAAGAAAGGGATGAATGGAAAAGTGCCTTTAAAACTAAGTTTGGTTTATAGGAGTGGTTAGTCATCCCATTTGGTTTAACTAATGCACCTAGTACATTCATGCAATTAATGAACCATGTCTTAAGGAATTTTATTGGCAAGTTTGTGGTTGTGTATTTTGATGACATATTGATCTACAACTGCAATGAATCTGAAAATATTGATCATATTAGAAAAGTTTTGTAAGTGTTACGAGATGCTAAGCTTTATGATAATCTTGAGATGTGTACATTTTGCAAAGATAAGATCATTTATCTAGGATATGTTGTTTCTAAACATGCAGTAGAGGTAGATACATCTAAAATTGAATCTATTCAAAATTTGCCTACTCCCATGAATGTGAGTCAAGTATGAATTTTTCACGGTCTTCCTAGTTTCTATAGATGTTTTGTGAAAGATTTCAGTAATATTGCTGCACCTTTGAATGATTTAACTAAAAATGGTGTTGTTTTTGTGTTGGGTGCAGCCTAAGATCATGCTTTTGATGAACTGAAACGTTTATTAACTTATGCACCATTACTTGCACTACCAGATTTTACTAAGAAATTTGAGATTGAATGTGATGCTACTGCATAGGAATTGGTGGTGTGTTGATGCAAGAGGGTCGTCCCATTGCATGTTTTTCTGAGAAACTTTTTGGTGCGAAGTTAAACTATCATGTCTATGATAAAGAATTGTATGCACTTGTTAGAGTTCTTGAGGTTTGGCAACATTATGTGTGGCCAAAATATTTTGTCATACATTTAGATCATTGAGCCCTGAAATATCTGAAAGCTCAATCTAACTTTCATAGGCGTCTTGCTAAGTGGGTTGATTCCGTTGAGTCTTTTTCCATACATAACTAAACATAAGAAGGGTAAAGATAATGTAGTTGTTGATGCTCTATCTAGGAAGAACATGTTATTAACACAATTGGATATTAAAGTTCCTGGTTTAGAGAGTTTGCGTGAGTTGTACGCTATCGATCATGATTTTGCAGCGCCATATAAATTGTGCAGTAATTGAAAGGCATGGGATAAATATCACATCCATGATGGGTTTTTGTTTCGTGCTAACAAATTATGTGTTATAGAATCATCTGTGCTCTTGTCACTGTTGCAGGAATCACACGCCGGTCGTTTGATGGGCTACTTTGTGAGTGAGAAGATGCTACTCATGCTTGCTGGTCATTTCTACTGGCCTAGGATAATGCGTGATGTGAACAGGTTTGTGATGAGATGCATTACATGCAACACGTCCAAGTCCAAGTTGAAGCGTCATAGTTTGTACACTACACTACGTGCACCTACTACACATGGGAAGATATAAGCATGGATTTTCTACTAGGTTTGCCTAAACCTAAAAGAGGCCATGGTTCTATATTTGTGGTAGGGGATAGATTTTCTTAATGTTACACTTTATTGCCTGCCTCAAAAGTGACGATGTGTCACATATTGCTAATCTATTTTTCAAGGACATTGTATGCTTGCATGGAGTACCCAAGATAATTGTTTGTGATTGATATGTTAAGTTTATAAGCTACTTCTGGAAGACACCATGGGGAAACCTGGGAACGAAGCTACTATTCAGCACAACATGTCATTCCCAAACTGATGGTCAGATGGAGGTGGTGAATCGCACACTATCTACACTTTTGCATGCTATGATCAAGAAGAACTTCCGTGAGTGGGAATAGTGTTTACCGCATGTTGAGTTTGCATATAACATGGTGGTACACTCTACCACATAATTGTGTCCTTTTGAGGTGGTGTATAGCTTTAAACCCATTACTCCATTTGACTCGTTGCCCGTTCCCATCCAAGAGAGAGTAAACATGGAGGCATCAAAGATGAAAGATTTTGTGAGGACGATACATGTGAAGACTAAAAAAGCTATTGAAAAGAAGGGCAAGAGCATTGTTGGCCGAGTTAACAAGAAGTGCAAGGAGGTGCTCTTTTAGCCTAATGACATGGTATAGGTACATTTTCATAAGGAAAGATTTCCAGAGTTGCGAAAATCCAAGTTACTTCCACGTGGTGCTGGTCCTTACAAAGTGCTTGCCAAGAGAAATGATAGTGCATATAAGATATATCTTCCTACAGCTGAGTTTGGTGTCAGTAATAGTTTCAATTTTGTTGATTTGACACCATATGATGGATATGACCTTGGAGCGTCGAGGTCGACGTCTTTTGAAGGAGGGAAGATGATGAGGATATCCATACTATTCCACTATCTCGTACTCCTATTGATGATGAGTATGTTGCTGCAAAGAACAAGTCCAATGAGATCAGGATTGGACCTATTACTAGAGCTCATGCAAAGCTACTTGAACAACAGGTGAAATCACTCCTAACTGAATCTGATGTTTTGCTTAATGAGAATTTTATACTATCTAAGTCTATGCATCTATGTATGGTCAGGTTCGAGGGATAGACGAGCATGGCACAACGAGGAAAGTAGCTTCTACAAGAGGAGCTCGATGAGGTGATCACCCATGGATGCGCGAGGGAGGAGAGGGAGGTAGGCACACCACTACTTGAGAACATCACCACCTGACGCATTGAAGAGATGATGGCACATCAGGACATCACATGTCACATTTGCATGAGTTTATGTGCCATAGATGGGTTTGCATACCCTTTGGGCCGAACCCAACATGTTTGGGTCGGTTTTTATCGCTTGAGTCAAACAAAAGTTGGGTCCTAGTCGAGTTGGCTGTTCACCCCTCCATAAAACCCATGGGGGCTCCATAATAGAGGACATACCACATTTAAACTAAAATCCTAGTTCATGTCGAATTACTGATTGCAACCCATTGAATTTCCCCACACTAATTCATTCGATCTAGTGTGTTTATTGCTAAAAGTTTTGTGTGATATGCTATTCCACTAGGGATTTTAAGATTGCATCACCACTTCGTGGTCGGTGGCTACGTGCACAAGTGTGTGACATTGTGAATATCTATAGGGTTGAGAGCCATTGCATTGGCATCAGGGATCGATCAAGAGGTTTCCTTAGCGACATACAAGTTATCTCCACCAAAATTCATCACCACCCACCTTGCTTATTGAGAAGATCGGGCCACCCCATATCATTATGTCTTCTCTTCCAGGCTTCATGCCTAGGCATCTTGGATCTCGGGGGATCCTTGTCTCCTCCTCTTGGCGTCATGGGCCTTGTCATACAATAGGAACTTGGCTCAAGTAGGATCACATTCAAATGATGATCAAAGTAAGAAAAGGTATGGAAGGAATTCACCTTAGTGGGCATGGTCGGTGTAGTATGATATGGACCAATGGTGATTGCCATGTGTTGGTATACAACATTTTGTTTATCTTTGATTTCTCTCTTTTGTGGCCTTGATTTTTCTGTGGCCCCATCATGCTGGTTGTATCGAGTGGTCGCTATATTAATATAGCGGGCCACAAGCCTGTTTCAAGGAAAGTTCGAGTGCTTACTATACATGGTGTTGATATCTCTCATTTGAAAAAAAACATGGTACTTGTATCTCTGGTAACCGGCCACTTAAATTAGTGGTAAGAACTAATTAAGCTTGAAATGCTTGAAGACCGTCGGAGATTTGTCCCGCGAAGGAACTAGGGTCCAACGATCCCTTGGTTCAAGAGGGTGATGAACACGCGACTACAAGGAAACCCGGTGATGGCAACAGCAACAGAGCAAGCACACGACAAAGAGGTGACACCGTTTTTTTACCCAGGTCCAGGACCCTCGTGAGGAGGTAATGCCCCTACTCCTGCTTGGTTGTATTGTTCGTGTGCTTCGCGAGGTTCCAATGGAGGATGAAAGTCTAGGGTTTTAGGTCTCAAGGATTGATCCCCGCTAAAGTAGGAGAATGGTCCTTTATATAGGGCGGCGTCGGTACTCTACCCTCGGTTATGGGCAGGAAGGGCTAGCACATTCCTGCCCAATGGACACTGGTCTACTTTGTCTTCATGCAGCTACCACGCCAGGATGATGGTCGGTCGTCATTCTGCTTTGCATCGTCACTCTGGTCTTCTTGTACCGAAACGGTTGTGTTAGGCATTGTCTCCTCCCCGCGTCACTCCCACACACCTTTGTACGGGGGGAAACGGGGTGTACCTTGCTTTCCCAAGGTGGACTGGTCACCGGTTGGACCGACTGTTGGCGCTTTGTCTTGTAGCGCATACCTGGGATCAAGGACGCTCCCCCTTCCCGAGGCCTTGCCAGGAGGCTCCTACCCTTCACCGAGACCGACCCGAGCGCCAGCCGAGGCTCTTGGCTTTGTGTCCCCTGTCGAGGTTCACACTTCTCGTGAACCCTCGGGAGGGTGCGTCTAGTGGGCCTGGTGACTCGATGGGACGGGGTACCCCTGGTGCCAATAGTTCGACAGTAGCCCCTGGTCGCTTGGCTTGCATGCATCTGACGAAGGGTCAAGGGACCAACTAGCGCTGGGCCCACGGGCGGTCATGTCAGCGCACAATCCCCGAACGTGCTGCCTGTGGCTTTCACGTGCCCACGCCGGGCATGGCACACACCCGATGCGGGAAATGCCGCTTCCGCTGCTTGTCCTTGAGGATTGCGTTACCCATAAAAACCCCGAACACAGGGGATTTGCCAACTCATGTCTTCCTTCGCCGCCACTCTGCTAGTGCTTCTGCTCCGACGCCACTCCTTCTGCTCCCGCATTGTCTAAGATGGCATGCAAGATAGCGCACGCCACCTTCGCCACTTCGAGCTTCCCTCCACTGATCATGGGGGCCTTGTCGCCGGTGATGATCCTCAACAAGGAGGGGCTAGAGAAAGTTCGTAAGCTGATGGCCTCTGACTCGAATGAGTGGGGAGCCTCGTGAGTGTGGTGTGACGGCGTTGGAGGAAGTGGGTGGCGCACCATCGTGGTCTCGGTTTTTCACTCACTCCGCCACTGCCGGCCTTGTTCTGCCTTTCTCCCCATTTCTTATCGCTGTCTTGGATCTACTACATCCAGCTCCTCCACCTTCGCCCACGAAGCGTGACCCTCCTGGCGGCCTTCGCGTTCTAGTGCGAGGCCTTCGTCGGGGTGATTTCGTTCTTGGCATTGTTTCGGCACTTCTACATCCTCCACGTCCTTACCCGGGATGGTCTCAGCTGTGTCAGATTCTTTGCTGATGAGGAGGGGGATTTCTTGCCGATTTTCGTCCTTGGCATGGCGTCGGAGTTCCTCTGCAACTTGGTCCTGGTAGACGCCGGCTGGGCCTAGCCTCAGCTCCACGCTCCCGTGGGGGCGGCGGCGAAGAACCCAGGTTGGGTCCGCGAGGTGGCCGCCTGCATGACTCCCAGACCCCTTGCGAGGTGCGTGGCACATTTGAGGGACCAGGGCTTGACTAGTGAGATGGTGGTGAGGGAATTTCTATGACAATAGATCGCTCCCCTCCAGGAGCACAAGAGGCCTGTCTGAACCATGCCGCCTGGCTAGGACGTGGTCAGACTCTATGAGGGGCCCCGCACTGAGGACACAGTGGCCATCCTCTTGCTACTGCTCCTGGGCGCGGAGACGGTGGTGGAGCTTCCCCTTGGCACATGTCCTCTGTACTCGAGGGGTGACGTGTGCGCCATTTTTGCGGGTCTTCCCACCTTTGACACCGGGGAGGGTGTGACCCTTGGTCGATTTGGATGACGAGGATGTGGAGCCGAGTGATACCCCCAAACCCCCGCGGATTGTATGGCGTGGTTGGATGATCAACATCGTGTCGTCTTCAGAAAAGGATGTCGAGGACCTCCCCTATGCCGGGGTTGGTGTCCTTGCTAGCCGAGATGTTTGCAGAGAGGGTGTTGTGTCTGGAGCGATAGCTGCTCCTGCCCTGATGTGGGTAGCTGAGAAACACCCCAGGTCAGGCGACAGCGGCACCTTTCTTCCCCTAGGCGCGAGGAGGGCCAGCTGGTCCTTGGTGGGAGTGGAATTCGGGAGGTGAGTCATCCTCATGAGTCCCCTCCTTTTCTCCTTCCCACTTTTTGTTTCACCATCGTGTCGTGTTGATGAAGGTGTGAGAAGAAAAGGAAGACGAAGTGAGCAAAGCCCGACTCTAGAGGAGAAATAGGGCGTGATGTGGGTAGCTCTACCCCTCCGAATCAGGGAGAACTCCGAGGGATCCTCCCCGCCTCCCCGAGTGAGGGGCGAGACGAGGGACTGTTCTGCTGACGAGGGTATGCCCGACTCTGAGGTGGACGGAGGGGGTGATGGTGCTCTACCACTCGAAGACCCCGTGGGTGCGTAGGTATCGACCCCATCACCAATTCGGGGTGACTAGGGGAACCCGGCGGGGAAGCCCCCGAGCTCCCGAGTACGTGAGACCAAGCGTGCTTACCTTGATGCCGCCCGAGGGTGCCTTCCTCGGCAGGTCAGGTCGCCTGCATGGTGTTGTGGCGGCCACTCATGCCGGGATCGATCGGTTCCTTGCTGATATTCCTACGGAGGAGCATCACCTGGCCGGGGCGTGGCATCGTCTTCACTTGGAGAGGGCTGCTCTCGACCAGGCCCGGGAGCAGTAGGGAGCCCGCAGCAGGGCAAGGAGCCCCGAAGGAAACCGGGCCCTCGTGGAGGCACCTTGGGAAGTCGTAGGGACTTCCGCATCGGCCGAGGGTCGAGTCCCGCACTTTGGAGGGGAAGGGGCCTCCTCCAGGGACCAGGCCCGTGCCTCTCATGACCTTTACGTGCACGACCGCACATTCGCGTTCTCTGAGCGGGAGGTCGAAGAAGATCGTCGGAGGGTCGCCCAGAGGGAGCAGGACATGGCCCTCCATGACGAGGCAGTCCAACTTCATGAGGACGAGGATTAGCTAGAGAGGAGCCGCCTGGAGGCGCTGGAGGCCTAGCTAGGGACAACCCACCAGAAGCTTGAGGAGCATACGCTCGACGTTGACTGCTGCAGCATGAATACTGACGAGCCCATCCGCCGCTGCTATGCCAAGGTTGCCGAGGAGCAGGAGGAGATGAAGAAATACAATGAAGGGGTTCTCTCGCAGCTCCGCCAGGCCCTCCGTGAGGAATGGCAAGGGAAGGCCAAGACTCAGGAGGCATGCTTCCTAGAGAAGAAGGAGAAGCTGAAAGGCTCCCTTCGCAGGGCGGAGGAACGTCTGGCCTAGGCTCTGGATGCCTTGAAGGAGCTCCAAACTGCCCACCAAGAGCTCCATAAGCTTTGGGACTTGTGTGACAAGGTAGAGCGGGACCTCCTGGTGCTGGAGAAGGAGCAGTGCAAGATGTACCGAGCGCTTGCCAAGCACGTGGCCACCATACTTCAAGACTTCGGGGTGACCAACTTCTACACTAGGCCTCTTGCCGACACCCCCATGGATGGTGCCTTCCTATCACTCGTCGACCGGATCACGATGGTGCTGGAGGGGATAGCCGAGCTCTACCATGGGTACCATCTGGATGAGTGTCGGAAGATGATGCGGGTCGTGGCGAGCCACGTCTTCTCCGCCCTCTATCAGCATGACCCCAATTTCCCTTGGAGGGTGCTCCTACCGAAGGTGACGCACCCCAAGGGGACTTCGCCAAGCGAGATCGCCCGCTTCCAGCAGCTCGTGGAGGAGCGTGTCGACGACTTTCTCCAAATATTCAAGCAGATTGAGGAGGGCGAGGCTGCCGAGGCCCAAAGTGATGAAGAAAGCGGCTCCCCAAGCGGCTCGTATAGCATTGAGGAGAGTGGCAAGTCATCTCCTGAAGACAGCGCTTCGGGGCCATTGGCCTGAGAGGCCTCCTTTAACTGTAATCCGTTTAGTGGACTCTGTCAGGGTAGCCGTGTTCTGGACCTGATGACTCCCTTCTAATCTACCGGTATGTATTTTCCTGTGCTTTTGTCGGAGGTTTTGTCTTTACTTTTGGCCCCTTGAGGTGACCGGGGGGAGGATATGCTCGCCACGGGTGGCCCTGCAATGAACTTACATGGCAAGCCATGGGCGTCATGAGCTGTAGGTGAGGCAATCTACTGCTGCCGCTGGGTGGCAAGTTTAGAGCTCAGCACATTAAGCCCTATAGTTTCCCAACCGCCAGAGGGGTGAGTGTCTCACAAGTCGTGCTGCAAACCTCTCGAGGAGAAGGCCGTCCAACTAGAATGGGGATTTTAAATCTTTTAAGGGTCCAGGAACCATGGGTGAGGTGACTCACAACCGAGGAATGGGCCATGAGTTCAGAGCTTGACACTTTAGGTCCTAGAGAGCTCAGGCCGCGGAGGGGCAGCACCTCACGAGCCATCGCGGTGATGTCTTATGGGCCAGGAACCATGGGAGAGGTAACTTACAGCCAAGGAACGGGTTGTAAGTTCAGAGCTTGATACTTAAGGTCCTGGAGATTTGGGCCGCTAGAGGGAAGTGCGTCACAAGCCACCACGTAAGCCTCTCCAGGAGAGTACCGTAGGGCTCGTTCTAGTCCGTGGTCTTCTCGAGGAGGAGGGTCGTAGGCATCGCACATTCTGGCAGTCCCGATCGAGGACGAGAACATCCTAGTCAGGTCATGTTTCTAGTGCTGACTCATTCCGTTTATACACCATACAAGGGTCTCGAACACCAGGGACCATGGGTGAGGTGACTTATCGTCGGAACTAGTCCGTAAGTTCATAGCTCGTCACCTTAGGCCTCTAGCTTCGACGGGAGCGATCAGGCGATAAACACCATCCCAGCCCCCACTCGCATGATGGATAAACGGGAATGTGGCGAGCACGTGGGAAGAAATAAACATCTAGCAGAACGGATCAATTCATAGAGAAGCAGACAGAAATCATCGACAACTGCAACTGTTTCCCTTCCCGAGGACCCTGCTCCAATGGAGGTGAAAAAGTATCATCCGACAGAAAAAATACTGGAGCTGAGAGTCACCTTAAGAGGGCTGAGCCTGGGAGATGCATGCGCACCTTCCGAGGAAATGAGGGTGCTCCTGGATCCATGATCTTCTCCGAGAGACCATGCTCCTGGTGCCACAGCTACGTCCTTCCCCCATCCCCCGGGCCCCCAGCTAGGCTATGGGTCTGGGGCCCTGGGGCGTGGGGGCCTGTTGTGTTTGTTGATCTATTTGTGCCTCCCCTTGCCGTCGTACTCCTCCCTTACTTTCCTGAGCTTGACGCACTCGTCCATGTTATGGCCCTGCCTTTTGTGAAAGACACAGTATACGTGTGGGCCGGTTGAGTCACCCGCTTCCTTCCGCGGGAGGCTCCGCTTAGAAACCTTCCCCGGGTGCCTGCCAGGTCCTCTTTCTGAATCCACGGTCGGGTCTGCCGATCCGGTCTCGCAGTGGTTGAATAGGCTTCCAGCCTACGCCTTGGCATAGCGGTCAGCTACCGCGAAGAGCTCTTCCACTGTGGATAGTTTCTCTCCATGTTGGCCGATCTTGTCGAGTACCCGAGCGTCGGTGACACCTTCAGTGAAAGTCGTGATGACCTCCGCATGGGTGGCCCTGCTAACCCTTAATAGGCTTTGGTCGAAGCGCTGTAGGTACTTGCGCAGGGTCTCTCTGGGCCCTTAACACACTCTCCTGAGGTCCTCGCATGTGTACGCGGGTTCATCCGCTTCCCCGATGTAGCATCCCAATTGTCTAACAATTGCAATGCTACTAGTCTAGTCTACATATATGCTACTTCCTACATATAATTAGTCGCATCATCATTATATCATGCTCATGTCATCATGCCGCCTTGCATTTGAGCATCATATAAAACCCTTTTCATTTGGTTCTTATCTCATATGCATTATTAATTGTATTTGCCTCTTGATACATTGTATTTGATTCTTGACAATGCTTGATGCCGAAGTTGAGTTGGGGGCATATCTTTTATTAACTACACCACCTATCTTTGTCACCACCCTATAATTCCACCATCCAATCTATATATGGGCCTTTGCATTTCTTTTGGCTTTTGTCTAGCTCATATATAATAAGATGGATCCGTTCTTTTGCCTACATGCTTCCATAGGTGTTCTCATATTGTCTTCACAATAGTGGTATGGAAGCCTACATGGCCACCTTGTATGCCATGTAGAGTAGGAGCCATCCTTTTCCTCCTTAGTGGCTTCTATATGAATTATGAGCATGTTTGAATTTAATTGAGGCTTGTTATTTGTACTAGTGGTTCACCCACACTAGCATAGCCCCATATACTTCAAGCATGCCCATCATTATACTTGATCCACGAAAAGTGAGGGGAATCCACCAATGTTCCTTTGCGAGATCAAATTCAAATGAGGCCATTTGTTTGAATTCGATTGGCCACATGTGGTCTAGTTTGTTTTCACAAACTACTCCATGCATGGCCCATGCAATAAAAACCCTCCACCTTCTTTGTTTTACCTCAATCTTTTATTTTTGGGTGTGGTGTCCATTCTACCTTGCCTTTCCATCTTCTTCTATTCAATTCTAGTGCTGGCCTCTCTCAAATATTTATATGTGCATGTGGCATACCTTTTATTCAAATCTAGTTCTACATGCAATATTAGTCTCTAATCAGATGTGAAATCAATGCTACTAGTGACCTTTCTTTTATTTAAATCCTTTTGCACTTGTTCGCTTGTTCAAATTTTTGATCAAATCCTATATCTACACTCCATCTACCAAGTTTTCCTAGCTAATCTAGCTATCTAAATAAAGACTCCATCTCTGTTATTTATTTATTTATCTCTTGATCTCTGCCTAAATCTTTGACACTAAATCCGTCTAAAGTTTTGTCTAAAACTAGTCACATCTAGTCTAATTTAGACTATATAAAAACTCCAATCCTTCTTTTCCAAAATTCTGGCCATGGGTACGTACATACACACATCTATACACTCTCCACCTAGATAGCTAGCTATAGACCCGGTGCTACTTTGTTTGTTCAAAACGTGTGGTGCAAAACACACACTCATGCATCATCCATCGACCTAGCCGGCTGTAACCCTGACCCTGCTAACTGAACCGTGGCTGCACCTCACCGCCCCCTCTGTTCGACCTGCTCCCATCGGGTTGCCTCGAACCAGCCTGGTGCGGTCGGACCAGCCAGGCAGCGGACAAGATGGCTCCTGTTTCTCTTCTCACTAGCAGTGCTTGTTCCTCTCTAGTGATAAAGCAGCAGCAGAGAAACCACCCCCATCCTCATCCGTCCCCAACCACTCCTCTAGATCAGATCGAGATCCCAACCAGCCTCCACCTTCCTTTCTTTCCCTCTCCATGCCAAGCCCTGAAAAACCGGTCACCGCATCGTGGCCATGTCGCTGCCTCCGACACAGCACCGTCTCCGGCGAGCTCCATCGCACCCCGCTGCTTGCACCGTGTCCCGGTCGGCCTCCACCTCTTCAGGAAGCTGCTCGAGCCCTGGACGCGAGGAGGAGCAGTACCCCGCGCCGTTGCCGTGCACTCCGTCGCCGCGCTATCCCGCAGCCGTTGTGCATGCCGCACCCTGCATCGACGCCGCCGTCTCCGCTTCCCCGTCGCTACCCGGTCGGCCTGGCTCAGCCAGCCCCCTGCGCGAGGTGAGAACTCGCCCTCTCCTCTAACTTTTACCTGGCTCGTCCCTTCCCTTCTCGCCGCTCGCAGCGTTCGACGCGCGCGCACTACGTACGCTCTGGCCGCGCGCACGAACAGCAGCAACAACATCCAACCGCCTCGTTTTATGCAACTTTCGCGCAAGCGCACCTCCTCTATAGCGGCCTGTTGCCGATCTCCTTCGCCCTCCATTTTATCTAGTTGTACCAGCTATCCATAGCTTCTAACATCATGCAAAACGATGCCCTAAATCTCTCGTAATCTTCCAATGGAGTCCGGCCAATCTAGCAGTAACTCACGGTGTGCTGAACTATACTATCTGAACCACTGCAATTCTTCAGTTAACTCAAACTTCAGCGTACGCATGTCCTCGTTTTGACCTCTGTAACCAACAATATTCCATCTGCCACAGTGCACCAACGACACCACTCTTCACGGATAACTTTTCCTGGTGTATCCAGATTCCTAGAGAATCAAACCATGCTCCAATCCATTGCCTGTATCTCTCGCAATCCTCCTCCTAAGACAGACTCAATTTCACTGAATCGATCTATTCCGAAAATTCAGTTAACACCAGTATTTTTGCCTCTGATCCCTTCATTCTAGCGATATCCACAGTTGATATTCGGCGATGTTCTTTACGGTTATAATGTCTACCTTGTACCAGCTCCACGTTGCAACAAACGAGACTCAAAACGAAGGCCTGAGGTGGTCACAATCATCAGGCGAAGATCAAGCCTGCTAGCCGATTCAATGCTGATCGTTTTCATTTTTTCTTCAGTTACGACCGACAGTTTTGGATGGTTTTGCAAAGATCCGCTTGGAGTTCTTCTTCTTCCTAAACCGCGCCCAGTCAGCTGCACCAGTCATCTCTCCGGCCCCACACGTCAGTCGAACTGGCTTGCTCTACTTCGGTATAAAAGTTCCAGAAGTATTTTCTAAATAATAAAAATTCCAGAAAAAGATTTTATAAAGAATAATGCATATCTTTATATTGATAGTTCCAAATCACAAGTTTTATATATGTTTTTGAATCAGAAAAATATGAGGAATCTGTTTATGCTATTTACAATATCATTTGAGCTTTTCAAAATTTTCGAATTAATAAATGTTAATAAACGGCTTTTTTTTAAATATTGCATAACTTTAATTCTATAACTTCAAATCTGACAAATAATATGTCTAAATCGATCAGCGCGACGAGCACGTTCTAACTATGCATTCCATGATATGAATTGAAGCATGCATCATGTCATTATTAAAAATCAGAACTGTTTATGGCAATAAAACTTGACCAAATAATTAATAAAATGATTTATTCTTGTCCCCACACCTCATCCTTGCCATGCTACATTATTGCCATGTAATTGTGCATCATTCATCATGGCATGCTTGTTTGCTTGTCGCATTTTATTCATATGATTGTGCACCTTATTTATGTTGGCCCTTGTTTGTTTGGTTCTTCTTTCGAATAGACGCCGAGCAGGGGAAATATCAGGAATCCCAGGAGTACTACCCAAATGCATCCCTCGCTTCAATTGAGCTGCCAGGCAAGCACTACCACATGCTTGCATGCATATAGTACCTATTGCTTCTATCTTATTCTTGCATCATGGAGTCACGAATGCATTAAATTGAATCCCAAGTACTGCATAGCCTTTACTTTTAAAAACCCCACCGAGCTTGTTCCTCCATCCCATGAGCCACTACTACAGGAGTTGTTTGAGCCATACGAGTCGTAGAACAGCATGTGTAGGGTTTGTGAGTGTCTGGTGGAAAGCGAGGTACCTAAACAACTTAACCTGAGTAGTAATGGAATAACTAATGAAAGAGGCACCGGTGGGCAATATCTGTTATTTGCCTTTTATGTCCACTTGTGTCCCGTAGGACCCCGAGTACTTGATTCCTGTTCCTTGACTATTCGCACTATCTACATCCGGGAGGCCGTGGACCCCCTGAGCCAGAGCTTGATTCATTTCTATTTCTTGGGGCCACAAACTAGTTTGGGGTTTTATTTACTATCCTGTACTTATACCATGTTACTGCTTTATTAAGATTGTGTGTGGAGCACCTGTACTGTTTTGGATGCGGAGTGTTTTCGCGGTATCGACAAGTCCAGTCACATTTTCGGGTTCCCAGTCGTTTATAGCAGTGACGCAAACCTTGGGTCTGTCTCGGAGTCGGCTAACTTCGTTGCGGATAGCTTAATGGGGTGCCCTCTTGAAATATTTCTGAATCCTGTGATCGCTTTGTCGTGAATGCCTTGTTGGGTTTTGAGTTGGTTTTTCCAAGGTTGATCGAGTGTGTGTTGCTATTTATGCACCCCTGCAGGGTAAATCTTTCTGAAAGCCGTGTCCGCGGTTATGGACGACTTGGAGCACAGTTTCTCGATCATAGACAAGTATAACTAAAGTACCGCTTTTAACTTGACTAAATACCTGCCTAGTAATTAATGCAATACTCATGGAATGGTTAATAAAATTGCCAACGGATGGGTTGTTCGTCCGTTTCTCATTGGTAAGCGAGAAGGAGGATGGATCTGTTACTTTATACTGTTATAACTATTGTTTCTAATTAACGGACATCCGTCTATCATTGGCTAGGAGGATGGTTAACGAGTATCTATAGACTTGTTAGTTATTATCTTTTGCTGCAATTGCGTCACCCCAGATTATGTCCCCTTTAGAGGCATAAAGACTTGCTGAGTACCCCTAGGGTCTCACACGATAAATTGTTTGATTCAGATGAACAGGTGTATGCGCAAGATGGATACTGGGTGGAGGAGACGGATGATGTTGGCAACGATCACTCGGTGTAGAGATTCCGGGGTTGGGGATCCGCGAGATCTATGGGCGGGATGTGTTTATTTATGTGGCATCTTATGCCGATTTGCTTCTTATCCGTACTCGGATCTTGTTTTCCGCTTCCGCCTGATACTCTGATGTTTGATGTATGAGGAGCTATCCTACACTATTATCTATATCTAGGATATTTAGATCTTGCCGTATGGAGTTGCAATATTTCTATTTCTTTTAGATGGTATGGCTCTGAGAACTGTTGTAAGGTAGCTTGCATACATACTCATTTATGTATGTATTTGATCTCTTCGCCTGTTGCCTATGCCGCTCGCTCTTGTCCCGATGTTCTTGGAAGTGGTTAGGACGGCCGACGGGTCTACACGTGGGTGGCCCCTAGCCCCCCACTGTAATATTTAAACCACTTCTGGTTCATCCATGCTTGAACTTAGAGCGTAGGGTTCGAGGTTGTTACAATTGGTATCAGAGCCATCCCGCCCTTCAGGGTCTCAGCCAAATGGTCGTTGTCAGTCTAGCAAATATTTTGGTAGTTATGTATACTAGGGAAAAACAAAACGTGAGAGTATGACTGCTTCCATTTTTCTTCTTACCCACCCACCCACCTTTTTCTGGTAAGGAAGTGTAACGTTTTCAATTCTCTTCTAAAAATTCAAACCAGGATTCACGTGTTCTGGGTTCCGTAGTACCATAGGTTGTGTGTGTGTGTAATTCCTTGTCTATCTGTTGCATCCAATTTGTTGTCGCTATCTGCCTTTTGGTTATCAACTGTTGGTACATTCCATACCGACAAGCTTTTGTAAACCGATGTGATCTATCTGATTCGTTGTATACCGACGTGATCTATCCGACTCCTTGTTAACCGGTGCCATCTTGTTAAGGGTGGTCTTCCTTCCAGCACGCTTTCACAGAATGTGGAGTTGCTAATCTCTATCTGATAAGTGGTTTTGCGCACCTATCGGTATTTTAATGCCGAAAAATGTGGAAATTTTTTCTTTGGTACATCTGTGTTTCCACACTCCTCTTCAGTCGTGTGTGAAACATTATCTATCTTCCTTTTATCGGCATGTCCGTGCTAACTCATTCTTTTGTCATCGGCGCTTAATCCTGGAGTTTACTTCATCATCAATTCTTCTGGCTAAATACATAACATGTGTCGATCCGATGCTTGTGATCGTAATTTGGTTCTCGGCAAAGCTATATGACACTTATCATGAGTGGAGTATGGCCAATGCTATCGACACTATCCTCCAAATGGTGGCGGTTATCTCCTGTGATTTTGAGTTACACAGTGATCATATCTTTATCATATTCAAGTAGTTTTGGCAATCCGAAGGTTTTGTAAGGCACTATGATGGATTTTCATCCGATTGTCGTGCGTTACATCTTTTAACCCCTGTATCTGCAAGGTTCTCTTTGATACAGGAAATCTCATCCGTTCATCTCTGATAGCCTTGCTTAATTGTAAGGGTTATCCTCGCTTCTTCATCTAAGATCTCTTTATCTTTGTAACCGGTGATCCAATCGACGATATGAACCAAGTGGCATTTCTTATTCTCTTCCGAAGGACCAGATAATCTATTCTGTCAGTGCATCTTCTTTAACACGAATCCTTGCTTTTAATGTTGATCTGTCAAAGAGCGTTGAGCTCAGAAAGTATTTCGAGCATTTGTCTGTTTCTCCCGCCTCTTGAACTTGTTATTCTCGGAATATCTTGTTAATCCGTGGTGGTATATCTTCATGATATGCTTTCTTATTCTATATCAATGGAAGAACATGGAAGTTCATCTGTGTCTCTTTCTCTCAAGCTTCGAGAACACTGCCTATGTGCAAAGTTCTCAAAGTGTGAATTCTGACTTCTTGAAGTCACCTATCTCGATCACGTCTTTCTGCTAAATACATTGCTTCAATTCTGGAATTAGCAAGCCCATTGTTAATTCCATCCTCCATCTTCAACCAATCCGGAGTTTTTCCTTGTTGGCAAGTTATCATCAGCGTTTCGCCGAAGTTTTCCTTAAGACTGCTAAATCTCTTGCAATCATTTCAAGAAGAACATGGAGTTCTTTTCACCTCTGTCTCGTCAAGTAACCTTTTGAAACCCTCTCGTTCCATCTTCTATCCTCAATCCACCGAAGGCCGCGAAGACTTTTCAGATCTTTTGTAATCCTTCTGTCCAAGTTGGTGCTATCTTTTTCTTTATCGGTTGAATTTTGCAGTTGTTCTCCATAATCTTCCTTCATATCTTTCCGTTGGCTTGGTACTTCCGACATGATGACAACATCATCATCCTTATCTATCTTGTATCCGGCGAATCGTTTGCATCAAATCTTTGGTTTTCTTATGGAGCCTTATGAATTCTGCTTGTCAAAATCTTCAGTCTATTTTGGTAGTTGGATTGCATGGTTTTCCTATTCATGTGCAGAGTAATGCTTTGGGCGCGGGATGGAGTAGCTACCATACCACTACTCTTATCATTCGCTCCTGTACATTGAATTGGGGAACTAATGCGATTTAACTAATTCCACGGATGTAGAAGTGACCTTTATCCCTCGATACTTTTACTTCCGTCCTTGTTTTCCGGAGTGCTCTCTCGAATAAAGTAATCAATAATCTCTTGTTGGTGATCTCGCCATTTCTACACGGAGCAAAATCTTTAATTATCTGGTGGGAATAAATGCAAACTCTTTTCTGTCCTCGTCTTTCTACCGGTGCTCGACATTCCCAAACAAGATGGGGGAGAATATCACTCTCTTTGTTTCATCAATTCTCTTTATGTGGTAAAGCCAATTATGGTTGATGCCATGAGCCACAAATCTATTGTGTTAGCCTCAAGGTTAAAGAAAGCAATAAGTATCTCTACAATAAACTCCAGATCCTCCATATTCTTTTCTTCTCGGGATTCCACCATAATCTAGCATCACCTCCTTGTCTAGAAGATATATCCGTGCATCTCAATTGCGTGATCCTTTGGTCCTTACCGGCGCAACAAGAATCCAATCCGACAATGTCTAACTAAATCTTTTCGTTGATATCAAGGAACTCAATTGATTGAAGGCGATATTGTTTCCGAACTTATTTTTCCCAAATCCGAGGGAGGAAACAATGCTATTTTCATAGTGGTATCTAACTTCTCCAAAGTAGCTCTTGCTTCCGGCGAGGCAAAGAATCATCGTCATGTGCATTTGTTGATCTCTAATCCTAACGGTGTGTCTTTCTTTTTTCCATGTTACATCGGCCTTCCTTATCCTTTCAAGTGTTTCTATTCTTTATCATGTTTCCTGAAAAAACGGGGCTATGTTCATCCTATCTTTCTTGTCTCACGACAATCCTTCAATTCTTCTAACCCTTTGTTTTTTGAAGCAAACGCAGACTCGCAACAAGTCTAGCAAGTGTTTGCAAGGTGTAGTGGTCGCACCATTCCGTTGTTCATCAACTTGGGAACGTGAGGGTCACCTTCGTTCCGAACACCCGCCTCTCCTTGTGTTCGTTTCTTTTTCCTAGGAATCTCGGGGTGAGGTTCTTGTTTAGTGGGGGAGAGTTGTAGCATCCCAATTGTCTAACAATTGCAATGCTACTAGTCTAGTCTATATATATGCTACTTCCTACATATAATTAGTTGCATCATCATTATATCATGCTCATGTCATCATGCCGCCTTGTATTTGAGCATCATATAAAACCCTTTTCATTTGGTTCTTATCTCATATGCATTATTAATTGTAGTTGCCTCTTGATACATTGTATTTGATTCTTGACAATGCTTGATACCCAAGTTGAGTTGGGGGCATATCTTTTATTAACTCCACCACCTATCTTTGTCACCACCCTATAATTCCACCATCCAATCTATATATGGGCCTTTGCATTTCTTTTGGCTTTTGTCTAGCTCATATATAATAAGATGGATCCGTTCTTTTGCCTACATGCTTCCATAGGTGTTCTCATATTGTCTTCACAATAGTGGTATGGAAGCCTACATGGCCACCTTGTATGCCATGTAGAGTAGGAGCCATCCTTTTCCTCCTTAGTGGCTTCTATATGAATTATGAGCATATTTGAATTTAATTGAGGCTTGTTATTTGTACTAGTGGTTCACCCACACTAGCATAGCCCCATATACTTCAAGCATGCCCATCATTATACTTGATCCACGAAAAGTGAGGGGAATCCACCAATGTTCCTTTGCGAGATCAAATTCAAATGAGGCCATTTGTTTGAATTCGATTGGCCACATGTGATCTAGTTTGTTTTCACAAACTACTCCATGCATGGCCCATGCAATAAAAACCCTCCACCTTCTTTGTTTTACCTCAATCTTTTATTTTTGGGTGTGATGTCCATTCTACCTTGCCTTTCCATCTCCTTCTATTCAATTCTAGTGCTTGCCTCTCTCAAATATTCATATGTGCATGTGGCATACCTTTTATTCAAATCTAGTTCTACATCCAATATTAGTCTCTAATCACATGTGAAATCAATGCCACTAGTGACCTTTCTTTTATTCAAATCCTTTTGCACTTGTTCGCTTGTTCAAATTTTTGATCAAATCCTATATCTACACTCCATCTACCAAGTTTTCCTAGCTAATCTAGCTATCTAAATAAAGACTCCATCTCTGTTATTTATTTATTTTAAATCTTTGACACTAAATCCGTCTAAAGTTTTGTCTAAAACTAGTCCCATCTAGTCTAGTTTGGACTATATAAAAACTCCAATCTTTTTCTTTTCCAAAATTCTGGCCATGTGTACATATGTGTACATACACACCTACATACTCTCCACCTAGATAGCTAGCTATAGACCCGGTGCTACTTTGTTTGTTCAAAACGTGTGGTGCAAAACACACACTCATGCATCATCCATCGACCTAGCCGGCTGTAACCCTGACCCTGCTAACTGAACCGTGGCTGCACCTCACCGCCCCCTCTATTCGACCTGCTCCCATTGGGTTGCCTCGAACCAGCCTGGTGCGGTCGGACCAGCCAGGCAGCGGACAAGCTGGCTCCTGTTTCTCTTCTCACTAGCAGTGCTTGTTCCTCTCTAGTGATAAAGCAGCAGCAGAGAAACCACCCCCATCCTCATCCGTCCCCAACCACTCCTCTAGATCAGATCGAGATCCCAACCAGCCTCCACCTTCCTTTCTTTCCCTCTCCACGCCAAGCCCTGAAAAACCGGTCGCCGCGTCGTGGCCATGTCGCTGCCTCCGACACAACACCGTCTCCGGCGAGCTCCATCGCCCCCCGCTGCTTGCACCGTGTCCCGGTAGGCCTCCACCTCTTCAGGAAGCTGCTCGAGCCCTGGACGCGAGGAGGAGCAGTACCTCGCGCCGTTGCCGTGCACTCCGTCGCCGCGCTATCCTGCAGCCGTTGTACACGCCGCAACCTGCATCGACGCCGCCGTCTCCGCTTCCCCGTCGCTACCCGGTCGGCCTGGCTCGGCTAGCCCCCTGCGCGAGGTGAGAACTCGCCCTCTCCTCTAACTTTTACCTGGCTCGTCCCTTCCCTTCTCGCCGCTCGCAGCGTTCGACGCGCGCGCACTACGTACGCTCTGGCCGCGCGCACGAACAGCAGCAACAACAGCCAACCGCCTCGTTTTATGCAACTTTCGCACAAGCGCACCTCCTCTATAGCGGCCTGTTGCCGATCTCCTTCGCCCTCCATTGTATCTAGTTGTACCAGCTATCCATAGCTTCTAACATCATGCAAAACGATGCCCTAAATCTCTCGTAATCTTCCAATGGAGTCCGGCCGATCTAGCAGTAACTCACGGTGTGCTGAACTATACTATCTGAACCACTGCAATTCTTCAGTTAACTCAAACTTCAGCGTACGCATGTCCTCTTTTTGACCTCTGTAACCAACAATATTCCATCTGCCACAGTGCACCAACGACACCACTCTTCACGGATAACTTTTCCTGGTGTATCCAGATTCTTAGAGAATCAAACCATGCTCCAATCCATTGCCTGTATCTCTCGCAATCCTCCTCCTAAGACAGACTCAATTTCACTGAATCGATCTATTCCGAAAATTCAGTTAACAACAGTATTTTTGCCTCTGATCCCTTCATTCTAGCGATCTCCACAGTTGATATTCAGCGATGTTCTTTACGGTTATAATGTCTACCTTGTACCAGCTTCACGTTGCAACAAACGAGACTCAAAACGGAGGCCTGAGGTGCTCACAATCATCAGGCGAAGATCAAGCCAGCTAGCCGATTCAACGCTGATCGTTTTCATTTTTTCATCAGTTACGACCGACAGTTTTGGATGGTTTTGCAAAGATCCCATTGGAGTTCTTCTTCTTCCTAAACCGCGCCTAGTCAGCTACACCAGTCATCTCTCCGGCCCCACACGTCAGTCGAACTGGCTTGCTCTACTTCGGTATAAAAGTTCTAGAAGTATTTTCTAAATAATAAAAATTCAAGAAAAAGGTTTTATAAAGAATAATGCATATCTTTATATTGGTAGTTTCAAATCACAAGTTTTATATATGTTTTTGAATCAGAAAAATATGAGAAATCTGTTTATGCTAGTTACAATATCATTTGACCTTTTCAAAATTTTCAAATTAATAAATGTTAATAAATGGCTTTTTCTTAAATATTGCATAACTTTAATTCTATAACTCCAAATCTGACAAATAATATGTCTAAATCGATCAGCCTCGACGAGCCCGTTCTAACTATGCATTCCATGATATGAATTGAAGCATGCATCATGTCATTATTAAAAATCAGAACTGTTTATGGCAATAAAACTTGACCAAATAATTAATAAAATGATTTATTCTTGTCCCCACACCTCACCCTTGCCATGCTACATTATTGCCATGTAATTGTGCATCATTCATCATGTCATGCTTGTTTGCTTGTCGTATTTTATTCATATGATTGTGCACCTTATTTATGTTGGCCCTTGTTTGTTTGGTTCTTCTTTCGAATAGACGCCGAGCAGGAGAAATATCAGGAATCCCAGGAGTACTACCCAGATCCATCCCTCGCTTCAATTGAGCTGCCAGACAAGCACTACCACATGCTTGCATACATATAGTACCTATTGCTTCTATCTTATTCTTGCATCATGGAGTCGCGAATGCATTAAATTGAATCCCAAGTACTGCATAGCCTTTACTTTTAAAAAACCCCACCGAGCTTGTTCCTCCATCCCATGAGCCACTATTACAGGAGTTGTTTGAGCCATACGAGTCGTAGAACAACATGTGTAGGGTTTGTGAGTGTCTGATAGAAAGCGAGGTTGCTAAACAACTTAACCTGAGTAGTAATGGGATAACTAATGAAAGAGGCACCGGTGGGCAATATCTGTTATTTGGCTTTTATGTCTACTTGTGTCCCGTAGGACCCCGAGTACTTGATTCCTGTTCCTTGACTATTCGCACTATCCATATCCGGGAGGCCGTGGACCCCCCTGAGCCAGAGCTTGATTCATTTCTATTTCTTGGGGCCACAAACTAGTTTGGGGTTTTATTTACTATCCTGTACTTATACCATGTTACTGCTTTATTAAGATTGTGCGTGGAGCACCTGTACTATTTTGGATGCGGAGTGTTTTCGCGATATCGACAAGCCTAGTCACATTTTCGGGTTCCCAGTCGTTTACAGCCATTGACGCAAACCTTGGGTCCGTCTCGGAGTCGGCCAACTTCGTTGTGGGTAGCTTAATGGGGTGGCCCCCTGAAATATTTCTGAATCCCGTGATCGCTTTGTCTTGAATGCCTCGTTGGGTTTTGAGTTGGTTTTTCCGAGGTTGATCGAGTGTGTGTTGCTATTTGTGCACCCTTGCAGGGTAAATCTTTCTGAAAGCCGTGTCCACGGTTATGGAAGACTTGGAGCACAGTTTCTCGATCATAGACAAGTATAACTAAAGTACCGCTTTTAACTTGACTAAATACCTAACTAGTAATTTGTGCAATACTCATGGAATGGTTAATAAAACTGCCAACAGATGGGTTGTTCGTCCGTTTTCCGTTGGTAAGCGAGAAGGATGATGGATCTGTTACTTTATACTGTTATAACTGTTGTTTCTAATTAATGGACATCCGTCTATCATTGGTTAGGCGGATGATTAGCGAGTATCGATACACTTGTTAGTTATTATCTTTTGCTACAATTGCGTCACCCCAGGTTATGTCCCCTTTAGAGGCATAAAGACTTGCTGAGTACCCCTAGCGTCTCACACGATAAATTGTTTGATTCAGATGAACAAGTGTTTTTGCAAGATGGATACTGGGTGGAGGAGACAGATGATGTTGGCAACGATCACTCGGTGTAGAGATTCCGGGGATGGGGATCCGCGAGATCTGTGGGCATGATGCGCTTATTTATGTGGCATCTTCTGCCGATTTGCTTCTTGTCCGTACTCGGATCTTGTTTCCCGCTTCCGCTTGATACTCTGATTGATTGATGTATGAGGAGCTATCCTA
Source organism: Avena sativa (assembly GCA_916181665.1). NCBI lineage: Eukaryota > Viridiplantae > Streptophyta > Magnoliopsida > Poales > Poaceae > Avena > Avena sativa. The sequence continues at coordinate 375,735,827 of OV702289.1, read as the reverse complement.
CATTATTATCTATATATAGGATATTTGGATCTTGCCGTATGGAGTTGCAATATTTCTATTTCTTTTAGATGGTATGACTCTGAGAACTGTTGTAAGGTAGCTTGCATACATACTCACTTGTGTATGTATTTGATCTCTTCGCCTGTTGCCTACGCCGCTCGCTTTTGTCCCGATGTTCTTGGAAGTGGTTAGGACGGTCGACGGGTCTACACGTGGGTGGCCCCTGGCCCCCCACTGTACTATTTTAACCACTTCTGGTTCATCCAGGCTTGAACTTAGAGCGTAGGGTCCGAGGTTGTTACGCCCAAACTTTGTGACGAAGAGGGCGCAGAACTAGGACCACGAGCTGATGGATCCCTCAGGGAGGTTCAGCAGCCACGTGCACACCTCTGGCTCTAGGATCATTGGGAACTAGTTGGCGAGGATGCGGTCATCCCCTCCAGCCGCCTCGACACCCCTGGTGTAGAGCTGCAAGAACTTCGTGGGGTTGGTGGCGCTGTCGTAACATGGTGGCATCTCTAGCTTGAACTTGGGTGGACACACCACCCTGCGGACGTGCTCGGCGAGAGTAGGGAAGCTAGAGTTGTAGGTCTTTATGCCGCCAACGAGAGTCGCTCAGTTCTGGAGGCCCGCAGTCAAGATGGCCTGGAGGATTCGGGTCTCGCAACCCTGTCGTCTGGCCAAGGTTACTCGCGCATCGTCCACCGAACGGATGACCTCCGTCTGGCCTTGGATCTACCCAGGGTACACCATGTGACGAGGGTTTAACTCGTCAATGCCCATTGTTATGGACTTGGGTTTTGGATAAGGAGGGAGCACTGGAGACATCTATCGGCTAGCAAACAAGCACACAGGGGACAAAGGATTTACCTAGGTTCAGGCCTCATAGAGGTCCCTACTCCTGCTTGTCTTCTCGTGGAATTATCGAGGGAGTCGAAAGTTACAATGGTGCGCAGATGTAATCTGGCGAAGGTTGTGGAAACTAGGGTTGCGTGTGTCCTTCTCGCCGCCCCCTCCTAGCCTTTATATAGATAGGCTAGGTCTCGGGTAGCAGGTCGAGTTGGTTACAAGTTAGGGTTTTCCCTTTAATCTTTCTATCTTTAGCTTCTTCTTGTTCTTCAAGCAATCGAGAGTCCGTAGGTTACTCGAGTCCTTCCATCCGGGCCTTGGCGACACCGTGGGCCTGTATGTATTTGGACCGTATATACCAAGCTCGAGTACCTGTAGGGTATACCCATGTCAGTAGCCCTCGAGTGTCCAGTGGAATCGCAGATTCGACTAGGGACTTTTGAAGCATTTGAGTGCCTAAATGAGTACATTTCGATTGCTTTTATTTGTGTCATAGGGATTTTTGATATACGTGCCTGATATAACCGAAGTATCGGTATCAGTTAACCACCTTAGGGTGAAACAACGCAATCTACTCAAATTCGAGTCCCTGGACTCGAATCCGGAAAAGTGCTGGTGTAATTCGACTCAGGCTGCGGAGGTCTTACAGGAGTCGAATTCCAGTTATATGGGTGTGAGCACTCGACGCGTCCGTCAAGGCATGTTCATCGTGCCTGTAGGCACGAATACATTTCTAGTAGTGCGCAGTTAAATGCGTTGCCAGGCCTTATTCAGGTCTTACCTTCACACCGTAAGCGCGGCATCCGAATTTTATCATCGCGGAGACGATTTGGGCGTCCCAGGAGACGTAGTCTCTTTGTAGGGAAAATTTGTGAGGCGGTGTCGCCAAAGGTTGTGAGTGCGGATGTTATGAACACACAGTTTTTGTGCAAATAATCATAGGGTGCGCGACCAGCGCTCCCTATGGGAGTAGCCCCCGAGTTCTTGGTTGAGTCGAAGACTCAGGCAGGGACTAAAGAACTTTTGCGACTGCCGTTGTCTTTTTGCTTATTTGTTTCAGTCGATGACTCAGGCAGGGACTAAATATTTTCGCGACTGCTGTCGTCTTTTGCCTGCTTGTTTTAGTCGAAATTGTTTCCGGCGCTCCCTATGGGAGTAACCCATGTCCATAATCGAACTGTGTTTCGAGTGGTTGGGTTTGCTTTTGTGATTGTCTTCGTGCCTGCAACAAGAAAAGAAAAAGTCGTAGGGTGCGCGGCCAGCGCTCCCTATGGGAGTAGCCCCCGAGTGCTTGGTGGAGTCGAAGACTCCAGCAAGGACTAAAAATAGTCGAAGTTTTCCACTGCGTAGCCTTGGTGACGTCAGTGCTGACGCTTGTATGACCTCAGTTGCCCGCGTGAGCAATTTTGACGGGACGTGACGAGCGGTGGGTCCCACTTTCTGACTTTGATTTGACTGGGCGTGCGTAATCTTATTTTTAACTGCGCCTCCTCGATTTCTGCGCGTAATGGTTAAAGTGGGGGGACGGTTCACGCTTCCTCTTCTCCACGTGTCCAACGCGATGCATGCCACACGTCTAATAGGGTTTTTGTCAGCCGTTGGATTGCATCTTCCAGGGGTTAAGTAGCGGCGCTGCGGTGGTAATTTTTCATCTACACTTCTTCGTCCTCGCTGCCATTGCCATTGCTGCTATTCTTCTGCTTTCCTGCGCTCGTCTCCTCCACAGCGCTGGACCACCTCCGTTTGTTTCCAAGTTACTTTCTGCGCTCTCATCGCCGCCGCGCAATGGGAAAGAAGAAAGGAGGCGCTGCCGCTGATTCCACGGCCACCGTTGCCGCAACGAAGAAGAAGGGTGGCTCCGCTGCTGCGGGCACCAGCGCCGCCGCCGGCGGGAAGAAGAAGGTCGCGGGCACCCACGTGACAAATGGTGCATGGCGCCCTTCCATTATCAAGGCATCGGATCTCCGTCTTCTCTGCCAGGATGTAGTTATTTCTGCGGCAGTCGCCGATGTGCGCGTTCCTAGTGGTGAGACCATTCCTACTTCTCCCGCTGGTTTTCGAGTAATGTTTCTCGCATTTGTCGTTCGAGGTCTCTCCTTGCCTCTCCACACCTTTCTTAGGGGTCTTCTTTGCTTCTACGGGCTCCAGCTCCATCAGCTGTCCCCAAATTCGATTCTCCACATCACCTGCTTCATTACCCTTTGCGAGTGCTGGCTCGGAATCAAGCCACACTTCGGTCTTTTCAAGCGCTTGTTTAAATTGAAGCGCCAGTCCGCATTTGGCTCTTTAGTTTATGACGTAGGTGGTTGCGGTATCCATGTCGACCCATCTACCACCTACTTCGACATCAAGCTTACCAAGTCCGTCCAGGGATGGAGGGACAAATGGTTCTATGTCCGCGATCAGAAGGCCAAAGATGAGCACTTTGGACTCGCGCCCTTCGATCCGGCGACTCCCTGCAAGAAGATGCGTTCTTGGAAGAACGTAGTTATGCCTAGCGAACTCGCGGAGACGGACGTGCTGTATCAGCGCGTCTGCGACCTCGAAAGTCGCATAGGCGCAGAAGATGGAGGTTGTGCTCTTATCAGGACTTGGCCGCGCCGTCGCGTTCAGCCTCTCCAAGCTAGAGTCCATCCCATGTTTCAATGGAGTGGCGCTGATGATGCCACTCGCGTGTCTGCCGATGGCATGTCCGCGAGTGAGGTGGATAAGAGGATTCGACTGGTTATGAAGTGCACTGTCAAGGATGTGATTCCAAGCGAACCGGTTGTTCCTCCTTTTGATGCTTCGAATCCTCCTCCCGAGGTATAGTTGTGCTACGAAGTAGCTTATTTTCACGATTGCTTTTCTGTTTGCTTACTTGTTCTGTTTGTATGCAGGATTGGGCGATGTCGCCTTGTATGCCTCCTCTCCCTGAGGGGATTATTCCTCGTGAAGATTTGGAAGAGGACGAGTCTGAGTCGACTGTCCCTTCTGATGTGGAAGAGGAAGCCCCCGAGTCCGAGAGCCCGGATACTCGCAAGCGTTCGCGTAGCGAGGACTCCGACGCGTCGACTCCTTCGACTCTAGGAGGCGCGACTGTTGGCACGGAGTCGCCAATTCCAGCCGTTCCTGTGAGGGCTATGGCACCGTCTTCTCGCAAGAAGATGCGATTGCCCAAGGAGTCTTCGTTGGAATCGGCGGCGGCCACGTTTGATCTTGACAACTTTAACTGGTAAGTTTGCTAGGTTATTCATTCTTTTCTTTTTTCTTCTTGTTGGTTTTGCCCTGGACTTTGCCCTTTTCTCAATGTGGACTTGGTCTTGTAGTCAAGAGGCGTCGTCATCTTCTGGAGACGTCGAGTTTTTGAAAGAATTGGGAGTCGCGGCTTCAAGGGCCAAGGCAGAGGTCAAGCGCGCTCCTTCTCCTCTGGCGGCGGCCCACTCCGGGCACAATTCTTTGAGCTCTCCTCACGTAGGGGAGCATCGAATGGTTGCTCGTATGACGGTTCAGCAAACCTCTTCGGAGTCGCTAGAGGACCATGTAAGTATATCTTCCTTTCTTTTTAGTGTGGCAGTCGATGTTTTCTGTTGCCCTTTCTAATCCTTTGTCTTGTGCGACAGCCCCTTGTAAAGGAAGCCGCGCAAGTGGCGGAGCAAGTGATGGCAATGGGTCGCCAGCATGCAATGCTGGAGTCGCGTCACCGTGTCGTCGAAAGTGAGCGTTCATCAATTATTCTTTTTCGTCTCCTCTCTTTGGTATAGTTGACTGATAGTCAACTTTTGGTTGCCATGTAGCTGAGCATAATGCTTTACTCCGCAACGTCGCCACCTTGGAAAAGACGTTAGCCGCAGCTATGAAGGGGCGCGACGAGGCAATCACGGCTCGTAATGATGCACAGAAGCGCGAAGAGGATCTGCGTGCCTCCTTTGTGGCTAGGGAAAAGTTGTTCGAAGTGCAACTGTTCTCAGTCACCAAGGCCCTCTCAGGTACCTTTGCCGGTAGATATTTTATTGTTGTCCTTCTCTGCATCTGTAGTTTTGCCGGTGGCGCTAGAGATTTCATCCATGTGTGGGTTTTCTATGCAGATGCTGACGATTTGAGCTTTGACCCGCAGGCCCTTTGCCGCGATGACGCTCTGGCGGGCGCGGTGTCTGTAGTCGAGGACCGTAGCGCCGCTGTCCAAAATACATTGTCCAAGGCCAAGGTCACTCTTAGTCCCCTCCGGGAGGAGCTGATGCCAAAGGCAGAGCTGGTCGACAATGTGGACGAGCTGGTGGAGTCACTCGCCGGGGGTGTGCCTGCCAAATACAAGAACTCCCTCCGCGCGGCTGGCGCCACCATGTCACTTGCCATGGTGCAAGCCCATAGAGTCGAGATAGATCCCTCTGCGGTGTCGAAGACGATGCTTGTTGGCACGGATGGTCAGCATGTAGTATTCGCTCCCTTTGCGACTGCCTGTGCCAAATATGGCCATTCTTTGATAAATACCATTGCCAAGTATTCGGAGGAGCTCCAGCGTGCTAAGAAGGTCGCGAAGGCTTCGGCCTCAGGAGCTGGCGGAAAGTCTGTGGCGTCTGATACTGCCACGGACTTGACGAAGCCCCCGAAGCCATCGAAGTCGAAGAAGCCAGCTGCTCCGTAGTTAGTTTTTGTAATAGTTGATGAATTATTCTTTTGATTGGAGAACATGCCTGCTGGCGAGTGTGTTTGTGGATACTTTATGCTGATCCTGAATGCATCTGTTAATTTTGACTTTGTGTTGAGTTGGTCGCCTTATTTGCCTCTGGCTTGATTTTTGGTAGGGTACATCAAGTGGTCCTGTGGGGGGAACCTAGGACTCGCCATCTCTTGAGGATACAGTGGCACCACCATGCTCCAGGGTAGAGGAGCTGTCCTTGCTTTCGCGACTTCGTGATCGCGTTAAGCAACTGGAGCATGAGTTGCCCGTGATCCGCGGTAGCGCGGACGTGTGGAAGTCGAAGGCTGAAAAAGCCGCCGCCCGCGAGCAATATATGCTTGGCGAGGTGAGGCAACTGGGCGACCAGTTTAAGTGTTAGTTTGCTCATCCTCATCTTTTCCTTTGTAGTTAATCGCAATGGTACGTTGTACTCATGTTGTTGATGTTGCTTCGTGTAGTTGTTAGCGCATGCCATCCGCAGGAGGAGAGGGATAGGATTGCCATCCGCCTTCATGATCTCACCCAGGAGCAACTTCAGGAGAGTGGATACTTTTGGGTAGATCATGATTGTGCGATTGCATTGGCGACCCTGCAGGATCGCGCCTCACGAGTGCTGCTCTTTCTGAAGAAGTCGCAGTCGTGTTTGAGGAACATCTATCGGGCGATGTTCCCGCTGGATGATACTCCATCAAGCCTGCTGGCTCTCCTAACCAAATTTCAAGATATGTCCGCGGTTCGCGAGTGGGTGAGGCAGCAGTTGGTGGCTGGTGCCAAGGCTGCCCTCTCAATGGTGCGTTTGCACAGGCCTGACGTGGATGTCGCCGCCATTGCCTCTGGGCCACCGGCGCCACCAGCAGGATCTTCCTGAAATATGGTGCCGCACTATCAGGCGGTGGACCGCCCAGCCGAGGAGATCGTCGACTTCTTCGAGGAACAAACTAATGTTCTTCTGTTGCAAGGGTAGCCAAATATGTATCCTGCACATAAGTGTACTTGTGTTGTAAAGTTCATATATATTTGTAGATAATTTATTGTTGAATGTGTACAAATAGGTTTATAAGCGTGGGGTGCGTTGCACTTATGCGAGTCCTTTTCGTTAGCCTGCCCATCTTTTTATCTCCTTCCCTTGTCAACCTGTCAGGTGCGTTGCAGATGGGTTGAGTTTGTGTTAAGGGGTTCGATTGATGTGCCAGCTACTCAGGATGTCGCGTTTTTGTTCGAAGAACATATGTGTATAGGGTGGCATAGCCCCCGAGTATGAAAATTGACAAAGTAAAGGAGAGCACAGAGTTTCGGGGCACTTAGCTTTTATTTATTCGAAGAATAGTACAAAGTACAATGTGCGGCTAAGTAGCCTTGGCTGAGTAGCCTTATTTGCGATGTAAAAGTAAAGAAAAAACGACTAAGGGTAGAAGCGTCGTAGTTGTGCAACATTCCAAGGGTTGGAGTATGCGACTACTGTCTCTAAATCTTGAAGGCGATAGGCGCCACCTGGGATTACTTCTGTAATCACGTACGGTCCTTCCCAGGGGGACTCGAGTTTGAGATGCCCCTGCTGCTTCAGTCGCAGGACCAAGTCACCTTCAACGAAGGATCTGGGGCGAAGCCTTCTACTGTGGTAGTTGCGCAGGTTCTGCTGGTAGATCGTTGATCTTTCCGCGGCGATTTCCCTTGCTTTGTCAAGGAGGTCGACGGAATCCTCGAGTGCGAGGGATGACTCTTGTTCGCTGTAAGCGACCACGCGCGGCGCTTTGTACCGTACCTCGGCAGGTAGTACCGCTTCTGCTCCGTGCACCATAAAGAATGGCGTGTAGCCCGTGGCGCTGTTTGGAGTTGTACGTAGACTCCAGAGTACGGATTGCAGCTCATCTGGCCAGCAACCCGCCGCTTGTTCGAGTGGTCGCAGGAGTCGCTTCTTGATGCCGCTGCAGACGAGCCCGTTTGCTTTTTCCACCTGACCGTTGGTCTGTGGATGCGCCACTGAGGCGTAGCTGATGTTGATCCCTAGGTTCTCGCAGAATTCTTGGAACTCCTTGGATGTGAAGTCCGTCCCGTTGTCGGTAATAATGTTGTGTGGCACGCCGAAGCGGTAGACGATGGATTCGAAGAACTTGACTGCGTTGTGCCATAATTGGTTGGTTATTGGCATGGCCTCGATCCACTTGGTGAATTTGTCAACTGCCACCAAGAGGTAGACGTAGCCTCCGCGCGAAGATCTTGGCAGCTTGCCAACCATATCAAGCCCCCATTGTGCGAAGGGCCAGGCCAATGGAATGGGCCGTAGCTCTATGCCTGGTGCGTGTGGCTTGGCTGCAAATCGCTGGCAAGCATTGCAATTTTGGACTATGTCCTTGGCGTCGCGCATGGCCGTGGGCCAGTAAAATCCAGCTCGCAGAGCTTTGGCAACGAGGGCGCGACTGCCTGCGTGGTGCTCGCATGTCCCTTCATGGATGTTGAGGAGTATTGCTCTTCCGTCAGCCATGGAGACGCATCGTTGTAGCACTCCTGTGATGCTGTATTTATACAGTTCGCCGTTGAGAACGGCGAATGCCTTGGAGCGCCGGGCGATGTGCCGTGCATCTGTCGGATCGTTCGGTAGTCTCTTGCTGAGGAGGTACGTAATGTACGACTGCGCCCAAGATTGTTCGATCATCATGACGCTCATTGGTCCCTCGAGTCCTATGTCCAGCTCCAAGTCATCGAGTGCCATTGGCTCATTGGGTGGCGTAGCCTCCGAGTCCGTTGCTGCGCTTGTTTTCTTCTCTGCGGCCTTTGGCTTGATAGAGCGTTCGCATATGCGCTCGAGAAATACTCCAGGTGGTATGGGGGCGCAGGTAGAGCCTATGTTGGCGAGTGTGTCCGCCTCCTCGTTGCTTTCGCGACCTATGTGTCGCAACTCGCAACCATTGAAGTCTCCTTCGAGTGTGTCGTAGAGGTCACGGTACGCGATCATGTTATCATTCAGTGCGTCGCACTCGTGCATTGTTTGATTGACGACCAACTTGGAGTCGCCATATATGATTAGCCTTTTGGCGCCACAGGCTTTTTCCATCCTCATCCCATGTAATAGGGACTCGTATTCAGCCTCGTTGTTTGAGGCTGTGAACAACATTCACAGGATATATTTCAGCTTGTCCCCTTGAGGTGATGTCAATATGACACCTGCACCTGCTCCATCTTTCCGTTTGGACCCATCGAAGTGCATTGTGCAGAGGTAGGACATATCTGGCTTGTCCGGGAGTTGGTTCTCCATCCAGTGCACGAGGAAGTCAGGGAGCACTTGCGACTTGATGGCGTCGCGCTTTTTGTATGTGATGTCTCATGGAGACAACTCTATTCCCCAAAGCGCGACTCGCCCCGTGGCGTCGGGGTTATTGAGGATATGCCCCAACGGGGCATCGTTGACTACCACGATTGGGTGTTCCTGGAAGTAGTGGTGCAGTCGCCGGTCGGTCATAAAGACGCCGTACGCCAGCTTCTGGTAGTGCGGGTACTGCTGTTTTGTTGGCGTGAGGACCTTGCTGAGGTAATATATCGGGCATTGTACGCCGTGGATTTTGTTTTCCTCAGCTCGCTCGACAAGGAGCACCGTGCTCACCACCTGGTTGGTGGCGGAGATGTACAGCAACAGTGGTTCCCTTTCTCGTGGAGTCACCAGTACCGGCGAAGTGGATAGCAAGCGCTTGAGATCTTCGAATGCTTCTTGTGCTTCATTGGTCCACTAGAATTTTTCGGTCTTGCGGAGGAGCTGGTAGAAGGGCAGTGCCTTTTCACCCATCTGACTGATAAATCGACTGAGGGCCGCGATTCGTCCGGCCAGTTGCTGGACGCCTCTTATGTTCTTCGGCTTCTCCATGGCTAGTATGGCTTTTATCTTCTTCGGGTTCGCCTCGATCCCCCTCGCGGAGATGAGGTATCCGAGTAGCTGCCCAGATGGTACACCGAAGACGCATTTGTCCAAATTGAGCTTGATCCGGTATTGATCGAGGTTGGCGAAGGTTTCGCACAAATCATCGATTAGAGAGGCTTCCTCCTTGGTCTTGATTACTATGTCGTCAACACAGACTTGGATGTTGCGACCTAGTTGTTCCTTGAGGCAAGCCTACATGCATCGCTGGTAGGTGGCTCCCGCGTTTTTTAGCCCGAAGGGCATCGTGTTGTAGCAGAACACACCAAAAGGCATTGTAAACGCTGTCTTCTCCTGGTCTTCCTCCTTCATTCGAATTTGGTTATAGCCTGAGTAGGCGTCGAGGAAGCAGAGACGCTCACATCCAGCGGTGGAGTCGATGATCTGATCGATCCGTGGCAGCGGGAAGTGATCTTTTGGGCAGTGCTTGTTTAAAGAAGTGAAGTCCACGCACATCCGTAGGATATCTGTGTCCTTTTTTGGTACCAGCACCGTATTGGCGAGCCAAGTGCTTTCTTTGATCTCGCGTATGAATTTGGCCTCGAGGAGTCTGTTGATCTCCATTCCGACTGCCTGCGCTTGTGGCTCAGACAGTCGCCTGATTGTTTGCTTTACTTGCCTTGCATCGGGGTTGACGTTGAGTGCGTGCTCGGCGAATTCCCTGGGAACTCCTGGCATGTCCGCAGGACACCAGGCAAAAATTTCCTAGTGCTCACAGAGGAATTCGACGAGCGCGAGTTCCTATGCGGGACTCAAGTTGTTGGCGATGAGGGCCGTCTTGGCGGGATCCGATGGATGGACCTGCACCTTGTTTGTGTGCACGGATGAGTCGAAGGAGAGATCAGGTGAGCTTGGCCTACTCAAGGGAGGCAGATTGTTGTCTGTCGTCTCTTTCAGTCTTGCGAGTTCCTCCTGCATGCTGAAGGACTGGGAGATTCTGTTGAATTCCCTGTCGCAAGCGCCAGATCGCTCGAAGTTCCCGTTGATTGTTATGACGCCGTTGGGACCTGGCATTTTCATCTGCAGGTAGGCGTAGTGGGGTACTGCCATGAACCTGGCGAATGTGACGCGCCCAAGGATGCAATGGTATTTTGAGGGCCAGTCGACGACCTCAAAGTCGATGTGCTCGCGCCGGAAGTTTTTCGGCGTGCCAAAGATGACGTCCATGTTGATTTTGCCCGGGGGTATACGCCTTTCCCTAGGACGATGTCGTGGAACGTTGTGTCCGATGCCTCCAAGCAAGTTAGAGGGATCCTCATTGCTCGCAAGGTACTCGCGAATATGAGGTTGATGCCGCTTCCGCCATCCATGAAGACGCGACTCATGTCGAAGCCTCCAATTTGCGCCTCGAGTACGAGGGGGCAATGACCTGGGCGAGGTATTTGAGGCGGGTGGTTGTGTTTGTCGAAGGTAATGCATGACTCACTGCCACTGAGGTACTCAGTGGTGGATGGTGGCGAGTGCATGGCCAAGTTGACTTGGCGAGTGATGGCCTTCTGCACCCTATTGGAGGGGCACCCCTTTTGGGTCATCATAGTACCCATGGCCCGTGGGTACGGTTCACCTCCGTGGTGCTGGTCTGGTGCAGCTCCGTTTGGGGGTGGCCCAGGTGGTGGTGGTGGTGCGCCATGTGCCACGGCGCCTGGAGCGGCTCCGTAGCCTCCTTCGACTGCATTGCGGTTCATCCGAACCAATCCCTCGTGTAGCTTGAGGAACTCGCGGTAATCCTTGAGGAGGTGGCTGGACTTTCTCTTGCCATCATGCTTGTCGATGTAGAAGTGTACCGTGCATGGCCCGGACAGTTTGTCCTCGATGGAGGTCGCGGGTGCCTCATCGCGAGTGCGGCATTGCCATACTTGCGTGGTTTTCTCAGAGTCGCGGTATCCGCCGCTGCGGTATCCGCTGTTGCGGTTATCGTCGCGTCTATCAGCGTAGCCGGCTGCGACCATGTTGACGTCATCGCGATCGTCGTAGACGCGCATGCGACGCTTGCCCCGGTGGTCGCGTGATGCAGCCCGTCCTGCGGACACTACTACATCTACAATGCCGAGTCCCCAAGATCGTCGACCCACGAGCCCTGAAGCTGCACCTGTCCTGAAGCTGCCTGAGCCGGAGTGTCCGCCTGAATCCAGCCGGAGTGTCCGGCGCCACCAGAGTGTCCGGCGCGACTCGGCCGGAGTGTCCGGCCTGCCTGAGGCCGGACCTGGCGTGGACATTCAGAAGGTCAAATCGGACACTCCCCGGACACCACCCGGAGTGTCCGGTCAGCCCGGACTGTCCGACCGTGCCGACCCGGACTGTCTGGCCCAAGTGATGGGCCTGCGAGCCAACAGCTGGGCCCTTGGCCCATGTACCCCTCTATTTCACACCAAACCCTAGTTTTATGCCCAAACTACCCCTGAACTTGTGGCTGGCCTATAAATAGAGCCCCCACCCCTCATTGTATCCCTTAGGCATAGATGATAGACTAAAGAAAACCCCCTTTGTGGAATCTCTAATTTTGCCTCATCCCCTTCTACCAAAGGGGATCGACTATCGTCACCATCTCGTTGGAGTTTGCATCGCGCCTCCCTCGTTGTACAAGGCCTTGGCATCGGTGTCCCTTTGCCAAGACGTCAAGACCCTCTCCAAGGTGTTCTTCCCTCTCCACTTGGGATTGACGGGAGCACGTTGACCGATCTTTCCATGCGAGGATTCTATCGGACCGGTGGCCACCGGTGAGAGCAATCGGCCTTGTATCGTGTGTGTTTTGCGTGTGTTCATCGTGTTCTTCGCGAGGTGTGCGTCCGCTTCCGCTACCTTCTCCCTTTCCCCTCGCTTTCCCATCGATTTGACCACGAGATCCGTGAAGATCGGGACACCCTAGAGGTTTGCCCTCATCATCTGGTATCAGCAGCTTTTGGTTGCCATGGATTTCTCCTCGATTTGGTATTTTCCCCCATAAATTCGAAAATCCCAAAAAAACAGCCCCAATTTCGTGTTTTGGATCGATCTGTGATTTGAGTGCGTTTTGGTAGGTTTTGATTCGTGGATTACTTGCTAAACTTGTTGATCTACCTTCCCCTGCGTTCCCAGGGCTTAATTCTTTGTTTCCCCCCATCAATTTAAGGTTTTGGTCCCAGTTTTTTCGCCAAAAGTCGTCCCGTTCGTGTTCTGGAAGTTCTGGTTCGACCGGACCGGACTGTCCGGCCAAAACGGACCGGAATATCCGCCCCACCGGAGTTTCCGACTAAACTGACCGGAATATCCGGCCCGGTCGGACTGTCTGGCCTACGCGCACCGGACTGTCCGCCCCCCTGCTGACTGAAAAATCTGCTTCATAGATTTGAGCATAACTTTTGCATACGAACTCGGATTTTAGTGTTCTTTAGCTCGTTTTAAAGAGGAGAAAGATATCTACATCATCATATCTGTGGTTCATGCTATATACTCCATCCAAATTCCATGAGCAAGGCGGAATCCACCAATAAAGGGTGAAGATCGGCGACGAAAGGTATAAAAATTTCGCGACTTCTCCCCACTTGCATTCCTTTGTGAGCTACACTATCTTTGTGTTCAACAAACACCTTTTGAGACTAGTTCCTCCTATGATTGCTTGGGCTATGCACATTTGATACCTTGTAGAATTCCGAGCAAAAGTTGTGAGCGCGCTATCTCATATAGTTATCTTGTATAGTTGTTGACACGAGGAAGGGGCAAGTGAAAAAGAAAAGAAAAGTGAAAAAATAGAAAAAAAAGAAAAAGAAAGAAAGAAACAACTGCCTCATAGAATAGAAAGCGCAAGCTCGATGAACATCAAATAGGTGGTACTTATTGTGCATATCTTGTAGCCCACCAATTTTATTGCAATCGAACTAGCGTCTCTCCTTGTACTTGTGCGACACGAGCTCATAGTCTTCGCTAGGTAATCATTTGGTTCTTAGCTCACTTTCTCCGTCGCGCAAATCTCATTTATCCCACTGTGTGTGTTTCCTTGTATATATTCCTATCTTGTGGATTGACTTGTTTTGCTTTGTGATCATCGTGGTTCTTTACTTGCCATTACAATATCTTGATTTCGGATTGTTCTTGGACACGCCACCTTCCATACCTATCCACCATAAGCTTTGTGTGTTTTTAGTGGTTAGTTGGTTTTAGTGTTCCGCGTGAACTTCACTTTGCTTGGTTTTGATTGATCTCAAGTGTTGCCACTTGCACGATACTATCTTCCAAGGTAAAGTAAGGTTTGACGTTGCATTCCTAACCCCTTACCACTTCCATATACACCACTTGGTCTTGTGAATCATGTCTAGGGACTCCGAAACCGAGGATGATATATATTAAGAATCCATGATGAGCCACCATGACTACGACTCCACAAGTATAGAGGACATGACGGAGCACTACTCCGACAATGGCTCCGCATGCGTTGAGGACCTGGAGCATTACACCTATGATGGCTCCACATGCATGGAAGACATGGAGCACGTCATCAACTATGGCTCCTCAAGCATGGAGGACTTGGAGCTCTACATCGACAATGGCTCCTCATGCATGGAGTACATGGAGCACTACACCGACAATGACTCCACATGCTTGGGTGATATGGAGTACTACATCAACAACGACTCCCCAAGCATGGATGACTTCGAGTGCTACAACGACGATGCCTCACCAAGCATGGAGGATATGGTGTGCTTCACCCACTTTGAGGGCTCTTCCGTGAGCCATGAAGAATACCTCCACCGCTTGGAGATGGAGGACTACTACGCCAAGCTAGCGGAGACGCATCATCAAAAAACCATGACCTTCAAGGCCAAGCGTGCCACACCAAAGGGCACCACCTACTTCGATGATCCACCTCCAAGGCGTCAAACGCCACCACCTACATGGCGTCATGCACCACCATCTCCAAGGCGACGACCGACATCACCTCCAAGCCACCAAGCACCACCATCTCCAAGGAGCCAAGCACCACAACCTTGAAGGCGTCAAGTGCATCTACCTCCTAGGCATCAAGTGCCACCAACTACAAAAAGAGCGGCGCCCCAACATCACCTTCCAAAAGAGGCTCCAAGAAGCAAGAATCTTCATCAACATACATCCTCTCGTGATCATCACCAACATCAAGAGGATACAAGACGTCGTTCAAGGCATCTTCGCCATGAAGACGAAGAATACATGTTGAGCACCATCCATAATGCTCAACCAAGCTCAAGAATGCACCACCATCACAAGAAGAGTGCCAAGGACAAGGAGCATCGTCGCGAGCGTCATGTGGATGATCAAGTGCGCCATCTACATCAACCTTTGGCAAGGCACGCCAATGACCTCCGTCGACACCATTATAAGGCACCTTCAACTACTCGTGCCACCACCAAAATGGCACCAAGATCAAGCTCTCCTCCACGCCATCAAGCTTCAACGCCAAGACTTGACGTCCTAGATGACGCATGCAACCTCATGGATGAGGAGGACGCAGACCTCTACTTCGCCAAGTTGGACGAGTACGTCAAGAGGACTACACAAGCCAAGGTGCAAGATGGCGAAGACAAGGTCAAGAATGGTGAGCATGGGACTTTACCTTCACCAAAGGAGGCGCAAGGAGTTGAGAGAACCGAACCTACCCCCATATGCTTGAGTGATGATGTGGTACCAATCCCATGTGAGTATGAGAGCCACTTAGCCCACTTGAGTGAAAACAAGAGTGAGATGAGTGACTCCACCATACGTGAGATTGAGTGCTTCCACTTGGAGGGCATGAGTGATACACCTAGTGATTTGAGAGTGGTAGTTGATAGGTCATGTGAGACCACTTTGATTTCTAACGACTTACCCTCTACCTCTAGTGTGTTATCCCATGATATGCTAGGTTCCATGGATCAAGAAGCACCAAGTTTGGAGATGATGATGCCTCCGACCAAGAAGATGAACATGGTGGATGAAGATGATGCCATCCCCATACATGATGAAGAAGTCGCCCACATGAAGGCCAATGCTATCACAACACCAACTTCATATGAGAGGTATGAACAAGGTCAAAAGAAGGGTGTTGATGATGCCATGATCCCACTAGTGGACATGATGACCTGTGATGATTAGCATGCTATGGATGATGTTTGTGATATCACATATGACTCATTGGTATTTCCATGTGATACTTTGCCTTTGCATAATGTTGAGCATGTGAAATTATTTGATTATGATGATGTTGCCATAGACATGCCATGCTTTAAACATTACGTTGATGATATCATTGCTTGCACTTTGTTGAACAATTGCTCTTTCCAATGTTTTGCTTGCGATGATGTTACCAATGCTACCCCTCGGACCATGCTTTGTCATGAGTGTTTTACAATCTCTCCCGTTGCTTGCAATAAGTTGAATAATTGCTCTTTCACTTGTTTTGCTTGCAACAATAATTCTCATATGGTTTATATTGAGATGGCCCCCATAGCTTTCTCAAATTTTGGAGATTTTGAGAATTGCCATGATAAGCATGTTCCCCACTTGCATACTCACCATGCATCTATTTCATACTTGATTGACACTAATGGTGATGTGCACAAGAAGAGATACGTCATGATGGATGATGTGTTTCTCTACCATGCACACACATTCTTCCTTTTGTGTTTGATGTGTGTAGGTACCCGCACAAGAATGTCAACCTCGGTTGAGCATGAGTTGACAAAAAGAGCTCTAGAGAGCATCCCCCACGTGATTTCAAGATCGAACCCAGCTCTGATACCTTTTGCATGCTTTGCATCTTTCATGTTGACAAATTGCTCTTTCCTATGGTTTGATTGCAAGCATGTTAATGGTATTCTTTCACCTTGTGACAATCATGTTTCATTGCTTTTGGATATGGATGCTTTGTGTGTTGCCACAAAAATGTTGAACAATTTCTCTTTCTGATGTTTCGTGTGCAACCATAATGCCATTTTGATCATGTATTGTCATGAGAGCTTCCAAGTCTCTCGTATTGTTGTGGCAACAAACATAAGGACCACTTGCTCTTTCATATGGTTTGTTTGCAAACATGTTGTTTTTGCTACCGCTTGCGATACTCATACCCCCATGATTTTGGCTTTTGATGATATGTGTATGGCATCCAACATATTGAACAATTGTTCTTTCCAATGGTTGGGTTGCACACATAATGATGTTGTTTTGGATATCTTTCCTCATGTGTTTTTGACGAATTCTCCTACTCTTGCATCAAAGATGTTGATCCATTTCTTAGTCAATTGCTTTGAGTGCCACACTAAGACGCTTTATGGAGTTTTTGAGTTCCCACATTTGGATGATGTTCAAACGATATCCATGCACTTTGACCTTGCATACGCATTTCGTTTGCGATACTTGAGTTGTGCTAATAGTGTTGTGAACAAGAATGGACATGCCACAAATTACATGCTCCTCTATCACACATAAACATATGTTGCTTGGTCTTTGTTGTGTGAAGGTACAATTGCATACGTGTCAACCTCTATGGACAAAGAGTTGACAAGACGAATCGAAGAGAGTTACCTAGGGCTATCCTTCAATGAGCTATCTCTATATCATAAGATGACTTCCTTCTACTTGAGGACTCACGCTATAATCTTCATGAATTGGCTACTCTTTGAGTGTTGCTTCGCTTTTGTTGTGAGATTTGTAGGCTTCATGGAAGGTGAAGGAACATTGAAGAGTTACCACATCAAGATTCTCAAGGACGATTGTATAGTGAACCCCAGGATCAAGAAGGTATCTCGACATCATCTTCTTTGAGATGTGCATGAAGAGTCGAGGACGACTCTTTTTGAGGGGGGGGGGAGCTGATGCACCCGTCCCGCGGACGCTACTACATCTACAACGCCGAGTCCCCAAGATCGTTGACCCACGAGCCCTGAAGCTGCACCTGTCCTGAAGCTGCCTGAGCCAGAGTGTCCGCCTGAATCCAGCCGGAGTGTCTGGCGCCACCAGGGTGTCCGGCGCGACTCAGTCGGAGTGTCCGGCCTTCCCGAGCCCGGACCTAGTGTGGACATTCAGAAGGTCAAATCGGACACTCTCCGGACACCACCCGGAGTGTCCGGTCAGCCCGGACTGTCCGGCCGTGCCGACCCGGATTGTACGGCCCAAGTGATGGGCCTGCGAGCCAACAGCTGGGCCCTTGGCCCATGTACCCCTCTATTTCACACCAAACCCTAGTTTTATGCCCAAACTACCCCTGAACTTGTGGCTGGCCTATAAATAGAGCCCCCACCCCTCATTGTATCCCTTAGGCATAGATGATAGACTAAAGAAAACCCCCTTTGTGGAATCTCTAGTTTTGCCTCATCCCCTTCTACCAAAGGGGATCGACTATCGTCACCACCTTGTTGGAGTTTGCATCGCGCCTCCCTCGTTGTACAAGGCCTTGGCATCGGTGTCCCTTTGCCAAGACGTCAAGACCCTCTCCAAGGTGTTCTTCCCTCTCCGCTTGGGATTGACGGGAGCATGTTGACCGATCTTTCCTTGCGAGGATTCTATCGAACCGGTGGCCACCGGTGAGAGCAATCGGCCTTGTATCGTGTGTGTTTTGCGTGTGTTCATCGTGTTCTTCGTGAGGTGTGCGTCCGCTTCCGCTACCTTCTCCCTTTCCCCTCACTTTCCCATCGATTTGACCACGAGATCCGTGAAGATCGGGCCACCCTAGAGGTTTGCCCTCATCATCGCGTCTGCGTTCGAGTTCTGCTTGCTCGTCGGAGTGAACGTGATTCTTCATCGAATCTTCTCCATCGGTCCACCGATTCGCGATCTCCATCAGGTGGTCGATGGTCTGGGGCTTTGAGCGGCCTAGCTCCTCCCTGAGTTCCATGTGGCGGACACCACCGCTGAATGCATCAATCGCGCGGTCTTCCGAGATGTTCTCCGCGGAGTTCTTGATGATGGGCCACCTTTGGATGTAAGAGCGTAGCGATTTTCCAGATCTTTGATGGCAGCATCTCAGTTCTTCTATTGAAGCGGGCCGTTTGTACATGCCCTTAAAGTTGCGCACGAAGCTGTAGACCAGCTCATCCCAACTGCGAATGGATCCGCGTGGGAGGTTGTTGAGCCATGCCCTGGCGGCGCCCTGCAGCTGTAGCTGCAAGCATTGCATGGCAGTGCTTCGACTGACTCCGTGTAGCCTGACAGAGGAGACGTGGTCCTCCAGCCAGATCTTGGGGTCTTGTAGACCATCGAATTTCGGGTTCTCCGATGGGAGTTTAAGCCCTTTAGGCATCCGCTTCTGCCTGATGGCTCTGCTGAAGCATCTGGTGCCACAGAGCTCTCCGTCTTCCTCTTCCGAGTCAATCGACCGAGCACATCGTTCCCTTGACTTGTCGATCTTGCGCTATGTGAGTTCATCGCGTGCATCGTAGTCGCGATCATGTCGCCGTGAGCGGCGGCGTCGAGACAGGTCATGACTGTCATCGCTGGACGAGGGCGAGGAGTAGCGCTTTGCTAGCGCTTTGACCTTTTTTTGGGTATGGTACCGGCTCCTTGTCGAGGGAGGCCTCGATTAGCCCCAGGCCCGCGATCGTAGATCGGTGCATGGCCGTTCGGGGATCTCCAGCTGGCGTCTGGTTATTGAGGAGGTACATTGTGGCTGCTGTCACCGTGGCCTGCGGTGTCCTGGGAACCACGTTGCCTCTCGTGTCGACTATCATAGAGCCGAAGTCGAGGACTTTCGCGGCATCTATGCGCTCTTGTTCGGTGAGGTGAGCCATCCGCGACTTCCTCTTCTTGGCGAGGTACTCGTTGCCTCTTGAGGAGGATCCTCCGTAAGAGGAGAGCCCAGCATGACGAAGGCTTGATTGATTCGTCCGCCGCCTTTTTTACGCGCCTCAAGTTGTGCTATTGCTTGTTTTTGGCGCTTGAATTCCTCTTTTAGGAGCTAGTGGTGGCCCATCAGCAGTTCCTGCGGGGACCCGAAGGGTAGGGGTGCTCCTCGTAGGGCTTCGCGGCAGCGATCCCACTCTTGCTCGTTGAGCCTGATCACGACGGGTTCGCCGGTTTGCTTGTTGATCATGCTAGGAGGTTCGACTGCTCCTCCGTTGCCACCGTTAACGCCGTTGCCACCGTTGCCGGCGTTGGGTGGGTCGGTGTTGTTGCCGGTGTTACCACCGTTGCCACGATTGGGCGGATCGGTGCCGTTGTCGGTGTTACCACCGTTGCCACGATTGGTGGAGGTGTCGCCTATGTTGATGACGGCGCACATGAAGTGATTAGGGAAGCTGTTGCTTCCACAACTTTCGGATCCGGAACCGTAGGTTCCATCTTAAGTGGCCAGATCGCTTAGATCGGAGTCGTGACTGCTGTCGCTGACCGTGTTCTCAACTGCCACCGGAGCGTTGAGCTCGCTGAGGGTGCCAATCGATGGAGGGAACCATGATGCCGAGGCAATCGCCGGTGTTGTCGGCTGATTAGGCATGCGAAGCGTGCCCATCTGACCAACTTGGAAGCGGAAGCTCCCAATCGCCAGGCTGATTCCGTCGCCCACGGACTCGAAGGCTGGGCGAGTGGCCGGCGTGTGGACGGTGAAGTCGAAGGCGCCGAAGAGCTGGTGAATCTCCGCTGTTGCAGAGTTGTAGATCGCAGTTGATGGGGCCGAAGAAGCCGCAACATCAGCACTCCCAGTTCCCACAGACGGCGCCAATTGACGAGGGTTTAACTCGTCAATGCCCATTGTTATGGACTTGGGTTTTGGAGAAGGAGGGAGCGCTGTGTCGGAGAAGGAGGGAGCGCTGGACACATCTATCGTCTAGCAAACAAGCACACAGGGGACAAAGGATTTACCCAGGTTCAGGCCTCGTAGAGGTCCCTACTCCTGCTTGTCTGCTCATGGAATTATCGAGGGAGTCGAAAGTTACAATGGTGCGCAGATGTAATCCGGCGAAGGTTGTGGAAACTAGGGTTGCGTCTGTCCTTCTCGCCGCCCCCTCCTAGCCTTTATATAGATAGGCTAGGTCTCGGGTAGCAGGTCGAGTTGGTTACAAGTTAGGGTTTTCCCTTTAATCTTTCTATCTTTAGCTTCTTCTTGTTCTTCAAGCAATCGAGAGTCCGTAGGTTACTCGAGTCCTTCCATCCGGGCCTTGGCGACACCATGGGCCTGTATGTATTCGGACCGTATATACCAAGCTCGAGTACCTGTAGGGTATACCCATGTCACCGCGCTTGGAGGTCCTCCGCCTCCTAAGCCTACCGTGAAGGGGAGAAGGTGGAGGTGTTCCGTCAGCTATGTCACCTGGCTGTGTATCGCACACCGCGGGGCCATGCTAGGGGATGTCCACCAGGGCGCTGTGCCTGCTACTCCTGTCTCGCGTCCTTGGCAGACGTATATCAGAGGAGCTCCTTCACCATGAGGCGAGCCATGTCCGGGGCGAGCAGCGCGCGGGGCGTCCAGGTCAGCGAGGTGCTTGATGAGGGATTCTCCCCGCCTGTTCACGCCGGGCGCGCGGACATAACTCATTGCTTGCTCCGGAGCGGGGAGAGGGCGCGGGGGTGGCTTGGCGCAAGCCCCCGAGCCTCTTCGCGTGCTCCCACTGAGAGAGGTGTAACATCCCAAAATATTAATCAAGCTTATCAAGCTCTAATCACCCAAGTTTAGGGTTAACAAAAACTTTTATTATTAAACTTAATATGAGTGCATGTGTGATTTGCATTAGTGTATGAATGTTTGAATTTGCCATGATTGATTACTACAAATGATAAGGATTAGTTTAAAGATGAATACTACATCATCCAGATCACTTACACACAGAATCAAATGAAACCAAAATCAAATATAGATCATAGGATTAAATGGTCATTTTGGCCAAACTTATCAACTAGACCACTTTGAGTGTTCCTAGTAAAAGATTTCCAACAGAAACAATTCCAATTCTTTTCACCCCTTGCTAGATGAACTCCAAGTGAATCCAAGCAAACTTTACAAAGTGGCAGAAACTATTTTCAAATCTATTTAAGAGGCATTGCAAAATTGAATCAAGTTCATATGCCTAGATCATCACTTTTCAAAAACCATTCAAACCAATTACCCTTGACCATTCCCAGCAACCATATACTACTAAGCAAGTAATAAGATCACTCACCAAAAATCATTCAAAAATTTGAAAGTTGATTTCATGCGGCCATTTGATCGAGCACCTGGCAGGCACAGTAAAACCTCAACAACTATACACTGTTTTGACCTATCAATTTCTCATCTCTTGTACTGTAATCAACCCATTCAATTGTCCATGATCATGCCTGGTACATGGCCGTGCAAAGGAGAAGCATCACTAGCCACATTGACCAGTGCCATGCTTGTACCGAGCCGGCCATGCCGGTCGAGCACGAACCACTCGCTGCACGCCGCACCGCCCTCGCTCATGATGCCTAGCAGCTAGCCATGACCTCACCGCCACCACCTGTCCACCCCTTGACCCAAGGCGAGAAGTGGAGACGCTGGAAATCGCACGCCCATTTAAGCCTCTGCCATGCCGAGAGCACGACGGAGTGCCGCAGCTTCCTCACACGCACATGCCGCACCTTTCTCTCTCCGCTCATACCCGTCGTCACCGTGTCACCAGTGACCTCCTAGACATGACCGTTCACCTTCGCGCGCCCCGTGACCACTGTACCACGTGACGAACATCCGCGTACTGGAATAGAGCGTCGACATCACCCGACCAATAGAGACCGCCCCTTGTCGTGTCATCACTCGCGTGACGATCACTATAGTCCGCCGCACCGACCCATGCCCTCCGCCATGCTCAACGAGACCTGTTGCAACATCGCCGGTGAAGCCTGGCCATGCCGCCCTGCCTCCGACATTGGTGTATAAATAGAGTCCACCCTAGACCTCTTTCTCCACACCATTCCACTCCCCACTCACCCAGGAACCTCACCGACCCTTCCCCGGAGCAAGGAGAGCACAATGACGCCGGAATTTGGCCGAAGTCTGCCACTGCAGTCAAGGAAGAAGCCGTTGATTGAGGCCACCCCAGGAGCTGCCGTGACCGCCAATCGAACCGCCATCGATGACCACCCCATTCTCCCCCATCACAGACCATAGATGGAGCCCTGGTAAGTCCCCAGCAACCCCCACCGACGCGTTAGGGTTTGAGTCTCGCCGGAGCAGTAGACGACGAACCACAACCGTAGATCCTAGTCTAATCATAGGGCTGAGATTGAAAGATACCGTTTCGGTTTAGATAAGTCACTAACGCGTCGGACCGTTCTGTCGGTAACCCGCTGCGCCATCGCTGTGCAGTTGGGCCAGCCCATGTCGTTCCCCGCGCAGAGCCCAGTGATTCAAATAGGATTTTACCATTTTAGCTAAAGCCAGATTCTGTCAGTAGATTCAAAATGCAATTCAAAGCGATTCACTAAACCAAAATGTATGAGTCCAATTTTGTTGGAAAGTCCCGTTGGATTCAAACCAATTCTTACAGATCACCTATAACAAAAATAACAAGACCGAGACTTTTGGCACTTCAAACATTTATCTAAAATAAACTATAAATGTTTTTGAGATGATTCAACCTCTCAAAAATCACATTTGCCATGCTCTACATGAATATGTAAAAAGATTTGGTTTTACAAATATGAAACATGGCTTAGTATTAAAAGAGTGCTATATAGGCATTTCTAGTCATTATAATATTATTAAATAGTAATATTGAATCTTGTAATATATGATCACAATTTTAAATCACATTCCCAAGTATTGGAATAGATGGTAATGATATGTGTCAACATGATCCACTATTTTAATTGGAGAATATTAAATCTTAAGGATTTAAAATAAGTAGAAATTACTTTTCTAAAATAAGAAGATTAAGAAAATGTTAATATTACATATGACCATTGAGAAAATGCTAGATCATCTAGTGACATGGGTATACCCTACATGTACTCGAGTTTGGTATATACGGTCTAGATATGGCGGAAGCCCACGGTGTTGCCAAGGCCCAATGGAGAATTCAAGTGGCCCACGGACTCTCAATTGCTTGAGAGACAAGAAGAAGCTTAAGATAGAAAGTTCAAAGGAAAAATCCTAATCTGTAACCGACTCGATCTGCTACCCGAGACCTAGCCTATCTATATAAAGGCTAGGAGGGGCGGCGAGGAGGACACACGCAACCCTAGCATCTGCGCACCCCTGTAATCTTTGATTCCTCCGTTAATTCCAAGAGCAGACAAGCAGGATTAGGGACCTCTACAAGGCCTGAACCTGGGTAAAACTTGCGTTCTTGTGTGCTTGTTTGCTAGCCGACTGATGCCTCCAGCGCTCCCTCCTTCTCCAAAACCCAAGTTCATAACAATGGGCATTGACGAGTTAAACCCTCGTCAATTGGCGCCGTCTGTGGGAATTGGGAGTGCTGATGTCGCGGCTTCTTTGGCCCCATCAACCGTGATCTACAACTCCGCAATAGCGGAGATTCACTAGCTCTTCGGCGCGTTCGACTTCACCGTCCACACGCCGGCCACTCGCCAAGCTTTCGAGTCCGTGGGCGACGGAATCAGCCTAGCGATTGGGAGCTTCCGCTTCCAGGTTGGTCAACTGGGCATGCTTCGCATGCCTGACCAGCCGACGACACCCACAATTTCTCCAGCATCGTGGTTCCCGCCACCAATCGGCACCCTCAGCGAGCTCAACGCCTCGGCAAAAGCCGGGAGCACGGAAAATGATAGTAGTCACGGATCCGATCTGGGTGACCTGGCCACTGAAGATAGAGCCTACGGCTCTAGATCTGAAAGTTGCGGGAGCAACAGCTTCCCCAACCACTTCATGTGCACAGTCATCAACGCAGGCGACACTACCGCCAATTGGGAAAATGTTGGCACTGGCACTAGCACCGGACCGCCCAACGGCAGCACGCCCAACGGCACCGGACCGCCCAACGGCAGCACACCCAACGGTGGCCCCACTAACAGTGTCAATGGCACACCCGTCAACAATGGAGCGGCAGGAGAACCGCTGACCATAGTGAATGAACACACTGGAGAGCCCGTGGTGATCAAGCTCAACGACAACGAGTGGGCCCGTTGTCAAGAAGCTCTGCGAGGCAATCATCTGCCCCTCAACTCCCCACAAGACATGCTGATGGGCCACCATTGGCTACTAAAGGAGGAATACAGACGCCAGCTACATGCAATCACGCAACTCGAAGCGCGTAAAAAGGCGGCGGACGAATCAACCCTTCGGCGAGCCAGGTTCTCCTCCCACGGAGGATCCTCCTCCAAAGGCAACGAGTACCTGGCCAACAAGAGAAGATCTCGACTGGCCCACCTCACAAAGGAGGAGTGCGTGGAAGCCGCGAAAGTCCTCGACTTCGGCTCCATGACGGTGGATACACGGGGAACATGCTCCCGAAGACGCTGCAAGCCGCGGTAACGGTGGTCACCATGTACCTCGTCAATAACCAGCCGCCAGCTGGAGATCCACGAGCTGCCATGCACTGATCTATGATCACGGGCTTGGGGCTAGTCGAGGCAGCCCTCGACAAAGAGCCTGCACTGGAGCCAAAGAAAAGCAAGGCTATGGCAAAATATTACTCCTCGCCTTCATCCAGCGACGATAGCCATGATCTGTCTCAAGGTCGCCGCTCACGGCAGCACGATCACGACTACGATGCGCGCGATCAAGGGCAAGACGCGCTCGTTCGACTGACTCAGAAGAGGACGAGACTGAGCTCTGTGGCGCCAGATGCTTCAGCAGGGCCATCAGGCAGAAGCGAATGCCTAAAGGGTTCAAACTACCGTCAGAGAACCCAAAATTTGATGGTCTACACGACCCAAAAATCTAGTTGGAGGACCACATCTCCTCTGTCAGACTACATGATGGGAGTCGAAGCACGGCCATGCAATGCTTGCAGCTATAGATGTAGGGTGCCACTCGCGCATGGCTCAACAATCTCCCGCGTGGATCCATTTGCAGCTGGGAAGAGCAGGTCTACAACTTCGTGCGCAATTGGAAGGTCACCTACAAAAGGCCCGCATCAATCGCTACGCTACGCAGAGGTCGGGAGAATTGCTATGCTCGTACATTCAGAGGTGGTCCATCATCAAGAACTCCGCAGAAAACATCTCGGAGGACCACGCAATCGGCGCATTCAACGACGGCGTTCACCGTATAGAGCTGAGGGAGGAGCTAGGCTGCTCGAAGCCTAAAACTATCGACCACCTGATGGAAATCATGAATCGGTGGGCTGACGGAGAAGACTCGGTGAAAAACCGTACCTACTCCGACAATGATGATGACCTTGGGCGCAGACGCGACCACCGAAGCAAACATCGAATGCGCGTCTACGATGACCGTGACGAGGTTAACATGGTCGCAGCTGGCTACGCCGACAAATGCGACGATAACCGCAACAGCGGATACCACTGTGGTGGATACCGCGACAGCAGAAAAACCACGCAGGTGTGGCAGCACCGCACTCGCGAAGAGGCACCCGCAACATCTATCGAGGACAAACTGTCCGGGCCATGCAACGTGCACTTCTACGTCGACAAGCATGATGGCAAGAAGAAATCCAGCCACCTTCTCAAGGACTGCCGCGAGTTCCTCAAACTCCATGAAGGCCTGGCCCGGATGACGCAGTCAACAGGGGCTATGGAGCCACCCCAGGCGCTATGGCACATGGATCTCCTCCACCACCCGCCCGGACCACCACCACCCGTGGCCGCACCGGTCCAGCATCACGGAGGCGAACCGTACCCATGAGCCATGGGCAACAAGGGGATGATCCAAAAAGGGCGTCCCTCAAATCGAATGCAGAAGGCCATCACTCGCCAAGTCAACTTGGCGATAAATTCTCCACCTTCCACCACTGAGTACCTCAGTGGAAGCGACTCCTGCATCACCTTCGATAGGCGTGACCACCTGCGCCAAGTTCCTCATCCAGGCCACTGTCCCCTCGTACTCAAGGCGCAGATTGGAGGTTTCGACATGAGTCGTGTCTTCATGGATGGCGATAGTGGCATTAACCTCATGTTCACGAGTACCTTGCGGGCGATGAGGATCCCTCTGACGTGTCTGGAAGTTTCAGACACGACGTTCCATGGCATCGTCCCAGGAAAAGGCATATATCCCCTGGGAAAAATCAACCTCGACGTCATCTTCGGCACGTCGCAAAACTTCCGGCGAGAGCGCATCGACTTTGAGGTCGCCGACTAGCCTTCGCAATATCACTGCATCCTCGGACGTGTCGCGTTCCCGAGGTTCATGGCAGTGCCACACTACGCCTACCTGCAGATGAAGATGCCGGGTCCAAACGGCATAATCACAATCAACGGCAACTTCGAAAGGTCCGACAGCTGCGATAGGGAATTCAATAGAATCTCCTAGTCCTTCGGCATGTAGGAGGAACTCGCAAGATTGAAGGAGTCGACAGACAACAGTCTGCCTCCCCTTAGCAGGCCAAGTTCACCCGACCTGTCCTTCGACTCGTCAGTGCACACGAAGAAAGTCCAGGTCCACCCAATGGACCCGGCAAAGACGACCCTCATTGCCAACAACTTGAGTTCCGCATAGGTACTCGCGCTCGTCGAATTCCTCCGTGAGCACTGGGAGATCTTCACCTGGTGTCCAGCGGCCATGCCAGGAGTTCCCAGAGAATTTGCCAAGCACTCACTCAATGTAAATCCAGACGCAAGGCCAGTCAAGCAGACAATTTGGTGACTGTCTGAACCAAGAGCAAAAGCAGTCGGAATGGACATCAACAGACTCCTCGATGCAAAATTCATACGCGAGATCAAGGAAAGCACTTGGCTCGCTAACATAGTTCTTGTGCCCAAATAAGACACGCATATCCCGCAGATGTGCGTGGACTTCACCTCCTTGAATAAGCACTGCCCAAAGGATCACTTCCCGCTGCCACGAATCGACCAAATCATCGACTCCACCGCAGGATGTGAGCATCTCTCCTTCCTTGTCGCCTACTCAGGCTACAATCAGATTCGAATGAAGGAGGAGGATTAGGAGAAAACGGCGTTTATGACGCCCTTGGATGTGTTCTGCTACAACACATGCCTTTCGGGCTAAAAAACGCAGGAGCCACCTATCAGCGGTGCATGTAGGCCTGCCTCACGAACCAACTTGGTCGCAACATCCAAGTCTATGTTGATGACATCGTCATCAAAACAAAAGAGGAAGCCGTGCTAATCGATGATCTACGCGAAACCTTCGCCAACCTTGACCGCTACCGAATCAAGCTCAATTCAGACAAATGCGCCTTCAGCGCACCATTTGGGCAATTACTTGGGTATCTCATCTCCGCAAGAGGGATCGAAGCAAACCCGAAGAAAATAAAGGCCATACTGGCCATGGAGAAGCCAAAGAACATAAGAGGCGTCTAGCAGCTGGCCGGGCGAATCGCAACGCTCAGTCGATTCATCAGTCGAATGGGCGAAAAGGCACTGCCCTTCTACCAACTTCTCTGCAAAACTAACAAGTTTGAATGGACAGACGAGGCGCAGGAAGCATTCAAAGACCTCAAACGTCTACTATCCACCTCAACAGTACTAGTGACTCCACAAGAAAAAGAGTCATTGTTGCTCTACATCTCTGCCACCAACCAAGTGGTCAACACGGTGCTTGTGGTAGAACGAGCCGGAGAAAACAAGGTCCATGGGGTCCAGCGCCCAGTCTACTACCTCAGCGAGGTGCTCACGCCAACAAAACAGCGGTACCCACACTACCAGAAGCTAGCGTACGGCGTCTTCATGATAGCTAGGCGACTACGCCACTACTTCCAGGAGCACCAAATCGTGGTGGTCAATGATGCCCCGCTCGGGCATATCCTAAATAACCCTGATGCCACTAGGCGAGTCACGCTTTGGGGAATCGAATTGTCTCCACGAGACATCACATACGAAAAGCACAACACGATCAAGTCGCAAGTCCTCCCTGATTTCCTCGTGCACTGGATGGAGAACCAGCTCCCCGAAAAGCCAGGTATGTTCTATCTCTGGACAATGCACTTTGATGGGTCCAAATGAAAGGACGGAGCTGGCGCAGGTGTCATACTGACATTGCCCATGGAGACGAGCTAAAATACATTCTGCGAATGCAGTTCACTGCCTCCAATAATGAAGCTGAGTATGAGGCTCTAATCCATGGGATGCGGATGGCGAAAGCCTGCGGTGCCAAGAGGCTCATCATCTACGGCGACTCCAAACTGGTGGTCAATCAAACAATGCACGAGTGCGATGCACCGAGCGATAACATGATTGCCTATCGTGACCTCTACGACACACTCGAAGGGTACTTCGACGGCTGTGAGCTGCGGCACGTAGGCTACGAAAGCAATGAAGAGGCGGACACACTCGCCAACATTGGCTTCACCTGCGCCCCCGTACCACCTAGGGTATTTCTCGAGCGCATCTGCGAACGCTCCATCAAGCCAAAGGCTCTAGAGAAGAAAGCAAGCGCGTCAACAGACTCGGGGGCTACGCCACCCAATCAGCCAATGGCACTCGACGACCTGGAGTTTGATATAGGACTCGAAGGACCAATGGGCGTCATGATGATCGAGCCATCTTGGACACAACCCTACATCACATATCTACTCAGGAAGAGGCTGCCAGATGATCCGACTGACGCGCGACACATTGGGCGATGATCCAAGGCATTCGCCTTCATCAACGGTGAACTGTACAAGCCAGCATCACAGGAGTGCTCCAACGGGGACGGAATGGCCGTTCTCCTCGACATCCACGAAGGGACTTGCGGGCACCATGCGGGTAGTCGCGCTCTCGTCACCAAAGCTCTACGAGCTGGATTCTAGTAGCCCATGGCCATGCACGACGCTAAGGACATCGTCCAGCGCTGCAACGCTTGCCGGCTATTCGCGGACAAACCTCACGCACCCGGCGTGGAACTCTGGCCAATACCATTGGCTTGGCCCTTCATGCAATGGGGACTCGACATGGTCAACAAGGTCCCAAAATCCTCGCGAGGAGGTTACGTCTACCTCTTGGTTGCAGTCGACAAATTCACCAAGTGGATCGAGGCCATGCCGGTGAAAAATCAATCAGGGGCTAGCGCTGTCAAGTTTTTCGTGTCCATTATCTACCTCTTTGGAGTGCCACACAGCATCATCACGGACAATGGGACGAACTTCACCTCCAAGGAGTTCTAGGAATTCTGCGAAAACCTGGGAATCAACATAAGCTACGCCTTAGTGACTCACCCGCAGACCAATGGTCAAGTCGAAAAGGCCAACGGCCTCGTCAGCGGCGGAATCAAGAAATGACTCCTCCGGCCACTTGAACAAGCCGCCGGATGCTGGCCAGACGAGCTACAATCCGTACTCTAGAGCTTGCACATAGCTCCAAACAGCGCCACGGGATATACCCCGTTCTTCATGGTGCACGGTGTTGAAGCGGTGCTACCGCAGAAGTACGCTACAAAGCCACGCGGGTGGTTGCCTACAGCGAGCAGGAGTCAACTCTTGCACTCAAAGACTCCGTCGACCTTCTTGACGAGGCGCAAGGAATTGCATTGGAGAGATCAACGATCTACCACCAAAGCCTCCGCAACTACCACAGTAGAAGGCTATGCCCAAGATCCTTCGTCGAAGGATACCTGGTCCTGCGACTCAAGCAACAAGGGCATCTCAAGCTCGAATCTCCTTGGGAGGGATCTTACGTGATTATAGAAGTAATCCCAGGTGGCGCCTATCGCCTTAAATATTTCAAGACAGGAGTCGCATAATCCAACCCCTGGAATGTCACACAGCTGCGTCGTTTGTACACCTAGTCATTTTTTATTACAAATAAGGCTATTCAGCCAGGCTACTTAGCCACACATTATACCTCGTACTATCCTGCGAATAAATAAAGCTAAGTGCCCCAAAACTCTGTGTTTTCCTCATTTTCCTACAAATCGATCACTCGGGAGCTGCGCCACCCTTTACACTCTCATTCTACGAACAAATCGCTGTATCCCGAGTAGCTGACACAACAACAACAATTGAACCCTTGATAAACACGAACCCAGTTGCAACGCACCTGACAGGTTGGCAAGGTGCTGAGATAACATAAGTCAGGGTAACAAAAAGGTACTGCAGAGTGCAAACACACTCGCAAAAAATAAAAGCTGGCAAGCTATTCACATATCAATGACTATTAATTACATCCAACATATTCATATGAACTTTACAACACTTGTACAACTATGTGCAGGATACAAATCATGCTACTGCTGCAACAGGAGAACGTTCGTTTGTTCCTCAAAGAAGTCATAAATTTCTTTCGCTGGACGATCAACCGCTTGGTAGTGCAGAACCACGTCCTAGGTCATACCCTCTGGCAGAAGTGGCGGCCCAGCGGCAACAGCCGCAACATCTACATTTGGCCTATGTAGTCGCGCTAGTGACAACGCAGCCTTAGCACCCGCTACTAACTGCTGTCACGCACACTCGCGAACCACACTCAAATCCTGGAACTTCGGCAGAAGAGCCAACAGGCTTGAGGGGACGACGTCCAACGGAAACATCGCATGGTAGATATGCCTAAGGCACGACTACGCCTTCTTCAAAAAGTGAAGTACTCGAGAAGCACGATCCTGCAGGGTCGCAAGCGTGGTCGCACGGTCGTGGTCCACCCGGAAGTACCCACTCGCCTGTAGTTGCTCCTGGGTCAGATCATTCATTCGAACGGCAATCCGGTCCTTCTCATCCTGCGGATGACGGGCACTGACAACTACACCAAGTAAAAGGGCAAAGTATGAAGACAAGACATCACCACGACTGACTAAAAAGAAAAGATAAGAGGGTAGAAAGCTAACATTTGAACCGCTCACTCAGCTGCGTCACCTCCTCCAAGAGATACTGCTCGCGGGCGGTAGCCTTCTCCGCCTTTGACTTCCATACATCCGCGCTACCACGGAGGATAGGGAACTCACACTCTAGTTGCTTAATGCGATCGCGCAGTCGTGAAAGCAGGGACAACTCATCCACCTTTGAGCGCGGCTGCGCCAAGGTTTCATCGGTGGGTGGAGGATCACGAGGATCACTCGAGGGACCACTCGACGTACCCTATCATAAACCAAGCAAGAGATAAATAAGGGACCTAGAGTACATTGATAAAAGGCTCGAATGCATTTAGAAACGGCAAAGTCTCGACATGGATACTCCCACAAAAGGCATGGTTTCAACACAAAAATAAAACTACAACTATTACAGAATAGCTACTAAGGAGCACTGCTTCTTCGACTTGGACTTCAGGGGCCTCCTCGAATCCGTGGCGGTCTCTGACACCACAGACTTTCCAGTACTAGCCCCTGATGCCGCAGCCTTCGCCGCATTCTTCGCTCCCTGTAGCTCCTTAGAGTATTTGGTGACTGTATTGATGAGCTGCGGCCCATATTTACCACAACCAGTAGCAAAGGGAGCAAACACTACCTATTGGCCATCTGTGCCAATGGGCATCGCCTTGGAAATCATAGCGAGATCCACCTCCACGCCATAGGCTTGCACCATCGCGAGTGCCATGGTCGCGCTGATAGAACGCTAGGAGTTCCTGAAGTCCATGGGAATAGCCCCAACAAGGTATTCCACCAGGCCCTCAAGGTTGTCAAGCAGCTCAGCCTTGGGAGTTAGATCCCTGCGTATGTGACTGAGCACACCCTTGGCCTTCATCAGCATCCCTTGAAGGGAAGCACTACGGTCTTCGATTGTGACGACAGCACCATCCAATGCATCATCGCGATGAAGGGCCTGTGCGTCAAAGCTCAGGCTGCCGGGATCTACATACATCAAAGTGTTAGAACAATAACACGATGACGAAGCAAGAAACTACGAAAATTCAGCTGAAAGAGTACCTGAGAGGGACTTAGCAATCGAAAAAAGCTGCTCCTCGAGCGACTTCTCCCTCTCGGCATTGGAGGAACACAAGTCCTCTTCGCGCTTTCGCAAGTCCTCCTCGCGCTTTTGTGACTCCTCCAGGGCCGCGATTGCTTCGTCGTGACTCTTCGCCGCCATGACAAGCACCTTTTCGAGTGAAGCAGCATGACGCAGAAGTTCCTTATGCTCAACTGCAAAGAATATGATGCATCATCAATCGAATCTAGAAACTTCAACAAGACAAAGACAAAGGCAAAACTAACCTTCAACAACATGGTGGCAATTGTCCAGCTGCGCATGTTGTCGACCCATATCTAGGACTTGCTCCGCCAGGCGAGCAGCTTCCTTCACGATGAGCTGCATTAGAAGAAAACAAAGTTCAGCAACAACACCAAGTATATATTCGACTGATAAAACAACAAAGAGATGCTTACATGGTCCTCCAAAGACTCCGAGGATGACTGTTGCACAGTCATCCGGGCAACCACCTGGTGTCCCCATCATGCGGGGAACTCGATGAGTTGTGCCTGGAGTGGGCCGCCAATGGAGGGGAGGAAGATTGTTTAGCCACTTCCTTGGCCTTGGAGTCTGCGACTCCGAATTCCTTCACAAATTTGACATCACCAGAAGACGACGACGCCGCTTGACTGCAAAACACATCCAGCAAAAACCTCAGGGAACGCAACTCCAAAAAAGAAACCAAGGAAAAGTCGTGAACTCACTAGTCAAATTTATCAAGGTCGAAGGATTGCTTCTCCGAATCCGACGACTCCTTTGGCAGTCGCAGCTTCTTCCGTGCAGGAGGAGCCATGGAGCGCACATGAACGGCGGGGATTGGCTCCTCTACAACAACAGAAGGGCCTTCTGGCGTTGTCGGCGACAAGGCATCTGAATCCTTGCTGCAGGAACGCTTGCGAGTGTCCGGGTCACTGGACTTGGGGGATCCCTCCTCCTCTTCGATTGGGATGGTCGACTCCGACTCGTCCTCTTCATCCACCTCGTGAGGGATAACCCCTTTAGGACGAGGGGGCAAATTGGGAGAGATATGCTAGTCCTGCATTCAGATGATACAATATTATATATCACAGCATCATAAAAGTCAACCGAAAACGAAAGCTACTTCGTCATACAATTCTACCTTAGGAGGAGGGTTTGAGGCGTCGAAAGGAGGCACGACTGGTTCACCTGGGAGAACCTCCTTGGTGGTGTATTTGGTCACCAGCCGCACCCTCTTATCAACCTCACCCGCAGAAATGCCATCGGCAGATATGCGAGTGGCATCGTTCGCACCAGCCCAGGGGAACATGGGGTGGACTCTGGCCTGCAGAGGCTGGACACGATGGCGCAACCATGTGCGAATAAGGGCAGCGCCTCCCTCTTCTTTGCCTATGCGACTCTTGAGGTCGCAAATGCGCTTATACAGCACCTCCGTTTCCTCGGACTCGCCAGGCATCACGATATTCTTTCAAGAGCACCTCCTCTTGCACGGTGTCACGGGATCGAAGGGCGCGAGTCCGTAGTGCTCTCCGGCGGCCTTCTGGTCGCGGATGTAGAACCACTTGTCTCTCCACCCTTGGACGGACGCAGTGAGCTTGATATCGAAGTAAGTGGCGGAGGAGTCGACGTGGAATCCAGAGCCTCCTACGTCGTAGACTACCGAACCGGACGCCAACTAGCATTTCAACTTAAAAAGCCTCTTAAAGAGGCCAAAGTGCGGCTCGACTCCGAGCCAGCACTTGCAAAGAGTAATGAAGCAGGAGATGTGGAGAATAGAATTTGGGGACAGCTGATGCAGCTGGAGCCCGTAGAAGCAAAGGAGGCCCCTGAAGAAAGGATGCAGGGGCATAGAAAGATCTCGGATGATGAACGCAAGGAACATCACCCAGAAACCAGGAGGAGGACAAGGGATTACCTCCTCGCCGGGCACTCGCGATTCGTCTTCCACGGAGGGAAGAACTCCATCTCGACGATGAAGATGCAGCTTGGTGGGCTTGATGATGGACACACGCCAAGCGCCGTTGGTGACACGGGTGCCCGCGCCCTTCTTCTTCCCAGCGTCAGCGGCACTGGTGCCCGCAGTGGCGGAGCCACCCTTCTCCTTGGTGGCGGCAATGGCGGCGGCAGACTCGGCAGCGGCGCCTCCCTTCTTCTTGCCCATCTTCCTATGGCGGTGAGAACGGAGCAAGTAGCTGGGGAAGATACGGAGCTGGTCCAGTGCCGCAACGAGAAAGTGCGCAAGGAAGCAGAGAGCAGCAGCAATGGCAATGGAGGCAAGAACAAAGAAGACAGATGGGAAAACTACCGCAGCTGTGTTGCTACTTAACCTCCTCGCAGAAACCATCCAATGGCCAGCAGAAACCCTACTACATGCGTGGCGCACATCGCCATCGACACGTGGTGAAGCTGAAGCACGAACCGTCCCCCCACTATTCCCATTAAGTGCAAAAATCGAGGAGACACAGTTAAAACAGAAGATTACGCACGCCCGGTCAAATCAAAGTCAGAAAGTAGGACCCACCGCTCGTCACGTCCCATCAAAGCCGCTCACGTGGGAAACCGAGGTCATCGCATCATCAGCACTGACATCATTGATTTTCAGCAGTAGAAGATTTTGACTACTTTAGTCCTCGCTTGAGTCTTCGACTCAACCGAGCACTCGGGGGCTACTCCCATAGGAAGCGCTAGTCCCGCACCCTACGATTATCTTCATACAGGTATATGAACATTCATGACATACCCACCACTCGAATCTATGATTCGATTGAGGACTATGGGTAACTCCCATAGGGAGCACTGGAAGCAAATTCGACTGAAACAAGCAGCGAAAGACGACAGCGGTCGCAAAAGGTCTTTTAGTCCCCGCTTGAGTCTTCGACTCAACCAGGCACTTGGGGGCTACTCCCATAGGGAGCGCTGGTCGCGCACCCTATGATTATTCGTACATCGTACTGTGTGTTGATAACATCTACACTCGAATTCTATGGCGACTCCACCTCATACTATCCCTACAAAGAGACTACGTCTCCTAGGTCCCCCGAATCATCTCCACGATGACAAAGTTCGGATGCCACGCTTACAGTGTGAAGATAAGACCTGAATAAGGCCTGGCAACACATCTGTTGCGCACGACCAGAAACATATTCGTGCCTGCATGTACGATGAACATGCATTGATGGACGTATCGAGTGCTCACACTTATACACTGGAATTCGACTCCTGTAAGACCTCCGCGGACTAAGTCGAATTACGCCAACACTTTTCCGAATTCGAGTCTAGGGACTCGAGTTTGAGTAGATTACGTTGTTTTGCCCTAAGGCAGATAATTGATACCGATACATCAGATAAATCAGGCACATATATCAACAATCCCTATGACACAAACTGAACACTCGAAAATATACTCGGTCATGCACTCGAAAGACTTCATAAAGTCCCTAGTCGAATCTGTGATTCCACTGGACACTCGGGGGCTACTGACATGGGTATACCCTACAGGTACTCGAGTTTGGTATATACGGTCTAGATACGGCGGAAGCCCATGGTGTTGCCAAGGCCCAATGGATAATTCGAGTGGCCCACGGACTCTCAATTGCTTGCGAGACAAGAAGAAGCTTAAGATAGAAAGTTCAAAGGGAAAACCCTAATCTGTAACCGACTCGATCTGCTACCCGATACCTAGCCTATCTATATAAAGGCTAGGAGGGGGCGGCAAGGAGGACACACGCAACTTCTAGTTTCCACAACTCTCGGCAGATTGCATCTGCGCACCCCTGTAATCTTCGATTCCTCTGTTAATTCAAAGAGTAGACAAGTAAGAGTAGGGACCTCTACGAGGCCTGAACCTGGGTAAAACTTGCGTCCCTATGTGCTTGTTTGCTAGCCGACTGATGCCTCTAGTGCTCCCTCCTTCTCCAAAACCCAAGTCCATAACAATGGGCATTGGCGAGTTAAACCATCGTCATCTAGTATGAGCCCTTGTGTGCTAAATAGAAGTAGTGAAGTGTTGTTTGGTGATTGTGTACATTGAATGTATTTTTAGACGCTAGTACCAACCTGAGCTACAATAAGGAGTACTTCGAGGAAGAAGAAGAGAACTTCAATGACTGCAACAACTGCACTATTCAAGGCAAGCCCACTATATAAGCTATCCATGCAAGTTTAGCTATGCAAACTAACTTGTACAGATACCATATACACACCTTTGAGACGCAACTTTACCAATTCCTAGTTTTACTTCAAGCTTTACTTTCTCCTTTACTATAGTTTCTTACTTAGTTAATGAATTGCGATTAGTGGAAACTAGATTGGATCCTATCAAGGTCATAGGATTAGTCTTGGATACTTATACTTTCTTAGCACCCCCATTAGTGATACCCTCAATACTAGTGGCTAGTGCTAAGCATAAAACTGGATCACTTTAGATGGGAATACTTGGTAAACATGATTATGAAAACCTTGGAATGAGGATTCATTCTATTGAAATGTTTTGACATGTGTTGTGAAACACAATGGTTTGATGATGAAACTGTTAAGGCATGGGCCTTGACTTTAATAAAAACTGATGGTTGGGTTCGGATGCGATACCATTCCAATTTTACCGTACAACCACAATACCTGAGTTGGGTAGGGCTTGACTGAAAGTTTATATGTCTTAGTATGGGTCCCCTTGCGGAAGAGGTTGAGCTGAGGCTACCTCGTGATGAATGTCCACCTATGTAGTACCCAGGATGGTAGATGGCCATGGTTGGGAGGCCAAACTCATAGGTGAGGTGCCTATACTAGGGTGTGTAATTGAAAGGTTAAGATTGATTATCCGCATACAAAGTATGATGATTCAGGGTTATCCCTGACGGATGTATTGAATTTTGTGGTGAAAGTGTACCACCTCTACAGAGTGTCAAACTATTCGAATAGCCGCGTCCGTGGTTACGGACAGTTGGAGTGGCCATACTATTCCGTTGTCAGATGTTTTCAAAATGATTTGTGACTTGAAGGATGACCTTGACTTGAACACAACAGAGTTGTGGATATGAAAACTAGTTTCCCCCTGAAGTGATGTAGAGAACTAAATTAGGTACTTTACTCTTGAAGCTTTATGAAATAAACCTGGCTTTTTGCAAACAAACCTAGAGCTTATGATTCTTACTAGATTTACCTTTACTTATACTAGTGTTAGTTTGCGAGTACTTAAAGAGTACTCATGGCTTTGTCCCTGGTTATTCCCATGGCCAGACTATGCAGAGGATTACCCGGAAGATGGATAGCAGGAGCTCTATGACAACTAGGATCATCTCCCATTCAGCATTGCCTTTGACTTTGAAGATGGAGCCTACTACATTTACTTTCCACTGCTTTGATTGTATTAAGACCGGATCATGAGATCCTTTATTTGTAAGACCTATATTATGGTTTTTAATGGATGATGTACTGTGGTACCACTTCTGTTATGCCTCGCAAAAATGGTAATCCTGGGATTGCTATGTACAACATAATAGGCATTTGGACTTAAAAATCCGGGTGTTGACAAGTTGGTATCAGAGCCATCCTAACCATAGGAGACCCTAATTAGAATGGACGCGGGAAAAACCTTGCTTCAAAACAAAGAAAGTGAGTATTTACAAAAAAAACTATTCTCACTCTTATCCTTGAGATTCTTTCAAAAATAGATCACTTGTTACTCCAAACTCTTACAAGTCTACCTAAAACTTGACATACTTGATCACCTCACTAACTTACTCATCCTCAATTCTTATAGATGGAGGTCAAATACACCAAGTTTTACCAGTTGGGCAACAGAGGATAACTTATCTTTGAGAGGGATCTGGATTCTCTCTCATAGTATCTTGGACGCCTGCAGCCAGAGTTCTTCAGAGCATAGCTCAAGGACCACGCTGGAGGGGAGCTACAATGGCTGATTGTTGCCGACTTGAGAGGCAAAATGGAGCCACCTCTTTCCGACAAGATTCAGTTCAACATTCGGGAGAACAACTGGCTAGATGGATGAGCCATGGCTATGCAAGAAGCTCTTGCTCGCTTGTGTGCTCAGAACATCAACCAGATCATCGGCACCCGTTTTTCTCACTATGCCAGACATGACTCTATGGGACAGCCTCTATCCATGCCAGCCCATCCTGAGTGGAAGCACTACATGGACTTCATGCTACATGAGACATAGAAGGAGTTGGACAATGCCCGTGATCACGCTAACCAGAGCAATGCTGAAGCTGTTGAGAGGAAGGAAACCATCACCATCCTCGCCAAGGAACGCAAGTCACTTCGCAGCCAACGCGACAAAAAGGATCGCATCATTGCCCGTCTTTGTCAGAAGATAGCCACCCTGCAGGAGACCATCCACGACCAGGAGATCCAGCTGGAGGAGCAGCAGGAGGAGGAGGATGAAGACATCCGTGAGGATATTCACTCTTACCTCAGTGATGACAACGACTACCTGGAGGACGAAGCCATGGAGGACAACACTGATGAGGATGATGCTGACTTCATTGATGATGGTTAGTCGCACCTGAGCACTATCGTAGATGTGAGTTGTACCCAGTCCCACTATATCGTAGCTTCACAGAATGGTTCTTAAAACCATTTGTTTCCTTGTTGTGGTGTGTGTTTGTATCTATGCTAGGAATGAATAAATGAAAAGAAAGTTGCTAGTTTTCAAACACCTGAGTTATACTCAAAGCTTAAAGTTTTGAAACAAACCCATGAACCCTAGAGATTTCCCTCTTGTCTCACTATCTATCTCAATCTTCAGATGACTCACGGAAACCTCGGAGGAAGCAGTTCATCTCAGGATCCAATGCTGCAGATTCTGCAAATGTTAGTTTCTGACCGTGAAGCTGGTAGAGCTGAACATCAAGCCAACTTAGCCACTCTGCAACAAATAGCCCAGATGGCCCACAATAATCAAGGCCATGGAAACCAAGATCACCATGGATCCAAACTTAAGAAATTCCAGAATACCAACCCACCCATGTTTAGTCAGGAGCCTCTAGATGCTGCTGATTGGCTGCAAACCATGGAAAACAATTTAGAAGTTGCAGGAGTTGATGCTAATGAGAAGGTGTTGTTTGCCACCCACTATCTGTCCAAGTATGCTAGATCATGGTGGAATAGTACCCGTACAATGAATGGAGGTCAGATGATGACTTGGGAGGAGTTCAACTCAAGTTCAGCAGGACACATGTGCCCCCGGGTCTAATCAAGAGGATGAGAGACGACTTCAGAGACTTGAAGCAAGGAAGGATGACTATGGTTGAGTACCATGACAAATTTCTGTCAACTAGCTAGGTATGCACCGGATGAGATTGACAATGAAGCCAAGAAGAAGGAAAAATTCCTGAATGGTCTGCATGATGAGATGCAGACAGTGCTAGTAAACATTCCCTTTGATGACCTTGAAGCCTTAGTGGATTCTGCAATCTAGAGGGAAGGCAAGATCAACCAGGCCAGTGAGAACCGCAAGCGTCGAATGATGCATCAACCAGGACCCCACCATACCCCGAAGTATCGCCCCAACCCGTCTACAGGATATGCACCCAGAAACAACAGACCCCTAATGAACCGTCCAAACTATCCCAACCGTGGAGGAGGAAACCCAAGGCCTGGAGGAAACCACAACAACAACCCTGGCAACTCCAATAATTTCAACCATGCACCGCCAAAGTCCAACAACAACAACAACAATACTGCCCCAGGGACTAGAAGCAATGTTGTGCCTGTCGCAGGGAAAGACAAGTCAATGATCACTTGCTTTGAATGCGGAGTCACGGGTCACTACTGCAACGAGTGCCCCAAGAAGCTTGCCGCATCAACCAATGTGAATGCACTTGCCCAACAGCAACACCGTGTCTAGCCTGGAAAGAGATTCGCCCCATGAAACCCGCACAACCGTAATGGCCATATGTTCCACATGAATGCTGAAGAAGCCCAAGAAGCGCCAGATGTCGTGCTGGGTATGTTTTCTGTTAACTCAGTTCTAGCAAGAGTGTTGTTTGATTCTAGAGCATCACACTCGTTTGTTACAGAAGAATTTGCATGCACTAGTAAGATTCAACCAACAAATGTTAAGCATGTTATGATAGTTCAAATCCCTAGTTCGACCACCAAAGCTAGAAAAGTTTGCAAGGCCATACCTATCAGAATACATGGGATAGATTTTTATGCCAATCTAATAGTACTTGGAACCAAAGGTTTGGAAGTAGTGCTAGGAATGGATTGGATGTTGAAACATCAAGGATTAATCGACTGTGCTAAGAAAGCCATAACCATGACCAGTAGCACCGGATTATCAGTAGAACATGTATCTGAGACTTTGACCCGTCAATTCAAGTGCAACAAGAGTCTAGCCAGGACCACCATTGACCAAGTCAGAGTAGTCTGTGAATACCCTGACGTGTTCCCAAATGAACTGGCAGGTATGCCCCCAGATCGGGATATCGAGTTTATCATTGAACTAATCCCTGGAACCAGACCCATAGCTCAGAGACCCTATAGTATGAACCCATCTAAACTAGTGGAGCTGAAGAAGCAACTTGATGATATGCTAGGAAAAGGACTAATTCAACCAAGTGCATCGGCATGGAGATCACCCATTTTGTTTGTTCATAAGAAGGATGGTGCCAACCGTCTTTGTACGGATTATTGGAAGTTGAATGACGTCACCATCAAGAACAAGTACCCTTTGCCGAAGATAGAAGATTTGTTTGATCAGCTGACTGGTGCCAGAGTGTTTTCTAAGATTAACCTTAGAACTGGTTATCACCAACTGAAGATTCGTGCAATAGATATCCCAAAGACTGCCTTCACCACCATATATGGATTGTATGATTAAAATGTCATGTCTTTTGGATTAACCAATGCCCCCGCTTATTTCATGAATCTCATGAGTAAGATTTTTATGAATTTTCTGGATAAGTTTGCCGTTGTGTTTATCGATGACATTCTGATCTACTCCAAATCAGAAGAGGACCATGAGCAACATCTGTGAACCATCCTTGAAACCCTTAGAGAGCATTAGTTGTATGCCAAGTTCAACAATTGTGAATTCTGGATAAAAGAAGTAGAATTCCTAGGCCATATCCTGTTGGCAAGAGGAGTTGTTGTCGATCCCGCCAAGATCAAAGATTTTGAAGAATGGAAATCACCAACCACCCAAACAGAAGTCCGCACATTTCTTGGATTAGCCAGATACTACCGCAAGTTCGTGGAAGGATTCTCGAGCATCGCAAGACCGATGACCCAGTTGTTGGAGAAAGATACGAAGTTTGAATGGACTGACAAATGTGAAGCAAGTTTTCAAGATCTCAAGAAGAGATTGATTTCAGCCCCAATTTTGATCATGCCGAATATCAAGAAGCCTTTTGATGTGTATTGTGATGCATCCAAGATTGGTCTCGGATGTGTATTAATGCAAGCAGGCAAAGTCATATCCTATCTGTCCAGACAACTGAAGCAGCATGAGTAGAACTACCCTACCCATGACCTCGAACTAGCAGCCGTAGTTTTAGCTTTGAAGACATGGCATCATTACCTTATGGGTAACCGCTGTGAGATTTATTCGGATCACAAGAGTCTGAAGTATATCTTCACCCAGAAGGAGCTGAATATGAGGCAAAGGAGATGGATAGAGTTAATCAAGGATTATGACCTTGACATTCACTATCACCCCGGCAAAGCCAATGTGGTAGCGGATGCTCTTAGCAGATTACCGTGTAGATTAAACACCATGATAAAGGAAACCTAGCCAAGTCTGCATGAGGAGATGGAGAATTTAAGAGTGGAGATACTTAGCGAACGATTTTTAGCTAGCATATAACTCCAACCCACTTTGATTAGTCAGATAAAAGAGGCCCAAAAAGGAAATACAAGTATTGATGGAATCAAGCGTCATATCAAAACAGGTTTCACATCCCAATTTCTAGAATTGGTACTGCATAGAATACATGTCATTGCATCATGAGCATCTTTGCAAAAAGTTTCAGTTTTAAAGCTTTTGCTAAAATACCACTAGTGTTGCATGTTCTTCTTATTTTCAAGCCTAGTATGGTTTTTACCTAGCATCTTCTTGGATGGCACTATATAGTCATCCTGGATGCTTAGATACTTAGAGTATCCAGTTACAAACCCGTAGAAATTTGTTTCGTGCAATTCGGAACTACAGATCAAAAGTTAGGCTAGTTTTAGTTTTAGGCTGAAC
This sequence comes from Avena sativa, assembly GCA_916181665.1. Taxonomy (NCBI): domain Eukaryota; kingdom Viridiplantae; phylum Streptophyta; class Magnoliopsida; order Poales; family Poaceae; genus Avena; species Avena sativa. Next base: position 375,693,384 of record OV702289.1, on the reverse strand, counting down.
TTTAGTTTCAGAAATTCAGACAAATAGACAGTTCAGATAACAGGCAGCGATTCAGAAAGAAATAAAAAGAATAAAAAACCCCGTGTGAGCCAGCCAGACCACCAGCCGCAGCGGCCCAGCAAGCCCACTCGGGGCCCAGCCGCAGCCACGCAGCACGTAGCCACAAAGCAGCCAAACCGCTAGCCCAGCAGCGACCCGCGTGCACCCTCTTCTTCCCTTTTCTTCTTCTTTTCCTTTTCGTTTCTATTTTCTTTCCATCTGATAGGTGGGCCCCACCTGTCATCCCTTCCCCGTGCCGACTGAGAGCCCCTGATGAACTCGTTCGTTTCCGAACGGAATTCCACGAAATCCGTCATCCTCGGTTGGTGATTCTTGGCCCTTTTTGCATGGCTTGACCCCCTATAAAACCCTCTACCTATCCTCTTCCCAATTTTTCGAAAAATCGGAAGCCCTGGCCCAACCGGAGCATGTCCACCGCCGCCGTCGTCCGCCGCCTCAGTTGAGCACGAGCAGAAGGTTCCGAGCGCCCCGCTGCCTTATTTTTCCCATATGAACTCTTCCTCTCACTTGACTGTGTCGCCCTGACCTTCTCTCCTTCCGCGTAGGCCACCAGCGACGCCGTAATCCATCGCCGAAGACCGATGCCGACCGCGTCGCTCTAGCCACCAGTTCTCGAGGCTCGGAGAAGCTTCCGACCGAGCCGACCACGCCCCCGTGACCGCCGCCATTTTCCGCACCTTGTAAACCACTCCGCCGCTACCAAATACCACCGGAGAACCTCCACTGCCATCGACCGGAGTCGCCGCCGCCACCGACAAGGTGAGCCTCAAGCTCCCGATCCCAGCCATTAGATCTTGGACGAACGGTCCAGATCGCACCGCTGATCGCGTGGACCGCTGACTGGTCAAACACACCCTAGTCAGCGCTACGTCGACGTGGACAAGTCAGCAGGAATGCTCCTCAAGAATATTCCCTCGTTTTTCAGGATTTTGTTAAATTCCAGAAAATATGTGTAACTTCAAAAATTTGTAGAAAAAGATCTACTAGGCCAAAAATTGCAAATAATATATCGTTGAAATCACTAAAATTCGTAGAATTTTATTCTGTAATAATATTTCAGGTTTACTATACGTAATTTTCTGAGGTTATAAAAAAGGCTTAAAGTTGTATAAAATTTATAGAAAATGATCTGTAAATCTTTTTGGCGCAAATCTTTTTGGTCCTGGCTCTATTTTGAACTACCTGTCCGGTAATATTTTTGTCTAACTTGAACAGCATTGTTACCAGCAATGGTCTAATGTTTTGCTTAAAAGCCTATTAACTAGTCCTCTAAATTGCATAAATTGTTTTCTTTGCATTAAAGGTTTTTCCATGCATCATTCAGTTATAGTACTGATCAGAGAACATAACTAAACTACTGAAGCTTTTGTTATAGTGCCATGCATGCATTGTGTTGTATTTGTTGATCTCTGTGTGGATTGTTTATTTGGTTGAATTGTTTTCGTGTAGATTGTGAGGATTGTAACCCATGTTATTGTCCGGATTGTGTGTTTGACTCCGACAACTACCAAGGCAAGTGGAGATTCATAAAATTCCTATTTACTTTCTATATGCATCGTAGCTTTGTTTTGTTTTTACAAGTTATATCTATTGCTATGCTATATCCTATTATGGTCGTAGCCTTCCTTGTTAGGTGAGCCACTGTAAGTAGTTGTCCTTATGTAGACGAGGGTGGGATACACCATGATAAAGATTGCTTTGAAAGTATGTGTTTGGAAAAATTGAAAACAACTTAATTATTGAACTCTCTGGGTGGAATTGGTAATTGCTTGGTTCATGAATGCCGGGCCCATGTCTATAGTTTACTCGAGTATCTCACTTGTGGATGGCCACCCAGATTTCAGAGAAATGATTAGTGTCTTGATTTGGTAGCTTACTTGTACAACCATATGCCAGTGAGTTATAGGTGGTTGGATGGACTTAGTAGGTCGTGGCGACCTGAGCTCTTCGTATCCAGAGATGTAGTGAATGTGATAGGTTGGTACGGTGCATGGATGGGCTTGGGGAGCTACTTCCCGAATTGTCTCTTCTTGAACTTCTCCCTATCATGACTCAATATGCGTGACATGGTACGAGCTGGTCGACCAGGTCATATGGGTAAAGTGTACAACCCCTGCAGGGTGTAAAACCAAGTACTTAGCCGTGTCTCCGGTATTGGACGTTTGAGTTGCTGAATTATGGGTGCTATGATATGTTCTAATTCATTCTAACTTGTAATTGCTAAAACTTGTGGTTGAAACATAATTGGGTTGTGTGATGAAGATCAATTGCTTTACAAATGAATTGCAAATGATAGGATAAAGTATTTTGCTGCTGCAACTAAGCCTGAACCCCATAAGCCAGATATGCATGTAGATATTAGTCTTGTTGTTTCTCTCATTGTTCCACTTGCTAGTACATTCCAAGTATTGACCCTTCGACGTTTTATGTTACAGGTTACTCTTCCGGTTACTCTGAGTAGTAGTGTTGGTTGCGACCCTCCACTCAACATTTTATTCGCCTGTGGCGCATAATGGAGACTGCAGCTACTTTATTTATGCTATCTATTTGATACTTGTTTATTTGAGCAAGCGTTATGCTTTGCAAACTTTGTAATAAATACAATATTCTGGATCATATCGTTGTAATAATGATGCACTGTTAATTCTTTGATGTCTATAGATGCTATGTATGCCAATGAACCGATTCAGGGATTGGTGTGATACATAGAGGTGCTACCCTACTGGGTTGTACCGTTTCAACAGGGAAGGTACCCGGATTCACCGAAGATGAAGAAGGAGTTTTGTGGTACAAAGGACTTATCTGTGTTCCAGCAGATTCGGAGTTGAGACAAGTCATTATGCAGGAAGGTCATGATACTCTCTATTCTATCCACCCGGGAGGAACCAAGATGTATCAGGATATGAAGGAGCAATTTTGGTGGCACCAAATGAAGAGAGAAGTCGAAAGCTACATAGCCAAGTGTGATATCTGTCAGAGAGTCAAAGCGGAACATCAACGACCCGCAGGACTGTTGCAACAATTGCAGATTCTGGAATGGAAATGGGATTCCGTCGGTATGGACTTTATCACAGGTTTGCCTACATCTAGTAGGGGCAATGACTCTATTTGGGTCATAGTAGAAAAATTGTCTAAGGTAACCCATTTCATACCTGTCAAGACAACCTACCAGAGTTCGAAGCTAGCAGAGTTGTATATCGCTAGAATAGTCAGCCTGCATGAAACCCCAAGACCATAGTGTCAGATCGAGGAACCCAATTTACCTCAAGATTTTGGCAAAAAGTCCAAGAAGGATTAGGAACCAAACTGAATTTCAGCACAACTTATCACCCGCAAACTGACGGACAAACTGAAAGAGTCAACCAGATCTTAGAAGATATGTTGAGAGCTTGTGTGCTAGAATATGGATCTAAATGGGAAGATTGTCTGCCTTTCGCGGAATTCTCTTACAACAATAGTTATCAAGCCAGTTTGCAAATGGCCCCATTTGAATTTATGTATGGAAGAAAGTGCCGTACCCCATTGAATTGGTCGCAAGTAGGAGAGAGTCAGATCTTCGGACCCGACATTCTACGAGAAGCTGAAGAGAAGGTTCACAAGGTCCGTGAGCACCTCAAGACCGCTCAATCCAGACAGAAGAGTTATGCAGATAAAAGACGTCGAGACTTGACCTTCAATGTTGGCAATTTTGTGTATCTCAAAGTATCACTGTGAAGGGAATGCAGTTTTTTCGTCTGAAAGGAAAGCTAGCCCCTAGATATATTGGACCCTTCAAGATTTTGAATCGCCGAGGAGAAGTATCCTATCAACTGGAACTGCCCCAGGAGATGTCAGCCGTGCATAATGTGTTCTATATCTCGCTACTTCACAAATGCTTAGAAGTTCCGGAGAAGACCGAAGTTTTCAAGAACATCGATCACAGAGCCATAGATATTGACAAGGATCTAACTTATCATGAAGTGCCCATCCGTATATTGGAAGAAGCATTTAGAACCACCTGGACCAGAAGTATCAAGTTTCTCAAGATCTAATGGAGTAACCATACCGAAGAAGAAGCCACCTGGGAATAAGAAGACTATATTAGGACTGAGTTTCCCAATCTCTTTAGTTCCTAGTTTTTCTTGAATCTCGGGACGAGATTCTATTTAAGGAGGGAAGGTTTGTAACATCCCAAAAATATTAATCAAGCTTATCAAGCTCTAATCACCCAAGTTTAGGGTTAACAAAAACTTTTATTATTAAACTTAATATGAGTGCATGTGTGATTTGCATTAGTGTATGAATGTTTGAAATTGCCATGATTGATTACTACAAATGATAAGGATTAGTTTAAAGATGAATACTACATCATCTGATCACTTACAAACAGAATTAAATGAAAAGAAAATCAAATATATATCATGCGATCAAATGGTCATTATGGCTAAACTTATCCACTAGACCACTTTCAGTGTTCCTAGTAAAAGATTTCCAACATAAACAATTCCAATTCTTTTCACCCCTTGCTAGACCAAATCCAAGTGAATCCAAGCAAACTTTACAAAGTGGCAGAAACTATTTTCAAATCTATTTAAGAGGCATTGCAAAATTGCATCAAGTTCATATGCCTAGATCATCACTTTTCAAAAACCATTCAAACCAATTCCCCTTGACCATTCCCATCAACCATATACTACTAAGAAAGTAACAAGATCACTCACCAAAAATCATTCAAAAATTTGAAAGTTGATTTCATGCGGCCATTTGATCGAGCACTTGGCAGGCACAGTACAACCTCAACAACTATACACTATTTTGAGCTATCAATTGCTCATCTCTTGTACTGCAATCAACCCATTCAATTGTCCATGATCATGCCTGGTACTTGGCCGTGCAAAGGAGAAGCATCACTAGCCACATTGACCAGTGCCATGCTTGTACCGAGCCGGCCATGCCGGTCGAGCATGAACCACTCGCTGCACATCGCGCCGCCCTCACCCATGATGCCTAGCAGCTAGCCATGATCTCATCGCCACCCCCTATCCACCCCTTGACCCAAGGCGAGAAGTGGAGACGCTGGAAATCGCACGCCCATTTAAGCCTCTACCATGCCGAGAGCACGACGGAGCGCCACAACTGCCTTGCACGCACACGCCGCGCCTTACTCTCTCTGCTCATACCCGCCGTCGCTGTGGCACCAGTGACCTCCCAGACATGACCGTTCACCGCCGCGCGCCACGTGACCATCGTACCGCGTGACGAACACCCGCGTACTAGAACAGAGCACCGATGTCACCCGACCAACAGAGACCGCTTCTTGCCGTGCCGTCACTCATGTGACGATCACCATAGTCTGTCGCACTGACCCATGCCCTCCGCCATGCTCAACGAGACCTATAGCAACGTCGCCGGTGAAGCCTGACCATGCCACCCTGCCTCCAATGTTGGTGTATAAATAGAGGCCACCCCAGACCTCTTTCTCCACACCATTCCACTCCCCACTCACCCAGCAACCTCACCGACCCTTCCTGGGAGCAAGGCGAGCACCATGACTCCGGAATTTGGTCGGAGTCCGCCGCTGCAGTCGAGGAAGGAAGCCGTTGATTGCAGCCACCCCAGGAGCTGCCGTGACCGCCAATCGAACCGCCGTCGATGACCACCCCATTCGCCCCCATCGCCGACCATAGCTGGAGCCCCGGTAAGTCCCTAGTGACCCCCACCGCTGCGTTAGGGTTCGAGTCTCGCTGGAGCAGTTCGACGGAGACGATGAACCACAACCGTAGATCCTAGTCTAATCGTAGGGTTGAGATTGAAAGATACCGTTTCGGTTTAGATGAGTCACTGACGCGTGGGACCGTTCTGTCAGTAGCCCGCTGCACCAGCACTGTGTAGTTGGGCCGGCCCATGTCGTTTCCCGCGCAGAGCCCAGTGATTCAAATAGGATTTTACCATTTTAGCTAAAACCAGATTCTGTCAGTAGATTCAAAATGCAATTCAAAGAGATTCACTGGACCAAAATGCATGATTCCAATTTTGTTAGAAAGGTATTAAAATTATCTAATAATTCCTGTTGGATTCAAACTAACTGAAATTATAGATCACCTATATCAAAAATAACAAAACAGAGACTTTTGGCACTTCAAACATTTTTCTAAAATAAACTATAAATGTTTTTGAGATGATTCCACCTCTCAAAAATCACATTTGCCATGCTCTACATGAATATGTAAAAATATTTGGTTTTACAAATATGAAACATGGCTTAGTATTAAAAGAGTGCTATATAGGCATTTCTAGTCATTCTAATATTATTTAATAGTAATATTAAATCTTGTAATATATGATCACAATTTAAAATCACATTCCCAAGTATTGGAATAGATGGTAATGACATGTGTCAACATGATCCACTATTTTAATTGGAGAATATTAAATCTTAAGGATTTAAAATAAGTAGAAATTACTTTTCTAAAATAAGAAGATTAAGAAAATGTTAATATTCCATATGATAATTGAGAAAATGCTAGATCATCTAGTATGAGCCCTTGTGTGCTAAATAGAAGTAGTGAAGTGTTGTTTGGTGATTGTGTACATTGAATGTATTTATAGACGCTAGTACCAACCTGAGCTACAATGAGGAGGAGTACTTCAAGGAAGAAGAAGAGAACTTCAATGACTGCAACAACTACACTGCTCAAGGCAAGCCCACTATGCAAGCTATCCATGCAAGTTTAGCTATGCAAGCTAACTCGTACAGATACCATATACACACCTTTGAGATGTAACTTTACCAATTCCCAGTTTCACTCCAAGCTTTACTTTCCCCTTTACTATAATTTCTTACTTAGTTAACGAATTGTGATTAGTGGAAACTAGATTGGATCCTATCAAGGTCATAGGATTAGTCTTGGATACTTATACTTTCTTAGCACCCCCAATAGTGATACCCTCAATACTAGTGGCTAGTGCTAAGCATAAAGCTGGATCACTTTAGATGGGAATACTTGGTAAAAATGATTATGAAAACCTTGGAATGAGTATTCATTCTATTGAAATGTTTTGACATGTGTTGTGAAACACAATGGTTTGATGATGAAACTGTTAAGGCATGAGCCTTGACTTTAATAAAAACTGATGGTTGGGTTCAGATGCGATTGCATTCCAATTTTACCGTACAACCACAATACCTGAGTTTGGTAGGGCTTGGCTGGAAGTTTATATGTATTAGTATGGGTTCCCTTGCGGAAGAGGTTGAGCTGAGGCTACCTCGTGATGAATGTCCACCTATGTAGTACCCAGGATGGCAGATGGCCATGGCCGGGAGGCCAAACTCATAGGGGAGGTTAATATACTAGGGTGTGTAATTGAAAGGTTAAGATTGATTATCCGCATACAAAGTATGATGATTCAGGGTTATCCCCGACGGATGTATCGAATTTTATGGTGAAAGTGTACCACGTCTGTAGAGTGTCAAACTATTCGAATAGCCACATCCGTGGTTATGGACAGTTGGAGTGGCCATACTGTTCTGTTGTCAGATGTTTTCAAAATGATTTGTGACTTGAAGGATGACCTTGACTTAACCACAACAGAGTTGTGTATATGAAAACTAGTTTCCCCGTTAAGTGATGTAGAGAACTAAATTAGGTACTTTACTCTTGAAGCTTTATGAAATAAACCTGGCTTTTTCCAAACAAACCTAGAGCTTATGATTCCTACTAGATTTACCTTTACTTGTACTAGTGTTAGTTTGCGAGTACTTAAAGAGTACTCATGGCTTTTTCCCTGGATATTCCCATTGCTAGACTATGAGGAGGATTACCCGGAAGATGGACAGCAAGAGCTCTATGACAACTAAGATCATCTCCCATCGTCAGTATTGCATGTGACCCTGAAGATGGAGCCTACTACGTTTACTTTCCGCTGCTTTCATTGTATTAAGACTGGATCATGAGATCCTTTATTTATAATACCTTTATTATGGTTTGTAATGGATGATGTACTGTGGTATCACTTCTGTTATGTCTCGCAAAAATGGTAATCGTGGGATTGCGATGTACGGCATAATAGGCATCTGGACTTAAAAATCCGGGTGTTGACAAGAGGCTGTCGCGAGGCTTGCTGCGAGCGACCATGTCGGCCCCACCAGCTGGGGTCTCCAGAATCACGCCTTAGCCCCATACCTGGTCCGCCAAATGGCTGAGTTTTGTCCCGCGAAGGAACTAGGGTCCAATGATCCATTGGTTCGAGAGGGGGTCGAACACGCGACTCCAAGGAAACCCGGTGACGACAGCGGCTGTGGAGCAAGCACACGACAGAGAGGTGACATGGTTTTTTTACCCAGGTTCGGGACCCTCGTGAGGAGGTAAAGCCCCTACTTCTGCTTGGTTGTATTGCTCACGTGCTTCGTGAGGGTACAATGGAGGATGAAAGTCTAGGGTTTTAGATCTCAAGGATTGATCCCTGCTAAGGTAGGAGAAGGGTCCTTTATATAGGGCGGTGTCGGGCATGTTCCCCCGATTGTGGGTTGGAAGGGCTACCACATTCCCACCCAATAGACACTGGTCTACTTTGTCTTCATGCGGCCGCCAGCCAGCTGCCGCGCCAGGATGGTGGCCGGTGATCCTTCTGCTTTACGTCGTCACTCTGGTCTTCTTGCACCGAAATAGTTATGTCAGGCGCTATCTCCGCCATACGTCACTCTCCCACACCTTTATACGGGGAAACAAGGTGTGCCTTACTTTCCTGGGGTGGACCGGTTGCCGCTTGGACCGACCATTGGCGCGTCATCTTGCAGGGCATACATGGGACCGGGGACGCTCCCCCTCCTGAGGCCTCGCCGGGAGGCTCCTGCCTTGCATCGAGACCGACCCGAGCGCTAGTCGAGGCCCTGGGCTTCGTGTCCCCTCTCGAGGTTCACACTTCTCGTGAACCCTAGGGAGGGCGCGTCCAGTGGGCCTGGCGACTCGACGGGATGGGGTACCCCCAGTGCCAATAGTCCGACAAAGACCTTCTAACATAAGATAATTTCGGGACCATTTTGAAAGGAATACTACAATATGAAATCCATACCCTTTCGTACACCGTGAAACATATTTTCACATGGTATCTATATAATATTATAGTTTTTTCTAAATGTTTGGTCGAAATTTCTGTAGCTCGACTTAAAAAAACTTAAACCTTAAGTTTAAAATGGAGTTACTGATTGGTGTGCATGTGTGACAATATAGCTAGCTAATATGACTCGTCCATACATGTGAGGGCATTGACAATGTCATCCGCCTCGGCCTTGGATTTCCCAAAGGCACATAGTGGTTGGAGCTGTCCCATAGTGTTGTTCTCTTGGGAAGCATCCAAAAATCCTATAACCGGCTTAATTCTCCATTGTGTTCTTCCACAATGTCCGCTTTCTATAATATAATAATGCTGAGTATTATGTACATATATCCTTTCGACTTTGGAGCCCGTATAAAGGACAAAAGGCATGGCTGTGATCTCTCCAACAAACACACAATATATACATATATATTCATGGGAGAATTAATTCGCATGTTTTAATGCTCCCTCGAATAATGGGACCCTATGGGGAATACAATTTGCATGCTAGTACAAGGTGGACGTACCATGAGCCAGGACAGCGTCATATCTCATGTTCGGATGCTACTTTTTTTTAACAATAACTAGGTCTAGACCCCAGAAGCTGCATGTTAAAACACGTGGTAGGTACAAATTATAGAAAGACTCTTGACATAAAGCACCCTAATAAAGCTAGATAAAACAGAAAATGACCTTTCTCTTACAAAAAGCACCCTGGGACTATAAAATAAAAGGCAATCAAGTCCTCGAGTGCCTCCACCACCGATCTCCGACGACCTCTAGTCGACGGCGAGGTCAAGGGAGTCTGTTGCTCGTGACGCTCCACTAACCGGAGAATAAGCTACACCGCCAGCTACCTTGCAATCAACGGGGAAGAACCACTTGTTGATGGCGAGGTGTCGACACCGATGTTGCGCTTCGACGGAGGGCCTCCGATGGAGGTTTGATCCTGATGTCGCCATTCGACAAGAAAAGGCAGCAGTCTAGCAGCATTGCCGCCGCCATCTGACCACTGCGAAGAAGCTCCAGAAGCAGCACCATCTACCTTCCATTGGAGCTCGAGGAGGAAGAAGACCATTTCACCATCCTTAGCATCATCGCCACCATGGCAACTGGGAGGAAGAGGAAGAAAGACTTTCCCATCCCGCAACATGAATTCCGTCCCCTCCATAGGGGACCAGATCCACCTTCTCCAGATCGACGAGATGTGCATGGACCGGCTCCTCCACTCCCCCTCGCCTCCACAGTCCAGGAGCAGAGCATCCTCGCCGAGCTTCGGGTCGATGCACCCTTCCCCATCGCCTCCACGGCAGGGCGGGACATAGCACCCCCCACCATCACCTCTCGAATGGAAATCCGCGGCACCAAAGTTATTGGACGACACGGTTTCCCTTCTTATCTTCCTCAGCCCCGGCCATCGGAGCAAGAGAGAATCAAGGAGGAACCCTAAAAGCTCCAGGATCTGGCCGCCTATATCCGAAGCACCGCAACCTCTACCAGGCAAAAATCCTACTATCGACACAAGGCCAAACAACCTAACACCTACAACTACTCGGTCGACCACCCGCCGCCACACCCCGCCGGCTATTCCGGCGAGAGGGGCGCGGGCAAGCCCTGGTCTCTCACAGGCGACCCTCAGAGCTACAGGGGAGGAGGAGGCGTGAGGGTCTCTTTTCGGATGCTACTTGATTGGCTTATTAGGCTGCCACCCGGCCAGTCTTTCTTGTTTGCTTTTGAGACGGTATCACCTTTGGACGCGGCTTGCCGGTGCCTGCACGATGCGACCTGCTGCAGGGACTTAATCGAGCGGCTCTATCTCGCACCATCGATAACTATGGCTGTTTCTCAGGAAGAAAGGTAGAAAGACACTATGAGTGCATCCCTCTCCAGTGTATCGATTTTTTATCCGTAATACACAAGTCATTAAAAGAAAAAACAAAATAGGAGGTAAATGACATCACATTGAGCGGGAACACATCCACGGAATATACAGTTGCGCGCCACAAATCAGGTTAAAGCGCAGCAATCAAGACAAGGAATTTCCAATTGAACGACGGATGGATAGTAACTTCATACACATGCTCCAATTGAATAGTGCAGCATTCAGAATTGGTTGCCCCGATAGATTCTTCAAGTAATCACGACACGATGGAGATGAACCTCGTGAACAAATGATAAGGCTAGTCATTGTGCTAAATAATTTAGACTAGTAATTTGCATATGAACCTTTTGATTGCAGGGCTTATCGAGGAAACCACACGGTTTCCCAGCGCAGGAAACCTCGGGCCGAGTCACCCCTGGGTGAGCCCACCTGCCCATTTGGTCTTCAACATGCCAAATTTATCCTGGCTTTTCCACGCGCTTCCCTGGGAGAACTATCCTCTAGTCCGGACGTCAGGGAGGAAACCCTTGCGTCGTTCCTCTCTCGCGCGCACGACAGGGAGCCGGCGGCACTGTGTGCGATGCCTCTGGCCGACCGTCCTCTCTCCGGCGGTCTTCCCTCTCCCTCCTCTCCCTATCCGTCCTCTCTGGCGATCTGCTCCGCTCCGGCATCGACGCCCTTCTGCTGCCCCGAAGATCCGCTCCACTTGTCCCCTCCGGCGACGACGACGGCCCGGCAGCGGCACTTGTTTTCCTTCATTGACTAAGGTTAAGCTCTAGTTCTCCCCTCTCCATCAACTGTGATATAGGCTACTCCTCGCGAGCGAGGGTAAACGTGAGGCTATTCATGCTCTTGAGGAAGTATACATCTTGCCCTAATTGATTTTCTTGTGTATTTGTGATTCTGTATACTTTTCGCTGGAGTATATCATGTGCTAGAAGAGAAAACATTGAGGATTGTTTTAAAGGTTCATGTTTTCTGTGAGATTGTATGAATTATCATAGCCTGAATTTCTGGCTGATGCCTGAGCTAAATAAAATTCTACATATTGTGTGTTCTCTGAAAATAACGTGCAGTATACATAATTAGCAAGATATATTACTACAGTGAAGGATACAAAGCATATATAATTAGCTAGATAGATTGTTATTGTGTGTTATTTTCACCACTGATGTGAAAGTGATACATCAGACCATCACTGTCATGCTGTAGTATTTTAGTCAACAAACTTAGCTATAGGTAGGAGTGGCAACTGATTGATTCAGAAAAAAGACTTAGCTATAGGTAAGAGTAGCAGCTGATTGATTTAGAAAAAATAACTTAGCTGTAGGTAGGAGTAGCAGCAACGGTATCATGTTAACTGTTCAATCAACTTAACCATCGACATGGTTGAAAATTAATTTTACCAATCTAACATATGCATCGTTGAGTACCAAACTTCGATTTGAATGCTCCAATATAGTTTCTTGATCTCATGTTCTTTTACTAATTCAAAAGTTTTTGGGTTCACAACCTATAATCCCGAAAAAGGATAGGATTAGATAAAATAGAAAGAAACAGTGGAAGAAAATATTATGCAACTTTAAAAAATGTCCAGATTAGTTGTGCAATTACTAATAGCATATTTTAGCGCATCTTTCAAATCATGGTGAAATCCTAGTTCATACAAGAAAATCCCAGATTGCTTCAAGTATTTGGTAGCTCAGCTGTTACATACTAACCATAGTCTTGGTTTCAGTTTTTCTTTCTAAAAATGTAATTTCATGCAGGTACATTGTTCCTGCTGACCTCCCGTTGGACGGTTTATGTATCTTGTCTGGAAGAGGATCAAGCTCGGTGCTAAGAAGGCAATCTTCATCTTTGTAAAGAACACTCTCTGATATGGATCAAAAATGTTGATCCTATAAGTTTTGCTCGATCTTTCATCGCGAGTAACCCGGACCCGGAAAGGAATTCTTCCAATAATGCCCATGAACGTCACCTGAAGAAGAGGAACAAATCCAGCAAGAAACGTGATGAAGATCACCACATCTCAAACCAAAGTACAATAATTCTTGATGCACACAAGAACCTCCACGGCAATCTCAATATGATAGATAAAAGCATACTTCCTAATCCGATTGTGGGTAGATAGATGTCTTGCAATATCTATATGATACTGATCCCAATGGGTAGCAAATCCAAGGAGGCAGATACTCCAACTCCAGGTGTACGGTTTTGCGTTAAATCCCCTTCCACCATGCATGGAACAAAAACGCACTCTGCTTAAAGAAGGGCGCTAGCGCGCGACTTCAGTTGACAAAAGCGAACAAGATAGCGCTCAATGCTGTCTCCGATCGAGGTTTAGTTGTCTGTTCTGTTAAGTCAGACCGACACTATACCGGAAGAAAAAGACTAATATAAATGTTATGGGCACATGAGATATGAAATGAATGTGTTTACTAACCGAATAGACTATCAAGTCCAGGTCAACCGCTCAAGATTCTAGTCATGATATTGACACTCACTGTGATATGTTCATGGATTCAGCAAGCAGTTCAAAAGGTTGCCTCCTAAGAAGAATATGACTAAATACTCGGGTCAATCCCCCATTGGGGAGGGTATCACGTTTGGTGGAGTTCGCTATCAGCCAAACTTGAGCTCTTTTGACAGTCCTAAGTTTTCAAACCTGCTCTGCTCCCATGTAAGGAAAAAGAATTTCACATTCTTCCTGAAAGGAAGGGAGGATTAGGAAAGTCCTATTGATTGCTGCTTTCTCCAGACCGACGGGAAAAGCATGAAAAAAGGCTCAAATGGTACGATCCCTCCGTCATCCGAAAGAAGACTTCCATATCTAAGTTTAGCTCAGACGTAGCTACCTTCTTTTTGGGCGTGAAGAAGTATCAAACCAAAATACCCAATAAGCATAAGCATTAGCTCTCCCTGAAAATGAGGTGATCCAGCCGCACCTTCCAGTATGGCTACCTTGTTACGACTTCACTCCAGTCGCAAGCCTAGCCTTAGGCATCCCCCTCCTTACGGTTAAGGGTAATGACTTATCGCTGGCACCAAAAGAAGTTTCGCCTGATTCGGACCTTTTGTGGTGGTCTGCCGAGGACTGCACCTAAACCCAATCTTGGGGGTTCAATAAAAAAGAAAAGAAAAGACAAGAGGAATAAGAAGATCGGAAAAGATTCTGTCACGTGTAAATCAGGTCCTGAAGCCGCTCTAAGTGCATTCGCGGGTGGAGACACATACCTGGGTGTGAAATGAGATTTCTGTTACCGTTTCCCTTTCCTTCTTGAACCACCCGCTCTTAGATTCAAGAATTCGTGGCATGAGCTTCATTCATTGATTTATTCGGGTGCATTCCTTTCGCAATCAATCTAGTGCTGTCCTCGGCAGACCAGGAAATGTAATAAACTTTGGAGCTGGAAAGATTGACAACGTAACGGTCTGAAAAACTATTAGTGAATAAATCGAAAAAAAGAGACCTTTCTCCCTCGGCGCCGCACTATGCTCCGCTACAACAAATGAGAGTTTTCGGTGGAACCGGTTCATTGAATTTGCCATTCGATTTTCTACATGAATATCTCTGCTCGATATCTTTGTCTGACCTTTTCCAAATGGGTAAGAAGCCGAAGGCCAATGACACTAGCTAACCAATAAGCATAGAATGCAAGGGAAGATCAAAAAGTACAAGGAATAGGCTATTCTTTTTTTGAAATTTCGTTGACCAAGAGAAGTTGAAGCTGCATAGATTATCTGGATAGCTTCTATTATTACCAACCATCCAGTGCCAAAGTCACTAAATGGGTAAGTGGGGAAGACTTCCTCTAATAAAGGAGGAAAGGAGAGATTTTCATTCAACCAAAAGCCAACAAAAGAACCGGACTCGCGGATGGAGAGGGATTCGAACCCCCGGTATTCCTATCAATACTTCGGTTTTCAAGACGGCATCACCATCCCGAAGGGATGCTTCACCAAGAAACACAACATGATAATCTTTAGACTAAAAATCTAAACTCCTAAACCCAAAGCCGGCCAGCTCCTTATATGGAGGGGTGGTGCGACCAGGATACTTTAGACTCGACCCTGGTTCGGTTGGATAGGCCCAAACCGAACACACACAATAATAAAAACCTGTTCTGCCTATAACATGACCTGAAATATAAAACACAAATAAAACTGAAACGACACACTATTGACACGCCTAACTTGGTGGAGTCCTGAAGTTGGCCTTCACCTCCTCCATCATGCCCGTATCATCCTCCAGATTCAAAAAGCGTTGTCTCCAATGCGTGAGGGTCAGCTCGAAAAGGTGCCGTGATATCAACAAAAGCGTCGCGCTTGTTTGCCGTCTTCAAGTCTTGCCTGCCTACCGCACCACATCCTCCCTCTTGCTTAGCTTGACTTGATTCTACACTAGGCGCCTCCTTTCTTCTCAACATGAGTTTGGACTTCAGCGCTACCACCTTCTTGTTCTCAACTCTTGATGGAGCTCTGTGTTGCTAAACACGAACCTTCATTGTATGACTCTACAAAAGATGAGTAATGCCCGGGCCACACCATCGATGAACACGTTCATCCTTGCCTTTGTGCATACACACTACTGCTCCAACAAAACACCTCATAGGTGTTCTCGCAAAACAACGGTCATCGACCCGTGACACCATATGCACCGAGACATGATCAACACAACTATCATTGGTTTGAACACCTATGTCAACACAAACTGCAGGTGTAACACATGATGTAATATCCTTCCTTTCATCAATATGAGGATTGACTTCAATCGGCTTGTCACTAACAAGAACAACTGGCTTGTCATATACAGGCATAGCTAAAACAATGTCACTACTGACGCTCCTCGCATCATGCTCCTCATGCTATAGTTTAGCTAACCTTCATTGTGATTTACCCTTGTGCAACTTCTCATTACGCACAACCAGCAACACACCGGACTTGATTTGATCATCTTTCATAGGCTTCAAAATCCGTTGTTTGCCATCATGCACAAAATAATATGTAGTTGCTCTCCAAGCATGTATTGCATTGCGATCATACTGCCATGGTCCAAGTAATAGCCCACACACCTCCAATGGAAACACATCACACTCCACCTCATCAACATACTCACCAACTGTAAATGTCACACACACCTTATGATTAACCTTAAGCATACCGCAGCTATTCAACCACTCGAGATGCTTAGGTTTAGGAATACGCCATGTGGACAATCCCAATGATGCCACTATCGCCTTGCTAATGCCATTATTATAGCTACCACCATCAATCATAAACTTGCATACTTTGACTTTGACCATACACTCCGCCTGAAATAAATTCTAACACTGGCCACTATCAGCTGACATACAAGCATCATCTTGTACTCTATTGAGTTGCACATTCAACTCACTCAAAGGTACAATGACCACAGGGATAACCACCTTGTCCATCTCTGTGGACTTAAAAAATCTAGCACACATAAATTGTTTGAATTCTTCCCAACTAGATGTCCCACCCGAGATGCCCTTCGCGGAGCTCTCTTCATGCCACCCTCTCATCCACATGTTGATGTGCAAGAACAAATTCAGTATGGCCACCAAACTTGTTGTCGAGTGTATGACATCTTGCGAAACCAAGGTCCATGTAAGATTCCCAAGAATGAAATTTTGTGTATGTTGCGGAACTGTTCATCCTCCACTCTATTTTTGTTGGATCATATGCCAAGCCTACCACAATAGAGGTGTATCATGATATATATCGTTGGACTTCTCCATCATGCGAACAGGCCTTGATGTACCCAAATCAACCGTGAACACCATCTCTGAACGAAACCTCTATCACGAACTACACAGAACAGAAGTGTGTATGCAGTCCATCGAAAATAGGACGGATAATCCAGATTCTTCGGGTCGGATATTACGGTCTTCGAGCCAAAATTTTGCTAAGGAAATATTGGCGTGTCGTTCTGTACCTAGGCCAGATTATGCGGGAAGATTTGGGCCAGATTATCCGGTCTAAAACACGACCGAACTAGACTCTAGATCCGATCTGAATAGCCTAAGATATCCCAGATCCGATCTACACCATGATTTGACCTCCACGAGATGATCTCCACCAAACACACTCATCAAAATCGATCAACACAATCTCGTCGTGAGCAACGCTGGGCTTTGATACCACATGATATGGATCAAAGGTGCTGATCCTATATGTTTTTCCTGATCTTTCACAATGAGTAACCTGGATAGGAATTCTTCTAGTAACACCTATGAACATCAACTGAAGAAGATGAACGAATCCAGCAAGCAAAGTGATGAAGATCACCATGCTTCAAACCAAAGTACGATAATCCTTGATGCACACAAGAACATCTGCAACAATCTCAATATTATAGATAAAAAAGCATTAGCGTCCCCGGAGAGATGCTTCACCAAGAAACACAACACGGTAATCTTTAGACTACAATAATAAAAACATATTCAGCCTATAACATCACTTGAAATATAAAACACAAATAAAACTAGAATGACACACTATTGACATGCGTAACTTGGTGGAGTCCTGAAGTTGGGCTTCACCTCCTCCGTCAAGCCCGTATCACTCCCACCAACATGTATGAAAGATATTGATGCCCTACCAAATGTTGGACTATCATCTAGGATTAGTGGCTCCTAGTGGGTCTGATGTAGCCCATCCTATGGATGTCCCTACATCTACACCACCAAGTCCCTCAAGTGTACCAATGACTTCATGACAAGGTTAACTCACTCCTAACTCACTGTGATTTCAATACACCTACGATTAGCCTGCTAACTCATGACAATACACTATGCATCCTTAGGTATAAGACCCCAACATGTCACCCACCAAGCAAGGAAGACGAAGCTGCAAGTCGCCCTCTAGACCAGACTTTCCAGCCAACAAGACCTCGAGTGTCCAGCGCAGCCGGACTATCCGTCCCCATTGCCTCGGAATGTCTGGCCCCAACTCCACCCGCACCGGGTGTGTCCCTTCTGGCCATCGAATCAGAAGCTAACTGGACTCCCTCCGGAATCTCCGATAGGACCGGACTGTCCGGCCGACACCAATCAGAATGTCCGGCCAAATCTCACCGGAGTGTCCGGCCTAAGTTATGGGCCTACGAGCCACAACTAGGCCTTTGGCCCAGGTATCCCTTATCCTGTCTAGAACTCTACTTTTTATGCCCAAACTACCCCTTCTTAGTTGTTGGCCTATATATAGACCACCCCCTCCATATTGTAACCCTAGACTTGATATTTGGAATTAGAAGAAACCCTTGTGGATCTACCTAATTCTAGTCTCATGCTCCTTTGAAAAAGGAGCACAAAATATCCCCCTCCTCTTGAACTTTGCCTCGCGCATTCAACTTGTACAAGGCCTTGGCGTTGGAGTCCCTTCGCTAAGTTGTCAAGATCTCACCAAGCCTCCCACTCGCCGTGTTGGTTAGAGAGAGAGAGAGACCTTTTCCTGCCACCGATGCTAGGGATTGTGTTGGACCGGTTACTGTCGGCATGAGTTATTGGTGTGTATTGTGTTTTGCGTGTGCGTGTGTTCATCTTGTTCTTCTTACGTGAGTTCACGGATTTCATCCTCTCCCTCACCCTCCACTCACCCCCGCTTCGATTTCCAAGGGATTCGTGAAAGATCGGGCAACCCTAAGGGGTCACCCCCAACATATAGGTATCAAGAGCAAAGTTGCTCACAAATTACCCCACCAATTTTTCTTCTATCGACAAAAAATTGGAAAATGTCAAAAAATAGCGCCAAATTTGCTTTTGGACCGATCTCTCGATTTGGAGTGTTTCTTGTGCTTTCGATCTGACACTACAAGAAAAGTTGGCTTTTACAACGGACGATATTTGTGGTTGATGTCCCGTTTTTCATGGTTTAAAAAGCCTTCTATGACGGATAGCCTTCGTGGTAAAAGCCCCGTCACAAAAGAATCTACCACGGATTTATTTGGGACCATGGTGGATCGCACCCTTTAGCCACGAAAACTTGTTCCGTCATAGATCTGTTTGCTAGCTACGTTGACTGCTGACGTCATGCAAACCGCTACGTGGCAACCGCCGTTAACAGTCACAGAAACCATGGCAGAAGTCAGGCCTAGCCAAGGCCTGCTAAATATTAAGTGAGCCGGCCCATGAAGTGAGCCCAATAAGAAGACAACCCATTACTGTTTCGTCCTGCACTGTTTGAAATGGGCCCAAAAGATGCAGCCAGCAGCGACCCGCGAAATTTTTGGCCAGTTACTATTTGGGCCTATAGAAGCCCATATTGTTTGAATACTGTGAAGCCTGTTAATAGCCTACATTAAGTCGCTCTGATACTGTTAAGGCGTACGGTCGGCCCGTAACTGTTCTCATAGCTCGTCTTGGGCCGCCTACTAATGACCCACCTTTGAGAAGGTCCGATACTGTTCTAGCCTTTTGCTGTACCACCCGTCAACTTTTCGGGCCCACTGGCGGCCTACAACTGTTCTGATCTAGTACTATTCTGGCTTGGCAATATGTTCGACCTGTTAGTATTCCTGTCTAGTAAAATTTCCGGCATGCTACTATTCTAGCTCGTTACTGTTTTGGCCATCTACTGTTCAGGTTCATTACTATTGTGGTCCTTTACTGTTCTAGCCTACCACTTTTCTGGTCTGTTACTGTTCTGGCCCGTTACTGTGTTGGGCTGCCGCTGTTCTAGCCTGTTACTGTTTTGGCATGTTATTGTTCTAGCATGTTACCGTTACCACTTGCCACCTAAGGGTAGGCCCATTACATTCATGAACACCTACATTTTCAGCCTTTCTGAAGCCCATGCAAATATCATTGTAACATCTCAAAAATATTAAACAAGCTTATCAAGTTCTAATCACTCAAGATTAGGGTTCACAAAAACTTTTACTCCTAAACCCATATGAGTGCATGTGAGATTTATATAATGCATGAATGCTTGTCTTTGCCATGATTGATTGCTATGAATGCAATGGATTAGTTTAAAGATGAATACCACATCATCTAGGTCAATTCCAAACAGAATCAAATAAAAAGAAAATCAAATATGAGGCATATGATCAAATGGTCACTTTGCCCAAAATTAACCACTAGCCTACTTTGGGCATCTCTAGTAAAAGATTTCCAACAGAAACAATTCTAGTTCTTTTCACCCCTTGCTAGACTAAGTAAAAATGAACCCAAGCAAACTTTACCAATCTACAATAACCAAGTTTAAATCTATTTGAGAGGCAATTCAAAATTGAATCAAGTATATAAGCATAGATCATTATTTTTCAAAAACCACTCAAACCTCCACCATTTGACAATCCCTATCAACCAGAGACTACCAAGCATGTGACCATCTCACTCACCAAAAATCATGAAAAAAATCGAAGGTTAAGTTCATGCGGCCATTTAGTCGAACACTTAGCAGACAGATTACAAATTCAAGAACTATCTACTATTTGAAATCAAACTTGTGCTCATGCTTGTACTGCAATCAACCCAATAAATCACCCACGACCATCCCTAGTACTTGGCCGTGCAGTGGAGCAACCTCACTCGCCGCAGTGACCAGTGCCATGACCGTACCGAGCATGCCATGCCGGTCGACCATGGACCAGTCGCCACATGCCTTGCCGCCCTCTCCCATGATGCCTAGCTGATAGCCGTGACCTCACCGCCCCTCTCTGTCCCCCCTTGACCAACAACGAGGAGTGGAGAAGCCAGAGCAGCCGCGCCCATTTATGTCTCTGCCATGTCGAGAGCACGATGCGCCGAAGCCTCCTCGCGCACACATGCCGCGCCTCGCTCTCTCCACGTGTAACCGTACCCGCCGCGTCACCAGCCACCTCCCAGACACGATGATTCGCCGCCACACACCCCGTGACCACCGTACTCGATGACGAACACCTCCGTACCTGAACAGAGCACCGACGTCGCCCGACCGACTGACACCGCCCCTTGCCACGCCACTACACATGTGACGATCGCCACAGTCCACCGTGTCGACCCACTCCATCCGCCATGCCTAGATCGACCTGTAGCAGCGTCGCTGATGAGCCCGACCATGCCGCCCTGCCTCCAACACCGGTGTATAAATAGGAGCCACCCCAGACCTCAAACGGGACACCATTTCACTCTCCACTCTCTCAGAAACCTCACCGACCCTTCCTCGGAGAAAGGCAAGCACCATGTCACCGGAATTTGGCTGGAGCCCGCCGCTGCAGTGAAGGAAGGGCGTCGTTGATTGGAGCCACCCTAGGAGCCACCACGACCACCAATCGACTCGCCATCGTCTACCATCCCATTTGCCCCCATCGCCGGACCTAGCTGGAGCCCTGGTAAGCCTCCCACGACCCCCATTGTGCTGCTAGGTTTATAATCTCGCTGGAGCTCTGCGACATAGACGATGAACATCAGCCGTAGATCTTGTTCTAATCGTAGCACTGAGATTTGCTGATACCGTTTCAGTTAGATAGAGTCGCTAACACGTGGGACCAACCTGTCAGCAGCCCGCTACGTGCGTGCTGTGCAGTTGGGCTGGCCCATTTCTTTTCCCGCGCAGAGCCCAATGATTCAAATAGAATTTTGCCATTTAGTTAAAAACCCTATTTAGTAGCTGTATTCAAAATTGAATTCAAAGAGTTGTACTAAACCAAATTGCATGATTACAATTTTGTTAGAAAGGTATTGACAATATCTAATCACTCCCGTTGGATTCAAACCATTTGAAATTATAGATCACCTACACAAAAAATAACAAGACAGAGAGTTTTACCACTTCACACATTTTTATAAAATCAACCATAAATGCTTTTGAGTTGATTCCAACTCTCAAAAATCACATTTGCCATGCTCTACATGAATATGTAAAAAGATTTTGGTTTACAGATATTAAACATGGATTAGTATTAAAAGAATGCTATATAGGCATTTCTAGTCACTTTAATATTATTAAATAGTAATATTAAATCTTGTAATATATGACCACCACTTTAAATCACATTCCCAAAGTATTAGAATGTGTGGTGGTGACATGTGTCAATATGATCCCATATTTTAATTGGAGAATATTAAATCTTAAGTATTTTTCAATGAGTAGAAATTACCTTTCCCAAAATAAGATAAATAAGCATGTGCCATTAATTCATGTGATGAGTAGGATGATGCTAGATCATCTAGTGTGATCACTTGTGTGCTAAATAGAAACAGTGAAGTGTTGTTTGGTGATTGTGTACCTCGTATATATTTATAGACGCTAGTACCGACCCGAGCTACGTCGAGGAGTACTTCGAGGAAGAAGAAGAGAACTTCAACGACTGCACCCAACAAGGCAAGCTATCAGTGCAAGGTAACTAATGCAAGATGCACTAGGCATGCTTGGTTATGCAACTTTGATTATACCCATCCCAAGTTTTACTTGCAAGCTTTACTTTTCCCTTTTACTAAAGTTTCTCACTTAGTTAATAATGAATTGTGATTAGTGGAAAATAGGATGGATCCCCTCAAGATCCTAAAACTAGTCTTGGATACTTATACTTGATTAGCACCCCTCCATAGTGATACCCTCAATACTAGTGGCTAGTGCTAAGCTAAAAATTGATCACTTAGATGGGAATACTTGGAGAAAAGGATTAGAAAACCTTGGAATGATGATTCATTCTATTGAAATGTTTTGACATGTGTTATGAAACACAATGGTTTGATGATGAAACTGAAGGAGGCATGAGCCTTGACTTTGATAAAAACTAATGGTTTGGTTCGGATGCGATACCGTTCCAATTTTACCGTACACCCACATTACCTGAGTTAGGTAGGGCTTAACTGGAAGTTTATATGTCTTATTATGGGTTCCCTTGCGGAAGAGGTTGAGTTGAGGCTACCTCGTGAATATGAATGTCCACCTATGCAGTGCCCAGGATGGCAGATGGCCATGGCTGGAAGGGCAAACTCATAGAGGAGGTGCCTATACTAGGGTGTGTAATTGAAAGGTTAGGATTGATTTTCCGCATACCAAGTATGTCGATTCAGGGTTATCCCTGACGGATGTATCGAATATTGTGGTAAAAGTGTACCACCTCTGTAGAGTGTTACACTATTCGAATAGCCGCATTCGCGGTTATGGACAGTTGGAGTGGCCATACTGTTCTGTTGTTAGATGTTTTCAAAATGACTTGAACAATGGCTTTGACTTGACCACAACAAGGTTGTGAACATGAAAACTAGATTCCCACTTAAGTAATCAAGAGAACTAAATTAGGTCTTTACTCTGTAAGGCATTCTGGAATAAACCTATTTTTTGCAGACAAACCTAGAGCTTAAGATTCCTACTAGCGTTTCCTTACTAATACTATTGATAGTTCCCGAGTACTTAAAGAGTACTCATGGCTTTGTCCCTGGCTATTCCCATGGCCAGACTATGAGGAGGACTACCCGGAAGATGGACAGCAGGAGGTCTATGATAACTAGGATCATCTCCCATCGTCAGCATTGCCTGTGACTATGAAGATGGAGTCTACTACATTATATTTTCCACTGCTCTAATTTGTATTAAGACTGGATCATGAGATCCTTTGTTTGTAAGACTATTATGGTTTGTAATGGATGATCTACTATGGTACCAATTCTGTTATGTCTCACAAAAATGGTAATCTTGGGATTGCGATGTATGGCATAACAGGCATCTGGACTTAAAAATCCGGGTGTTGACAAGTTGGTATCAGAGCCATCCTGACCATAGGAGACCCTAGTTAGAATGGATGTCTGAAAAACTTAGTTTCACAACAAAGAAAGTGAGTATTTACAAAAAATTATTCTCACTCTTATCCTTGAGATTCTTTCAAAACGGAGTTCACATGTTCCTTAAAACTCTTACAATTCTACATATAAATTGACACACTTGATCACCCCCACTAACTTACTCATCTTAATTGCTTATAGATGGAGGTCAGATATAGCAAGTTTTACCAGTTGGGCAATGGAGGACTGCTCATCTTTGAGAGGGATTTGGATCAGCTCTCGGAGTATCTTAGATGCCCGCACCCGGAGTTCTTCGAAGCATAACTCAATGACCAACAAAGAGGGGAACTACAGTGGCTGATAGTTGCGGATCTGAGAGGCAAAATGGAGACACCTCTTTTGGAGAAGATTCAGTTCATCTTGAGGGAGAACAACTGGTTAGACGGTCTAGCCAGGGCAATGCATGAGGCACTTGCTCGTCTATGTGCACAAAACCTCAACCAGATCAATGGCACCTATTTTGTCCACTATGCAAGACGTGACTCTACGGGACAGCCTTTGGCCTCGCCGGCACATCCGGAGTTGAAGCATCACGTGGACTACATGGCCTTCATGCTGCACGAGACCCAGAAGGAGTTGGACAACGCCCATGCCTGCACCAACCAGAATCATGATAAAGCCACTGAGAGGAAGCAAACCCTCACCATTCTCGCCAAGGAGAGCAAGTCACTTCATAACCAGCGTGACAAGAAGGATCGCATCATCGCCCGTCTTTGTCAGAAGATAGCCACCTTGGAGGAGACTATCCATGACCAGGAGATCCAGCTGGTGTCGTCGGATTGATGACAAGTACGCCATGAGGGGGTCCTCGAGGCGTGCGGAAGAGAGGGTTGTGAGACGTACGGTGTTCCGGGACGGTGAGCACACAAGTTTACCCAGGTTCAAATCCGCCGGCTTTAGATGGACCCTACTTCTGCTAGTAATCCAGTAATACGGCAGAGCCGGAATATGGGTTACAAGGGTTTCGTCTGTGCGAGTTGAGATTGTAGACTATTGAGGTGTGCCCTAAAGGCTCTCCCTAGGACGGCTTATATAGATATCCGGCCTAGGGTTTATAGGAGAGATCTATCCGGCTATGACTAAGAGTCGGTTATAGAGTACATCTTGAACTACAAGTAACACTATGGGCCTAAGTCAGTAAGTCTTCTAGGCCTTCCCGTAGCCGGATTGGACTCTGTCTTTTCTCCCTGACTAGGCCGCCCGTGAAGCAAAGCTCTAACCCGAAGTGGGCCACCCTGGTCAGTGAGGAACTATGAGGATACCCGGAAAGTATATCCGCAACATCAGCCCCCGGAAGTCTCCAAGATCTGAAGTCGGATTTATCATCGTCTAGCTTGATCTTCGGCTTGCAGAATCTTGAAGGGTTCCTGAAACTTCACAACAAAAAATACGATCCGGGTCTTAAAAATAAGTCGGACCTATCAACAGGTTACTCGGATTTTCCAGCTTGATTTCAAACTAAGCCGGAACTTGGTCTCTAACGCCACCTGACACCAGTCATGGTCAAGTCACGTCATCTGACAGACATCCTGTCAGCACGACCATTGGTGCGTCCGCGGTTCGTGGAACCGAGGCGCCGTTTTAATGTGTGCGTGGAGATCGGGCGACGTAATTATCGTGCGGGTCCTTCCCAGTTCCTTCCACGACGCGTGGAGGTTCTACTGTAGCATTTGCACGAATCTTGGCGCGGTTAGGTGGATATAAGGGGTGAGAATTCTCCTCCTCCTTTCTTCACCTGTTCCTTTGCCTTTTCCTCTCCTCCAAATCTCTTCCGTGCGCACAGAGCTCCTCTGCTTTCCCCCAAAAACTCCAAGCACCGCCCATCTTACGTCATCTGCTCACCTGAGAAATGACTTCTTCCTCCTCTTCCGGCTTGGCGGCAGTGACGGCGACGGCGGCGACGGAAGCGACGACAGAGAAGGAAAGCTTCCGCAGGGTCTGGATGCCCTGCGTGCTAGATGATGAAAAGATCCGCGCCGTGGAGACAGAAGGGCTCCTCCGTGCCGGCGACTAGCGGAGCGGCTTCGGGGAGACCGTCCCCAAATCGCACGCCGGTGAGCGGGTCCACTTCGACACCCACCTCGACAGAGGTTTGTCATTTCCTCCCTCGAAATTCTTTTCCGAGGTGATTGACCATTATAGTGTTCAGCTCCACCATCTTCCTCCCAACTCTCTCCTAGAGATGAGCGCTTATGCTTCTTTGTGTGAGGGATTTCTCGGCATTAGGCCGAGTTTGACCTTATTCCGGTATTACTTTCATGTCTGGAAAAATTCTATCACTGCCGGTGTTCCTTATATCACCGGAACCATTAGTTTTTCGCTTAGACGCGAGCGCGCATATCCTAAGATCTTAGCTAGTGACTCGGTCAAATAGTGGCCAACCACCTTCTTTTATCACAAGGATATTCCGGCTCCCGACAAAGCTACTGCTTTCCGGCTTTTGTCGACAGAGCTACCACGGCCCAACCGTCTTGGGACGAGGCCGCTCCGACTCTCGGTGACGATCTGATCCTTGCTAAGAGGCGGGTCGAATATCTGATCAAACACAAAGGACTGAAGGGATTCGACTTGGTCCAATGCTGGGTGTCACGCCGGATCCAGCCCCTTCAGTACCACGGAAACCGACTGATGCACTCCATCACGTCGTCCAAGAAAGATTCTGATGAGGACATCCCTACAATTACACCTACCCCAATGACTACTGAAGATGCTACAACTGTTGCAAGAAAGGATCGGTCCAATGAGATTAGAATTGGACCTATTACAAGAGATCATGCTAAGCTACTGGAACAACAGGTGAATTTACTCCTAAACGAACCTGGTACTTTGATTGATGAGAACTTTATACTGCCTAAGTCTATGCATTTATGTATGATCAGGTTTGTTGGAGAAACAAGCATGGCGCGAGGAGGAGAAGGGCTAGAAGAGAAGCCCAACATGATGATCGCCCAAGGATGTGCGAGGGAGGAGCGGGAGGAAGGCGCAAGAGAAGATCATCAAGACGAAGGCAAAAAGATCTTCCACGACTGGAGTGTTCGGCCAGATCCACCCGGACTGTCCGGCCTGGTCGAGAGGCGAACTGGCGTGGACATTCAGTATGCCAGATCGGATACTACCCGGACACCACCCGGAAACTTCAAAGTTTCCGGCCAGACCGGACTGTCCCGCACACTTCACCCGGAGTGTCCGGCCGATTTCGACCCGAGTGTCCGCCCGCCGACCGAATCTGGTCCGAGTCGGTTTGTATCAGTTTGAGTCGTTTGCGTTTAGTTTCGGTTTCTGGTCGTTCCATCCGCCCTTATAAGCTATGTGACAACCTCTAGTTAGGGTTTAGACCATGTTAAAATATTTTGAAGTTGTTTCTTTCATAGAACCTCTGGAATTACCCTGTGTTCGAATCTACCAACTCTAATTGAGTGTGATCTGTTGTTCCATTGGGAATTAGTAGATTGCATACTACTGTTCGTGGTCCCAGCTGCGTGCGCAAGAGCATGGTGTTGTGAATATCCTACAAGGTTCGAGAGCTGTTGCATTGGCATCAGGGATCGAGCGGGAGAGTTCATAGCTACAAGCTACTTATCTATCATCCACCATTATCATTGCCATCCGCTTACTGAGAAGATCGGGCCACCCCATATCATCTTGGTATCAAATTTCTAGTGTTGCCTCGGTAAGCATCCACAAATCCATCCATAGATTAGAGAGTGTTTTCGTCCTATACAGAAAAAGCCTTACAAAATGATTTACCGTAGACTAGATTGCATCATTTTCAAGTTTTTAGTTGCTGATTGTATCTTCTCGTAGATCCGATCTGCAGGTTTTCCTCGTAGGAGTCTAGTTTCCGTTTGTGTCTAGGTGTAGGGTTTGATCTTGTTTTTCGTTGTTCCTACCGTTACCGTTTCCGCAAGTATTTGTCGTTTTTCCGAGTCCACATAGTGTACCTTTGTTTGCATACCATAGACACAGCCTATCTACAACATCTGTGCCTAGGAACGTACCCACGAGACTAGTTGCTTTGCTCCAACAGGCTGCTCATTAGGGTTTGCAGTGCAGAATTTTTTTTGACAGGCAAAACCGGACTATCCGGCCGAATCACACTGGACTATCCGGCCCAACCGGAGTCTCCGACACATATCAACCGGACTATCCGTCCTAGTTCTGTTATAAGTTGCTATGCTCGTTTGCATTGAGTAATATAGTTGAAAAAAAAGAAGAAAAGAGAATCAGTATAAAAAAAAGAGAAAAGAGCTACAAGCCTGACAAAACAAAAAAAAGAGATATAGAAGTGTGCAATATTGGAGGCCTTGTTGTATAGCACTGGTAGATTGAGCAATCTTGTGCCTGTTCTATTTGAGCTATCTCCACCGTGTGTGTTTCTTGGGTTTTTGTACGATCAGCACTAGGACTTGTTTGCGGTGTAGATAGGATACCATACCTATAGCTCCACCTTAAATAACCTGTGTGTCCTGCGATCGTTCTCTATACCTTTGATATTCACTTCATCACATCAAGTGCATCAGTCTTTGATTTCGTTTGGTAGAGCATGTCTATTCACTTTGGAGCGGTAAGATCTCCTTTCTTATTAGTTGTGAGTGAGTTGTGAGAGTTTCCACCATACAAATTTTGATTTTTGCACTAACCTACTAATCATGTCTTCTAGTGATGATGATGTTGTGTTGCAGAAAAAGAAGGATGAGGAGCTCGTCAATTGGCATGAATATGAGGCTTTGAAATCCCACTTGACACGTGTGTTTACTAACACGACAGATGCCATTGACAAGAATCTCCAAGATATGAATATGAGATTGGATCAGCATGTTGGGACAGTTGATACTATCCAAAGGCAAGTGGCTATGCTCAATGTCAATGCCACTACTTTGCAGCAGACCATTGATGGTTTGACAGCCGCCTTGCATAGAAGGGAAGATCCTCAACATGATGATGCTTTTGATGATGTCGATGAGGGTAGCGCTGTTGATGCTGCTCCACATGTTGGCAGGGGACATGCTATTCCCCCTGTCGATGCACCTGCTCATGGTCGTGGGTTTGCCCATCTTGGGCGTGGTCCACGTGTGCCCAACCAAGCTACTGATGACGGTTTGGGTAAGCCAAAATTCTCGATTCCTAAGTTTGATGGTTCCATTGATCCTGAAGACTACCTCACCTGGGAATTGAAGATTGAGAAACTATGGCGCTTATTTGACTATCGAGAAGATAAGAAGGTCAAGCTTGCAGCATCTGAATTTGATGGTTATGCTTTGCGTTGGTGGGATGCTCTTGTGCAACATAGGAGAGAGGACAATGAACTTCCTGTGATGGATTGGCGCGAGATGAAGCAAATCACGAAGGCACATTTCGTACCAACCAACTACTTGCGCTCAGTTTTTGATAAATTGACGCAATTGAAGCAAGGCACCATGACAGTTGATGAGTACTACATGGAGATGGAGATGCTTATGCAGCGTGCTTGAGTTCATGAGTCCATTGAGATGACCATGCAGCGATTCCTAAATAATTTGAAGTTACCGATCAAGAGCATTGTTCGTCATCACAAGTATGAGACCATGAATAAGTTGTTGCATCATGCTAGAGAGGCCGAATCACAGTTGGCAGAAGAGGCGAAGTCACGTGCTCGTTTTCCGTCCTCCAGCAGATTTTCGGCCAGGTCTACACCTCCTACAGTCACGCCACCAGCTGTTGTTCCTTTTACACCATCGGCCAAACCAGCAAGTACATCTTCGTTTGGTTCTAATGCTCAGAAACCCGCTGTTCCTGCTGCTAGCTCGGGTTCCAACATGTCTACTGCACGTACTCGTGATGTAGTGTCCCATACTTGTGGAGGTAGAGGTCACTACAAGAAGGATTGTCCAAACAGCAAGGTTATGTTTGTTAATGAACAAGGTGAAGTAGAAAGTGGAGATGAAGCTTCTGAGGATGATATTGATGACGGCGAGGATGGTCCTGATGCATATGCTGAGTGTGCACCCACTATTGTCGTATCTTCACGTGTACTTAGTGTGCAACCGGTTGAGGAATCCCAGCGTTGCAACTTGTTCCAAACAAAAGCTCTAGTTGGACCAAACAAAGCTTGCAAGGTAATTATTGATGGAGGTAGCTGCAGAAATCTTGCAAGTAAGGAACTATGTGCCAAACTGAATTTGACATATTTAACTCATCCCAAGCCATACTACATACAATGGTTGAGCAACAATGGTGAGATGAAGGTAAATCATATGGTACGTGTGAATTTTCAAATAGGGCCATACAAAGATTCTATTGATTTTGATGTGGTTCCTATGACTGTTTGTCACCTACTATTGGGTCGGCCTTGGCTCTATGATCGCCATGTGCAACACAATGGCCGAGCCAATACATATCACTTGGAATTCAAAGGAAAGAAGATTACTATGCAGCCAATGACACCACAAGAAATTGTGAATGATTCTCGCCAGAAGATAGAGGTGAACTTGAAGGAAGATACTACCACTCGGCGAGACTGTGTAACAGCTGTTCCTGATGTAATTGAGCCTAAATTGAGTGATATAACGAAAAGTGAGAGAGTGCCTGGTTTATTGATACTAGCCACCAAGGAGGATATGAGAGAGTTTCATGAGGATCCTACAGCCATGCCACTTGTGCTCATGTATAAGGGCGAGGTATTGGTTTCTAACGACATGACCCCTATTTCTCTTGGTGTCTCTTCTGTTTTGCAGGATTTTGGGGATGTGTTTCCATAAGACGTACCCGCAGGTTTGCCCCCATTGCGTGGTATAGAACATCAAGTGGACCTAATTCCTGGCGCCACACTTCCCAACCGTGCACATTACAGGACTAATCCCGAAGAAACTAAGGAAATTCAGAAGCAAGTACAAGCGTTGCTGGATAAAGGGTACATTCGTGTCTCTCTTAGCCCTTGTGCTGTTCCTGTTATTTTAGTTCCTAAGAAAGATGGTACATGGCGCATGTGTGTTGATTGTAGAGCGATTAATAACATCACTATTCGATATCGTCATCCTATTCCACGCTTAGAGGATATGCTCGATGAATTGAGTGGTGCTGATGTTTTCTCTAAAATTGACTTGCGTAGTGGTTATCATCAAATTAGGATGAAAGAAGGGGATGAATGGAAAACTGCTTTCAAAACTAAATTCGGTTTGTATGAGTGGTTAGTTATGCCGTTTGGTCTCACTAATGCACCTAGTACTTTCATGCGTTTGATGAATCATGTTTTGAGAGAGTTTATTGGTCGTTTCGTGGTTGTTTACTTTGATGATATACTCATATACAACCACACCGAATTTGAACATTGCACTCATATTAGACAAGGTTTGCAAGTGTTACGTGATAATAAACTGTATGCTAATCTTGAGAAGTGTACATTTGCAAAAGATAAGGTCATATTCCTAGGATTTGTTGTTTCTAAGCATGGAGTAGAGGTAGATCAATCTAAAATTGAATCCATTCAGAATTGGCCTACTCCGATGAATGTTAGTCAAGTGCGTAGTTTCCACGGTCTCGCTGGTTTCTATAGGCGCTTTGTGAAAGATTTTAGCACCATTGCTGCACCATTAAATGATTTGACAAAGAAAGGTGTTCCTTTTGTATGGGGCGCGGCTCAAGACATTGCATTTGATACATTAAAACGTTTGCTTACTTCTGCACCATTACTTGCATTACCTGAATGTGATGCTAGTGGTATAGGTATAGGTGGCTTTTTGATGCAAGAGGGTCGGCCTATAGCTTATTTTTCTGAGAAATTGACTGGTGCTCATTTGAATTATTCTATCTATGATAAAGAATTGTATGCACTTGTTAGAGTACTTGAGGTTTGGCAACATTATTTGTGGCCAAAAGAATTTATCATACATTCTGATCATGAAGCTTTGAAATACTTGAAAGCTCAATCAAACTTGCATAGAAGATTAGCTAAATGGGTTGAGTTCATTGAGTCTTTTCCTTACATCATTAACTATAAGAAGGGAAAAGAGAACGTTGTTGCTGATGCTCTATCTAGGAAGAACATACTATTAACCAATCTTGATGTTAAAATTCCTGGATTAGAAGCTATTTGTGCACTTTATGCAACCGACCATGATTTCGCTGAACCACATCGTTTGTGTGCTCTTAGAAACGCATGGGATAAGTATCATATACATGATGGATATTTGTTTCGAGCTAACAAACTATGTATTCTAGAATCGTTGTTGCATTTGTTCTTAGTGCAGGAATCACATGCTGGTGGTTTGATGGGTCACTTTGGGCGTGAGAAGACATTACTCATGCTTGCTGATCAATTTTATTGGCCCAAGATGAGGCGTGATGTGTACAGATTTATGAGCCGATGTATTACATGCCACAAGTCGAAATCTAAGCTGAAGCCTCACGGTTTGTATACACCTCTCTCTGCACCGACTATTCCATGGGAAGACATTAGTATGGATTTTGTGCTAGGTCTACCTAAAACTCAGAGAGGTCATGATTCTATATTTGTGGTAGTGGATAGGTTCTCTAAGATGGCTCATTTTATTGCCTGCCACGAAAGCGACGATGCATCGCATGTTGCTAACCTGTTTTTAGGGACATCGTGAGATTACATGGAGTACCAAAGACGATTGTTTCTGACCGTGATGTGAAGTTCATGAGCTACTTTTGGAAGACCTTATGGGGCAAGCTAGGAACAAAGTTGCTGTTCAGTACTACATGTCATCCCCAAACATATGGTCAAACGGAGGTGGTGAATCGAACATTGTCACAGCTACTAAGGACCATGATTAAAAAGAATCTGCGGGAGTGGGAAGAGTGTTTGCGACATGTTGAGTTTGCTTACAACAGGGTTGTGCATTCAACTACTCAGCTTTGTCCTTTTGAGGTGGCGTATGGTTTCAAGCCATTGACGCCACTTGATATGTTGCCTCTACCATTACATGAGAGAGTTGATATGGAGGCATCAAAACGTGCTGATTACGTGAAGAAAATACATGAGAAGACTCGAGAGGCTATTGAGAAGAAAGGCAAGAACATTGCTGCTGCAAGGAATCAAGCAAGGAAATAAGTGTTGTTCGAGCCTGGAGATATGGTTTGGGTGCATCTACGCAAGGATAGGTTTCCACTCCTTCGAAAGTCAAAATTGAAGCCACGTGGTGCTGGTCCTTACAAGGTGTTAGCCAAGATTAATGAAAATGCCTACTCGGTTGATATACCTATTGAGGAGTTTGGTGGAGTTAGCAATAGCTTCAACGTTGCTGATTTGTCACCATATGCTGGAGAAGACCTTGGAGCGTTGAGGTCGACGCCTTTTGAAGGGGGGGAGATGATGAGGACATCCCTACAATTACACCTACCCCAATGACTATTGAAGATGCTACAACTGTTGCAAGAAAGGATCGGTCCAATGAGATGAGAATTGGACCTATTACAAGAGCTCGTGCTAAGCTACTGGAACAACAGGTGAATTTACTCCTAAACGAATCTGGTACTTTGATTGATGAGAACTTTATACTGCCTAAGTCTATGCATTTATGTATGATCAGGTTCGTTGGAGAAACAAGCATGGCGCGAGGAGGAGAAGGGCTAGAAGAGAAGCCCAACATGATGATCGCCCAAGGATGCGCGAGGGAGGAGCGGGAGGAAGGTGCAAGAGAAGATCATCAAGACAAAGGCAAAAAGATCTGCCACGACTGGAGTGTCCGGCCAGATCCACCCGGACTGTCCGGCCTGGTCGAGAGGCGAACTGGCGTGGACATTCAGTATGCCAGATCGGATACTACCCGGACACCTCCTGGAAACTTCAAAGTTTCCGGCCAGACCGGACTGTCCGGCACACTTCACCCAGAGTGTTCGGCCTGACCGGACTGTCCGGCCGATTTAGACCGGAGTGTCCGCCCGCCAACCGAATCTGGTCCGAGTCGGTTTGTATCAGTTTGAGTCGTTTGCGTTTAGTTTCGGTTTCTGGTCATTCCAGCCGCCCTTATAAGCTATGAGACGACCTCTAGTTAGGGTTTAGACCACGTTAAAATATTTTGGAGTTGTTTCTTTCATAGAACCTCTGGAATTACCCTGTGTTCGAATCTACCAACTATAATTGAGTGTGATCTATTGTTCCATTGGGAATTAGTAGATTGCATACTACTGTTCGTGGTCCCAGCTGCGTGCGCAAGAGCGTGGTGTTGTGAATATCCTACAAGGTTCGAGAGCTGTTGCATTGGCATCAGGGATCGAGCGGGAGAGTTCATAGCTACAGGCTAGTTATCTATCATCCACCATTATCATTGCCATCCGCTTACTAAGAAGATCGGGCCACCCCATATCAGATTCCCTCCGCATCAGCCCCAGAGCCTATACCTCGCAAGGTTACATAAGCCAGATTAAATGGCTGATAAGGGAGCGGATCGAGAGGAGAATCCCAGAGGTTTCTCTGGATATGCATATGGCGGAAAACCTCGTAGTGCCGGTAAGCTTCTAACAATAAACCTTTTTATGTGTTTCAATCTTTAAGTTACATTGCAATACTGATATGTTTTCTTCTTTTCAGCTTGCTGACCTCCTCGAGTCGGAACTTGCTCCACTCAAGGGATATCCTCCAGAGTTTTCTCAGGAGGCGGAACTGGTCCCATTGCCGAACATTGCGCTTAAGAAACGCAAGGCTCCGATAGTGGCTGTCAGCACAAAGGAGGTGCCCATCATGAAGAGGTAACTTTCAACACAATTTCCGCCTTTGTACCTTACTCGAATTTTCTTCTGAGATGTAATGTTTTCGACTTTATTACATTCTCAGAGCTAAGCAGCTCATCAAGGGTAAGGGGAAGGGAGCTTCTTCACAGCCCCTGCGACAAACGAAGCTTTCCATGGCTTCTCCTGCCGTGGCTCCTTAGACTCCTGCCCCCAACCTTCCGCAACACCGGTGATCATTCCTTCCCCGGATGTCGCAGAAGATCCGGCTCCTTCAATGTTGAGCCTGTGATCCTTGAATCACAAACTGACGTCACCATGAGTGAGTCAGGTATAGATAAGGGTGAACCCTCTTCGGGTAATGATCCCTCGGCAGATATCTTTGCTGAAAACCTTCTCAACAATCTGGGTCTTGCCAAGTTTGGCTTGTCCCGGAAATCTGCGGAAGAGATCCAGCGGCTGGCTAGGCAATGCCTGGAGAAAAGAAATTTATCTGCTGAAGAAGAAGCACAAGAGGCAGAGGACATCAAGTTCTCTGACCTTCTTGCATAAGTGCGTCTTCACGATGAGAGGATAAGGACCGGTGAGCTTCCAACAGCGGCCGTGGTCCCTCTGACTCTCGCCGAGAAGGTCGCTGTTGAAGTAAATGCGAGTTTGGATAAACTTACTCACGAGCAATATGTAAGTCGGAATTCTAACTCTTGTTTTTCCCTCATTTCATATCATATCCTCTAGCCCCCAAGCATGAAGTAGGATATGTAATCCGGGTTTATGCTTCCTTAGGATGCCAAAGAATGAACTAGTGTAGCCCCCAAGGCTCGTGCTGATATTAGTAAAAATATTAGCCCGAGTCTTTATAGACTTCTGACTTTGGGTATTCTGACTTACAGAAAGTATGTTCCTATAACCAGGATTTGTTGAAAAATGTCTGCGACAAGCGGAGAGAGATCAAGGTTCTCCGACTTAAAAATTCTGAACTTAAGGTCTCCAAGGATGAGGCCGAAGGTAAACATTCCGAGACTCAAACCTTGTCTTTCATGTTTTCATAGTCGAAATTTTTTCTGAACTATTATTCTTTTTGACTTACACTGTTGGTAAAACAATCCTGCGCCATGATTGAAGAGGCCGAGAACCTCAAAACTTTAGTGGTGGAGAACAAGGAACTTCGCCAAGAGATGGATAAGCTCAAAGCAGATCATGAGAAGAGCATAGCTCAAGTTCTCGAGTCCTCCATGGCTAC
The DNA here is from genome assembly GCA_916181665.1 of Avena sativa. Lineage (NCBI taxonomy): Eukaryota > Viridiplantae > Streptophyta > Magnoliopsida > Poales > Poaceae > Avena > Avena sativa. The sequence continues at coordinate 375,657,662 of OV702289.1, read as the reverse complement.
TGACGAGCGCGATCGCAAGATTGCCGCTCAAGATCAGAAAATCTCGGACCTCAATAATGAGCTGTGAAGAGAGAAGGACCTTTTCGAGGTGCTCCGAGCTGAACTCCGGAGTCTTCGGGAAGAGAAGACCAAGATTGACGACGTCATTTTTGGTATGTTCCATCTATCTGACTTGTCCTTTTTCTTCGACTTCTTTTAATGTCGGATTTTCTTAACCGTTTTGTGTATAGGTCCTCTGATCTTGATGGACTCCACCTCCGCCGAGCCCTGCACCCACCGGCTTACCCAAGTCAGTGACCTGCTTCATGACTTCCGCCAATCCCTTGAGGATATTGGCGAAGCTCTCAAGATTCTGGATATGCATAGCATGTCGGATTTTCAGGTGCGGGACAAGGCGAAGGAAATGCCGCAGCTTGTCCAGGATTGGAATATGTCCTACGCGCGATCCGCAGCGCAGAATGCTCTCACCATGGTCATGAGCCACCATGGAAGCATGGAGATATGGCAAGTGACCAGAGGGTATTCTACAGTAGATGAAGACGGCCAGGAGCAGGACATCAAGGCTATTATGGACTCCTGTGCCGGATATGGGTGTCACGTGGCTGACTTGACCAGCTACGACACTCCTTTCTTCACCCACATGGACATTCCGCCTCCGCCTCCGGAAGAAGCAATAGAAGTTTCCGACGATGAACGCACAACCTCGGATGTGGACATCTCGGAACGATATCAAGGCAATGTATCCAGCGAGCTGGCAGCTCCTTCTTCTCCTCCTGCTTCATAGATTGCCAGAAACATTTGTATTATCCTGAAAAAACATGATGCGTCTGTAAATATGAAGTACTATAATTTTGCTAGTGCTAAGCTTTTGATCTATTCAGCACTTTTGGCTTGAAATTTTTGTGTGCCTGAAATGTTTACATAAGCACTTGAACTTTTTGATCCATACTTATCGTTTATCTGGCTTTCCGCCTCGTCCCTTTCGTGAGCCGGCTAAACCTTCTGCCCGGAAACTTTGCCGAGCAACGGAGCTCAATTGCTAAACCAGTTTAAACTCGAAAACAAAGCTGGCTTCCAATACCAACAATTCACTACTCGGAAAATACCCGCATCTGGCAATCAGACAAATAACCAAAGTAAAGACTAGAAACTTTAGAGTTATACCCGATGGTAGCAATTTTAGAATCGGAAATCTAAACCAGAACGAACATGAGCATAAAGTACTTTCAAGCATTCTGGGATTTTTGACTATGACATGATCATTCGGAAATAAGATGGTAAAAACTTCTCAGAAAAACTTGAGGCAACCAAAACTTTTATTTCTCATAGAACATGTACATATATATGATTACAAAGAAGGATAAACTAAGAATAAAAGGGACGTAGCTGAGCAATATTCCACGGTCTGTCTAACTCATCCGGATTTGTACTGCCTCCAGCTCTCTTTCTCTTCTTAGTAGCAGGTCTTTCTTTGACTGGCCTCATGTCAGTTAAGTAGTACGAACCATTGTGCAATACTCGACTAACTAAAAAGGGCCCTTCCCATACTGGGGAAAGTTTGTGCTTTCTTTGTTGCACAAGCCGGAGAACCAAATTGCCTTTATTAAAAGACCTGTTTCTGACTCTCTAGCTATGATATTTGCGTAACTTCTGCTGATAGGCTATCGATCTCATTTCAGCAACGACGCAAACTTCTTGGACTAAGTGGAGATCATTTTGTCGAGAAATCTCGGCATCCTCTTCAATATAGGTGGCCACTCTAGGAGAAATGTGAATCAAATCACTAGGAAGAACTGCTTCTGCACTATATACCAAGAAGAAAGGTGTGTATCCAGTTGACCTGTTCGGAGTCGTTCGTAAACTCCATATTACAGCGGGTAATTCCTCTGCCCAAGCCCCCGTGGCACGTCGTAGTGGTGCTTCGAGTCTCGGTTTTAGGCCTTGTAGGATTAAACCATTTGCTCTTTCGACTTGTCCTTTAGCTTGTGGATGTGCTACTAACGCAATGTCAAGCCGGATATTTTGCTTGTTACAGAATTCGGCCAATTCTCCCATAGAAAAATTAATCCCGTTGTCCATGATAATGCTATGCGGATAACCATACCGGATTATAACATCCTCGACAAATCTTTTGGCCGTTGCTCCATCACAACTAGTGACAGGTTTAGCATCAATCCATTTGGTGAATTTATCCACCATCACTAAGAGGTGAGTAAATCCACTTGGAGCTCGTTTAAATGCTCCTATCATATCAAGCCCCCAGACCGCAAAAGGCCATGTTATAGGTATTGTTCACAGCTGATCAGTCGGAACGTGAGCTTGCTTGGCATACTTTTGGCAGCCTTTGCACGTCTTGACTAATCGTTCGACATCTGTCTGAGCCGTAAGCCAGAAAAATCCATGTCTAAAAGCTTTTGCCACTAAAGATTTGGCTGCAGCATGGTGACCACACTCGCCTTCGTGGATTTCTCTTAAGATTTCCACTCCTTCTTCTGGAGACACGCGGCGCTGAAAAACCCTAGAAACACTCCGCTTATAGAGCTCACCTTTAACTACAGTGTAGGCTTTCGCTCGTCGGATAATCTGTCGGCTCAGAACCTCATCTTCGGGTAATTTGCCATCTACCAAATAATCAAGGTAGGGTTGAGTCTAGCTGGAATTACAGCCAGAACTGCTATCAAAGGTGAGTCGGATTTGGTCGGATATTCCTCATCTACTCCCTTTATTGAAGGAACTTTGAGGTCCTCTAAAAAAGCGCCATCCGGGACCTCTTTCCGCGCAGAACCTATCCGAGATAGTGCATCTGCTTCCTCATTTTCTTCTCGAGGGATGTGTTGAACTTCAAACCCTTCGAACGATTTAGTTAAATCATCCACGACAGATTTATAAGCTGCCATGTGATTATTTGCATTACAAATATCCGACACTTGTTGAGCAACAAGATCCGAATCTCCGTAACACATCAAACGTTGGATGCCAATATGCTTAGCAATCCGGATTCCATGCAGCAGTGCTTCATACTCGGCAATATTATTTGTCGCTGTGAAGTGGATATGCAACACGTATAGAAGTTTATCTCCTTGGGGTGATTTGAGCACCACGCCAGCCCCCGAGCCCCCTCGAGCCTTAGACCCATCAAAGTAGAGGGTCTAATATTCCGACTCAGGAAGGATCATGTTCTCCTTCGTCTCTGTCCAATCAGCAACAAAGTCAGCAAGGATTTGGGATTTGATTGCTGTCCGAGGTTTATACTCAATATCAAAAGCTGAAAGCTCTATGCCCCATTTGGCGACGCGTCCTGTGGCGTCACTGTTATTGATTATATCTCTCATGGGAGTTGTGCTCACCACGGTAATTGGATGCTCCTGAAAATAATGTCGTAGCTTACGAGATGCTAGAAAAACACCGTAAGCCAACTTTTGATAGTGCGGATACCGCTGTTTGGATTCTGTCAGGACCTCGCTGACAAAGTAAGTCGGACGTTGTACCAGGTGTTCCTGATTTTCCTTCGGTCTCTCCACCACCATAACGATACTGACGACCTTGTTTGTCTCAGCAAGATAGAGCAACATCGGTTCCTGTGGTTCCGGCGCAACAAGGATAGGAGCAGATGAGAGTACTTTTTTGAGGACTTGTAGTGCAGCTTCAGCTTCGTCAGTCGAAACAAAATCCTTGGTCTTTTTCAGGAGTTCGTATAATGGTGCGGCTCGTTCACCAAGCTGGCTTACAAACCGACTGATCGTTGCAATGCAACCAGTTAGTCTTTGTATGTCCTTCAGGCGAGTTGGCCTAGAAATATTGAGTATAGCCTTGATTTTGTCCCGGTTCACCTCTATGCCTCTTTGAGACACGATGAAACCTAACAATTTTCCGGCTGGTATTCCGAAGAAACATTTCTTCAGGTTAAGCATGATGTTGTATTTTCGTAGATTGGCGAATGTTTCCTCCAAGTCGGAAATCAATGTTTCCTTCTTTTTGGACATCACCGCAATATCATCCATGTATGCATGTACATTGCGTCCGAGTTGGTCATGGAGGCAACGCTGCATTGTGTGCTGGTACGTAGCTCCTGCGTTCTTCAGCCCAAAGGGCATCGGAACAAAACAGAAGGTTCTGAAGGGGGTTATGAATAAAGTTTTGACTTTGTCAGATTCCTTCATCCGAATTTGGTGATAACCGGAATATGCGTCGAGAAAATAGAGGAGTTCCGACCCTGCCGTAGAATCGATAACTTGATCAATTCTAGGCAGAGCGAACGGATCTTTTGGACAAGCCTTGTTCAAGTATAATCAACACACATCCTTAAATAAGTGGTGTCCTTTTTAGGGACCATTACATGATTGGCCGACCACTCAGTGTGGATGACCTCTTCTATGAATCCGGCTAACTCAAGCCGTGCTAGTTCCTTAGCTATTGCCTTACGCTTTTCATCGCCGAAACATCGTAAGGACTGTTTGACGGGTTTAGCATTCGGATTTACATTTAAATAGTGCTCGGCAAGTTCCCTAGGTACTCCGGTCATGTCAGATGGCTGCCATGCGAAGATATCTTGATTTGCTTAGAGGAACTTGACGAGCGCGCTTTCCTATGCGCTACCTAGGCCTACGCCTATCTGGGTCACCTTGGAGGGGTCATCATCCTTCAACAGCGTCTTCTTCGTCTCTTCTGATGCCTTGAACTCCAGATTTGGCTTTGTCACCTCCTTATTTGTTGCGGGCATCTCGGACGGATCTTTGCTCTTCTTGATTTCCTGGTACTCCTGGGCGTGTAGCACGGCTTTAGCAAAGGTAGCGTTTCCATCCTCGCACTCTCGCGCATTCTTCGGGTCTCCCCTGATACGCTGTTGGGACCTGGAATTTTCATCATATTATAAATGTAACACGGACGAGCCATAAAAGCCCAGTAAGCCGGACGTCCCGAATATAGCGTGGTATGCGCTCTTGAACGGGACCACTTCGAAGGAAAGTGCCTCCGTCCGATAATTCTTTGGAGTTCCAAAGGTAACATCCAAAGTAATTTCTCCCAGGGAATTGGCTTGTCTTCCTAGGACAACTCCGTGAAAGATCACAGAGCTATGGTTCAGCTGGGTCTCTGAGATCTTCATCCGGCGTAGCGTTTCGACATAGAGAATATTGATACTACTTCCGCCGTCCATGAGGGTCTTGGAGAAACCATAACCGTCAATAAGTGGATTGACGATTAAGGCGTATTTTCCTCGCCTGTGCAACTTAGGCGGATGATCAGCATGGTCAAATGTGATTGCCACTTCCGACCAGTCCAAGAATTGAGGAACAGTCAGAACTGTTGCATTGAGCTCATGTAGAACTGCTTTCTTGACCTTTGCTGGTTGAGATTCGAGGAAGGTGACATAAGTGCCTTTCTTGGTCAGAAATTTTTTCTTCCCTTCCGACTTGGGATTTGAAGCATCAGCTTCCTCCATGTCGGAATCTTCCTTGGTCTCTTTATCTTTTTCAGGATTCTTCTTTCCCTTCTTCCGCTTAGCTTTGTAGCCCGCGGTGTCATCTCTTTTGATGTCGTCATTGAAACGACATTCGGTGTTGGTGTGGGACGAGCCCCCATTGGCGTCTAGGTGATGCACACATGGGTTATTGGCAATATCGGCCCAAGAGTAGGTTTTGCCTGGTTGTTGGTCTCCTCTACCCTGGACTCTTGAAGTTCCACGACCACGCCCGCGGCCTCCGCCATGTCCTCCTTGTCCTCCAGACCCAAAAGTAGAAGTGACCACTGCCGTTTCCACGTTGGGTTTTTCTTCCGAGGTATTTTTACGCTTCTGAGTTTGTTGCTTTGGTTGCTTTGTCGACTATGGCACAGCTAGGGCATTGAGTAATCCCTCTGCATCGTCGTCAGCATCTGCATACTTGCTCGTTGTTTCTATCATCTCTCCCAAATCAGTGACCTTGTCACACTTCAAGCGATGGCGCAGTAGACCAATTGGGAGACCTGCAATAAAAGCTTCAATCGCAGTTTGGTCATTTACCCCATCACAGGAGTTCTTGGTGTCGATCCATCGTCCGAGGTAATCCCGGCAAGTTTCTCCGGCCTTCTGGGTGCAACGTTGTAGGTCTCCAACCGTACAGGGCCTCCGGTATGTGCCTTCGAAATTCCGAAAGAACGCGTTTTGCATGTCATGCCAGTTGTGGATGGTGTTCTCCGGAAGTTCATTAAGCCATGATCGTGGCGTCTTCCGCAACATAAGTGAGAGATATCGGGTTGCGACCAGGCTGTTTCCGCCTTTGGCGATGCAGCAAGCTTGGAAGAAATCCTGTAGCCAGCTATCTGGCCGAGCAATGCCGTCGTAGGCTTGGATATGTCTTGGGCCCACATAGATATCATCGTTTTCGTAGCGCCGCGCCTCTATGTTGGAATTGATCCTGTGCCTTGCGTCGTTCGGGGATAGAGATCGTCCCGAATGTTGGTTGTGGCTGCGGTTCCTTGGAGCCGGACTTTGGCTTCTCCCACCACCTCCCCTGCCACGTCGTCCTCCTTGTCCTCCGTGAGAGCCATTGTGATGACTGCTTGGTGGAGAGGGTGGGGCAGCTAGATTGTTTCCGGCTATTCGCCGGCCTCTGTCCGGAGCGTCATTATTCCGGTTCCGGGGAGGGTCTTCACTACGACGAGCCCCCTGCCGGCTTGTCCTGGCATGGTTTCCGTCGTTCCTTCGTCCATCGTTCCCACTATGGTGAGGCTCAGCCAGACGGCTTGCGTGTCTAGGAGGTGGCATTTTTTGACGATCCTCCTCTCGACGTTTCTCTTTACCTTCTCCCCTTCGATCGTTTGACTCACGTCGGGGAGGATTCCTTGGATACAGTGCAGCAATGGCCTCTTGTTCGGCCGCCGGAGCGACGGTGCTCCAGTCACGTGCAGGTCTGTGATGCTATCCTGATGATCCGGTTCTGGAGTAGTTGTCTTCCCGTCGGTCGGAACGGTGATGCTGTTCCAGAACACGCTGGGGCCTTATATCATTCCAGGCTGAGTCCGTGTGACATTGGTCGGATTTGGAGACCAGTTTTCCAGTTCCGAATTTCGCAGCCATCTGTTGCTTCAGACCCTTGGTGAGTAGCTTGATGCCCAATCGAACCTGTTCTGGGCCTGTGTTGTTTGACAGGATATCTCGAGCTGCGACAGTGTTCTGTACCGGTGTTGGGTACGCCAGATCTCCTTTGCTATCGAGACGAGGCATCCCTAGATCTCCTTCAAAGAGGACCCTGTTTACTTCCGGAAATTTACCGTCACTTGTGTAACATTTCCGTGTCTTCTGATGCAACCGAGACATGTAATCCTTAGTTGCCATGCGTTTCTTTCCCCCTTGATGTTTTTAGCTTCATCCAGGAGTTGTTGACGACGCGCTTCTAGGGCTTGGGCCCTTTCGTCTAGCTCTTCAGCACTAAGTTCTGCAGCTATAGGGATAGGTGTGGTTAATGCAGCATCGATGAGTTTACGTGCACCTTCAGTGATCACGTGTCCATCCACCGATTCCTCTTTTTTCGGCTCTTCTGGGATAAGTTCTCTATCCGAGTCTTCCTCATATTCCTCGGCAATTACCTCCTCTATCAGAGGGTCTTTTGCCGGGGTCTTGTTCTTCTTGTTCTTCTTCTTTGCCTTCTTGGCAGCGCCGGTAGCAAAGACGGCTTTGGGTCCGTTTCCCGGAGTCAAGCTCTGATCGGTACTTTCGGACATCTAGATTTCGGGATTGTCTCCGACTTCCATGTCATCCTGCGCTTTGGGAGAGTGTTCCCCGGATCCTTCATCCATGGCTTCTCCTTCCTCTGCAGCTTTGGAGTTATACTCCTCTTCATATTCCACGGAGAACTTTCGGAAATCTGCCGACGTCATCGATTCATCCGAGGATGCGGGTACGTCGGTGTTTGTTCCAATTGCCTCCAGTACAGAGTCGGTGTTGTCTCCAGCATCGGCAGAGCCGAATCCGGATCCAACGTATCCGACAAAGTGCGTTGCGCTCCTCCTGAGGTACCTACGGCTCTCGCTATCAGCTTCATTGAAACTTTTGATGGTCTCGAGAATTGCATCTACGCCTGAGTTTTGCATTATCATAAGTCGCAGTGTGTACCTTAGGAAAGGCATGTCTGTCCCGGCGTCATCAGAGCCGGAATCAGTGTCGTTGATATGCTCCTCCTGGATTTCGACTTCCGCGGGTGGGTCGATTTGGGATCCGGCCTCTCCAAGGAGATCCACTCCAGATTCGACTTTGACCGCTAGGTCTTCCTCAGGCTCGGATTTCTCCACTATCTCCGCAACTGGTGCGGGCTGGGTGAGATTAGGGTCTTCTGAGATCCGGAACTCTGCCGCCTCCGCGGATAAAGGGGACCCAAAAGATTCTTCTGCCTCTATCATCACCGCTGGGGTGGGTGGGGCAGGTTCAGCAAAACCGATGTAAACATCGATCTTGCCAAAAGACATGATTGTGTAGGCAGTCACGGTCTCCTTAGCCGGAATCCAAGTATCGTCGAGAACGATGAGAGGGACATCGCTGGTGTAGAGGATGCGACCGATGGCGATAGTCTTGCCGATTCTGATTCTTGCAGATTCCGCTCGGAACATAGATCCGAAGGTCACCTGCCCCACGGTGGGCACCAACTGTCGTCGGATTGATGACAAGTACGCCATGAGGGGGTCCTCGAGGCGTGTGGAAGAGAGGGGTGTGAGACGTACGGTGTTCCGGGACGGTGAGCACACATGTTTACCCAGGTTCGAATCCGCCGGCTTTGGACGGACCCTACTCCTGCTAGTAATCCAGTAATACGGCAGAGCCAGAATATGGGTTACAAGGGTTTCGCCTGTGCGAGTTGAGATTGTAGACTATTGAGGTGTGCCCTAAAGGCTCTCCCTAGGATGGCTTATATAGATATCCGGCCTAGGGTTTACAGGAGAGATCTATCCGGCTACGACTAAGAGTCGGTTACAGAGTACATCTTGAACTACAAGTAACACTATGGGCCTAAGTCGGTAAGTCTTCTGGGCCTTCCCGTAGCCGGATTGGACTCCGTCTTTTCTCCCTGACTGGGCCGCCCGTGAAGCAAAGCTCTAACCCGAAGTGGGCCACCCTGGTTAGTGAGGAACTGTGAGGATACCCGGAAAGTATATCCCCAACAACTGGAGGAGAAGGAGGAGGAAGGTGAAGATATCCGTGGTGATATTCACTCTTACCTCAGTGATGATGATGACTATCTAGAGGATGTCGCCATGGAGAACCACACTGACCAGGATGATGCCGACTTCATTGATGACGAGGAGCCCGACACCCCCGATGATGAGTAGTCGCACCTGAGCACTATCGTAGGTGTGAGTTATATTCGGTCCCATTGTATCGTAGCTTCACAGAATGGTTCCTAAAACCATCTGCTTTCTTAGTTGTGGTGTGTGTTTGTATTGTGTGCTTAGAATGAATGAATGAATGAGAAAAGGTTATTAGTTTCAAAACCTTAGTCATACTTTTGAACCATACCAATAAACCATATAAAATTTCCCTCTTGTCTCATTATCTATCTCAATATTCAGATGACTCGCGGAAATCCCGGAGGAAGCAGCTCATCTCAGGACCCAATGTTGCAGATTCTGCAAATGTTAGTTTCTGACCGTGAAGCCAGTAGAGCTGAACGTCAAGCCAATCTAGCCACTCTTAAACAGATAGCCCAGATGGCACATAACAATCAAGGCCATGGAAACCAAGATCACCATGGATCCAAACTCAAGAACTTCCAAAACACCAACCAAGAGCCTTTAGATGCTAATGACTAGTTGCAGACCATGGAAAACAACTTAGAAGTGGCAAGAGTAGATGCCAATGAGAAGGTATTGTTTGCTACCCACTATCTGGCATGCTATGCAAGATATTGGTGGAACAGCACCCGTACCATGAACGGAGGTTAGATGATGACTTGGGAGGAATTCAAACTCAAGTTCAGCCGGACCCATGTGCCCCCGGGTTTGATCAAGAGGATGAGAGATGAATTCAGGGAGCTGAAGCAGGGGAGAATGACTGTGGTGGAATACCGTTAAAAATTCCTATCTCTATCTAGGTATGCCCCTGATGAGATTGACACTGAAGCAAAGAAGAAGGAGAGATTCTTGAACAGTCTGCATGATGATATGCAAATGGTGCTAGTCAACATTCCCTTTGATGACCTCAAAGCCTTAGTGGAGTTGGCTATCCAGATGGAAGGAAAGATCAACCAAGCTAGTGAGAACCACAAGCGTCGTATGATGCACCAACCTGGACCCCACTAGACCCTGAAGTATCGTCCCAACCCGTCTGCAGGATATGCACCCAGAAACAACAGACCCCCTATGTCCCGTCTAAACTATCCCAATCGTGGCGGAGGAAACCCGATGACCGGAGGCCACAACAACCCCAACAACAACCCAGCAACCCCAATAATTTCAACCATGCACCCTAAGGTCCAACAACAGCAACAACAACAACAACAACAATACTGCCCAAGGATTGGAAGCAATGTTGTGCCTGTCATAGGGAAGGACAAGTCAATGATCACTTGCTTTGAATGCGGAGTCACGGGTCACTACTCCAATGAGTGCCCAAGAAGCTTGCCGCAACAACCAATGTTACTGCACCTGCCCAATAGCAGCATCGTGTCTAGCCTGGAAAGATAATTGCCCTAGGAAACCCGCACAACCGTACCGGTCGTCTATTCCACATGAATGCTGAAGAAGCCCAGTAAGCGTCAGATGTCGTGCCGGGTATGTTTTCTGTTAACTTAGAATTAGCAAGAGTGTTGTTTGATTCTGGAGCATCACACTCGTTTGTTATAGAAGAATTTGCATGCACTAGTAAGATTCAACCCACCAATTTGAAGCATGTTATGATAGTTCAAATACCTGGTTCAACCACCAAAGCTATAAAATTTTGCAAGGTCGTACCTATCAGAATCCATGGGATAGATTTTTATGCCAATCTAATAGTACTTGGAACCAAAGGTTTGGAAGTAGTACTAGGAATGGATTGGATGTCGAAACATCAAGGATTAATCGACTTTGCCAAGAAAGCCATAACCATGACCAGTAGCACTGGAGTATCAGTAGAACATGTATCGGAGACGCTACCCTGTCAATTAAAGTGCAACAAAAGTTTAGCCAAAACCACCGTTGACCAAGTAAGAGTAGTCTGTGAATACCTGATGTGTTCCCAGATGAATTTCCCGGTATGCCCCCAGATCGGGATATCGAGTTTATCATTGAACTAGTTCCTGGAACTGGACCCATAGCTCAGACACCATATAGTATGACCTATATGAATTAGTGGAGCTGAAGAAGCAACTTGATGATATGTTGGGAAAAGGTTTGATACAACCAAGTGCATCACCATGGAGATCACCTGTTTTGTTTGTGTATAAGAAGGATGGTGCCAACCATTTGTGTACGGATTATCGGAAGCTGAATAACGTCACCATCAAGAACAAGTACTCACTGCCGAAGATAGAAGATTTGTTTGACCAACTGACTGGTGCCAGAGTGTTTTCTAAGATTGATTTTAGAACTAGTTATCATCAATTGAAGATCTGCGCAACGAATATTACAAAGACTGCCTTCACCACCAAATATGGATTGTATGAGTACAATGTCATGTCTATTGGATAACCAATGCCCCCGCTTACTTCATGAACCTCATGAATAGGATTTTTATGAACTTCCTGGATAAGTTTGTCGTTGTTTTTATCAATGAAATTCTAATCTACTCCAAGTCAGAGGAAGACCATGAACATCACTGATACGTCCATTTTGCATCACTATTATATATCATAATTCACTGTTATCCATTGATATATTTCATATTAAGAGGTGATACTTATGTTATTTCATCTGTTTTGCATGGTTGATGACTTTTAGAGCATGGACCGTGGCACTCAGGATTCTGATGGAAAAGGTGCTGTTTGGAGGCAAAATTCACGAAGATCAGAAAATCCGGGAAAATATACGGAAAATCTTATTTTTCCAGAAGACGAAAGAAGCCAGAAGGGGGGCTGGAGATGGGCCACATGGGGCCCACACCACCCCCTGGCGCGGGCCAGCCTAGGCCGCGCCACCAGGTGGTGTGGCCGCCCTGGTCCACCCCTGGCACTCCCCTCTGGCGTATATTATCCTCCCGAAACCCTAAGACTCGGGGAGCGACCACAGAAAGATTCCTCCGCCTCTGCGAGGCGGAAAACACCGAGAGAGAAAGATCTCTCTGGCAGACAGATTTCTGCCGGGGGAATTCCTTCCCAGAGAGGGGAGATCGTCGCCATCAACACCACCATCAAGGTGGACTTAATCGAGATCATCATCATCATCATCATCAACACCATCATCACCATCAGCACGCTCACACCATCTCCATATTGCTGTAACAATTGCGTTGAATCTTGCATATTTCATAGGGGAAACTTTCCCGGTGTTGATTACTCTTTGTAGTTGATGCTATTGAGTGAACCGTTGAATTATTGTTTATGTTCAGATTGTTATACATCATTATTCCATCTCTGATTATGATCCATATGATGTCTTGTGAGTAGTTTGTTTTGTTCTTGAGGACATGGGAGAAGTCATGTTGTTAGTAGTGGAGTTGTGTTGAGAAAGATTCAATAGTTTGATATTTAAGTTGTAGTGTACTTCTTCTAGTGGTGTCATGTGAATGTCGACTACATGACACTTCACCTATATGGGCCTAGGGGAATGCATTGTGTATTTGGATACTACTCGTAGGGGTTTCCGGAGTGACAGAAACCCGAACCCCCGTTAGGAAACCATTGCACAAGGGACGTAAGGGTCTTAGAGTTTAAAGTTGTGGTTAGGTTTCTACCTTAATTACTTTCTTGTAATTACGGATGTTTGCAAGGGGTTTAATCACAAGTATGTATTAGTCTTGGATGGGGCGGTACATTAGCACAGGTTCACCCACACAACACTTAGCAAGCTAGAGAAGATTAATCAGCTATATGAAGCGAAAGCACTTGACAGTCTTCCCATGTGTCCTCGAGAATGTTTGGTCATCTATAGAAATACAACCGGCTTGTCCTTTGCTGCATAAAGGATTGGGACACTTGCTGCATTCATTCTTACTGTCTTTCATTTACTCGTACTTTGTTTACTTGCTTTATCGAAAACCCCTAAAAATCCGTTTGCTAAGTATTTGCAGAGAATTCCTGATCCATACCACTAGCCAGCACCTTCTGCTCCTCGTTGGGTTCGACACTCTTACTTATCGAAAATACTGCGATACACCCCCTATACTCGTGGGTCATCAAGACTATTTTCTGGCGCTGTTGCCAGGGAGTGAAGCGCTATTGGAGAGTGGAACTGGTAAAGGAAACTTCTATTGTGAGTATTGTTTACTTCTGCTAGTTGCTTTATTTTCGTTATGGATAATTTGCTGAGTTTATTATTTGGTAATGCTACTACCAATGCTAAGGTAGTAGATAAGCCACCACCTGCTGAGAAAGATGTTTTCAAAATACCTACAAGAATTATTGATCGTGTTATGGATAACTATTATGTTGGGGATGGAACTGTCCATCCCGGTGATCATTTACTCTTTATACACGAATTATGCGGGTTGTTCTAGTGTGCAGGTATTACTACAGATCAAGTTAAGAAGAACTTATTCTTATTATCGCTGAAAGGAAGAGCTGAGGAATGGTATAAGCTGCTGAAGAATTGTCAAGCTCTGAAATGGTAGGAAATAGTGCCTCTCTTTTATTCAAAGTTTTATCCTCCTAGGGAGATTCATAAAGATTGGAATAAAATATCCTACTTACGGATGTTTGCAAGGGGTATAATCACAAGTATGTATTAGTCCTAGGAAGGTCGGTACATTAGCACAGGTTCACCCACACAACACTTAGCAAAAAAAGAAGATTAATCAACTATATGAAGCGAAAGCACTTGACAGTCTTCCCATGTGTCCTCAAGAACGTTTGGTCATCTTAAGTAATATAATCGGCTTGTCCTTTGCTGAATAAAGGATTAGGCCACTTGCTGCATTTGTTCTTACTGTATTTTATTTACTCGTACTTTATTTATTTGCATTATCAAAGACCCCTAAAAATCCGTTTGCTAAGTGTTTGCAGAGAATTCCTGATCCATACCTAACATGGGTATACCCTATAGGTACTCGAGCTTGGTATATATGGCCTGAATACGTAGAGGCCCACGGTGTCACCAAGGCCCAAATGAAGAACTCGAGTAACCTACGGACTCTTGATTGCTTGAAGAACAAGAAGAAGCTAAAGATAGAAAGTTCAAAGGGGAAAACCCTAACATGTAACCGACTCGACCTGCTACCCGAGACCTAGCCTATCTATATAAAGGCTAGGAGGGGGCAGCGAGGAGCACACACGCAACCCTAGTTTCCACAAACCTTGCCTGATTGCATCTGCGCACCATTGTAATCTTCGATTCCTTTGATAATTCCACAAGCAGACAAGTAGGAGTAGGGACCTTTATGAGGCCTGAACCTTGGTAAATCTTCGAGTCCCCTGTGTGCTTGTTTGCTAGTCGATAGATGTCTGCAGCGCTCCCTCCTTCTCCAAAATCCAAGTCGATAACAATGGGCATTGATGAGTTAAACCCTTGTCAATTGGCGTCGTCTGTGGGAATTGGGAGTGCTGATGTTGCGGCTTCTTCGGCCCCATCAACCGCGATCTACAACTCCGCAACAGCGGAGATTCGCCAGCTCTTCGGCACGTTCGACTTCACCGTCCACATGCCGGCCACTCACCCGGCTTTCGAGTTCGTGGGCGACGGAATCAGCCTGGCGATCGGGAGCTTCCACTTCCAAGTCGATCAGATGGGCACGCTTCGCATGCCTGACCAGCCGACGGTACCATCGATTGCTCTAGCATCGTGGTTCCCTCCATCTATCGGCACGCTCAGCAAGCTCAATGCCCCGACAACAGTCGAGAACACGGTCAGTGATAGCAATCGCGACTCCGATCTGAGCGATCTGGCAACTGAAGATGGAACCTACGGTTCCGGATCTGAAAGTTGCGGGAGCAGCAGCTTCCCCAACCACTTCATGTGCGCCGTCATCAACGCGGGCGACACCTCCGCCAATCGCGACAACACGGGCAACCGTGGCAAGGAAACCGACCCGCCTAACGGCGGCAACGGCGGCAACGGTGGCAATGGTGGCAACAACACCCCTGTTAACAACGGAGGAGCAGTCGAACCTCCAACCATAATAAACAAGCAAACCGGCGAATGCATCGTGATCAAGCTCAACGAACAAGGTGGGCTCGCTACCGAGATGCCTTACGAGGCAACCCTCTACCCTTCGGATCTCCGCAAGAACTGCTAATGGGATACCATTGGCTCCTGAAGGAAGAATTCAAGCGCCAAGTGCAAACAATCGCGCAACTCGAGGCACGCAAAAAGGCGGCAGACGAGTCGAGCCTTTGACGTGCTGGGCTCTCCTCCCACGGAGGATCCTCCTCAAAGGGCAACAAGTACCTCGCAAACAAGAGGCGATCTCGGATGGCCCATCTCACCAAGCAAGAACGCATAGAAGCTGCAAAGGTCCTCGACTTCAGCTCTATAATAGTCGATACACGGGGCAACGTGGTCCCCAAGACACCACAGGCCGCGGTGACCGCGGCCACCATGTACCTCCTCAACAACCAGCCGCCAGCTGGAGATCCCCGAGCCGCCATGCACCGATCTACGATCGCAGGCTTGGGACTAGTCGAAGCCGCCCTCGACAAGGAGCCAACACCGGAGCTGAAAAAAGGCAAAGCGCTACTCCTCGCCCTCATCCAGCGACGATAGTCACGACCTGTCTCGATGCCGCCGCTCACGGAGACACGACCATGACTATGATGCGCGCGGCGACCTCACGCAGCGCAAGATTGACAAATCAAGGGCGCGACGTGCTCGGTCGACTGATTCAGAGGACGAGGATGTGGAGCTCTATGGCGCCAGATGCTTCAGCAGGGCCATTAGGCAAAAGCGAATGCCCAAGGGGTTTAAACTCCCATCGGAGAACCCGAAGTTTAACGGCCTACAGGACCCAAAGATCTGCCTGGTAGACCACATCTCCTCCGTCAGGCTCCACGGCGGCAGTCGAAGCACGGCCATGCAATGCTTACAGCTACAGCTACAAGGCGCCGCCCGAGCATGGCTCAACAACCTCCCACGCGGATCCATTCGCAGTTGGGATGAGCTGGTTTACAGCTTCGTCCGCAACTTCAAGGGCACCTACAAACGGCCTGCATCAATCGAAGAGCTGAGATGCTGCCAGCAAAGATCAGGTGAATCGCTGTGCTCCAACATCCAAAGGTGGTCCATCATCAAGAACTCCGTAGAGAACAGCTCAGAGGATCGTGCGATTGACACATTCAACGGTTGCGTCCGCCGCATAGAGCTTAGGGAGGAGTTGGGCCGCTCAAAGCCCAATACCATCGACCACCTGATGGAAATCGCGAATCGGTGGGCCGATGGAGAAGATTCGGTGAAGAATTGCGTTCACTCTGATGAGGAGGCACAACTCGAGCACAGACGTGACCGCCGAGGCAAACGCCGCATGCGCATCTACGATGACCGCGACAACATCAACATGGTCGCAGCTAGCTACACCGACATATGCGACAATAACCGCAACAGCGGATACCGCAGCGGTGGGTACCGCGACTCCGGGAAAACCACGCAAGTGTGGCAACGCCGCAATCGTGATGAGGCACCCGCGACATCCATTGAAGACAAACTATCCGGGCCATGTACGGTGCACTTCTACATCAACAAATATGATGGAAAGAAGAAGTCCAGCCACCTCCTCAAGGACTGCCGCAAGTTCCTCAAAATACACGAGGGATTAGTTCGGATGAATCGCAACGCAGTCGAAAGAGGCTATGGAGCCGCTCCAGACGCCGTGGCACATGGCGCTCCGCCACCACCACCTGGACTACCCCAAAAGCAGCTGTGCTGGACCAGCACCAGGGAGGCGAACCATACCCACGAGGCATGGGTACCATGATGATCCAAAAAGGACGCCCCTCTCACAGGGTGCACAAGGCCATCACTCGCCAAGTCAACTTGGCCACAAACTCGCCACCATCCACCACTAAGAACCTCAGCGGAAGCGAGTCCTGCATCACCTTCGACAAACGCGATCATCCGCCTCAAGTACCTCGTCCAGGCCATTGCCCCTCGTACTCGAGGCTCAAATTGGAGGTTTCGACATGAGCCGCGTCTTCATGGACGGCGGAAGCGGCATCAACCTTATATTCGCAAGTACCTTGCGAGCAATGAGGATCCCTCTGACTTGCCTGGAAGCCTTGGACACAACATTCCACGGCATCATCCCAGGAGAAGGCGTGTATCCCCTGGGCAAAATCAACCTCGACGTCATCTTCGGCACGCCGAAAAACTTTTGGCGACTTTGAGGTCGTCGACTGGCCCTCATAGTACCACTGCATCCTCGGACGTGTCGTGTTCGCTAGGTTCATGGCAGTGCCACACCACGCCTACCTATAGATGAAAATGCTGGGTCCCAATGGCGTCACCACAGCCAACGGGAGCTTCGAGAGATCCGATAGTTGCGACAGGGAATTCAACAGAATTTCCCAGTCCTTCGGCATGCAGGAAGAACTCGTGAGACTAAAGGAGTCGACAGACAATAGTCTGCCTCCCCTAAGACGGCCAAGCTCACCCGATCTATCTTTCGACTCATCGGTGCACACAAAGAAAGTGCAGGTCCACCCATCGGATCCCGCTAAGACGGCCCTCATCGCCAACAACTTGAGTCCCGCATAGGAACTCGCGCTCGTCGAATTCCTCCGTGAGCACTGGGAAATCTTCGCCTGGTGTCCAGCGGACATGCCAGGAGTTCCCAGGGAATTCGCCGAGCATGCACTCAACGTCAACCCAGACGCAAGGCCAGTCAAGCAAACAATCTGGCGATTATCTGAGCCACGAGCAAAGGCAGTCGGAATGGAGATCAACAGACTCCTCGATGCCAAGTTCATACGCGACATCAAGGAAAGCACTTGGCTCTCCAACACGGTGCTAGTACCAAAAAAGGACACGGATATCTTGCAGACGTGCATGGACATCACCTCTCTGAATAAGCACTGTCCAAAGGATCACTTCCCGTTACCGCGAATCGACCAGATCATCGACTCCACCGCGGGATGCGCGCGCCTCTGCTTCCTCGATGCCTACTCAGGCTATAATCAGATTCGAATCAAGGAGGAAGATCAAGAAAAAATAGCGTTTACAACGCCCTTCGGTGTGTTCTGCTACAACACAATACCCTTCGGGCTAAAAACGCAGGAGCCACCTATCAGCGGTGCATGCAGGCTTGCCTCAAGGATCAACTTGGTCGCGACATTCAAGTCTATGTCAACGACATAGTAATCAAAACCAAGGAGGAAGCCTCCCTAATCGACGATTTACACGAAACCTTCGCCAACCTCGAACGCTACCGGTTCAAGCTCAATCTGGACAAATGCGCCTTCGGCGTACCATCTGGGCAACTACTCAGGTATCTTATCTCCGCGAGAGGAATTGAGGCAAACCCAAAGAAAATAAAAGCCATACTGGCAATGGAAAACTGAAAAACATAAGGGGCGTCCAGCAGTTGGCTGGGCGAATCGCGGCCCTCAGTCGATTCATCAGTCGGATGGGTGAAAAGGCACTGCCCTTCTACCAACTCCTCCGCAAAGCTGAAAAGTTCGAATGGACCAACGAGGCGCAGGAAGCATTCGAAGATCTCAAGCGCCTGTTATCCACCTCGCCAGTACTAGTGACCCCACGAGAAAGGGAACTGCTATTGCTATATATCTCCGCCACCAACCAGGTGGTCAGCACAGTGCTCGTTGTCGAACGAGCCAAGGAAAACAAGGTCCACGGGGTATAGCGCCCAGTCTACTACCTCAACGAGGTCCTCACGCCAACAAAATAGCAGTACCCGCACTACCAGAAGCTAGCGTATGGCGTCTTCATGACCGCCCGGCGACTGCGCCACTACTTCCAGGAACACCAGGCCGCAATTGCTGGTGGTGCAGGTGGACTAGCCGCAATTGCCGCAATGTCTACATCAGGCCTATGCAGTCGCACCAGCGACAGAGCGGCCTTGGCACCAGCCACCAGCTGCTGTCTTACACACTCGCGAACCGCAGACAGGTCTTGGAACTTGGCAAGGAGGGCCAGCAGGCTTGATGGCGCAACATCCAGCGGAAACATCATCCGATAAATGTTCTTCAAGCAAGACTGCGACTTCTTCAGGAAGTGCAGCACTCGTGATGCACGATCCTGTAGTGCGATTGCATGATCATGATCTACCCAGAAGTATCCACTCTGTTGATGTTGCTCTTGGGTCAGATCATGCATGCAAATGGCAACCCTATCCTTCTCATCCTGCGGATGGCATGCGCTGACAACTACACAAAGCAATAACGGAAGTGTGAGGATAGCACACCATTGCGAGTGACTACAAGGAAAAGATAAGAGTAAGCAATCTAACATTTAAATTGGTCGCCCAGCTGCAGCACCTCCCCCAACAGATATTGTTCTCGGGCAATGGCCTTCTCTGCCTTCGATTTCCATACATCCGCATTACCGCGGAGTACGAGAAATTCACGCTCCAACTGCTTCATGTGATCACGAAGTCGCGAGAGCAGAGACAGCTCATCCACCCATGAGCGCGACGGTGTCAAAGTATCATCAAGGGGTAGCGAATCCTGAGGTTCCCTCAAAGGATCACTTGATGTGCCCTATCACAAGCCAAGCAAGAAGCAATAAGAAGACCAAATTGATGCACAGACAAAAGATTCGAGTGCATTCAAGATTAGCAAAAAACAAGTATCAGCAGATACACTCGCCAAAGGCATGTTTTCGACAAAAGACATAGGCAATTCAACTATTACAAAGCTACTGAGGAGCAACTGTTTTCTTCGACTTGTACTTTGGCTTTGGGGGCCTCATTAAATCCGTGGCGGTATCAGATGCCACTGACTTTCCGCCGGCCCCTGACGCTGTAGCCTTTGCCGCCTTCTTGGCCCGCTACAGCTCCTCAGAGTACTTTGCAACTGTGTTGATCAGTTGCGGCCCATACTTGCCACAGGCAGTCGCGAAAGGAGCAAAGACTACCTGCTGGCCGTCTGTGCTAATGGGCATCGCCCTTGAGACCGCCGCAGGATCAATTTCGACTACGTGGGCCTACACCATAGCGAGTGACATCGATGCACCAGCCGCATGAAGCGAGTTCTTGAAGCTCGCAGAGACGCCCCCGGCAAAAGACTCCACCAGCTCGTCCATGTTCTCGATCAGCTCAGCCTTGGGCACCAGCTCCTCCCGGAGGCGACTAAGCACACCCTTGGCCTTGGAGAGTATATCTTGCATGGCCGCACTATGGTCCTCGACTGCTGATAGAGCACCCGCCAAGGCATCGTCATGACGGAGGGCCTGAGGGTCGAAGCTCAAATCGCCAGCATCTGTACATAAACCGACACATGGGTACGAAAGTCAGCGCCAACGACAAATTCGAACAGAGAACGATAATGATATCCAAGCAAGGTACCTGAGAGGGCCTTGGCAATCGAGAAAAGTTGTTCTTCGAACAACTTCTCCCTAGCTGCAATGGAAGCACGCAGGTCCTCTTCGCGCTTCCGTGCCTCATCACGTGCCGCGATTGCCTCATCGCGGCTCTTCACAGCCGCGGCGAGTGTCTTTTCCATGGTGGCGGCGTTACGCAGAAGGGCATTATGCTCAGCTACAAGAACAAAACAAAAGGGATTGACTATCAGTCGACTACATGAAAACGATGCAGAAGAAGGAGAAGTGAAGAGCACTTACTTTCTACCACGTGATGGCGCATATCCAACATTGCATGCTGGCGACCCATCGCAAGCACCTGCTCCGCCAAGTGAGCGTCTTCTTTCACAAGGAGCTATCGCAAAAGGAAAAAACAACAAAGGATCAGCAGAAGTTATAGATAACATCGACTGCAACATCAGAAGAAGAAATACTACACTTACATGATCCTCCAATGACTCCGAAGTCGATTGGTGTGCAGTCATCCGGGTAACCATCCGATGCTCCCCATCATGCGGAGAGCTGGAAGAGTTGTGCCCGGAGTGGGCCGCCAATGGAGGGGAAGGAGCACGCTTGACCTCTTTCTTGGCCCTTGAGGTTGTGACTCTCGATTCTTTCAAAAATTTTACGCCGCCAGAAGATGACGACGCCTGCTGACTGCAAGACAAAACCAACATCAAGAAAAGGGCAAATCCAAAGAAGAATCAACAAGGACAACTCGAATACTTACCAATCAAACTTATCAAAGTCAAAGGTTGGTTGCCCCGACTCTGATGGCAGTCGAATCTTCTTGCGAGAAGATGGCGCCACGGAACTCACAGGAATGGCAGGGATTGGCGACTCCGCACCAACACCTGCACCTTTCGGAGTCGAAGGAGACGACACGTCAGAATCCTTGCTGCGCGAACGCTTGCGAGTATCCGGACTATCCGACTCGGGGGCTTCCTCCTCCACATTAGATGGGACGGTCGACTCCGACTCGTCCTCTTCCAAGGCTTCACGAGGAATAACCCCCTCAGGAAGAGGGGGCATACAGGGTGACACCGCCCAATCCTTCATACAGACCACAATTTAGCACAAAGCAAAGAAACATCAAAGAGGCAATCAACAAACTAAGCTACTACATAGCACAACTGTACCTAAGGAGGAGGGTTAGCAGCATCGAACGGAGGAACGACTGGTTCATTGGGGAGCACATCCTTGACGGTGTACTTGGTCACCAGTCGAACCCTTTTATCTACCTCACTCATGGACATGCCATCGGCAGACACGCGAGTGATATCGTCAGTGCTAGCCCACTAAAACATGGGATGGACTCTGGCCTGCAGGGGCTGGACGCGACGGCGCAGCCACGTGCGAATGAGGGTGTAGCCTCCCTCCTCTTTCCCTATGCGACTCTCGAGGTCGCAGACGCGCTCGTACAGCACATCTGTCTCCGTGGACTCGCCGGGCATGACCACATTCTTCCAGGAGCGCCTCCTCTGGCACGGTGTCGCGGGGTCGAAGGGTGCAAGTCCGAAGTGTTCTCCGTCAGCCTTCTCGTCGCGGACATAGAACCACTTGTCCCTCCAGCCTTGGACGGACATCGCCAGCTTGATGTTGAAGTATGTGGCGGATGGATCGACGTGGATTCCGCAGCCACCTACATTGTAGACTACGGAGCCAGACGCCGATTGACGCTTCAACTTGAAGAGGCGCTTGAAGAGGCCGAAATGCAGCTCGATTCCGAGCCAGCACTCGCAAAGGGTGATGTAGCAAGCTACATGGAGGATGGAATTGGGGGACAGCTCATGGAGCCGGAGCCCGTAAAAACAAAGAAGGCCCCTGAAGAAAGGATGCAGGGCAACGAGAGGCTGCGAATGATGAATGCTAGGAACATCACTCGAAAACCGGCAGGAGGAGAGGGGTTTACCTCGCCGCCGGGGACGCGCGCATCATCGACTGCGGCAGACAACACTCCGTCTTGGCGAAGAAGACGAAGATCCGAGGACTTG
This sequence comes from Avena sativa, assembly GCA_916181665.1. Classification (NCBI taxonomy): domain Eukaryota; kingdom Viridiplantae; phylum Streptophyta; class Magnoliopsida; order Poales; family Poaceae; genus Avena; species Avena sativa. The sequence goes on along the minus strand of OV702289.1, from coordinate 375,635,106 downwards.
ATCACAGATGGACGCCACGCGCCATTCGTGACGCGAGTGCCCGTGCCCTTCATTTTCCCGCCGGCGGCGGTGCTGGTGCCCGCAGCGGTGGAGCCACCCTTCTTCTTCATCGTAGCAGCGGAATCGTCCGCAGCACCTCCTTTCTTCTTCCCCATTACGCGGCGGCGATGCGACCGGAGGAAGTAGCTGGGAAATGTGCGGAGCTGGTCCAGCGCTGCGGAGGGAAAAGAGCAATGGCGATGAAGGCAAAGGATGAATGTAAGTAGATGTGAATTTTACCGTCGCAGCGTCACTACTTAACCCCTGGAAGATGCAATCCAACGGCTCAGAAAAACCCTACCAGATGCGTGGCGTTCATCGTGCTCGACACGTGGAGGAGCTGAAACGCGAACCGTCCCCCCACTACTCCCATTACACGCAGAAATCGAGGAGGCGCAGTTAAAATAAAGATTACGCATGCCCGGTCAAATCAGATTCAGGGAGTGGGACCCACCGCTCGTCACGTCCATCAAACTCGCTCACGCGGGCAACTGAGGTCATGAAATTGTCAGCACTGACATCATCAAAAACTACGCAACAGAAGACTTCGACTACTTTAGTCCTTGCTCGAGTCTTCGACTCCACCAAGCACTCGGGGGCTACTCCCATAGGGAGCGCTGGTCGCGCACCCTATGATTTTTCTTTTTCTTTTGCAGGAACATGGACAATCAAAACAAACCTAACCACTCGAAACACGGTTCGACTATGGACATGGGTTACTCCCATAGGGAGCGCCGGAAGCAAATTCGACTGAAACAAACAAGCAAAAGACGACAACAGTCACAAAAGTTCTTTAGTCCCTGCCTGAGTCTTCGACTCAACCAGGCACTCGGGGATACTCCCATAGGGAGCGCTGGTCGCGCACCCTATGATTATTGGTACAAAGTACTGTGTGTTGATAACATCCACACTTGAGGCTTATGGCGACACCGCTTCATAATTTTTCCCTACAAAGAGACTGCGTCTCCTGGGTCACCCAAATCGTCTCCGCGATGATAAAATTCGGATGCCACGCTTAGAGCGTCAAGATAAGACTTGAATAAGGCCTGGCAACGCATTAGCTGCGCACTACCAGAAATATATCCGTGCCTACAGGTATGATGTACATGCCTTGACAGACGCGTCGAGTGCTCACACCCATATACTGGAATTCGACTCTTGTAAGACCTCCGTGGCTTGAGTTGAATTACACCAGCATTTTTCCGGATTCGAGTCCGGGGACTCGAGTTCGAGTAGATGGCGTTGCTTTACCCTAAGATAGTCAACTGATATCGCTACGTCGGTTAAATCAGGCATGCACATCAATAATCCCTATGACATAAACAGAGCAGTCAAAAAACATACTCAGTCATGCACTCGAAAGGCTTCATAAAGTCTCTAGTCGAATCTGTGATTCCACTGGACACTCGGGGGATACTGACATGGGTATACCCTATAGGTACTCGAGCTTGGTATATACGGCCTGAATACGTAGAGACCCACGGTGTCGCCAAGGCCCAAATGAAGAACTCGAGTAACCTACGGACTCTCGATTGCTTGAAGAACAAGAAGAAGCTAAAGATAGAAAGTTCAAAGGGGAAAACCCTAACATGTAACCGACTCGACCTGCTACCCGAGACCTAGCCTATCTATATAAAGGCTAGGAGGGGGCGACGAGGAGCACACACGCAACCATAGTTTCCACAACCCTTGCCAGATTACATCTGTGCACCATTGTAATCTTCGATTCCTTTGATAATTCCACGAGCAGACAAGCAAGAGTAGGGACCTCTACGAGGCCTGAACCTGGGTAAATCTTCGAGTCCCCTATGTGCTTGTTTGCTAGCCGATAGATGTCTCCAGCGCTCCCTCCTTCTCCAAAACCCAAGTCCATAACAATGGGCATTGATGAGTTAAACCCTCGTCAATACCACTAGCCAGCACCTTCTACTCCTCGTTGGGTTCGACACTCTTTGATATGGGGTGGCCCGATCTTCTCAGTAAGCGGATGGCAATGATAATGGTGGATGATAGATAACTAGCCTGTAGCTATGAGATCCCCCGCTCGATCCCTGATGCCTATGCAACAGCTCTCGAACCTTGAAGGATATTCACAACACCATTCTCTTGCGCACGCAGCCGTGACCACAAACGGTAGTATGCAATCTACTAATTCCCAATGGAACAACAGATCACACTCAATTATAGTTGGTAGATTCAAACACAGGGTAATTCCAGAGGTTCTATGAAAGAAACAACTCCAAAATATTTTAACGTGGTCTAAACCCTAAATAGAGGTCGTCCGATAGCTTATAAGGGCGGCTGGAGCGACCAGAAACCGAAACTAAACGCAAACGACTCAAACTGATACAAACTGACTCGGACCAGATTCGGTCGGCGGGCGGACACTCTGGTCGAAGTGGGCCGGACAGTCCGGTCAGGCCGGACACTCCGGGTGAAGTGTGCCGGACAGTCTGGTCTGGCCAGAAACTTTGAAGTTTCCGGGTGGCGTCCGTGTAGTGTCCGAACTGGCATACTGAATGTCCATGCCAGTTCGCCTCTCGACTAGGCCGGACAGTCCGGGTGGATCTGGCCGGACACTCCGGTCATGGCAGATCTTTTTGCCTTCGTCTTGATGATCTTCTCTTGCGCCTTCCTCTCGCTCCTCCCTCGCGCATCCTTGGGCGATCATCATGTTGGGCTTCTCTTGTAGCCCTTCTCCTCCTTGCGCCATGCTTGTTTCTCCAACGAACCTGATCATACATAAATGTATAGACTTAGGCAGTATAAAGTTCTCATCAATCAAAGTACCCGATTCGTTTAGGAGTAAATTCACCTGTTGTTCCAGTAGCTTAGCACGAGCTCTTGTAATAGGTCCAATTCTAATCTCATTGGACTGATCCTTTCTTGCAACGGTTGTAACATCTTCAGTAGTCATTGGGGTAGGTGTAATTGTAGGGATGTCCTCATCATCTCCCCCCCTTCAAAAGGCGTCGACCTCGATGCTCCAAGGTCTTCTCCAGCATATGGTGACAAATCAGCAACGTTGAAGCTATTGCTAACTCCACCAAACTCCTCAATAGGTATATCAACCGAGTAGGCGTTATCATTAATCTTGGCTAACACCTTGTAAGGACTAGCACCACGTGGCTTCAATTTTGACTTTCGAAGTAGTGGGAACCTATCCTTGCGTAGATGCACCCAAACCATATCTCCAGGCTCGAACAACACTTCTTTCCTTGCTTGATTCCTTGCAGCAGCAATGTTCTTGCCTTTCTTCTCAATAGCCTCTCGAGTCTTCTCATGTATTTTCTTCACATAATCAGCACGTTTTGATGCCTCCATATCAACTCTCTCATGTAATGGCAGAGGCAACATATCAAGTGGCGTCAATGGCTTGAAACCATACACCACCTCAAAAGGACAAAGCTGAGTAGTTGAATGCACAACCCTGTTGTAAGCAAACTCAACATTAGGCAAACACTCTTCCCACTCCCGCAGATTCTTTTTAATCATGGTCCTTAGTAGTTGTGACAATGTTCGATTCACCACCTCCGTTTAACCATCTGTTTGGGGATGACATGTAGTACTGAACAGCAACTTCGTTCCTAGCTTGCCCCATAAGGTCTTCCAAAAGTAGCTCATGAACTTCACATCATGGTCAGAAACAATCGTCTTTGGTACTCCATGTAATCTCACGATGTCCCTGAAAAACAGGTTAGCAACATGTGACGCATCGTCGCTTTTGTGGCAGGTAATAAAATGAGCCATCTTAGAAAACCTATCCACTACCACAAATATAGAATCATGACCTCTCTGAGTTTTAGGTAGACCTAGCACAAAATCCATACTAATGTCTTCCCAAGGAATAGTCAGTGCAGAGAGAGGTGTATACAAACCATGAGGCTTTAGCTTAGATTTCGACTTGTGGCATGTAATACATCAGCTCACAAATCTGTACACATCACGCCTCATCTTGGGCCAATAAAAGTGATCAGTAAGCATGAGCAATGTCTTCTCACGCCCAAAGTGACCCATCAAACCACCAGCATGTGATTCCTGCACTAAGAACAAACACAACGACGATTCTGGAATACATAGTTTGTTAGCTCGAAACAAATATCCATCATGTATATGATACTTATCCCATGCGTTTCTAAGAGCACACAAACGATATGGTTCAGCAAAATCATGGTCGGTTGCATCAAGTGCACAAATAGCTTCTAATCCAGGAATTTTAACATCAAGATTGGTTAATAGCATGTTCTTCCTAGATAGAGCATCAACAACAACGTTTTCTTTTCCCTTCTTATAGTTAATGATGTAAGGAAAAGACTCAATGAACTCAACCCATTTAGCTAATCTTCTATGCAAGTTTGATTGAGCTTTCAAGTATTTCAATGCTTCATGATCAAAATGTATGATGAATTCTTTTGGCCACAAATAATGTTGCCAAACCTCAAGTACTCTAACAAGTGCATACAATTCTTTATCATAGATAGAATAATTCAAACGAGCACCAGTCAATTTCTCAGAAAAATAAGCTATAGGCCGACCCTCTTGCATCAAAACGCCACCTATGCCTATACCACTAGCATCACATTAAACTTCAAATTGCTTCGAAAAATCAGGTAATGCAAGTAATGGTGCAGAAGTAAGCAAACGTTTTAATGTATCAAATGCAATATTTTGAGCCGCGCCCCATACAAAAGGAACACCTTTCTTTGTCAAATCATTTAATGGTGCAGCAATGGTGCTAAAATCTTTCACAAACCGCCTATAGAAACTAGCGAGACCGTGGAAACTATGCACTTGACTAACATTCATCGGAGTAGGCCAATTCTGAATTGATTCAATTTTAGATTGATCTACCTCTACTCCATGCTTAGAAACAACAAATCCTAGGAATATGACCTTATCTTTTGCAAATGTACACTTCTCAAGATTAGCATATAGTTTATTATCACGTAACACTTGCAAAACTTGTCTAATATGAGTGCAATGTTAAGATTCGGTGTGGCTGTATATGAGATATCATCAAAGTAAACAACCACGAAACGACCAATAAACTCTCTCAAATAATGATTCATCAAACGCATGAAAGTACTAGGTGCATTAGTAAGACCAAACGGCATAACTAACCACTCATACAAACCGAATTTAGTTTTGAAAGAAGTTTTCCATTCATCCCCTTCTTTCATCCTAATTTGATGATAACCACTACGCAAGTCAATTTTAGAGAAAATAGCAGCACCACTCAATTCATCGAGCATATCCTCTAAGCGTGGAATAGGATGACGATATCGAATAGTGATGTTATTAATCGCTCTACAATCAACACACATGCGCCATGTACCATCTTTCTTAGGAACTAAAATAACAGGAACAACACAAGGGCTAAGAGAGACACGAACGTACCCTTTATCCAGCAACGCTTGTACTTGCTTCTGAATTTCCTTAGTTTCTCCGGGATTAGTCCTGTAAGGTGCACGGTTGGGAAGTGTGGCGCCAGGAATTAGGTCCACTTGATGTTCTATACCATGCAATGGGGGCAAACCTGCGGGTACATCTTCTAGAAACACATCCCCAAAATCCTGCAAAACAGAAGAGACACCAAGAGAAATAGGGGTCATGTCGTTATAAACCAATACCTCGCCCTTATACATGAGCACAAGTGGCATGGTTGTAGGATCCTCACGAAACTCTCTCATATCCTCCTTGGTGGCTAGTATCAATAAACCAGGCACTCTCTCACTTTTTGGTATATAACTCAATTTAGGCTCAACTACATCAGGAACAGCTGTTACACAGTCTCGCCGAGTGGTAGTATCTTCCTTCAAGTTCACCTCTATCTTCTGGCGAGAATCATTCACAATTTCTTGTGGTGTCATTGGCTGCATAGTAATCTTCTTTCCTTTGAATTCCAAGTGATATGTATTGGCTCGGCCATTGTGTTGCACATGGCGATCATAGAGCCAAGGCCGACCCAATAGTAGGTGACAAACAGTCATAGGAACCACATCAAAATCAATAGAATCTTTGTATGGCCCTATTTGAAAATTCATACGTACCATATGATTTACCTTCATCTCACCATTGTTGCTCAACCATTGTATGTAGTATGGCTTGGGATGAGGTAAATATGTCAAATTCAGTTTGGCACATAGTTCCTTACTTGCAAGATTTCTGCAGCTACCTCCATCAATAATTACCTTGCAAGCTTTGTTTGGTCCAACTAGAGCTTTTGTTTGGAACAAATTGCAACGCTGGGATTCCTCTACCGGTTGCACACTAAGTACACGTGAAGATACGACAATAGTGGGTGCACGCTCAGCATATGCATCAGCACCATCCTCTCCGTCATCAATATCATCCTCAGAAGCTTCATCTCCACTTTCTACTTCACCTTGTTCATTAACAAACATAACCTTGCTGTTTGGACAATCCTTCTTGTAGTGACCTCTACCTCCACAAGTATGGCACACTACATCACGAGTACGTGCAGTAGACATGTTGGAACCCGAGCTAGCAACAGGAACAGCGGGTTTCTGAGCATTAGAACCAAACGAAGATGTACTTGCTGGTTTGGCCGATGGTGTAAAAGGAACAAAAGATGGTGGCGTGATTGTAGGAGGTATAGACCTGGCCAAAAATCTGCTGGAGGACGGAAAACGAGCACGTGACTTCTCCTCTTCTGCCAACTGCGATTCGTCCTCTCTAGCATGATGCAACAACTTATTCATGGTCTCATACTTGTGATGACGAACAATGCTCTTGATCGGTAACTTCAAATTATTTAGGAATTGCTGCATGGTCATCTCAATGGACTCATGAACTCAAGCACGCTGCATAAGCATCTCCATCTCCATGTAGTACTCATCAACTGCCATGGTGCCTTGCTTCAATTGCGTCAATTTATCAAAAACTGATCGCAAGTAGTTGGTTGGTACGAAACGTGCCTTCATGATTTGCTTCATCTCGCGCCAATCCATCACAGGAAGTTCATTGTCCTCCCTCCTATGTTGCACAAGAGCATCCCACCAACGCAAAGCATAACCATCAAATTCAGATGCTGCAAGCTTGACCTTCTTATCTTCTGGATAGTCAAATAATCGCCAGAGTTTCTCAATCTTCAATTCCCAGGTGAGGTAGTCTTCAGGATCACTGGAACTATCAAACTTAGGAATCGAGAATTTTGGCTTCCCAAACCGTCATCAGTAGCTTGGTTGGGCACACGTGGACCACACCCAAGATGGGCAAACCCACGACCATGAGCAGGTGCATGGACAGGGGGAATAGCACGTCCCCTGCCAACATGTGGAGCAGCATCAACAGCGCTACCCTCATCGACATCATCAAAAGCATCATCATGTTGAGGATCTTCCCTTCTATGCAAGGCGACTGTCAAACCCTCAATGGTCTGCTGCAAAGTAGTGACATTGACATTGAGCATAGCCACTTGAGTTTGGATAGTATCAACTGTCCCAACATGCTGATCCAATCTCATATTCATATCTTGGAGATTCTTGTCAATGGCATCTGTCGTGTTAGTAAACACACGTGTCAATTGGGATTTCAAAGCCTCATATTCACGCCAATTGACGAGCTCCTCATCCTTCTTTTTCTGCAACACAACATCATCATCACTAGAAGACATGACTGGTAGGTTAGTGCAAAAATCAAAATCTGTATGGTGGAAACTCTCACAACTCACTCATAACTAATAAGAAAGGAGATCTTACCGTTCCAAAGTGAATAGAGATGCTCTACCAAACGAAATCAAAGACTGATGCACTTGATGTGGTGAAGTGAATATCAAAGGTATAGAGAACGATCACAGGGCACACAGGTTATTTAAGGTGGAGCTATAGGTATGGTATCCTATCTACACCGCAAACAAGTCCTAGTGCTGATCGTACAAAAACCCAAGAAACACACATGGTGGAGATAAGCGTGGCAAAGCAATTTATGAACAGGAATATTGCAATGCACAAGAGAGACGCTAGTAATAGCTCAAATAGAATAGGCACAAGATTGCTCAATCTACCAGTGCTATACAACAAGGCCTCCAATATTCCACACTTCTATATCTCTTTTTTTTCAGGCTTGTAGCTCTTTTCTCTTTTTTTTATACCGATTCTCTTTTTTTTTAACTATATTACTCAATGCAAACGAGCACAGCAACTTAGAAAAGAACTGGGCGGGATAGTCCGGTTGATATGCGCCGGAGACTCCGGTTGGGCCAGATAGTCCGGTGTGAATCGGCCGGATAGTCCGGTTTTGCCTGTCGAAAAATTTCTTCACTACAAACCCTAATGAGCAGCCTGTCGGAGCAAAGCAACTAGTCTCATGGGTACGTTCCTAGGCACAGATGCTGTAGATAGGCTGTGTCTATGGTATGCAAACAAAGGTACGCTATGTGGACTCGTAAAAACGATAAATACTTGCGGAAACGGTAATGGTGGGAACAGCGGAAAACAAGATGAAACCTTAAACCTAGACACAAACAGAAACTAGACTCCTACGAGGAAAAACCCTGTAGATCGGATCTACGAGAAGATACAATCAGCAACTAAAACTCGAAAATGATGCAATCTAGTCTATGGCAAATCTTTTTGTAAGGATTTTTCTGTATATGATGAAAACACTCTCTAATCTATGGATGGATTTGTGGATGCTTACCGAGGCAACACTAGAAATCTGATACCAAGATGATATGGGGTGGCCCGATCTTCTCAGTAAGCGGATGGCAATGATAATGGTGGATGATAGATAACTAGCCTGTAGCTATGAACTCTCCCACTCGATCCCTGATGCATATGCAACAACTCTCGAACCTTGAAGGATATTCACAACACCACGCTCTTGCGCACGCATCCATGACCATGAACGGTAGTATGCAATCTACAAATTCCCAATGGAACAACAGATCACACTCAATTATAGTTAGTAGATTCGAACACAGGGTAATTCCAGAGGTTCTATGAAAGAAACAACTCCAAAATATTTTAACATGGTCTAAACCCTAACTAGAGGTCGTCCCATAGCTTATAAGGGCGGCTGGAGCGACCAGAAACCGAAACTAAACGCAAACGACTCAAACTGATACAAACCAACTCAGACCAGATTCGGTCGGTGGGCGGACACTCCGGTCGAAGTGGGCCGGACAGTCCGGTCAGGCCGGACACTACGGGTGAAGTGTGCCGGACAGTCCGGTCTGGCCGGAAACTTTGAAGTTTCCGGGTGGCGTCTGTGTAGTGTCCGAACTGGCATACTAAATGTCCATGTCAGTTCGCCTCTCGACCAGGCCGGACAGTCCGGGTGGATCTGGCCGGACACTCCAGTCGTGGCAGATCTTTTTGCCTTCGTCTTGATGATCTTCCCTTGCGCCTTGCTCCCGCTCCTCCCTCGCGCATCCTTGGGCGATCATCATGTTGGGCTTCTCTTTTAGCCCTTCTCCTCCTCGCGCCATGCTTGTTTCTCCAACGAACCTGATCATACATAAATGTATAGACTTAGGCAGTATAAAGTTCTCATCAATCAAAGTACCGGATTCGTTTAGGAGTAAATTCACCTGTTGTTCCAGTAGCTTAGCACGAGCTCTTGTAATAGGTCCAATTCTAATCTCATTGGACTGATCCTTTCTTGCAACAGTTGTAGCATCTTCAGTAGTCATTGGGGTAGGTGTAATTGTAGGGATGTCCTCATCACTCTTACTTATCGAAAATACTGCGATACACCCCCTATACTTGTGGGTCATCAAGACTATTTTCTAGCGCCGTTGCCGGGAAGTGAAGCGCTATTAGAGAGTGGAACTGGTAAAGGAAACTTCTACTATGAGTATTGTTTACTTCCGCTGAGTTTCTTATTTGGTAATGCTACTACACTGCTAAGGTAGTAGATAAGCCACCACCTGCTAAGACTGATATTTTTAAAATACCTACAAGAATTATTGATTGTGTTATGGATAACTACTATGTTGGAGATGGAACTGTCCATCCCGGTGATCATTTACTCTTTATACACGAATTATGAGGGTTGTTCAAGTGTGCAGGTATTACTACAGATCAAGTTAAGAAGAAGTTATTCTCATTGTCACTAAAAGGAAGAGCTGAGGAATGGTATAAGCTACTGAAGAATGGTCAAGCTCTAGAATGGGATGAAATAGTGCCTCTCTTTTATTCAAGGTTTTATCCTCCTAGTGAGATTCATAAAGATCGGAATCAAATATACAACTTTTGGCCTCTCGATGGAGAGAGTACAGCTCAAGCTTGGGGAGATTGAAATTACTAATGCTCAAATGTCCCATTCATGAGCTCCCCAACAATATCATGATCAATAACTTTTATGCAAGATTCCCTCCACATGACAAGGATTTATTGGATGCTTCTTGTGCTAGATCATTCACTCTCATGGGAGAAGAAGCTAAATGGGATCTTCTGGACTGTATTCAAGACAATGCTGAAGCATGGGAGAATGACAAAGGTAGAAAGTCAGGTATAAATTATGATTATGAATGCATTGAATCTTTTATGGGAACTGATGACTTTCAAAACATTAAAAATGCTTATGGTCTTGATTTACAAGTTATTACGAATTGCTTTAGGGCTTTTGCTTCTTATATTGAAATTCCAAAAAGGGGATGGAACAAGTACCATGAACCTTATAAAGATATTGTTGACCGTGTTCCTGTTGGGAGTGCTGAGTATTGCACTATTGATCCCATCTTACCTGAACCTTATATCGAGAAGATTCCCTTCCCAGATAAGGTAAAGGATCATCCTATGATAACTAATGTAATCGCCAAAAGTGAAAAGTGAACTGTAAAACCTGATGAACAAATAAACGTTGAACTTGTGGTAGCAATTGTGAAAGACCTTGTCACTAAAAGCATAGAAGATGGACACATAGTCTTTTGCGAGGATGCTTCTAATATTGTTTCACATCCTAATAGAACTAAAAAAGCTAGTGTTCCTGTGCTTTCTGTTAGAATTGGTGATCATTGCTATTATGGTTTATGTGATATTGGTGCAAGTTCCAGTGATATTCCTTATGAGCTTTACAGAGAAATTATGCATGAAATCAGTCCCTGCGAATTGGAAGAGATTGATGTGGTTATTCACCTTGCTAATAGAGAGACCATCTCTCCAATTGGTATTGTACAAGACGTGGAAGTTCTTTGTGGTAAGATTAAGTACCCTGCTGATTTTGTAGTACTCGGTTCAGCTGCTAGTAAACTTATCCTATTATTTTTGGTAGACCTTTCTTGAGTACTTGTGGAGCTATATAGATTGCAAAAGGGAGAAAATCTTGACTAAGTTTGATGGGGAATCTTATGAGTTTAATTTCTCAAAATTCGCTAAAGAACCTTGTGAAGAGGAAACCCATAATGAGGATTTTAGAGTTGAACAACTTGCTTCTATTTCTCTTGCTCCTAACAATGCTTTGTAGCAATTTATGGAAGATCATGAAAGTGAAATCTTCATGGAAGAAAGGAATGAGATAGACAAGATTCTCCGTGATCAGCCTAATATGCTTAAGCATAATTTGCCTGTAGAAGACTTGGGTACCACGTTGCCACCTAAAAAGGATCTGGTCTTCGATCTAAAACCTCTCCCTGATGATCTTAAATATGCTTATATTGATGATAAAAAAATATATCCTGTTGTTATTAGCGCTAAACTTTCAGGAAAGGAAGAAGAAAGGTTATTGGAGGTTTTGAGGAAACACCGAGGAGCTATGGGCTATACTCTAGATGATTTAAAAGAGATTTCACCTACTATATGCCAACATTCTATCAACATAGAACCGGATGCAAAGCTAGTAGTATAGCACCAACAACGTTTAAATCCTAAGATGAAGGAAGTGGTAAGGAATGAGGTATTGAAACTCCTTGATGCTGGTATTATTTACCCTATTGCTGATAGTGAATGGGTTAGTCATGTTCATTGTGTTCCTAAAAAAGGAGGTATTACCGTTGTTCCTAATGATAATGATGAGCTTATTCCTCAAAGAATAGTAGTAGGCTATAGGATGTGCATTGATTTTAGAAAAGTCAATAAAGTTACTAAAAAAGATCATTACCCGCTTCCTTTTATTGATCAAATGTTGGAAAGGTTGTCTAAAAAGACCCATTTTTGTTTTCTTGATGGTTATTCTGGTTTCTCTCAAATTGCTGTTAAACAACAAGATCAAGAAAAAACTACTTTCACTTGCCCTTACGGAACTTATGCTTACAGACATATGCCTTTTGGTTTATGTAATGCTCCTGCTACTTTTCAAAGGTGCATGTCTGCTATCTTTCATGGTTTTTGTGAGGAAATTGTAGAAGTGTTCATGGATGACTTTTCTGTCTATGGAACTTCTTTTGATAATTGTTTGCACAACCTTGATAAAGTTTTGCAGAGATGTGAAGAAACTAGTCTTGTTCTTAATAGGGAGAAATGCCACTTCATGGTTAATGAAGGGATTGTCCTTGGGCATAAAGTTTCTAAAAGAGGCATAGAAGTTGATAGAGCTAAGGTTGAGGCAATTGAGAAGATGCCATGCCCAAGAGACATCAAAGGTATCTGTAGTATCCTTGGTCATGCTGGTTTCTACAGAAGGTTTATTAAAGACTTTTCTAGGATATCAAAACCCCTCACTAATCTTCTTCAAAAAGATGTACCCTTCGTTTTTGATGATGATTGTAAGGGAGCTTTTGAAACTCTTAAGAAGGCTTTAACTATGGCCCTTATTATTCAACCACCTGATTGGAGTTTACCCTTTGAAATAATGTGTGATGCTAGTGATTTTGCTGTAGGTGCTGTCCTTGGGCAACGAATTGATAAAAAGTTAAACGTTATTCATTATGCTAGTAAGACTTTAGACGGTGCTCAAAGGAGTTATGCTACTACTGAAAAGGAATTTCTAGCTGTTGTTTTTGCTTGTGATAAGTTTAGACCCTATATTGTAGACTCAAAAGTCACCATTCATACTGATCATGCTGCTATTAAATACCTTTTGACAAAGAAGGACGCTAAGCCTAGGCTTATTAGATGGGTGCTGCTTTTGCAAGAGTTTGATCTACATATAGTAGATAGGAAAGGTGTTGAAAACCCTGTAGCTGATAATTTATCTCGATTGGAAAACATCTCTTTTGACCCTATGCCTATTAATGACAGTTTCCCAAATGAGCAGTTAGCCGCAGTAGGGGTAAGCTCGCGAGGGAGCCCTTGGTACGCTGATTATGCTAACTTTATTGTCTCCAAGTATTTGCCTCCAACTTTTACAGCTCAGCAAAGAAGGAAGTTCTTCTATGATTTGAGGCATTATTTTTGGGATGACCCACACTTATACAAAGAAGGAGTGGATGGTATTATGCGAAGCTGTGTTCCAGAATATGAACAAAAGGAGATATTGCGTAAATGTCATGGTAGTGCTTATGGAGGACATCATGCAGGAGATAGAACTGCACAAAAGGTGCTACAATCAGGTCTCGTCTCAGATTTTTTGCAGGAAAGCTAATGGCAAAATGGGAAGGACCTTTCATTATTGAAGAAGTATACCGTTCAGGAGCAATAAAAATTTCTTATTTAAAAGATAATACTACACAAGTAGTGAATGGGCAGCGACTCAAACACTATATTGCTGGGGATTCTTACAATGAAGATGTTGATGCCTTTCAAGTTATAACTCCGGAAAAATTTATCAAGGACCAAATTCAGAGACCTGCAGAGTCCGTTTTCAAATAGGTAACAGTTCTGGTAAGAAAAGGTCCGCGAAAACACTACCCAACTATATTTTTGCAGTTTTTAGTCAGTATGGAAAGCTACGAAGCGAAAGGGGGACGGAAACGGAGCCAGGGTGGCTCACACTCCCCCGTGGCGCGGGCCCACCCTAGGCTGCGCCGCCAGGTGGTGTGGCCACCCCAGACTTCGTCTCCGACCCGTTTTCTCCCAGTACCTTCCTTTTGTCATGAAACTTCGTAATATATAACCCCCTCGGATCTCCCGAAGTTCGTATATCGTGTTTTCGTCGTGTTTTCGTTTCGATCTATTTCTGACAAGTAGAGTCCCAGATTTGGAGATACAATGTCTTCCTCTGGATCACCCAAGGAAGATTCTTTAGAGAATATCATCAACCCATACATGAGAGAGTTGAAGATTCATCCCAAGGAGTTGTTGCTTGAAGATGGGGAGCTCTAGATAAAAGAGGTTCGAGGCCCTAAAGGTGAAGGAAGTCTGGAGGACAGGATGGAAGCACTGGAGCAAGAAGTCTTTAGGAACAAGAAGATGGCAGAACGCGAAGTGGATATCATCCATAAGATTTGTTCCAAACTCATCACCAAGCACCAAAATGAGACTGTTGAACTCAAGGATGAAGTCCTCTCACTCCGCCAAACAACCAACGAACTACAAGCACAGCTCTACGATGTTCAAAATCAAAACTGTGAGTATGAGGTTAGGTTTAAACGCATAAGTGCTGCTGCAAGTTTTAGGATGCTGGAAACCACGATGTCCTTTGTTGATGGGAAACCCTTACCCTGGAAGTCGAACAATGATGAGAGAATACCACCACCACCGAAGGAGTAATTCGTCATCAGGTTTGGCATCCCCTTGGTTTGTTCCAAGCTTGGGGGAGTGCCGCGGTATCACATCACTATCTTGTACCTTTTTGCCTTATTAGTAGAGTCATATCATTAATAGAGAAGTTATTATGTAGTACGGTTTGCATTATGGAAGTGTCCCCTCTCTCGTTAGATATGTATCCCTTGGTGTGAGTTGCCGTTATGGAATATTAATGAAAAGTTGTATCATTCACACTTTTGCATAGCTTATATTAGTTTTCAATTCGTGGTTATATGATTGATCTTGTTGTTAGTATTGGTATCTGATGACCCACAAGTATAGGGGGTGTATCGCAGTATTTTCGATAAGTAAGAGTGTCGAACCCAACGAGGAGCAGAAGGTGCTGGCTAGTGGTATGGATCAGGAATTCTCTGCAAATACTTAGCAAACGGATTTTTAGGGGTTTTCGATAAAGCAAGTAAACAAAGTACGAGTAAATGAAAGACAGTAAGAATGAATGCAGCAAGTGGCCCAATCCTTTATGCAGCAAAGGACAAGCCGGTTGTATTTCTATAGATGACCAAACGTTCTCGAGGACACATGGGAAGACTGTGAAGTGCTTTCGCATCATATAGCTGATTAATCTTCTCTAGCTTGCTAAGTGTTGTGTGGGTGAACCTGTGCTAATGTACCGCCCCATCCAAGACTAATACATACTTGTGATTAAACCCCTTGCAAACATCCGTAAGTACAAGAAAGTAATTAAGGTAGAAACCTAACAACATCTTTAAACTCTAAGACCCTTACGTCCCTTGTGCAATGGTTTTCTAACGGGGGTTCAGGTTTCTGTCACTCTGGCAACCCCTACGATTAGTAGCCAAATACACAATGCATTCCCCTAGGCCCATATAGGTGAAGTGTCATGTAGTCGACGTTCACATGACACCACTAGAAGAAGTATACCACAACTTAAATAACAATCTATTGAATCTTTCTCAACGCAACTCCACTACTAACAACAAGACTTCTCCCATGTCCTCAAGAACAAAACGAACTACTCACAAGACATCATATGGATCATGATCAGAGATGGAATAACGATGTATAATAATCTGAACATAAACAATAATTCAATGGTTCACTCAATAGCATCAACTACAAAGAGTAATCAACACTGGGAAAGTTTCCCCTATGAACTATGCAAGATTCAACACAATTGTTACAACAATATGGAGATGGTGATGAGGGTGCTGATGGTGATGGTGGTGATGATGATGATCCCGATAAAGTCCAGCTTGATGATGGTGTTGATGGCGACGGTCTCCCCTCTCCGGGAAGGAATTCCCCCGACAGAAATCTGTCTGCCAGAGAGATCTTTCTCTCTCGGTGTTTTCCGCCCCGTAGAGGCGGCGGAATCTTTCTGTGGTCGCCCCCCCGAGTCTTAGGGTTTCAGGAGGTTGATATACGCCAGAGGGGAGAGGCTGGAGTGGGCCAGGGCGGCCACACCACTCCCTGGCGCGGCCTAGGCCTGCCCGCGCCATGGGGTTGTGTGGGCCCCCTGTGGCCCACCTCCACTCCATCTTCTGGCATTCTGAGTCTTCTAGAAAAATAGGATTTTCCGTATATTTTCCCGGATTTTCTGATCTTCGCGAATTTTGCTTCCAAACAGCACCTTTTCCATCAGAATCCTGACTGCAGCGGTCCATGCTCCAAAAGTCATCAACCATGCAAAAACAGGTGAAATAACATAAGTATCACCTCTCAATACGAAATATATCAATGAATAATAGTGAATTTAGACATAGAATAGTGATGCAAAATGGATGTATCAACTCCCCCCAAGCTTAGACTTCGCTTGTCCCCAAGCGAAACTGAGCTCAATAAACATGACCTCAAGTTTATGGAGTGAAGAGTCGATAAAAGAATACGGACAAGAAGCATCACATTCATCAAAATCATAGATCACAATAGAAGACAACTCACTATTATACAACTCATCTTGCAATGAGTAAAGGAAACACAATAAAGATACATAAAGTGAATCATAATTGGTAATGGCAACCTTAGCTCTTGGTCGAAGAATAGTTGATAATTTGCTGAGTTCACAAATAGCTGGCTTTTTCAATGAAAGCTTTCAAAGTAGTAAACTTCAAGATAAGAGCAATGTGCAAAGCAAGGAACATAAGAAACATGATTGAATAAATCATCATATGAATGAATGAAACACATCAACTCAAAATACTTGCTGAGATAGAGGGGAGTAGGTTTACTGACTCAACTACAAAGTAAAAGAAAGGCACTTCGCAGAGGGAAGCAGGGATTGCAAGTCTCATAAAGAGCTCCCAAAAATTATGATACTTACTAGCTTTCAGCTCTCATTGCCCCTATCATAGGCATCTTTAGGTGATTAAGGTTAAAGTGACACAACTAAGAGGATATGCTTGACAAGTTATAAGTTGAAATCTCATGCCCCTTACTTATGAGTACCGATCCTCATGCTACTCAACTTCAGTCACGAGCAAGCTCTTGTCATTGTAAATACATGCGTATCATTGAGAACCGCCAACGGGGTACCCCTTGCACATGACACAGGAGCTATCCCATAATCAAAATGACAAGGCAAGCAGACAGTGAGAATCTTAGCGATCTTTTTATTTGCTATTTGCATAGGTTTTTATTGAGGATGCTTCATAGAATTCTCACTATAGTTATGATGCAAGTTTCCACCATGATTAGGCATGGCTTAGGCTAGCGGCCCAGGCGTTTCTCTAACACACATATAAACTCCATGATCTTACAAGTTCCACTTTTATTTCACACCGCCGGGATCCATAAGCAAAAGAACATGATATCAACTAGGTACAAGTACCAATGAAGTGTTGAAAGCGATCCCCATGATACATGGTTCGGCTAACTTCAACTCATAAAGCGCAAGCATTTACGCAACAAAGAAGGACCCAATGGTTCAAGTTTATTAAATGCAAGAAAGTAAAGTGTGCCATCAAGTTCATGAGAGCTTTAATCACTAATTTTCACATAACAAGTTTAATTTGGGAGGTAGATAAAACAAGAATTTACTTGGAATAGGAATAATGCTACTAGGTAGGTATGGTGGACACAAATGGCAAAGGTTTTGGTTTAAAGGAGGTGGATGCACGAGAAGAATTCCCTCTCAGTATAGGTTTTTGGCTAGCAAGGCTGGGTAGCAAGTACAAGAGTTGAAGGAAACAAACAAACATACAAATGATAAAGACAAACATGCAATCTTCCTTGGAATCACAAAAGATCTTAACCAGAGAATACTAGACTTATGAGCAAATCAAGAAAGAAAGATGATGAAATTATTATCCTCTCAAGTACTTCTATCTTTTTATTTTCAACTGTCAAAAAGGTGTTGCTACTGACCGAGCCAAGTTTGCCAAAACCAACTAAATTTACTCAATGATCCCAAAGTGCTACCAATACTAACAACAAGATCAATCATATAACCACGAATTGCAAACTAATATAAGCTATGCAAAAGAGTGAATGATAGAACTTCTCATTAATATTCCATAACGGAAACTCACACCAAGGGATACATATTTAATGAGAGAGGGGACACTTCCATAATGCAAACCATACTACAAAATAACTCCTCCATTCATGATATGACTCTACTAATAAGGTAAAAAGATAGATGATAGTGATATGATACCGCGACACTCCCCCAAGCTTGGAACAAACCAAGGGGATGCCAAACCTGATGACGAATTACTCCTTCGGTGGTGGTGGTATCCTCTCATCTTTGTCCATCTTCCAGGGTAAATGCTTCCCATCAACAAAGGACATCGTGGTTTCCATCATCCTGAAACTTGCAGCAGCACTTATGCGTTTAAACCTAGCCTCATACTCACAGTTTTGATTTTGAACGTCATAGAACTATGCTTGCAGTTTGTTGGTTGTTTGGCGAAGTGAGAGGACTTCATCTTTGAGTTCAGCAGTCTCCTTTTGGTGCTCGGTGATGAGTTCAGAACAAATCTTATGGATGATGTCCACTTCGCGCTCCGCCATCTTCCTGTACCTAAAGACTTCTTGCTCTAATGCTTCCATCTTGTCCTCCAGACTTCGTTCACCTTTAGGGCCTTGAACCTCCTTAATCTAGACCTTCCCACCTTCGAGCAACAACTCCTTGGGATGAATCTTCAATTCTCTCATGTATGGGTTGATGATATCCTCTAAAGAATCTCCATTGGATGATCCAAAGGAAGACATTGTGGCTCCAAATCTGGGATTCTACCTGGTAGAAACAGATCGAAACAAAAACATGGCGAAAACACGATATACAAACCTCGGGAGATCCGGGGGGGTTATATATTACGAAGTTTCACATCAAAAGGAAGGTACTGGGAGAAAACAAGTCGGAGGCGGAGTCCTAGGCGGCCTCACCCCCTGGTGGCGCGACCAGGGGTGGGCCCGCGCCATGGGGTGGTGTGGGCCACCCCGGCTCCGGTTCCGTCCCTTTTTCACTTCAAAACATTCCTTATTGACTGAAAACTGCAAAAATATAGTTGAATTGTACTTTCGCGGATCTTTTCTTACCCGAATTGTTACCTATTTGAACACGGACTCTGCAGGTCTCTGAATTTGGTATCTAGTAGATTCTTCCGAGGTCATCTCTTTAATATCATCGATATCTTCATCTTCATATACTTATTACTTGAGTCATAAAACCCTTCTCTTCCTTATTAAACCATTATCTCCACTTCCTGGAAATTTCTTTCACACAAAACTTCACACAATTCTTATTAGCAACATTAGTATAAGTGAAGTGATAAAACCTTTTGAGTCCAACTTCAACTAAAAACCATCAAAACAAAAGCTACTGTAGCAACTCCTTCCGAAAAACCAAAAAGAATTCAAAAAGGAAATCGAATAAAGAAGCAAATGCAAGAGTGGCAAAATCTGTCAAAACAGACCAGCAGGTAAAGATCAATTTTTTAGAAAATCCTCTGTTGCTCAAATCAAAAAGTGCAAAACTAACGAAAGTTAAATAACAACCTGGGGCATAAGCACAAAAAATTACAGCTCAATCAGACATACAGAGATCTCTCACGAATTTTTACGGTGAAGCACAAAAAATCTGTTTCGGGACAGCAACTTCCCAAAATATCACTTCTCTCTCATTAGAGGTTGATCTTGACACAAAAACCAAACAAAACGGATAAGGAGTGGTTATTACCGACTTAATAACTTCCAAGACTCAAACAAACAAGACCAAACTGGAAGCAAAAACAAATTGGGTTGTCTCCCATAAAACTCTTTCTTTATAGCCATTAAGATGGGCATGATAATTTTGAAGAAGCTCTCCTAGGGATATGAATTGAAGTGAAAGAGAGCATTAAGAAGCAAAAACACACACACATTTAAGTCTAACCCACTTCCTATGCAAGGAGATTTTGTAAACAAACAAGTTGTTGAAACCATAGGAAACTTGCATAAGAAGGCAAAAGAAGTGCAGCATAAAAACTTTCAGCATAAAACGAGGAAACTTGATATTATTGAGATACATAAGAACACTTTTCCCTCTCTCATAGTAGCTTTCAGTATCATGCATAAACTTAACAATATAGCTATCACAAGAACTATCATAGCAATGATCACTTATTCTAACAGAAAACACAGGGATACTAGCTCTCAAAACACTACTTTGTGAAACAATATTAGAGGTATCCTTACAAAGGATAGGGTGTCCCTCTTTTTCATATTTAGTGACAAAGTCTTTCACACTTGCTATTATAGGTTCATCAACCATTTGTTTATCAGGTTCAATAGCTTTATTAGTACTTTCATTAACCATACTAGCTATCATAGAATGTTCCTTTACCTTAACTGGAAAAGGCATTTTCTCAATATAAGGTTTAGGTAAAACATGATTAGCAGTATAAACTTCAGTATTTCTTGAAGGAACGCTCTTAGCAATATCTTTATAAGGCTCATGATACTTATTCCACTTCTTTTTAGGCACTTCAATATAGGAAGCAAAAGCCTTAAAATAAGAAGCAATAGCTTGAGAGTCTAGACCATAAGCATTTTTAATATTTTGCAAGTCATCAGTTCCCATAAAAGATTCAGTGCATTTATAATCATAATTTATACCTGACTTTCTACCTTTGTCATTCTCCCAAGCTTCAGCATTGTCTTGAATACGATCTAGAAGGTCCCATTTAGCTTCTTCTTCCATACGAGTGAATGATCCAGCACAAGAAGCATCCAATAAATCCTTATCATGTAGAGGGAGCCTTGCATAAAAGTTATTGATAATAATATTGTTGGGGAGCTCATGAATGGGACATTTGAGCATTAGTAACTTCAATCTCCCCCAAGCTTGAGCTATACTCTCTCTATCAAGAGGCCAAAAGTTGTATATTTGATTCCGATCTTTATGAATCTCCCTAGGAGGATAAAACTTTGAATAAAAGAGAGGCACTATTTCCTCCCATTCCAGAGCTTGACCATTCTTCAGCAGCTTATACCATTCCTCAGCTCTTCCTTTCAGCAATAATAAGAATAACTTCTTCTTAACTTGATCTGTAGTAATACCTGCACACTTGAACAACCCGCATAATTCGTGTATAAAGAGTAAATGATCACCGAGATGGACAGTTCCATCCCCAACATAATAGTTATCCATAACACGATCAATAATTGTTGTAGGTATTTTGAAAACATCTTTCTCAGCAGGTGGTGGCTTATCTACTACCTTAGCATTGGTAGTAGCATTACCAAATAAGAAACTCAGCAAATTATCCATAATGAAAATAAAGCAACTAGCAGAAGTAAACAATACTCACAGTAGAAGTTTCCTTTACCAGTTCCACTCTCCAATAGCGCTTCACTCCCTGGCAACGGCGCCAGAATATAGTCTTGATGACCCACAAGTATAGGGGGTGTATTGCAGTATTTTCGATAAGTAAGAGTGTCGAACCCAACAAGGAGGAGAAGGTGCTGGCTAGTGGTATGGATCAGGAATTCTCTGCAAATACTTAGCAAACGGATTTTTAGGGGTTTTTGATAAAGCAAGTAAACAAAGTACGAGTAAATGAAAGACAGTAAGAATCAATGCAGCAAGTGTCCCAATCCTTTATGCAGCAAAGGACAAGCCGGTTGTATTTCTATAGATGACCAAACATTCTCGAGGACACATGGGAAGACTGTCAAGTGCTTTCACTTCATATAGCTGATTAATCTTCTCTAGCTTGCTAAGTGTTGTGTGGGTGAACCTGTGCTAATGTACCGCCCCATCCAAGACTAATACATACTTGTGATTAAACCCCTTGCAAACATCCGTAAGTACAAGAAAGTAATTAAGGTAGAAACCTAACCACAGCTTTAAACTCTAAGACCCTTACGTCCCTTGTGCAATGGTTTCCTAACGAGGGTTCAGGTTTCTGTCACTCCGGCAACCCCTACGATTAGTAGCCAAATACACAATGCATTCCCCTAGGCCCATATAGGTGAAGTGTCATGTAGTCGACGTTCACATGACACCACTAGAAGAAGTACACCACAACTTAAATAACAATCTATTGAATCTTTCTCAACGCAACTCCACTACTAACAACAAGACTTCTCCCATGTCCTCAAGAACAAAACGAACTACTCACAAGACATCATATGGATCATGATCAGAGATGGAATAACGATGTATAACAATCTGAACATAAACAATAATTCAATGGTTCACTCAATAGCATCAACTACAAAGAGTAATCAACACTGGGAAAGTTTCCCCTATGAACTATGCAAGATTCAACACAATTGTTACAGCAATATGGAGATGGTGATGAGGGTGATGAGGGTGCTGATGGTGATGATGGTGGTGATGATGATGATGATCCCGATGAAGTCCAGCTTGATGATGGTGTTGATGGCGACGATCTCCCCTCTCCGGGAAGGAATTCCCCCGGCAGAAATCTATCTGCCGGAGAGATCTTTCTCTCTCGATGTTTTCCACCCCGCAGAGGCGGTGGAATCTTTCTCTGGTCGCCCCCCGAGTCTTAGGGTTTCGGGAGGTTGATATACGCCAGAGGGGAGAGGCTGGAGTGGGCCAGGGCGGCCACACCACTCCCTGGCGCGGCCTAGGCCTGCCCGCGCCATGGGGTGGTGTGGGCCCCCTGTGGCCCACCTCCACTCCATCTTCTGGATCCTGAGTCTTCTGGAAAAATAGGATTTTCCGTATATTTTCCCGGATTTTCTGATCTTCGCAAATTTTGCCTCCAAACAACACCTTTTCCATCAGAATCCTGACCGCAGCGGTCCATGCTCCAAAAGTCATCAACCATGCAAAAACAAGTGAAATAACATAAGTATCACCTCTCAATATGAAATATATCAATGAATAATAGTGAATTAAGACATACAATAGTGATGCAAAATGGACGTATCAGTATCACTTTGGGATCATTGAGTTAATTTAGTTGGTTTTGGCAAACCTGGCTCGATCAGTAGCAACACTATTTTTGAGAGTTGAATGAAAAAGATAAAAGTACTCTAAAGAAAAATAATTTCGTAATATTTCTTTCTTGATTTGCTCATAAGTTTAGTATTCTCTAGTTAAGATCTTTTGTGCTTCCAAGGAAGATTGCATGTTTGTCTTTATCACTTGTATGTTTGTTTGTTTCCTTCAACTCTTGTACTTGCTACCCAGCCTTGCTAGCCAAAAACCTGTACTGAGAGGGTATTCTTCTCGTGCATCCACTCCTTTAAACCAAAACCTTTGCCATTTGTGTCCACCATACCTACCTATTAGCATTATTGCTATTCCAAGTAAATTCTTGTTTTATCTACCTCCCAAATTAAACTTGTTATGTGAAAATTAGTGATTAAAGCTCTCACGAACTTGAAGACACACTTTACTTTCTTGCACTTAATAAACTTGAACCATTGTGCTCACCTATGTTGCGTATATGCTTGCGCTTTGTAAGTTGTGAATTAGCAGAACCATGCTGTCATGGGGAACGCTTTCAACATTGCACTGGTACTTTGTACCTAGTTGATATCATGTTCTTTCGTCTATGGATGTTGTCGGTGTGAAATGAAAGGGGAGCTTGTAAGTCCATGGAGTTATGCATCTGTGTTAGAGAAACGCCTGGGCCGCTGCTATAATCCATGCTGACATGGTGGAAACCTGCAGCGTAACCATAACGAGCATCTATGAAGCATTCTTCTTATAAGAAAAGAGATAGAGATTGAGAAAAAGAGAAAAGAAAAAAAGAGATATTATGAAAAGAGGAAAGAGAGAAAAAAGCACCTTATTCCCATGGTAAATAAGAAGATTGTTGAGATGCTTATTGTCTGCTTGCCTTGTCATTTTGATATGGGGATTCTTCCGTATCATCGGGCAAGGGGTACCCTATTGGCGGTTCTCTATGATACACATATGCTTAAGATGACAAGAACTTACCGGTGACTAAACATGAGTAGCATGAGGAGCGGCCCTCGTATTCAAGGGACATGAGATTCTCAATTTACAACTTGTCAATGCATATCCTCATATTTGATCACTTTAACCTTAATCACTTAAAGATGCCTATGATAGGGTCAATGAGATCTGAAAGCTAGTAAGTATCATAATTTTTGGGAGCTCTTTATGAGACTTGCAATCCCTGCTTCCCTCTGCGAAGGGCCTTTCTTTTACTTTGTAGTTGAGTCATTAAACCTACTCCCTTCTATCTCAGCAAGTATTTTGAGTTGTTGTGTTTCATTCATTCATATGATGATTTATTCATTCATGTTTCTTTTGTTCCTTGTTTTGCACATTGCTCTTATCTGGGTGTTTACTACTTTGAAAGCTATCATTGAAAACCAGTTATTTGTGAACTCCAGCAAATTATCAACTATTCTTCGACCAAGAGCTAAGTTTGCTATTACCGATTATGATCTACTTTATGTATCTTTATTGTGTTTCCTTTACTCATTGGAAGTTCATTTATATAACAGTGAGTTGTCTTCTATTATGATCTATGTATTGATGAATGTGATGCTTCTTGTCCGTATTCTTTTATCGACTCTTCACTCCATAAACCTGAGGTCATGTTTATTGAGCTCGGTTTCGCTTGGGGACAAGCGAAGTCTAAGCTTGGGGGGAGTTGATACGTCCATTTTGCATCACTATTCTATATCATAATTCACTGTTATTCATTGATATATTTCATATTAAGAGGTGATACTTATGTTATTTCATCTGTTTTTGCATGGTTGATGACTTTTGGAGCATGGACCGCTGCAGTCAGGATTCTGATGGAAAAGGTGCTGTTTGGAGGCAAAATTCGCGAATATTAGAAAGTCCGAGAAAATATACGGAAAATCTTACTTTTCCAGAAGACGAAAGAAGCCAGAAGGGGGGCTGGAGATGGGCCACAGGGGGCCCACACCACCCCATGGCGCGGGCTAGCCTAGGTCGTGCCACCAGGTGGTGTGGCTGCCCTGGTCCACCCCTGGCACTCCCCTCTGGCATATATTATCCTCCCGAAACCCTAAGACTCAGGGAGCAACCACAGAAAGATTTCGCCGTGTCTGCGGGGCGGAAAACACCGAGAGAGAAAGATCTCTCCGCAGATAGATTTCTACCAGGGGAATTCCTTCCCGAAGAGGGGAGATCATCGCCATCAAGACCACCATCAAGCTGGACTTCATCGGGATCATTATCATCATCATCACCATCATCATCACCATCAACACCCTCACACCATCTACATATTGCTGCAAAAATTTCGTTGAATCTTGCATATTTCATAGGGGAAACTTTCCCGGTGTTGATTACTCTTTGTAGTTGATGCTATTGAGTGAACCGTTGAATTATTTTTTATGTTCAGATTGTTATACATCATTATTCCATCTCTGATTATGATCCATATGATGTCTTGTGAGTAGTTCGTTTTGTTCTTGAGGACATGGGAGAAGTCATGTTGTTAGTAGTGGAGTTGTGTTGAGAAAGATTCAATAGTTTTATATTTAAGTTGTGGTGTAGTTCTTCTAGTGGTGTCATGTGAACGTCGACTACATGACACTTCACCTATATGGGCCTAGGGGAATGCATTGTGTATTTGGCTACTAATCGTAGGGGTTGCCGGAGTGACAGAAACCTGAACCCCCGTTAGGAAACCATTGCACAAGGGACGTAAGGGTCTTAGAGTTTAAAGCTGTGGTTAGGTTTCTACCTTAATTACTTTCTTGTACTTACGGATGTTTGCAAGGGGTATAATCACAAATATGTATTAGTCCTAGGAAGGTCGGTACATTAGCACAGGTTCACCCACGCAACACTTAGCAAGCTAAAGAAGATTAATCAACTATATGAAGCTAAAGCACTTGTCAGTCTTCCCATGTGTCCTCAAGAACGTTTGGTCATCTTAAGTAATACAACCGGCTTGTCCTTTGCTGAATAAAGGATTGAGCCACTTGCTTCATTTGTTCTTACTGTCTTTTATTTACTCGTACTTTATTTACTTGCATTATCAAAAACCCCTAAAAATCCATTTGCTAAGTAATTGCAGAGAATTCCTGATCCATACCTCTAGCCAGCACCTTCTGCTCCTCGTTGGGTTCGACACTCTTACTTATCGAAAATACTGCGATACACCCCCTATACTTGTGGGTCATCAATCACCTAAGAACCATGCTTGAAACCCTTAGAGAGCATCAGTTGTATGCCAAGTTTAGCAAATGTGAGTTCTGGTTAAAGCAAGTAGGATTCCTAGGCCATATCTTGTCGGCGGGAGGAGTTCCTGTCGACCCCGCCAAGATTAAAGATGCCGAAGAATGGAAAGCCCCAACTACTCAAACCGAAGTCCACGCATTTCTTGGATTAGCTAGATATTACCGCAAGTTTGTTGAAGGATTTTCGAGCATCTCAAGACTGATGACTCAGATATTGAAGAAAGACAAGAAGTTTTAATGGACAGACAAATGTGAAGCAAGTTTTCAAGATCTTAAGAAGAGATTGATTTCAGCCCCAATTTTGATCATGCCGGATATCAAGAAGCCTTTTGATGTGTATTGTGATGCATCCAAGATTGGTCTCGGATGTGTGTTGATGCAAGAAGGCAAAGTCATATCATACCTATCCAGACAACTGAAGCAACATGAGCAGAACTATCCTACCCTTGACTTAGAACTGGCAGCCGTAGTTTTAGCCTTGAAGACATGGCGTCATTACCTCATGGGTAACCGCTGCGAGATTTATTCGGATCACAAGAGTCTGAAGTATATTTTCACCCAGAAGGAGCTGAATATGAGGCAAAGGAAATGGATAGAGTTAATCAAGGATTATGACCTTGACATTCACTATCACCCTGGCAAGGCCAATGTGGTAGTGGATGCTCTTAGTAGATTGCCATGTAGACTAAATACCATGATCAAGGAAGACCAACCAAGTTTGCATGAGGAGTTGGAGAACTTTAGGATGGAGCTAGTTAGCGAAGAATTTCTAGCCAGCATTGAACTTCAACCCACTTTGATCAGTCTGATAAAGGAAGCTCAGAAAGGAAATGCCAGTATTGATGGAATCAAGCGTTGTATCGGAACAGGGAAGGTACCCGGATTCACCAAAGACAAAGAAGGAGTTCTGTGGTATAAGGGACGTATCTGTGTGCCAGCAGATTCGGAGTTGAAGCAAGTCATTATGCAGGAAGCCCATGATACCCTTTATTCTATTCACCCGGGAGGAACCAAGATGTATCAGGATTTGAAGGAGCAATTTTGGTGGCACAAAATGAAGAGAGAAGTCGGAAGCTACATAGCCAAGTGTGATATCTGTCAGAGAGTCAAAGCAGAACATCAGTGACCCGCAGGACTTTTGCAACCATTATAGATTCTGGAATGGAAATGGGATTCTGTTGGAATGGATTTCATCACAGGTTTGCCTACATCTAGTAGGGGAAATGACTCTATTTGGGTCATAGTGGATAGTCTATCTAAAGTAGCTCATTTCATACCTGTCAAGACTACCTATCAAAGCTTGAAGCTAGCGGAGTTATACATTGCTAGAATAGTTAGTATGCATGGAACCCCCAAGACCATAGTGTCAGATCGAGGAACCCAGTTTACCTCAAGGTTCTGGAAGAAAGTCCAAGAAGGATTAGGAACCAAACTGAACTTCAGCATAGCTTATCACCCGCAAACCGACGGACAAATAGAAAGAGTAAACTAGATACTAGAAGACATGTTGAGAGCTTGTGTTCTAGAATATGGATCCAAATGGGAAGATTGTCTGCCTTTTGTGGAATTCTCATACAACAACAGTTATCAAGCCTGTTTACAAATGGCCCCATTTGAGTTTTTGTATGGAAGAAAGTGCTGTACCCCCTTGAATTGGTCGCAAGTAGGAGAGAGTCAGATATTTGGACCTGACATCCTACGAGAAGCCGAAGAGAAGGTTCACAAAGTCCGTGAACACCTCAAGAACGCCCAATCCACACATAAGAGTTATGCTGATAAAAGACGTCGAGACATGACCTTCAATATCGGAGATTTTGTGTATCTCAAAGTATCACCCTTGAAGGGAATGCATCGTTTTCAACTGAAAGGGAAGCTTGCCCCCAGATATATTGGACCCTTCAGGATTTTAAGCCACAGAGGTGAAGTATCCTATCAACTGGAACTGCCTGAAGAAATGTCAGCCGTACATGATGTGTTCCATATCTTGTTACTTAGGAAATGCCTAGAAGTTCCGGAGAAGACCGATGTTTTCAAGAACATCGATCACAGAGCCATAGATATCAATAAGGATCTAACTTATCGTGCAGTGCCCACCCATATTTTGGAAGAAGCATTCAGAACAACCCGGACCAGAAGTATCAAGTTTCTCAAGATCTAGTGGAGTAACCATAGCAAAGAAGAAGCTACTTGGGAGCGAGAAGATTATATTAGGACAGAGTTTCCCAATCTCTTTAGTTCCTAGTTTTTCTCGAATCTTGGGACGAGATTCGGTTTAAGGAGGGAAGGTTTGTAAAATCTCAAAAATATTAAACAAGCTTATCAAATTCTAATCACTCAAGATTAGGGTTAACAAAAACTTTTACTCCTAAACCCATATGAGTGCATGTGTGATTTATATTAATGCATGAATGCCTGTCTTTTCCATGATTGATTACTATAAATGCTAAGGATTAGTTTAAAGATGAATACCACATCATCTAGATCAATTCCAAACAGAATCAAATAAAAAAATCAAATATGAGGCATATGATCAAATAGTCACTTTGGCCAAAATTGACCACTAGCCTACTTTGGGCATCTCTAGTAAACAATTTCGAACAGAAACAATTCTAGTTCTTTTCACCCCTTGCTAGACTAAGTAAAAATGAACCCAAGAATACTTTACCAATCAACAGAAACCAAGTTTAAATCTATTTGAGAGGCAATTCAAAATTGAATCAAGTATAGATGCATAGATCCTTATTTTTCAAAAACCACACAAACCTCCACCATTTGACAATCCCTACCAACCAGAGACTACCAAGCATGTGACCAGCTCACTCACCAAAAATCATGAAAAAATTCCAAGGTTAAGTTCATGCGGCCATTTAGTCGAACACTTAGCAAACAGAGTACAAATTCAATAATTATCTACTGTTTGAAATCAAACTTGTGCTCATGCTTGTACTGCAATCAACCCAATAAATCACCCACGACCATCCCTAATACTTGGCCGTGTAGTGGAGCACCCTCACTCGCCACAGTGACCAGTGCCATGACTGTATCGATCATGCCATGCCGGTCAACCATGGACCAGCCACCACACGCCGCGCCGCCCTCTCCCATGATGCCTAGCTGATAGCCGTGACCTCACCACCCCTCTCTGTCCACCCGTTGACCAATGGCGAGGAGTGGAGAAGCCAGAGCAGCCGTGCCCATTTATGTCTCTGCCATGCCGAGAGCACGACGGAGCGCCGAAGCCGCCGCGTGCACACACACCGCGCCTCGCTCTCTTTGCGTGTACCCGCACCCGCCGCATCACCAGCAACCTCCTAGACACGATGATTCGCCGCCGCACGCCCCGTGACCACCGTACTCGATGACGAACACCTCCGTACCTAAACAGAGCACCGACGTCGCCCGACTGACTAAGACCGCCCCTTGCCGTGCCACTACGCGCGTGACGATCGCCGCAGTCCGCCGCGCGACCCACGCCATCCGCCATGCCTAGCTCGACCTGTAGCAGTGTCGCCGATGAGCCCGACCATGCCGCTCTGCCTCCAACGCCGGTGTATAAATACGAGCCACCCCAAACCTCAAACGGCACACCATTTCACTCTCCACTCTCTCAGAAACCTCACCGACTTTCCCCGGAGCAAGGCGAGCACCACGTCACCGGAATTTGGCCGAAGCCCGCCGCTGTAGTGAAGGAAGGGCGTCGTTGATTAGAGCCACCCCAAGAGCCACCGCGACCACCAATCGACTCGCCGTCATCTACAAGCCCATTCGCCCCATCGTCGTACCTAGCTGAAGCACTGGTAAGCCTCCCACGGCCCCCACCGTGCCGCTAGGTTTAGAATCTTGCCGGAGCTTTGCGACGTAAACGATGAACCTCAGCCGTAGATCTTGTTCTAATCATAGCGCTGAGATTTGCTGATCCCGTTTCGATTAGATAGAGCCGCTGACGCGTGGGACCAACCTGTTCTGTTGTTAGTTGGAGTGGCCATACTGTTCCGTTGTCAGATGTTTTCAAAATGACTTGAACAATGACTTTGACTTGACCACAACAAGGTTGTGAACATGAAAACTATATTCCCACTTAAGTAATCTAGAGAACTAAAATAGGTCTTTACTCTGTAAGGCATTCTAGAATAAACCTGGCCTTTTTTGCAGACAAACCTAGAGCTTAAGATTCCTACTAGCTTTACCTTACTTATACTAGTGATAGTTTGTGAGTACTTAAAGAGTACTCATGGCTTTGTCCCTGCCTATTCCCATGGCCAGACTATGAGGAGGACTACCCGGAAGATGGACAGCAGGAGGTCTATGATAACTAGGATCATCTACCATCATCAGCATTGCATGTGACTATGAAGATGGAGTCTACTACGTTATATTTTCTGCTGCTCTGATTTGTATTAAGACTGGATCATGTGATCCTTTATTTGTAAGACTATTTTGTAATGGATGATGTACTGTGGTCACAATTCTGTTATGTCTCGCAAAAATGGTAATCCTGGGATTGTGATGTACGGCATAACAGGCATCTGGACTTAAAAATCCGGGTGTTGACAATCATAAAAGGAGTACAATTAGTGAGCATCTTTTACTCTTCATGTTAGGCCCAATATAAGAAGGGCAAATAACAAAGCCCTATATTATTACCTGATCGTCCTGGCTGGCGCAGTTATGGTACCGCCTACCGCCATGCGTGGACGACGTCAACTAAATGCCTACATGGCCTATGCGAGTTATCTAAATATTACATCAGCTGCAAACTTCTTAAAAATATTACATAATATCACCACAAGGGAAAGAAAATTTAGCATTTCAGTTTCCAATCAAGTTGATAGCAGAGTCCTCAATTTGAATTCTCAATCTATCAACTACATCTCCCTTGCAGTCCCCTCTTTGGTGGCGATAGAAATAATTGTAGTCTGAAACTAAGTAATAACAAGTTAGTACAACAAACAAGACAAACTACTCATAGCTAAAGTGAACCAGATAGGAATTATAATTGCATAATACGAACTTGCAGGGCAGGATAGAAAACCATGAATGAACTATATACTAGAGTATAGTTATGTCATTACCTAGGACGAACTAGAACCGGATACGAGATATAATGGCATGGCTTGTGAACCTGTAGAATAGGATGAACAAGCATTAGACAAGTGTGCCTACAATGAAATGAGCAATCAAACAAAGTGTTTCTTAGAATTTTAGCAAATATTAACTTGCCAGGTCATTTCAGCAAATATTTGTGGAAGCAGTGGCATCTCCTAGAATGCAAAAGACGTTGGGTGACTCGGAATTTGAGATGAGCTACACAATGGCATGCAGTTACTGTCGCAGCTAAGAATGAACGCCATAGAAATTATAACTGCATCATACCAGAACTTGTTGAGCAGGAATGGAAAACACGAATGAACTATACAGTAAAAAATAATTATGCTATTTATTAGGATGAACCAGCACCAGATATGGAATATATAATGGCATCGCTGGTAAACCTATAGGCTATGCAAACCAACATGTCCAGTGTTCCCTTTTTGAGCTCTACGCAAAGAAAAAGAAAATAGGCAGTGTTGCAGCTTTTTAAGAACCAGATGGCAACAACAAAATTATAATCGAACTAGTAGGAAGAGTTTGAACGGGTACTACAGGATAGCAGAATGATGCCAGGGAGGAAATAATAGCAAGAACTTAGCTCTGGAATAACCAAATAGATTTATTACCTGTGGAGCAGGGAATCGACACTAATATTTTTCACTGACATTACATTTTGCAAGAACTACACAATAGCAGGCAATTACTGTTGTATGGAGTAGCTAAGAACATGTGCACGACAAAATAACAGACATGTGCATGACTTGAAATTTGTAGAGCAGCGAATGTAAACTAACATGTCTAATGACCTTGTATGTAATAGCATGAAGAATAGGCGTGCCTAGTGACTTGTATGTACTAACACGATTATAAAAGTGCAGTTCACTGCGATAGGCTTCAACCTGCTATACTGCTGACAAAACAAAAACGGGTTGGTGATTTGGTTACCTTGGTCAGAGAGGCTTCTAGGAATCGTCTGTACTGTGTGGGTGACGTCCATGTCAACAAGGGTGTTGCGGTTAAGGTGGTTGTTGGCGTCGGGGAAGCAGATCTTGGGTGGTCGATGCCGGTGCAGTCAACGGCGACACCCGTGTAGCAGGTCTAGAGCGGTGGACATGGAACTTGTTGAACTAGATCTCGTCTGGTGGACAACAATGAAACTGCTCCAGTATGGTTGGGTAGTTTTTGGCAGCGGGGAAGTAGAGCATGGGCGGTCGACGACACCATAGTCATGGTCAGCGAGACCATAGCTCTGGTGGAGCGGCAGAGAGACCCGGTGAACTAGATCCAATGGATGGGCGTCGATAAAGCGGCTCCGGCCATCGTGGAATTACCGTCGGGCGGTGCATGCGGTGGTCGTGGAGGTGAGGGTGTGGGATAGAATCCTAGGATTTTGGAAGGGCCAACGGGAAAAGCTGGACGAATCGGGACTATGGAGGCGAACAGAAAAATAATTACGATCGTGCCCCCAAGCTACCGGCTTAGGGTGTCTAAACAATGGGTAGAATAGGAATTTTAAAGTCAAATGTTTTTGAAAT
Organism: Avena sativa; assembly: GCA_916181665.1. NCBI lineage: Eukaryota > Viridiplantae > Streptophyta > Magnoliopsida > Poales > Poaceae > Avena > Avena sativa. Next base: position 375,602,213 of record OV702289.1, on the reverse strand, counting down.
GGAGGGGCGCGAAATGCATCAAAGTCGGTGTATGCTTTTGCCGTTCGATTGAGATTTTGAATTTGGCTAATAATAGAAAAATGGCAATCCCCTGGTGGAAGGTTTTGCCTCAAAGTTTTTGAAACGTTGGGGCGGGAAATACTTCAAGGTCGGTGTGTGATTTTGTTGGTCGATTTAGATTTGAATTTGGCTACCATACAAATAATAATAATAATAATAATAATAATAATAGAAAAATGGTACTCCATGGTGGGAGATTTTGCCTCAAAGTTTTTGAAATGGTGGGTCGGGAAATGCTTCAAGGTCGGTGTGTGATTTTGCCGCTCGACAGATATTTTGAATTTGGCTATCGGACAAATAATAATAATAGAAAAATGGTACTCCATGGTGTGAGATTTTGCCTCAAAGTTTTTGAAATGACGGGGCGGGAAATGCTTCAAGGTCGGCGTGTGATTTTGCCGCTCGATTGAGATTTTGAATTTGGCTACTGGACAAATAATAATAATAGAAAAATGGTACTCCACGATGGGATATTTTGCCTAAAAGTTTTTGAAACGGTGGGTTGGGAAATGCTTCAAGGTCGGTGTGTGATTTTGCCACTCGATTGAGATTTTGAATTTGGCTACAGGACAAATAATAATAATAATAGAAAAATAGTACTCCCCGGTGGGAGATTTTGTTCAAAGTTTTTAAAACGGTAGGGTGGGAAATACTTCAAGGTCGGTGTGTGATTTTGCCGCTCGATTGAGATTTTGAATTTGGAAAGAGTCCAAGTAATACTATAAAAATGGTACTCCATCGGAGGGAGATTTTTCCTGAAAATATTTGAAACGGAGGAGCGCGAAATGCATATTAGTCAGTTGGGATTTTTCCGCTCGATTTCACGATTTTAAATTTGGCTAGCAGCAAAGTAATAAAATAAAAGATAGTTGTAGACTAGTACGGTATCTGGTCAGGAAATGAAGGTCGAGAGTCACATCAAGTGACCATCCATTACATAAGTGCCCAGAACATTAGTAAATTTTGGCGCTCCACTAGGATTTTGAATTTGTCTAGCGTACGAGTACTAATTCGAAAAAATTATACTCCCTATGTTTAGGAATAAACAAAATGGTCACATCAACTGATAATCAATAACAACCATATTCACATAGAAAAAATAATGTTGACTCCATTTGTGAAATTGTTTGGGCTGTAGGTTTTAACCCTTGATTAAAATTTTGAATTTGGCTATAGTCCTTGTAACAAAAACTATGAGGGTAACCCACCACCCAACCCAGCAATTTCACAATCGCCGTTGGTCATCAGTACGATAGGTCAAATGGAATTTTGCAGTATTCGAAATATTAAACATGGGCCCACATATTTCGGTGTAGGCGGGAGATTTTGCCTCCCGATTCATAACTTCTAGTAGACCGTACTTCTCACTCTTCATGAATCCAAGGCCTGGTCACATCAACTGATCATCCAGGACCATGCTCAAAGTAGCCTTTTTTGGATGAAGGGGTAAAAAATTGGATACCATGATCTCGGATTCAAAAATATTACAGGGGACGATTGGAGGATTTGCCGCTCGAGTACGGTTTTGAATGTGACTAGTCTAAGAAATAAAACAAAAAAAGTGTATAAGGTATTTTTTTGTGGGTCGTACTCCATATGTTCATCAATCTATTCAGACGTGAAAGAAAATGTTGAGCTTCGATTAAAAAATGTAGTTCCATTTATCACATGACGCGTACGAATATGGTGTGCAACAAAGGGATAATACATTGGTTTGAGAATCTGAACCTTACCTTCAATGATCTAGGACAACATCACTTGTAACATAATGTACTGTATCATACTAGTACATATTGGTGCATCCACACATATCCAGTTTGATCGCATCCACACGAGAAAATTGCAGCTAACACCAACATTTGTGGTATTTGTTGCACAAAACACAAAAACAATTTCTTTTTTTTCATCTAGAAGAGTTTGTGGCTTAATTTTCTACACCTAGTGCAAATGAACTGCTTAACTTATTCACATGTTGGTAAAATAAATTGTGGAGGATGGAATTTTTTACTACAATTCTACTTGTAACTATACTTTAAAAATATGAAAAAGTGTTTTAAGTATAAACAAATTATGAAAAATTGACAAGGATATGATGCAGCCCGTCCTACGGACGCTTCTACATCTACACCAACAAGTCCCCCAAGTGGACCCATGACTCGTGCCCGAGCCAAACTCCTCCAAGCTAAGGTGAACTCGCTCCTCGCTTCGTGCCAATTTGATACCTCCTTGGATGGCATGCTACTTCATACCACTACTTTGTGCAACATCAGGTACGAGCCCTCGCCGCGTCGACCCACGAGCCCTGAAGCTGCACCTGTCCTGAAGCTGCCGGAGTGTCCGGCCAGATCAAGCCGGAGTTTCTGGCGCGACTCAGCCGGAGTGTCCGGCCTGCTCGAGCCCGGACCTGGCGTGCACATTCAGAAGGTCGAATCGGACACTGCCCGGAGTGTCCGGCCACCCGGGACTATCCGGTCGATCCGACCCGGACTGTCCGGCCCAAACGATGGGCCTGCGAGCCTAGCTGGGCCCTATGGCCCATGTACCCCTCCACTTTGCCCAGAACTCTACTTTAATGCCTAAACTACCCCTGAACTTGTGGCTGGCCTATATATAGCCCCCCACCTCTATTGTAAACCCTAGGCTTGATATTGGAATTAGTGGAAACCCCTTTGTGGATCTATCTAATTCTTGCCTCATGCTCCTTGACTAAGGAGCACCAATATTCCCAAACCTCGTTGGAGTTTGCATCGTGCCTCCGCGTTGTACAAGGCCTAGGCATCGGTGTCCCTTTGCCTAGACGTCAAGATCTCACCGAGTCTCCCATCTCGCCGTGCCGGTTCGAGAGAGAGTCCTCCGCCCGACGCCGATCCTAGGGATTGTGCCAGACTGGTCACCGCTGGCGTGAGCTATTGGTGTTTATCGTGGTTTTGCGTGTGTGTGTTCATCGCGTTCTTCGTGCGTGTGTTCGTCGTGTTCATCCTTCCGTCCTCCCCCCGCACTCCACCCTCGATTTGAAAGGGAATCGTGAAAGATCTGGCCACCCTAGAGGTTTGCCCTCAACATATTGGTATCGAGAGCTTCGTTGCTCACGATTTCCCCCACAAATTTTTCTTCTATCCACCAAAAATTCGAAAATCCCCACAAAAAACATCCCATATTTGCCTTTGGATCGATCTCTTGATTTGGAGTGTTATTTGTGGTTTTGATCCGACCAAACCTTATCTAAGGAGTTGGTCCAGCTTTATCCTGCGTTTCCCCAGCCCGATTTGGCCAGTTTTTCGCGGATTTGAGGCCCGAAGGCGAGGATTTCCGCTCAAGAACACGAGCAGGAAACCCGCACCGGAGTGTCCGGCTCGTACCAACCGGAGTGTCCGGCCAAACTCGACCGGAGTGTCCGGCCAGACTGGAATATCCGGCCCATACAGACCGGAGTGTTCGGCTGTAACGCCAGTTTTGACTGTTTTGCCTCATGTTTCGCATTGGCTAATCTCCTTTGTTTGCTCGTGTCCCATGTGCGTGTTAGCAAATACCAGCAAGCTTCCGCATCATCATCTTCCGTGCTCATCGACACCACGGACCACGAACATCATCCCGCACCACCGACGCCAAGTTCATCATCAACGAAGGTATAACTTGCGTCACCTTGTAAACCCCCATCTTCCTTTGTGTGTACCTATCCCATGAGAGTGGCTCATCTTGTGTTTGCTTGAGCATTGTGCATTTGTCCTTGGATAGTGAGAGTGCAAGAGCAATATCAAGTGTGACTAGGTAGCATCAAGGGAGAGCAAAAAAAAACAAAGAAAAAGCAAAAGAAAAATAGTCTCCCCTTGCAAAAGAAAGTCTCAAAGCTTGTAAGCAAGAGAGAAAGAAGAGCGCCCAAGGCAAGTGCACAAATCCATTGCTCACTTTTCCTCTTTGCAAACGAGCCACGGTCTCTCCTTGCATTGGCACGACAACGAGCTTAGTCTTTGTTAGGAAATTTTGGTTTGCTCATTTTCATAGTCGTGTCAATCCCAACTTTCTCCACGTGTGTGTACATAGTCGTAGGTTCCCGTCACCCTTTTGAGTTGTTGACCTTCGCCTTTGACTTGAGTTTTGTTGGATTTTTACCACTTTTGACTATCCCTTTTCTTTTGGTTGGTTCTTTGGCTTTCCACAATCCTAACCTACCACCAACAAGCTTTTGAGAGTTAGTTCTTTCTTTAGTGTGAGTTTTCTTTACAATTCCACTTTGCACACTAATAGCTCTCACTTGTGGTTTCTAGTTTGGTGCAATCCCCAAGGTGAGGAACGAGGCTAACACCACCATACTCCACTTCCATATACAATACTTGTGTGTTTTGCATGATGGATAGGGACGGTGAGACGAGCCAACCACCTCCCCAAGAAGAAGATCAAGGTCCATACATGACGCGTGCAAGTCACTTCATCGTTTGACAAGAGTTCCGTGAACGTTGCCAAGCACTTGAGACGAGACAAGATGAACAATTTGGTGAGACGCAAGCCGAGTTCAAGAACATCGACAACCGCTTTTACGGCCTCGAACGACAAATGCATGCAATGCATCACAACATCGGCCACCAAAATGAAGCGCTTCAATGTTCCATCGCCGAAACAAATGACAATCTTCGACGCCTCATCGATGGCATGGCAAGACCATGTTCACGCGCATCAAGCTCGGCAAGTTCTTCGCATCGTCATGCACCTCTTCCACAAGATCTACATCAAATTGCTCAAAGACGTAATGATGCCCCCATGGTTGAAGATGGAATCTCTTCGAACTATGTACCTTCCCCACAGCACGCCGCAACGTCAAGCTATGATGGTGACCTCTCTTCAAGGCCACGTGCAAGGCAAGAAGCACACCGTCATCACGCAAGGGCACTAGTGATCCAACAAGAGGAACCACAAGAGGAACCGCAAGCGCAACCGCAAGTACAACCGCAAGTCTACCAACATCGACCGCGACACATACTTGACTCAACAAGTGATGACTCCAATTTGGAGAATCAAGCTCGTCATCAACGTGAAGCTCTCCAAGATCCTCCTCCTCGTCATCAACGTCATGAACGTCAACAACGACACCATGGTCATCATGTGGCGCCTCCTCCCCATCCATAAAACTTGGAGCGTCAAGTGATACAAGTTGAGCCCACCACGTCAAGAGGCTCATGACCATGTTCTTCGCCGTGAGGCCCAGGTGCCTAACCAACATCACCAATCAAGGAACGAGCCTCGTCTTCGTCATCAACCGCGTTAAGAGGATCCACACCTTCGCCACCATGAGGCCCAAGCGCCTCAACCACGTCAACAACCGCGCCAAGAGCAAGAGCAAGCTCTTCAACAACAATATCAAGAGCAAGCTCCGCAACAAGGACGCGAGAACCAAGTTCCACCTCCCCAACTACAAGATCATCAACAAGGTCACCAAGCTCGTCGCAATGACCGCAACGATGAAGAAACTTTTGGCAAGCTCAAGTTCACAATGCCCAAGTTCACCGGATCCAATGACCCCGAAGAATACCTCTCATGGGCACTCAAAGTCGACAAGATCTTTCGCATGCATAACTATAGCAATGGTCGCCATGGCTTCGCTATAGTTTGATGATTACACCAACCTTTGGTGGGAACAAGTTCAAGTTGCTCGTGATGCAAGACAAGAACCGCCAATCACAACTTGGCATGACATGAAGGCTCACATGAGATCCTGGTTCGTCCCCGCGCACTACACGCGTGACCTCTTCAACAACCTTCAAGCGCTTCGTCAAGGGACAAAGACCGTGGAAGAGTACTTCAAGGAAATGGAACTCAACTTGATTCGCGCCAACATTTATGAGCGCACGGAGCAAACAATGGCACGTTTCCTTATTGGGTTGAACCACCCAATCAAGCGCATCGTCGAGTTCCAAACCTACAACAACATGGTTGAGCTTGTGCACATCGCAACAAAGGCTGAAAGTCAAGTGCAAGAGGATATCAAATACAACAAGCCCAAGACGTACTTCACCTACAATCAAGCTTCAACCGCTACACCAACAACTTTCAATGGTAGCTCCTCAAGTACCTCCAAGACTTCCTTCAAGCCCACACTTCCTCAAGGAAAACTGCCCCCAAGTGGCAAGCAAGCAAAGAGTGATACACCTTTCAACGGTGAATGCTACAAGTGTGGAGGTAAAGGACACAAGTCGGCCGAATGTGGAAACAAGAAAGTCTTGTTCATCCACGACAATGGGGATGAAGAGTACTTGAGTGAAGATGAGTTTGATGCCCGTGTCAAGGAAGCAATGGCAAGGCAACGAGTGGAAGATGATCAAGAACTCCTCATATGTGAACATGACGCAAGATGATCAAGAACTCCTCACAAGGATCTTGACCACTCAAGCACAAGAGCATGAAGACCAACGCTCCAACATCTTCCAAACACGAGCCGGCATCAATGGCAAATCTATCAAGGTGATCATTGACGGAGGGAGTTGTCACAACCTTGCTAGCACCGAGTTGTGTGAGAAGCTCAACCTCACCCTCCATCCACACAAGCACCCCTACCACGTGCAACACAATGGCCGAGCCAATACATATCACTTGGAATTTAATGGAAAGAAGATTACTATGCAGCCAATGACACCACAAGAAATTGTGAATGATTCTCGCCAGAAGATAGAGGTGAACTTGAAGGAAGATACTACCACTCGGCGAGACTGTGTAACAGCTGTTCCTGATGTAATTGAGCCTAAATTGAGTGATATAACGAAAAGTGAGAGAGTTCCTGGTTTATTGATACTAGCCACCAAAGAGGATATGAGAGAGTTTTATGAGGATCCTACAGCCATGCCACTTGTGCTCATGTATAAGGGCGAGGTATTGGTTTCTAACGACATGACCCCTATTTCTCTTGGTGTCTCTTCTGTTTTGCAGGATTTTGGGGATGTGTTTCCAGAAGACGTACCCGCAGGTTTGCCCCCATTGCGTGGTATAGAACATCAAGTGGACCTAATTCCTGGCGCCACACTTCCCAACCGTGCACCTGACAGGACTAATCCCGAAGAAACTAAGGAAATTCAGAAGCAAGTACAAGCATTACTGGATAAATGGTACATTCGTGTCTCTCTTAGCCCTTGTGTTGTTCCTGTTATTTTAGTTCCTAAGAAAGATGGTACATGGCGCATGTGTGTTGATTGTAGAGCTATTAATAAGATCACTATTCGATATCGTCATCCTATTCCACGCTTAGAGGATATGCTAGATGAATTGAGTGGTGCTGCTATTTTCTCTAAAATTGACTTGCGTAGTGGTTATCATCAAATTAGGATGAAAGAAGGGGATGAATGGAAAACTGCTTTCAAAACTAAATTCGGTTTGTATGAGTGGTTAGTTATGCCGTTTGGTCTTACTAATGCACCTAGTACTTTCATGCGTTTAATGAATCATGTTTTGAGAGAGTTTATTGGTCGTTTCGTGGTTGTTTACTTTGATTATATACTCATATACAGCCACACCGAATCTGAACATTGCACTCATATTAGACAAGTTTTGCAAGTGTTACGTGATAATAAACTGTATGCTGATCTTGAGAAGTGTACATTTGCAAAATATAAGGTCATATTCCTAGGATTTGTTGTTTCTAAGCATGGAGTAGAGGTAGATCAATCTAAAATTGAATCAATTCAGAATTGACCTACTCCGATGAATGTTAGTCAAGTGCGTAGTTTCCACGGTCTCGCTGGTTTCTATAGGCGCTTTGTGAAAGATTTTAGCACCATTGCTGCACCATTAAATGATTTGACAAAGAAAGGTGTTCCTTTTGTTTGGGGCGTGGCTCGAGACATTGCATTTTGTAACATCCCAAAACATCAATCTAAGCTTATCAAGATCAAATCATCTAATTTTTGGATTAACAAAAACTTTTCCATATTTAAAATGAAAGCATTCATATATGTGTGCATTTAAAATAGGAGTTGTTTTGAATTGCCATGATTGTGTGATCCTTTGCTTCTAAAATGTTTCTTAGATAATTTAAACATCATCTACATCATTCCCAAACTTTTCCTAAAGAAAATCAAATAAAAAAGAATTAAAATAAAGGAATGGTCATTTGGACAAATTTAACTCTCATACCTACTTTGGTTATTCCTAGTACTCACCTCTTAACAGAAACAATTCTTGATCTTTACACCCCTTGCTAGTACACATAATGAGGTACCAAGGCCCACTTTTTTATCTACTAAAAACCTTCTGTAAACTATTTTAAATGACAGTTTAAAATTGAATCTAATGCATATGCATAGATCACCCCTATTTCAAAAACCATGTATGTGAGCTCCATTTTCAAAACCCTTGCAACCAGAGACTACCTATCACTAGTGGAGATCACCCAAAATTTTTGAACTCAAAATTCAAAACTTTTTCTCTTGCGGCCATTTCATCAAACACTTGGCAGGCAGAATCACACCTCTAATCCTAGCTCACTGTTTTGAACAGAGTTTTGCCCCCATTTGATCTCCATTTAATCTCTTTGTCCCCCTCTGATCAAACCATGCCATTTGCAACCCATCCCCTACACCCTAGTAGCAATGCCATGCCATGCCGAGTACCACCCTGGCCGGCCAAACTTGCCCCGCTGCAGCAGACCACCTCCTCGTTCCTCTCCATGTCTAGGAGGTAGCCAGCACCGCACCGCCCCTCTCTGTCCCTTGCCCGAGACAAGACCAGCCATGGACCACAGAGGAGAACCCGCGCCCAGTGCCACCGAACCATGCCGACGCCGCCCGCAGAGCGCACACTGTCCCCGCATGCACAAGCCGCTGCTCGACACCAGCCCGCGCCCACCGCTCCGCCTCAACCTAGAGAACACCCCAGACACCTCCGTTCGCCGCCCAAAGCCCCACAACCACCGCTCGACGTGGACACAGCCGCTTCGGCCGCGCAGAGCGCCACCTCACCCCGACCACATGCCACCGCCCCTACGGCCGCATTGAAGCACTAGAGCACCGCTAGGGGACCGCCCATCGATCACCATCCCTAGCCATGCCGCTAGCTCGCTGTAGCCATGTCGCCACCGTCGACCGCCCATCCCGCTCGGTCTCACCGTCGAGCCTATAAAAGGAGCCCTCCCCAGCACCAAAGACTCACACCATTCCACTCCCCTCACCTCTCTGAACCTCAACCACCCCTCGCCGGAGCAAGTGGAGCAGCAGCTCGCTGGAATTGGAGCCGGAGCCGCCGCCTCTGGAGAAGAAGGGTGCCGTTGATTCCGGCCACCCCAAGCTCCGCCGCGACCACGCCTCGCCTCGCTGTCGTCTTCCACTTCGTTCGCCCGCATCGCCGACCCCGCTGGAGCCCTGGTACGCCCCAAGTAGACCCCCACCAAGCCGCTAGGGTTCGAGCTCGCCGGCGACCCGTCCGCCGTCGACGACGACCCCCAGCCGTAGATCTAGCCTCTAATCGCACGGCCCACAGCGCGCGTACCGTTTCGCGTTTTAAGAGCCGCTGACAAGTGGGACCCTCCTGTCAGCTGAGCCCCGTGCCGCGTAGCGCCACTGGGCCGGCCCATTTCCTTTCCCGCGCAAGCCCGTAGATTCAAATCTAGGTTTTTCTTTTTAGTTAGAATATAGTTTCTGTCTAGTGTTTCAAAATTCAATTCTGTGAGTTTGACAAATCCAAATTACATGAAACTAATTTTGTCTGAAAGGTATTGAAATGCTCTATCCAAGACCGTTGGATTTAATTCATTTAGACGTATAGATTTCTCCTAATAAAAATAAGAAGACAGATGCTTTTGCAACTTGAAACATTTTTGTAAAATCAACCAAGTTAGCTTTTGAGTTGATTCAAACTCTCAAAAATCACATTTCATCATATCTATCCAAATATGTAATAATATTAAGGTTTACAGGCAGTGACTTTGGACTAGTACCAAAATAATGCTATATAGGCATTTCTAGTCACTTTAAATCATTAAATAATGAACTTAAACCAAAGTAATATTGATCCAACCTTTAAATATCATTCCCACATGTTAGAATATGTGGTGAGGACATGTGTCCACATGATCCCATATTTTGGTGGTGAATATTAAAGTGTAGTTAATATTTCAATGAGTAGAAATTACTTTTCCAAAATAAAAAGGTTGAAACTATTGAATTAAAACTTGTGATGTTTGGGATGATAATAGATCATCAATTGTGTGGTTTAGAATACTACTTAGTCAAACTTAAGTATTGTTTGGTGATTGTGCACTCCCTATGTATTTCTAGACACTAGTACCGACTAAGCCTTCGAGGAGGAGTTCTACCAAGAAGAAGAAGAAGAAGAAAACTTCAACCACTGCATCAACCAAGGCAAGTTATTAGTGGCAAGCTAACCCTTGAAAACATGCTTTAGTAAGCTCTTATAGCAAGCTAGAATAAAACTAGATAGTTTAGTAAAGATGCCTTAAGCAAACTTTGATCACACCCCCTTAGTTTACACAAAGTTCTTTAATTAATTTTGAAGGTAGCATAAAGAGTATAAAACTTGACCTACTTAGAAACCCTTAGATGTCATTCTATGGCATGAGATTAATCCCACCTTTCCACCTTAGTGAACACTCTTAACCTAGTGTTTTAGAACAGATCAAACTTGAGTCACTTTAGATGGGGACACTTGGTATAAATGAGTTGTGAAAACCTTGGAATGATGAGTCATTCTATTGAGATGTTTTGACCTGTGTTGAGAAACACAATTGATTTATGATGACGAAAATGATGAGGCATGAGCCTTAACCCTTTTATAAAACTGATGGTTGGATTCGGATGCGATACCATTCCAAATTTACCGTACAACCACATTACCTGAATTGGGTAAGGCTTAGCTGGAAATTTATATGCATTAGTATTAGTTCCCTCACGGGAGAGGTTTGAGCTGAGGCTACCTCTCAATGTTGTCCACCTATGTAGTGCCCAAGATGACTGATGGTCATGGTTGGGAGGCCATGCTCATAGGAGAGGTGCTTGTACTAGGGTGTGTAAAGGGAAGGTTATGTTTGATTATCTGCATACTAAGTATGATGATTCAGGGTTATCCCTGATAGATGTATCAAATCCTGTGGTGAAAGTATACCACCTCTGCAGAGTGTCAAACTATTCAAATAGCCGCGTCCGCGGTTATGGACAGTTGGAATGGCCATACTGTTTCGTTGTCAGATGTTTTCTAAATAACTGGAAATGAATGATGAACCTTGACTTGACCACAACAGGGTTGTGTAGATGATAATAGCTTCCCAACTTAAGTGATTCTAGACTTTTATTTTATCTTCTCTTGCTTCAGAACTCAGCTTAGGTTTCAAACTTAACTTGATAGTTATTCTTTAAATTCAGTACTTTAACTTAGAATCATAACCCTTGCTAGTAGTAGTTTGCGAGTACTTAAAGAGTACTCATGGCTTTTGTCCCTGGCTATTATCATGGCCAGGCTATGAAGGAGATTATCAAGATGATGGTCAGCAGGACAGCTATGATAACTAGGACTATCTGCCTTCATCAGCATTGCCTGTGCCCCTGAAGATGGACCCCCACTACGCTATCGTTTATTTCCGCTGCTTGCTGTATTAAAGACTGGATCATGAGATCCGTATTTGTGTAAAACCTTATGTATGGTTTGTAATGGATGATGTACTGTGATATCCAATCCGTTATGTCTCGCAAAAATGGTAATCCTAGGATTGCGAGGTATGGCATAACGGGCATCTGGGATTAAAAATCCGGGTGTTGACAAGTTGGTATCAGAGCCTTCCTGACCATAGGAGACCCTAGTTAGAATGGACGTCCAAACCAAAAACTTAGCTTCAAAACCAAAGTGAGTATTTATGAAAAACTATTTCCCCTCTTACCCTTGTGAACTCATTCTTTCTCAAAAATACATGTTCCTCAAAATTCTTACATTACTACTTAAAATTTGGCACACTTGATCACTTCACTAATTTCCTCATCCTAAATTCTTGTAGATGGAGACTCAGTTCAGCAAGTTTTACCAGTTGGGAAACGGAGGTCAGCTGATCTTCGAGAGGGATCTGGATTCACTATCAGAATTACTGGGACGCCCACATCCGGAGTTTCTTGGAGCTCAATTTCCAGGACCCCCAGGAGGAGACCTACAATGGCTAGTCACCGCAGATCTTCGAGGAAGCATTGAAGCACCAACTTCCGGGGGAATTCAGTTCTCTGTGAGAGAGAACAACTGGCTAGATGGATTAGCCAGGGCAATGCATGAAGCTCTCGCACGTCTATGTGCCCTCAGCGCCAACAAGATTCAAGGAACCCGTTTTGCCCACTATGCAAGACGTGACTTCATGGGAATGCCAATGGAGATGGCAAGTCACCCAGAGTTGAGGCGTCAAGTGTAGAACCTTGACTTCTTGCTTCATGACCGACAGCAGGAACTGGACAATGCCAGAGAGTTAGCAAACCAGAACCGTGCCATCGCCGACCAGAAGGCCCAGACTTTCACACTGCTAGTCCAAGATCGCCAGTCTCTTCGTCGCCAGCGTACAAAGAAGGATCGCACCATCACCCGTCTTCGCAAGAAGGTGGCCGACCTCGAGAAGACCGTCAAGGAGCAGGAAGCTCAGCTTGCCGCCAAGGAAGAAGATGATGAAGGAGAAGACATCCAGGGAGATATGGATTCCTAACTCAGCAACGATGACGATTTTCTGGCAGAGGATGTTGTGGACTTCTACACTGATGATGAAGACTTCGACTTCATCGACGATGAGTAGATGCACTAGAGCACTGTCGTAGCATGAGATGTATCATCTCATTGTATCGTAGCTTGCAGAATGGTTCTTAAAAACATCTGTTTTTCCCCTTTGCTTGTTGTGGTGTGTGTTGTATCGTGTGCTTGCTTGCATGAATGAAAAAGAAGTTAGTTGAAAAACCTAAGTCTAACTCAAAGTTGTAGCTTTGAAAACCCAAAACCATGAACCTTAGAATTTCCCTCTTACCCCTATATCTATCTCAATCTTCAGATGACTCGTGGAAACCAAGGAGGGAGCAGCTCATCGCAGGACCCAATGCTGCAGATCTTGCAGAATCTCATCGCAGACCGTGAAGCAAGCAGGGCCGAGCGTCAAGCCAACTTAGCGACATTGCAGCAGATCGCCCAAATGGCTCTCAACAACCAAGGACATGGAAATCAGGATCACCATGGATCTAAACTCAAAAAATTTCAGAACACCAATCCCCCAATCTTCAACCAATCTGAAAACCCATTAGATGCTGATGACTGGTTACAGACCATGGAAAACAACCTCGAAGTTGCAGGAGTTGATGAGAATGAGAAAGTTCTCTTCGCCACTCACTATCTGGCGGGAGATGCAAGAGCTTGGTGGAATAGCGTCCGCAACATGAACCATGGCCAGGTGATGACCTGGGAAGCATTCAAGGTCAAGTTCAGCCACACCCACGTGCCGCAAGGTCTTGTCAACAGGATGAGAGATGAATTCCATGAACTGAAGCAAGGAAGATTGACTGTAGTAGAGTACCGTGACAAATTCTTGTCACTTGCCAGATATGCACCGGATGAAATCAACACGGAGGCCAAGAAGAAGGAGAGATTCTTAAACGGACTACATGATGAGATGCAGACTGCCCTCATCAACATCCGTTTCCAGGATCTCGAAGAGCTAGTCGACTCTGCCATTCAGATGGAAGGGAAGATTAACCAGGCAAACGACAACCGCAAGCGTCGTATGATGCAGCAGTCTAGATCCAGTAGTCACCAGAAGTACCGTCCCAACCCCTCACCAGGATATGCACCAAGGAACAACCGACCTCCAAATTCTCGCCCAAGCTACCCCAACCATAGCGGAGGAAATGTGAAGCCCGGAGGAAACAATCACAACTTCGGCAATGCCAACAACTTCAACCATGCCCCTCCCAAGAGCAACAACAACAACACTGCCCCCAGAACTGGCAGCAATGTTGTACCTGTCGCAGTTAAGGACAAGTCCTAGATCACTTGTTTCGAGTGTGGAGTGAAGGGTCACTACTCCAATGAGTGTCCCAAGAAGACTGCCGCCAATGCCCCTATGAACGCCCCAGCTCAGCAGCAGCGTCGTGTTCAACCAGGCAAGACATTTGCCCCAGGGAACCCACACAACCGCAACGGTCGTCTCTTCCACATGAACGCAGAAGAAGCCCAGGAAGCACCAGATGTCGTGCTGGGTATGTTTTCTATCAACTCAGTTTTAGCAAGAGTATTGTTTGATTCTGGAGCATCGCATTCATTTGTCACCGAAGAATTTGTATGCACTAGTAAGATTCACCCAACCAACCTGAAGCATGTCATGATAGTTCAAATCCCCGGTTCAACAACAAAAGCTAGAAAAATTTGCAAAGCTGTACCTATCAGAATACATGGGATAGATTTTTATGCCAACCTAATTGTACTTGGAACCAAAGGTTTGGAAGTAGTACTAGGTATGGACTGGATGTCAAGGCATAAAGGACTGATAGACTGTGCTAAGAAAGCCATCACCATGACCAGTAGTTCTGGAGTAACCGTAGAACATATCTCTGAAACCTTACCCCGTCAATTCAAATGCAACAAAAGTGTAGCCTTGCCTACCATTGACCAAGTCAGAGTAGTCTGTGAATACCCCGACATATTCCCAGATGAATTGCCAGGTATGCCCCCGGATAGGGATATAGAGTTCATTATCGAACTAATCCCCGGAACCGGACCTATAGCCCAGAGACCCTATACCATGAACCCCTCAGAGTTAGTAGAACTGAAGAAGCAGTTGGATGCCATGTTAGCAACCGGCTTGATTCAACCAAGTGCATCGCCATGGAGATCACCAATGTTATTCATCGACAAGAAAGATGGAGGCAACCGTCTGTGTACAGACTACAGAAAGTTGAATGATGTCGCCATCAAGAACAAGTACCCCTTGCCAAAGATAGAGGATCTATTCGATCAGTTGACTGGAGCTCAAGTATTCTCAAAGATTGATCTTAGGACTGGTTATCACCAACTTAAGATTCGTGCAACGGATATTCCGAAGACCGCCTTTACTACTCGCTATGGTTTATACGAGTATACGGTTATGTCTTTTGGATTAACCAATGCCCCTGCATATTTCATGAATCTCATGAATAAGATCTTTATGAATTTCCTAGATAAGTTTGTAGTTGTGTTTATCGACTACATCCTTATCTACTCCAAGTCAGAAGAAGAGCATGAGCAACATCTAAGAATCATCCTAGAAACCCTGAGAGAACATCAGTTATATGCCAAGTTCAGCAAGTGTGAGTTTTGGCTGAAAGAAGTAGGATTCCTAGGACATATTGTGTCTGCCACAGGAGTCTCTGTTGATCCCAGCAAGATCAAAGATGTCAAAGAATGGGAAGCCCTAACCAATCAAACCCAAGTTCGTTCATTTCTCGGATTAGCGGGATATTACTGCAAATTCGTAGAAGGATTCTCAAGCATAGCCCGACCAATGACCCAATTGTTGAAGAAGGACAAGAAGTTTGAATGGACAGACAAGTGTGAAGCCAGTTTCCAGGAGCTGAAGAAGAGATTGATATCAGCCCCAATTTTGATCATGCCCGACATCAAGAAGCCGTTTGATGTGTATTGTGATGCATCAAAGATTGGTATAGGATGTGTATTGATGCAAGAAGGCAAAGTCATCGCGTATCTGTCTCGACAACTGAAGCAGCATGAGCAGAACTATCGGACCCATGATCTTGAGCTAGTAGCGGTGGTTCTAGCGTTGAAGACATGGCGTCATTATTTGATGGGTAATCGCTGTGAGATTTACTCAGATCATAAGAGCTTGAAGTATATCTTCACCCAGAAGGAGTTGAATATGAGGCAAATAAGATGGATAGAGTTAATCAAGGATTATGACCTTGACATTCACTATCACCCTGGCAAAGCCAATGTGGTAGCGGATGCTCTTAGCAGATTGCCGTGTAGGCTTAACACCATGATCAAAGAGAAGAAACCAAGTTTGTATGAGGAGTTGGAGCAGTTTAGGACTGAGTTAGTTAGCAAAGGATTCCTAGCTAGCATTGAACTTCAACCCACTTTGATTAGCCAAATCAAGGAAGCCCAGAAGGGGAATGAAAGTATTGACGGAATCAAACGTCGTATTGGTACAGGCAAAGTACCTGGATTCACCGAAGACGAAGAAAGTGTACTGTGGTAGAAGGGATGTATCTGTGTACCAGCAGATTCAGAGCTGAAGGAAATTATTTTGAAGGAAGCTCATGATACTCTTTATTCTATCCACCACGGAGGAACAAAGATGTATCAGGATTTGAAAGACCAATTTTGGTGGCACAAGATGAAGAGAGAGATCGGAAGCTACATCGCCAAATGTGACATTTGTCAAAGAGTCAAAGCGGAGCATCAGAGACCTGCAGGATTGTTGCAACCATTGCAGATTCCGGAATGGAAATGGGATTCCGTCGGAATGGACTTTATCACCGGTTTACCTACTTCTAGTAGGGAAAATGACTCAATCTAGGTCATAGTTGATAGACTATCCAAGGTAGCCCACTTCATACCAGTCAAGACAACCTACCAGAGTGCAAAACTAGCAGAGCTGTACATTGCTAGGATTGTTAGTCTGCATGGAAACCCCAAGACCATCGTATCAGATCGAGGAACCCAGTTTACCTCAAGATTTTGGCAGAAAGTTCAGGAAGGTTTAGGAACCAAGTTGAACTTCAGCACCGCTTATCACCCGCAAACAGATGGACAAACTGAGAGAGTCAATCAGATTTTAGAGGATATGCTTAGAGCTTGTGTGTTGGAATACGGATCAAAATGGGAAGACTGCCTGCCCTTCGCAGAATTCTCATATAACAGCAGTTATCGAGCTAGTTTATAGATGGCACCATTTGAATTCCTATACGGAAGAAAGTGTCGTACCCCTTTGAATTGGTCGCAAGTAGGAGAGAGTCAGATCTTTGGACCCGACATTCTCCGAGAAGCAGAAGAGAAAGTTCACAAAGTTCGTGAGCACCTCAAGACCGCCCAATCCAGACAGAAAAGCTATGCTGACAAGAGAAGGAGAGACCTGACTTTCAATGTCGGAGATTTCGTATATCTCAAGGTTTCACCATTGAAGGGAACCCAACGCTTTAGTCTGAAGGGAAAGTTAGCTCCCAGATATATCAGACCTTTCAAGATTCTGAACCGCCGAGGAGAAGTATCGTATCTGCTGGAATTGTCGGAAGAGATGTCAGCCATCCACATTGTGTTCCATATCTCGTTACTTCGCAAATGTTTGGAAGTGCCTGAGAAGACTGAAGTTTTCAAGAATATCGATCACAGAGCAGTGGAAATCTACAATGACCTGACCTATCAGGAAGTACCCATCCGTATCTTAGAAGAAGCCTTCAGAACCACCAGGACCAGGAGTACCAAGTTTCTCAAGATTCAGTGGACCAACCATACCGAGGAGGAAGCCACTTGGGAGCGCGAGGATTACATTAGGACAGAGTTCCCAGATCTTTTTAGTTCCTAGTTTTCTTGTAAATCTCGGGACGAGATTTTATTTAAGGAGGGAAGGTTTGTAACATCCCAAAACTTCAATCCAAGCTTATCAAGATCAAATCATCCAATTTTTGGATTAACAAAAACTTTTCCATATTTAAAATGAAAGCATTCATATATGTGTGCATTTAAAATAGGAGTTGTTTTGAATTGCCATGATTGTGTGATCCTTTGCTTCTAAAATGTTTCTTAGATGATTTAAAAATCATCTACATCATTCCCAAACTTTTCCTAAAGAAAATCAAATCAAAAGGAATTAAAATGAAGGAATGGTCATTTGGACAAATTTAACTCTCATACCTACTTTGGCTATTCCTAGTACTCATCTCTTAACAGAAACAATTCTTGATCTTTACACCCCTTGCTAGTACACATAATGAGGTACCAAGGCCCACTTTTTGATCTACTAAAAACCTTCTGTAAACTATTTTAAATGACAGTTTAAAATTGAATCTAATGCATATGCATAGATCAGCCCTATTTCAAAAACCATGTATGTGAGCTCCATTTTCAAAACCCTTGCAACCAGAGACTACCTATCACTAGTAGAGATCACCCAAAACTTTTGAACTCAAAATTCAAAACTTTTTCTCTTGCGGCCATTTCATCAAACACTTGGCAGGCAGAATCACACCTC
This sequence comes from Avena sativa, assembly GCA_916181665.1. Lineage (NCBI taxonomy): Eukaryota > Viridiplantae > Streptophyta > Magnoliopsida > Poales > Poaceae > Avena > Avena sativa. The sequence goes on along the minus strand of OV702289.1, from coordinate 375,583,969 downwards.
TAATCCTAGCTCACTGTTTTGAACAGAGTTTTGCCCCCATTTGATCTCCATTTAATCTCTTTGTCCCCCTCTGATCAAACCATGCCATTTGCAACCCATCCCCTACACCCTAGTAGCAATGCCATGCCATGCTGAGCACCACCCTGGCCGGCCAAACTTGCCCCGCTGCAGCAGACCACCTCCTCGTTCCTCTCCATGTCTAGGAGGTAGCCAGCACCGGACCGCCCCTCTGTCCCTTGCCCGAGCCAAGATCCAGCCATGGACCACAGAGGAGAACCCGCGCCTAGTGCCACCGAACCATGCCGACGCCGCCCGCAGAGCGTGCACTGTCCCCGCCTGCACAAGCCGCCGCTTGACACCAGCCCGCGCCCACCGCTCCGCCTCGACCTAGAGAACACCGCAGACACCTCCGTTCGCCGCCCAAAGCCCCACAGCCACCGCTCGCCGTGGACACAGCCGCTTCGGTCGCGTAGAGCGCCACCTCACCCCGACCACATGCCACCGCCCCTACGGCCGCATTGAAGTGCTAGAGCATCGCCAGGGGACCGCCCATCGATCGCCATCCCCAGCCATGCCGCTAGCTCTCCGTAGCCATGTCGCCACTGTCGACCGCCCATCCCGCTCAGTCTCACCGTCGAGCCTATAAAAGGAGCCCTCCCCAGCACCAAAGACTCACACCATTCCACTCCCCTCACCTCTCTAAACCTCAACCACCCCTCGCCGGAGCAAGTGGAGCAGCAGCTTGCCGGAATTGGAGCCGGAGCCGCCGCCTCTGGAGAAGAAGGGTGTCGTTGATTCCGGCCACCCCAAGCTCCACCGCGACCACGCCTCGCCTTGCCGTCGTCTTCCACTTCGTTCGCTCGCATCGCCGACCCCGCTGGAGCCCTGGTACGCCCCCAGTAGGCCCCCACCGAGCCGCGAGGGTTCGAGCTCGCCGGCGACCCGTCCGTCGTCGACGACGACCCTCAGCCGTAGATCTAGCCTCTAATCGCACGACCCACAGCGCGCGTACCGTTTCGCGTTTTAAGAGCCGCTGACAAGTGGGACCCCCCTGTCAGCTGAGCCTGTGTCGCGTAGCGCCACTGGGCCGGCCCATTTCCTTTCCCGCGCAAGCCCGTAGATTCAAATCTATGTTTTTCTTTTTAGTTAGAATATAGTTTCTGTCCAGTGTTTCAAAATTCAATTCTGTGAGTTTGACAAATCCAAATTACATGAAACTAATTTTGTCTGAAAGGTATTGAAATGCTCTATCCAAGCCCGTTGGATTTAATTCATTTAGAGTTATAGTTTCTCCTAATAAAAATAAGAAGACAGAATCTTTTGCAACTTGAAACATTTTTGTAAAATCAACCAAGTTAGCTTTTGAGTTGATTCCAACTCTCAAAAATCACATTTCATCATATCTATCCAAATATGTAATAATATTAAGGTTTACAGGCAGTGACTTTGGACTAGTACCAAAATAATGCTATATAGGCATTTCTAGTCACTTTAAATCATTAAATAATGAACTTAAACCAAAGTAATATTGATCCAACCTTTAAATCTCATTCCCACATGTTAGAATATGTGGTGAGGACATGTGTTCACATGATCCCATATTTTGGTGGTGAATATTAAAGTGTAGTTAATATTTCAATGAGTAGAAATTACTTTTCCAAAATAAAAAGGTTGAAACTATTGAATTAAAACTTGTGATGTTTGGGATGATAATAGATCATCAATTGTGGTGTTTAGAATACTACTTAGCCTAAGTTAAGTATTGTTTGGTGATTGTGCACTCCCTATGTATTTCTAGACGCTAGTACCGACCAAGCCTTCGAGGAGGAGGAGTTCTACCAAGAAGAAGAAGAAGAAAACTTCAACCACTGCATCAACCAAGGCAAGCTATTAGTGGCAAGCTAACCCTTGCAAACATGCTTTAGTAAGCTCTTATAGCAAGCTAGAATAAAACTAGATAGTTTAGTAAAGATGCCTTAAGCATACTTTGATCACACCCCCTTAGTTTACAAAAAGTTCTTTAATTAATTTTGAAGGTAGCATAAAGAGTATAAAACTTGACCTACATAGAAACCCTTAGATGTCATTCTATGGCATGAGATTAATCCCACCTTTCCACCTTAGTGAACACTCTTAACCTAGTGTTTTAGAACAGATCAAACTTGAGTCACTTTAGATGGGGACACTTGGTAAAAATGAGTTGTGAAAACCTTGGAATGATGAGTCATTCTATTGAGATGTTTTGACCTGTGTTGAGAAACATAATTGATGTATGATGACGAAAATGATGAGGCATGAGCCTTAACCCTTTTATAAAACTGATGGTTTGATTCGGATGCGATACCATTCCAAATTTACCGTACAACCACATTACCTGAATTGGGTAAGGCTTAGCAGGAAATTTATATGCATTAGTATTAGTTCCCTCATGGGAGAGGTTTGAGCTGTGGCTACCTCTCAATGTTGTCCACCTATGCAGTGCCCAAGATGACTGATGGTCATGGTTGGGAGGCCATGCTCATAGGAGAGGTGCTTGTACTAGGGTGTGTAAAGGGAAGGTTATGTTTGATTATCTGCATACTAAGTATGATGATTCAGGGTTATCCCTGACAGATGTATCGAATCTTGTGGTGAAAGCATACCACCTCTGTAGAGTGTCAAACTATTCGAATAGCCGCGTCCGCGGTTATGGACAGTTGGAATGGCCATACTGTTTCGTTGTTAGATGTTTTCTAAATAACTGGAAATGAATGATGAACCTTGACTTGACCACAACAGGGTTGTGTAGATGATAATAGCTTCCCAACTTAAGTGATTCTAGACTTTTATTTTATCTTTTCTTGCTTCAGAACTCAGCTTAGGTTTCAAACTTAACTTGATAGTTATTCTTTAAATTCAGTACTTTAACTTAGAATCATAACCCTTGCTAGTAGTAGTTTGCGAGTACTTAAAGAGTACTCATGGCTTTTGTCCCTGGCTATTCTCATGGCCAGACTATGAAGGAGATTATCAAGATGATGGTCAGCAGGACGGCTATGATAACTAGGACTATCTGCCTTCGTCAGCATTGCCTGTGCCCCTGAAGATGGACCCCCGCTACACTATCGTTTATTTCCGCTGCTTGTTGTATTAAAGACTGGATCATGAGATCCGTATTTGTGTAAAACCTTATGTATGGTTTGTAATGGATGATGTACTGTGATATCCAATCCGTTATGTCTCGCAAAAATGGTAATCCTAGGATTGCGAGGTATGGCATAACGGGCATCTGGGATTAAAAATCCGGGTGTTGACACATTTGATACATTAAAACGTTTGCTTACTTCTGCACCATTACTTGCATTACCTGATTTTCCAAAGCAATTTGAAGTTGAATGTGATGCTAGTGGTATAGGCATAGGTGGCGTTTTGATGCAAGAGGGTCGACCCATAGCTTATTTTTCTGAGAAATTGACTGGTGCTCGTTTGAATTATTCTATCTATGATAATGAATTGTATGCACTTGTTAGAGTACTTGAGGTTTGGCAACATTATTTGTGGACAAAAGAATTCATCATACATTCTGATCATGAAGCATTGAAATACTTGAAAGCTCAATCAAACTTGCATAGAAGATTAGCTAAATGGGTTGAGTTCATTGAGTCTTTTCCTTACATCATTAACTATAAGAAGGGAAAAGAGAACGTTGTTGCTGATGCTCTATCTAGGAAGAACATGCTATTAACCAATCTTGATGTTAAAATTCCTGGATTAGAAGCTATTTGTGAACTTTATGCATCTGACCATGATTTTGCTGAACCATATTGTTTGTGTGCTCTTAGAAACGCATGGGATAAGTATCATATACATGATGGATATTTGTTTCGAGCTAACAAACTATGTATTCCAGAATCATCGTTGCGTTTGTTCTTAGTGCAGGAATCACATGCTGGTGGTTTGATGGGTCACTTTGGGCGTGAGAAGACATTACTCATGCTTGCTGATCACTTTTATTGGCCCAAGATGAGGCGTGATGTGTACAGATTTGTGAGCCGACGTATTACATGCCACAAGTCAAAATCTAAGCTGAAGCCTCACGGTTTGTATACACCTCTCTCTGCAACAACTATTCCATGGGAAGACATTAGTATGGATTTTGTGCTGGGTCTACCTAAAACTCAGAGAGGTCATGATTCTATATTTGTGGTAGTGGATAGGTTCTCTAAGATGGCTCATTTGATTGCCTGCCACAAAAGCGACGATGCGTCGCATGTTGCTAACCTGTTTTTCAGGGACATCGTAAGATTACATGGAGTACCAAAGACGATTGTTTCTGACCGTGATGTGAAGTTCATGAGCTACTTTTGGAAGACCTTATGGGGCAAGCTAGGAACAAAGTTGTTGTTCACTACTACATGTCATCCCCAAACAGATGGTCAAAAGGAGGTGGTGAATCGAACATTGTCACAGCTACTAAGGACCATGATTAAAAAGAATCTGCGGGAGTGGGAAGAGTGTTTGCCACATGTTGAGTTTGCTTACAACAGGGATGTGCATTCAACTACTCAGCTTTGTCCTTTTGAGGTGGTGTATGGTTTCAAGCCATTGACGCCACTTGATATGTTGCCTCTGCCATTACATGAGAGAGTTGATATGGAGGCATCAAAACGTGCTGATTATGTGAAGAAAATACATGAGAAGACTCGAGAGGCTATTGAGAAGAAAGGTAAGAACATTGCTGCTGCAAGGAATTAAGCAAAGAAAGAAGTGTCGTTCGAGCCTGGAGATATGGTTTGGGTGCATCTACGCAAGGATAGGTTTCCACTACCTCGAAAGTCAAAATTGAAGCCACGTGGTGCTGGTCCTTACAAGGTGTTAGCCAAGATTAATGATAACGCCTACTCGGTTGATATACCTATTGAGGAGTTTGGTGTAGTTAGCAATAGCTTCAACGTTGCTGATTTGTCACCATATGCTAGAGAAGACCTTGGAGCGTCGAGGTCGACGCCTTTTGAAGGGGGGAGATGATGAGGACATCCCTACAATTACACCTACCCCAATGACTACCTAAGATGCTACAACTGTTGCAAGAAAGGATCAGTCCAATGAGATTAGAATTGGACCTATTACAAGAGCTCATGCTAAGCTACTCGAACAACAGGTGAATTTACTCCTAAACGAATCTGGTACTTTGATTGATGAGAACTTTATACTGCCTAAGTCTATGCATTTATGTATGATCAGGTTCGTTGGAGAAACAAGCATGGCGCGAGGAGGAGAAGGGCTAGAAGAGAAGCCCAACATGATGATCACACAAGGATGCGCGAGGGAGGAGCGGGAGGAAGGCGCAAGAGAAAATCATCAAGATGAAGGCAAAAAGATCTGCCACGACCGGAGTGTCCGGCCAGATCCACCCGGACTGTCCGGCCTGGTCGAGAGGCGAACTGGCGTGGACATTCAGTATGCCAGATCGGATACTACCCGGACACCACCCGGAAACTTCAAAGTTTCCGGCCAGACCGGACTGTTCGGCACACTTCACCCGGAGTGTCCGGCCTGACCGGACTGTCCGGCCGATTTCGACCAGAGTGTCCGCCCGCCGACCGAATCTGGTCCGAGTCGGTTTGTATCAGTTTGAGTCGTTTGCGTTTAGTTTCGGTTTCTGGTCATTCCAGCCGCCCTTATAAGCTTGGGACGACGTCTAGTTAGGGTCTATACCACGTTAAATTATTCTGGAGTTGTTTCTTTCATAGAACCTCTGGAATTACCCTATGTTCGATCTACCAACTATAATTGAGTGTGATCTGTTGTTCCATTGGGAATTAGTAGATTGCATACTACCGTTCGTGGTCACGGCTGTGTGCGCAAGAGCGTGGTGTTGTGAATATCCTACAAGGTTTGAGAGCTGTTGCATTGGCATCAGGGATCGAGCGGGAGAGTTCATAGCTATAGGCTAGTTATCTATCATCCACCATTATCATTGCCATCCGCTTACTGAGAAGATCGAGCCACCCCATATCAGGATGTGGCACATGCTATTAGTTTGACTAGTAGGTACCAATCTGATCCAGGTTCGGAACACTGGATAGCGGTAAAGAACATCCTCAAGTACTTGAGAAGAACTAAGGATATGTTTCTTATATACGGAGGTGAAGAAGAGCTAGTCGCTAAGTGTTATGTTGATGCTAGCTTTGACACCGATCCGTATGACTCTAAGTCTCAGTCCGGATACGTATTTCTCTTGAACGGAGCAGCAGTTAGTTGGAGGAGTTCCAAACAACCTATGCTGGCTGGATCAACGACGGAGGCGGAATATGTTGCTGCTTCAGAAGCGGCGCAGGAGGCGGTTTGGCTGAAAGAGTTCATTATGGAACTAGGTGTGGTTCCTAGTGCGTTGGACCCAATGGTGATCTATTGTGACAACAATGGAGCCATAGCCAACGCAAAGGAACCGAGGTCTCACAAGAATTCCAAGCATATTAAGCGCCGGTTTCACTCCATCCGTGAGCAAGTCAAGGATGGAGATATAAAGATTTGTAAAGTACACACAGACCTAAATGTAGCAGATCCGTTGACTAAAGTTATCCCTAGGGCAAAACATGATCAACACCAGAACTCCATGGGTGTTAGATTTATCACTATGTGAACTAGATTATTGTCTCTAGTGCAAGTGGGAGACTGAAGGAAATATGCCCTGAGAGGCAATAATAAAGTTGTTATTATATATTCCTTATATATGATAGATGTTTATTTTACATGCTAGAATTGTATTGATCAGGAAACATCAATACATGTGTGTTTAATAAACAAAAAGGGTTCCTAGTTATGCCTCCTTATAGACTAGCTTGTTGATTAACAAGATGATCAAGGTTTCCTGATCATGGACATTGGATGTTGTTAATAACAAGGTCACACCATTAGTGGAATGATGTGATGAACATTCATCCGAAGTATAGAATTACGATCAAGTCATTATGTTTATATTGATATAACATCATACGAAGTAATCTTTATCCTTAGACCATGAGATCATGTTAATTGCTAACACCGGAAGAGTATCTTGATAACATCCAACGTCAGACCGTAACACAGGGTGACTATAAAGATGGGTTCAGTACTACGAAGGTGTTATGTTGAGGCTCATGGATCAAGAGTGGAATTTGTCAATCCCGATGACGGATAGATATACTCTGGGCCCTCTCGGTGATATCACATGGAGATAGCTTGCAAGCAATTGATGTGATCACTAGAATGTTATATCACGGGAACGAGAAAAAAGTGCATGTCGGTAACGAGATCAAACTAGGTATGGAGATACCGATGATCGAATCTCGGACATGTAATATATCGAGAGACAAAGGGATTTAGTTACAAGCGTTAAAGGTTCTCACGATCACAGAAGTCATCGTTGAATGTGTAGGAGTCAGTATGGATCTCCAGGTCCCGCTGCTGATTATTGATCGGAGAAGGGTCTCGATCATGTCTGCATTGTTCACGAACCGTAGGGTGGCACACTTAAGAGTTACCGGACACCATTTTGGAGCACATATGTTTCAGACGAAAGAATTGCAAAGCGCAGGAATTGTTTCAATAGAAACCGGAAATTGTTTCGGGTGAAATTGCAGAAAGAGGTTCTACATGTGATATTGAAATATTGCAAGGGGCTATATGTGAATGTTTGTTAATTAAAGTAATTAACAAAATTCTGAATAAATTTAATAAAAGAGTTTTATTAAATGAGAGAGCATTAAATTTGGAGAAATTTAATGCATTTAAAGTGGAGACTTTAAAAGGGAATGTGAAGAGGCATTTTAATATGGAGGGGTTACCACCACATGAATGGGGGAGGTGAGGGGTCACCCCCCCATGCGCCGGCCATGGAGAGAGGGGGAACCCCCCTCCTCCTATAAAAGGCCATCCATTCCCTCCTTCATCCACACACCTCCTTGTGAAGGATCTCTCTCCCCCTCTAGAATTATTCCCCCATGGTCTCGGATTAGCGAGATACATGTTCCCGGTGGCATTTCGTCTGGAAGGAGTTGCTGCTTCCGCTGGATCGCTGGAGCGAGGAGGTGGAGGTTGCCCGGTGGCTTGAACATGTGTGCGAGTACGGATGCGCTGCTGAGTTGCAGTGCTCGGACTTCCTCACGATCTTGAGATCGGCAAGTGTACGACTACATCAACCACGAGTTCCTACTCGTTAACAAAACTCGTTGTCTTCGAGGGTAAGTTCTCGTTGGATGTATGTCCACCCGTTGCTTTGTACCTAGTAGATAGATCTTGGTATGTAGTTCACACCGTAGGATTTTTTTGTTTTCTATGCTGCGGACCCAACAATTCCGACTTACACTGATTCGGCTAAAGAGTTTAGCGAGTCGGAATGACCCACAGTTGAGATGCAATGAGCATGTTGTCATTTGCAGTCTCAAGCAATGGAATCCTTTGACTTAAGGTGATTGCATGATCCGATTTGTGGATCACCAACTTAGGTTCTATCAAACGTTGTTCCGTAAATGGGCAGTTATAAAGGTAGAGTTTGGGTTGGTTGTGAAGCAAGCTGCGTGACATGGATTACCAAGATGGGATTTGCCCCTCCGTAATGGAGAGATATTCTCTGGGCCCTCTCGTGTGATATGATTCGGAAGCATGGCCATGTGCTACTCAGTTAAATGTTAACTGAGGAGTCGGACTAAGAGTTAGTCCAGTGAATCACATATCATGGTACGAGAATAGAGTTAAGCTATTTAAGGGATGGCAACTACTCACATATAGCTTAACAGATATATCGTGTGGCAAAGGGACTTGGACGAAAGTCACATTGAAGGTTCGTCTTCTGACTTTACGGCACTTGGGAGTTGGCACGTCTTACTAGAGGTTGCTACCATCTATCGACTTGAGACCAACTGTTCATGGGAGTGAGTTGGACTCAAAGCCATGACGGGATACTTGGAGGAGTAGCTCATGTCGTGTCCAGGTGTACATGAACCTACAGGGTCACACACTTAAGGGTAAGGATCCCATGTGGATGGGATCCATGTGGAGATTGGAATACGGCCTAGATTGGCCTCAAGCGTTGAGCCCAACTAGGAGTGTATATAAGTGGAGTGACAAGGGATAGTCCCTGACCTAGCCGTCACTTTCTCCACTTCCATTTCGGGCTAGATAGGATCTAGCAGTCCTCTGTCCGAAGCTCCTTCCTGTATGTGTGGATACCGGTAGAGGCGTTGCACGTGCGGCGCTAGAGACGGGGAAGCTCGTGGGGATCTCACGAAGGAGTTTGTGGTATTCTGAAAGGATGTCCGGGGATCGTTCGGCACTGCTTCGACGCGCTACATCAACTTCCGCATCTGCGCATCTAGTGATAATCTCGTGGCCTATTACCTGAGCTGGATCTTGGGAGTTCCGCGTTAGGGAAAAGTTTTGTTTATCTCTACGTGGCCCAACACCATATTGGTGCATTTTGTTCCCCAATAGTACCTCCACTCCAAAATTGATACTATAAGGATCTTTAGCAAGCTAAAACAACTTTGCTAAAAAGGGATATATTTTGAAACAGAGGTAGTACATTATAAGGTACCATAAAAATTATAGACATGTCGCAACAAGGAAACAACCCAAGTTCATAACAAGTGGAGACTAGTCCACTAACAAAATACTTTCAGCTTCAGGTTTCATTTCACGACAAAGGGACTGACCTGAGCTGTTCGTGCTCAACCACAAATGCTAAGCATCTTCATGACTTTCTCCTTATTTTCTATGGAGTGCTCCAGCCGAATTAAAATTTCTTCTAATTTTGTGATCAAACATTCATTGTATATACATAGGGCATCTGATAACGATTGTTCAGCTTGGAGTTGTTCCTCTAGAACTTGAATGTGCAAAGAAATGGCCTTGGTGTTGGACTTGAACTTGAACTTGGAGTTTGACGAGCTCGCTGGGAACCCAACATTACACAACAACATATTCTTGGCTATAGCACGGCATTTTAGTACCTTGGAAAATAAATCTACACATTCTTTTGGAGTTTTTACTGAACAGTCTTTCCTAGGATTTGCCAGCTCCTCTTTCAATTCAGCCTGGAAAGTTTTTAGTTGGTAGACATGTGTAAGAGAAGTGAAGTTACTATAGAGAAACATGCAGACAGGTTTAACATGTGCATGAACAACTATAATTGGTAGTGAGTATAACGGATCTTATACACTTCAGTAAAAGATCATTTTGCTGTGTATCTTTTTTTGATGCCATTTACTAACAGGACTAAAAATGTGGCTTCCTATGTAAACACTGTGAGGTGCATGATACACCAACTGTTTGTACAATTCATAACTGAAACTGACTTTAGTTGCAAATTATGAACGAAATTTGAAAACAAAACTGAGAAGCAATCCAAGCAAGGTTGCATATCAAACTTAGCCGTACAATCACTGCAAGTGCAACATCACAAAATGCAGAGAAGACTTACAACAACTTCCTTTACAATGACACCATATCTATTCGTCTGGCATCCCTCAAATTTCTCCAGCAGAGTCAACTGTTTTTGGATCCCTGTTAGACTTCGTCTACATTTGGACGAGCAAAAACAAACTGCATCACATGGTGGAAACGGAGGTTGAAATATAAGATGCATATAGATTCCTAACATTAATTACATACTTATTTAAATATACAATACAAAACAATAGGTCCTTGCCAATTGGTAGAGGTACCCAATTATGATGCGAGATCCTGTACGACTTAGTACTCATACTTTATTACGGCTAGAACAGTTCCTTTGAGCGATGGCCTACAAAATGAGACTTGTAATACACATGCATAAATAGGAATTGACAATACGATCTAGTCTCAGTCTTCTCAAATATACCTCATTCTTTTGATCAAGCAGTGGTGGATAAGATCACCCCACTGATTGTCAGTCATGTGATCCATAGGAGACATTCTTATAACATCCTTAAAACACTTGCCAGAGAAGTGTTGCTTCTTTAGCATGTGGCACTATTGGCGCAAACATGTAGAGAATATGCTTTTGAGAACAACCTTTATTTCCTCTCTATTCTCATTGAACATGAAAAATCTATGTAGACAACAATGAGGAGCATATATAACAAATGGCAAGCTAAGAAGACAAGGGACAGAGCAACGGAGTATGTCCAAGAGACAGATGACTTACATTTACTTCTTCAGCAAACCTTCAAAATGCTTGGGGGTATTTCGGTGGTGTTTCCATGAGGGCAAGATGGGAATATCATTCCTCACGAAAATGCATGTGATCGATGCTATATAAGCAGATTCATGTGGATCCAATGGCCTTCTGAATCCGACTGTAGATGTGATCGGAAGTCTTGATTTAGTTATTTCAAGCATCTTCTCAAGATTTTTCCCATCGTAGGATCCCTTGTTAATCTTCGTCGTAGTGCAACTAAAAAAATTACATCAAAATATCAATGTATACATATTACATATAAAACGACATGCTACTACTAGTCTCTGAACACATAACAAATTTGGTGTCACGCTCATTTGCAAGGGAGTATATGTCCCTGTCAATACTAAAGATCATTGGGAGATCATTACCAGTTTGTTGTTGAGAACCTGCTATTGAAACTGGTTCTGCTGCCAATTCTTTCTGGGTAACCGGATTGGCTACTGGCGGCTATGGGATATGCATTTTTATAGCCGCCGGTGCAATTGGACCAACTGGTGCGGGATTAGGACGAAACTTTTTATGCTGATGTTTTTCATTATTGTCTTTTTTGGCCTAGTTGTCATTTTCAACTAGATTAAGTAGAGTCTAAGACCTTTTTTTGACTTTGTTTCCTTGCATTGGAAGCAAAAAGCTTTTGAGATTTATCATGGAATCGTGTGAAAAAAGAGGAAATTATTAGGAGTACTTGCAGAGGTTGACAACTCGAAAACAATGATTTCCATCACAACTCTAGTACAGTAACTTACTTCCGCTATGAGTACTCTAACCATATGTCACCCCGAGTAAGAAGAAAACACATGAAGTTCCAATACAATCGACTAACCTGTAGGCTTGACTATAATACTGATAACATAACTTGTAGGGCCCGCCTGGTTATACTCTAAACAAAGAGCCTTGGCATACTAATTCGGCTCAGGACGTCAGCTAGAGTTAATGTATACCAGCTGTGATATCTATAAACCTTTACGCCCCAACTAAAATCATTTTAGGAAATATTCCACAGATTTCAGAGGAGATTCATAATGATGGTAATGAAGGCTCTAGCAAACTTTAGTAATGATCGAGTATATGAGCAAGAATGCAGTACACTACAACAAACAACGAAGTACTTTTGATAGTTATAAGGTGCATAACGAAATGAAGCATATGGGACTTTACCCATCTCTTTGGTGTCGGAGACCAGGGAGTCCGTGAAGCATATGGGACTTTGCAGCGAACATATCGTGTTTGCCGGTGATGCTGTTCACACTCTGGCGCGGTGGTCGTTGGTGTGGGGAAGCCGATCCGTCTTGCTAAATAAGGGAGTGGTTCCTTCGGTCACAACGGTACCTAGTGAGGAGGCTATCGTGGTGGGGAGGGACGGTGGTGCGAGGCCATATTCGTGGGAGATGCTCTGCCTCTGAGGTCGAGTGAGAGATGTGGGATATGGCGCGTTTTATATGTATCACAATGGCGCCGATGGTAGGTTCGAAACTTTTGAATTGCGTGGCACCGGGTATTTCAAAGAAAATCCCTACAATGTCATGCAAATTTTGGTGATCTCACTTTAGAATGAGATGAACCTGCCAATTTTTTTGGTGATCTCTGCTCTATGATTATTGCTACATTAGCTAGGAGCCGAGCTATAGGAAGTGCATCAAATGCGATTTGAGGTATGAACGCACCAACAACCTTACCCAAGTGCAGACTCCATGTAATCCCTACTTCGAAAAGCTATGCGCAGTCACGAGCATGGCCTCTGCTCCAAGCACTCCTACTCTAGTTAGGGTCCGTTTGATTCAAAGGATTTTCCTAGGAATTTTGTAGGATTAAATCCTATAGGAAAATTTCCTACCATGGCTGTTTGATTTGTAGGATTGATTCCCATAGGATTTTTCCTAAGGATTCCTTTGTACTAGTTTTCATAGGAAGTCAAACATCCACCCATACCTCTTTTTCAGATTCATAGGGCTTGTTTGATTCACAGGGTAGGAAAAATGGAGGATTTGTGTGGCATGCCGCATTAAATCCTATGGGAATCAAAACCATGGGAATTGGCACAAGTGGGTGTTTGATGGAAGTGTAGGAAAACCATAGGAATATGAAACATTATAATATTGTTATATGAAGTTTGAGCTTTCAAAGAAGTAGCCTTTACTCACTAGGCTAGCCATAGGAATTTTTCCAAGAGGTCAAACCTAATGTAAATTTTACTTTAAATAGACTAGGGATAGTTCCATAGGAAATAATCCCAAGGGGTCTATTCCTACGAATCAAACAGCTTTGATAGAAAAAATCACATAGGAACTCAATCCTATGAGAATCCTTTGGAAATCATACAAATCAAATAAGCCCCTATGGTGGAATGAAACACACTCTGGTTCATATAAATTCCTATAGGATTGGAGTGGGCATGACATTGCAATCCTACATTTTTTCTACTCCTACAATTTTACTATCCTACGAATCAAACATGTACACTCCCCTTTTCGAGAAAAAAATACTATGTAGTATACCACCTCCATTGCGATTCATTAGGCAAATATGTACTCGAAGAAAATAATAAATTTGGTCACCAATTTATGAACTATATGTCACAAAAGTTGTACCATTGGAATCATCTTTTGAATATAAATAGAATGGTAAAAATATTAAATATAATTATATATTATTGACCAAATTTACGGTCAAACTATGTTCTTGAAGTAAGTATTTTCATAATAATTTGCACGTGCCTTGCACGTGAGATGTGTGCGTTCTCTTGTGAGACCTTTAGCTTTGTTCACATGGCTAGTGTTTGTATCAACCTTATCTGATCTGTAACTGTACTTAGTACTTGATTTTTAATAAAAGGGATGTGTGCATCCTTTGAGTGTAGAGGCTGGGGTATCTTCATTTCGAAAAAACAAATGTGAGACTCAAATAAAGACTATCATGTCATCTCTAGCTATGAGATGGAAAGTATGACTTGTCATCACTTATCTCTACTACTATAATGGAGCAGTTTTGAATAGGATCCATAGCACCAATTCTGACAGTTGGGCTATTAGAGCCAATGGTTCAGAGCAGTTGGATTCGTGTTGAATAGTACCTAGAGCAAAATCCACCATGTTCTAAAACCATCATGTCACCACCCCCAAAATTTCATAGCACAGTAGGTTGTATTCTCAATATGTGTAGATATTTATTATTAATAGACTTAGTGTATGCATTTTTCTGTAACAAGACTATTAACTTAATGTTTTCTAAATCACATTTCATACAATATATACGTGTGTGGCACGGGCCTTTTACTAGTCTCTACCACTATAATGGAGCAGTTTTGAATAGGATCCAAAGCACCAATCCTGACTGTTGGGCTATTAGATCCAATGGTTCAGAGCAGCTGGATTCATGTTGAATAGTACCTAGAGAAAACTCCACCATGTTCTAGAACCATCGTGTCACCACCCCCAAAATTTCATAGCACAATAGGTTGTATTCTCAATATGTGTAGATAGTTATTATTAATAGACTTAATATATGCATTTTTCTCTAACAAGACTATTGACTTACCGTGTTAATTAATCAAAGAGAATCTCGCTCCCTCGGGACATAGCCTACTGGTATAAAATGGAGCAGTTTTGAATTGGATCCATAGCACCAATCCTGACCATTGGGTTGTTAGATCCAATGGTACAAAGCAACTGGATTCGTGTTGACGAGTAGTACCTAGAGCAAACTCCGCCATGTTCTAGAACCATGATGTCACCACCCCCAAAATTTCATAGCACAGTAGGTTGTATTCTCAATATGTGAAGATAATTATTATTAATAGACTTAATGTATGCATTTTGCTCTAACAAGACTATTGACTTAATATTTGTTAAATCACATTTTAAATAGTATATACGTGTGTGGCATGTGCCTTTTACTAGTAAAATTATAATAGGTAAAGCTCAACAGACTATTATAGAATTTTGATCCACATCATATCCATAAATTATTGGGTATATACTTTGTTCTTGGTACATAATAATACCTAAAAAAATTGTAACATGCTTAGAGAAATGACAAAGAAGATTCTAGAATGGCGGAGAATTGTGTTTTGCAGTTTTAGCATAGCGTTCATTGTGCTAAAGACTATCCATTGAATCTACTAGATGCTATAATGGTAAAGATACAGTGGTTAGATATGTTGCGATTTGCCAGTCTTCATCCAGCGGTCAGCCTTCAAAATTATTCATACAACATATAGTAGTAAGATAAGATAAGAAAGTTCGACTTAGTTTCACGACATCATTTTCTTTTTCTATAGTTTCCTTTTTGTTTTTGCAATAGACTCGTTGTAGTTGAGTCGTTCCAAGAACTTTAACATAATTTCTGGATGTGTGCCAGGGCACAAGGGGCATAGTCGTTGTCACATAAAACTAATACATGTGTATTTTTTCATTTTTCATGGATTTGTTCCATTTTCTGCAACAGGGTGACAAATTGTTGGAAAGACCATTGATAGAATATTCATTCATCATCTTGTTCTTGCAACTCTCATTTTTTACTCATATATGTACCTCTCTCCCCTCTTTATTAGATCCTATGTACTCCCTCCATTCCTAAATATAAGATGTTTTAGCTTTTGTGAAACGAATGTATCTAGACACCTTTTATTGTGTAGGCCTCTCTCCTCAAGAGAGAATTATTCCACCAGGTTGACACTATGCAGAATGAAGGCCATATTTGTAGCTAATGCATAATCCTACTCCCTTCGTATCAAAATAGATGTCGCAAGTTAGTCAAAATTTGGAAGAATCTATATACTACTAAATAACCAAATAGTTTTTTCTAATTTTGTCCACCAAATTATAGCACACATGCACTTAAAGGTCGAATTAATTTGACAAAACCACCTGAAACTCTTTTAAATGGCTATAAAAGTGGTTATCCCTTTAATGTATAAATTGTGAAGAGTGTACATATGTTCAGGAGGGATCCCCAACAGTTACCTCTTCCTTCCCATGTAAGCTTTTGCGCAATGATTATACTACACTACAGATGTACAGAGAGAAAGTTGGGATCCTGATCTAAAGTCGCCATCAATAACATACCGTTGCCACTGCCCTCAGCAAGACTAAAAACGAAGATGGCGGAAGAATGGAGGCCTTTTTTGGAGTAAAGAAGAATGGAGGCTTTGAGAAGTGAAGTTGGTGAGATGCAACATGACAACGATGGCAAGATAGCTACCGCTTGGCACGAAAGCAATACTAACTAATTATAGTATAGTAGGAAAGATAATCACACCCAAAATTGGCTCTAGCAACATTGTTGCTGGTGATGCATGTCACATTCAACAAATAACCAAATATTTTACCAGCAGGTACACGATCATACATTCATACTACTAGGGCCATTTTGCAATCTATATATCCGATCATGAACTAGTCCCTCTTTTCCATAATATGTATGCCTTTTTGTAAGATGTTTTAGCTCTGTAAATAGGCTTATATTGTGAAAACAGATGGAGTACTAACTAAGGTCTTCCATGTGCCGACTCATTGATGGAGATCGATGACAGTTTCATGCTTCAGCTTTGCCAGCTCAGCCAGGAGTTTGTCCTTCTGGTCCTCAAGGTCCTGGATCTATTCGAAGCTTATACCCAGCATCTCCACCATGCCGATGTTCTGCCGCTTTAGCTCGTCATGCTCAATCAAGTATTCCATGGCGAGATTCCTGAGGAGGCTAAGCCCGACCACGTAAGCGACGAGTTTGAGTAAAGTCTAGTGCACTCCTTGACGAGGGTGCTTCTGTCCACTGTCTTGACGCAAAAATCGCCCATCACCTTTTTCACCATAAACTCGATCTCGAAGCCAATATTCTGTTAGATGAACATGGAGCGTAAATTCAGAAGTGTACACAGAGAACTATCAAGGAAGAGAGACACATAATCACAATTCAAATGATTTCTTACCTTGCGACTGTACCGATCAGCCTCCATCAGCGACGGTGAAGATGATTCTACAGGAAGGAGTGCCACAGGAATGCGAAGTCCGCTCGACCTAAAACAACATTGAGAAAAAATGCACTAGTAGGGAAATGAGCGAATCAATAAACGGTCAAAGACATGGAAAGTTGCCCAAGCACGGAGATTTACCTGAAGGTATCAGTCTCCATCGGCAACAGTTAAGATGATTCTGCAGGCAGGAGTGCTGAGGGAATTCGAAGACCGCCTGACGTAAAAGCACCAGTGAGGAAGAATGTACTTTTTTTAGGTAAATGAGCGAATCAAGAAACGGTCAAAGACATGGAAAGTTGTGCAAGAACAGAGATTTAGCTGAAGGTATCTGTCCCTGGTTGCGGTGGCTTCGAAGAACCTTGAGTTGAAGACCTCTTTCCTATAGCCGAGGGATTCGACTGGGACCCTTTGATCGTCACATCGCTTGGTACCGGTGGCAACATAATGGGAGAACAACAAGCCAACTTCTTCTCTTCCGCCAGCTTCGCCGTCGCGGCACGAGCCCTTCTATGGCAGGACTTATTCCCGGTCATGCGGGTGAAGTAGCAGAGCAAAAAGGAATGAAAATAGGCAAAGCAATCTGGCAGAGAAGAGATACAGTCGTGAAGAGGAGGATTAAGAAGAACGAGTCCGTGAGAGGTGGCCTCCTCATCTCCACGCGAGTAAAAAAACCATTTCCATTCAGATACAGTACTTTACACAGAAATCGAAGAGACAGCCGTAAGTAGTTGTCACCCCCAGCATGGTATCGACATCTAGTATAAAGTTGAACGTGCCTTGCACGGGACTATAAAATTATAATTATAATAGGTGAAGCTCAAAAAATAATTTTAATTTCAAGCCACGTCCATAAAGTATCGGGTGTATATTTGTTTCTTCTACTTTGTACTGTATCATGTAGAAATCAACCTAACTACTCCTACCTAACTATTAAAAGGCATGTGCCACACAAGTATATACTATATGAAATGTGATTTAACAAACATTAAGTTGTTATTAATGAATAGTCTTGTTAGAGAAAAAATGCATACATTAAGTCAAATAATAATAAATGTCTACACATATTGAGAATACAACCTACTATTCTATGAAATTTTGGGCGGTGGTGACATGATGGTTCTAGAACATGGTGGAGTTTGCTCTAGGTACAATTCAGCACGAATCCAGCTGCTCTTAACCGTTGGATCTAACAGCTCAACAGTCAGGATTGGTGTTATGGATCCAATTCAAAACTACTCCATGATAGTAATAGAGAGAATACAACCCACAAGTATAGAGGGTGTATCGCAGTATTTTCGAGGGAAGTGAAACCCAATTTATTGATTCGACACAACGGGAGCCAAAGAATATTTATAAGCCTTAACAACTGAGTTGTCAATTCAGCTGCACCTGGAAACAATCTTGCTCACAGCAGTTTATCAGTAGCAACAGTTTTGTAGTAGGAATAGCAAAGTAGCAGTAGTAGTAAAGCAAGGACAGTAGTAACAAAAGCAGTAAACAGTGAGTTTCGAGTGTGGTAGGCATAGGGATGGATGGACGGGCGTTGCATGGACAAGACAATTCACATAGCAATCAGAACATAGGGCAATTTCAGATAAACAAGATAAAGCATCCAAGTACTAGACAATCCTAGGCATGTGTTCCATATATAGTAATACGTGCTCGCAATGAGAACTTGCACAACATCTTTTGTCCTGCCAGCCCGTTTGCAGCGGGGCCTCTAGGGAACTACTGGCAATTAAGGTGCTCCTTTTAATAGAGCACCGGAGCAAAGAATTAACACTCCATGAACACATGTGATCCTCACATCAAAGCCTTTCCCTTCCGGTTATCCCGATTTCTGTCACTTCGAGGCCATAGGTTCCGGACAACGACGTGTGTATACAACTTGTAGATAAGACCAAGAACAATACTATCATAATGAATAAATAACATGTTCATATCTGAGATCATGGCACTCAGGCCCTAGTGACAAGCATTAAGCACAACAAGTCGCAACAAAGTCATAAAGCACTAATAAAAGATACTAGGCACCATGCCCTAACAATCTGATGCCATTACATGAACGATCTCATCCAATCCCTACCATCCCCATAGCCTACAACGGGGGATTACTCACTCATAGATGGGGGAAACAAGGATGGTCGATGGAGAACCGATGGTGATGGTGATGGCGATGATCTCCTCCGATTCCCCGTCCCGGCAGGGTGCCAGAACGGAGTTTCTGGTGCAGTTTCATGGAATCTGGTGGTGGCGGCGGAGCGGAACTCCTTCTGGAAAAACGTCGAACCCCCCGAAGTTTTTAGGTCAGAAGGCTTCTTATAGGCGGAAGGAGAGGCCGAGGGGGTGCCTGGGTTGGCCACACCACCCCCTGGCGTGGCCAGGCTTGGCCCGCGCGGCCAGGTGGTGTGGTGGCCCCCTGGCTCCTTTCCGTCTAGTATTCTGGCATCTGATGACTTCCGAAAAATAGGCACTTTGGCTTTTGTCCCGTCCAATTCCGAGAAGATTCATTTTCTGACTTTCCTGGAACCAAAAATAGCAGAAAACAGGCAGCTGGCGCTGTGGCTCTTGTTAATAGGTTAGTCCAAGAAATCATATGAAAAGTACTCCAAAGTGTGGACAAAACACAAGAAAGGAGATAAAACCAAGCATGGAACATCAAAAATTATAGATACATTTGCAATGTATCAACATCCCCAAGCTTATCTCCTGCTCGTCCTCGAGTAGGTAAGTGATAAAAAGAAAGAATAATTTTTGAGGTGACATTCACCATCAAAGACTTGATCAAAGTATTTGTAAAACATTCGAAGCTGGGATCAAAGTACTTCAATCATAACATGAAAGACAAGGTTCTAGCAATAAGACAAAGAAACTAAGATGCAACATGAAAAGGCACAAACAAAAGATTCATGAATAACAATGCTTTGCAAGACGTTTGTTTGTTTCACATAAAGAAAACATAGCATAATAGTATTCAGCTTGTCCCTCATAGAGTAGCAAATATAAATGCATAGGACACCTTCAAAGTTCATAAGAGTGACTAGATACAATAGTTTAAAACAAGCAATATCAAGTTATGCATCAATCAAGTAGTCTTGGGACAATGCACATAGAACTAAGAATGACCACTATGCTCTCAAAGTAGGTGCATAAAGATAGAAGGTGGAGACTCAATATAATGGTGGAAGAAAGGCCTTTTGTAAAAGGAAGTAGGGATTCAAGTCTCATAAAGAGCTTCCAAAAATTATGGTACTTATAGCTTTCAGCTCTCATTGCCCCTATCATAAGCATCTTGAAGTGATTAAGGTTAAAGTGAACAAACTATGGTGTACATGCTTGACGAAGTATAAGTCAGAAATCTCATGTCCCTTGTATACGAGGGCCGCTCCTCATGCTACTCACGTTTAGTCACCGATAAGTTCTTGTCATTGTAAGTATATGTGTATCATAGAGAACCGCCAACGGGGTACCCCTTTCCCGATGATACGGAAGAATCCCCATATCAAAATGACAAGGCAAGCAGACAACAAGCATCTCAGCATTCTTCTTATTTACCATGGGAATATGGTGCTTTTTTCTCTCTTCCTCTTTTCATAGTATCTCCCTTTTTTTCTTTTCTCTTTTTTTTCTCAATATAGGACTCTTTTTTTATAAGAAGAATGCTTCATAGACAACTCATTATGGTTACGCTGCAGGTTTCCACCATGTCAGCATGGATTAGACCAGCGGCCCAGGCGTTTCTCTAACACATATACATAACTCCATGGACTTACAAGCTCCCCTTTCATTTCACACCGACGGCATCCATATACAAAAGAGCATGATATCAACTAGGTACAAGTACCAAGTGCAATGTTGAAAGCGTTCCCCATGAAAGCATTGGTCTGCTAATTCCCGACAAATAAGTGCAAGCATATACAACATAGACAACACAATGGTTCAAGTTTATTAAGGGCAAGTAAAGTAAAGTGTGCCATCAAGTTCGTGAGAGCTTTAATCACTAGTTTTCTCATAACAAGTTTAATTTGGAAGGTAAACAAAAGCATGAATATACTTGGAATAGCATAAGCTAGTAGGTAGTTATGGTGGACTCTTTGGAATAACTTGGTTTAGGGAGTTGGATGCATGAGTGGAACTCATACTTGGTTGTGGAGACTAGCAAAAGACTGGGAGCGACAAACTAAGAGAGCAATAATGGCCATAATCATGTAGAGCGACAAAACATCATTGATCAAAGCATAAGGTGATACTACAAGTTGAAAACTAAAGGATCATAAAGGCTATGGTGACTTGAGATAGTCATAACATGGTGTGAGCATGTGCCAAATCAACCCAAATAAAGCATCAAAGGAGAACACCACTATACAATGCTTTAATATGCTAAAACAACACATGATTAATCCAAGGCACATTAAGAAATCTCAATTGTTTATAACAAGTCATGCTACAGCAAAGAATACTAAGCATAAAGCAAAAACAATATCAAGCATGGCATGACAAAGCATAGGCCACAATCAAAAACAAACTCTCTTTACCACTTAGGCATGAGCTTTCCTACTCTTTTCCAAACCAAACCAAACTATTTGAACACCAATGTATGAAAGAGGGGGTCCAACCAATTTATTCAGAAAACTAAGCAAACCAAGAAAACTAAAAACCAACACGAAAACCAAAAAGAAGACGCTCCAAGAACAACACAACTGTGCATGAAACAATAAAAATGAAGCGTTTGGAAGAAACCTGGGATTTTTATTGATGAAGAAGGGGATGCCTTGTGCATCCCCAAGCTTTGACGCTTGTACTTATTAGATATTTCTTGGGGTGACACGTGTGGCATCCCCAAGCTTGATCTTTAGTCCATACTTCATCTCATTACTCATTCCGTCCATACACCTGAAAATTTTCCTTCATACAAAACTTCACACAATCTCATTAGCAACATTAGTGCACTTAAGATAAATAAGTCTCAAGGTTCAGTTATAACACCAAATAAACTTCCACTAAAACACTAGCTACTTTAGCACTTCCCTCAAAAAGCTCAATTCCCCAAAAGAACTCAAAAAGGAACCAACAAGAAGCAAATGCAGAAAATGGCAGAAATCTGTCAAAACAGACCAGCAGGTAAAGAAGAATTTTTTTGAAGACCTTCTGTTGCTCAAATCAAAACGTGTTGAACTAACGAATGTTAGATAACAACCTGGGGCAGAAGCACAAAACATTACAGCTCAATCCGACATACAGAGATCTCTCACGAATTTTTACGGTGAAGCACAAAAATCTGTTTCGGGACAACAACTTTCCCAATCATTACTTCACTCTCATTAGAGGTTACTCTTGGCACAAAAAGCAAATAAAAAGGATAAGGAGCGGTTATTACAGAGGTAATAACTTCCAAGACTCATCTAAAACTTTTGGGTTATCTCCCAATAAGTACTTTTCTTTAACGCCTTTAAGTTAGGCATAAGGAAAAACTAAAATGGATAGAATAGAAGTAAGCGGAGATAATCATCGTGAAAACATTGTTTTGTGCAATGAAATCCTTTTGTTAACAAGGTTTATCAGGTCTTGTTACCAAAACAATTTCATATCATACAAAACTTTGTATTCCACTAATGATTATGTTACCTCAACCTTGATAGCAATGGTCCCAATCATAATAGTTTCAAATTTTTCTTTTGGTATGGGACAATATATTTCTCCAACTTGAATGCCCTCAACATGTTCAATTGAATTCAAGCCATAAGTCCTTTCAATATTATTGGGGAAATAGACAATATGTTCCTTGTCATTAACATTGAAGGTCACCTTTCCTTGATTACAATTAATAACAGCTCCTGCAGTATTAAGAAAAGGTCTCCCAAGAATAATAGACATATTATCATATTCAGGCATTTCAAGCACAACAAAATCAGTTAGTATCAAGCAATTGTGAGCCACCTGAACAGGTACATCCTCACATATACCCACAGGAATAGTGGTAGATTTATCAGCCATTTGCAAAGATATATCAGTTGGAATCAAATTTTCAAGCTGAAGCCTCTTATAGAGAGAGAAAGGCATAACACTAACTCCAGCTCCCAAATCACACAAAGCAGTTCTACCATAACTGTTCTTAATAGAGCAAGGGATAGTTGGAATCCCTGGGTCTCCAAGTTTCTTAGTAACCTTACCATTGAAGGAATAATTAGCAAGCAAAGTAGAAATTTCTTCATTAGGGATCTTCCTTTTATTCGAGACAATGTCCTTCATATACTTTGAGTAAGGAGGCAATTTAATAGCATCAGTCAAAGGAATTTGCAAGAATAAAGGCTTCATCTACTCACAAAACTTATTATAGTGTTCATCTTCTTTTGACTTGTGTTTCTTATCAGGGAAAGGCATAGGTTTTTGGACCCAAGGTTCTCTTTCACTACCATGTTTCTTAGCAATAAAATCTTCTTTGGTGTATTTAGTAGTCTTAGTGTGGTTTTCAGGTTCTTCTTCAACTTTTTCTTCATTAGGCACTTCATTTTCTTCATTACCACTTTCAGTTTCAGCATCAGAGATAGGTATACTATTAGGATCTATAGCAGGTTCAGAGGGTTCTTCAACAGTTTTATGTTTCTTTTTCATTTTCTTACGAGTAGAACCACTATTTTCACCTTGTTGAGAATCCTGCTCAATTCTTTTGGGATGCCCCTCAGGATATAGAGGATCCTGGGTAGCAGCACCACTTCTAGTTCTAATTTCATAAGCATGTTTTTCTTTAGCACCATTCACTAGTAAGTCGTTTTGCACTTTAACGAGTTGATCTATTTGAGTTTGAACCATTTGGAAGTGTTTAACAATCATTTTAACATCATTAGAGGTTCTTTCCACAATATCTTTCAACTCAACAATAGCTCTGGTGTTTTCCATTAGATGATTTTGCACCCTTTTATTAAAGTTATCTTGCTTAACAATAAAGATATCAAATTCTTCTAAGCATTGATCAGGAGGTTTCGAGTAAGGGATATCACCTTCATAAAAGTGTTGGAGAGAGTGTACCTCAATAGTGGGTGAGTAGGAAATAGGCTTACATAATTCTTCTATAGGAGGTAAATTCTTGACATCTGCATCTTTAATTCCCTTCTCCTTAAGACATTTCTTAGCTTCCTTCATCACTTCATCATTTAATTCAATAACTCCCCTCCTCTTTGATGTTGGAATAGGCTTAGGAATAGATGGTTCGGGTACAATTACTTTAGGTATAGCTTGTTTAGGAGGAGTCCAATCTTCATAATTCTTGCTTATTTTAGCCATTACTTCCTCAGCTTCTTTAGGAGTCCTATTCCTAAAAACACAATCAGCACAACTATCTAGGTATGTCCTAGATTCCTCGATTAGTCTATTATAAAATATATCAAGAAGCTCATTCTTAGGTAATGGACTTCCAGCCTGTGCATGAATCAAAGCACAAAACCTTGCCCAAGATTTGGGCAATACCTCTTTTTCTCCCTTTTTAAAATCAAAAAGTTCCTGCAAAACAGCATGTCTAGCACTAGGAGGAAAATATTTCTGCAGGAAAGTACTAATCAAGCACTCGGGGCTATCAATAGATCCAGGAGGTAAATTACTAAACCAAGTTTTAGCTTCTCCTTTCAGTGAAAAGGGGAAAATCTTAGCAACAAAGTAAGTACGCATCTTAATATCATCAGAAAACAAGCCACTCATGGTAGAAAGATCATTCATATGTGCTACCGCACTTTCATTCTTAGTCCCACAAAAAGGTTCATTCTCGACAATAGCTATGTAAGATAGATCGAGAGAAAAATCATAATCTTCATCTGTAATGTTTATGGGAGAAGCAGCAAACTTAGCAGCGGGATATAATTTGGGTCTAATAGTACGCCTCTCAAGGAGACTCTTAGCAGCGCTCCTATCATGGGTGTTCTTACATTCTTTAATAAACTCATCGGTCATCTCAACATAATCTTCTTCAATATCATAACACTCACTAGACTCAAGTGAGCTAACAGGTGTGGTAGTGTCTACATTAGGAGTTTCGGTATTTCCAGCTATAGTTCTAGCAATCGTAGCATCTAGGAAAGGACCTAATGAACCACTCTTATCAAGCATAGTAGAAGTAGCATCATAAGCATCAGAAGTTTCAGATTCAGTAGTAGTAGCAGTGTGTGTATCATGTGTATGTGGTGGTGTAACGAGCTTACTTATAACAGACGGTGAAATCAAGAGCAGCAGAGGTGTTTAGAACCGTACCTCTTCTTGTAGTGGATGGTAAAATAGGAACCTTGCCATCACGAGACTTACCCATGATGGATGGATAGCAGCGAACAATAGAGAATCCAAGTGAACTTGATAAATAAAGCTATGCTCCCCGGCAACGGCGCCAGAAAATAGTCTTGATGACCCACAAGTATAGGGGGTGTATCACAGTATTTTCGAGGGAAGTGAAACCCAATTTATTGATTTGACACAAGGGGAGCCAAAGAATATTTATAAGCCTTAACAACTGAGTTGTCAATTCAGCTGCACCTGGAAACAATCTTGCTCACAGCAGTTTATCAGTAGCAACAGTTTTGTAGTAGGAATAGCAAAGTAGCAGCACTAGTAAAGCAAGGACAGTAGTAACAAAAGCAGTAAACAGTGGGGATTCGAGTGTGGTAGGCATAGGGATGGATGGATGGGCGTTGCATGGACAAGACAATTCACATAGCAATCAGAACATAGGGCAATTGCAGATAAATAAGATAAAGCATCCAAGTACTAGACAATCCTAGGCATGTGTTCCATATATAGTCATACATGCTCGCAATGAGAACTTGCACAACATCTTTTGTCCTGCTAGCCCGTTTGCAGCGGGGCCTCTAGGGAACTACTGGCAATTAAGGTGCTCCTTTTAATAGAGCACCGGAGCAAAGCATTAACACTCCATGAACACATGTGATCCTCACATCAAAGCCTTTCCCTTCTGGTTATCCCGATTTCTGTCACTTCGGGGCCATAGGTTCTGGACAACGACGTGTGTATACAACTTGTAGATAAGACCAAGAACAATACTATCATAATGAATCAATAACATGTTCAGATTTGAGATCATGGCACTCGGGCCCTAGTGACAAGCATTAAGCACAACAAGTCGCAACAAAGTCATAAAGCACTAATAAAAGATACTAGGCACCATGCCCTAACAATCTGACGCCATTACATGAACGATCTCATCCAATCCCTACCATCCCCATAGCCTACAACAGGGGATTACTCACTCATAGATGGGGGAAACATGGATGGTCGATGGAGAAGCGATGGTGATGATGATGGCGATGATCTCCTCCAATTCCCGTTCCGGCAGGGTGCTAGAACGGAGTTTCTGGTGCTGTTTCGTAGAATCTGGTGGTGGCGGCAGAGCGGAACTCCTTCTGGAAAAACGTCGACCCCCCCAAAGTTTTTAGGTCAGAAGGCTTCTTATAGGCGAAGAGGGAGACCGAGGGGGTGCCTGGGGCCACAACACCATGCCCTAGCGCGGCCAGGCCCAGCCCGCGCCTAGGGGGTGTGGCCAGCCCCTGGCTCTCCTCCGTCTCGTATTCTGGCTCCTGGAGTCTTCTGGAAAAAGAGGAACTTTGGCTTTTGTCTCGTCCAATTCCGAGAATATTCATTTTCTGACTTTCCTGGAACCAAAAACAGCAGAAAACAGGCAACTGGCACTATGGCTCTTGTTAATAGGTTAGTCCAAGAAATCATATGAAAAGTACTCCAAAGTGTGGACAAAACACAAGAAAGGAGATAAAACCGAGCATGAAACATCAAAAATTATAGATACATTTGTAATGTATCATGGTGACATGATGGTTCTAGAACATTCATGGTGGAGTTTGCTCTAGGTACTATTCAACACGAATCCAGCTGCTCTGAACCATTAGATCTAGTAGCCCAACGGTCTGGATTGGTGCTATTGATCCAATTCAAAACTGCTTCATTATAGTAGTAGAGATATAACCACTATATAGTGTACGAATAACTTTGAATGCTGACCATTGAATCAAGACTCGCGAATCCCAGTATTTCCAACTGTTGGTTCTTCTTTTCCATTATAGCATCTAGAAGGTTCTATAGATAGTCTTCATCATAATGAATGTTATGCACAAACCTCAAAACACACTTCATCATACTAGAGAATTTTCTCCCTCGTTTCTCTAGACCATGTTACCAAAAAAATTCAAGTGTTAGGTAGCTAACAATCTTTGACTTCTACATGATGATACAAAGTACAAGAACCAAATATATACCCATACTTTATATATGTTAATCAAAATTATATTTGTTTGTGCTTTACTATTATAATTTTATATAATGATGATATTTCATAAGCTTATTATCTGACGCTCATGTGTAGGGCACCTACAATTTACTAGTATTATATATATAATGTACGAATAACTTTGAATAATGACCGTTGGATCAAGACTCGCGAAAATCAAATATAATCGTTGACTTTTGCATGATATATAATGTACAAGAACCAAATATATATATACACCCATACTTTATAGATGTTGATCAAATTTATAATTTTTTTCTGCTTTACCTATTATAATTTTATATAGTGATGATATGCCAGACGACTGTTATCTGAGTCTCACGTGCAACTTACTAGTATATAACCACTACTAGTAAAAGGTACATGCCACATTCATATATATTGTATGAAATGTGATTCAACAAACATTAAGCTGTTATTAACCAATAGTCTTGTTAGATAAAAATGCATACATTAAGTATATTAATAATAACTATCTACACATATTGAGAATACAACCTACTATGCTATGATTTTTTTTTTGCGCGGGGGGAGGGGTGACATGATGGTTCTAGAACAAGGTGGATTTTCTCTAGGTACTATTCCACACAAATCAAGCTGCTCTGAACCATTAGAACTAACAACCCAACGGTTAGGATTGGTGCTATGGATCCAATTCAAAACAACTCCATTATAGTAGTCTTACCACTATATAGTGTATGAATAACTATGAATATTGACCGTTGGATCAAGACTCGCAAATCCCAACATTTCCAGCCATTGTATCTTCTTTTCCATTCTAGCATCTAGATGATTCTGTTGATAGTCTTCATCACAATGAATGCTATGCACAAACCTCAAAACACACTTCTCCATCATCTAGATTCTTCTCCCTCGTTTATCTATACCATGTTACCAAAAATTTCAAGTTTTTGATAGCTAATAATCGTTGACTTCTACACTATATACAAAGTACAAGAACGAAATATACACTCGTACTTATAGATGTTGATCAAATTTATATTTTTTTCTGCTTTAACTATTATAATTTTATATAGTGATGATATGTCAGGCATCTATTATCTCAGTCTCATGTGCAAGGCACGTGCAACTTACTACTAGTAGAGATATAGTTTACGAATAACTTTGAATGCTGACCGTTGGATCAAGACTCGCGAATCCCAATATTTCCAACTGTTGGATCTTCTTTTCCATTCTAACATCTTGAAGATTCTATAGATAGTCTTCATCAGAATGAATGCTATGCACAAAACTCAAAACACAATTCTCCATCATTCTAGAATCTTCTCTCTGGTTTCTCTAGACCATGTTACCAAAATTTTCAAGTTTTAGATAGCTAATAACCGTTGACTTCTATATGATGATACAAAGTACAAGAACCAAATATACACACATATGTTATACTCCCTCAATTCCAAAATATAAGATGTTTTAGCTTTATGAAAAGAGTGTACCTAGACCCTTTTTAGTGTGTAGGTTCACTCCAAACCTAGATGAACCTACACACTAAAGAGGTCTAGATACACTCCATTCACAAAGCTAAAACATCTTATATTTTGAAATGGAGGGAGTAGATGTTGATTAAATTTTTAAATTTTTGTGCTTGACCAATTATAATTTTATCTCTACTAGTACTATAATGGAGCAGTTTTGAATAGGATCCATAGCACCGATCCTGACCATTGGGTTGTTAGATCCAATGGTTCAGAGCAGCTAGATAAACTCCACCATGTTCTAGAACCATCATATCACCACCCCCAAAATTTCATAGCATAGTAGGTTGTATTCTCAATATTGTGTAGATAGTTATTATTAATAGACTTAATGTGTACATTTTTTCTCTAACAAGACTATTGACTTAATGTTTGTTAAATCACAGTTCATATGGTATATATGTGTGTGGCACATGCCTTTTACTAGTATAGTGATGATATGTCATACGTCTACTATCTGAGTCTCACGTGCAACTTACTAGTCTCGTTAGCACAATGGAAGCTATGCACAATCCTCAAAACACACTTCTCAATAATTCTAGAATCTTCTTCGTCATGTCTTTAGAGCATGTGGAGTACTCGGTAGCTAATAGGTTTATTTCTACACGATACAAAGTACAAAAATTGTCCAAGTGGTGGTTTTTGCAACACATGGAGCAGGACATTGTGAAATCTGCAATATCCTCTTCCTATATATGCATACCAAGGTAGCTGAACAACACGCTAGAGACTCTTCTCAAGAAAAAAAGGAAAAAACAGTACCACACACACACAACGCGGCCATACCAAGGCACACATGTGCGGTGCCACGCAGTGGGACGAGGAAGAGATCAGTCGGCCGGTGCGCGCAACGTGCTACACAGGAGGGGAGAGAGGATGGATGGTGAGAGACAGCGAAGGAGAAAGAAAATAGAGTAGTACTACTAGTAGTAAGTAATTCTGTGTTACTAGTAGTAGGTACATATACCTCGTGTGAGAAACCCGTCAAACTTGCTTTACTCTGACATCGCACCACCTTTAACTCCTTCGCTGCTCTCGCGCTGCCTCCCGTTTATATTCTCTAATAATCTCTTATCGCTCTGCGTTTTTTCTCCCTTTTTCTTTGGTAGCTTTGGGGATAATTTTCTGGTGCCCCTGGTTCAGTAGAAGTACGAACTACTCAAATTTTGCACAATAATCCTTTTTGTCTGAAAATTGGGTCCGGGGCATTCTGGTCCAAAATATGCGTGCCCAAAATAATTCCAGTCACTGGGAACTTTTTCTTTTTCTTTCTAACAAGGAATCTGCCCCGAAGTACTAAGAAGTTACGTGTTAAAATACAAGGGTGGGTATAAAAATTACATAGCAATCCAAAAAGAAAACCAAAATACATCAGGGACCTACACTTTTACAACACAAACCCTAAAGATATACTCGGAAATTTGAACATGTTTTTCCTAATACTAGTTCGAAACTCCCACCCCAGCATTATTGTATACCATGGCAAGACACACCCATCTACCAAATATGGGAACATTATCATGAACTATGATGTAGATATGGCCGTGACCTAATCGGTCATTCGACTCGAGAAACCCTCGAGTGTTCAGGCCATATCTAATGTGACGATGGCTTTTTTGAATGTTTCAAATCTCATGTTTACCATTTTTTAATGGTAGGTACTACACACGAGAGGATGTCATGCGGACCCTTTTTGTTTATTAATTTTTCTTTATATTCTTTGTTTTTTTCAAATCCTTGTAAGAGTTACCAGCATGCAAATTCATATATATCAAGATATTGAGTCGTTCAGAAATCTCGATGATTTTCAAAATATTGACCAACCGTGTACACCTTCAAAATAGTTTCATAGTATAACTTCAAAAGCAATCTTTGTGAGTGTGTGTGTGTGTGCATGTGTGTGTGAGAGTCTATGTGTGTGTGTGTGAGAGAGAGAGAGTGTGTGTGTCCTTCTCGAGGTGTGACATGGAGCAACAAGTGTAGTATATCTTACCCTATCTCATCTTTCCATTATATTACCACTATATAGTGCACGAATAACTTTGAATGTTGACCGTTGGATCAAGACTCATGAATCCAAACATTTCCAGTTGTTGGATCTTCTTTTCCATTCTAGGGAATGTTTCATTCAAAGGATTTACATGGGAAATTTATAGGATTAAATCCCATAAGAAATTTTTCTATAATGGTTGTTTGATTTGTATGACTGATTCCTATAGGAAATTTTCCTAGGGAATCCTTTGCACTAGATTGCATAGGAAATCTAACATCCACGCCCAAACCTCTCTCTTAGAATCCTTTGTTTTTTCGATGGAATCAAACAAACTTTCTTGCATATCTATGGGTTTCTATAGGATTAAAGTGGGCATGACATTGTAATCCTATGTTTTTCCTATTCCCATCCTACGGATCAAACAATCCCCTAGCATCTAGAAGATTCTATTGATAGTCTTCAGCATAATGAATGTTATGCATAAACCTAAAAACACACTTCTCCATCATACTAGAATCTTCTCCCTCGTTTCTCTTGACCATGTTACCAAAAATTTCAAGTGTTAGGTAGCTAATAATCTTTGACTTCTACATGATGATACAAAGTACAAGGACCAAATATACACCCATACTTTATATATATATTGATCAAATTTATAAATTTTTGTGCTTTACCTATTATAATTAAGAGCTACGTCCATAAAGTACTAGGTGTGTATTTGGTTCTTTTACTTTGTATCATGTAGAAATCAACCTACTATTAGTTACCTAATACTCGACATGCTCTAGAGAAATGACGAAGATGATTCTAGAATTACCGAGAAGTGTGTTTTGAAGTTTGTGCATAACATTCATTGCGCTAAAGAACATCAATAGAATTTTCTTGATGCTAGAATGTATAGAAGATCCAAATTAATTTTAGCAGTGTTGGGATTTGCCAGTCTTGATCCAATGGTCAATGTTCAAAGTTATTTGTACACTATATAGTGGTAAGATAAGATTATATAATAGGCTAAGCTCAAAAAGTTTTAAATTTGATGGACATCTATAAAGTATGGCTGTATATTTGGTTCTTGTACTTTATATCATGATGAAGTCAACG
This sequence comes from Avena sativa, assembly GCA_916181665.1. Taxonomy (NCBI): domain Eukaryota; kingdom Viridiplantae; phylum Streptophyta; class Magnoliopsida; order Poales; family Poaceae; genus Avena; species Avena sativa. The sequence continues at coordinate 375,551,935 of OV702289.1, read as the reverse complement.
TAGAAGTCAATGTTTGTTAGCTATACCTAATACTTCAATTTTTTGGTAACATGGTCTACAGAAATGTCTGAAAGATTCTAGAATGATAGAGAAGTGTTTTGAGGCTTGTGCGCATTGTGCTAAATACTATCAATAGAATTTGCTTCTAGATACTAGAATAGATTGAAGATCCAACAGTTTGGAATGTTCGAATTTGCCAGTCTTGATCCAACAATCAAAGTTCAAATTTATTCATTTGGATACTATATAATTGTAAGATTATATAATAGGTAAATCTCAATAAATTATAAATTTGATCTACATATATAAAGTATATGGGTGTATATTTGCTTCTAGTACTTTGGAAGTGTTTGGTTCCTAGCCACAATTGTGCTAAATACTATCAATAGAATGTTCTAGATGCTAGAATGGAAAAAAGATCCAACATCTAGCAATATTTGGATTATTTGCTTGTCTTGATCTAATGGTCAATGTTCAAAGTTATTCGTACACTATATAGTGGTAAGATATGATAACATACGTAAATTTGGCAATTTGGTATGTTTTTTTCCATAGTTTGGCTTGCCACACTTTATTAAACACTGGCAACATTTATTGTGCTAAAGGCTATCAATAGAATGTTCTGGATGCTAGAATGGAAAAAAGATCCAACATCTAGCAATATTTGGATTTGCTTGTCTTGATCTAATAGTCAATGTTCAGAGTTATTCGTACACTATATAGTGGTAAGATAAGATAACATATGTAAGTTTGGCAATTTGGTATGTGTTTGGTTCTTTGCCATAGTTTGGCTTGTTAAACACTAGCAGCATTTATTGTGCTAAAGGTTATCAATAGAATGTTTTGGATGCTAGAATGGAAAAAAAATATCCAACATTTAGCAATATTTGGATTTGCTTGTCTTGATCTAATGCTCAATGTTCAAAGTTATTCGTACACTATATAGTGGTAAGACAAGATAAGATATGTTCCATCACATTCAATGCAATTCATCAACAAGATCTCGCTAAAGTGAGCACCCCGCTGATTTCCTTTGTTAAGCAAGGACAAGTGTTCTAGTACTCCGTATAAAGAGTATGCCTCGGCTAGTGGGTGGAGAATAATGATCCATACCCAACTGCTTTTCCATGATTATTTTCAGGGCCCTTTGTATTAAATATGTGGACTTGGATGTAATTTTGTTTTTTTGAGGTCCCTGATGTAACATGCACTTTCACTGATCGTGTTAAGTTGTGAACTGAAGTATCTTGCTCCTTCTAGGCCCATCCTACTTGTTAAAATGCCACCACCCCACATTTCTTACCACTATATAGTGTACGAATAACTATGAATATGGACCGTTGGACCGAGACTCGCAAATCGAAACATTACCAACCATTGGATCTTATTTTCCATTCTAGCATGTAGAAGATACTAACGATAGTCTATTGCAAAGTAAATGCTATGCACAAGCGTCAAAACACACATCTCCATCATTCTAGAATATTCTCCATCATTTCTCTAGACCATGTTACCACAATTTTCAAGTATTAGGAATAGCTAATAAATGTTGACTTCTACGTGATACAAAGTACAAGAACCAAATATAAACCCATACTTTATAGATGTCGATCAAATTTATAATTTTTGAGATTTACATATTATATAATAATCTAACCACTATATAGTGTACAAATAATTTGAACTTTGACAGTTGGATCAAGACTGGCAAATCCTAGCATTGCAAACCGTTGGATCTTTATATCCATTCCTGCATCTACTAGAAGATTCTAGTGATAGTCTTTAGCATAATAAGCACTATGCACAAACCTCAAAACACACTTCTGAATAATTCTAGAATATTATTCGTCCTTTATCTAGAGCATGTTGAGTATTAGGTAGCTAATAGGTTGATTCCTATAGTACATGATACAAAGTACAAGAACCAATATACACCTGATACTTTATGGACGTGACTCAAAATTATAATTGTTTTTGAGCTTTACCTATTATGATTCTATAAAAAATCATATGTCATACTTCTATTATTGGATTATGATCACGTGTGCAATGCACGTACAACTTACTAGTTAGACAAAGTGGATAATGCCTTTCTTATAGTTCCCTAGTTTTAGCATTTTTCAAGCTTCATAGAAAAATTCGCCCACTTAGAGGACTTTATGTTGATTTAACAAAATTAGGTGAGATATGAACTACAAGTAAGCGTGATAGGTTTGCTCTTGAATTTTTCAAATGTCATTTGAAGGTACCAACGCTGTTAATATACCAAGAACCAGCGGTGAATTTGAGAAATGCAACTATCTTCATGCTAAGAATCTACTTCATGCATACAAATTTGATAATGTTTTGAAGACATGGAAATAAAATAAATAAATTATAACAAAACAAATACTTTTATGTGGCGTCCTCTTATGCGTATTACTTTCCATTATTATCATTTTCATGGCACGTAATGCACGTGACGTGGTAGGTCATCATGCGTAAATATTTTCTTTTTTGTTAAATCGGCAAAAAGTCACTGAAGTGTGTGAAGTTAGCTAGGAAGCTTGAAAAATCCTAGTACTAAAAACATGGGAATTATAAAGAAACCACATGATCCACTGTCCATTCTGTGTGATAATTGGGGTGGTGGCATTTTCTTTTAACTTTGTTATGACCCGTAGGATCGAGGTGCACAGCCGGTGCGATGTCATAGCAAAGCTACGATGGGTTCCTGACACGAGGTATAGAATACAGGAAGTAGTAAAATGCAATGATATGGAGGGTGTAATTTCTAGCGCCCTAGTTATTGCAGCCCCTAATTTCTGGCATCCAGGTCGCCTTTTCTCTCTGCATGCGGTACAAAACGACCTATGCATGAGCACGAAGGAAAAGAATAAACCAATAAGGAGAGAATTACGGTGCAGTTAAGAGGCTTGCTCTAACATTCCCAAGATTATCTCATCGATTTTCAAGGCCACGTCTTGGTACCAACAAAATGGTTGCAAATAGAGGGGGTACTGTACTACTACTAGTACATGTTTTTTTGAACAGGCGGTACTAGTACTCCATGTTAAGTGGGGATTTGGCTACGCGGCAGGCCGCACAATTACCAAGATAGGCATGCAGGCTTGATTAGCTAGGCACTTAATACTTGAAGTCAACTAGACCGGTGGTAGTAGGTTTCTACCGTTGATTGCTTGTAGGAGTACTACTACTAGTATATATATGTACTACACTTCCAAAAACAAGAGTACAAAAGTACCTAGATTGAGCAGTGGTGGAGTCTGCCACAGAGCGATATCCAAAGAGAGAGAGAGAGAGAGAGAGAGAGAGAGAGAGAGAGAGAGAGAGAAAGAAAGAGAGAGAGAGAGATAGAGAGAGAGAAAGAAAGAAGGAAAGATGGAGGTTGTGTGGGCGAGCGCCATCCGTCTGATGGAGAAAGCCAGGGATGCCCACCCCCATGTTGACTCTTTGCAGCGCCTCCTTGTCATGCTGGCACGCGCCGTGGCACGCACCCATTCTGACGCCATCTTCGCAACCTGGCTCAAGAAGATGGTGGACTCTTTCCTCACTAGCTTCGGCATCGTCACATGCATGGTGAACGAGCTCACTGCTCGCCTTCAGGCCATGCGCCGTGACGCATACCCACCAGGTACGTTTGCCACAATGCATGCAACCGGCAATGATATCGTTTTATTCTATGGACTTTATTCATCTAGCCTACCTATGACTTTTAGCCCCAATTTTTGGTCCAGGTGATCCGCCCCAAGTTGTTGTCGTGCTCACCACTTCCCTGGCTAGTCTCCCTAGAGACGATCTGTTTTGCGCACTGATGGCCCTATAGCTTTCTGAGGCTTTGCCCGCCGCGTCGGTGGACGTCTATATGGAGGTAGTTGTTATCGTGCAGCATCTTGCCCATCACGACGAGCTGGACCTCTTCATTAGCCTCCTTGAGAAGTGTGTATTCTAGGGCACGTCAGGCCCGAACAACGCATGCACGGCCGCCATCCTCCATCGCAAGGATATCCTCAGAAACTTTGCAAAAAACATGTCAATCTGGCAAGTACCATTTGAAGTGGATCACATGGGCACCTAGAGGAAGGGTGAATAGGTGCTAATTCAAATTTTAATGCTTTTTCAATTTTAGGCTTGACACAAAAGGTAAATTCTCTAGATATACTACTGAGTAGAATTTCCCTATATGCAAACCTAAATACTAGCCAGTAAAGGCGATTAAGATAGAGGAATGAGGAAACAGTAGTGGAGCACGCAGAGACACAGGATTTGTTTTACCGTAGTTCATTCCTTGTTAAGGGAAGTACATCTGGGTTGGAGGGGTGGACGATACTAAGACCACCACGCTACAATACAGAATATCATTTTGCGGCCCGAAAGTTGGGGCGCTCAGGCAACGCGGTACCTGAGTTGATTTTAATCACCGCCATTCCAAAAGTTGGGGCGCCAATTGCTGAGAGAGGTGTTTCGAGTGAATGATGGCAAAACCCAATATTTTCAAATCGCGCTCGTTAAGTCAGGATATTCTGTTACACTAGTTCATGTTGTGCCCCTTCTTCGCCCGTCACTCTCCTTAGCCACCCTGCACGTGTCGTAGGGGAAAATCCATTATTGTACTTTTCTAACTCTCGACACTGAATCTTGCTGCAACGGCGGCGATCCCTTTTTTTCCCTTCCCTGACCCTGAATCTGCCAGCGGCGGAGGACCTTTTTTCTCCCTCCCCCGACACTGAATCCGATGGCGGTGACCCAGCATATCTTGTAAGGCGAAGGTTGTAGCTACGTCGCCGACTGATTCGGGTCCATCAGGGCCCAAGTCTGGGGCTCAACGCAAAGCAGCGGCGAGGTCTTCAGCCCCGGTTAGCGAGGAGGTCAGCAAGGATTCTGCTCCGAAGGTACCTACGAGCAGCGGGTTGAAGAGAAAAGCAAGGCCGGCGGCGGATTGTTCGGCTCCAGTGGGCGAATGCGGCACCTAGATCTCAAAGAAATAAAACCGAGAGAAGAGCGAGAGGTGAATTTTTCTTATCTATGCCTTATCTTACAGGTAGATTAGTTACAGCATAATAGAATCGAATGAACTGAAAAGTTCCCCTTTTTAATCAAATTAGGCACAGCTTTGATACAAGGGACCTATATGTCACAATTCATGTTCGCTAGTACACTTCAAAACTTGATTTTGGTTGCGAGAGGGTTGTGTTCGGGCAAGATGTGCATCTTCTTGTGAATTGCAAAGAGGTTGTGTTTGTTTCGTAGCTGGTAGATATGCTTGCCGCTAGGATTCCCTGGGTTTCTAGACAGAGGACAAAATTGGCGTGGCACAACATGAATGATACATATCAGCAAATTGAGCACTCCCATGAGCTTCAGATGGTTTGGGAGTGTTGTCAACTGATTGTAAGGTGAAAGTTGAAGCGATGATTGATGATATGTATGCAGATGCTGGAGATCTTGCTGCCAGAGCTTCTTCTCCTAGAGAATACGGACCAATAGATGCTGATCTAGATAAGTTCAGTATACGCATAGAGGTGGATTCATACATGGCAAAACTTGATGATGGAGTTAATAAGCCAGTTTCATCATGTAATGTGGAGATCACTGTCGATTCCAAAAACATAACTCTTGTTGAAATGAGAGAGATGATCGGTAAGGAAATCAGTATTAGCCCTAACAGATGGCACAAATCCGGTGGTGGCATCATAAGAAGCAGCAATTCATAGTTGTTTTGGATACTGAAGATCTTATGCAGATTATGAGACAAAAGAAGCGAACCAGGAAGGTGTTCTTCCTTGGTACCATTTCTGATCCTGTTGAATAGGTTATAGTGGATGTAGAGGTGATACGTTCCTAACGTATCCATAATTTTTGATGTTCCATGCTTGGTTTTACCTACTTTCTTATGTTTTGTCCACAATTTGGAGTAATTTTCATATGATTTCTTGGACTAACCTATTAACAAGAGCCATAGTGCCAGCTGCCTATTTTCTGCTGTTTTTGGTTCCAGGAAAGTCGGAAAATGAATATTCTCGGAATTGGACGGGACAAAAGCCAAAGTCAGTTTTTCACCGAGGGACACCAGGAGCCAGAATACGAGACGGAGAGGGGATGGGGCCTGGCCACACCACCTGGCCGCGCGGCCAGGCTTGGCCCGCGCCAAGCGGTGGTCTGGCCGCCCCAGGAACCCCCTCGGCATGTTTTGCTTCTTGTTGGTTCCTTTTTGAGTTCTTTTGGGGAATTGAGCTTTTCAAGGGAAGTGCTACAGTAGCTTCTGTTTTAATGTAAGTTTTATTGGTGTTGGAACTGAACCTAAAGACCTATTATCTTGAGTGCACTAATGTTGCTAATAAAGATTGTGTGAAGTTTTGTATGAAGGAAAAATTTCAGGTGTATGGAAGGAATGAGTAATGAGATGAAGGATGGACTAAAGCTCAAGATTAGGGATGCCACGCATGTCACCCCAAGAAATATCGAAGAAGTACAAGCATCAAAGCTTGGGGATGCCCAAGGCATTCCCTTCTGCATCAATAAAAATCCCAGGTTTCTTCCAAACGCTTCATTTTTATTGTTTCATGCACAGTTGTGTTGTTCTTAGAGCGTCTTCTTTTTCGTTTTTGTTTTGGTTTTTCGTTTGCTTGGTTTGCTTAGTTTGCTGAATAAATTGGTTGGACCCCCTCTTTCATACATTGGTTTTCAAATAGTTTGGTTTGGATTGGAAAAGAGTAGGAAAGTTCATGCTTAAGTGGTAAAGAGAGCTTGTTTTTGACTGTGGCCCATGCTTTGTCATGCCATGCTTGATATTGTTTTTGCTTTAGGCTTAGTATTCTTTGCTGTAGCATGACTTTTTATAAACAATTGAGATCTCTTAATGTGCCTTGAAAGAATCATGCGTTGTTTTAGCATATTAAAGCATAGTATTGTGGTATTCTCCTTCGACGCTTTATTTGGGTTGACTTGGCACATGCTCACACCATGTTATGACTATCCCAAGTCACCATAAGCCTTTATGATCCTTTAGTCTTCAACTTGTAGTATCACTTTATGCTTTGATCAATGATATTTTGTCACTCTGCATGATTATGGCCATTATTGCTCTCTTAGTTGGTCGCTCCTAGTCTTTTGCTAGCCTCCGCAACCAAGTGTGAGTTCCACTCATGCATCCAACTCCTAAAACCAAGTTTTTCCAAAGAGTCCACCATACCTAGCTATTAGCATATGCTATTCCAAGTATATTCATGTTTTTGTCTACCTTCCGAAATAAACTTGTTATGAGAAAACTAGTGATTAAAGCTCTCACGAACTTGATGGCAAACTTTACTTTCTTGCATTTAATAAACTTGAACCATTGTGTCCATCTTTGTTGCGTATATTCTTGCGCTTTATAAGTTGAAGTTAGAAGAACCATGTATCATGGGGAACGCTTTCAACATTGCACCTGTACTTTGTACCCCGTTGATATCATGTTCTTTTGCTTATGGATCCCGGCGGTGTGAAATAAAAGGGGAACTTGTAAGATCATGGAGTTTGTATGTGTGTTAGAGAAATGCCTGGGCCTCTAGCCTAAGACATGCCTAATTATGGTGGAAACTTGCAGCATAACCATAATGAGCACTCTATGAAGCATCCTCAATAAAAACCTATGCAAATAGCAAATAAAAATATCACTGAGATGCTCATTGTCTGCTTGCCTTGTCATTTTGATTATGGGATAACTCCTGTATCATGTGCAAGGGGTACCCCGTTGGCGGTTCTTTATGATACATATGTACTTACAATGACAAGAGCTTACTTGTGACTAAAGTTGAGTAGCATGAGGTTCGGTCTTCGTAAGTAAGGGGCATGAGATTTTGGCTTATAACTTGTCAAGCATATCCTCTTAGTTGTGTCACTTTAACCTTAATCACCTTCAAGATGCTTATGATAGGGGCAATGAGAGCTGAAAGCTAATAAGTACCATAATTTTTGGAAGCTCTTTATGAGACTTGAATCCCTACTTCCTTCTATGAAGGCCTTTCTTTTACTTTTATGTTGAGTCTCCACCTTCTATCTTTATGAACCTATTTTGAGAGCATAGTGGCCATCCTTAGTTCTATGTGCATTGTCCCAAGACTTGATGATTGATGCATAGCTTTGATATTGCTTGTTTTAAACTATTTGTATCTAGTCACTCTTATGAACTTTGAAGGTGTCCTATGCATTTATGTTTGTTACTCTATGAGGGACAAACTGAATGCCACTATGCTATGTTTTCTTTATGTGAAACAAACAAACATCTTGCAAAGCATTGTTATTCATGAATCTTTTGTTTATGCCTTTTCATGTTGTAACATAGTTGCTTTGCCTTATTGTTAGAACTTTGTCTTTCATGTTATGATTGAAGTACTATGATCCCAGCTATCAATGTTTTACAAATACTTTGATCAAGTTTATGATGGTGCATGTCACCTCAAAAATTATTCTTTCTTTTTATCACTTACCTACTCGAGGACGAGCAGGAGTTAAGCTTGGGGATGTTGATACGTTGCTAACGTATCCATAATTTTTGATGCTCCATGCTTGGTTTTATCTACTTTCTTATGTTTTGTCCACACTTTGGAGTACTTTTCATATGATTTCTTGGACTAACCTATTAACAAGAGCCACACTGCCAGCTGCCTGTTTTCTGCTGTTTTTGGTTCTAGGAAAGTCAGAAAATGAATATTCTTGGAATTGGACGGGACAAAAGCCAAAGTCAGTTTTTCACCAAAGGACACCAGGAGCCAGAATACGAGATGGAGAGGGGCTAGGGCCTGGCCACGCGGCCAGGCTTGGCCCGTGCCAGGGGGTGGTCTGGCCGCCCTAGGCACCCCCTCGGCCTCTCCTTTCGCCTATATATTGCCTCCGATACAGAAATCCTAAGTACCCGATCAAAATTCCACGAAAGAATCTGTAGCCGCCGTCATCTCCATCCCTAGATCAGGAGGGATCTGAAGCTCTTCCCGGCACCCTGCCGGAGGGGAGAATTCACCCTGGAGGCCTTCTTCATCATCATGCAAGCCTCTGGTGTGATGCGTGAGTAGTTCATCTCTGGACTACGGGTCCATGTAGTAGCTAGATGGCTGGTTCTCCTCCTTTGTGCTATCATGTTTAGATCTTGTGAGCTCCGTTCATGATTAAGGTCATCTATTTGTAATTCCTACATGTTGTGTTTGAGGGGATCCAATGGATATTGAGATACTATTTCAGATTGATTATTGATTCTATCATTTCTTTATTATTTGTGATCTTGCATGCTTTCTGTTGTTAGTAGCTATCTTGGCCAAGTAGATGCTAGCAACTCCAAGAGTTAGTATTTATGCTCGATAGTGGGTTCATGCCTCTAGTAATCTGGGGAAGTGACAGAAATCTCTAAGGTACTAGATGTGCTATTGCTACTAGGGAGAAAACAACAATCCTTTATTCATAGAACAATCATATTGTTTAGTTTACACGCAATTCGTAATGCAGTTATCCGTTTCTTGCAACTTAATACTAGAGGTGGTTCGGATGATAACCTGAAGGTGGATTATTAGTCATAGATGCAGTTGGATTACGGTCTATGTATAATGTTGTAATGCCCAATCAAATCTCGAAGGAGTCAAGATGAGTAGTATATGCTTGTATGCTTTCTCGATGTTTGTCAATTGCCCCGCTGTAATTTGTTCACCCAACATGTTATCTATCTTAAGGAGAGCCACCACTAGTGAACTATGGACCCCGGTCCTTTCTTTGACCATCAATATACAATCAACTGTTTACTGCTTTGTGTTTACTTTCTGCAAACTATTACTTTCTTCCACTCGATACGTTTAATCCTTTGTTTTCAGCAAAACCGGTGAGATTGACAACCTCATCGCAAGTTGGGGGCAGAGTTATGTGGTTGTGTTGTGCAGGTCTCCATGTTGCTGCTGGCACCGGTAGTGCGCCCTGCCAAAGTTCAGCTAGCAACACCTTTGGATTGTTTCCTTGCTCCTATTGGATTGATAACCTTGGTTTCATAACTGAGGGAAAACTTGCTGTTGTGCTCATCATACCTTCCTCTTGGGGTTCCCCAACAAGCTCGATATATTTTGGGACATCAAGCTCTTTTTCTGGCGCCGTTGCCGGGGAGTCAAGGACATCTTCACAAGGGGAGTCCCTCATAACCAATCTCTTTACTTTGTTTATTTAATTTTGCTTAGTTTACTTTTTGCTTTGTTTGCTTGTTTCGTATCAAAAACAGAAAATAATTAGTCTTACAAGTTTGCTTTCTTTATTAAAAACACAAAAAAATGACTACTCTTGAAAACACTAAGTTGTGTGACTTCACTAGCACAAACAACAATGATTTTATGAGCACACCCATTGCTCCACCTATTCCTGAAGCTACTTTCTTTGAGATAAAACCTGCTTTGCTCAATCTTGTTATGAGAGAACAATTTTCTGGTATTGGTAATGAAGATGATGCTACTCATTTAAATAACTTTGTTGAACTTTGTGAAATGCAAAAGCATAGGCATATAGATGGGGATATTATTAAGCTTAAATTGTTTCCTTTCTCTTTGAGAGGAAAAGCTAAAGAATGGTTGAATTCCTTAACTAGGAATAGTATTGATTCTTGGACTAAATGCAAATATGCTTTCATTGGAAAATACTATCCTCCTGCTGAGATTATATCTATGAGAAGTGAAATAATGAAGTTTAAACAATCTGATAATGAACATGTTGATCAAGCTTGGGATAGAATGAAATCTTTGATAAAGAATTGTCCCACTCATGGACTAACTGCTTGGATGATTATCCAAACCTTTTATGTAGGATTGAACTATTCTTCAAGAAATCTATTGGATTATGCTGCTGGAGGTACCTTTATGACCATTACTTTTGGTGCTGCAACAAAGCTTCTGGATAATATGACGGTTAACTATTCTGAATGGCATACTAAGAGAGCTACACAAGGTAAGAAGGTAAATTCTGTTAAAGAAACCTCCTCCTTGAGTGATAAAATGGATGTTATTATGTCTATGCTTGTTAATGGGAAAGCCCATATTGATCCAAATAATGTTCCTTTGGCCTCTTTGGTTGCTCAAGAAGAGCAAGTTGATGTGAACTTTATAAGAAATAACAACTTTAGCAACAAATCCTACAGGAATAATTTTGGTAACAACAATTATAAGCCATATCCTCCCAACAATGCTAATGCTTATGGAAATTCCTACAACAACAATAGGAGCGCCCCCTCTGAACCTGAAGTTAGGCTTAAAGAATTTATTAGTAAACAAACTGCTTTCAATAAAACTATTGAGGAAAAACTCTCCAATGCTGAAACAAATATAGCATCATTGGCAGAAGCTCAATCTTCTTTGAATAAAATGGCTGCTAAACCTGAAACTAATGATAATCCCTTTGCTGCTACTAATGCCATACAAGTAAGAATTGATGAAAATGTTAGACTATTAGCTGAATTGCATGCTAAGTGGGAAAGAGAGATGAAATTGCTAGAAACATTAGTGTTTCTACTATCACTACCATTAGTGTTGAGGCTAGTAACAACTCTACTACTTTAGATGATAATTATGGTTTTGATCTTGATGGTTGCAACGTTTCTATAGTGATTAAGTTCCTACAAAAGCTTGCTAAAAGTCCTAATGCTAGTGCTATGAATATGGCCTTTACAAAACACATTACTGATGCTCTCATAAAAATTAAAGAAGAAAATATGAAAAATAAAGCTTCTATTCCTATGAAACAAGAAGATGGTTGGGAACCCATCATTAATATGAAAGTGAATGATTTTGATTTCAAAGCTTTATGTGATCTTGATAGTAGTGTTTCCATTATGCCTAGAAAGATTTATGATATGCTTGATTTTTCACCACTTGAAGATTGTTATTTGAATGTCCCACTTGATGATAATGCTAAAAAGAAACTCATGGGGAGTATTAATGATGTTCTTATTATGGTTAACAATGCCTATGTCCCCGTTGATTTCTATGTTTTGGATGTTGAATGCAATGCTTCTTGTCCTATTACTTTGGGAAGACATTTTCTTAGATCTGTTGGTGCCATTATTGATATGAAAGAAGACACCATTAAATATCAACTCCCACTCAAGAAAGGTATAGAACACTTCCCTAAGAAGAGAGAGAAGATTTATTTTATCTCTCCTATGAAAACAAAATTTGCTCTTAATGCTTCTTCATTGGAGAACACTTGACTCTTTTTCTTGCTTCTTATGCCTAACTTAAAGGCGTTAAAGAAAAGTACTTATTGGGAGATAACCCAAAAGTTTTAGATGAGCCTTGGAAGTTATTACTTCATCAATAACCGCTCCTTATCCTTTTTATTTGCTTTTTGTGCCAAGAGTAACCTCTAATGAGAGAGAAGTAATGATTGGGAAAGTTGCTGTCCTGAAACAGATTTCTGTGCTTCACCGTAAATATTCGTGTAAAATCTCTGTACGTCCTTTTGAGGCGTAGATTTTTGTGCTTCTGACCCAGGTTGTTATCTAACTTTCGTTAGTTCAACACTTTTCGATTTGAGAAACAGAAGGTCTTATAAAAAATTCGTCTTTACCTGCTGGTCTGTTTTGACAGATTTCTGCCTTTATTTGCATTTGCTTCTTGTTGGTTCCTTTTTGAGTTCTTTTGGGGAATTGAGCTTTTTGAGGGAAGTGCTACAGTAGCTTCTGTTTTAATGTAAGTTTTATTAGTGTTGGAACTGAACCTAAATACCTATTATCTTGAGTGCACTAATGTTGCTAATAAAGATTGTGTGAAGTTTTGTATGAAGGAAAAATTTCAGGTGTATGGAAGGAATGAGTAATGAGATGAAGGATGGACTAAATCTCAAGCTTGGGGATGCCACGCGTGTCACCCCAAGAAATATTCAAGAAGTACAAGCGTCAAAGCTTGGGGATGCCCAAGGCATCCCCTTCTTCATCAATAAAAATCCTAGGTTTCTTCCAGACGCTTCATTTTTATTGTTTCCTGCACAGTTGTGTTGTTCTTGGAGCGTCTTCTTTTTCGTTTTTGTTTTGGTTTTTTGTTTGCTTGGTTTGCTTAGTTTGCTGAATAAATTGGTTGGACCCCCTCTTTCATACATTGGTTTTCAAATAGTTTGGTTTGGATTGGAAAAGAGTAGGAAAGTTCATGCTTAAGTGGTAAAGAGAGCTTGTTTTTGACTGTGGCCCATGATTTGTCATGCCATGCTTGATATTGTTTTGGATTTAGGCTTAGTATTCTTTGTTGTAGAATGACTTGTTATAAACAATTGAGATTTCTTAATGTGCCTTGAAAGAATCATGCGTTGTTTTAGCATATTAAAGCATAGTCTTGTTGTATTCTCCTTTGACGCTTTATGTGGGTTGACTTGGCACATGCTCACACCATGTTATGACTATCCCAAATCACCAGAAGCCTTTATGATCCTTTAGTTTTCAACTTGTAGTATCACTTTATGCTTTGATCAATGATGTTTTGTCACTCTGCATGATTATGGCCATTATTGTTGTCTTAGTTGGTCGCTCCCAATCTTTTGCTAGCCTCCGCAACCAAGTGTGAGTTCCACTCATGCATCCAACTCCTACAACCAAGTTTTTCCAAAGAGTCCACCATACGTACCTATTAGCAAATGTTATTCCAAGTATATTCATGTTTTTGTCTACCTTCCGAATTAAACTTGTTATGAGAAAACTAGTGATTAAAGCTCTCACGAACTTGATGGCACACTTTATTTTCTTGCATTTAATAAACTTGAACCATTGCGTCCATCTTTGTTGCATATATTCTTGCGCTTTATAAGTTGAAGTTAGCAGAACCATGTATCATGGGGAACGCTTTCAACATTGCACCTGTACTTTGTACCCCGTTGATATCATGTTCTTTTGCTTATGGATTTCGGTGGTGTGAAATAAAAGGGAAACCTGTAAGATCATGGAGTTTGTATGTGTGTTAGAGAAATGCCTGGGCTGCTAGCCTAAGCCATGCCTAATCATGGTGGAAACTTGCAGCATAACCATAATGAGCACTCTATGAAGCATCCTCAATAAAAACCTATGCAAATAGCAAATAAAAAGATTGCTGAGATGCTCATTGTCTGCTTGCCTTGTCATTTTTATTATGGGATAGCTCTTGTATCATGTGCAAGGGGTACCCCGTTGGCGGTTCTTTATGATACATATGTACTTACAATGACACGAGATTAGTTGTGACTAAAGTTCAGTAGCATGAGGTTCGGTCTTTGTAAGTAAGGGGCATGAGATTTTGGCTTATAACTTGTCAAGCATATCCTCTTAGTTGTGTCACTTTAACATTAATCACCTTAAATATGCTTATGATAGGGGCAATGAGAGCTGAAAGCTAATAAGTACCAAAATTTTTGGAAGCTCTTTATGAGACTTGAATCCCTACTTCCTTCTATGAAGACCTTTCTTTTACTTTTATGTTGAGTCTCCACCTTCTATCTTTATGCACCTACTTTGAGAGCATAGTGGTCATCCTTAGTTCTATGTGCATTGTCCCAAGACTTGATGATTGATGCATAGCTTTGATATTGCTTGTTTTAAACTATTTGTATCTAGTCACTCTTATGAACTTTGAAGGTGTCCTATGCATTTATGTTTGCTACTCTATGAGGGACAAACTGAATGCCACTATGCTATGTTTTCTTTATGTGAAACAAACAAACGTCTTGCAAAGCATTGTTATTCATGAATCTATTGTTTATGCCTTTTCATGCTGCGACATAGTTGCTTTGCCTTATTGTTAGAACTTTGTCTTTCATGTTATGATTGAAGTACTATGATCCCAACTATCAATGTTTTACAAATACTTTGATCAAGTTTATGATGGTGCATGTCACCTTAAAAATTATTTTTTCTTTTTATCACTTACCTACTCGAGGACGAGCACGAGTTAAGCTTGGGGATGTTGATATGTTGCTAACGTGTCCATAATTTTTGATGTTCCATGCTTGGTTTTATCAACTTTCTTATGTTTTGTCCGCACTTTGGAGTACTTTTCATATGATTTCTTAGACTAACCTATTAACAAGAGCCACAGTGCCAGCTGCCTGTTTTCTGCTGTTTTTGGTTCCAGGAAAGTCAGAAAATGAATATTCTCGGAATTCGACGGGACAAAAGCTAAAGTCAGTTTTTCACCGAGGGACACCAAGAGCCAGAATACGAGACGGAGAGGGGTTGGGGCCCAGCCACACCACCTGGTCGCGCGGCCAGGCTTGGCCCAGACCAGGGGGTGGTCTGGCCGCCCCAGGCACCCCCTCGGCCTCTCCTTTCGCCTATATATTGCCTCCGATACAGAAACCCTAAGTACCCGATCAAAATTCCACGAAAGAGTCTGTAACCGCAATCATCTCCATCCCTAGATTGGGAGGGATCTGAAGCTCTTCCCAGCACCCTGCTGGAGGGGAGAATTCACCCTGGAGGCCTTCTTCATCATCATGCAAGCTTCCGGTGTGATGCGTGAGTAGTTCATCTCTGGACTACGGGTCCATGTAGTAGCTAGATGGATGGTTCTCCTCCTTTGTGCTATCATGTTTAGATTTTGTGAGCTCCGTTCATGATCAAGATCATCTATTTGTAATTCCTACATGTTGTGTTTGCGGGGATCCGATGGATATTGAGATGCTATTTCAGATTGATTATTGATTCTATCATTTCTTTGTTATTTGTGATCTTGCATGCTTTCCATTGTTAGTAGCTATCTTGTCCATGTAGATGCTAGCAACTCCAAGAGTTAGTATTTATGCTCTATAGTGGGTTCATGCCTCTAGTAATCTGGGGAAGTGACAGAAATCTCTAAGGTACTAGATGTGTTATTGCTACTAGGGAGAAAACAACAATCCTTTGTTCATAGAACAATCGTATTGTTTACTTTACATGCAATTCGTAATGCAATTATCCGTTGCTTGCAACTTAATACTGGAGGGGGTTCGGATGATAACCTGAAGGTGGATTATTAGTCATAGATGCAATTGGATTACGGTCTATGTATAATGTTGTAATGCCCAATCAAATCTCGAAGGAGTCAAGATGAGTAGTATATGCTTGTATGCTTTCTCGATGTTTGTCAATTGCCTCGCTGTAATTAGTTCACCCAACATGTTATCTATCTTAAGGAGAGCCACCACTAGTTAACTATGGACCCCGGTACTTTCTTTTACCATCAATCTACAATCAACTATTTATTGCTTTGTGTCTACTTTCTGCAAACTGTTACTTTCTTCCACTCGATACGTTTAATCCTTTGTTTTCAGCAAAACCGGTGAGATTGACAATCTCATCGCATGTTGGGGGCAGAGTTCTGTGGTTGTGTTGTACAGATCTCCACGTTGCTGCTGGCACTAGTAGTGCGCCCTGCCAAAGTTCAGCTAGCAACACCTTTGGGGTGTTTCCTTGCTCCTACTGGATTGATAACCTTGGTTTCATAACTGAGGGAAAACTTGCTGCTTTGCTCATCATACCTTCCTCTTGGGGTTCCCCAACGAGCTCGATATATTTTGGGCCATCAAGTGGCCCCTGTAGTGGCTGAACATAATGAGGTGGTCGACGTTGATGAGATCTGATGAGAGCTGCTACCCTAGGCTTGTCATATGGACTGCGGGGTTCCCCTGCCTGTATTTTTAATATTGACTGCTATTGCATTTAGAGCGGGTTTCTGTGATTATGTTTGTTGAGAGATTGCGATGTAATGCTATGCGAACTATTGAGATTTTTGTACATGTCACTCACTGAAACCATTGTTGTTGTAATAAGATATAAGTACATTGTAGTTGACATGATTATGTTTCTTAAGATGACGTACCGTACTTATTTCTGTTATTATGTTTGTTGGGACATTGTTATCTAATGTTTTGTGAAACCATGACTGGACAATTGATGCATAAATACATTGTAGTTGACATGATTATGTTTCTTGAGATGATGTACTGTACTTGTTTCTGTTATTTTGTTTGTTGAGAGATTGTAATGTAATGTTTTGTGAAACCATGACTGGACAAGTGATGCGTAAGTACCTTGTAGTCGACATGATTTTGTTTCTTGAGTTGATGTAATATACTTGTTTCTGTGATTATGTTTGTTGAGAGATTGTAATGTGATGTTTTGTGAAACCATGATGTGATTATGTTTGTTGAGAGATTGTCATGTAATGTTTTGTGAAACCATGACTGAACAAGTGATGCATAAGTACCTTGTAGTTGACATGATTTTGTTTCTTTAGATGATGTAATATACTGGTATGTTTTTGTTAGGCAATGAAATTGGGATAGAGGGTGTACCGGTTTAATATTTGAAATAAGAATGTATGAAGAGAATCCATATTAGGCAGGAGACAGTAATCTAGGGAAAGGGCATGGTATCCATTAAACTATTGTAACATGCCAATTTAGTCATTGTTGCAGCGGTAGACGGGCTGCTCTCTCTCTCTCTATCTCTCTCTCTCCTCACCGACGCCGACGCCATCACCGGTGATGATGCATTCGCCAAGCTGTCCTTGAACGACGAGGATGACCAGTCGAGCAGCGACAGCCTTCTCTCCGACATCGAGTATTCCTTCCACGATGTGAGTTCCTCTATTTTCTCGGGATAGGGTTATGCAATGGTAAATCTCTCGATTTGAGATCCATATGTGCATGCAATCATGTTCAATTCCAGCTTTGTGTTTACCTATAGGTACAACGGACGATCTAAGACTCTGAATGGGAGGGCCTAGATCCCGATGGAGAAGTGCCATGTTACCATGGGCTAAAACTGAGGAGATGTGTTGCATTTGAAGTCAGTAACACTGGGAGAAGGTTTTTGGGTTGTACAAATCAGGTTTGTTTACATTATGTGCAACGGTGACATGAAATAAAATGTATTGTGTATGTTCATAGCACTATAGTGTTTGTGTTTTTAGGTTGGCCCGGTGTGTAAAGCAGTAGAGTGGGTGGATCTTGAGTGGCCAGATGCACTTAAGAAATGTTTGGCACAATTATGGGAGATGTATGATTTGGAAAGGTCGGGGAGATTTACTGATGTAAGTGATGCAGCTGAAAAAAATTACAAGTTGTCGATACGAAATAAGGAGCTGGAACAACAAATCTAGAATTTGCAGTCAGAGCTAACTGACATAATCAATGGGATCTTGGTTGTTGGAATTGCAAAGAAGCTTCAGGATAGTCACAGGTTGTTGATTCATAATGCAGAAAAGGAGAGGGATCAGCTCAGGGAAGACAAGAAGAAGCTAGAGTACTACATTGCGGATCTGTTGAAAGAACGGAAGAAGGCGCGCGAGGGTGAACAAGGAAAGACTACAGAGGATAAAGGAAATTCGAGATGAATAATTTATGTTGTGCCAATGCCTGGAACTAGTTAACTGTAAGAATTGTAGTTGCGCTTTCTTAACTAAGCCAAACTCAATCCTCGAGCAAATTAATTTCAGACGAACACACATATCGTGCATAGATTTAAGTTCACGCTTACCAAATCACCACTGTAGAGGATAAACCAGGCAGTTCAATACTAAATAGACATATGTTGTGTTCAAGCGAGCCTGGCCTGGAGCTGCTTGTTTTCCTCCCTAAGATCGGCCAGCTTCTTCAGTACTTTGTCGTGCGCCAGCCGTAGGTTCTAGCGCTCAGTCACGGATTGGAGGAGTTGGTCCGTAGCCATATGATTTTCCTTCAAGATCCCTTTCATGATCTCTGTCTGCTTCCTAGCCGAGGTGCGACCTTCATTGTGAAGCTTCACCCAGCCGGCGTTTAACTCCTTCAGTTTCTGGCACTTGTTAGAAAGGACCACGAGTTCAGCGCGCAGGTGGTCAAAGGCCAGTTTCTGGGAATTCTGCTTCTCCCTTTGGATTGATATCTTGTCATTTAGCCAGGTCGCCAGGTCCTGGTCGAGCTTTTGCCTCTTTGCCTGCAACAAAAATACATAGTAGGGTTTCTTCAGTTCACCAGGACAAGCTGATTAGTTTCCATAATTAACTGAATCGACTAGTGGCACTGTCATAATTTCAAGGAAGAAGCAATCTAGGACTAAGCAACATTTTATGAATCGACTAGTGGCACTGTCATAATTTCAGTTTCAAAGACAAATAAAGTTTATCTGCAGTTTAGTGTGCTGTGGATTTTTCCCAATATCACCAAATAGTAGTGGGCTAGTGGCAAACTCATAATGTAGAAAACCATGTCCAGATACATAATGGAAAGAGCACATGGTGTCCATTCATGAACATGAACACCAACACATGTCTAGATAGATAAGGAGTTACCCTAGGATTCTTATTGCACCCTATAATGGGAAGCAGGCTTGGGCATTGCTCCCTGAACCCTAAACATTACAAAAGGAGTGGAGCACGAACTAATATTCGTGTCCCCTCTAACGGGAATCAGACTTGGGCACTGCTCCGATACGCCTCCAGACAAGCCCTTAGCTCCTCGTTCTCTTTCTGAACACTCTCGAGTACGGTGATCCCTCTGCTCATGTCCTCCTTCATCTCTTTCACTGCATCCAGGCAACGACTCCTGTCATGGTAGGCTTGGATGGTAGCCTTGGTTTCCTCGACGCGTCCTCTGAGTGCCTCAGTGACTTCGTCCTGCAGGAGAGTGCACCTTTCCACAAGATTCTTCTTCTCCTCCATGAGCTCGTTGATTATCTTGATGGCCTGTTCTTGCTTGTTCAAGTTACGGTCAAGCACTTTCTACAGCCTCACGATGTCACGTGCAAAATCTAGCGAGATCTCCTTCTGCATAGATAATTGCTTGCGTAGGCTCTCATTAGCTTGGGTGAGGGAGCATGCAAGCTCATGTTGGTTGTCAATATTGGCACTGATCGCGGACACCTTGTCATGGTACTCGGCCTTCGATCGCTGCAAAGTTCATGTTAATTGAAATAGGAATTTTATATTTACACTCCAAGTTCCAAGTGAATACTAATACAGATAAAAAAATCCCCGTTGAATCTATTGACCGCAGTGTTAAAAATGGACCTAGAGATCTATTCATGACCATGATAAACTAATCCTAATCACAAAAAAACCATAGTAAATCTATGAACAATGGTATTAAGGAAAGACCAAGAGATCCAGTCATATTCATGAAAACTAATACAACTCGCAAAAGAAGAAGAAAAACCAATGCGGGGCGGACACAATCTAAGAAATCCACATCACAACTCAGAGAAATAATAGTGTGGAGATTTGCTACCTCGCTAAGATGTGGAACAGGGTCGAACGGGTCCTGCAACACCTCCGTCATGGTGGATTCTGGCTCCACGGCCGGCCTGTAATACATAGAAGAGGAAGAGCAAGAAGAAGAAGAAAAACAAGAAGAAGCTGAATAAGATCATGATGGAGAGGGAGATGAAGAAGAAGTAGAACAAGAAGACCGTACCGAGAGGAGCCCTCGCCTACTAGCACATTTGGCGCCATTGTCGGGGGAGATTGGGCCTCGATGAGAGGGGGGCTTAAGCGGCTGGTAGAGCAAGAAGTGCCTCGCGGCGATTTCTCTCCCTTTTCTCTGCGAGGATCGTCGACCGGCATCTCCCCCTCCTCGAGGGAGCCATGGCTTGCAGGGTGAGGGTGGCGGCGGCAGGAGGAAGAAGATAGTGATTAGTGTGGGAGAAGAGTCAAAGAGTACAGGTCGTGGTCCAGTAGTACTACTACTATTATACAAGACCACCGTGTACGGTCTACCTTCTCAAAGAAGCCAGGGAGGCAGGGGCAGGGAATCAATGGGACTTGTCTTTATTGTGATGGACAGTTCAATGGTCTTTGGCGCTGCCCAAAATCCAGTATATAATAAGAGGAGTGCGAGCCGGGTGGTCATCGCGGGCATCGGCACGCACGTCCCGTGTGCGTGTGTCACGTGTTGATGGGGCAATGACGCGTGCAACTGCTGCATGATCACATCGGCACGTCGAACTCCGTCGAACTCCATGTCGACAGGCACGCACGGGATATTTACGAGTCTAGAATATGTTCTGCAACTTTCGTTGTGATCAAATTATGTTCAGTACGCGAGATATTAATTTTTTTTTGATAATCGACAATGGATGCATGGACACGACGCACGAAACCCCTGCTCATCGTTGATCAGATCGGCACCCCACTCTGTGTACCTTCCATCGACCATTCGAAGTAACTACCTCGAGCACGATGCCCCCTCGTCTTGGCAATGGCAGGTGATACATTGCAAATGTATCTATAATTTTTTATGTTCCATGCTTGGTTTTATCTACTTTCTTGTGTTTTTTCCACACTTTGGAGTACTTTTCATATGATTTCTTGGACTAACCTATTAACAAGAGCCACAGTGCCAGCTGCCTACTTTCTGTTGTTTTTGGTTCCAGGAAAGTCAGGAAATGAATATTCTCAGAATTGGATGGGACAAAAGCCAAAGTCGCTATTTTACCGGAAGTCATCTGGAGACAGAATACGAGACGGAGACGAGCCAGGGGGCCACCACACCACCTGGCCGCGAGGGCCAGGCCTGGCCACTCCAGGGGGTGGCGTGGCCAGCCCAGGCACCCCCTCGGCCTCTCTTTCCGCCTATATATTGCCTTCGGGACCAAAACCCTAAGTACCCGATCAAAAATCCACGAAAGAGTCTGTAGCCGCCGTCATCTCCATCCCTAGATCGGGAGGGATCTGAAGCTCTTCCCGGTACCCTGCCGGAGAGGGGAATTCACCCTGGACGCCTTCTTCATCATCATGTAAGCCTCCGGTGTGATGCGTGAGTAGTTCATCTCTGGACTACGGGTCCATGTAGTAGCTAGATGGCTGGTTCTCCTCCTTTGTGCTTTCATGTCTAGATCTTGTGAGCTCCGTTCATGATCAAGATCATCTATTTGTAATTCTGCATGTTGTGTTTACGGGGATCTGATGGATATTGAGATGTTATTTCAGATTGATTATTGATTCTATCATGTCTTTGTTATTTGTGATCTTGCATGCTTTCCGTTGTTAGTAGCTATCTTGGCCAAGTAGATGGTAGCAACTCCAAGAGTTAGTATTTATGCTTGATAGTGGGTTCATGCCTCTGGTAATCTGGGGAAGTGACAGAAATCTCTAAGGTACTAGATGGGTTGTTGCTACTAGGGAGAAAACAACAATCCTTTGTTCATAGAACAATCGTATTGTTTACTTTACACGCAATTCGTAAAGCAATAATCTGTTGCTTGCAACTTAATACTAGAGGGGGTTCAGATGATAACCTGAAGGTGGATTATTAGTCATAGATGCAGTTGGATGGCGGTCTATGTATAATGTTGTAATTTTGATTCTTGGACTAAATGCAAAGATGCTTTCATTGGAAAGTACTATCCTCCTGCTAAGATTATATATATGAGAAGTGAAATAATGAAGTTTAAACAATCTGAGAATGAACATGTTGCTCAAGCTTGGGAAAGAATGAAATCTTTGGTAAAGAATTGTCCCACTCATGGACTGACTGCTTGAATGATCATCCAAACTTTTTATGCAGGATTGAACTATTCTTCAAAGAACCTATTGGATTCTGCTGCTGGAGGTACCTTTATGACCATTACTTTGGGTGTTGCAACAAAGCTTCTGGATAATATGATGGTTAACTACTCTGAATGGCATACTAAGAGAGATCCACAAGGTAAGAAGGTAAATAATGTTGAGGAAACCTCCTCCTTGAGTGATAAGATTGATATTATTATGTCTATGCTTGTTAATGGGAAAGCCCATATTGATCCAAATAATGTTGTTTTAGCCTCTTTGGTTGCTCAAGAAGAGCAAGTTGATGTGAACTTCATAAGAAATAACAATTTTGGCAATAATGCTTATAGGAATAATTTTGGTAACAACAATTATAAGCCTTATCCTCCCAACAATGGTAATGCTTATGGAAGTTCCTACAACAACAATAGGAGTGCTCCCTCTGAACTTGAAGTTATGCTTAAAGACTTTATTAGTAAACAAACTGCTTTCAATAAAACTATTGAGGAAAAACTCTCTAATGCTAAAAGAAATATAGCATCTTTGGCTGATGCTCAATCTTCTTTGAATAAAATGACTGCTAAACCTGAAACTAATGATAATCCCTTTGCAGCTACTAATGCCATACAAGTAAGAATTGATGAAAATGTTAGAATATTAGCTGAATTACATGCTAAGTGGGAAAGAGAAGATGAAATTGCTAGAAACATTAGTGTTTCTACCATCACCACCACTAGTGTTGAGGCTAGTAATAGTTCTACTACTTTAGATGATAAATTTGATTTTGATCTTGATGGTTGCAATATCTCTGAAGTTATTAAGTTCCTACAAAAGCTTGCTAAGAGTCCTAATGCTAGTGCTATGAACATGATCTTTACAAAACACATTGCTGATGATCTCATAAAGATTAAAGAAGAAAAGATGAAACATAAAGCTTCTATTCCTATAAAACAAGAAGATGGTTGGGAAACCATCATTAATGTGAAAGTGAATGACTTTGATTTTAAAGCTTTATGTGATCTTGATATTAATGTTTCTATTATGCCTAGAAGGATTTATGATATGCCTGATTTGCCTCCACTTGAAGATTGTTATTTGAATGTCCCACTTGATGATAATGCTAAAAAGAAACTAATGGGGAGTCTTAATGATGTTCTTATTATGGTTAACAATGCCTATGTCCCCGTTGATTTCTATGTTTTGGATGTTGAATACAATGCTTCTTGCCCTATTACTTTGGGAAGACCTTTTCTTAGAACTGGTGGTGCCATTATTGATATGAAAGAAGGCACCATTAAATATCAACTCCCACTCAAGAAAGTTATAGAACAATTCCCTAAGAAGAGAGAGAAGATTTCTTTTGCCTCTCCTATGAAAACAAAATTTGGTTTTAATGCTTCTTCATTTGAGAACACTTGATTCTTTCTTGCTTTTTATGCCTAACTTAAAGGCGTTAAAGAAAAGTACTTATTGGGAGATAACCCAAAAGTTTTAGATGAGTCTTGGAAGTTTTTACTTCAGTAATAACCGCTCCATATCCCTTTTATTTGCTTTTTGTGCCAAGAGTAACCTCTAATGAGAGAGAAGTAATGATTGGGAAAGTTGCTATCCCGAAACAGATTTATGTGCTTCACCGTAAAAATTCCTGTAAAATCTTTGAACGTCCTTTTGAGGCGTGAATTATTGTGCTTCTGCCCCAGGTTGTTATCTAACTTGCGTTAGTTCAACACTTTTTGATTTGAGAAACAGAAGGTCTTCGAAAAAAATCGTCTTTACCTGCTGGTCTGTTTTGACAGATTTCTGCCATTTTCTGCATTTGCTTCTTGTTGATTCCTTTTTGAGTTCTTTTGGGGAATTTATCTTTTTGAGGGAAGTTATACAGTAGCTATTGTTCTAATGGAAGTTTGTTGGTGTTAAAACTGAACCTAAAGACTTATTATCTTGAGTGCACTAATGTTGCTAATAAAGATTGTGTGAAGTTTTGTATGAAGGAAAAATTTCAGGTGTATGGAAGGAATGAGTAATGAGATGAAGGATGGACTAAAGCTTAAGCTTGGGATGCCACGCGTGTCACCCCAAGAAATATCCAAGAAGTAAAAGCGTCAAAGCTTGGAGATGCCCAAGGCATCCCCCTCTTCATCAATAAAAATCCCAGGTTTCTTCCAAACGCTTCATTTTTATTGTTTCATGCACAGTTGTGTTGTTCTTGGAGCGTCTTCTTTTTCGTTTTTTTTTGGTTTTTCGTTTGATTTGTTTTCTTAGTTTTCTGAATAAATTGTTTGGACCCCCTCTTTCATACATTGGTTTTCAAATAGTTTGGTTTGGTTTGGAAAAGAGTAGGAAAGTTCATGCTTAAGTGTTAAAGAGAGCTTGTTTTTGACTGTGGCCTATGCTTTGTCATGCCATGCTTGATATTGTTTTGGCTTTATGCTTAGTATTCTTTGTTGAAGCATGACTTGTTGTAAACAATTGAGATTGCTTAATGTGCCTTGGATGAATCATGTGTTGTTTTAGCATATTAAAGCATAGTATTGTGGTATTCTCCTTTGATGCTTTATTTGGGTTGATTTGGCGCATGCTCACACCATGTTATGACTATCTCAAGTCACCATAGGCTTTATGGTACTTTAGTTTTCAACCTGTAGTATCACTTTATGCTTTGAACAATGATGTTTTGTCGCTCTGCATTATTATGGCCGTTATTGCTCTCTTAGTTTGTCGCTCCCAGTCTTTTGGTAGCCTCCATAACCAAGTGTGAGTTCCACTCATGCATCCAACTCCATAAACCAAGTTATTCCAAAGAGTCCACCATACCTACCTACTAGCTTATGCTATTCCAAGTATATTCATGTTTTTGTTTACCTACCAAGCTAAACTTGTTATGAGAAAACCATTGATTAAAGCTCTCATGAACTTGATGGCACACTTTACTTTTCTTGCCCTTAATAAACTTGAACCATTGTGTCGTCTGTGTTGTATATGCTTGCACTTATTTGTTGGGGATTAGCAGAACCATGCTGTTATGGGGAATGCTTTCAACATTGCACGGGTTGATATGGGGTGGCCCGATCTTCTCAGTAAGCGGATGGCGGTGATGACGGTGGATAATAGATAACTAGCCTATAGCTATGAACTCTCCCGCTCGATCCCTGATGCCAATGCAACAACTCTCGAACCTTGTAGGATATTCACAACACCACGCTCTTGCGCACGCAGCCGTGACCACGAACGGTAGTATGCAATCTACTAATTCCCATTGGAACAACAGATCACACTCAATTATAGTTGGTAGATTCGAACACAGGGTAATTCCATAGGTTCTATGAAAGAAACAAGTCCAAAATATTTTAACGTGGTCTCAACCCTAACTAGAGGTCGTCCCACAGATTATAAGAGCGGCTGGGGCGGCCAGAAACCGAAACTAAACGCAAACGACTCAAACTGATACAAACCGACTCAGACCAGATTCGGTCGGCAGGCGGACACTCCGGTCAAAATCGGCCGGACAGTCCGGTCAGGCCGGACACTCCGGGTGAAGTGTGCCGGACAGTTCGGTTTTACCGGAAGGCGTCTGTGTAGTGTCCGAACTGGCATACTGAATGTCCACGCCAGCTTGCCTCTCGACCAGGCCAGACAGTCCGGGTGGATCTGGCCAGACACTCCGGTCGTGGCAGATCTTTTTGCCTCCGTCTTGATGATCTTCTCTTGCGCCTTCCTCCTGCTCCTCCCTCACGCATCCTCGGGCGATCATCATGTTGGGCTTCTCTTGTAGCCCTTCTCCTCCTCCCGCCATGCTTGTTTCTCCAACGAACCTGATCATACATAAATGCATAGACTTAGGCAGTATAAAGTTCTCATCAATCAAAGTACCAGATTCGTTTAGGAGTAAATTCACCTGTTGTTCTAGTAGCTTAGCACGAGCTCTTGTAACAGGTCCAATTCTAATCTCATTGGACTGATCCTTTCTTACAACAGTTGTAGCATCTTCAGTAGTCATTGGGGTAGGTGTATTTGTAGGGATGTCCTCATCATCTCCCCCCCCCTCAAAAGGCGTCGACCTCGACACTCCAAGGTCTTCTCTAGCATATGGTGACAAATCAGCAACGTTCAAGCTATTGCTAACTCCACCAAATTCCTCAATAGGTGTATCAACCGAGTAGGCGTTATCATTAATCTTGGCTAACACCTTGTAAGGACTAGCACCACGTGGCTTCAATTTTGACTTTCGAAGTAGTGGAAATCTATCCTTGCGTAGATGCACCCAAACCATATCTCCAGGCTAGAACAACACTTCTTTCCTTGCTTGATTCCTTCCAGCAGCAATGTTCTTGCCTTTCTTCTCAATAGCCTCTCGAGTCTTCTCATGTATTTTCTTCACATAATCAGCACTTTTTGATGCCTCCATATCAACTCTCTCATGTAATGGCAGAGGCAACATATCAAGTGGCGTCAATGGCTTGAAACCATACACCACCTCAAAAGAACAAAGCTGAGTAGTTGAATGCACAGCCCTATTGTAAGCAAACTCAACATGTGGCAAACATTCTTCCCATTCCCGCAGATTCTTTTTAATCATGGTCCTTAGTAGCTGTGACAATGTTCGATTCACCACCTCCGTTTGACCATCTATTTGGGGATGACATGTAGTACTGAACATCAATTTCGTTCCTAGCTTTCCCCATAAGGTCTTCCAAAAGTAGCTCATGAACTTCACATCATGGTCAGAAACAATCGTCTTTGGTACTCCATGTAATCTCATGATGTCCCTGAAAAATAGGTTAGCAATATGCGACGCATCGTCTCTTTTGTGGCAGGCAATAAAATGAGCCATCTTAGAGAACCTATCCACGACCACAAATATCGAATCATGACCTCTCTGAGTTTTAGGTAGACCTAGCACAAAATCCATACTAATGTCTTCCCATGGAGTAGTCGGTGCAGAGAGAGGTGTATACAAACCGTGAGGCTTCAGCTTAGATTTCGACTTGTGGCATGTAATACATCGGCTCACAAATCTGTACACATCACGCCTCATCTTGGGCCAATAAAAGTGATCAGCAAGCATGAGCAACGTCTTCTCACGCCCAAAGTGACCCATCAAACCTCCAGCATGTGATTCCTGCACTAAGAACAAATATCCATCATGTATATGATACTTATCCCATGCGTTTCTAAGAGCACACAAACGATATGGTTCAGCAAAATCATGGTCAGTTGCATAAAGTGCACAAATAGCTTCTAAACCAGGAATTTTAACATCAAGATTGGTTAATAGCATATTCTTCCTAGATAGAGTATCAGCAACAACGTTCTCTTTTCCCTTCTTATAGTTAATGATGTAAGGAAAAGACTCAATGAACTCAACCCATTTAGCTAATCTTCTATGCAAGTTTGATTGAGCTTTCAAGTATTTCAATGCTTCATGATCAGAATGTATGATGAATTCTTTTGGCCACAAATAATGTTGCCAAACCTCAAGTACTCTAACAAGTGCATACAATTCTTTATCATAGATTGAATAATTCAAACATGCACCAGCCAATTTCTCAGAAAAATAAGCTATAGGCCGACCCTCTTGCATCAAAACGCCACCTATGCCTATACCACTAGCATCACATTCAACTTCAAATTGCTTCGAAAAATCAGGTAATGCAAGTAATGGTGCAGAAGTCAGCAAACGTTTTAATGTATCAAAAGCAATGTCTTGGGCCGCGCCCCATACAAAAGGAACACCTTTCTTTGTCAAGTCATTTAATGGTGCAGCAATGGTGCTAAAATCTTTCACAAAGTGCCTATAGAAACCAGCGAGACCGTGGAAACTACGCACTTGACTAACATTCATTGGAGTAGGCCAATTCTGAATTGATTCAATTTTAGATTGATCTACCTCTACTCCATGCTTAGAAACAATAAATCCTAAAAATATGACCTTATCTTTTGCAAATGTACACTTCTCAAGATTAGCATACAGTTTATTATCACGTAACACTTGCAAAACTTGTCTAATATGAGTGCAATGTTCAGATTCGGTGTGGCTGTATATGAGTATATCATAAAAGTAAACAACCATGAAACGACCAATAAACTCTCTCAAAACATGATTCATCAAACGCATGAAAGTACTAGGTGCATTAGTAAGACCAAATGGCATAACTAGCCACTCATACAAACCGAATTTAGTTTTGAAAGAAGTTTTCCATTCATACCCTTCTTTCATCCTAATTTGATGATAACCACTACGCAAGTCAATTTTAGAGAAAACAGCAGCACCACTCAATTCATCTAGCATATCCTCTAAGCGTGGAATAGGATGACGATATTGAATAGTGATGTTATTAATCGCTCTACAATCAACACACATCCGCCATGTACCATCTTTCTTAGGAACTAAAATAACAGAAACAGCACAAGGGCTAAGAGAGACACGAATGTACCCTTTATCCAGCAACACTTGTACTAGCTTCTGAATTTCCTTAGTTTCTTCGGGATTAGTCCTGTAAGGTGCACGGTTGGGAAGTGTGGCACCAGGAATCAGGTCCACTTGATGTTCTATACCACGCAATGGAGGCAAACCTGCGGGTACGTCTTCTGGAAACACATCCCCAAAGTCCTGCAAAACAGAAGAGACACCAAGAGAAATAGGGGTCATGTCGTTAGAAACCAATACCTCGCCCTTATACATGAGCACAAGTGGCATGGCTGTAGGATCCTCACGAAACTCTCTCATATCCTACTTGGTGGCTAGTATCAATAACCCAGGCACTCTCTCACTTTTCATTATATCACTCAATTTAGGCTCAATTACATCAGGAACAACTGTAACACAGTCTCGCCGAGTGGTAGTATCTTCCTTCAAGTTCACCTCTATCTTCTGGCGAGAATCATTCACAATTTCTTGTGGTGTCATTGGCTGCATAGTAATCTTCTTCCCTTTGAATTCCAAGTGATATGTATTGGCTCGGCCATTGTGTTGCACATGGCGATCATAGAGCCAAGGCCGACCCAATAGTAGGTGACAAACAGTCATAAGAACCACATCAAAATCAATAGAATCTTTGTATGGCCCTATTTGAAAATTCACACGTACCATATGATTTACCTTCATCTCACCATGTTGCTCAACCATTGTATGTAGTATGGCTTGGGATGAGGTAAGTATGTCAAATTCAGTTTGGCACATAGTTCCTTACTTGCAAGATTTCTGCAGCTACCTCCATCAATAATTACCTTGCAAGCTTTGTTTGGTCCAACTAGAGCTTTTGTTTGGAACAAGTTGCAACGCTGGGATTTCTCAGCCGGTTGCACACTAAGTACACGTGACAATACGACAATAGTGGGTGCACGCTCAGCATATGCATCAGCACCTTCCTCGCCGTCATCAATATCATCATCAGAAGCTTCATCTCCACTTTCTACTTCACCTTGTTCATTAACAAACATAACCTTGCTGTTTGGACAATCCTTCTTGTAGTGACCTCTACCTCCATAAGTATGGCACACCACATCACGAGTACGTGCAGTAGACATGTTGGAACCCGAGCTAGCAGCAGGAGCAGCAGGTTTCTGAGCATTAGAACCAAACGAAGGTGTACTTGCTGGTTTGGCCGATGGTGTAAATGGAACAGTAGCTGGTGGCATGACTATAGGAGGTGTAGACCTGGCCAAAAATCTGCTAGAGGATGGAAAACGAGCACGTGACTTCGCCTCTTCTGCCAATTGGGATTCGGCCTCTCTAGCATGATGCAACAACTCATTCATGGTCTCATACTTGTGATGACGGACAATGCTTTTGATCGGTAACTTCAAATTGTTTAGGAATCGCTGCATGGTCATCTCAATGGACTCACGAATTCTAGCACGCTACATAAGCATCTCCATCTCCATGTAGTACTCATCAACTGTCATGGTGCCTTGCTTCAGTTGCGTCAATTTATCAAAAACTGATCGCAAGTAGTTGGTTGGAACGAAACGAGCCTTCATGATTTGCTTCATCTCGCGCCAATCCATCATAGGAAGTTCATTATCCTCCCACCCATGTTGCACAAGAGCATCCCACCAACGCAAAGCATAACCATCAAATTCAGATGCTGCAAGCTTGACCTTCTTATCTTCTGGATAGTCAAATAAGCGCCAGAGTTTCTCAATCTTCAATTCCCAGGTGAGGTAGTCTTCAGGATCAATGGAACCATCAAACTTAGGAATCGAGAATTTTGGCTTGCCCAAACCGTCATCAGCAGCTTGGTTGGGCACACGTGGACCACGCCCAAGATGGGCAAACCCACGACCATGAGCAGGTGCATGGACAGGGGGAATAACACTTCCCCTGCCAACATGTGGAGCAGCATCAACAACGCTACCCTCATCGAAATCATCAAAGGCATCATCATGTTGAGGATCTTCCCTTCTATGCAAGGCGGCTGTCAAACCCTCAATGGACTGCTGCAAAGTGGTGACATTGACATTGAGCGTAGCCACTTGCGTTTGGATAGTATCAACTGTCCCAACATGCTGATCCAATCTCATATTCATATCTTGGAGATTCTTGTCAATGGCATCTGTCGTGTTAGTAAACACACATGTCAAGTGGGATTTCAAAGCCTCATATTCACGCCAATTGACGAGCTCCTCATCCTTCTTTTTCTGCAACACAACATCATTATCACTAGTAGGTTAGTAGGTTAGTGAAAAAATTAGAATCTGTATGGTGGAAACCCTCACAACTCACTCACAACTAATAAGAAAGGAGATCTTACCGTTCCAAAGTGAATAGAGATGCTCTACCAAACGAAATCAAAGACTGATGCACTTGATGTGATGAAGTGAATATCAAAGGTATAGAGAATGATCGCAGGGCACACAGGTTATAAGGTGGAGCTATAGGTATGGTATCCTATCTACACCGCAAACAAGTCCTAGTGCTGATCGTAAAAATACCCAAGAAACACACACAATGGAGATAAACGTGGCAAAGCAACTTATGAAAAGGAATATTGCAATGCACAAGAGAGACGCTAGTAATATCTCAAATAGAACAGGCACAAGATTGCTCAATCTACCAGTGCTATAAAACAAGGCCTCCAATATTGCACACTTCTATATCTTTTTTTGTCAGGCTTGTAGCTCTTTTCTCTTTTTTTATACTGGTTCTCTTTTCTTTTCTCTTTTTTTTGATTTTTTTCAAGTATTTTACTCAATGCAAATGAGCACAACAACTTATAACAGAACTGGGCCGGATAGTCCGGTTGATATGCGCTAGAGACTCCGGTGGGGCCGGATAGTCCGGTGTGATTAGGCCGGATAGTCCGGTTTTGCCCATCGAAATTTGTTTGCACTTCAAAACCCTAATGAGCAGCCTGTCGGAGCAAAGCAACTAGTCTCGTGGGTACATTCCTAGGCACAGATGCTGTAGATAGGCTGTGTCTATGGTATGCAAACAAAAGGTACGCTATGTGGACTCGGAAAAACGATAAATACTTGCAGAAATGGTAACGGTGGGAACAACGGAAAACAAGATGAAACCTTAAACCTAGACACAAACGGAAACTAGACTCCTACGAGGAAAACCTGCAGATCGGATCTACGAGAAGATACAATCAGTAACTAAAACTCGAAAACAATGCAATCTAGTCTATGCCAAATCTTTTTGTAAGGCTTTTTCTGTATAGGACGAAAACACTCTCTAATCTATGGATGGATTTGTGGATGCTTACCGAGGCAACACTAGAAATCTGATACCAAGATGATATGGGGTGGCCCAATCTTCTCAGTAAGCGGATGGCGGTGATGATGGTGGATAATCGATAACTAGCCTGTAGCTATGAACTCTCCCGCTCGATCCCTGATGCCAATGCAACAGCTCTCGAACCTTGTAGGATATTCACAACACCACGCTCTTACGCACGCAGCCGTGACCACAAACGGTAGTATGCAATCTACTAATTCCCAATGGAACAACAGATCACACTCAATTATAGTTGGTAGATTCGAACACAGGGTAATTCCAGAGGTTCTATGAAAGAAACAACTCCAAAATATTTTAACGTGATCTCAACCCTAACTAGAGGTCATCCCATAGATTATAAGGGCGGCTGGGGCGGCCAGAAACCGAAACTAAACACAAATGACTCAAACTGATACAAACCGACTCGGACCAGATTCGGTCGGCGGGCGGACACTCCGGTCGAAATCGGCCGGACAGTCCGGTCAGGCCGGACAATCCGGGTGAAGTGTGCCGGACAGTCCGGTCTGGCCGGAAACTTTGAAGTTTCCGGGTGGCGTCCATGTAGTGTCCGAACTGGCATATTGAATGTCCACGCCAGTTTGCCTCTCGACCAGGCCGGACAGTCCGGGTGGATCTGGCCGGACACTCCGGTCGTGGCAGATCTTTTTGCCTCTGTCTTGATGATCTTCTCTTGCGCCTTCCTCCCGCTCCTCCCTCGCGCATCCTTGGGCGATCATCATGTTGGGCTTCTCTTGTAGCCCTTCTCCTCCTCGCGCCATGCTTGTTTCTCCAACGAACCTGATCATACATAAATGCATAGACTTAGGCAGTATAAAGTTCTCATCAATCAAAGTACCAGATTCGTTTAGGAGTAAATTCACCTGTTGTTCCAGTAGCTTAGCACAAGCTCTTGTAACAGGTCCAATTCTAATCTCATTGGACTGATCTTTTCTTGCAACAGTTGTAGCATCTTCAGTAGTCATTGGGGTAGGTGTAATTGTAGGGATGTCCTCATCACGGGTACTTTGTACCTAGTTGATATCATTCTCTTTTGTATATGGATGTCGTCGGTGTAAAATGAAAGGGGAGCTTGTAAGTCAATGGAGTTATGTATATGTGTTAGAGAAACGTCTGGGCCGCTGGTCTAATCCATGCTGACATGGTGGAAACCTGCAGCGTAACCATAATGAGTTGTCTATGAAGCATTCTTCTTATAAAAAAAGAGTCCTATATTGAGAAAAAAGAGAAAAATAAAAAAGAGATTATGAAAAGAGGAAAGAGAGAAAAAAGCACCATATTCCCATGGTAAATAAGAAGATTGCTGAGATGCTCGTTGTCTGCTTGCCTTGTCATTTTGATATGGGGATTCTTCCGTATCATCGGGCAAGGGGTACCCCGTTGGCGGTTCTCTATGATACACATGTATTTACGATGACAAGAACTTACCGGTGACTAAACTTGAGTAGCATGAGGAGCGGCCCTCGTATTCAAGGGACATGAGATTCCTGACTTATACTTCATCAAGCATGTACACCATAGTTTGTTCACTTTAACCTTAATCACTTCAAGATGCTTATGATAGGGGCAATGAGAGCTGAAAGTTATAAATACCATAATTTTTGGAATCTCTTTATGAAACTTGAATCTCTGCTTCCTTTTATGAAGGCCTTTCTTCCACTTATATATTGAGTCTCCACCTTCTACCTTTATGCACCTACTTTGAGAGCATAGTGACCATCCTTAGTTCTATGTGCATTGTCCCAAGACTAGTTGATTGATAAATAACTTGATATTGCTTGTTTTAAACTATTTGTATCTTGTCACTCTTATGAACTTTGAAGGTGTCCTATGCATTTATACTTGCTACTCTATGAGGGACAAGCTGAATACTATTATGCTATGTTTTCTTTATGTGAAACAAACAAACGTCTTGCAAAGCATTGTTATTCATGAATCTTTTGTTTATGCCTTTTCATGTTGCATCATAGTTTCTTTGTCTTATTGCTAGAACTTTGTCTTTCATGTTATGATTGAAGTACTATGATCCCAGCTTTGAATGTTTTACAAATAATTTGATCAAGTTTATGATGGTGCATGTCACCTCAAAAATTATTCTTTCTTTTTATCACTTACCTACTCGAGGACAAGCAGGAGTTAAGCTTGGGGATGTTGATACATTGCAAATTTATCTATAATTTTTGATGTTCCATGCTTGGTTTTATCTACTTTCTTGTGTTTTGTCCACACTTTGGAGTACTTTTCATATGATTTCTTGGACTAACCTATTAACAAGAGCCATAGTGCCAGTTGCCTGTTTTCTACTATTTTTGGTTCCAGGAAAGTTAGAAAATGAATATTCTCGGAATTGGACGGGACAAAAGCCAAATTCGCTATTTTACCGGAAGTTATCTGGAGCCAGAATACGAGACGGAGAGGAGCCAAGGGGCCACCACACCACCTGGCCGTGCGGGGTAGGCCTGGCCGCGCCAGGGGGTGGTGTGGCCAGCCAGGCACCCCCTCGGCCTCTCCTTCCGCCTATATATTGCCTTCGGGACCAAAACCCTAAGTACCCGATCAAAAATCCACGAAAGAGTCTGTAGCCACCGTCATCTCCATCTGTAGATCGGGAGGGATCTGAAGCTCTTCCCGGCACCCTGCCGGAGAGGGGAATTCATCCTGGAGGCCTTCTTCATCATCATGCAAGCCTCCGGTGTGATGCGTGAGTAGT
Source organism: Avena sativa (assembly GCA_916181665.1). Lineage (NCBI taxonomy): Eukaryota > Viridiplantae > Streptophyta > Magnoliopsida > Poales > Poaceae > Avena > Avena sativa. The sequence continues at coordinate 375,517,032 of OV702289.1, read as the reverse complement.
TCATCTCTGGACTACGGGTCCATGTAGTAGCTAGATGGTTGGTTCTCCTCCATTGTGCTTTCATGTCTAGATCTTGTGAGCTCTGTTTATGATCAAGATCATCTATTTGTAATTTTGCATGTTGTGTTTGCGGGGATCCGATGGATATTGAGATGCTATTTCAGATTGATTATTGATTCTATCATGTCTTTGTTATTTGTGATCTTACATGATTTCCGTTGTTAGTATCTAGCTTGGCCAAGTATATGCTAGCAACTCCAAGAGTTAGTATTTATGCTCGATAGTGGGTTTATGCCTCTGGTAATCTGGGGAAGTGACAGAAATCTCTAAGGTACTAGATGTGTTGTTGCTACTAGGGAGAAAACAACAATCCTTTGTTCATAGAACAATCGTATTGTTTACTTTACACGCAATTCGTAAAGCAATAATCTGTTGCTTGCAACTTAATACTAGAGGGGGTTCGGATGATAACCTGAAGGTTGATTATTAGTCATAGATGCAGTTGGATGGCGGTCTATGTATAATGTTGTGATTCCCAATCAAGTCTCAAAGGAGTCAAGATGATTAGTATATGCTTGTATGCTTTCTCGATGTTTGTCAATTGCCCCGCTGCAATTTGTTCAACCAGCATGTTATCTATCTTAAGGAGAGCCACCTCTAGTGAACTATGGATCCTGGTCCTTTCTTTTACATACAATCTACAAATTGTTTACTACTTTGTGTTTACTTTCTGCAAACTATTACTTCCTTCCATTCGATACATTTAATCCTTTGCTTTCAGCAAAACTGGTGAGATTGACAACCTCATCGCAAGTTGGGGACAAAGTTCTGTGGTTGTGTTGTGCAGGTCTCGATGTTGCTACTAGCACCAGTAGTGCGCCCTGCCAAGGCTCAGCTAGCAACACCTTTGCGGTGATTCCTTGCTCCTTCTAGTTCGATTAAACCTTGGTTTCATAACTGAGAGAAACTTACTTCTGTGCTCATCATACCTTCCTCTTGGGGTTCCCTAACGAAGCTCATCAATCACGAGCCATCAACAGGTCCAAGCCATCCAGGGACCGTCCTATGTCCCCGGCTCTTCGCTGCATCGTTCGCGCTCGCGAGTCTCCTGCTGAGGCAGCACGTCGTGTTCGACCGCGCCAGGATCCATCGACATTGGCACTCGAGGACACCACAACGTCGAAGCTCGTACCGGCCGTGCAGGAGGAGCGTGGGGTACCTGCAGCGACGGACGAGCGCAAAGCAGCAGCCAGGACTAGGGCACGTGTTGCACCGGTGAGTACGGACAAGAAGAGGAACGAGAACAAGACCAGGAAGAAGAGAGGAGATAGCTATTTGGACGAGTCCGACTCGGCCAACAAGGAGGCGTTCATCGATCAATTGGAGGCAGAAGTGGAGGAGAGTGACGTGGACCCGTGGGACTACAAAGAGGGGGAGGAGAAGGACTCCGACGAGGAGATAACGCGCTTATTAAAGGAAGGGGGCGGTGTCAAGTCGTCAGACGAGGATACCAACGGTGGGGATGGTAGGCACCATGGCGTTGACGAAGACGAGGATGAACCGGAAGGCGTAGATGATAGCTTCTTCGAAATATGATCATTTATTTTATTTATTTTATTTAGATAGATGGATTTTCACTTGTTTATGGAGGTAAAATATAGGTGGCACGGATAGAGAGGTGGCACGGATAGACCATGCATAAAAAAAGTGGAGAAGGGAGGGGTTATCCTGCCTGTTGGATCACATAGGATCAACGGTTGGTGGAGACGATCCGCGTGACATCTGTGTTAGCCAATCAGGGCGTAGCACCTAGAGTGAGCACACGTTTGGGCTTTTGTGAGATTTGTGATCGAGAGAGAGGGCAAATCACTTTTCACAAACCACATATGGAACCACCATTGTCATTGAAATGTGTATTCTTTCATTAACCACATCTAGAGTCATTTCATGTCAATTATTTTCACAGACCACATATGGATCCACCAGAGTTCATTGCATGTGTGTTCTCTTCGCAAACCACATATGGATCCACCAGAGTTCATTGCATGTGTGTTCTTTTCACAATCCACCTATGGATCGACCAGTGTCATTGCATGTGTGTTCTTCTCATTAACCACATCTAGAGTCACTGGATGTGTGTTCTTTTCACAAACCACATATGGATCCACCAGTGTCAACGAAATGTGTGTTATTTTCAGAGACCACATCTGTAGTCATTTCATGACTATTCTTTTCATACACCACATATGAATCCACCAGTGTCATTGCATGTGTATTCTTTTCAGAGACCACATATGGATCCACCAGTGTCATTGCTTGTGTGTTATTCTCATTAACAACAACTAGAGTCATTGCATGTGTGTTATTTTCATTAACCACACCTAGAGTCACTGCATATAGTTCCACCAGAGTTCATTGCATGTGTGTTCTTTTCACAATCCACCTATGGATCCACCAGTGTCATTGCATGTGTGTTCTTCTCATTAACCACATCTAGAGTCATTGCATGTGTGTTCTTTTCACAAACCACGTATGGAACCACCATTGTCATTGAAATGTGTATTCTTTCACTAACCACATCTAGAGTCATTTCCTGACTATTCTTTTCATAGACCACATATGGATCCACTAGTGTCATTGCATGTGTGTTTTCTTCAGAGACCACACATGAATCCACCAGTGTCATTGCATGTGGTTCCACCAGAGTTCATTGCATGTGTGTTATTTTCACAATCCACCTATGGATCCACCAGTGTCATTGCATGTGTGTTCTTCTCATTAACCACAACTAGTCATTGCATGTGTGTTCTTTTCACAAACCACATATGGAACCACCAGTGTCATTGGAATGTGTATTCTTTTTAGAGACAACATCTGGAGTCATTTCATGACTATTCTTTTCATAGACCACATATGGATCCACCAGTGTCATTGCATGTGTGTTCTCTTCACAGACCACACATGGATCCACCAGTGTCATTGCATGTGGTTCCACCAGAGTTCATTACATGTGTGTTCTTTTCACAATCCACCTATGGATCCACCAGTGTCATTGCATGTGTGTTCTTCTCATTAACCACATCTAGAGTCGTAGCATGTGTGTTCTTTTCACAAACCACATGTGGAATCACCATTGTCATTGAAATGTGTATTCTTTCATTCACCACATCTAGAGTCATTTCATGACTATTCTTTTCACAGACGACATATGGATCCACCAGTGTCATTGCATGTGTGTTCTCTTCAGAGACCACACATGGGTCCATATGGTTCCACCAGAGTTCATTGCATGTGTGTTCTTTTCACAATCCACCTATGGATCCACCAGTGTCATTGCATGTGTGTTCTTCTCATTAACCACATCTAGAGTCATTGCATGTGTGTTCTTTTCACAAACCACATATGGAACCACTGATGAGGACATCCCTACAATTACACCTACCCCAATTGCTAATGAAGTTGTTCCAATTGCAAAGAAGGATCAATCCAATGAGATAAGGATTGGACCAATCACAAGTGCTCGTGCCAAGCTACTAGAACAACAGGTGAACTTGTTTCTTAATGAACCTGGTGTTTTAGTTAATGAGAATTTTATACTACCTAAGTCTTTGAATTATTGCATGATCAGGTACTTAGGAGAAGAAGGTGAAGCACGGAGCGAGGAGCTAATGGAACAAGGCCTGTTGATCAATGAATAATGCGCGAGGGAGGAGAGGGAGGAAGCGCAAGGAGCTGTCCAAGACGAAGATCAACAAGAGGAGGAAGTTCTCTGTCGCGGCAGAGAAAAGCCTCGTTTCTTTGCCACGACTGGCTACCGCGGCAGGAAAACTGACTAGGACTCTGCGACGGCAGAGCCAGTCTTGGCCGAGCCACTTGTGGCCTGTCTATATCCAGGTTGGGTGGAACCAACTCGGGTTCCACCATAGGCCGCCGCCCTTTGGACCCATAAATAGATGGGGGCGTCGTAGGTTAGGGTTTAGACCACGTTAAAATATTTTGGAGTTGTTTCTTTCATAGAACCTCTGAAATTACCCTGTGTTCGAATTTACCAACTATAACTGAGTGTGATCTGTTGTTCCATTGGGAATTAGTAGATTGCATACTACCATTCGTGGTCAAGGCTGTGTGCGCAAGAGCGTGGTGTTGTGAATATCCTACAAGGTTCGAGAGTTGTTGCATTGGCATCAGGGATCGAGCGGGAGAGTTCATAGCTACAGGCTAGTTATCTATCATCCACCATCACCATCGACAAGTGCTTGCTGAGAAGATCGGGCCACCCCATATCATCTTGGTATCAGATTTCCTCGTTGCCTCAGTAAGAAACCCACAATCCATCCATAGATTAGAGAGTGTTTTTAGTCCTATCCAGAAAAAGCCCCACAAAAAGAGTTGTCATAGACTAGATTGCATCGTAGACGAGTAATAGTTGCTGGTCATGTTCATCCTTTAGCTTAGATCTCGATCTTTTTCTTCGTAGTTTTGTTCTTCTCTTTGTTTTTAGTCGTTTGCCACCATTGTTTTCCGCCACCATCAAGTCAGATCCGATCTACTCTAAGAGTCCTAGTCTTCTACTCTTGGCTGAGTCGGAAATTTTAAAAAAAATACTTTCCAGGTTACCGAGTCTGCCACGGCAGGATTTCGGTCTCTTTTTCTGCCACGACAGGACTTTTCGGGTTACCAAGTCTGCCATGACAGGATTTCGATGTTTTTCTTTGCCACGGCAGGACTTTCTGAGTTACCAAGTTACCGCTCTGCCACGGCAGGTTTTTGAGCTGTTTTTCTGCCACGACACCATAATTACAAAGTGTGATCGATTTGCACTTTTCCAAAACCCTTAGCCACAGCCAATCTACTACATAGGTGTAGGAACTTGCCTATTGAGACTAGTTTCCGCTCTGACAGGCTGCTCTTAGGACTTTTGGTGCCGTACTTTGTAATTGGCCGTGTGTTATCTATAAAAAAAGCAAGATAGCAAAAGGAAAAGTATCAAGAAAAAGCTATACAAAAGAAAAAGAAAAGTTGTGAAAAAAAAGAGAATTGGAGCAAGAGGCCTAGTATTATCTTTGTGCACCAGTAGATTGAGCAATCTTGTGCATGTTTACTTTGAGCTTTGCTAGTGTCTCTCGAGCGTAGTGCAACATCCTTCATAGTTGCATTGCCACGTTTTTCTCCACGTGTGTGTTTCTTGGGTATTTGTACGATCAGCACTACGACTTGTTTGCGGTGTAGTTAGGATACCATACCTACAGCTCCACCATAAATACCCTCTGTGCCTTGTGATCGTCCTCTATACCTTTGATATTCACTTCATCACATCAGTGCATTAGTTTTTGATTTCGTTTGGTCGAAGCATCTCTATTCACTTTGGAACGGTAGGATCTCCTTTCTTATTAGTTGTGAGTGAGCTATGAGAGTTCCACCATACAGATTTTTTTTTGATTTTTGTGCACTAACCTACTGATCATGTCTTCTAGTGATGATGATGTTGTGATGCAGAAAAAGAAGGATGAGGATCTCGTCAATTGGCGTGAATATGAGGCTTTGAAGTCCAACTTGACACGCGTGTTTACTCACACGACAGATGCCATTGACAAGAATCTCCAGGATCTGAATGTGAGATTGGATCACCATGTTGGAACGGTGGATACTATTCAAACACAAGTGGCTACGCTCAATGTCAATGTCACCGCTTTGCAGCAGTCCATTGAGGGTTTGACAGCCGCTTTGCATAGAAGGGAAGAGCCTCAACATGATGATGCCTTTGATGATTTTGATGATGGTAGTGTTGTGGATGCTGCTCCACATGTTGACAGGGGACGTGATATTCCTCCTGCCCATGCACCTGCCCATGAACCTGCCCATGCACCTGCTCAGGGCCGTGGGTATGCTCCTCTTGGGCGTGCTCAACGTGTTCCCAACCAAACTGCTGATGATGGTTTGGGCAAGCCAAAATTCTCAATTCCTAAGTTTGATGGTTCCATTGATCCTGAAGACTACCTCACATGGGAGTTGAAGATTGAGAAACTCTGGCGCTTATTTGACTATCCAGAAGATAAGAAGGTCAAGCTTGCAGCATCTGAATTTGATGGTTATGCTTTGCGTTGGTGGGATGCTCTTGTGCAACATAGGAGGGAGGACAATGAACTTCCTGGGATGGATTGGCGCGAGATGAAGCAAATCATGAAAGCTCGTTTCGTCCCAACCAACTACTTGCGTTCAGTTTTTGATAAAGTGACGCAACTGAAGCAAGGAACAATGACAGTTGATGAGTACTACATGGAGATGGAGATGCTTATGCAGCGTGCTAGAATTCGTGAGTCCATTGAGATGACCATGCAGCGATTCCTAAACAATTTGAAGTTATCAATCAAGAGCATTGTTCGTCATCACAAGTATGAGACCATGAATGAGTTGTTGCATCATGCTAGAGAGGCCGAATCCCAGTTGGCAGAAGAGGCGAAGTCACGTCCTCGTTTTCCATCCTCCGGCAGATTTTCGGCCAGACCTATTCCTCCTACAGCTGCGTCACCAGCTGCTGTTCCGTTTACACCATCGGCCAAGCCAGCAAGTACACCTTCATTTGGTTCTAATGCTCGGAAACCCGCTGCTAGCTCGGGTTCCAACATGTCTACTGCACGTACTCGTGATGTGGTGTGCCACACTTGTGGTGGTAGAGGTCACTACAAGAAGGATTGTCCAAACAGCAAGGTTATGTTTGTTAATGAACAAGGTGAAGTAGAAAGTGGAGATGAAGCTTCTGATGTTGATATTGACGATGGCGAGGATGGTGCTGATGCATATGCTGAGCGTGCACCAACTATCGGCATGTCTTCACGTGTACTTAGTGTGCAACCGGTTGAGGAATCCCAGCGTTGCAACTTGTTCCAAACAAAAGCTCTAGTTGGACCAAATAAAGCTTGCAAGGTCATTATTGATGGAGGTAGCTACAGAAACCTTGCAAGTAAGGAATTATGTGCCAAACTAAATTTGACATACTTACCTCATCCCAAGCCCTACTACATACAATGGTTTAGCAACAATGGTGAGATGAAGGTAAATCATATGGTACGAGTGAACTTTCAAATAGGGCCATACAAAGATTCTATTGATTTTGATGTGGTTCCTATGACTGTTTGTCACCTCCTATTGGGTCGGCCATGGCTCTATGATCGCCATGTGCAACACAATGGCTGAGCCAATACATATGACTTGGAATTCAAAGGAAGAAAGATTACTATGCAGCCAATGACACCACAAGAAATTGTGAATGATTCTCGCCAGAAGATAGAGGTGAATTTGAAGGAAGATACTACCACTCGGCGAGATTGTATGACAGCTGTTCCTGATGTAATTGAGCCTAAATTGAGTGATATAACGAAAAGTGAGAGAGTGCCTGGTTTATTGATATTAGCCACTAAGGAAGATATGATAGAATTTCGTGAGGATCCTACAGCCATGCCACTTGTCCTCGTGTATAAGGGCGAGGTATTGGTTTCTAACGACATGACCCCTATTTCTCTTGGTGTTTCATCTGTTTTGCAGGACTTTGGGGGTGTGTTTCCAGAAGACGTACCCGCAGGTTTGCCTCCTTTGCTTGGTATAGAACATCAAGTGGACCTAATTCCTGGCGCCACACTTCACAACCGTGCACCTTATAGGACTAATCCCGAAGAAACTAAGGAAATTCAGAAGCAAGTACAAGCGTTGCTGGATAAAGGGTACATTCGTGTCTCTCTTAGCCCTTGTGCTGTTCCTGTTATTTTAGTTCCTAAGAAAGATAGTACTTGGCGCATGTGTGTTGATTGTAGAGCGATTAATAACATCACTATTCGATATCGTCATCCTATTCCACGCTTAGAGGATATGCTAGATGAATTGAGTGGTGCTGCTATTTTCTCTAAAATTGGCTTGCATAGTGAATATCATCAAATTAGGATGAAAGAAGGGGATGAATGGAAAACTGCTTTCAAAAGTAAATTTGGTTTGTATGAGTGGTTAGTTATGCCGTTTGGTCTTACTAATGCACCTAGTACTTTCATGCGTTTGATGAATCATGTGTTGAGAGAGTTTATTGGTCGTTTCGTGGTTGTTTACTGTGATGATATACTCATATACAACCACACCGAATCTGAACATTGCACTCATATTAGACAAGTTTTGCAAGTGTTACGTGATAATAAACTATATGCTAATCTTGAGAAGTGTACATTTGCAAAAGATAAGGTCATATTCCTAGGATTTGTTGTTTCTAAACATGGAGTAGAAGTGGATCAATCTAAAATTGAATCAATTCAGAATTGGCCTACTCCAATGAATGTAAGTCAAGTGCGTAGTTTCCACGGTCTCGCTGGTTTCTATAGGCGCTTTGTGAAATATTTTAGCACCATTGTTGCACCTTTGAATGATTTGACAAAGAAAGGTGTTCCTTTTATATGGGGCGCGACCCAAGACATTACTTTTGATGCTTTCAAACGTTTGCTTACTTCTGCACCATTGCTTGCATTACCTGATTTTTCAAAGCAATTTGAAGTTGAATGTGATGCTAGTGGTATAGGCATAGGTGGCGTTTTGATGCAAGAGGGTCGGCCTATAGCTTATTTTTCTGAGAAACTGACTGGTGCTCATTTGAATTATTCTATCTATGATAAAGAATTGTATGCACTTGTTAGAGTACTTGAGGTTTGGCAACATTATTTGTGGCCAAAAGAATTCATCATACATTCTGATCATGAAGCATTGAAATACTTGAAAGCTCAATCAAACTTGCATAGAAGATTAGCTAAATGGGTTGAGTTCATTGAGTCTTTTCCTTACATCATTAATTATAAGAAGGGAAAAGAGAACGTTGTTGCTGATGCTCTATCTAGGAAGAACATGCTATTAACCAATCTTGATGTTAAAATTCCTAGTTTAGAAGCTATTTGTGCACTTTATGCAACTGACCATGATTTTGCTGAACCATATCGTTTGTGTGCTCTTAGAAACGCATGGGATAAGTATCATATACATGATGGATATTTGTTTCGAGCTAACAAACTATGTATTCCAGAATCGTCGTTGCGTTTGTTCTTAGTGCAGGAATCACATGCTGGTGGTTTTATGGGTCACTTTGGGCGTGAGAAGACGTTGTTCATGCTAGCTGATCACTTTTATTGGCCCAAGATGAGGTGTGATGTGTACAGATTGGTGAGCCGATGTATTACTTGCCACAAGTCCAAATCTAAGTTGAAGCCTCATGGTTTGTATAAACCTCTCTCTGCACCTACTACTCCATGGGAAGACATTAGTATGGATTTTGTACTAGGTCTACCTAGAACTCAGAGAGGTCATGATTCTATATTTGTGGTAGTAGATAGGTTCTCTAAGATGGCTCATTTTATTGCCTGCCACAAAAGCGACGATGCGTCGCATGTTGCTAACTTATTTTCTAGGGACATCGTGAGATTACATGGAGTACCAAAGACGATTGTTTCTGACCGTGATGTGAAGTTCATGAGCTACTTTTGGAAGACCTTATGGGGGAAGCTAGGAACGAAGTTGTTGTTCAGTACTACATGTCATCCCCAAACTAATGGTCAAACGAAGGTGGTGAATAGAACATTGTCACAGCTGCTAAGGACCATGATTAAAAAGAATCTGCGGGAGTGGGAAGAGTGTTTGCCACATATTGAGTTTGCTTACAACAGGACTGTGCATTCAACTACTCAGCTTTGTCCTTTTGAGGTGGTGTATGGTTTCAAGCCATTGACGCCACTTGATATGTTGCCTCTGCCATTACATGAGAGAGTTGATATGGAGGCATCAAAACGTGCTGATTATGTGAAGAAAATACATGAGAAGACTCGAGAGGCTATTGTGAAGAAAGGCAAGAACATTGCTGCTGCAAGGAATCAAACACGAAAAGAAGTGTTGTTCGAGCCTGGAGATATGGTCTGGCTGCATCTACGCAAGGATAGGTTTCCACTACTTCGAAAGTCAAAATTGAAGCCACATGGTGCTGGTCCTTACAAGGTGTTAGCCAAGATTAATGATAATGCCTACTCGGTTGATATACCTATTGAGGAGTTTGGTGGAGTTAGAAATAGCTTCAACGTTGCTGATTTGTCACCATATCTTGGATAAGACCTTGGAGCGTCGAGGACGACGCCTTTTGAAGGGGGGAAGATGATGAGGACATCCCTACAATTACACCTACCCCAATTGCTAATGAAGTTGTTCCAATTGCAAAGAAGGATCAATCCAATGAGATAAGGATTGGACCAATCACAAGAGCTCGTGCCAAGCTACTAGAACAACAGGTGAACTTGTTTCTTAATGAACCTGGTGTTTTAGTTAATGAGAATTTTATACTACCTAACTCTTTGAATTATTACATGATCAGGTACTTAGGAGAAGAAGGTGAAGCACGGAGCGAGGAGCTAATGGAACAAGGCGTGTTGATCAATGAAGAATGCGCGAGGGAGGAGAGGGAGGAAGCGCAAGGATCTGTCTAAGACGAAGATCAACAAGAGGAGGAAGTTCTCTGCCGCGGCAGAGAAAAGCCTCGTTTCTCTGCCACGGCCGCTACCGCGGCAGGAAAACCGACTAGGACTCTGCCACGGCAGAGCCAGTCTTGACCGAGCCACTTGTGGCCGGTTTGTATCCAGGTTGGGTGGAACCAACTCGGGTTCGACCATAGGCCGCCGCCCTTTGGACCCATAAATAGATGGGAGCGTCGTAGGTTAGGGTTTAGACCACGTTAAAATATTTTGGAGTTGTTTCTTTCATAGAACCTCTGAAATTACCCTGTGTTCGAATTTACCAACTATAACTGAGTGTGATCTGTTGTTCCATTGGGAATTAGTAGATTGCATACTACCGTTCGTGGTCAAGGCTGCGTGCGCAAGAGCGTGGTGTTGTGAATATCCTACAAGGTTCGAGAGCTGTTGCATTGGCATCAGGGATCGAGCGGGAGAGTTCATAGCTACAGGCTCGTTATCTATCATCCACCATCACCATCGACAAGTGCTTGCTGAGAAGATCGGGCCACCCCATATCAACCACCATTGTCATTGAAATGTGTATTCTATCACTAACCACATCTGGAGTCATTTCATGACTATTCTTTGCATAGACCACATATGGATCCACTAGTGTCATTGCATGTGTGTTCTTTTCAGATACCACACATGGATCCACCAGTGTCACTGCATGTGGTTCCACCAGAGTTCATTGCATGTGTGTTCTTTTCACAATCTACCTATGGATCCACCAGTGTCATTGCATGTGTGTTTTTCTCATTAACCACAGCTAGAGTCATTGCATGTGTGTTCTTTTCACAAACCACATACAGAACCACCATTGTCATTGAAATGTGTATTCTTTCATTAACCACATCTGGAGTCATTTCATGTCTATTCTTTTCACAGACCACGTATGGATCCACCAGTGTCATTGCACGCGTGTTCTATTCATAGACCACATATGGATCCACCAGTGTCATTGCATGTGTGTTCTTCTCATTGACCATAGCTAGCGTCATTGGATGTGTGTTCTTTTCAGAGACCACATATGGATCCCCCATTGTCATTGAAATGTGTGTTCTTTTCAGAGACCATACATGGATCCACCAGTGTCATTGCATATGGATCCACCATAGTTCATTGCATGTGTGTTCTTTTCATAATCCACCTATGGATCCACCAATGTCATTTCATGTGTGTTCTTCTCATTAACCACAGCTAGAGTCATTGCATGTGTGTTCTTTTCACAAACCACATATGGAACCACTATTGTCATTGAAATGTGTATTCTTTCATTAACCACATCTGGAGTCATTTCATGTCTATTCTTTTCATAGACCACATGTGGATCCACCAGTGTCATTGCAAGTGTGTTCTCTTCACAGACCACATATGGATCCACTAGTGTCATTGCATGTGTGTTCTTTTTACTAACAACAACTATAGTCATTGCATGTGTGTTATTTTCATTAACCACATATGGATGCACCAGTGTCATTGCATCTGTGTTCTTCTCATTGACCACAGTTAGAGTCACTAGATGTGTGTTCTTTTCAGAGACCACATATGGATCCACCATTGTCATTGAAATGTGTGTTCATTTCAGAGACCACACATGGATCCACCAGTGTCATTGCATATGGATCCACCAGAGTTCATTGCATGTGTGTTATTTTCACAATCCACCAATGGATCCACCAATGTCATTGCATGTGTGTTCTTCTCATTAACAACGGCTAGAGTCATTGCATGTGTGTTCTTTTCACAAACCACATATGGAACCACCATTGTCATTGAAATGTGTATTCTTTCATTAACCACATCTGGAGTCATTTCATGTCTATTCTTTTCACAGACGACATATGGATCCACCAGTGTCATTGCATATGTGTTCTCTTCATAGACCATATATGGATCCACCAGTGTCATTGCTTGTGTGTTCTCTTCACAGACCACATCTAGATCCACCAGTGTCATTGCATGTGTGTTCTTTTCACTATCCACCTATGGATCCACCAGTGTCATTGCATGTGTGTTCTTCTCATTAACCACAGCTAGAGTCATTGCATGTGTGTTCATTTCACAAACCACATATGGAACCACCATTGCCATTGAAATGTGTATTCTTTCATTACCCACATCTGGAGTCATTTCATGTCTATTCTTTCCACAGACCACATATGGATCCACGAGTGTTATTGCGTGTGTGTTCTCTTTAGAGACCACACATGGATCCACCAGTGTCATTGCATGTGGTTCCACCAGAGTTCATTGCATGTGTGTTGTTTTCACAATCCACCTATGGATCCACCAGTGTCATTGCATGTGTGTTCTTCTCATTAACCACAACTAGAGTCATTGCATGTGTGTTCTGTTCACAAACGACATATGGAACCACCAGTGTCATTGGAATGTGTATTCTTTTCAGAGACCACATCTGGGGTCATTTCATGACTATTCTTTTCACAGACCAGATTGTATCCACCAGTGTCATTGCATGTGTGTTCTCTTCACAGACCACATATGGATCTACCAATGTCATTGCATGTGTGTTCTTTTTACTAACAACCACTAGAGTCATTGCATGAGTGTTATTTTTACAATCCACATATGGATCCACCAGTGTCATTGCATGTGTGTTCTTTTTACTAACAACAACTAGAGTCATTGCATGTGTGTTATTTTCATTAACCACATATGGATCCACCAGTGTCATTGCATGTGTGTTCTTCTCATTGACCACAGCTAGCGTCACTGGATGTGTGTTCGTTTCAGAGACCACATATGGATCCCCCATTGTCATTGAAATGTGTGTTCTTTTCAGGGACCACACATGGATCCACCAGTGTCATTCCATATGGATCCACCTTGGTCCATTGCATGTATGTTCTTTTCACAATCCACCAATGGATCCACAATTGTCATTGCATGTGTGTTCTTCTCATTAACCACCGCTAGAGTCATTGCATGTGTGTTATTTTCACAAACCACATATGGAACCACCATTGTCATTGAAATGTGTATTCTTTCATTAACCACATCTAGAGTCATTTCATGTCAATTATTTTCACAGACCACATTTGGATCCACCAGAGTTCATTGCATGTGTGCTTTCTTCACAAACCACATATGGATCCACCAGAGTTCATTGCATGTGTGTTCTCTTCACAGACCACATATGGATCCACTAGTGTCATTGCATGTGTGTTCTTCTCATTAACCACATCTAGAGTCATTACATGTGTGTTCTTTTCAAAAACGACATATGGAACCACCATTGTCATTGAAATGTGTATTCTATCACTAACCACATCTGGAGTCATTTCATGTCTATTCTTTGCATAGACCACATATGGATCCACCAGTGTCATTGCATGTGTGTTCTCTTCACATACCACACATGGATCCACCAGTGTCATTGCATGTGGTTCCACCAGAGTTCATTGCATGTGTGTTCTTTTCACAATCCACCTATGGATCCACCAGTGTCATTGCATGTGTGTTTTTCTCATTAACCAGAGCTAGAGTCATTGCATCTGTGTTCTTTTCACAAACCACATACGGAACCACCATTGTCATTGAAATGTGTATTCTTTCATTAACCCCATCTCGAGTCATTTCATGTCTATTCTATTCACAGACCACGTATGGATCCACTAGTGTCATTGCATGTGTGTTCTCTTCATAGACCACATATGGATCCACCAGTGTCATTGCATGTGTGTTCTTCTCATTGACCACAGCTAGCGTCATTGGATGTGTGTTCTTTTCAGAGACCACATATGGATCCCCCATTGTCATTGAAATGTGTGTTCTTTTCAGAGACCACACATGGATCCACCAGAGTCATTGCATATGGATCCACCATAGTTCATTGCATGTGTGTTCTTTTCACAATCCACCTATGGATCCACCAATGTAATTGCATGTGTGTTCTTCTCATTAACCACAGCTAGAGTCATTGGATGTGTGTTCTTTTCACAAACCACATATGGAACCAATATTGTCATTGAAATGTGTATTCTTTCATTAACCACATCTAGAGTCATTTCATGTCTATTCTTTTCATAGACCACATATGGATCCACCAGTGTCATTGCATGCGTGTTCTCTTCACAGACCACATATGGATCCACCAGTGTCATTGCATGTGTGTTCTTTTTACTAACAACAACTATAGTCATTTCATGTGTGTTATTTTCATTAACCACATATGGATGCACCAGTGTCATTGCATCTGTGTTCTTCTCATTGACCACAGCTAGAGTCACTGGATGTGTGTTCTTTTTAGAGACCACATATGGATCCACCATTGTCATTGAAATGTGTGTTCTTTTCAGAGACCACACATGGATCCACCAGTGTCATTTCATATGGATCCACCAGAGTTCATTGCATGTGTGTTCTTTTCACAATCCACCTATGGATCCACCAATGTCATTGCATGTGTGTTCTTCTCATTAACAACGGCTAGAGTCATTGCATGTGTGTTCTTTTCACAAACCACATATGGAACCACCATTGTCATTGAAATGTGTATTCTTTCGTTAACCACATCTGGAGTCATTTCATGTCTATTCTTTTCACAGACCACATATGGATCCACCAGTGTCATTGCATATGTGTTCTCTTCACAGACCATATATGGATCCACCAGTGTCATTGCTTGTGTGTTCTCTTCACAGACCACATATGGATCCACCAGTGTCATTGCATGTGTGTTCTTTTTACTAACAACAACTAGAGTCATTGCATGTGTGTTATTTTAATTAACCACATATGGATCCACTAGTGTCATTGCATGTGTGTTCTTCTCATTGACCACAGCTAGAGTCACCGGATGTGTGTTCTTTTCAGATACCACATATGGATCCACCATTGACATTGAAATGTGTGTTCTTTTTAGAGACCACACATGGATCCACCAGTGTCATTGCATATGGATCCGCCAGAGTTCATTGCATGTGTGTTCTTTTCACTATCCACCTATAGATCCACCAGTGTCATTGCATGTGTGTTCTTCTCATTAACCACAGCTAGAGTCATTGCATGTGTGTTCATTTCACAAACCACATATGGAACCACCATTGTCATTGAAATGTGTATTCTTTCATTACCCACATCTGGAGTCATTTCATGTCTATTCTTTCCACAGACCACATATGGATCCACAAGTGTTATTGCGTGTGTGTTCTCTTTAGAGACCACACATGGATCCACCAGTGTCATTGCATGTGGTTCCACCAGAGTTCATTGCATGTGTGTTCTTTTCACAATCCACCTATGGATCCACCAGTGTCATTGCATGTGTGTTTTTCTCACTAACCAGAGCTAGAGTCATTACATCTGTGTTCTTTTCACAAACCACATACGGAACCACCATTGTCATTGAAATGTGTATTCTTTCATTAACCACATCTCGAGTCATTTCATGTCTATTCTTTTCACAGACCACGTATGGATACACTAGTGTCATTGCATGTGTGTTCTTTTCATAGACCACATATGGATCCACCAGTGTCATTGCATGTGTGTTCTTCTCATTGATCACAGCTAGCGTCATTGGATGTGTGTTCTTTTCAGAGACCACATATGGATTCCCCATTGTCATTCAAATGTGTGTTCTTTTCAGAGACCACACATGGAACCACCAGAGTCATTGCATATGGATCCACCATAGTTCATTGCATGTGTGTTCTTTTCACAATCCACCTATGGATCCACCAATGTCATTGCATGTGTGTTTTTCTCATTAACCACAGCTAGAGTCATTGGATGTGTGTTCTTTTCACAAACCACATATGGAACCACTATTGTCATTGAAATGTGTATTCTTTCATTAACCACATCTGGAGTCATTTCATGTCTATTCTTTTCATAGACCACATATCGATCCACTAGTGTCATTGCATGTGTGTTCTCTTCACAGACCACATATGGATCCACCAGTGCCATTGCATGTCTGTTCTTTTTACTAACAACAACTATAGTCATTGCATGTGTGTTATTTTCATTAACCACATATGGATGCACCAGTGTCATTGCATCTGTGTTCTTCTCATTGACCACAGCTAGAGTCACTGGATGTGTGTTCTTTTCAGAGACCACATATGGATCCACCATTGTCATTGAAATATGTGTTCTTTCAGAGACCACACATGGATCCACCAGTGTCATTGCATATGGATCCACCAGAGTTCATTGCATGTGTGTTCTTTTCACAATCCACCTATGGATCCACCAATGTCATTGCATGTGTGTTCTTCTCATTAACAACGGCTAGAGTCATTGCATGTGTGTTCTTTTCACAAACCACATATGGAACCACCATTGTCATTGAAATGTGTATTCTTTCATTAACCACATCTGGAGTCATTTCATGTCTATTCTTTTCACAGACCACATATGGATCCACCAGTGTCATTGCATATGTGTTCTCTTCACAGACCATATATGGATCCACCAGTGTCATTGCTTGTGTGTTCTCTTCACAGACCACATATGGATCCACCAGTGTCATTGCATGTGTGTTCTTTTTACTAAAAACAACTAGAGTCATTGCATGTGTGTTATTTTAATTAACCACATATGGATCCACCAGTGTCATTGCATGTGTGTTTTTCTCATTAACCACAGCTAGAGTCACTGGATGTGTGTTCTTTTCAGATACCACATATGGATCCACCATTGACATTGAAATGTGTGTTCTTTTTAGAGACCACACATGGATCCACCAGTGTCATTGCATATGGATCCGCCAGAGTTCATTGCATGTGTGTTCTTTTCACTATCCACCTATAGATCCACCAGTGTCATTGCATGTGTGTTCTTCTCATTAACCACAGCTAGAGTCATTGCATGTGTGTTCATTTCACAAACCACATATGGAACCACCATTGTCATTGAAATGTGTATTCTTTCATTACCCACATCTGGAGTCATTTCATGTCTATTCTTTCCACAGACCACATATGGATCCACAAGTGTTATTGCGTGTGTGTTCTCTTTAGAGACCACACATGGATCCACCAGTGTCATTGCATGTGGTTCCACCAGAGTTCATTGCATGTGTGTTCTTTTCACAATCCACCTATGGATCCACCAGTGTCATTGCATGTGTGTTTTTCTCATTAACCAGAGCTAGAGTCATTACATCTGTGTTCTTTCCACAAACCACATACGGAACCACCATTGTCATTGAAATGTGTATTCTTTCATTAACCACATCTCGAGTCATTTCATGTCTATTCTTTTCACAGACCACGTATGGATCCACTAGTGTCATTGCATGTGTGTTCTTTTCATAGACCACATATGGATCCACCAGTGTCATTGCATGTGTGTTCTTCTCATTGATCACAGCTAGCGTCATTGGATGTGTGTTCTTTTCAGAGACCACATATGGATCCCCCATTGTCATTGAAATGTGTGTTCTTTTCAGAGACCACACATGGATCCACCAGAGTCATTGCATATGGATCCACCATAGTTCATTGCATGTGTGTTCTTTTCACAATCCACCTATGGATCCACCAATGTCATTGCATGTGTGTTTTTCTCATTAACCACAGCTAGAGTCATTGGATGTGTGTTCTTTTCACAAACCACATATGGAACCACTATTGTCATTGAAATGTGTATTCTTTCATTAACCACATCTGGAGTCATTTCATGTCTATTCTTTTCATAGACCACATATCGATCCACCAGTGTCATTGCATGTGTGTTCTCTTCACAGACCACATATGGATCCACCAGTGTCATTGCATGTGTGTTCTTTTTACTAACAACAACTATAGTCATTGCATGTGTGTTATTTTCATTAACCACATATGGATGAACCAGTGTCATTGCATCTATGTTCTTCTCATTGACCCCAGCTAGAGTCACTGGATGTGTGTTCTTTTCAGAGACCACATATGGATCCACCATTGTCATTGAAATGTATGTTCTTTTCAGAGACCACACATGGATCCACCAGTGTCATTGCATATGGATCCACCAGAGTTCATTGCATGTGTGTTCTTTTCACAATCCACCTATGGATCCACCAATGTCATTGCATGTGTGTTCTACTCATTAACAACGGCTAGAGTCATTGCATGTGTGTTCTTTTCACAAACCACATATGGAACCACCATTGTCATTGAAATGTGTATTCTTTCATTAACCACATCTGGAGTCATTTCATTTGTATTCTTTTCACAGACCACATATGGATCCACCAGTGTCATTGCATATGTGTTCTCTTCACAGACCATATATGGATCCACCAGTGTCATTGCTTGTGTGTTCTCTTCACAGACCACATATGGATCCACCAGTGTCATTGCATGTGTGTTCTTTTTACTAACAACAACTAGAGTCATTGCATGTGTGTTATTTTAATTAACCACATATGGATCCACCAGTGTCATTGCATGTGTGTTCTTCTCATTGACCACAGCTAGAGTCATTGGATGTCTGTTCTTTTCACAGACCACATATGGATCCACCATTGACATTGAAATGTGTGTTGTTTTTAGAGACCACACATGGATCCACCAGTGTCATTGCATATGGATCCACCAGAGTTCATTGCATGTGTGTTCTTTTCACTGTCCACCTATGGATCCACCAGTGTCATTGCATGTGTGTTCTTCTCATTAACCACAGATAGAGCCATTGCATGTGTGTTCATTTCACAAACCACATATGGAACCACCATTGTCATTGAAATGTGTATTCTTTCATTAACCACATCTAGAGTCATTTCATGTCTATTCTTTTCACAGACCACATATGGATCCACGAGTGTTATTGCGTCTGTGTTCTCTTTAGAGACCACACATGGATCCACCAGTGTCATTGCATGTGTGTTCTTCTCATTGACCACAGCTAGAGTCACTGGATGTGTGTTCTTTTCAGAGACCACATACCGATCCACCATTGACATTGAAATGTGTGTTCTTTTTAGAGACCACACATGGATCCCCCAGTGTCATTGCATATGGATCCGCCAGAGTTCATTGCATGTGTGTTCTTTTCACTATCCACCTATGGATCCACCAGTGTCATTTCATGTGTGTTCTTGTCATTAACCACATATGGAACCACCATTGTCATTGCATGTGTGTTCATTTCACAAACCACATATGGAACCACCATTGTAATTGAAATGTGTATTCTTTTATTAACCACATCTGTAGTCATTTCATGTCTATTCTTTTCACAGACCACATATGGATCCACGAGTGTTATTGCGTGTGTGTTCTCTTTAGAGACCACACATGGATCCACCAGTGTCATTGCATGTGGTTCCACCAGAGTTCATTGCATGTGTGTTGTTTTCACAATCCACCTATGGATCCACCAGTGTCATTGCATGTGTGTTCTTCTCATTAACCACAACTAGAGTCATTGCATGTGCGTTCTGTTCACAAACGACATATGGAACCACCAGTGTCATTGGAATGTGTATTCTTTTCAGAGACCACATCTGGGGTCATTTCATGACTATTCTTTTCACAGACCACATATGTATCCACCAGTGTCATTGCATGTGTGTTCTCTTCACAGACCACATATGGATCCACCAATGTCATTGCATGTGTGTTCTTTTTACTAACAACCACTAGAGTCATTGCATGAGTGTTATTTTCACAATCCACATATGGATCCACTAGTGTTATTGCATGTGTGTGCTCTTCTCATTAACCACAGCTAGAGTCATTGCATGTGTGTTATTTTCACTAACAACAACTAGAGTTCATTGCATGTGTGTTCTTTTCACAATCCACCTATGGATCCATTAGTGTCATTGCATGTGTGTTCCTCTCATTAACCACATCTAGAGTCATTGCATGTGTGTTCTTTTCACAAAACCACATATGGAACCACCATTGTCATTGAAATGTGTATTCTTTCATTAACCACATCTAGAGTCATTTCATGACTATTCTTTTCACAGACCACACATGGATCCACTAGTGTCATTGCATATGGTTCCACCAGAGTTCATTGGATGTGTGTTCTTTTCACAATCCACCTATGGATCCACCAGTGTCATTGCATGTGTGTTATTCTCATGAATCACAGCTAGAGTCATTGCACGTGTGTTCTTTTCACAAACCTCAAATGGAACCACCATTGTAATTGAAATGTGTATCTTTCACGAAGGCAAAAAGATCTGCCACGACCGGAGTGTTCGGCCAGATCCACCCGGACTGTCCGGCCTGGTCGAGAGGCAAACTGGCGTGGACATTCAGTATGCCAGTTCAGACACTACACGGACGCCACCCGGAAACTTCAAAGTTTCCGGCCAGACCGGACTGTCCAGCACACTTCACCCGGAGTGTCCGGCATGATCGGACTGTCCGGCCCACTTCGACCGGAGTGTCCGCCCGCCGACCGAATCTGGTCCGAGTCGGTTTGTATCAGTTTGAGTCATTTGTGTTTAATTTCGGTTTCTGGTCGCTCCAGCCGCCCTTATAAGCTATGGGACGACCTCTAGTTAGGGTTTAGACCACGTTAAAATATTTTGGAGTTGTTTCTTTCATAGAACCTCTAGAATTACCCTATGTTCGAATCTACCAACTATAATTGAGTGTGATCTGTTGTTCCATTGGGAATTAGTAGATTGCATACTACCGTTCGTGGTCACGGCTCCATGCGCAAAAGAGTGGTGTTGTGAATATCCTACAAGGTTCGAGAGCTGTTGCATTGTCATCAGGGATCGAGCGGGAGAGTTCATAGCTATAGGCTAGTTACCTATCATCCACCATTATCATTGTCATCCTCTTACTGAGAAGATCGGGCCACCCCATATCATGTATTCTTTCATTAACCTCATCTGGAGTCATTTCATGTCTATTATTTTCACAGAGCACATATGGATCCACCAGTGTCATTGCATGTGTGTTCTCTTCACATACCACATATGGATCCACCAGTGTCATTGCATGTGTGTTCTCTTCATAGACCACATATGGATCCACCAGTGTCATTGCATGTGTGTTCTTTTTACTAACAACCACTAGAGTCATTGCATGAGTGTTATTTTCACAATCCACATATGGATCCACTAGTGTTATTGCATGTGTGTGCTCTTCTCATTAACCACAGCTAGAGTTATTGCATGTGTGTTATTTTCACTAACAACAACTAGAGTTCATTGCATGTGTGTTCTTTTCACAATCCACCTATGGATCCATTAGTGTCATTGCATGTGTGTTCCTCTCATTAACCACATCTAGAGTCATTGCATGTGTGTTCTTTTCACAAACCACATATGGAACCACCATTGTCATTGAAATGTGTATTCTTTCATTAACCACATCTAGAGTCATTTCATGACTATTCTTTTCACAGACCACACATGGATCCACTAGTGTCATTGCATATGGTTCCACCAGAGTTCATTGGATGTGTGTTCTTTTCACAATCCACCTATGGATCCACCAGTGTCATTGCATGTGTGTTATTCTCATGAATCACAGCTAGAGTCATTGCACGTGTGTTCTTTTCACAAACCTCAAATGGAACCACCATTGTAATTGAAATGTGTATCTTTCACTAACCACATCTAGAGTCATTTCATGTCTATTATTTTCACAGATCACATATGGATCCACCAGTGTCATTGCATGTGTGTTCTCTTCACAGACCACACATGGATCCACCAATGTCATTGCATATGGTTCCACCAGAGTTCATTGCATGTGTGTTCTTTTCACAATCCACCTATGGATCCACCAGTGTCATTGCATGTGTGTTCTTCTCATTAACCACAGCTAGAGTCATTGCATGTGTGTTGTTTTCACAAACCACATATGGAACCACCATTGTCATTGACATGTGTATTCTTTCATTAACCACATCTGGAGTCATTTCATGTATATTCTTTTCATAGAGCACATATGGATCCACCAGTGTCATTGCATGAGTGTTCTCTTCATAGACCATATATGGATCCACTAGTGTCATTGCATGTGTGTTCTCTTCACAGACCACATATGGAACCACCAGTGTCATTGCAAGTGAGTTATTTTTACTAACAACAACTAGAGTCATTGCATGGGTGTTATTTCCATTAACCACATATGGATCCACTAGTGTCATTGCATCTGTGCTCTTCTCATTGACCATAGTTAGAGTCACTGGATGTGTGTTCTTTTTAGAGACCACATATGGATCCACCAGTGTCACTGAAATGTGTGTTATTTTCAGAGACCACACATGGATCCACCAGTGTCATTGCATATGGATCCACCAGAGTTTATTGCATGTATGTTCTTTTCACAATCCACCTATGGATCCACCGGTGTCATTGCATGTGTGTTCTTCTCATTAACCACGGCTAGAGTCATTGCATGTGTGTTCTTTTCAGAGACCAAATATGGATCCACCAGTGTCATTGAAATGTGTGTTCTTTTCAGAGATCACATCTGGAGTCATTTCATGACTATTGTTTTCACAGACCACATATGGATCCACCAGTGTCATTGCATGTGTGTTCTTTTTACTAACAACAACTAGAGTCATTGCATGTGTATTATTTTCACAATCCACATATGGATCCACCAGTGTCATTGCATGTGTGTTCTTCTCATTAACCATAGCTAGAGTCATTGCATGTGTGTTATTTTCACTAAGAACAACCAGAGTTCATTGCATGTGTGTTCTTTTCAAAATCCACCTATGGATCCACCAATGTCATTGCATGTGTGTTTCTCTCATTAACCACATATAGAGTCACTGCATGTGTGTTCTTTTCACAAACCACATATGGAACCACCATTGTCATTGAAATTCGTATTCTTTCATTAACCACATCTTGAGTCATTTCATGACTATTCTTTTCACAGACCACATATGGATCCACCGGTGTCATTGCATGTGTGTTCTCTTTAGAGACCACACATGGATCCACCAGTGTCATTGCATATGCTTCCACCAGAGTTCATTGCATGTGTGTTCTTTTCACAATCCACCTATGGATCCACTAGTGTCATTGCATGTGTGTTATTCTCATGAATCACAGCTAGAGTCATTGCCTGTTTGTTCTTTTCACAAACCTCATATGGAACCACCATTGTAATTGAAATGTGTATCTTTCACTAACCACATCTGGAGTCATTTCATGTCTATTCTTTTCACAGACCGCATATGGATCCACCAGTGTCATTGCATGTGTGTTCTCTTCATAGACCACACATGGATCCACTAGTGTCATTGCATATGGTTCCACCAGAGTTCATTGCATGTGTGTTCTTTTCACAATCCACCTATGGATCCACCCGTGCCATTGCATGTGTGTTCTTCTCATTAACCACAACTAGAGTCATTGCATGTGTGTTGTTTTCACAAACCACATATGGAACCACCATTGTCATTGAAATGTGTATTGATGAGGACATCCCTACAATTATACCTACCCCAATGACTACTGAAGATGCTACAACTGTTGCAAGAAAGGATCAGTCCAATGAGATTAGAATTGGACCTATTACAAGAGCTCGTGCTAAGCTACTGGAACAACAGGTGAATTTACTCCTAAACGAATCTGGTACTTTGATTGATGAGAACTTTATACTGCCTAAGTCTATGCATTTATGTATGATCAGGTTCGTTGGAGAAACAAGCATGGCGCGAGGAGGAGAAGGGCTACAAGAGAAGCCCAACATGATGATCGCCCAAGGATGCGCGAGGGAGGAGCGTGAGGAAGGCGCAAGAGAAGATCATCAAGATGAAGGCAAAAAAATCTGCCACGACCGGAGTGTTCGGCCAGATCCACCCGGACTGTCCGGCCTGGTCGAGAGGCAAACTGGCGTGGACATTCAGTATGCCAGTTCGGACACTACACGGACGCCACCCGGAAACTTCAAAGTTTCCGGCCAGACCGGACTGTCCAGCACACTTCACCCGGAGTGTCCGACATGATCGGACTGTCCGGCCCACTTCGACCGGAGTGTCCGCCCGCCGACCGAATCTGGTCCGAGTCGGTTTGTATCAGTTTGAGTCATTTGCATTTAATTTCGGTTTCTGGTCGCTCCAGCCGCCCTTATAAGCTATGGGACGACCTCTAGTTAGGGTTTAGACCACGTTAAAATATTTTGGAGTTGTTTCTTTCATAGAACCTCTAGAATTACCCTGTGTTCGAATCTACCAACTATAATTGAGTGTGATCTGTTGTTCCATTGGGAATTAGTAGATTGCATACTACCGTTCGTGGTCACGGCTCCATGCGCAAAAGAGTGGTGTTGTGAATATCCTACAAGGTTCGAGAGCTGTTGCATTGTCATCAGGGATCGAGCGGGAGAGTTCATAGCTATAGGCTAGTTACCTATCATCCACCATTATCATTGTCATCCTCTTACTGAGAAGATCGGGCCACCCCATATCATGTATTCTTTCATTAACCTCATCTGGAGTCATTTCATGTCTATTATTTTCACAGAGCACATATGGATCCACCAGTGTCATTGCATGTGTGTTCTCTTCACATACCACATATGGATCCACCAGTGTCATTGCATGTGTGTTCTCTTCATAGACCACATATGGATCCACCAGTGTCATTGCATGTGTGTTCTTTTTACTAACAACAACTAGAGTCATTACAGTTGTGTTATTTTCATTAACCACCTATGGATCCACCAGTGTCATTGCATGTGTGTTCTTCTATAGCACCCCGGTAAAACCATTACTAGAAAATCGCGTGTTATTTTTATTTTGTGCATCATCATGACCGCATGCTCATGTCATCATGCCACATTGCATTTGAGCATCGTCATGTCATCATGCATTTGTTTGCCTAAGAACTATTTTCTAAAAGCATATCCTTGTTTTCTAAATACCCCTCTTTATTTCAAATAAAAAACTTCGGCCTCTTCCGGATCTTTTATTTGCCTAAAAGCTATTTGCAAAAGATTTTAAAAATAAAACATTTAAAACTAGTTTTTTTACCGGGGGAGGCAACCCAGCCCGTAGGCCAGGCCACCTACTACCCCGGCAGATCAAACCCTAAAGATCTAGACCTAAACCTAATCCTAGATTACACAAACCCTATCTACACCTAACCTCCCAGCCGCTAGCTGCCAGGCGCCCCACCCCGCGCGTCGCTACACACCTACCAGCACACGGGCGGCCGACGCACACCACTCCCTGGACCCGACCTATCCACCACCCCGCTCTCGAACGACCTGGCCTTGCCCGATTCCTTGGCCCCACCCCTTTATCGCCAACTCGCCCCACCTACTGCAATCCTCGCGACCCTGCCTTCCTCGATCGACAACGATCCCCTCCGCCGCTCGTCCCCCCGCAAAGCTTCGCCGTCCGCGCGAATGTCGTCGCCTCGCCCTCTTCCCCCGTAGCCCCGCCCGCGCTCGACCCGGCCCTGCGCAGATCCGCCACGGGCCCCTGCACCACCTCGGCCTCTGGATCCCCAATCCCACCGCTCGGGCCTCCTCCGCTCCGGCCATCCTGCAACCCTCGTCTCTGTCGGCCTCTGGTCGCCGCCGCCTCTGCGTCAACCCGCGCCGGCCTACTTCTACATCGACGCCACAACTCCTCCTCTGGCCAAGCCCCTCCGATGGCCGCCCTGTGTGCTGCTCGTCGTGGGAGTACCTCGCCCCGGTCGCCCTTCTCCTAGGTGCTCCAGCGCCCACCCATCCGCCTCGCCACTGCCACCTCGGTCGTCTTCTCCTCTAGCTGAGCCGCCGCTAGGGCCCTGCCCTGCCCGTGTCATCTCCTGCAGCCTGGCTGCCGCCGTGTCCTCCATCTCGCGAGGCTGCCTTCCTTACTATTCTCGCGCCATGCTGCCTGGAGCCTCGACCTTATATGTTCGCTCCCCGTCACCTTGCGCCACGCCGCTGCCTGTCCGGGCAGAGCCCCGCCCTTCTCTAAGCCCCACTCAGCACCGCCCGGCCGCGGCCTCGTCACCGTCCACCATGCCGCGTGCCTCCTCTATTGCGGGACGGCCGCTCCTGCAGCTCGACCCCGTCTACCGCGACCTCGACCTCCGGCCGCCGCACTCCTATGATGCTGCCTCCGCTGCAGGTGCCCAGCACCACCTCGTCTGCAAGCTCTGGTTTCGGTGCGTGCGCGTGTGACCAACATGAAGCTGACCCGTTGGATGTTGCCACCGCCGGCCACCTATGATACATCTGTGTTTTACGCAAGATTAGACGTTCGCCTTCGTCACCAAGTACTTCTTGTGTCCGCGATGTTGGACGTCAAGGTTGATGCGGGTGACAAGTTCTACCAAACGCGGATAACACCGATAAGGCCTCGACATTCCCTTGTTGACAGGACCGGCTTCGTGTTCTCCTTCAGAAACATCGACCCACAAGATCTCCTTCTCATACCCGATCCTGGCGAAGACCGATACCGTCGAACCCCGAGACCCCAAGATCTTCGACCCCTAATGTGATCCCCTTTCCGAGACCCCTATTTTTATAAATGACATATAAATTGTTGCATATTAAATTGTTCATACTTGCATGCATATTGTGGGTGTTTGGGTATTTCGATGATTCACCTAATGAAATATGGAGACCATATGCGGGCTTCTCTAGTCTTATATTAACTCCATTTAAATTTGTGTAGCGAACCGATGCTATGTTTTGCCTTGTTAATGCAACATTTAAATTGCAGGGTATCTAAATAACTTGAATCATCTAATTAATTGTCGGGACCCCGGTTCCGCTTAATATTGCCTAGTCGTATCGCATGTTTGCCATGTCATGCATCATACATGCATCATGCCTGATCTTCTGTCATAGTATTAAATAGTGCATCCGGTGTTTCTTTTAGTGATTTGCTTCTTCGCGGATTAGGTCATTGAGTTGATGCGAGTATCGACAAGTTCTTCGGATATGAACTTTCGACAGTGTTTCCCAGGCGATCATTCTCCCCCTTTCTACCTATTTTGCATTTATAGTCTTTATTTCCTCCTGTTGATCTATTGCTATCTGTGTCGCGATGCTTTAGTGTTCCATACCAGATATATTCCGTGCAGCCTTTATATTGCCTTGGACACCTCCTATTACCTATTGTTTGGTAGATAGATGGTCTTGCGAGTCATAGTCGCTTGCTCAGGTGCGATCCCGTGGCGTGAAGCACCACACAGTTGTTGGAATGTTGTCATATGCTTTACGGTGGAGAGCATCATGACTTTAAATACAACTATTAAACTGTTGGGATAACTAATGAAAGAGGCACCGGTCGGCAATATATGCTATTTGGTTTTTCATGTCCACTTGTGTCTCGTAGGCCCCGAATACTTGATACTTGTTCCTTGATTATTCGCACTATCCACATCTGGGAGACCCTATGGATCCCCCTTAGCCAGAGCTTGATTCATTCTTATTTCTTGGGGCCACAAAGTAGTTTGGGGCTTTATTACTATCCTGTACTTATGCCATGCTTTACTACTTTATTTACGATTGTGCGTGGAGCACCTGTACTGTTTTGGAACATGGAATGTTTTCACGGTATCGACAAGCCCAGTCACACTTTCGGGTTCCCAGTCGTTTACAGCCATTGACACAAACCCTGGGTCCGTCTCGGAGCCGGCCAACTTCGTTGCGGGTAGCTTAGTGGGGTGGCCCCCTGAAATGATTTATGAATCATGTGATTTCTTGTCGTGAAAGCCTCGTTGGGTTTTGATTTGGTTTTTCCGAGGTTGATCGTGTGTGTGTTGCTATTTGTGCACCCCTGCAGGGTAAATCTTTCTGAAAGCCGTGTCTGCGGTTATGGACGACTTGGAGCACAGTATCTCGATCATAGACAAGCATAACTAAAGTAGTGCTATAAATATGATTTAATATGTGACTAGTAATTAGCTTCACTACAATGGAATGGATAATAAAAGTGCCAACAACTGGTGGAACTGGGGTGTATCGTGTCATGTTATACCTGCCTAGTAAGTACCGCAACTCCAATGGAATGAAATAAAAGTTCCAACAACTGCTGGGTTTGGGATGTCACATGCTAATTGTATCTGACTAGTAAGTACTACAACTACAACTGAATGGTTAACTAAAACTTCCCACTACTTATGATATCAGGATGACTCATGCTAATTGTATCTGACTAGTAAGTGCTTCAACTATAATGGAATGAATAAAACTGCCAACTGTGTGAGTTCCTCGGTTTGACTTCCTCG
Source organism: Avena sativa (assembly GCA_916181665.1). NCBI lineage: Eukaryota > Viridiplantae > Streptophyta > Magnoliopsida > Poales > Poaceae > Avena > Avena sativa. The sequence goes on along the minus strand of OV702289.1, from coordinate 375,488,382 downwards.
TTTAGTCTCGAGGGGGAAATTCCAGGATGGGTATGATTGGTGTTAGTATCAGGTTGCTTTCGAATAGGTCTTTCTTATCCCTCTCTAATAGACGACTATTGAATCGAGTCTCTATAGGTTGTTTAGTGCATGTTGCGCTGCCGCTTTAGTCCACCATACCTATGTAGGCGAGAGCCGCCGAATTCTAGCCTCGTCGTGTACTGGCCTCAGTACTGACGCTCCTCTTTTTCCTTTTCCCCTTGTCGGCACACCTTTTGTTTTAGCATGTTTGAGATCGACGTCGTTAGCAGGGTTACCCTTCCGGCTTGGCCTGGGCAGGGCTTTGGACGCCATTGGTTATTCTTCAGGGCTCTTAGCCCCCTTTGCATCTTGTCCGTAGTCGGATGCTCTATCGTTTTCAAGGTGATTTGGATCTTTGTATAGTATATCTGTATTCTTGACTCATGGAGTCGTTGTTGTATATATATGTTCTGTGGGTTCCATCATGGACTAATGTGTAATGGTATTACTTCGTTCTCCACCCGCACGCAAGTGCCTGGTGGGTGTCCTTGAATCGTGTCTATGCGGGTTTGGCGGGAATCGCTAAAACTTGCATAGGGCCGATCCGAGGGTGTTATAGAGTGGTATCAGAGCTCAGCAGTTGCGATACCCCACAATTCCAGCCTGTAGGATAACCTAGCTAACGGCCGAAGTAGAGTGTCAAAACTATTTTGCAAAATCGGTTGGATAGATCTGATTAGTTCTGTTTTTACACCTTATCCCTATGCTATTCTCCTCTTACCTCTGCGTGTTTTGAATCTTCTCTCTTACCTTTCTTCAAGGACAGGATTTCTCGTGGTTGGGTTTCCGTCGTACCTTCAGGGTTTAGGTTCCTTCCTCTTGCAATGGTGTTCCCACATACGGTCTTCGTGTTATCTGAGTAACCCTTCATCTGTTGTACCATTCGGTGGATCAAAATCCACTGAAATCTTTCTTTTGTATCTTCTAGTGTTTTCTTAATGCGACGATGTCTTCTGCGTCAGATCCGATGAAGATCCTGCATCACTCCTTTGTTTCTGAACCTTGCTTGCTGAGATCTTCAGTCTAAATTCTGAGAATGGGTTGCATGATTTTTCTACCGTATGTGCGGAGTAATAGATTGGGTGCGTGATGGATTGGCCCCCATGCCGACTACTCATTCTATTCTCTCCCGTACATTGAAGTGGATTAGATTGCACTTATTCTCTCCTCTCACGGAAGTTAAAGGTGGCCTTATCTTTTGATACCTTTATCTTCGTCTTTTGTTCTCCGGAGTTTTCTCTCGATGATCGTGAGCAGTGACCTCTTGTTGGTGTTGCCGCCGATTCCAAGATGAAGAAAGAATCCTTGTTAGTGGTGTCGCGAGGATCTACATGAAGCGAGAAGACCTAGATTGTCGGCCTTGTTCCCCGTACCATGAGGCGGATCTCGAGGGCGAGATCCATTGTTAGTGGTGTCGAATTGTAGCACCCCGGTAAAACCACTACTAGAAAATCGCGTGTTATTTTTATTTTGTGCATCATCATGACCGCATGCTCATGTCATCATGCCACATTGAATTTGAGCATCGTCATGTCATCATACATTTGTTTGCCTAAGAACTATTTTCTAAAAGCCTATCCTTGTTTTCTAAATACCCCTCTTTATTTTAAATAAAAAACTTCGGCCTCTTCCGGATCTTTAATTTTCCTAAAAGCTATTTGCAAAAGATTTTAAAAATAAAACATTTAAAATTATTTTTTTTACCGGGGGAGGCAACCCAGCCCGTAGGCCAGGCCACCTACTACCCCGGCACATAAAACCCTAAAGATCTAGACCAAAACCTAATCCTAGATTACACAAACCCTATCTACACCTAACCTCCCAGCCGCCAGGCGCCCTACCCCGCGCGTCGCTACACACCTGCCAGCACACGGGCGGCCGACGCACACCACTCCCTGGACCCGACCTGGCCACCAGCCAGCTCTCGAACGACCCCGCCTTGCCCGATTCCTTGGCCCCACCCCTTTGTCGCCAGCTCGCCCCACCTACCGCAATCCTCGTGACCCTGCCTTCCTCGATCGACAACGATCCCCTCCGCTGCTCGTCCTCTCGAAAAGCTTTGCCATCCGCGCGAACGTCGTCGCCTCGCCCTGTTCCCCCGGAGCCCCGCCCGCGCTCGACCCGGCCCTGCGCGGATCCGCCCTGCACCAAGCTCCACCACCGCCACGGGCCCCTGCGCCACCTCGGCCTCCGGATCCCCAACCCCACCGCTCGGGCCTCCTCCGCTTCGGCCATCCCATGACCCTCGTCTCTGTCGGCCTCTGGTCGCCGCCGCCTCTGCGTCAACCCCGCGCCGGCCTACTTCTACATCGTCGCCACAACTCCTCCTCCGGCCAAGCTCCTCCGATGGCCGCCCTGCGTGCTGCTCGTCGTGGGAGTACCTCGCCCCGGTCGCCCTTCTCCCTAGTGCTCCAGCGCAAACCTGTCCCCCTCGCCGCTGCCGCCCCGGTCGTCTTCTCCTCGAGCCAAGCCGCTGCTAGGGCCCTGCCCTGCCCGTGTCATCTCCTGCAGCCCGGCTACCGCCGCGTCCTCCATCTCGCGAGGCTGCCTTCTTCACTATTCTCGCGTTGCGCTGCCTAGGAGCCTCGACCTTGTCCGTTCGCTCCCCGTCGCCTTGTGCCACGCTACTACCTATCCGGGCAGAGCCCCTCCCTTCTCTAAGCCCCGCTCAGCACCACCCGGTCACGGCCTCGTCACCGTCCACCGTGCCGCATGCCTCCTCTATTGCGGGACGGCCGCTCCTACAGCTCGACCCCGTATGCCGCGACCTCGACCTCCGGCCGCAGCACTCCTATGCTGCTACCTCCGCTGCAGGTGCCCAGCACCACCTCGTCTGCAAGCTCTAGTTTCGATGCGTGCGCGTGTAGCCAAGATGAAGCTGACCCATTGGATGTTGCTACCGCCGGCCACCTATGATTCATCTGTGTTTTACGCAAGATTAGACATTCTCCTTCGTCACCAAGTACTTCTTGTGTCCGCGATGTTGGACGTCAAGGTTGATGCGGGTGACAAGTTCTACCGAACACGGATAACACTGACAAGGCCTCGACATTCCCTTGTTGACAGGACCGGCTTCGTGTTCTCCTTCAGAAACACCGAGCGACAAGATCTCCTTCTCATACCCGATCCCGGCGAAGACCGATACCGTCGAACCCCGAGACCCCAAGATCTTCGACCCCTAATGTGATCCCCTTTCCGAGACCCCTATTTTTATAAATGACATATAAATTGTTGCATATTAAATTGTTCATACTTGCATGCATATTGTGGGTGTTTGGGTATTTTGATGATTCACCTAAATGAAATATGGAGACCATATGCGGGCTTCTCTAGTCTTATATTAACTCCATTTAAATTTGTGTAGCGAACCGATGCTATGTTTTGCCTTGTTAATGCAACATTTAAATTGCAGGGTATCTAAATAACTTGAATCATCTCATTAATTTTCGGGACCCCGGTTCCGCTTAATATTGCCTAGTCGCATCGCATGTTTGCCATGTCATGCATCATACATGCATCATGTCTGATCTTCTGCCGTAGTATTAAATAGTGCATCCGATGTTTCTTTTAGTGATTTGCTTCTTCGCGGATTAGGCTGTTGAGTTGATGCGAGTATCGACAAGTTCTTCGGATATGAACCTTCGACAGTGTTTCCCAGGCGAGCATTCTCCCCCTTTCTACCTATTTTGCATTTCTAGTCTTTATTTCCTCCTGTTGATCTATTGCTATCTGTGTCGCGATGCTTTAGTGTTCCGTACTAGATATATTCCGTGCAGCCTTTATATTGCCTTGGACACCTCCTATTACTTGTTGTTTGGTAGATAAATGGTCTTGCGAGTCATAGTCGCTTGCTCAGGTGCGATCCCGTGTCGTGAAGTACCACACAATTGTTGGAATGTTGTCATATGCTTTACGGTGGAGAGGATCACGACTTTAAATACAACTATTAAACTGTTGGGATAACTAATGAAAGAGGCACCGGTGGGAAATATATGCTATTTGGTTTTTCATGTCCACTTGTGTCCTGTAGGCCCCGAGTAGTTCATACCAGTTCCTTGATTATTTGCACTATCCACATCCGGGAGACCCTATGGATCCCCCTTAGCCAGAGCTTGATTCATTCTTATTTCTTGGGGCCACAAAGTAGTTTGGGGCTTTATTACTATCCTGTACTTATGCCATGCTTTACTGCTTTATTTACGATTGTGCATGGAGCACTTGTACTGTTTTGGAACGTGGAATGTTTTCGCGGTATCGACAAGCCCAGTCACACTTTCGGGTTCCCAGTCGTTTACAGCCATTGATACAAACCTTGGGTCCGTCTCGGAGCCGGCCAACTTCGTTGCGGGTAGCTTAGTGGGGTGGCCCCCTGAAATGATTTATGAATCCTGTGATTGCTTTGTCGTGAAAGCCTGGTTGGGTTTTGATTTGGTTTTTCCGAGGTTAATCGTGTGTGTGTTGCTATTTGTGCACCCTTGCAGGGTAAATATTTCTGAAAGCCATGTCCGCGGTTATGGACGACTTGGAGCACAGTATATCGATCATAGACAAGCATAACTAAAGTAGTGCTATAAATTTGACTTAATATGTGACTAGTAATCAGCTTCACTACAATGGAATGGATAATAAAAGTGCCAACAACTAGTGGGTTTGGGATGTCACATGCTAATTGTATCTGACTAGTAAGTACTACAACTACAACTGAATGGTTAACTAAAACTGCCCACTACTTATGCTATCAGGATGACTCATGCTAATTGTATCTGACTAGTAAGTGCTTCAACTATAATGGAATGAATAAAACTTCCAACTATGTGAGTTCCTCGGTTTGACTTCCTCGTTTGGTCTTGGGGAAATGCCAGGATGGGTATGATTGGTGTTAGTATAAGGTTGTCTCGAATAGGTCTTTCTTATCCCTCTCTAATAGACGACCGTTGAATCGAGTCTCTATAGGTTGCTTAGTGCATGCTGCGCTGCCGCTTCAGTCCACCATACCTATGTAGGCGAGAGCCGCCGAATTCTAGCCTCGCCGTGTACTAGCCTCAGTACTGACGCTCCTCTTTTTCCTTTGCCCTTTGTCGGCACCCCTTTTGTTTTAGCAGGTTTGAGATCGACGTCGTTAGCAGGGTTACCCTTCTGGCTTGGCCTAGGCAGGGTTATGGACGCCATTGGTTATTCTTCAGGGCTCTTAGCCCCCTTTGCATCTTGTCCGTAGTCGGACGCTCTATCGTTTTCAACGTGATTTGGATCTTTGTATAGTATATCTGTATTCTTGACTCATGGAGTCGTTGTTGTATATATATGTTCTGTGGGTTCCATCGTGGACTAATGTGTAATGGTATTACTTTGTTCTCCACCCGCATTCAAGTGCCTGGTGGGCGTCCTTGAATCGTTTCTATGCGGGTTTTCCTTGAATCGCTAAAACTTGCATAGGGCCGATCTAAGGGTGTTACATCTTCTCCTTAACAACAGCTAGAGTCACTAGATGTGTGTTTTTTTCACAAACCACATATGGATCCACCATTGTTATTGAAATGTGTGTTCTTTTCAGAGACCACACATGGATCCACCAGTGTCATTGCGTGTGCTTCCACCAGAGGTCATTACATGTGTGTTCTTTTCACAATACACCTATGGATCCACCAGTGTCATTGCATGTGTGTTCTTCTCATTAACCACATCTAGAGTCACTGGATGTGTGTTCTTTTCACAAACCACATATTGAACCACCATTGTCATTGAAATGTGTGTTATTTTCAGAGACCACATCTGGAGTCATTTCATGACTATTCTTTTCACAGACCATATATGGATCCATCAGTGTCATTGCATGTGTGTTATTTTCACAATCCACATATGGTTCCACTAGTGTCATTGCAATGTGTGTTCTTTTCATTAACCAGAACTAGAGTCACTGGATGTGTGTTATTTTCATTAACCACATATGGATCCACCAGTGTCATTACATGTGTGTTCTTCTCATTAACCACAGCTAGAGTCATTGCATGTGTGTTCTTTTTAGAGACCACATATGGATCCACCAGTGTCATTGAAATGTGTGTTGTTTTCAAAGACCACATCTGGAGTCATTTCATGACTATTCTTTTCATAAACCACATATGGATCCACCAGTGTCATTGCATGTGTGTTCTCTTCACAAACCACATATGGATCCACTAGAGTCATTGCATGTGTGTTCTTTTTACTAACAACAACTAGAGTCATTGCATGTGTGTTCTCTTCACAGACCACATATGGTTCCACCAGTGTCATTGCATGTGTGTTCTTCTCATTAACCATAGCTAGAGTCATTGCATGTGTGTTATTTTCACAATCCACCTATGGATCCACCAATGTCATTGCATGTGTGTTCTTCTCATTAACTACAACTAGAATCATTGCAAGTGTGTTCTTTTCACAAACCACATGTGGAACCAGCATTGTCATTGAAATGTGTATTCTTTCATTAACCACATCAGGAGTCATTTCATGACTATTGTTTTCACATACCACATATGGATCCACCAGTGTCATTGCATGTGTGTTCTCTTCACAGACCACATATGGATCCACCAGTGGCATTGCATGTGTGTTCTTCTCATCGACCACAGCTAGAGTCACTAGATGTGTGTTCTTTTCACAAACCATATATGGATCCACCAGTGTCATTGAAATGTGTCTTCTTTTCAGAGACCACACATGGATCCAACAGTGTCATTGCATATGGATCCACCAGAGTTCATTGTATGTGTGTTCTTTTCACAATCCACCTATGGATCCACCAGTGCCATTGCATGTGTATTCTTCTCATTAACCATAGGTAGAGTCATTGCATGTGTGTTCTTTTCACAAACCACATATGGAACCACCAGTGTCATTGGAATATGTATTCTTTTCAGAGACCACATTTGGAGTCATTTCATGACTATTCTTTTCACAGACCACATATGTATCCACCAGTGTCATTACATGTGTGTTCTCTTCACATACCACATATGGATCCACCACTGTCATTGCATGTGTGTTCGTTTTACTAACAACAACTAGAGTCATTGCATGTGTGTTATTTTCAGTAACCACATATGGATCCACTAGTGTCATTGCATGTGTGTTCTTCTCATTGACCATAGCTAGAGTCATTGTTTGTGTGTTCTTTTCAGAGACCACATCTGGAGTCATTTCATGAATATTCTTTTCACAGACCACATATGGATCCACCAGTGTCATTGCATGTGTGTTCTTTTCACAATCCACATAAGGTTCAACCAGTGTCATTGAAATGTGTGTTCTTTTCGTTAACCACGGTTAGAGTCACTGGATGTGTGTTATTTTCATTAACCAATTATACGGATCCACCCGTGTCATTGCACGTGTGTTCTTCACATTAACCACAGCTAGAGTCATTGTATGTGTGTTCTTTTCACAATCCACATATGGATCCACCAGTGTCATTGAAATGTGTGTTCTTTCATTAACCACATCTTGAGTCATTTCATGACTATTCTTTTTCACAGACCACATATGGATCCACCAGTGTCATTGCATGTGTGTTCTTTTTACTAACAACAACTAGAGTCATTGCATGTGTGTTCTCTTCACAGACCACATATGGATCCACTAGTGTCATTGCATGTGTGTTCTTCTCATTAACCACAGCTAGAGTCATTGCATGTGTGTTCTTTTTACTAACAACAACCAGAGTTCATTGCATGTGTTTTCTTTTCACAATCCACCTATGGATCCACTAGTGTCATGGCATGTGTGTTCCTCTAATTAACCACATATATAGTCATTGCATGTGTGTTCTTTTCACAAACCACAGATCGAACCACCATTGTCATTGAAATGTGTATTCTTTCATTAACCACATCTGGAGTCATTTCAACACTATTCTTTTCATAGACCACATATGGATCCACCAGTGTCATTGCATGTGTGTTCTCTTCAGAGACCACACATCGATCCACTAGTGTCATTGCATATGGTTCCACCAGAGTTCATTGCATGTGTGTTGTTTTCACAATCCACCTATGGATCTAGCAGTGTCATTGCATGTGTGTTCTTCTCATTAACCACAGCTAGAGTCATTGCATGTGTGTTCTTTTCACAAACCACATATGGAACCACCATTCTCATTGAAATGTGTATTCTTTCATTAACCACATATGGAGTCATTTCATGACAATTCTTTTCACATACCACATATGGATCCACTTGTGTCATTGCATGTGTGTTCTCTTCACAGACCACATATGGATCCACCAGTGTCATTGCATGTGTGTTCTTCTCATCGACCATAGCTAGAGTCACTGGATGTGTGTTCTTTTCACAGACCACATATGGATCCACCAGTGACATTGAAATGTGTCTTCTTTTCAGAGACCACACATGGTCCACCAGTGTCATTGCATATGGATCCACCAGAGTTCATTGCATGTGTGTTCATTTTACAATCCACCTATGGATACACTAGTGTCATTGCATGTGTGTTCTTCTCATTAACCACAGCAAGAGTCATTGCATGTGTGTTCTTTTCACAAACCACATATGGAACCACCAGTGTCATTGGAATGTGTATTCTTTTCAGAGACCACATCTGGAGTCATTTCATGACTATTCTTTTCACAGATCACATATGTATCCACCAGTGTCATTGCATGTGTGTTCTCTTCACAGACCACATATGGATCCACCAGTGTCATTGCATGTGTGTTCTTTTTACTAACAACAACTAGAGTCATTGCATGTGTGTTATTTTCATTAACCACATATGGATCCACTAGTGTCATTGCAAGTGTGTTCTTCTCATTGACAACAGCTAGAGTCATTGCATGTGTGTTCTTTTCACAAACCACATATGGAACCACCATTGTGATTGAAATGTGTATTCTTTCATTAACCACATCTGGAGTCATTTCATGTCTATTCTTTTCACAGACCACATATGGATGCACCAGTGTCATTGCATGTGTGTTCTCTTCACATACCACATATGGATCCACCAGGGTCATTGCTTTTATTAACAACAACTACTGTCATTGCATGTGTGTTATTTTCATTAACCACATATGGATGCACCAATGTCATTGCATGTGTGTTCTTCTCAGAGACCACATCTAGATTCATTGGATGTGTGTTCTTTTCACAAACCACATATGTATCCACTAGTGTCATTGAAATGTGTATTCTTTCATTAACCACATCTGGAGTCATTTCGTGACTATTGTTTTCACATACCACATATGGATCCACCAGTGTCATTGCATGTGTGTTCTCTTCACAAACCACATATGGATCCACCAGTGGCATTGCATGTGTGTTCTTCTCATCGACCACAGCTAGAGTCACTGGATGTGTGTTCTTTTCACAAACCATATATGGATCCACCAGTGTCATTGAAATGTGTCTTCTTTTCAGAGACCACACATGGATCCAACAGTGTCATTGCATATGGATCCACCAGAGTTCATTGCATGTGTGTTCTTTTCACAATCCACCTATGGATCCACCAGTGCCATTGCATGTGTGTTCTTCTCATTAACCACAGGTAGAGTCATTGCATGTGTGTTCTTTTCACAAACCACATATGGAACCACCAGTGTCATTGGAATATGTATTCTTTTCAGAGACCACATCTGGAGTCATTTCATGACTATTCTTTTCACAGACCACAAATGTATCCACGAGTGTCATTTAATGTGTGTTCTCTTCACATACCACATATGGATCCACCAGTGTCATTGCATGTGTGTTCGTTTTACTAACAACAACTAGAGTCCTTGCATGTGTGTTATTTTCATTAACCGCATATGGATCCACTAGTGTCATTGCATGTGTGTTCTTCTCATTGACCACAGCTAGAGTCACTGTTTGTGTGTTCTTTTCAGAGACCACATCTGGAGTCATTTCATGAATATTCTTTTCACACACCACATATGGATCCACCAGTGTCATTGCATATGTGTTCTTTTCACAATCCACATAAGGTTCAACCAGTGTCATTGAAATGTGTGTTCTTTTCATTAACCACGGTTAGAGTCACTGGATGTGTGTTATTTTCATTAACCAATTATATGGATCCACCAGTGTCATTGCATGTGTGTTCTTCTCATTAACCACAGCTAGAGTCATTGTATGTGTGTTCTTTTCACAATCCACATATGGATCCACCAGTGTCATTGAAATGTGTGCTCTTTCATTAACCACATCTGGAGTCATTTCATGACTATTCTTTTTCACAGACCACATATGGATCCACCAGTGTTATTGCATGTGTGTTCTTCTCATTAACAACAACTAGAGTCATTGCATGTGTGTTATTTTCATTAACAACATATGGATCCACTAGTGTCATTGCATGTGTGTTCTTCTCGTTAACCACAACTAGAGTCACTGGATGTGTGTTCATTTCAGAGACCACATATGGATCCACCACTGTCATTGAAATGTGTGTTCTTTTCAGAGACCACATCTAGAGTCATTTCATGAATATTCTTTTCATAGACCACATATGGATCCACCAATGTCATTGCATGTGTGTTCTCTTCACAGACCACATATGGATCCACCAGTGTCATTGCATGTGTGTTCTTTTTACTAACAACAACTAGAGTCATTGCATGTGTGTTCTCTTCACAGACCACATATGGATCCACCAGTGTCATTGCATGTGTGTTCTTCTCATTAACCACAGCTAGAGTCATTGCATGTGTGTTCTTTTTACTAACAACAACCAGAGTTCATTGCATGTGTTTTCTTTTCACAATCCACCTATGGATCCACCAGTGTCATTGCATGTTTATTCCTCTAATTAACCACATATATAGTCATTGCATGTGTGTTCTTTTCACAAACCACATATCGAACTACCATTGTCATTGAAATGTGTATTCTTTCATTAACCACATCTGGAGTCATTTCATGACTATTCTTTTCATAGACCACATATGGATCCACCAGTGTCATTGCATATGTGTTCTATTCAGAGACCACATATCGATCCACTAGTGTCATTGCATATGGTTCCACCAGAGTTCATTGCATGTGTGTTGTTTTCACAATCCACCTATGGATCCAGAAGTGTCATTGCATGTGTGTTCTTCTCATTAACCACAGCTAGAGTCATTGCATGTGTGTTATTTTCACAAACCACATATGGAACCACCATTCTCATTGAAATGTGTATTCTTTCATTAACCACATATGGAGTCATTTCATGACTATTCTGTTCACATACCACATATGGATCCACTTGTGTCATTGCATGTGTGTTCTCTTCACAGACCACATATGGATCCACCAGTGTCATTGCATGTGTGTTCTTCTCATCGACCATAGCTAGAGTCACTGGATGTGTGTTATTTTCACAGACCACATATGGATCCACCAGTGACATTGAAATGTGTCTTATTTTTAGAGACCACACATGGTCCACCAGTGTCATTGCACATGGATCCACCAGAGTTCATTGCATGTGTGTTATTTTCATTAACCACATATGGATCCACCAGTGTCATTGCAAGTGTGTTCTTCTCATTGACGACAGCTAGAGTCATTGCATGTGTGTTCTTTTCACAAACCACATATGGAACCACCATTGTGATTGAAATGTGTATTCTTTCATTAACCACATCTGGAGTCATTTCATGTCTATTCTTTTCACAGACCACATATGGATGCACCGTAGTCATTGCATGTGTGTTCTCTTCACATACCACATATGGATCCACCAGGTTCATTGCTTGTGTGTTCCTTTTATTAACAACAACTAGAGTCATTGCATGTGTGTTATTTTCATTAACCACATATGGATGCACCAGTGTCATTGCATGTGTGTTCTTCTCAGAGACCACATCTAGATTCATTAGATGTGTGTTCTTTTCACAAACCACATATGTATGCACTAGTGTCATTGAAATGTGTATTCTTTCATTAACCACATCTGGAGTCATTTCATGACTATTCTTTTCACAGACCACATATGTATCCACTAGTGTCATTGCATGTGTGTTCTCTTCACATACCACATATGGATCCACCAGTGCCATTGCATGTGTGTTCTTTTTACTAACAACAACTAGAGTCATTATATGTGTGTTATTTTCATTAACCGCATATGGATCCACTAGTGTCATTGCATGTGTGTTCTTCTCATTGACCACAGCTAGAGTCACTGTTTGTGTGTTCTTTTCAGAGACCACATCTGGAGTCATTTCATGAATATTCTTTTCACAGACCACATATGGATCCACCAGTGTCATTGCATGTGTGTTCTTTTCACAATCCACATATGGTTCCACCAGTGTCATTGTAATGTCTGTTCTTTTCATTAACCATAGTTAGAGTCACTGGATGTGTGTTATTTTCATTAACCAATTATATGGATCCACCAGTGTCATTGCATGTGTGTTCTTCTCATTAACCACAGCTAGAGTCATTGCATGTCTGTTCTTTTCACAATCCACATATGGATCCATCAATCTCATTGAAATGTGTGTTCTTTCATTAACCACACCTGGAGTCATTTCATGACTATTCGTTTTCACAGACCACATATGGATCCACCAGTGTCATTGCATGTGTATTCTCTTTGGAGACCGCATATGGATCCACCAGTGTCATTGCAACAGTGTTCCTCTCATTAACAACAACTAGAGTCATTACATGTGTGTTATATTCATTAACCACATATGGATCCACTAGTGTCATTGCATGTGTGCTCTTCTCATTTACCACAACTAGAGTCACTGGATGTGTGTTCTTTTTAGAGACCATATATGGATCCACCACTGACATTGAAATGTGTGTTCTTTTTAGAGACCATATCTAGAGTCATTTCATGAATATTCTTTTCACAGACCACATATGGATCCACCAGTGTCATTGCATGTGTGTTCTCTTCACAGACCACATATGGATCCACCAGAGTCATTGCATGTGTGTTCTCTTCACAGACCACATATGGATCCACCAGTGTCATTGCATGTGTGTTCTTCTCATTAACCACAGCTAGAGTCATTGAATGTGTGTTCTTTTTACTAACAACAACCAGAGTTCATTGCATGTGTGTTATTTTCACAATCCACCTATGGATCCACCAGTGTCATTGCATGTGTGTTCCTCTCATTAACCACATATATCGTCATTGCATGTGTGTTCTTTTCACAAACCACATATCGAACCACCATTGTCATGGAAATCTGTATTCTTTCATTAACCACATCTGGAGTCATTTCATGACTATTCTTTTCATAGACCACATATGGATCCACCGGTGTCATTGCATATGGTTCCACCAGAGTTCATTGCATGTGTGTTGTTTTCACAATCCACCTATGGATCCACCAGTGTCATTGCATGTGTGTTCTTCTTATTAACCACAACTAGAGTCATTGCATGTGTGTTCTTTTCACAAACCACATATGGAACCACCATTGTCATTGAAATGTGTATTCTTTCATTAACCACATATGGACTCATTTCATGACTATTCTTTTCACATAACACATCTGGATCCACTTGTGTCATTGCATCTGTGTTCTCTTCACAGACCACATATGGATCCACCAGTGTCACTGCATGTGTGTTCTTCTCATCGAGCACAGCTAGAGTCACTGGATGTGTGTTCTTCTCACAGACCACAGATGGATCCACCAGTGTCATTGAAATGTGTCTTCTTTTCAGAGACCAAACATGGATCCACCAGTGTCATTGCATATAGATCCACCAGAGTTCATTGCATGTGTGTTCATTTCACAATCCACCTATGGATGCACTAGTGTCATTGAATGTGTGTTCTTCTCATTAACCACAGCTAGAGTCATTGCATGTGTGTTCTTTTCACAGACCACATATGGAACCACCAATGTCATTGGAATGTGTATTCTTTTCAGAGACCACATCTAGAGTCATTTCATGACTATTCTTTTCATAGACCACATATGTATCCACCAGTGTCATTGCATGTGTGTTCTCTTCACAAACCACATATGGATCCACCAGTGTCATTGCATGTGTGTTCTTTTTACTAACAACAACTAGAGTCATTGCATATGTGTTATTTTCATTAACCACATATGGATCCACCAGTGTCATTGCATGTGTGTTCTTCTCATTGACCAAAGCTAGAGTCATTGCATGTGTGTTCTTTTCACAAACCACATATGGAACCACCATTGTCATTGAAATGTGTATTTTTTCATTAACCACATCTGGAGTCATTTCATGTCTATTCTTTTCACAGACCACATATGGATGCACCAGTGTCATTGCATGTGTGTTCTCTTCACATACCACATATGGATCCACCAGTGTCATTGCATGTGTGTTCCTTTTATTAACAACAACTAGAGTCATTGCATGTGTGTTATTTTCATTAACCACATATGGATGCACCAGTGTCATTGCATGTGTGTTCTTCTGAGAGACCAGATCTAGATTCATTGGATGTGTGTTCTTTTCACAAACCACATATGTATCCACTAGTGTCATTGAAATGTGTGTTCTTTTCAGAGACCACATCTGGAGTCATTTCATGACTATTCTTTTCACAGACCATATATGTATCCACCATTGTCATTGCATGTGTGTTCTCTTCACATACCACATATGGATCCACCAGTGTAATTGCATGTGTGTCCTTTTTACTAACAACAACTAGAGTCATTGCATGTGTGTTATTTTCATTAACCACATATGGTTCCACCAGTGTCATTGCATGTGTGTTCTTCTCATTCACCATAGTTAGAGTCACTAGATGTGTGTTCTTTTCAGAGACCACATATGGATCCACCAGTGTCATTGAAATGTGTGTTCTTTTTAGAGACCGCACATGGATCCACCAGTGTCATTGCATATGGATCCACCAGAGTTCATTGCATGTGTGTTCTTTTCACAATCCACCAATGGATCCACCAGTGTCATTGCATGTGTGTTCTTCTCATTAACCACTACTAGAGTCATTGCATGTCTATTCTTTTTAGAGACCACACATGGATCCACTAGTGCCATTGAAAAGAGTTTCTTTTTAGAGACCACATCTAGAGTCATTTCATGACGATTCTTTTCACTGACCACATATGGATCCACCAGTGTCATTGCATGTGTGTTCTCTTCACAGACCACATATGGATCCACCAGTGTCATTGCAACCTGTGTTCTTTTTACTAACAACAACTAGAGTCATTGCATGTGTGTTATTTTCATTAACCACATATGGATCCACGAGTGTCATTGCATATGTGTTCTTCTCATTAACCACATCTAGAGTCACTGGATGTGTGTTCTTTTCACAAACCACATATTGAAGCACCATTGTCATTGAAATGTGTGTTGTTTTCAGAGACCACATCTATAGTCATTTCATGACTATTCTTTTCACAGACCACATATGGATCCCCCAGTGTCATTATATGTGTGTCTCTTCACATACCACATATGGATCCACCAGTGTCATTGGATGTGTGTTCTTTTTACTAACAACAACTAGAGTCATTGCATGTGTGTTATTTTCATTAACAACATATGGATCCACCAGTGTCATTGCATGTGTGTTCTTCTCATTGACCACAGCTAGAGTCACTAGATGTGTGTTCTTTCTAGAGACCACATATGGATCCACTAGTGTCATTGAAATGTGTGTTCTTTTTAGAGACCACACATGGATCCACCAGTGTCATTGCATATGGAGACCACCAGAGTTCATTACATGTGTGTTCTTTTCACAATCCACCAATGGATCCACCAGTGTCATTGCATGTGTGTTCTTCTCATTAACCACTGCTAGAGTCATTGCATGTCTATTCTTTTCAGAGACCACATATGGATCCACTAGTGTCATTGAAATGTGCATTCTTTTTAGAGACCACATCTGGAGTCATTTCATGACTATTCTTTTCACTGACCACATATGGATTCACCAGTGTCATTGCATGTGTGTTCTCTTCACATACAACATATGGATCAACCAGTGTCATTGCATGTGTGTTCTTTTTACTAACAACAACTAGAGTCATTGGATGTTTGTTATTTTCATTAACCACATATGGATCCATCAGTGTCATTGCATATGTGTTCTTCTCATTAACCACAAATAGAGTCACTGGATGTGTGTTCATTTCAAAAACCACATATGGATCCACCATTGTTATTGAAATGTGTGTTCTTTTCAGAGACCACACATGGATCCACAAGTGTCATTGCATGTGGTTCCACCAGAGTTCATTACATGTGTGTTCTTTTCACAATCCACATATGGATCCACCAGTGTCCTTGCATGTGTGTTATTTTTACTAACAACAACTAGAGTCATTGCATTTGTGTTATTTTCATTAACCACATATGGATCCACCAGTGTTATTGCATGTGTGTTCTTCTCATTGACCACAGCTAGAGTCATTGCATGTGTGTTCTTTTCACAAACCACATATGGAACCACCATTGTCATTGAAATGTGTATTCTTTCATTAACCACATCTGGAGTCATTTCATGTCTATTCTTTTCACAGACCACGTATGGATGCACCAGTGTCATTGCTTGTGTGTTATCTTCACATACCACATATGGATCCACCAGTGTCATTGCATGTGTGTTCCTTTTATTAACAACAACTAGAGTCATTGCATGTGTGTTATTTTCATTAACCACATATGGATGCACCAGTGTCATTGCATGTGTGCTCTTCTCAAAGACGACATCTAGAGTCATTGGATGTGTGTTCTTTTCACAAACCACATATGTATCCACTAGTGCCATTGAAATGTGTGTTCTTTTCAGAGACCACATCTGGAGTCATTTCATGACTATTCTTTTCACAGGCCACATATGGATCCACATGTGTCATTGCATGTGTGTTCTTTTCACAATCCACGTATGGATCCACTAGTGTCATTGCAATGTGTGTTATTTTCACTAAACACAGCTAGAGTCACTGGATGTGTGTTATTTTCATTAACCACATATGGATCTACCAGTGTCATTACATGTGTGTTCTTCTCATTAACCACAGCTAGACTCACTAAATGTGTGTTCTTTTCACAAACCACAAATGGATCCACCATTGTCATTGAAATGTGTGTTCTTCTCATCGACCATAGCTAGAGTCACTGGATGTGTGTTCTTTTCACAGACCACATATGGATCCACCAGTGACATTGAAATGTGTCTTCTTTTCACAGACCACACATGGTCCACCAGTGTCATTGCATATGGATCCACCAGAGTTCAGTGCATGTGTGTTCATTTCACAATCCACCTATGGATACACTAGTGTCATTGCATGTGTGTTCTTCTCATTAACCACAGCAAGAGTCATTGCATGTGTGTTCTTTTCACAAACCACATATGGAACCACCAGTGTCATTGGAATGTGTATTCTTTTCAGAGACCACATCTGGAGTCATTTCATGACTATTCTTTTCACAGACCACATATGTATCCACCAGTGTCATTGCATGTGTGTTCTCTTCACAGACCACATATGGATCCACCAGTGTCATTGCATGTGTGTTCTTTTTACTAACAACAAGTAGAGTCATTGCATGTGTGTTATTTTCATTATCCACATATGGATCCACTAGTGTCATTGCAAGTGTGTTCTTCTCATTGACCACAGCTAGAGTCATCGCATGTGTGTTCTTTTCACAAACCACATATGGAACCACCATTGTGATTGAAATGTGTATTCTTTCATTAACCACATCTGGAGTCATTTCATGTCTATTCTTTTCACAGACCACATATGGATGCACCAGTGTCATTGCATGTGTGTTCTCTTCACATACCACAAATGGATCAACCAGGGTCATTGCTTGTGTGTTCCTTTTATTAACAACAACTAGAGTCATTGCATGTGTGTTATTTTCATTAACAACATATGGATGCACCAGTGTCATTGCATGTGTGTTCTTCTCATTGACCACAGCTAGAGTCATTGCATGTGTGTTCTTTTCACAAACCACATATGGAACCTCCATTGTCATTGAAATGTGTATTCTTTCATTAACCACATCTGGAGTCATTTCATGTCTATTCTTTTCACAGACCACGTATGGATGCACCAGTGTCATTGCATGTGTGTTCTCTTCACATACCACATATGGATCCACCAGTGTCATTGCATGTGTGTTCCTTTTATTAACAACAACTAGAGTCATTGCATGTGTGTTATTTTCATTAACCACATATGGATGCACCAGTGTCATTGCATGTGTGCTCTTCTCAAAGACGACATCTAGAGTCATTGGATGTGTGTTCTTTTCACAAACCACATATGTATCCACTAGTGCCATTGAAATGTGTGTTCTTTTCAGAGACCACATCTGGAGTCATTTCATGACTATTCTTTTCACAGGCCACATATGGATCCACATGTGTCATTGCATGTGTGTTCTTTTCACAATCCACATATGGATCCACTAGTGTCATTGCAATGTGTGTTATTTTCATTAAACACAACTAGAGTCACTGGATGTGTGTTATTTTCATTAACCACATATGGATCCACGAGTGTCATTACATGTGTGTTCTTCTCATTAACCACAGCTAGACTCACTAAATGTGTGTTCTTTTCACAAACCACAAATGGATCCACCATTGTCATTGAAATGTGTGTTCTTTTCTTAGACCACACATGGATCCACCAGTGTCATTGCATGTGGTCCACCAGAGTTCGTTACATGTGTGTTCTTTTCACAAGCCACCTATGGATCCACTAGTGTCATTGCATGTGTTTTCTTCTCATTAACCACAGCTAGATTCATTGCAAGTGTGTTCTTTTCACAAACCACATATGGAACCACCATTGTCATTGAAATGTGTATTCTTTCATTAACCACATCTAGAGTCATTTCATGTCTATTCTTTTCACAGACCACATATGGATCCACTAGTGTCATTGCATGTGTGTTCTCTTCACAAACCACATATGGATCCACCAGTGTCATTGCATGTGTGTTCCTTTTATTAACAACAACTAGAGTCATTGCATGTGTGTTATTTTCATTAACCACATATGGATGCACTAGTGTCATTGCATGTGTGCTCTTCTCAGAGACCACATCTAGAGTCATTCGATGTGTGTTCTTTTCACAAACGACATATGTATCCACTAGTGCCATTGAAATGTGTGTTCTTTTCAGAGACCACATCTGGAGTCATTTCATGACTATTCTTTTCACAGGCCACATATGGATCCACATGTGTCATTGCATGTGTGTTCTTTTCACAATCCACATATGGATCCACTAGTGTCATTGCAATGTGTGTTATTTTCATTAAACACAGCTAGATTCACTGGATGTGTGTTATTTTCATTAACCACATATGGATCCACCAGTGTCATTACATGTGTGTTCTTCTCATTAACCACAGCTAGACTCACTGGATGTGTGTTCTTTTCACAAACCACAAATGGATCCACCATTGTCATTGAAATGTGTGTTCTTTTCTTAGACCACACATGGATCCACCAGTGTCATTGCATGTGGTCCACCAGAGTTCATTGCATGTGTGTTCTTTTCACAATCCACCTATGGATCCACCAGTGTCATTGCATGTGCGTTCTTCTCATTAACGACATCTAGAGTCACTGGATGTGTGTTCTTTTCACAAACCACATATGAAACCACCATTGTCATTGAAATGTGTGTTCTTTTTAGAGACCACATCTAGAGTCATTTCATGACTATTCTTTTCACATACCACATATGGATCCACCAGTGTCATTGCATGTGTGTTCTTTTCGCAATCCACATATGGATCCACCAGTGTCATTGCAATGTGTGTTCTTTTCATTAACCACAGCTAGAGTCACTGGATGTGTGTTATTTTCATTAACCACATATGAATCATCAGTGTCATTGCATGTATGTTCTTCTCATTAACCACAGCTAGAGTCATTGCATGTGTGTTCTTTTCACAATCCACATATGGATCCACCAGTGTCATTGAAATGTGTGTTCTTTCATTAACCACATCTGGAGTAATTTCATGACTATTCTTTTTCACAGACCACATATGGATCCACCAGTGTCATTGCATGTGTGTCCTCTTCAGAGACCACATATGGATCCACCAGTGTCATTGCATGTGTGTTCTTCTCATTAACAACAACTAGAGTCATTGCATGTGTGTTATTTTCATTTTAACCACATATGGATCCACCAGTGTCATTACATGTGTGTTCTTCTCATTAACCACAGCTAGACTCACTGGATGTGTGTTCTTTTCACAAACCACAAATGGATCCACCATTGTCATTGAAATGTGTGTTGTTTTCTTAGACCACACATGGATCCACCAGTGTCATTGCATGTGGTCCACCAGAGTTCATTGCATGTGTGTTCTTTTCACAATCCACCTATGGATCCACCAGTGTCAGTGCATGTGCGTTCTTCTCATTAACCACATCTAGAGTCACTGGATGTGTGTTCTTTTCACAAACCACATATGGAACCACCATTGTCATTGAAATGTGTGTTCTTTTTAGAGACCACATCTAGAGTCATTTCATGACTATTCTTTTCACATAACACATATGGATCCACCAGTGTCATTGCATGTGTGTTCTTTTCACAATCCACATATGGATCCACCAGTGTCATTGCAATGTGTGTTCTTTTCATTAACCACAGCTAGAGTCACTGGATGTGTGTTATTTTCATTAACCACATATGAATCATCAGTGTCATTGCATGTATGTTCTTCTCATTAACCACAGCTAGAGTCATTGCATGTGTGTTCTTTTCACAATCCACATATGGATCCACCAGTGTCATTGAAATGTGTGTTCTTTCATTAACCACATCTGGAGTAATTTCATGACTATTCTTTTTCACAGACCACATATGGATCCACCAGTGTCATTGCATGTGTGTCCTCTTCAGAGACCACATATGGATCCACCAGTGTCATTGCATGTGTGTTCTTCTCATTAACAACAACTAGAGTCATTGCATGTGTGTTATTTTCATTTTAACCACATATGGATCCACCAGTGTCATTGCATGTGTGTTCTTCTCATTAACCACAGCTAGAGTCACTAGATGTGTGTTCTTTTCAGAGACCACATATGGATCCACCAGTGTCATTGAAATGTGTGTTCTTTTTCAGAGAGCACATTTTGGGTCATTTCATGACTATTCTTTTCACAGACCACATATGGATCCACCAGTGTCATTGCATGTGTGTTCTCTTCATAGACCACATATGGATCCACCAGTGTCATTGCATGAGTGTTCTTTTTACTAACAACAACTAGAGTCATTGCATGTGTGTTGTTTTCACAATCCACATATAGATCCACTAGTGTCATTGCATGTGTGTTCTTTTCACAATCCACATAAGGTTCAACCAGTGTCATTGTAATGTGTGTTCTTTTCATTAACCACGGTTAGAGTCACTAGATGTGTGTTATTTTCATTAACCAATTATATGGATCCACCAGTGCTATTGCATGTGTGTTCTTCTCATTAACCACAGCTACAGTCATTGATATGTGTTCTTTTTACTAACAACAACTAGAGTTCATTGCATGTGTGTTCTTTTCACAATCCACCTATGGATCCACCAGTGTCATTGCATGTGTGTTCTTCTCATTAACCATAGCTAAAGTCATTGCACGTGTGTTCTTTTCACAAACCACATATGGAACAACCATTGTCATTGAAATGTGTATTCTTTCATTAACCACATCTGGAGTGATTTCATGACTATTCTTTTCACAGACCACATATGGATCCACCTGTGTCATTGCATGTGTGTTCTCTTCAGAGACCACACATGGATCCACCAGTGTCATTGCATATGGTTCCACTAGAGTTCATTGCATGTGTGTTCTTTTCACAATCCACCTATAGATCCACAGTGTCATTGCATGTGTTTTCTTCTCACAAACCACAACTAGAGTCATTGAATGTGTGTTCTTTTCACAAATCACATATGGAACCACCATTGTCATTGAAATGTGTATTCTTTCATTAACCACATTTGGAGTCATTTCATGTCAACATATGGATCAACCAGGGTCATTGCATGTGTGTTGTCTTAATAGACCACATATGGATCCACCAGTGTCATTGCATGTGTGTTCTTCTCATTAACCACGGCTACAGTCATTGCATATGTGTTTTTTTAATAACAACAACCAGAGTTCATTGCATGTGTGTTCTTTTCACATTCCACCTATGAATCCACCAGTGTCATTGCATGTGTGTTCCTCTCATTAACCACATCTAGAGTCATTGCATGTGTGTTCTTTTCACAAACGACATATGGAACCACCATTGTCACTGAAATGTGTATTCTTTCATTAACCACATCTGGAGTCATTTCATGACTATTCTTTTCACAGACCACATATAGATCCACCAGTGTCATTGCATGTGTGTTGTCTTTAGAGACCACACATGGATCCACCAGTGTCATTGCATGTGGTTCCACCAGAGTTCATTGCATGTGTGTTCTTTTCACAATCCACCTATGGATCCACCAGTGTCATTGCATGTGTGTTCTTCTCATTAACCATAGCTAAAGTCATTGCACGTGTGTTCTTTTCAAAAACCACATATGGAACAACCATTGTCATTGAAATGTGTATTCTTTCATTCACCACATCTGGAGTCATTTCATGCCTATTCTTTTCACAGACCACATATGGATCCACCAGTGTCATTGCATGTGTGTTGTCTTCATAGACCACATATGGATCCACCAGTGTCATTGCATATAGTTCCACTAGAGTTCATTGCATGTGTGTTCTTTTCACAAGCCACCTATGAATCCAAAAGTGTCATTGCATGTGTTTTCTTCTCATTAACCACAGCTAGATTCATTGCAAGTGTGTTCTTTTCACATACCACATATGGAACCACCATTATCATTGAAATGTGTATTCTTTCATTAACCACATCTGGAGTCATTTCATGTCTATTCTTTTCACAGACCACATATGGATCCACCAGGGTCATTGCATGTGTGTTCTCTTCACAGACCACATATGGATCCACCAGTGTCATTGCACGTGTGTTCTTCTCATTAACCATGGCTACAGTCATTGCATATGTGTTCTTTTTAATAACAACAACCAGAGTTCATTGCATGCGTGTTCTTTTCACAATCCACCTATGGATCCACCAGTATCATTGCGTGTGTGTTCCTCTCTTTAACCACATCTAGAGTCATTGCATGTGTGTTCTTTTCACAAACCACATATGGAACACTATTATCACTGAAATGTGTATTCTTTGATTAACCATATCTGGAGTCATTTCATGAGTATTCTTTTCACGGACCACATATAGATCCACCAGTGTAATTGCATGTGTGTTCTCTTCAGAGACCACACATGGATCCACCAGTGTCATTGCATATGGTTCCACCAGAGTTCATTGCATGTGTGTTCTTTTCACAATCCACCTATGGATCCACTAGTGTGATTGCATGTTTGTTCCTCTCATTAATCACATCTAGAGTCATTGCATGTGTGTTCTTTTCACAAACCACGTATGGAACCACCATTGTCATTGAAATGTGTATTCTTTCATTAACCACATCTGGAGTCATTTCATGTCTATTCTTTTCACATACCACATATGGATCCACCAGGGTCATTGCATGTGTGGTCTCTTCACAGACCACATATGTATCCACCAGTGTCATTGCATGTGTGTTCTTTTTACTAACAACAACTAGAGTAATTGCATGTGTGTTATTTTCACAATCCACATATGGATCCATCAGTGTCATTGCATGTGTGTTCTTCTCATTAACCACAGCTAGAGTCATTGCATGTGTGTTCTTTTCATAAACCACATATGGATCCACCATTGTCATTGAAATGTGTATTATCTTCAACGACAGCTGTTGGCCACAAACAATCGGTAAGCAGAGCTAACTAGCAACCGATTCGGGCTTCTAGAAGACGTGGTCCCCGATTGTTAGGCGCCGTTGGATCGGGGTGCGTTGACCATAAGGATGTTCTTCGTGAGGGCGATCCGCGAGAAGTCTGTTCTGCGAACTGATTGGCAGTGGCAACCATGTTGGGCCTATGTCCTTGCCCTTATCCCCTTAACCTCAGGGTCGAAGCTCAGATCGTGTTCCTTCATCGCCATGGAGAGGGAGAGGCCCAAACTCAGCTTGCACAAGGCTCAGATTTTTGCCCACTACGACATACTCGTGCTGCCGTTCGCGAGGCTTCCGGCCGGCTTCGAGCTCAACTACGCCGGGGTTCCTGTCGTGCCGCTCTTGCGCGACAACATGTTGGCGAGGCAGATCAGGGAACGCCGCCTCCAGCTGCTGGAGCGGAAGAGTGCAATGGCACGGTACTCGCGCCCGAGCGCGTACTGGCGAAAGTTGTTCAAGAAGGAGCGGGTTGCGTTGATTGAGCTGTGCGGAACCCACCAGCGGGGGATCCACCCAGATTTGCACAACCCCGAAGGGAGGCAGCGCTTCTAGGCAGTGCCTAGGCGTACGACCTCCACCGTGATCGATGTGGCGTGCCGTGAAGAATCCATGAGGAGGAAGAACGCTGCTGGGAACATCGGCATCAATTCCGACGCGGAGGAGGCTGGCGGCGACGCGGACAACGTCGTAGATGATGGAGACTACGGGAGCGTCATAGTCGATTAGGGCCACTTAAGCATAAATTAAATCTATGTATGGTATCTTAATGCCCTCTTTGGATCCGGGTCACTTGAGTCATAGTCGATTATCGTCATAATCTATATATGTTGTCCATGTTTTAGTTGTCTTTGTCTTTGAGACTAGTCGAAACTCGTCCGATCCTGAAAATAAAGTTTGCCTGTTCCTGGCATATCGGATGGGACAATACGCTGACTCTGCTCCCAGCACTTGATGGCACAGCCATAATTTGGAGTGCGCCAGAGGAGAAGGGATCGAGCGTGTTGTAATAGTGTACTACTACTATCCAGATATAATTGACTTAGTTTTTTTAGATATTTAATAAATGTATCTATACCCAAAACATGTCTAGATACATGTTTTAGGTTTATCTGTCTTTCAAACTAATCAAAAGTCGTCAAATTCTGAACAAACAAAGTCATTGCGTTCACATCTGATGGAACAATATGCTTACTCTGCTACTTGATGGCACAGCCATAATTCTGGAGTGCGCCAGACGAGATGGGAATCCAAGGGAGATGGGAACTAGTAGCTGCGTCCATACGCAGGTAAAAAATTAATGTAATAATATTTAAAAAATTGTAATCTGGTTCACATGATCCCATCACAGACACGTTGCACGCACCAGATATAAATAAAGACGACACGACTAGTTTAGTTTCAATGATATAATTCAACATACGACGTTACTATGCTCGCATCTTTCTGCTCCTCTTATTAGTCTGCTAGCCCACGCTGCATTAAGCAACAGTTGATGAGGGTAAAAAATGATAAAATGGCAAATAAAACAATTTTTAAGCTTACCTTTCATCCAGAGAATCGTACAAAGATGAAATTGGCAGGGATTTATTATTTCTCCTGCAATTAGCCGAAAGATCCTCAAGAACATCCTCAATCACCCCAGCAACTTCTTCATATTCTAATACAGCTCCATTATTTGCCCTTTCCTCCCTGTTCTGCTTACCCTTTTGTTTCTTTTCACACCCTTTTCTCGCTGGCACCTCCACTTCTTTATAAATTGGTTGCTTACGTACGCTTTCCTCCGAGTGCTCATCACCGTTTTCCTCCACCTGCTGCACTTCCTCAAGTTCTTCGTCTTCACGTTGCTCTTCCTCTAGTTCTGGCTGAGAAGCCTCATTTTCTACCACCGAGGTGTGAACAGGGACAATATCACGTGTAACTGGGTTTTTGCACAACCTCTTGATATGGCTGAATCTGCCACAACGTTTGCATTTCCTTTTCCTAGCTCCTAGCCTTAAACCTTTATCGGTGGAGGCTTCGATCCTTAGCTTTCTAGGCCTCCCAGGTGGCCTCCTAAGAACTGGTGGTTGAAGTATGAACCCTGGATCGACAATCTCCCAATCATTTTCATCGGCCATAGGTGGTACGTTTTCTGCATAAGTTGCAGCAAACTTGTCCACGGAGAAATAGTTGTCGACATAGTTCTCTATTTCAGCTCTGCTACCTCTAAGCTTTAAGATGAAGTACATTGCATGGTGACATGGCAGACCAGTAATCTGCCACTATCTGCATGAACAAGTCTTGTTTCCAATGTCTATAGTGTACCTCCGTTCACTTCCACACTTGTATTCTGCATAAACCTCAGCCAATGTTCTGGAACTTCTGACCATCCTCATCTTTATCGTTCTCATTGCCCTGGTTCTTGTATTCAGTAACATAACCACCTTTGGAACTATTTTATGGCCTAAAACATTTCTTGCACAAATTCTTTGCCTTAAATCTATGTTCACCATTATGCACAGTCTTATTGCATCAAACAAAATAACAATTCCAAGTGTCTTCATTCCCGAAATCTTATCATTGAAACTTTCTGCCAAATTATTGCAAACAAAATCCACCTTGCTTAACTCACCAAACTTGCTTCTAGCCCATAGCTTGGTGTGATGTTCTTCAAGGTATTTTTGACCTTTGGCACTAAATACATGTTCTGCAAGTAAGTAGCATGCATGCTTGGGGTGTATGTGTATGCTGATCGCCACAAGTCCTCTTCAAAGATCTTTCCTTTGAACTTCTTTGTGAAGTTAGTAGCGAGGTGCCGCATGCATTCCCTATGCTCAACCCCAGGAAACACAGCATCAACTGCATTCTCAAGACCCTCGCATGCACCGGTGTGTATCACCAAGCCTTCAGGGTGACCAATTACTGCCCGTAGTCTTTGCATGAACCATGTCCAGCTTTCATTTGATTCACCCTCAAGAACAGCATAAGTTACGGGTAGAAGCCAATTATGCGCGTCCAAAGCACAAGCAGGAGCAACATGTCCCCTGAACTTCCCTGTTAAAGAAGTTGCGCCTATTGCCAAGTATGGCCTGCAGCCGTCTAGGAACCCCTTCCAGCATGCCTTCAGGCAGACAAAACATCTCCTGAAGCATATCTTATCTGCCTTCTTATACCTGACCCTCCTCGAGACCTTTTCTCTTCCTTTCACAACCTCGTAATCGATGTCAACAACACTACCAGGTGATGTTTTCTCTACCTTAGCTTTGAAACTATACAACATGTGAAAACTGTCATTCCACTTGCCTTGAATCAAGTCTAGAGCCATCTCCTTCCCATCAAAGACTCCGTGGTAAGGAATCAGAACGTTAAACTTTTTGCTAATCTTTGCTCTGAGTTCAGTAGGTCCAATGTTATGATCCTAGCTCACCCAATCAAGTACAGTAGCAGCAATCCACTTAGTAGTCGCCGGTCTAATTTTATCACTTAAAGAAGTATTAGGGCAGTTGTGTTTCATCATGTTTACTTTGATCTGCATTTGATAAGAATCCAAATAATTCAGAGCTAGTTATCAGCAGAATAAATATGAGAAAGACTGAAACTAAATGTAGCTATTGCAACCTGAAATGGGTGTCCACCCCGCATTGGAGATGCATGTAATCTCCATTTACACACATTACTTTCCCTACAATGCACCCTAAATCTCTTCTGGTCGCTCTTTTAAATGAAAAATTCAAACCCAACTCTGATTGTATAGGTTGCAACTGCATATCTGTAGTCCTCCACATTCTCAAAGAAAGTCCCCTCATTAATTGTAGGATTGTCCCTACCAAAGTGTATCACTGGCCTGTCCTCGTCTTCGTCGTCGTATCTACATACCATTTCCACATCTTCACATTCCTCTTCCTCATCAGTCCCATAGTCAGGCTCAAAGTTCGAATCAACCAAATATTCCCAACTCTCCATCCTATCAGGGTCAGTAACCACGTCTGGATATGCTTTCTCATCATCATCCGCACCGCCACACATTTCAGTGTCTTCATGCTCGCTTGACAAAGCATCATGCTCAAGGACAAGATGTACAGACGTCCTGCGGTAACCAACACATATCCTTGCCATCACCACAGGACTAGAAACGCTAATTGGTGTATGCATAAAAGGAATCACAGTTCTTACCCTTCAATGTGGACGCACGGTACCTTCTCTGGGCTCCATACCTCCAAAGCTCTACACCCCGCTTCCTCTTCCCTTGTTTTGTTCTCCTCTGTGCTCTCCAAACTTGAAGGAGATTTGGTGCTCTCCAGCGCGCAGGACCCATCTCCGTGTTCTCAAGCCTCGCAGGATCCATCTCCGAGCGGGATCCGGATTACCAACGTCGTTGGGCACCTAACCCAATGGCTGACTCTCCGTTTTCATTTCCAAACGCGCCTGGCCGATGGACAGTGGCAAGGAGACAGGGCAGGGAGGGGAGGGGAGGGGACATGAGGGGATGGCAGGGAGGGGAGGGCAGGAGGACGATGGCCCAAGGGGACGACGAGAGCGGTGCACGACTGAACGGAGTGGCGGCGGCAGGAGCAGAGGAGCGGAGCGGAGCTGGTTGCAACAAAACATGGAAAATTGCACAATAATGTGTTGGTGGGCGGCACCAGCCCTCGAACCTGGGACGTGCGCCGTCGAAGGTGGAGGAGGCGGGCCCGCTAGTCAGAAAACATGCCACCTGTCAGCGCACTATGCACGGTAGCACTTCACGGAATTTTTTAGCCGGTCCCACATGTTAGTCTGTTTGATCAAAACTTGCATGCAGTGCATGGCTAGTTCACGCGCTAGTTCCGAAAAAAATCCCTTGATCCAAACTTGAAGTGGCAGTTCTGCTTCTTCTCCCCCATCTCCTCGCAGTGGCAGTTCCGCTTCGTCTCCCTCGTCTGTTCTCCTCTTCTTGTTCTCCTCGTAGTGGTAGTTCTTCTTTCTTCCTCGATCAAAACATTCCCGCACGTAATCCATGGCCAGTAGCCGAATGAAGAGGAACCGGTTCGATCTCCCGGTCGACCCACTTTGCAAGATCGCCGACTACTTGCTGGAGAAAGAGGAGTACGTCGACACCTATGCTGCTTGTCGGGAAGTCTGCACCGATTGGCGCCGCACTTTAAAGGTGCCTGAATGCCATCTCAACAACTGGACCATGATAGATCACACACTTCCAGACGTTGGCAAATTCACCTTTCTCAACCTCTCCACTAGTCGTTGCTTTAGGATGAATCTAATGGACGTCCATCGCAGGTTCACATTCACATCCGATATATATATATAACATTCATTTATTTGTATTTTCCATTGTAAACATCTTAGTGCTAACTGATGCCCTCTTCTTTCAAAAGATTCTACTTCGTCGGTGTTTCTCATGGTGTCATCGTGCTTGCTCAGAAGGTGGAGCTGTACCAGATTCGGCTTCTGAACCTAATCACTCATAAGTCTAACACTGAGTTTCAAGCACATATACCATCTGATCTTCTGCAATCTGTCGTCGTGAGGAAGTCCCGACGATGGTGTTCGTTTGCACTGATTATCCAGATCCTATTGCATGGACCGATGAGAGCACCCCAACAGGGAAAATCAATGAATCATTTGGAGAAGGATTGTATTCGCCACCTCCTGATACGCTTCTGGTCTGCATGACGTTCGAGGGGAAGTATATGCATTACTTGAGAATGGAGACATCATGTCGACCAACATCCAGTTAGAGCAGCGCGCGAGCACTGTCACGATGGCCAAAATAATTCCAGCCCCAGTCTTTGAATAGGTACGCGGAGGCTACAGATTTTACCTAGTTGAGTCAGCTGGTGATCTGCTTCTTGTGTTGAACGGGGATTTTTCCAAAGGGCAACCGGTGTTATACCGGGTGGACACGGAGAACCGCTCTCTCGAGGCCGTCGGTGACATTGGAAGTCGTGCCCTCTTCATTGATTACCATCGGTCTATCTCCATTGACACCAGGTTACACCCCACAGTCAAACCCGGTTGCATATACTACATGAATTATATCAGCCTGTACGATCATGAGGTTCAAGCCAGGGAAGAGGAACCAGCAATGATGTATGGCTTAAGTTTGGACCATACACCAAGGCATTACCCTCTGGATGAGATACTGGCAGCACATTGCAGACGGAGAGAGTTCTTTGAACATGTGTTGCAGCATGCGGGAGCCGACGACGATGAAAAATATAGGGAAGAATGAATCCTATATTCATCCTAGGTTATTTTCTAGTATTTTTAGGTCTATTTTTCGAAGTAGAAATTTGTACTGTATTTATATTATTTCGATCGGCAGTATGTGTATTACCTTTCAGACAAAATTGTAATGTATTTAATTTTAGTACTTTCATAATTCAACGTATTTAATTTAGTAGCTTCTTTCAGAATTCTTTGTGTTCGACAGCCGGAGCAGGCGGCGGGCATCAGCTCAGCGCCGGAATTCAGGTTCCACATGGAAAATTGCACAATAATGTGTTGGTGGGCGGCACCAGACCTCGAACCTGGGATGCGCGCCGTCGAAGGTGGAGGAGGTGGGCCCGCTAGTTAGAAAACATGCCACGTCAGCATCCCCTGTTTCTGATGCCCTTTAAAAAAAGAAAACATGCCATATCTTCATCCCCTGTTTCTGATGGTGTTCCTACAATCGACGGTACATAGTGGCATAGAAATAATATCGTATAAACATAAGGGCACAGTCGTCAACATTTCTAAAATGAAACCCGGTCTCCTACCTGTCCTGGTACATTGCCCGATGAGGTGGATAGCCACGACCGATCTTTTTAATACGTTCGCTCTCTTATGCTGAGAAGGGAAATAAAGATTGAGTGGTTAATGCAACGAGTGTCGAATTATTACCCACTAAGGAAATGGGAGGTGGTTATTTTCCCGCGTGCCCATAGTCCAAACCTACTGTCAGTCTTTCACTCCCCTTCTCTGATGAACCATAGTTCACCTTGCGCAGCTCCTCCGTGCCGCACCACCTAGGGTAACATGGCCCCGCCTAAGCAGCCACTGCCGCCACGACAGCGGCCAACACTAGGGTATTTAGCCCCTCTAAGGCAGGCCATGAAGCTCTACTTCAAGGATGGTCTCCCATTGCTATGCCAGGCGGATGATTTTGCTGAATGTGACGAATCAGCCACGGCGACGGCGCCAGCGTCAGATGCGGCAAGCAGGGCCAAGAGAGCGATGTGAATAAATCGCGCGACGGCATTACGGCATGCTCTAGGCAGTGGGAACAAGGTAAGTATCAAATTGTTCACGAGAGCATGCCGCCGAGGGTACACACCCTCGAACAGGGCAACGCCAAGGTCTAGGAACTCTCGCATCCACGCTTCAGCGCGGGCTACCTTACCGCAGTGGGGGAGGCTGGGAACACGCCGTCTGCGGCAAAGACGCTCCATCCAACGCACCATCGGAGGTCGTACCGTGGTAGACGACCAAGTGTGTACACTCAGCATGCTGGATTGTTCGACAGCCGGAGCCGGCGGCGGGCATCAGCTCAGCGCCAGAATTCAGGTTCCCGTTCACACGAACCTACAATCCCAAGAAGAAGATGCCGAATTTCAATTTCGATGAAATTGTTGCGGTGGTGCGGATGGTCCAACTGAACTAGGACTGGTGCACAAAAATCGGTCATGCATGAACGATGCAGATTTCTTGTAGTTTGGCGGGAACGCAATAGATCAGTTTGGGTTAAATGATAAAGAACTTATGTCCTCTCAAGGCAATTGGTCAGCCAACTTTTCTGGTGGAGATCTGTAGTTTCTTCAGTGTAGAATAGTTAAGTTCAAACTGAAGAATGGCTTTTGTAGATGAAATGCTGACGAATTGTTCTATAAACTAGTGGTAAGTTTAGCCCACTTTTGTGTAGGTATAAGACCCTTTTGTATGGAAGTACTACTGTTATAAGCAAATACTATCAAGTATCTATTTCCTTCAATTAGTAGTCATGGTTAAATCCAGTTAACTGGCATTTTTTATCCTAGACTACAGATTCTGCGTCTATTGTCTGTGCTGTAAACCATTTTCCTTTGTCTTGTGTTGTCTGCAAAATGGTCCTGCAGTTCAATGTGTTACAAATATAGCTACCTTGTACTTGAAGAGGAGATGGACTACATTTTCCTGGCATCCACAGAATTGACATTGCTCATTGCCAGACCACCCTCTTTTCATGATGTTGTCCTTAGTTATTCACAGAAATTATAAAGCACGGTGTTCAACTAGATCGATCAAACTATTACACACACACTACATAAAATTCATTACCCACACATAATACATCGATTCAAACTATTACACGCACATACTACTTCAAATTCATTACCCACACGTACTACATCGATTCAAACTATTACACATTTTTAGTCGATGCTAACTTCCTTCTACGCTCTCCATACTACAAATTCATTAGCCACACATACCACGACAATTTACTAGAGCTCTGTCTTCACTTGAGGGAAATCAGAACCACCAGCTTGTCCAAGCCCAATTCCCCCATCGAAACTGTGTGCTCCGTCACGAAATGGTGGTGGTCCTATGCCATCAATCCTTCCAGGCCAACACTACAAGCGATGAGCATGCTTTCTGGCAGCCTCTTCGGGGCCCTGAATGCCATGTACCGATTCTAGAACCTCCTCCATGTGGATGATGACCGGGTGCTTCCAGCAAAGCTGTCGCCCTGCCCTTCTTAGAATCTGCACCTCGTACATCTTAGGAACAGTGTCAAGATCTTTCAGCCACGCCTTTACCTCGATGACCCATCTATAGCTCAGTGGCACGATTTCCACCAGCTCGCCGCCAAGGCTACTAACGACCTACTTGAGGGTCTCTCGCTCCCAAGCATCCAATGGGAGGCCATCAAAGCCGAGTTTGGAGAAGAAACGAAGCTGCCCCAAGCGATCGTCCCACCCACAGGCGCGATGCCAACGCAAGAAGCTCATTTTCTCCCCGTAGCACTCGAAAGAACGGGAAAAATGCAGAACACGCTCGGTGTCGGAGCTGTGCTTGAACCGGACAAAAAATCGAATGGCAGCGCGCATACCTCAATCTTGACCTCATTTCGTCTGATCCCAAAACGAGACCTGAAAGCCGACAGTAACTCTGCCAGCGACACGGCAGGGCGGACGCCCAGCACGTTGGCCATGAGAAGGTGGTCATCGAACTGATGTGCTAGGGCTACCATGCCTGGGGTGCACGGCAGCACGCAACTTCCTGAGGCCGGTCGCGGGCCAGGATCTCCTGACGGGATGCGCTCCGCCATGCGAGAAGGACTAGCCAGAAGCGAGATATTAGTCCAGGGACACGAAGCTCTGATACGGTGGACGATGCGACGGTGACGGCTGTGAGCTTCGATTAGAGGCATGGGAGGTTGACCGTACATGGCAGGGATGCAAATTAGAGCAAGCGCGAGCTTCGCTGAGACGAGTAGCCAGAGCTGAGCAAATGTTATGGGGAGGGGAGCAGGGGAGAAGACCAGAGCAGAGCAAAGAAATAGATCTGGTCCTCTCAAGGATCTCGTCCATGCAGGGGTAAGCTAGTCCACTACCGCAAAAGATAACAGGGAATACTGATAGGGCGGGCCAAGAAGAGTTGACCTAATGGCGGTATTTGAGTTCAATCGTTTTTCGTCTGGTTGAAATTACCATTTGGCCCCATTTGGCCCTTCTGGACAATTAGCGATTCTACTACGGCCACTCCGCGCGATTGATGACAACTCGGGTACCTAGATGCACTCGCCCGGGAAGTTTGGTACCGCAAACAAACAATTCCGCCACAATAGGCCTCACCCTGTTCTCCGATGGATCTTGCCACCAAAGGCCTGATCCACCTTTCCACTCTAGGATCCCTTCGAGGCGGGAATCGGCGCCTTTACATAACTAGCGGGGCACAACTCCACAACCGAATTGGAGGCTCCCGTATTCACAACAAGCTACCATAAGAACAATAGTTATCAATAACCAAACACAAGATCTACATATGAACAAGAATACTAGATCGGGGATTCTCCAAGTGAATGGAGAGGAGTTGAAGCGCTTGATTCGACGATGAATGATGTATCCTCCTTCAATCCCCTAAAGATCGAAGCCTTCGGGTGGTTGAAGTGGGAGATCTTGGGAGAGAGCTTTTGCAACAGGTCTGATCTTTTTTGAGTAAACCAAGAGATCTAACAGGAGAAGACGTGGCTTTTATACCCCCCTGTCCAGATGGAGCCGTTGGAGATTTTTGGGGCCGGATTATCTGGCCCGGGGAAAACTCTGCCCCAGCCTCGGACTATCCGGGGGATAATCCGCCCCTAGTCTGAGAGTCGCGCCGTGCCAGCCTTTGCACTTCTCCTGGGGGCCAGATTATCTGGCCCAAGGTGAGGGCCGGATTATCCGGTGGGGGAAGAAAATCCGCCCCACTTCGGATTGTTCTGGGGAAAATCTGCCCCCATTCTAAGACTCGCGCCATGCTAGCCTTTGCCAAGAGGGTCAGGCCGGATTATCCGGCCCTTGATGGGGGCAGATAATCCGGCCCCCAAACACCAAAAACACTTCCCTGCAGACTTAGCACACATGAGAAAAATGCCGCGGTATTGTTATCTAACACACAAAACACAGGGAACCAAGAAATGTTCTTTCAATCTCCCCCTTTTTGGTGTTAGATGAAAATACTAGGATTTGCAAGATAGCTCTCATAACAACAATATTTAACGAATGAAAAAGACTCCCCCTCAATGTGTGCATAATAAAATTTGCATTTGATTAGAAATAAACACAAGAAGGTACAAGTCTATTTCATTGGACCATAGGAAAAATATTCATACCACTGAGAGAGAGATAAAGGCGTCCTCAATATATTATAAGAATATCCAATGATAGCCATAATGAGTGCCTTCCTTGATATAGATATCCAATATAGCCAATATGATAGATGAATCCATAAGGATAATCCACAAGATAAATCCAGAGCCACACATAAACATAGTCTCATACAGAGCAAATCACAAATAGAAGTTCAATGCTAAATGGGAACAAGCGAGAAAAAGACCGAAACGATAAAGTGCAAATTCTTGCGCTCGACCCATGCAAATCCACGAAGACCTAATAGAACTACTTCTCCCCCTTTGGCATCGAAACACCAAAAAGGAAGAAGAGTGATGCTAGCGCCCCAAGGGATCACTCGTAGTCATGATCGTCGTCCTCATCCCTGTCCTCATCCTCATCCTCAAGTTGCTCGGTTTCATCCTCCTTGTCATTAGCAGTGGTTGTGGAAGGAAATAGGTGACGCTAAGGCTCTCCATAGTTGAGACCAGAAGAAGAATTCCACCGAGCATATGGTGTGGGAGTAGTAGGAGTAGGGCGGTCGCCTGATGCTCCGGACACATGGTGAAGAATGAGCTGCTGAGTGTAGGCCATTTCGTGGCTCTGCTTGTACGCCTCATACTGTCCCTTGCGAGTGTCCACCCCCATGCACAGAATGTTCCGCTAGAACCAATTCAGCTGCTTGATCTCATGAGCAATAGGAGGCACTGGGGGCCTACGAGCACTGGCACGAGCATCCCTCACGAGTCTCTCAGAAGCAAAAGATGGGTGTGAGGTCTTCCTAACCTTGTTGTAGATCTTCTTTGCCTTGTGCTCAACATCAATGTTAAACTCTTAAGTGGGAAGCAGGTGCTTGATCAGCATCATAATGTAGGGTGCATACGGGATGGATAGCCTATTGAACATTGCATCAGTCAACTCATGGTAAATAAAGTCCATCACATCCAGCTTGTAATTAACGGACTCATCCTCACTAGATGCAAACTCGTGAGAGAAGGCTAGAAGCTGAAATAGGTGACCATGAATACTGTCATTATTCCCTCCACTTGGGGTGATAGAATCACAAAAGAGGCCCACCAATCTAGCATACAAAGGAGAAAGACCAGCAAAGCCCACAATACCATTGGCAACTGTGCAAGGAGAGAGAACTGCATCTTTATTGGGCTTGATATGGGTGATGATACGATGGCCACTAGCACGATCCCTGTGGCGGAAGGAATATCCAAGCACTCCAGCAAAAAGATGAAAGTCGGCTTGCAATGGCCTGTCATAGGTCATCCACTTCATGGTGTGGTGCTCATCACCACAAATGACCAAAGTGGAGAAGAACTGCTCACTATCTCGGAGTCATAGGAGCATTGAAGAGCCATGAGATGGTGCAGCCCCATCCTCTCAGTCACATACATAGCATCAATAAGTTGAGGTTTTTCCATGGCCTTAGCAATAATCAGGTGATGCATAGGTCGAATCTTCTGTCGAGCATAAACATCTTCATAGATAGACTTTTTGTTAGCACACCAAAAGCGAGAGTCACCAAGCTCAGTATCTTGCACTGATTCATCAAACAGATCCCGATGACGAATGGAAGAGTAAGTAACAACATCCATCTTCTTATAGTTAATCTTGGTCTCTTTTCCCTTCCTCTTGGACACACTCTTCCTAGTCCTATCCCTCTTTGCCTGTTCAGCCATGTGTGCAACCTCGTTCTTCCTTCTCCTCAGCTCAACCTCGTCCACTAAGTTACCCTCACCGTCATCCTGAAAGTAGTGACCACGAGGACGACACTTGTAGGTCTTGGGAGCACATGAACCACCTGTGAAACGAACAAGATGGATAGCATGGGTATAAGCACACACACAAGCCCGAGAGAGACCATAGAAATAGTAGGCAAGCAGTCCATAGTCCAATCATACATAATGCACAAAATCCATAAGAATCTGAAGCAGATTGGACTCTGGCAGGCCGGATTATCCGGCCTGGCCAGGGGCGGATAATCCGGCCTTGGCAGAAAATCTCAGATTCGCCTAGATTGGATGCAAAAACATAGATTGGACCTAGGTACTGCAAGACTATGATATATATACGAAACAACAACCTTCTAGACCACGTTCCACCCGACAAGTGAGACACCAAAGATGGGGAGAGAGGGAGTTACCCTCACTCATTGGAGGAAGAATGCGGAGGAGAAGGTACCCAGAGGCACGGAGAAGAAGATCCCAGGGAGGCCCGGAGAATCCGGTGGCCAGGAAGGCTCTGAGGAGGGTGGAGGCGGCAGCTGGGGAGAGGCAGGAGGGGTCAGGGGGAGAACTGCTTGTTATGAGCCCTTTACCCTGACGCCATCCTTAATAGACTGCAGCCGCCAGGGCCGGATTATCCAGCCTATACTTGGGCCAGATTATCCGGCCTCAAATCTGAATTTCTGTTACACACAGATTCAGGCCCATGCGTCCCCAAACAAAACCCCCACAAGATGAACAAAAGACTTGTGTGCTGGATGAGATGGCTTACGGGTAGGAAGAGGCTTGGGATTAGAGAACCAAACTGAGATGGTACTACACACTCAAGATTGCAAGAATCAAATAAACTAAAGGCCAAAATCAAGTGTGATTTCCATAAGAACACGAGATGAACAAAAACAACCAATAAGATCCACATAAAAAACAACTCTTCTCATGGAAGAGGGCGGTGGACGAGGCCACCTTGGTGGTGTGCATGGTATGACACTGCGAAGATATATCTTGGGTTCATGACCAATACTCATCAATAAGCTCACATATCACAAAATAATATTAAGATAAATGACTTGACTTGCTTTTGGCATTACGGGGGGAGGGTTAGCCCAATCAATTAGGACCACACTACCCCTATATCCATGCCCATTCCTAGACAAAATAAGAATGACATGTAAGAGTGAGTGCATGGGTAATCAAGACAAGCTCCTTGAATCAACGCTATTTAGCTCATTCCTCAAGAAACAAAACCTTGCTTCATCAAGTGGTTTGTGAAAATATCGGCAAGTTGATTCTTCGTGCTCACAAAAGATAGATCAATATCACCACGAGCAACATGGTCTCGAATAAAATGATTCCGGATCTCAATATGCTTTGTCCTTATGTGCTGATGGCACTTTCATTATTGCATAAAAGAGGAACTTTGTCACAATTGACGCTGTATTCCTTTAAAGTTTGCCTCATCCATAATAATTGAGTACATGCACTAGCAGCAGCCACATATTCAGCTTCGGCGGTGGAGAGAGATATACAATTCTGCTTTTTAGAAGAACAACATACTAAAGACCTTCCCAAGAATTGATAAGCCCTAGAAGTTGATTTCCAATCATCCTTATCACCATCCCAATGTGAATCAGTATAGCCACATAGAGAGAAATTGGAGCCCTTGGGATACCATAGACCAAAATTAGGGGAATGAACCAAATATCGGAAGATCCTCTTGACCGCCACTAAGTGGCTTTATTTAGGAGCTACTTGATACCTTGCACGTAGACCTACACTCAACACAATATCGGGTCTAGATGCGCAAAGGTAGAGTAAAGATCCGATAATGGACTGGTATACCTTTTGGTCCACATCTTTACCGTGAGGATTGAGTTCGAGATGACATTTAGTTTGCATTGGGGTGGTGACGCCATTAAGATCCGTCATCTTGAATCTCTTGAGCATGTCTTGAATGTATTTTTCTTGATTTATGAAGGTCCCTTCTCTAAGTTGTTTGATTTCAAATCCAAGAAAGAACCGTAACTCCCCCATCATAGACATCTCAAACCTGTCAGTCATAAGCTTTGAAAATTCATCATTAAAAGCTTTATTAGTAGAGCCAAAGATAATGTCGGCTACATATAGTTGGCATACGAAGAGCTCCCCCATAACCTTTTTAGTAAAAAGAGTGGGATCGATTTGCCCAACTTCGAAGCCACGGTCTAGCAAAAGCTCTTTAAGGTGCTCATACCACGCGCGTGGGGCTTGTTTAAGGCCACAGAGTACCTTATCGACTTTGTAGACATGGTTCGGAAAGTTAGGATCCTCAAATCTCGGGGGTTGCTTTACATATACCAACTCATGTAGAGGACCATTAAGAAAAGCACTCTTAACGTCCATTTGCTATAATTTAAAATTATTATGAGCAGCATAAGCAAGAAGGATACAAATGGACTCAAGACGAGCCACTAGAGCATACGTCTCGCTGAAGTCGATGCCCTCAACTTGGGAATAGCCTTGTGCCACGAGTCTTGCCTTGTTCCTTACAACAATGCCATTTTCATCTTGCTTATTTTTAAATATCCACTTTGTGCCGATAACATTGCGGCAATCCTTGGGCTTCTCTACTAATTTCCAAACCTTGTTGTGTTCAAAGTTATGAAACTCTTCATGCATAGCAACAATCAATTCTGGATCTTCGAGAGCTTCAAACACCTTCTTGGGTTCCACCATTGAGATGTGAGCTTGATGCTCACCGAAACTTGCCAGCTCCCTTCTTGCGGATACCCTTCGTCGGAGATCACCTACAACTTTGTCAAGAGTGTGACCCCTTAATTCAAGGTTCCTATCTACACGAGCTTTGCGATGAAGTTCAGTTAGCTTGTTGTCTCTTGGCGAAATGAATTCATCATTTGAGTCTTTGTTGGAATCATTGGCTTGGCCTTGATCTTTAGCTTGATTAGCAGGAATAGGAGATGATGAATCTTGCCCTTGATGTTGATCAACAACCATAACAGGAGGCTGTTGCTCTTCAGGATTTTTAGG
This sequence comes from Avena sativa, assembly GCA_916181665.1. Taxonomy (NCBI): domain Eukaryota; kingdom Viridiplantae; phylum Streptophyta; class Magnoliopsida; order Poales; family Poaceae; genus Avena; species Avena sativa. Next base: position 375,448,852 of record OV702289.1, on the reverse strand, counting down.
GCCGGATAATCCGGCCGAGTGTGGGGCCAGATAATCCGGCCTAGGAGAACCTGAAGCACCTTCATAGACTTGGCTGGTTCTTGCTTGAATAGGAGAGGGGTCGGATACTCCGAGGTTAGCCGAAAAATTCGGCCTCGGACTTGCAGCGGGTTCTTCGACATGTTGATCATTTCTGCCAGTTGAGGGGGGTTGGCCGGATAATCCGGTGTCCACCGAATAATCCGGCCTGGAGCTTCCTGGAGCAGTTGATTGATGCTCTTCAGAAGTTTGTGGGGTTAGTGTAGAGGTTTCTCCAACAGTTGGAGCATGTTGAGCTTGTGTTAATGAGGTCTCTACTTGAGTAGAGCATTGTCCTTCCCGGTCCGCCACAAGGGGTTCCTCAATGGGGCAGAAGAATCCCACGCCCATTCTTCTTATGGCATCTTGGGGTATTTCAACATCTGCATCACAAACATCAACTTGCCCCGCACGGGGGCCATCATTTTCCTCGAACACCACACTACAAGATTCTACAACAGTTCCAGAGAGCTTATTGTAGACTCTATAAGTGTGGGATTCGGCACCATAACCAACAAAAATGCCTTCTAAAGCCTTACACTCGAATTTAGATAAACGAACTCCCTTAATGAGAAAGAAACACTTACAACCAAATACCCAGAAGTAGGAGATGTTTGGCTTGTTACCAGTAAGTATTTCATAAGGAGTCTTGTCCAAGATTTTGCGGAGATAGTGCCGGTTGGATGAATGTCATGCAGTAGAGATTGCTTCAGCCCAGAAGTTATAAGGAGACTTAAATTCAGCTAGCATAGATCTGGCCATATCCATTAGGGTCCGGTTCTTCCTCTTGGCGACACCATTTTGTTGAGGGGTGTACACAACGGAATATTGATGTCTTATCCCCTCTTCACTTAGAAATTCAGTCAGAGTGTAGTTCTGGAACTCGGAGCCGTTATCACTTCTAATTTCCAAAATAGGGAGATTGTGTTGATGTTGAACCTCGTTGGAGAAATCAATGACCGTTTGTTGTGTCTCGCTCTTAAACTTGAAGAAATATACCCATGTATATCTCGAATAGTCATCGACAATTACTAGGCAATATTTCTTCCCACCGAGGCTTGCATGAGATGGAGGACCGAAAATACCCACATGAAGGAGCTCCAAAATCCTCGTTGATGAAATAATGGTCTTCCGTCGATGGGGAGAGTCATGCATTTTTCCTTCGCACAACCCCTGCAAACACGATATTTGGCAAAGGAAACATTTTGTTTTAGTCCAAGGATGTGGCCACCCTTGTGGAGACTTTGCAAAGTTCTCATATTGACGTGGGCTAGTCGGCGATGCCATAGCCAGCCCGCGTCGGCCTTTTCGAAGAGACACATCGGGCCTGTAGTGGTTTTCCCCGAGAAGTCAACCACATACAGGTCATTTTCGACATATCCAACAAAAGCGACCTTTAGAGACTTGCTCCACAAGAGTACCACCAAATCACCATCAATGAAAACTGCAAAGCCCATCTTACCAAGGGCACAAACATTAAGTAAATTGTAACCGAGGGTTTCAACAAGCATGACGTCCACGAGAGAGATATCGTGAGCAACCACAACTTTGCCAAGACCCAATACCTCAAATTTTGATTTGTCACCATCGGAGACGGTTATGTGATCATGGTTTGGCCGCATCTCCGAGATGATCTCCTTGCTTCCGGTCATATGACTAGTGCACCCGCTATCGAGTACCCATTTAGACCCACCGGAAGCATAGCCCTACAAGAAAGTTACTTCTTGGTTTTAGGTACCTATTTTTCAATGGGTCCTCTCATGTTAGTGACAAGGGTTTTGGGAACCCAAATAGACCAAGATATGTAACTATCAAAAGGACCTACATAGCTAGCATAGACATCACCATAATAATCACAAAATAATTCATAGTTAGGATTATTAGCCCCTGCAAAACCATCATAGTTAGTCTTGTCATTAGTGGTGGTGCTTGTCTTTGGTTGTGCAGTTCTTCTTCTTCTTCTTCTTCTTTGTCTTGGGGACATAACCAAGACCTTCTTTCCCATTGTTTGTCCTTTGCTTGCCAAGCACCTCATCTAGGACATATGTTGAGATCCCTTTACAAGTTCTTCTTTTAGCCTTGCATTTTCTTCAACAATGTCTTCATGTCCACAAGATAGAGTGGATGTGCTGGGCATATCATACTTGTCCAATTGAGTTTGGAGCTGATCACGAGACTCATTTAGAGTAGAATGATCACTCTCCAATTCCTTGTGAGCAATGTCAAGTTTCTCAAACTTCTCTGAGAGTCTAGCATGAGCAGCCCCAAATTCAATCTTTTCCTTTTTTAGTTTCTTTACCTTACCAAGAGCATTGTCACGTTCTTTAATGAGCTGGGCAACAACCTCTTCATGGGACTCCTCAATAGACTCAAGTTTATCCTCCAAGGATACTCGAGCTTCCTCTTCTTCCTCTAAGGCATTCTTCAAGGAGGCAATTTCCAAGGCGTCTTCTCTTTCAATTCTACCCTTTTCTTCAAGAAGTTCTTCAGAATGAGCAAGTTAACTCATAAGAGCATTAAAGTGAAGTTTCTGCTCACCTTGCAGGTTAGTGAAAAAATTGTCCAAAGCAATAACTTCTTCTTTTATCTTAAGACTAGTATGTCATCCATATCCATATTTATATTAGTCTTAGGAAATGAAGAAATAGAATATGATACCTCGGACCCTCTTGCCATAAGGCAAGTGATGTTGTTGTTGATGACATTTTCGTTTGGAGAGTCGAAGAGTGATGATGGGGTAGAAGTGGTGGCTATAGCAGCCACCTCTCGAGAACTATCTTCATCCTCTTTGTCTTCACTTGTAGAGGAATATTGTTTTTATGCCACCAAGACAATCTTGGGTTGATTCTTGTAAGAACCATTCTTTTTGATAAATCGCTTCTTTCGAAGTGCCTTGGACTTTTCTTTAAGGATGAGCCTGCCACCATTGTCTTCTCTACTTTGATATGGACCTTCAGCCACAAAGTGCAACCTATCTCCACAATTGTAGCATGTTCTCAGTTTTGGGCCATTATCTCTTCTTCCACTTGACCCATTCTTGCGCTCGAGTTCAGACTTGGCCTTGGCTGGATCCTTCCAAAAATTCCTTGCATAGAAAGCCATGTACTCACCATGAGCACGCTTGACTTCCTCGGGATAGCCCATGGAGACAACATCGTATCCTCTTTCATCCTCATCTTTCTTAACAACATTTTATTTTAGAGCCAAATTGACTCCTTTTTGCATTCCAATAGCCCGAGCACGAGCATCTTTGGCGTTCTTGGCTGCAACCTTGAATGACGCCATTTCTTGCATGACTTCATTGGAAGTCATTTGATGGTAGTTGTGTCTACCTTGCAAACTCTTCAAGTCCGTTGGCTCAAATGGCATTAGAGCACTCACAAATTTCGTCTTTATCCAAGCATCATCAATGTGAGCGGCTCCATGCTTTCTAAATGTTGTTGCAATGCCCTTGAGCCTTCTATACATATCTTCATGGTCTTCACCATCCAACATGTAAAATCCTTCAGCTTCATTGCTAAGGGCATCATACTTATTTCTTCTCATGCTTTCATTTCCAATGAATAGGTCAGTGAGTGCATCCCAAGCTTCTATGGAGGTGTTGAAGTGCTCAATGTGGGGCATGTCCTTGGGACCCACTCCAAGCTGAATCATGTGGAGAGCCATTGCATTCAGTTGACTATCCAGAACTTCTCTCCTTGTCAAGTTGGTGGGGTCTCCAATATGAATACCATCTTCGATAATTCTTCAAAGCTCAATCGACGAACTACATACATGAGATTTCATTAAGAATGGCCATTGATTAAATGAAGATGTAGTAAGCTTGGCTGGATCACCCCTATTGTTTATATGAGGATGAGGGATAGGTGGGTCAGGAGAATATAGGTGAGGGACCTCACTATAATCCTCCTTACCACTTCCCTTCTTGGAGGCGGAACCATTATGTTTCTCACCTACCACTTCATCTTCCTTAGATCTGGCATGAGCCTTATCCTTAGATAAAGGAGTGGTAGCCTCAGAGGAAGATGGAGATGGGGATGTAGATGATGTGAGACGAGAAATCATTTGATGCATATCTTCCATCTTGGTTTCAAAGTATTTCAACAAGGTTGTTTCCAACGTCTTGAGGTCATCCATTGTGACCTTATCCATAGCCTCATTCCCATTTTCCTTAGTACCCATACTTCTCTTAGGCGGTTAATCTTGAATAAAGAGCCGAGACTCTGATACCAATTGAAATGGATCGTAAGGGAACCTAGAGGGGGGTGAATAGGTGCTACTTCAAATTTTAATGCTTTTTCAATTTTAGGCTTGACACAAAAGGTAAATTCTCTAGATAAACTACTGAGTAGAATTTCCCTATATGCAAAACTAACTACTAGCGAGTAAAGGTGATTAAGATAGAGGAACGAGGAAACTATAGTGGAGCACGCGGAGATTCAGGATTTGTTTTACCACAGTTCCTTCCTTGTTAAGGGAAGTACATCTGCGTTGGACTGGTGGGCGGTACTAAGACCACCACGCCATAATAGGCCTCACCATGTTCTCCGATGGATCTCGCCACCAAAGGCCTGATCCACCTTTCCACTACAGGATCCCTTCGATGTGGGAACCAGCGCCTTTACACAACTAGCGGGGCACAACTCCATAACCGAATTGGAGGCTCCCGTATTGACAACAAGCTGCCACAAGAACAATAGTTATCAATAACAAAACACAAGATCTAGATATCAACGAGAATACTAGATCGGGGATTCTCCAAGTGAATGGAGAGGAGTTGAAGCGCTTGATTAGTGATGACGATGAATGATGTCTCCTCCTTCAATCCCCCCAAAGATTGAAGCCTTTGGGTGGTTGAAGTGAGAGATCTCGGGAGAGAGCTTTTGCAACAAGTCTGATCTTTTTCGAATGAACCAAGAGATCTGACGGGAGGGGAAGACGTGGATTTTATACCCCCTGTCCAGATGGATCGGTTGGAGCTTGTTAGGGACGGATTATCTAGCCTAAGTGAGGGACGGATTATCCGGCCCAGGGAAAACTCCGCCCCAGACTCGGACTATCCGGGGGATAATCCGCCCCCAGTCTAAGAGTCGCGTCGTGCCAGCCTTTGCACTTCTCCTGGGGGCCGGATTATCCGGCCCAAGGTGTTGTCCAGATTATCCGGCAGGGGAAGAACATCCGCCCCACTTCGAATTGTCCGGGGGAAATTCGCCCCCAGTCTGAGACTCGCACCATGCCAGCCTTTGCCTACGATGCTATAATAAATAAATATATAAACATATTGAGAATATAGCCTACGATGCTATGGTTTTTTTGGGTAGGGGTGTGACATGATGGTTCTAAGCATGGTGGAATTCGCTCTGGCTACTGTTCAACACCAACACATGAGGCAGGTCATTGTGAAATCTGTGATGTCCTCTTCCTATATATGCACACCAAGGCAGTTGACCAACACGCTAGAGAATCTTCTCAAGAAAAAAAGGAAAAAACAAGCCACACACACAGCGCGGCCGTACCAAGGCACACGTGCGGCGCATCGGTGCATGCGGGGCACTGCATAAGAGGGGAGAGAGAGGATGGATGGTGAGAGACAACAAAGGAGAGAGAAAACATAGTAGTACTACTAGTAGTAAGTAGTATTGTGCTACTAGTAGTAGGTACCTATACCTCATGTCAAAACCCCGTCAAACTAGCTTTACTCTGACATCGCACTGCCTCCAACTCCTTCGCTGCTCTCGCGCTCCCTCCCATTTATATTCTCTAATAATCTCTTCTCACTCTTTGTTTTTTACTCCTTTTTTCTTTGGCAGCTTTGAGGTTAATTTTCTGGTGCCCCTGGTTCAGTAGAAGTACGTACTACTCAAGTTTTGCACAACAGTCCTTTTTGTCTGAAAATTGGGTCTGGGACATTCCGATCCAAAATATTTGTGTGCAAAATAATTCTGGTCACTCGGAACTTTTTCTTTTTCTTTCTAATGAGGAATCTGCCCCGAAGTACCAAGAAGGTACGCGTTAACATCCAAAGGTGGGCATAAATTTTACATAGTGGTCCAAAAAGAAAACCAAAATACATCTTGGACCTACACTTTTACAACCATGGACCCTAAAGATATACTTGGAAATTTGAATATGTTTTTCCTAATACTAGTTCGAAACTCCCACCCCAGCATTATTGTATACCATGGCAAGACACACCCATCTACCAAATATGGGAACATTATCATGAACTATGATATAGATATTTCTATGACCTAGTCGGTCGTTCGGCTCGACAAAACCTCGAGTGTTCAGGTCATATCTAATGTGACGACAGCTTTTTCGAATGTTTCAAAGCTCATGTTTACCATTTTTCATGCTAGGGACTACACACGAGAGGATGTCATGTAGACACTTTTCGTTTATTCATTTTTCTTTATCTTCTTTGTTTTTTTCAAATCCGTGTAAGAGTTTCCAGCATGCAAATTTATATATATCAAGATATTGAGTCGTTCAGAAATCTCGGCGATTTTTAAAATTTTGACTGGCCGTGTACACCTTCAAAATAGTTTCATAGTATAACTTCAAGAGCAATCTTTGTGAGACTTGGTTGAAGTTCAAAATTAACCTAACTTCGGTTTAAGTGGGAAAATGACATAGGAGCGATGCTTGAAATCTCAAACTAGGGGATTATCCATAAATCACGTTGCGCTTTCTCCGTAAAATGATCTATAGACAATTTTAGGTGTGGTATATATACCGCACGCTTCCAGATCAAATCTGACCTAATTTATGTAAATTCGCTTAAAGTATTTCAAGCAAGTGGGCGAATTTGTTAGCACATAACAATTAAAGGATTATATTGGCCAAATAAATTTAAGAGAAATATATTGTGAGCTTGCAGTTCAAAATTGACATAATTAGTTCCACAAGTTAACCTAAAATATCATTTAAGTGGGAAATGTTAGCCAATTTTTTTGGAAAAAACATAAAAGGGTGAAAGAAGTGTATCTAGACCTAATAACTTCCCAATGTTTCCAGCCGTTGGATCTTCTTTTCCATTATACTCCCTCTGTTTCAAAATATAAGATGTTTGAGATTTGTGAAAGAAGTGTATCTAGACCCCTTTAGTGTGTAGTGTGTAGATTCACTCCAAAATTATATGAACCTAAAAACTAAAAGGGGTCTAGATACACTTCTTTAACAAAGCGAAACCATCTTATATTTTGAAATGGAGGGAGTAGCATCTAGAAGATTCTATTGATAGTCTTCATTACAATGAATGCTAGGCACAAACCTCAAAACACAGTTCTCCATCATTGACAACTAAGATTATCAAAACCAATGAATAATTAATAATATTTATATTATACTTATTATAACACGTGTTTCCAGATACACGTAACAGGATGCCACACAAAAAATATTACACTTTTTACTCTTTATTTGAATGTTATCAAAACTGTTTCAACTTTGTCGGGATGCAGATGCATAGCAAAATAAAATGATTTTTCTAGAACTTTCGATGGTTATCGATGTATTGAATTCCTGGTTAGTTTGAAAAGATTTTTGGAAAATTTTAAGAGCAATATATCATTCTTACTTTTAGGTTCGAATTTTATACGAACAGTGGTGGGAGTACATTTTACATCAATGACCAAAAAAGTTAAAATTACACCGAGGTCCACATATTTAGCACGAAGCACCCTAAAATTAAGTAAGGAAAGTAGTCGGATTCGACCCCTCCTCGAGAGAGGAGTTGATCAAGCCATACTCTTCATACTACTCCCTCTTTGTTTGTTTTCAAAATATGGCTAAATTTGGCGGCATACAGATTTTTAGATATGGGATCATCATCAATATAAAGTATGATGTAGATATGGCCATGAGCTTGGTCATTCGGCTTGAAATCTAAGAATTTTAATACTCATTGACAACTAAGCTTAAATATGTTTAAATTTTATCACTTACTTGTAGGTTCGAATTTTAAAAAGATGGAGGGAGTACAGTTTACATCAAGAACCTAAAAAGGGGGAAATTATATCGAGGTACATACATTTAGCATGAAGCACCCTAATTACATCAAGGTACTATTGATATTATTTCTTATCTTACCACTATATAGTATACGAATAACTTTTAATATTGACCGTTAGAGCAAGACTCGCGAATCTCAATATTGTTAGATGTTGGATCCTCTTCTTTCCATTCTATCATATAGAAGATCAAAGAATATGCATTTGTTAGGGGGTGCCATGGCACCCATGGCACCCCCACTGGATTCGCCCCTAGTCTAGATACAGATGTATCTAACACTAAAACTTGACTAGATACATCCGTATCTAGATGAATCTAAACCAACTAATATGGGTCGGAGGGAGTATATGTTTATAGCACAACTCACTCTCATACATATACTCATATTAAAACATATCATGTATATGTAAATGTATATGTACACGCCTGTAGATACTTGGTCAGTCACATGTCACACATACGCGTAAACAACTACACGTATACATGTACATGGCCGCACACCACACACGCGTACACAGACATGTATAAATACATATACACATGGCCACACAAATGATAGCATATGTAGCACACGCTAGAATGTGTGCACGGACACTAGCACACACGTACACTATGCAACACACACTCGTACATTACGAATGGTCTACAAGGTTGGTCCCACTTGTCAATGGGACAAAGGGAAGGAAGGGGACCTGGATTGCTATAGTTTAGAATAGGATAGGAAGTGGTATGTTGGATTGGTAAATAATATACCAAGTGGGAGGCTAAATATACTCAGCTTGCTATATATATTTTTGGTAGGGGACCACTTTTAGCAATGCTGCTGGAGCAGTGTTTTTGAGTCAAATTGCTAAAATAGCAATTGCGGGAAAATAGAGGAAGACTCTTGGAGATACTCTGAGAATCTTTTTGCTAGACTCTCATGTTGTGCAACGTTAAGACTCGTGTCTAGCTAGGCAAATATTCTCTTAGCTATAACTTTAAAGCAATGCTGCACAATGAAACAATAGGTATATTGTTCTTGCGCGTGCGTGGGTGTGGTGTTTGACCATTTGCACACTAGTGCAGGTATAACGAAAAGATACACGCAAGGTACTGCATGCAAAGATTCGACAGAATGCATATCACAGTGGAGTGAATTCTGAGCAAAGACTAGACTCGTCGGCTTACAGTGCACTCATACTCAATGCATGTTGTCGGACCCGTGTTAGTTATTGCTCCTAGAGCAGAATATGAACAGGGTTCCAGATATTCTCCGACTTCCCACGCTAGTTTGTGAAGAGAATATGCCCGAGAGGCAATAATAAAGTGGTTATTATCTTATTCCATGTTTATGATAAATATTTATTTTGCATGCTATAATTGTATTAATTGGAAACGTTAATACATGTGTGTTTAATAAAAAAAATACAAAGTTCCTAGTACTGCCTCTCATATAAACTAGCTTGTTGATTAACAAGATGATCAAGGTTTCCTGATCATGGACATTGGATATTGTTAATAACGAGGTCACAACATTGGTGGAATGATGTGATGAACATTCATCCGAAGTATAGCATTATGATCAAAGTCATTATGTTTATATTGCTATAACATCATACGAAGTAATATTAGTCCTTAGACCATGTGATCATGTTAATTGCTAACACCGGAAGAGTATCTTGATAACATCAAACGTCACACGTAACAGGGTGACTATAAAAGTGGGTTCAGTGCTACGAAGGTGTTATGTTGAGGCTCATGGATCAAGAGTGGGATTTGTCCATCCCGATGACGGATAGATATACTCTAGGCCCTCTCGGTGATATCACATTGAAATAGCTTGCAAGCAAGTGAAGTGATCACTAAAATGTTATATCACGGGAACAAGAAAAGAGTGCATGTCGGTAACGAGATCAAACTAGGTATTTGGATGCCAATGATCGAATACCGGACATGTAATATATCGCGAGACAAAGGTATTTAGTTACGACGTTAAAGGTTCACACGATCACAAGAGTCATCGTTGAATATGTGGGAGTCAGTACAGATCTCCAGGTCCCGCTGCTGATTATTGATCGGAGAGGGGTGTTGATCATGTCTGCATTATTCGCGAACCGTAGGGTGACACACTTAAGGGATACTGACACCATTTGGAGCAAATTTGTTTCAGATAAAGATTTAAGAAAGCCCTAGAATTATTTCAATAGACAGCGAAACTGTTTCGGGTGAAATTGTTGAAATTGGTTCTGCATGTAATATTGAAATGTTGCAGGGGGTTTTATGTGAATGTTTATTAATTAAAGTAATTAACAAAATTCTGAATAAAATTAATAAAAGAGTTTTATTAAATGAGAGAGCATTAAATTTGGAGAAATTTAATGCATTTAAAGTGGAGACTTTAAAAGAGAATGTGAAGGGGCATTTTAATGTGGAGGGGGTTACCACCACATGAATGGGGGAGGTGAAGGGACACCCTCCCCTCCTCCTATAAAAGGCCCGCCTCTCACTCCTTCCTCACACCTCCTCGTGAAGTATCTCTCTCCTCCTCTAGTATTATTTCCCCATGGTCTCGGATTAGCGAGATACATGTTCCTGCTGGATTTATCTGGAAAGGAGTTGTTGCTTCTGCTGCTTTGCTGGAGCGAGGGACGGAGGTTGTCAGGGTACCGGACGTGTGTGCGACACGGATGCACCGCTGCTTTGTGGTGCTGGACTTGGTGGTGCTGGACTTGCTAGAGCTGGATCTGATGGACGTGCTGGAGCCGGACCTGCTGGACTTCATCACGATCTTGAGATCGGCAAGTGTACGACTACATCATCCACGAGTTCCATCTCGTTAACAAAGCTTTGTTTTCTTCGAGGTTAAGTTCTCTATGGATGTATATCCACCCGTTGCTCTGTATCTAGTAGATAGATCTTGGCGTATAGTTCTCATCGTAGGAATTTTTTGTTTTCTATGTTGTGAACCCAACAGTGGTATCAGAGCCTGATCTATGCGTAGGTGCATTGCACGGGTAGAACACATAAGTGTATGTGGGCGGTGATGATCATGTTATTTCTTCTTATATGTACTTTGGATATTGGTGTCATAGTGGGATGAAGCGGCCCAGACCAACCTTACATGTCATCGTACATGAGACCGGTTCCACGACTGACATGCAACTTGTTTTGCATAAGTGGCTGGCGGGTGTCTGTCTCTCCTACTATAGTCAATATCTGATTTACAATGAGTTTCTAATAACTTAGTTATCCTCGTTGTGGTTCATGTTCGTAGGTAAGAACGGTTCTATCTCCGAAAGCCCTAAGCCACGTAAAACTTGCAATTGATAAATTAGAGGCGTCTAGTTTAGATCGTTGCTGGGCTAGTGTATTGATATGGTATTGTTGTAAGTAGATGTATGATAGATACTCTTACAACACACTCAACGTGTAAGTTCCATAGACCTTGGCCTTACACACAAAGGAATGATAGAGATCATACCACGATGCAAGTGATAGAGATCAAATGCATGGACCATATCATCTCACTTTACACATTAGATGTTAGCATCGTATACTGCTAGTTTGGCATTTTAGTAGCATTATAAGATGATCCCTCATTTAAATATCAAGATAAAAATGTGTTCTTCCTTAAGTATGCACCGTTGTATGGATCGTGTTTCGAGACATCACGTGATGATCGGGTGTACTCGACTCTACGCTTTCATATAACGGGTGTAAGACAGTTTTACACACGCGAATACTAAGGTTCTTACTTGGCGAGCCTAGGATGTACAGACATGGCCTCGGAACACGGACCGAAAGGTTAAGCATGAGTCATATAGTTGATGTGATGCCCATATTGATGCTCACCATTGAAGCTACACCGACTCACGTGATGATCAGACTTGGTGTAGTGGATTTGTTTCATGTAATCACCAAAAAGGCATGAGGGATGTCGTTTTTTAGTGGGAGTTCATTTCTAATTTGGATTAGTCGAACTCAATTTTTCATAAACTAAATCAAAGTGAATTTGCATAATTTGTTGTAGTCATTGGCATCTGTTTACTACCTTATGCTTAGTTTTAATTGAGATAATAGAACTATAGAATTCTGGATATTTACTTTACGGACTGGTATCGTATTGTTTTGAATGTCAATTTAAAGTTTATAAGTCCTATTGCAAACTTTCAACAAACTCTATTTACTCCATGAAGTTTAATAATTAGTATTAAATCAAGAGTAAGAATTCCAATGTTAGTATCTAAAGTATCATGTTTGCCTCCATGATTATTGATATTCAAAAGTTGTTTTAATATCAAGATTATATAGGAGCTGAAAATTGTTTCAGAAACCATCATGTGTGAAAGATATTGTGATATCTGAAACAATGTTTTTGGTTGCATTATGATAGAGTATAATTTAGCAAAATACATGTTCTCATATTGTATGAGAATTTGTGAAGGATGGAGATGCTAAGCATCCGAATCTCCCAAAAGGTTTTGGGAACTAAAATTATACTCGTCATTCTTCCTTATAGGCTATAGTAGCTTGATCATGAAAGTTGTCATGATAAGGATGAATAGAAGATGTAAGTAAAATGTTTACTACACTAATATATTACTAAAGAATGGAATTTTGAAAGAACACCAAACATTTGATGATGGTGATCCACTTCAAAGTGCAAGTCCAAAGGTATTAGTATTTGACTATATACACTTTGTACTATGTGTCATGTGAATGACACCACTATTGATGTTGATAGATTCTTTTAAAAGGAAAAGGAATCTCTGAAAGAGAATCTATAAAATATTTGGCAGAAAAGAAAATTTGGAGATGTCCAGCTTAGGTATATAGAAGATATACATGTTATGGCTGTATTCTTTGCTTGTTAAACAATGTGGTTCTTAGGTATTGGATACCGAATTGGTTGGTGTCAAGTATCATACAGGACAACGCAATTCATGAACTACAATGGCCTTAGTAACTGGCAAGAGAATAAGTGATGATGTTCGTCAAAAACAAATAAAGTGTTATTGTGTTTTTTGTTGTCGCTAAACCTAGTCTTCAAGATTTGTTCTAATAATTGTTATTTTGTTCCGGTATTACGAGAACAATGGTTGTTCACATAATTACTGTATTCCATAAAGGATGGATGAACTTTTACAAGTCTAGTTGGAGAAATTACATCCATAAACATTATTGCTAAAATATCGCAAGACAAATGATTAAAAGATCACTTATGAAGTGACATCGCTGTTTTTAAATTATATTGGAAAGAAAACATGAAGAAACTCCATGTTGATGGAATTTTTGGAGTCTTTGATTTTGATCAATTGACGCTTGTGAAACTTTCCTCGAGATAATTGAAACTCCGTCCATAGGCCAAAGAGGAACGGATGACTAACTTATTGGATATTATGCATGTTGATGTATATAGTCCATTATGTGTAGCCATATGCGATGGATCTTTTTGCTTCATATGCTTTCTCCAGAAATTTAAGTGAATATATCTATATATTTACTTAATAAGGAAGAAGTATGAAACATTTGAAAATTGTTCAAAGACTTTCAAGATGAAGTGAAAAATCATTGTAACAAGAAAATAAAAGAGTTTATGATTTGATCATAAAGGAAGATATTTGAGTTACATGTTTAGCAAAAACACCTAAGATTTGAGGAATTGTTCCATGATTTGTGTTTCCCAATAAACCATAGGAGTATGGCATATTCGAGAGATGAAATCAAACCATGTTTGACATGGTAAGATCAAAGGTGTCATTTATAAAACTGCCATTATGTTTTAAGGATTGAAGCTTTAGAGACTACCGCTTTTACACTGAAAAAAGCACCATCGTTATCCGTTGAAATGACACCATATAAGTTATGGTTTGGGATAAAACCAGAATTGTCTTTTCTTAAATTTTGGTATGCTATGCATAAGTAAAATGTTTACAACCAAAGTTGGATAAGCATGTCTTTGTAGGTTATCCCAAAGAATTTGTTGGGAATTTCTCCATAACACCGAGGACAAAAGAGTTTGTTACTTGGAACGTCAAGTTTATTGAGAAGGAATTTTTCGCGAAAAGTTAAGTGGGAGGACAATAGAACTTTGATAAGGTTGTTGAACCTTAGCTATATGTGCTAAATAGCGCAGCGCCGGAAAGTGTCCCGGTGGCGGCCACAATGCTCATGGCTCCCGCGATTACAAAGGTTGTGATCTCGGAGATTAGAGTTCCTATTGAACCGTGTGGGTCGGTAAGAATCAAATAGTGTGATTTGATAAGCAAGTCGTTATTGTTTTGACAATGATGAACCGACTACATGCAAAGAAGCAATGATGGGCCCTGACTCCATAAAATGACTAGAAGTCATAGAATCCGTAATAGTATCCATACACGAGAAATCAAGTTTCTGAACTTGGAAGACCCTCCGGAAAGGCGTAAAGCCTATCGGTTGTGTTTGGATCTATAAAGAAATAGACATGGATGTTTAACATCTATGAAATAGTCGACATGTCGGAAAGAAGTTTACGACAATGTTCAAGGAGTTGACTATGACAAGATTTGATCTTTCATAGCGATATTTAGTCTTGACGGATTAATGTAGCAACCACTATATATAATTTGATGTATGGTAGTTAAACAAACAAAACAATGTTCTTCTAATAGAATGGTTACCTAGGACGTGTACAAGACACAGTCCGAAGGGTTTTGTTAATTCAAAGGATGCTAAAAGGGCATGCAAACATCAATAGTTGAAGTGAGCATAGCGGAGTTGGAATCTTCACCATGATGAAACTGTTAAAAGAGTTTAAATTCATCGGAGATGATGAAGATGCTTGCATTTGGAAGAAATTAAGTGGGAGCGCTGAGACATATTTCTAATACATTATGTAGAGAACATATTGTTGATTGGAAATGATGTATCTTGTATTGACACAAGTTAAGAATTTCATTACAATAAGATTTCGATGAAAGACTTGGGCAAAACCGGAATATTAGGCATCAATATCTATATGGATAGATTGAGGCGCTAATATGGTTGTGCCAGACATACATATATGAGATATTGAAAGGGTTCAATATGGAAACAACAAGAAAGGTTCTTGCTGCATGGAAAGGGTTGTATCAAGATTCAAGTGTTTCAACACTTGGTGAGTAAAATCACATGAAGATTTTGATCGGTTGGACCGTGATATGTATATATCCAGGTATGTCCTATGCTCTAAATATTATGAGCACATACCAAAATGATTCATAAGATGATCATTGGACGATAGTAAAGATATTCTTATGAGCTTTGGAAGAACTAAGCATATATCATGTATAAGTGACAAATAGTTAAAAGGAGTTCATTGTAAAGTGTTACATTGATACTAGTTTTGTCACAAGATACAAAATTAAAATTTTATCTCAATTTATACTATGGGTAGCACAATGTAATGGAAAGGATGTTCCATGATGGATTTGGATGAGTTCCAAAGTTGAAACATTGTGACGGATACTACAACAAAAAGGGTAAGTATATGACTGCTATAGTAGCAGCAAAGGAGGGCATTTGGGTTATGTAGTTTGTTATCAAACTAGGTGTGGTTCAAAGTGGGCTAATATTATGAAGATATATTGTATGACAACAATATCAACATATTTTAACCCGAACGAACTAAAGGTCTCACCAAAGGACTAAATTTATACAATGCCATCTCATTTGAGAATGAGTGATGCGTAGAGACGCAAAGACATGCAAATACACACGGACCTGAAAGTGCCAGATCCAGAGATTATATTAACCACTAGCAAACGCGTATATTCAACACCTAGGTGTTGTATATACAAGATTACAAACTAGATTATTGACTCTAGTGCAAGTGGGAGACTGAAGGGAATATGCCCGAGAGGAAATAATAAAGTGGTTATTATCTTATTCCATGTTTATGATAAATGTTTATTTTGCATGCTATAATTGTATTAATTGGAAACGTTAATACATGTGTGTTTAATAAAAAAATACAAAGTTCCTAGTACTGCCTCTCATATAAACTAGCTTGTTGATTAACAAGATGATCAAGGTTTCCTGATCATGGACATTGGATGTTCTTAATAACGAGGTCACAACATTGGTGGAATGATGTGATGAACATTCATCTGAAGTATAGCATTACGATCAAAGTAATTATGTTTATATTGCTATAACATCATACGAAGTAATATTAGTCCTTAGACCATGAGATCATGTTAATTGCTAACACCGGAAGAGTATCTTGATAACATCAAACGTCACACCGTAACAGGGTGACTATAAAGGTGGGTTCAGTGCTACGAAGGTGTTATGTTGAGTCTCATGGATCAAGAGTGGGATTTTTCCATCCCGATGACGGATAGATATACTATGGGCCCTCTCGGTGATATCACATTGAAATAGCTTGCAAGCAAGTGAAGTGATCACTAAAATGTTATATCACGGGAACGAGAAAAGAGTGCATGTCAGTAACGAGATCAAACTAGGTATTTGGATGCCAATGATCGAATCTCGGACATGTAATATATCGCGAGACAAAGGGATTTAGTTACGACGTTAAAGGTTCACACGATCACAAGAGTCATCGTTGAATATGTGGGAGTCAGTATGGATCTCCAGGTCCCGCTGCTGATTATTGATCGGAGAGGGGTCTTGATCATGTCTGTATTATTCACGAACCGTAGGGTGACACACTTAAGGGATACCGACACCATTTGGAGCAAATTTGTTTCAGATAAAGATTTAAGAAAGTGCTAGAATTATTTCAATAGACAGCGAAACTGTTTCGGGTGAAATTGCTGAAATTGGTTCTGCATGTAATATTGAAATGTGGCAGGGGGTTTTATGTGAATGTTTTTTAATTAAAGTAATTAACAAAATTCTTAATAAAATTAATAAAAGAGTTTTATTAAATGAGAGAGCATTAAATTTAGAGAAATTTAATGCATTTAAAGTGGAGACTTTAAAAGAGAATGTGAAGGGGCATTTTAATGTGGAGGGGGTTACCATCACATGAATGGGGGAGGTGAAGGGACACCCTCCCCTCCTCCTATAAAAGGTCCGCCTCTCACTCCTTCTTCCTCACACCTCCTCGTGAAGGATCTCTCTCCCACTCTAGTATTATTTCTCCATGGTCTCGGATTAGCGAGATACATGTTCCTGGTGGATTTATCTGGAAAGGAGTTGCTGCTTCCGCTGCTTTGCTGGAGCGAGGGACGGAGGTTGTCGGGGTACCGGACGTGTGTGCGATCACGGATGCACCGCTGCTTTGCGGTGCTGGACTTGGTGGTGCTGAACTTGCTGGAGCTGGATCTGATGGACGTGCTGGAGCCGGACCTGCTGGACTTCATCACGATCTTGAGATCGGCAAGTGTACGACTATATCATCCACGAGTTCCATCTCGTTAACAAAGCTTTGTTGTCTTCGAGGGTAAGTTCTCTATGGATATATATCCACCCGTTGCTCTGTATCTAGTAGATAGATCTTGGCGTATAGTTCTCATCATAGGAATTTTTTGTTTTCTATGCTGCGGACCCAACAGTTTGGGTTCCCCATGGTGGAGTAGTATGGAGTACTCCAGTAGGTATATAGTATTCATTGATCTAGATTTACTGACGCGTGAGGTCCAGCGTAAGGTGGGTCATCCTGTCAGTGTGGGTTACAATGACCCCCTTCCTCGCATATCGTGATGCCGCCCGCCCGCCCACTCGGACTACTCTACCCCCTCCCCCATCATGCACATGGTCGCCCTTTCCAAAAAAACTCAAAGCCTCAAGTCCCCCTCGTAACCCTCACCGGCGACTAGGTTTAGCCTCGCCGCGCCCTCAAAGTCCCTCCTCCCAAAACCCATCACCGACGCGACGGTGAATCCACCATGGCGGGAGCTGTTCCAGGCAACCCTGTCCACAACTGCTCGAAGTTAGATGATGATGCTCTCCGTGTAATCGTTAGTCAATCCGATCCTCTTAGCATGTCCCTTTTTTCGAGGCCATTCCAGATCTATACCTTTCCATCAAACGTGTTGCGCTCTAGAAGCCGCTCTACTTACCCTATAATTATCCTTCCCTTCTGAACTATTGTCCATCTTCTTCCCTAGCTCCCGCTATTATTGAGAAGGGAGTGATTGCTGCCAACATGATACCGCTAGTCCGCCCTTCTATGCCAGCGCCATCATCGTCTCAAATTCTGGCTGTGATTATTCGGCTGGTTTTAGCCGCAACTAGGTAGCCATGATTAATCTCGCTAGTCATCCTGGTCCCAGAAAATCATTAGTACGCGTTTGGTGAATTTGTATACCGGGACCATCATTCAGGTCTCGTCACTCGAAACTGCTGGGTTTTGGGGTACACATGTAGGTTTCTTTTCGTATCGAAAGACCATTACCAGGCTACTTAAGATACATATTAATTGGTAGTGAACCTCAGATGTAAACCCGCCGCATCAAGTGGTTGTACAAGTTCTTATCGCGGTGTTCGATAAGTTCATTGCCATCCTAGACATGGAGAAGTTTTTAAGGGACAATACATGTAGTGTAGTAAGCACAATAATATTGCCCCGAAAAGCTATGTGGAAGCTGTGTAGATGGATGATTTTATCTTCATTATATCGAATGATGGTTCTATTTTTACATCGTGGCAATCCCTTCAAATACGGTGAGTTTAGTACCAAACTATAGTTACTGCTCTCTTTTTTTACTTGATTTTGTTACTGTGTTTAGTGCAGCACGAGCTAATGACTACAATATATATTTGTTGTCTGTTGTGTAGACTGGACAGGTGTTGATGCAGATCCTATGAAGGTGTGCAGGCCCTAATAATAGACGAGGATGAGCACACTGTGCCGAACGACAATGTCGACGGCCTAGATTGTGGTTGCGTAGATTCTCGCCCGCGCTGGTTCCTGGCTTATTTCAGGCCAATACTAATGTGGATACATATCCGGGGCAAGCGGACCACTTCCAAGGAGAAGATTAGTCACCAAGGTAGGACATTCAAAGTGTATCCATTGCTTCGGTGCCATATCTTCTATAGGGTAGCAGCCCAACACTGCAACAACTACCACCGCGACCTTCCTTAGTTGGAGTGGGTTCAAAGCCATCTCCGACATGTTTCTCTCTTCCTGGGTCTGAATAATCCCCTTATTGTGTTTATGAATAATGGTGTGATGCATGGCCCTCACACCAAGCACATGTCCTTCGGGAGGTTAGGCTTCATGTGTACATTGCTTATGGTCGCCTAAGTTTTAGAGACTAGCTATATGCTGGTGCATTGGATTCATCTACCCGTTTCTAACCTGTTAGCACCAGAACCTACGATCGTAGGGGCCGACAAGTTCAATACACATGCGTCCATGTGGTTCGTGCCTCGTCTTCTTGGCTTAAGATAGCCCCGACAATGGCTCTTGCTGCTCGAGAAGAGATGATGTGAGGCATTGGTTCTTGGTACTCATAACTTATATTGTTGGGATGATACAATTTGTTTTCCTTCTCTCACTCCATTTGTTATAGTTGGTTTCACCTGGCCTTTGTAAAGCTCAATGCATCCAATATTTCGTCGAACCAAAACTTTGTAAGTTTGAACATGTGCTACTTCTTTAGTATAGAGTAGTATACATTGCTCAACTAGCTCCTCTAACGGTAGGGAAAAGAAAGAAGGAAGGTCAGTATGCTATAGCTTAATTACCTTATTATAATCTGCAATTAATTATTATATGTAATTGCTGTAGACATAAAAAGCCAAGACTAAATTTTATTATACCATAATTTGACTTATACGTAATAGTAACTCAATACTACAAACTACTACTTCCATACCGGTTTAATGGACTACGTACCTACATACTACCTCCATCCCGAAGCTTCAGTTTTTTTTGAAAAGTAAAACTACGGAAAGTTTGACCAAACTTTTAGAAGAAAGTATGTGTTAGCCCAATAAACCGGTATAAAGGGAGTAGCATAGATTTGCATTATACTCCCTCTGTACCAGAGCTTAAAGTTTTTTTTTTGGAAAGTCAAGCTACAAAAATTTTGACCAAACTTTTAAAAAAAATTATTAAGAACTACTACGTATGATATTATATAGATACCATGTGAAAATATGTTTCATGATGTATCAAATAATATGATTTTTATATTGTAAATATTAATATTTTTCGCTAAAAGCTTAGTCAAACTTTTGAAAAAAAATTAAGCCTTAAGCTCTAGGATGGAGCTCTAGGATGGAGGTAGTACAAATTAATTTTATGATATTTAGGCCTTAATTGTATTGTTTGGAAGAAGAAAAGTTAGGGTCCTACGACTTCTCTAACTTTTTTCTACAGTGTAAGTTAGAGGATCTGTATAACTTGTTTCTTGCTAAAGATCGTGGTAAATATAGTTTTAGTCCCACTTCTCACACCCGGGGTACAAATTAGTCCCATATCTTATAAAGTGGACAACATCAATCCCAAAACATGCATCCTTGGTGGAAATCAGTCCATTTCAAACAAATTTGAGCGTATTTGACCAAAATCATACACGTTTAGCTGTCCTGAACGTGCATTTTTGCGATTGAGACAGTAAAATAGTACCGGCATGTAAGTGATGTCCTTCCACAGCTTCTATTGCTTTTGAAAGTTCATGTGAAATTTTTGCGTAGATTGATGTCGTTTTAGCTTGGCTGAACATTGTCCTTTGCAATGCTCAAGTTAACTAAAAGTGCACATGTGTGTATTTCACTCAACATTGCATCGTTAGTTTCAAATTAGCTGAAATTTTACCAAATTTGATTCTTTTCTTATACACTTCATAATCCACATGAATCAATTATTTTATATGTGACGATTCAACTTGAGCATTGTGAAGTACGTTGGATGAGCACACAAACATATGATGTTTGCCTATCATGTCAAATTCCCAAGATTTTACCTTTAGCACATGGGATTTCTGTAAACAATGATGCCTTGCGTGGGTCCATAAATTACATTAGCCTCGCTTTTCTTATCTTATCTTACATCATACAACTATATAGTGTATGAAGAACTTTGAACATTGGTCGTTGAATCAATATTGTCAAATTCCAACATTGCTAGCGGTTGTATCTTCTTTTATATTATTGGATCTAGAAGATTCTATTGATAGTGTTTAGCACAATGAAATTTATGTACAAATCTCAAGCACATGTTACCAAAGTAGCTAATAAAGGTTGAAATCTATATATAAAGCACAAGAACCAGATATAAACCCAATACTTCATGGATTTGGCTCAGAAGTATAATTATTTTTTCGAGTTTTACCTATTATAATTTTATAGTGATGATATGTCATACTTCTATTATCTGAGTCTAACGTGCAAGGAAGGTGCAACTTACTAGTATGGACTAACCCGCAAAACTGCCCGGTAAAGGCAACTCAACGCGGTCAAATTCGCTCAGTTCATTCAAATTCCATCCAATCCGTTTGAAATAGACTTATCTGCGCCCGGGGTGCAAGGTGTGGGGCTAGTTTTGCCCCATTTACAAGATGTGAGACTAATTTTGATGAGGGCAAACCTCTAGGGTGGCCCGATCTTCACGGATCTCGTGGTCAAATCGATGGGAAAGCGAGGGGAAAGGGAGAAGGTAGCGGAAGCGGACGCACACCTCGCGAAGAACACGATGAACACACGCCAAACACACACGATACAAGGCCGATTGCTCTCACCGGTGGCCACCGGTTCGATAGAATCCTCGCAAGGAAAGATCGGTCAACGTGCTCCCGTCAATCCCAAGCAGAGAGGGAAGAACACCTTGGAGAGGGTCTTGACGTCTTAGCAAAGGGACACCGATGCCAAGGCCTTGTACAACGAGGGAGGCGCGATGCAAACTCCAACGAGGTGGTGACGATAGTTGATCCCCTTTGGTAGAAGGGGATGAGGCAAAACTAGAGATTCCACAAAGGGGGTTGTCTTTAGTCTATCATCTATGCCTAAGGGATACAATGAGGGATGGGGTCTCTATTTATAGGCCAGCCACAAGTTCAGGGGTAGTTTGGGCATAAAACTAGGGTTTGGTGCGAAATAGAGGGGTACATGGGCCAGGGGCCCAGCTGTTGGCTCGCAGGCCCATCACTTGGGCCGGACAGTCCGGGTCGGCACGGCCGGACAGTCCGGGCTGACCGGACACTCCGGGTGGTGTCCGAGGAGTGTCCGATTTGACCTTATGAATGTCCATGCTAGGTCCGGGCTCGGGCAGGCCGGACACTACGGCTGAGTCGTGCCGGACACTCCGGTGGCGCCGGACACTCCGGCTGGATTCGGGCGGACACTCCGGCTCAGGCAGCTTCAGGACAGGTGCAGCTTCAGGGCTCGTGGGTCGACGATCTTGGGGACTCGGCGTTGTAGATGTAGTAGCGTCCGCAGAACGGGCTGCATCAAATTTGCAAACCGGATGTGAGAAGAGAGACTAAAAGTGTAGCTCCTTGCCAAACTAGCTTTCCATGGGCATAGAATTGATAAAAGCAAACGCAGAGGTCGTTCTTACAAGGACTGGACCGCGTTCCAACGAATCCTTACAGGGTGCTTGTTGTAATTTTGTGGGACTTGGTTGTGTCTTCTTGTTTTCTTCTGGTCCTTTCTGTAAAATGTAACCACACCTTCATTACCACTATGTGTGAAAAAACCACACCATAAGCAAAATGTACACCTTAAGAGCTATCCATATGCATAGTAGAGCTTGTCCACAAGCCAAAAATCTTATGGGTAGTTCACAAGCACTAAATAATAATATCTAGTACACATAGGAATATAAAACTAAATTCAGTCACAAGAATGTGTGTCATTAGCTCTTTAATGTGTGTTCTAGCTTATGGTCAAGTTTGTCTACACGCACTATGGTGCAATAAATTAGCTTATGGTGTAGTATGTGGGACCCATCTTATCGACAAGTATTTCCACATACATAGGTGATGCCCTAATACATATCTCGTTCTGTAGAGCTCGTCCATGCAAGTAAAATAAAAATATTGAGCTCGGATTTTCGAATTACAGTACGACACATACCCTAGGCATCTAGTACTAGGGAGTCAGACCAGTCACAGTCTCCTCCAAATTAACTACTCCGACCGTCTAGACGTCTACTAGTACTAGGGAGTCGGTGGGTCACTGTCTCCTCGAAATGAAGCTGAGGAGCACATGCTCGTGTTGATTAATCAAGCTTTTTCCCCTTGCCTATTCCCCAACCCCTCCAGGGCGTCTTCCCCTTCTCTTCCCGGTGTCTTTCCCTTCCACACCACATGCCGCCATTGCCACCATATGCCGCTTTCGGATTCTCTTCCGCATCTCGCTCAGGCAGTTGCCACCGTCGATTCCCTCTCTCTTCTGAAACCCTAATCAATGAAATACAGACGATGCCTTGTTATGGCGTCAGCGAGCCAGAACAATGAGCATGATTTTGAGCCTTTTCACAACATGTTTACCGAAGGCCCCTTTCAAGAACTCATAACCGGATGCGACGTCATCACCGTCGCCAGCCTAATCGGTTTGTCCAAACTTTTTCTTAAATATGCGAAAGCTAGTGCAACTCTAGATGCTTTAATGCCATTTGGCCTCCAATGTGTTCTTCTTCCCCCCGACAAAGGGACCGCTAGATTTGTTCCATTACTTCAAAATTGATACCCTCCCGTGCAAGCTGTCGCTGTTGGACAGATTCTCCTCCGATGCTATGGTACCAGGCTATACTTCTGGGCAGTGGGTACGGGCCAATAGAGATTGGATTACCTCGGCTAGCTTCACAGGCAAGTTGGAGCTTCACAACGTGTAAACTTGTTGCAAGATTCCTCTCCCAGCATTATCGTTCCAAACAACCGACCAGCCAACCATGTTCATGTTGGATAATGATATTCCAGCTATAATGCATAAGATTGTTATTTTCCAAGTTCCCATAGCTGCTGGAAGATATAAAGATTTCTCGCTTGTTGCAGTCTTCAACATCAGAATTGCCATCCTTCAGGACGGTGATGATGGATGGACATTTCTTCCACTTCCTCTTAGCCACACCCTGAGCCCTCACAGTTACAATGATGGAATTATCCACGACGAACTGGTGTTCACCACAGCTCTATATGGCAACGTTCATGTTTGGGATCCTCTGCATCCTGGTAATTATTCCTTCATATGTAGTGTACTGGCTTAATTACTTATGTGTCCAAGCTATTATACTAAATTGACATAGGGAGTGTTTAGTTTAAATGAAAACAAGAGTAGTTATTTTAGACTCTATGAACTGTACGAATCATAGTTTTTCCGTAGGATTTTTTCTTATAGCAGTCGTTTGATTCATCGGATTGAATTATGCACAATAGATTTTTCCGGATGTCTTCGATAGGAATTTAAGGTCTATTTGAAGCTCTTGAAAAGAATTCGTTCAATGGTTTTTCCGTGAAATATAATCTAACACACCGCAATCCCGCAAGAGTATAAATGGACATGCAAATGTAAAATCCTTTGTCTTTCCCATCCTATGTTTTCTGCATTTGCACGGGTTTTGGCAAGTTTTCCTGCAAATGAACCGGTCAATTATCTTTGCCTTTTTTAGATAAAACGAGCCAAAAATTGTCCGTCTTGTTCAAAAAAAGATGAGTCCGTTCTTTTGGAAATTTCCCTATTATATAATGCTTTGTTTTATTTGTACGATTCTAGACCGTAGTTGTTTTTCCTATGTCCGAGCTACTTTGCATGCAATTCAATTGGAAATAAAATTTTCAGTAGTATTCACTATATCATGCTGCAGGAATCATAAGTTAACACATTCTGCTACCCTTTTCAAGGTCCTGCGCTGGTCTTGGCGCGACCAACTGCCGCAGATGAGTTGGTGGATTCATTCTTAATGCTACTAGAGACGAGCGCAACTACTTTTTTGGTTTTTGGTGGTTAGCAAGATCTGCAGATGGTTCTAGATTTCTTCATATATATACGCTTGACGCTTTTTATGATCCCAGTTGCCTTACTTGTCATTGACGCCATCGTACTTGTGTTACTCATCCTCGTGTTGTACACTGCAGTCGCACTATCTCCACTTATACTTCAGAGTTTGGCTGCTTGGTGTTCTCAATGAACACTGGTCAGGTTGATTAAGCTAATCCATGGATAAGGATTGTAGACCTTGGATCATATTCTCTTTTCTTTGGAGTGAACTATCTGATTATCATGCGCGTAGGAGATGCAGATCTTACCTCAAGTTATCTGACGGAAAGCAACTGTGTCTACATCTTACCAACTGCAGCATGGCTTTCCCAAGAGTGGCATCCTGAATTGTGCCGCTTCAGTGGTAAAGAGCGGTGTTACTTCTGAAACCAATGTCCTTGAGAGAATTAGTAACCCTCACTTCTGGACAGGAATGGTAAAGCATCCTCTTTGATTCGTACCAACCTTCACGAACGCCCTCGATTGGAACCAGCCTCATGCTTAACTAAGAAACAAGACATGTTGTCATAGTACGTACTGATGCAATCCATATGTAATAATTGGTACTACAATTAGAGAAATAGTTCTCGACCATGTTGAACGGTTTATTTTGTTTGGTTTTCTGAAGTCATCGGCTTTCAACTTGTTGGTCTCTCTCCTTTGAAACATGTCCTTGTATCAGTGTACTATGTTTAGTTACTCGTATGAACTTGACTATATTTTTATTGGACCTTTAGCATAATGCACTTTAGTCCACCGTTCTAGAGTTCCTTTAGAAATTATGGAAATTTTAGCATCAACAGGATGTTACGGACCACAAGCCATACACTTTAAGGAACAATGACCTCAATGCTTGTATAAGGGTCGTACTCTATGTAAACAACCTTGCCTTCAACGATTCTAGCCTCATGCACTACTCTTTGGTTAAGCTGATATGACGAGACCATATTTTTTAGAGATTTATCTTATCTTATCTTACACTATATAGTGTACGGTTAACTTTCAACATTAACCATTGTATCAAGACTAGCAAATTCCAACATTGCTAACCCTCAAATCTTCCGTTCCATTCTAGCATCTACTCGCTCCGTTCCATAATATAAGATGTTTTAACTTCTGCGAAACAAATATATCTAGACGACTTTTAGTGTGTGGTTCACTCCGAACCTACACACTAGTTAAAGATGTCTAGATACATTTTTTTCACAAAAGATAAACCATCTTATATTTTACGGAGGAAGTAGGAGATTATATTGATAGACTTTAGCACAATGAACGCTATGTACAAGTACAAGAACAAAATATACACCCAATACTTTATGGAAGCGGCTCGAAATTATAATTATTTTCTCAGCTTTACCTATTACTACTACTTTATGGAGTATAATTTTATATTGGGATGATATGACATTCTACTGGACAACATTGGCGTGCTAGACTAGCTAGCTAATTAAAGTTTCCTCATGCTATAGTACTAGACAGCATTGGCGTGCTAGACTAGCTAGCTAAATAAAGTCTCCTTGATGCAGTTGCGCCCTACAGCAGAAGACCGACGAAGAAACACACAAAAAACTCCTCATTCAAAGAGCTATATTGTCTTCCCCATCTCCGAAAGCATTTGGTATCGTCTCCAATGCGCGCTTCACTCATTTTTCTCGCCATCTCGCCCGTAGCATCGGTCCTTCCAGGACGCCACCCCTCTCCTCCAAAACATCCCAACTGTCATAGATTGATATGCCTCGTCCCCAAACCATTGGAACGTGATGGCGGATTCGGGGCCCAACCGGTGGTATGGCGGATGGAGCAACGTTGGCTCCGATGTCTTCGACGAGATCTCTATGCGTATGGACACTACCAACATCGTCCGGCTGGCTGCATGCTTCAAGGAGTTGAACCTCCGAGTCACCAGCGGAAAAGGTAGCAGATGTCCTCAACGACGGTTGTGGGACATTGGTCGCCTACCGTCAGGTCCACAACCATAAGATCGCGTGTGCGCATGGCCCTTGCAACTTCATGGAGGATGGCTGCATGTTCGCCGCCTCGCCGGCAACGCTCCTTACCCACCTCCCTGAAGCTCACTCGATGAGGGTGCGTAGTTTCCGCTAAGGAAAAACACACAGGTACACCTCTAAGCCTCTGCCGACAATAGGCCTACGGACAATAGATATCATCAGATTTGAGAACGATGGTACTCTGTTCGCGGTGCGATTTGACATGCGCCAAATGCTACACGTCGTATCCGTCGTATGCATCAGGTCGCCGGTGTGATTGTCGCTGCGGTACATGGTGAAGTTTTGGTCGTCGACTGTGATTGAGGGGAGAAGGATAAAAAATTCCGGGCTATGCGTGCCAGAGAGCACCGTGTCGCCCGACGAAATCTCGTTTGATGAGTCGCAGTGGCTCCTACGGTCCCAATGTCACACCTGGTCGCTCGTCGACTGTCAGTGTTCACCCTAGAATACTGTCTTCGCATTAACAGGATTCATGAGTGAGATAAACACATCTTAATGTCCGTTGAAGTATTTGAAATGCTAGAAATACTTACTACATGTTCTTAGTAGTTGCTCTTAGGAGTATTTTTAAGGAGTTCAACTACTGTATTTTGTAGTAATACCTACTATATATACTGATACTTATCATTTTGGGAGTGGTTCCTAGCTTAAGGTAGTTCTGAGTATTTTCTATGGAAGTTCTTCCTCTGCTAGTTCATTTTGCAATAATAACTATGTACTGGTGCTTGTTCAGATCGACCAATGAAGTGCAGAATATGATCTCGCTTTACTTTTGAATCAGGCCTAGCTACATCTATTGAATTTCAATGTGCATTGGTGCATCTGTCAATTATTGTCTGTGTACTGCTAATTCGGTTAGTTTGAAATGCTGCTGAATCTGTCAAGTGCTGCTGAATATAAACTAGGAATCTGTCAAGAGCTGCTGAATATGAACTAGGAATCTTTCGATATTTTTTCGGTTTTATTCTGTACTGCTGAATCTTTTAAATACTACCGAATTTGTAAAATGTCCTGTTCTATTAGTACATATAATACAAGATTTGTAGAACAAACTGTGATGTACTTGTACTTGTTTAGATCAAATGCAGCAGACTGTCTTTCTTTTCTTTTGGAACTTGGCATTTTATAGAACCAATATTGATGTACTACTACTTGTTTAGATCAAGTGTAGTAGATGGCCTTGCTTTTATTTTGTAACTTGGCATGTCATAAACTCATAAACTTGACGAGGCTTCGGGCATTTTGAGAAGCGTATGTAGGTCACACATAGGCATTGATGTGAGAAGGAGGCATGCATAGAAAAGCATACTTGATCGCCGGTTTTGCTTTCTCCAATGATCGAGTGTATGGAGAAAAGGGCAAACTGAATCTGTCACTTTGAAATGCTGCTGAATATGTCCAAGTGCCGCTGAAGTGAACTGGAAATCTGTCAATATTTTTCTCTCATTATGTATTGTTGCATCTTTTAAATGCTACCTAACTTATCAAAAGTTTTGTTTGGTACTTGTTCACATCGACCGATTGAGTGTAAAATATGGTCTCGCTTTCCTTTTGAATCAGTCCTTACTATATCTATTGAATTTCAATGTTCGGCCATTGCTGAATCTGTCAATTCTTTTGGTCACTGTTTATGTACTCCCAAGTGGTCACTTTGAAATGTTATGCTGACTCTATCAAGTGCTGCTGAATATGAACCAGGAATCTATCTGATATTTTTACGGTCTTATTCTATACTGCTGAATCTTTCAAATGCTACTGAATCTGTCAAATATTCTATCATAATTATCTTGCTTTTTAAAGTGCATCAGATTGTCTTGCTTTTCTGTTGAAACTTAGCATTGTCAAAATTATCTAGATGAGTCTTGGTCAGTTTGGGTTGCATATGGACGGTCACACATGCATTAACGTAAGAAGGAGGTATTCATACAGAAACAGACTTGATCGTTAGTTTTGCTTGCTCCGATGATCAAGTCTCTTTAGAGAACAGGCCAAACTGATCATGCTTCAAGGTTTTTTTAGCTGGAACAAGAACTGATTCTCTATGTACTGCTATTGAATTTCAAGCAGGAAAGCTACTGAATCTCTCAAATGTTCTGTCACTGCTATTACTAAAGTATTTTGTGGAACTAATACTGATGTACTGGTACTTGTATAAATGAAGAACAGTAGATAGTCTTGTTTTTCTTTTAAAACATGGTCGTGTTACAATCTAGATGAGACTTGGGCATTTTGGGGGGTCACACGGGCATTGATGTGAGAAGAAGGTACTCAAAGCAGACTTGATCGTCAGTTTTGCTTGCTCCAATGGTCGAGTGTGTTTGGTAAAAAAGACAAACTAATCGCCTGACAAGGTTTTTAGAGCTAAAACAAGAACCGGTTCTCTCTATACTACTATTGTATTTTATTGTCTATATTGCTGAATTGGTCACATTTGAAATATTGCTGAATTGGTCAAGTGCTCCTGAATATGAACTTCGAATCTATTGATAATTTTTCTACCTTACTCTGTACTGCTGAATTTGACATGAATATCTGCCAAAAAGAATTATCACTTTTCCCCCTCCCTCTCTAAGATCTTTATTTCGAATCCGACCGAGCACATTAGAATCCAATTTTTATTAACCAGGAGAAGAAATCTAGTAGCTCATTCGGCCCCTCTATGCCCAGAACATTTGTATTCGATCTTTTCGGGGTCAGGAGACAGCTGACCACAACCCAGTGAAATTTAAGAA
Organism: Avena sativa; assembly: GCA_916181665.1. Taxonomy (NCBI): domain Eukaryota; kingdom Viridiplantae; phylum Streptophyta; class Magnoliopsida; order Poales; family Poaceae; genus Avena; species Avena sativa. The sequence continues at coordinate 375,419,139 of OV702289.1, read as the reverse complement.
AGAAGCCTATGGAGCATAGCCGAGAACATATTAATTTAGCCTTTTAGGGGTTAGGGGATTGCTGAGCACAACCCAGTGAAATTTGAGAATGAAGCCCATAGAGCATAGTCTATGAAGTATAACCCACGTAGAGCAGCCTATGTAGAATAGTCAAACCCTTTTTAATTCGGCCTTTTGGGTATCATCCCACCTCTCAAAATAAAAAAACTCTGCCCACCCATATTTTTAAGAAAATACGTCATTATGTGGCATTTTATATATTGAGATGCCAGGAGCGCTGCCCTTTTATATTTTAAAAGAGATAAACATAAACATACAAAATATTTTTAAGAAGACTAATATATAAGTTGTAGTACTAATAAAAGTTTAATGATATTTATTCTATAAATATCTTTGTTATAGTGGCAACGCACTCGATTTATGTTTATTTGATTTGAAGGTCTTTTGTTCGAATAGCCTGTGTTTCTATGTGTGTATCTTGGGTTTACTTTTTTCTAGCAATATCGCATTACGGAAAGGCTGACATCACGGACCCACCAGCATGCAACGTCCCTCGAGTTTTTTGAGGATGGGTTCGAAAAAAAAGTTTAAATACTTGTACAGAGAGGCTGGCATCTGGGATCCACAAAACAGAACATTCAAGGCTGCATCGAGGACCCACAAGTTAGAACATACCAGAGAGGCTAATATAAGAGCCCTAGCAGCAAGACTATACACGGCTGCCATGGTGAAAACAGCGGACACGGCCGAAAAAAGTCCATCATACACACGTTGCACTGATAGAGAAGCTGACATGTCGGACCCAGCAAGCCCAAACATAGCTCATGAAATTAGTCTATCAGCCCTAAGCATAGCCCTAAACATTCTAATTCATCATTTTCGTGGTCATGTGGCCACCGACCATAGCCCATTCAATTTAGGATTAAACCCATGGAATATAAGCCATGTCGAATAGGGCATCCGCCCCGAGTTAGTCCAAAATCTTTTTAATTCGGCCTTTATGAGCATTTTTTGTACTTTGAGGATGACATCTGGGACCCAAAAAAAATAGTCCAACATACACACGTTTCTTTCAAATAGAGGTTGTCATCTAGGATACAACATAGACATGTTTCCTGCACAGAGGAGGTTAACATCTGGGGCCAGCAAGTTGCCAAGGTCAAAACAGCGGACACGGCCAAAAAAAGTCCATCATACGCATGTTTCATATATAGAGAGGCTGATGTGTGGAACCCAACAGCGTGATCTTATATAGATGCTGCATCGAGCAACGTTGCCAGTTTGAAATAGGGATGCACGAGTGAGAAAAAAGTTTAGCATGCACATGTTTCTTGTAATGAGAGACTGAAATAGGGGACTCAGCTGCGTGAGCAAACGGCAGATTCATCGAGCAACGCTATCTAGTTTGAAACAGGATAGCGCTAAAAAAGAAAAAAAATCCCATCATACGTACCCACTATTCTTCTAATGTGAGGTTGACACAAGGGACCCACCAGTCTGAATAAACGGCTGATGCAGCGAGCAACGCTATCAAGTTCAGAACACGAAGACGCGGCCGAGGGCAAAAAATCTATCATACACACGTTTCTTCTAATGAGTGGATGACATGTTGGGCCCAGGAGGTTGATTAAATAATAATTCCAACACCGAAATGTCCGGCGTGTACTCACCGGAGTGTCCGGCCGACCTGGACTGTCCAGCCCATAAGCACCGGACTGTCTGGCCCAGACACCTAACATTGACCATTTTTGCCTCTTCTCTGTTTTGGCTAATTTCTTCTTATTGTTTGTGTCCCGTGTGCGTGTCAATAACTAAAAGCAAGCTTCCCAAACATAATCCATGCTCATTGACACCACGGAAGCCGAACATCTCCCCGCACCACCGATCGCAAGTTCATCATCACCAAGGAAGCTATAACTTACGTCACCTTATTAATCCCTATCTTCTTTTGTGTGTACATATCCCACTAGAGTAACTCATCTTGTGTTTGTTTGAGCATTATGCATTTGTCCTTAGATAGTGAGAGTGCAAGAGAAATAGCAAGAGTAACTAGGTAACATTAAGGGATAACAAAAATAAAAATAAAAATAGAAAAAGAAACAAAAGAAAAAGATACAAAGAAAAAAAAAACTAGTCTCCCATAGCAAAAGAGAGTCCCAAGCTTTTAAGAAAGAGAGAAAAAAGAGCGCCCAAAGCAAGTGCACAAATATGTTGCTCATTTTTCTCTTGCAAATGGGTCACCGCCTCTCCTTGCATTAGCACGACAACCGAGCTTAGTCTTCTCTAGGACATTTTGTTGCTCATTTTCATAGTCATGCTAATCCCAATAATCTCCACGTATGTGTATAGTGTAGGTTCACATCACCCTTTAGAGTTGTTTACCTTTACCTTTGGCTCGAGTTTTGTTCGATTTTACCCACTTTTGACTATCCCTTTTCATTTGGTTGGTTCTTTGGCATTACACCTTCCTAACCTTCCACTAAAAGCTTTTGAGAGTTTTAGTTCTTTATTTAGTGTGATCTTTCTTTGCGATTTCACTTTGCATGCTTATACTTCTCACTTGTGTCTTCTATTTCGATACAATCTCCAAGGTGAGGTAAAAGGCTAACCCCCACCACATATTACCCTCCATATACAATCCTTGTTGTGTTGCATCATCTAGAGGCATGGTGAGGCGATCCAACAACCTCCACCCGAATAAGATGAAGGACCGTACATGACGTGCACAAGCCTCTACATCATTTGACAAGAGTTCAGTGATCGTTGCAATGCTCTCGAGACGCGCTAAGATGAACAATTCAGAGAAACTCAAGCCGAATTCAAGAGCATCGACAACCGCTTCGATGGCCTCCAAAAAACAAATGCAAGACATGTGACAAGGCTTCGCCAACGTTTCTCAAGAGACGAGGGCCATGCACATAAACTTCGCCAACCAAAATAAAGTCTTACAAAGGACGATTGTCGAGCTCGCGCGGAATACAAGACCATGTTCACGCGCATCAAGATCTTCACGACACCATTCAAGTGCATCAATCTCATCACGTCACTGTTCCCCTCTTCGTCAAGATCCTAATGCAAGTGTTCCAAGACGCAATGAAGCCCACGTGGTTGAAGATGGAAGTTCTTCTCACTATGTACCTTCCCCACGTCACGCCGCAACGTCAAGCTATGATGGTGATTTCTCCTCAATGCCCCACGCAAGGCGAGAAGAACATCGTCGTCATGCAAGGGCACTAGTGATCCAACAAGACCAACCACGTGAAGAACCACAAGTGGAACCTCAAGTGCACCATCCCCGTCCCCATGTCACGACCCAGGACCAGGGCTAGAAAATACCAGATCTTCATCTGACATAAGCCTAAACTAGAACTCGGAGCGCACATGGAATAATTCGAAAACATTACAGAACATAAAAACCATACATTATTAAGGTACACTCTTAGCAGAGCTGCATAACAAGTATTACAAGCCAGGTGTCACAGACCCAACATATCAACAAGCAACAGAAGCAAATACATTGTTCCAAACAGCAAACTTAGAAAAGGGCCTAAGAGGCCTTAAAGATAAGCAACGACCCTTCCGTAGATCCTAGGCTGCTGTCCGGGAACCCCAACTACTCGTCAACGTCAACATAGAAACCACCTTCAGTTGGAATAGCTTCATTGGTAGAAAACATCAACGAGGCAAGGACGAGTACAGGATGTACTTCGCAAGACTTAAATAACCTAAGGTACACGGCTTGGTTTAGAAAGGATTTCTGTGGTTACTTTGAAAAAGCCAGCTTTATTTGAAAACAAGTAAGAGGAGAGTCTCGTCTAGTCAGATCATTTCAAAAGGGATAAGAAGACTACACCGCTAACTCTTTTGGATAGCATTTGGTATCCCACAAGTTCCATCATCAACTGAACCTATCAACTTGGAGTACCCCCTCAAATGTCCCAAAGGAAGTAACTCCAGATCACTCATTATTTGCCAAGTTTTACCATTAGTTATAGTTCTCTATGATCATCACGTTCGTTTTCAAGTCGTCCATAACCGTGGACACGAGTTTTCGAAAATATTATAACCCTGCAGGGGTGCATAACTTTACCCACACGTACCAACCGACTCTTGTTGAGCCACACAGAGATAAACAAAAACTTTTCCCCTACGCGGTACTCCCAAGATCTAGCTCAAGGGATAGGCCACGATATTTACCACTAGACGCGCATCAGTTGATGCCGTGCCGAACGATCCCACGTACATCATGTCTAGATCCCCACGAACCTCCTTGTCTCCAGCACTGCACGTGTAACGTCTCTACCGGTATCCACACATACAGGGAGGAGCTCCAGGACGAGGACTGCTAGATCCTGTCTAGCCCGAAATAGGAGTGGAGAAAGTGATGGCTAGGTCAGGGACTATCCTTTGTCACTCCACTTATATACACTTCTAGCTAGGCTCAACGCTTGAGGCCCATTTAGACTGTACCCCAATCTCCACATGGATCGAATCCATACGGGCTCCTTTTCCTTAAGTTTGTGACCCTGTAGGTTCACGTACACCTGGACACGGCACGAGCCACCACTCCGAGTCGATAGCTGGTAGCGGGCTCTAGCAAGATGCGCCAACTCCTAGGCGTCGTAAAGTTAAAAGACAAACCTTTCTCAATGTGACTTTCGTCCAAGTCCGTTTGCCTCACGATATACTTTGTCAGGCTATAGGCATGTAGTTTCCATCCCTTTAATAGCTCGTCCATCTATTCTTGTTTCATGATTCACTTGACTAACACTTAGTCTGACTTCTTGGTTAACACTTAACCAAGTCGCGCATGGCCATGCTTCCGAATCATATCACACGAGAGGGTCCAGAGAATATCTCTCCATTATGGAGGGCCAAATTCCATCTTAGCAATCCACGTCACGCAACTTGGTTCACAACCAGCCCGAACTCTACCTTTATAACTGCCCATTTACGGAACAACGTTTGATAGAACCTAATCTAGCGATCCACAACTCGGATCATGCGATCACCTCAGGTCGAAGGATTCCATTGCTTGAGACTGCAAATGACAACATGCTCGTTGCATCTCAACTTTGGGTCGGTCCGACTCGCTAAACTCTTTAGCCGAATCAGTGTAAGTCGGAATAGCATCACCATGCCCATGACAAGTGGAACCGTGTCATCAACCGACTTGCACATTAGTCTAAGTTGTGATTCCAGAACAACCTCAATGACCAAGGACATCTAGCATAAATAACATGAATATATAGTTCCACAATGGAATCACACATTCCATGATATATATCTGATGTTCATACAAGGACAACTTTATTACTTTATGAATACATTGGGAATTACATCAAACATGATTGCCTTTAGGGCATATTCCCAACAACTCTTAGTGCCAAATTATTAGCCCTCTTCCATGGAAGGCCGGCAGAGGGTGGTTTACCACCACCTTTACCTTGCTTTCGTCGAGACCATGAGTCACGCCCAAGGGAGATGCCACCATAACGAGTCAAGTCCCGAAGCCGGTCCCTAGAGATCTGCGCAGGCTTCAATATTATGGAGGTCGTGCCTCTCTTGTTCCCGGCCACATTTACCTACCTGTTATGCCATGCACCTATAGAACATACATAATGCATATGCCGAATGGAACGTCCAAACTATGTGACTCATGAAATCTACTAGGCAAGTTAGTGAGTCGAGGGGGTTTCCAGCCCCCGTGTGGTTGTACGCTAGTCTTGGTTCAAGAGGCAAGAACTCGGATCCTAGGGTTGGCTAGCATGGGACTACAAAAACCACACCCAACGTGGCCTCCCATACCTGCCTTAGCATGTTTATTACTCATCACTGATCGCACCTCAACTTCCTATCATACTAGGTTTTTCACATCTTCGATGCATCATCTGGATGGATCGGTCTTGGACCACTAAGCATGACTAAGCTCGACTGCTATAAGGCACTAGCAATGCTCATAAGCCAAACTCTAGGTGTGTTAGGAGTAGTGGATCAGATATCTTTGTATATAAAGGGGAACATGCAATAGAGAGGATACTCTATCTTATAACAAAGATCACATTGGAAACACATGCATATAGCAAGAATGAAATATTTTGATAACATAGGTTTAGAATGACGGGGCTTCGCTTGCCTTCTCCTTCGATGGACTGATACTGCTCTTCAGTGGCGTTGACTTCAGGCTCGGGCTCGGTTCCTATCGCGAAGAAGCAATACCGGAAAGAAGAACCACAATAGAGACATGGCATCTGTGCAATGCAAACACGGATGATGACATAACATTTTAATGCTTTCGATGTAGCTCTAGGATAAGATCACCAAATTAAATGGAGTTGGAATGCTCAACTTATAGTATTCCAATAAACTCCGTATTTAAAGAAAATGTTGGAATTATTCTCTGACTAAGAGAGTGGTGTAACTGATTCAAACATGCATGATTTTGACACAATCGTATAAAGCTTATTTTTCTGAAGATTTTGACATATCATTTGTATTTTTCGGAGTTAGCATGAATATTCCGCAAATTTAACATGTTTCTTCATTTCTAGAGATTACTTGAGAAAACAAACACATGGTAGATGAATTGGTCCAGCTACAACAGAACCCAGTCGACCTACTCACTTAATCTGCTCCAAAGAAAAACATGCAACAGAACTGCTACGAACAGCTAAAATAATTTTAGAGCTGATAGCTGGTTCTAGTTCCAAAGCCAAGCATAAAAGCTAAATTTTTGGTAGAGGAGTACTCGTTCTCTGAACTAGCAATACAAAGGTTCGACAAAGCTGCGAACTTGAAAACCTGGAACTATTTAACCAGCAGAGAAATTGATTAAATTGCCAAGATTCAGTTCTAAGAGCATGAGGACAAAAACTGAACTTAGTCGAACTGGTTTCAGTGTACTTGACTGACTGTCGGCGACGCGAACAACTGATGATTCCTGTACGTGGTCTACTACCAGCATATGGAGTTCAGCCTCGGTACATATAAACAGTACACCTGACTGACCTGATGGTTTGCAAGGCAACCTCAACGTTTGTAGTGAACTACAGCTACCCTTCTGAATACTCTCATCGTTCTGCTTGCTGAATGATTTCGAATTTCCATGTTTTAACTTGGCAAACATTTGCACAAAAGGAGATGGGATTTTCAGAATATACAAGTAGTAGATCGGTTCTTTACTAGCAAGAACTGTGTGTAGAAACAAAAATCTCTACAAAACCGGTACTAGCTATCATCGAAAACTTCTGAACCACGTATGAACCAAAGTAGCATCAGAAAAGAAACAAAATCTTTCATAAATAGGACTCCTATTCGTGGCATCACCAACACAGTTTTACCTGTACTAGAAGGTTCCTAAGTCAGGTTCTTGATGATGCTTGGTCTGCTAAGCTCTCCTGGTGCCCTCGCTGTTCGGTTCCGGCGGCCGGTCGCGAACTCCGGCGACTGCTCCGACGACTGTCCGGCCTTCTCCTCCTTAGATCTGTTCCTCCAAGAATCCCTCGACTCCCTCAACTAATTTTCCCCAAGCTAGGTCGGAGCCATGGCGCAGGTTCTTGGCTTCCTAGAGCGGCGACGACCGACGATACTATGTATAAGATGGGCTTCTTGTTTGGCTATATACTACGATGGAGTATAGCAATACTACCCCCTCAAAAAAATAAAAATAAAAAGCAATACTAAGTGGCCACGTGTCAGGAAGTCAAGGAGGCTGCAGCTCCTTCTCTAGATATACTAGAAGAGTGGTCAAGAAAAAATTCTTAGGTATTTAGCTCTATCAATTGCACATGTAAACTGACGATAGGTATAGCTACGGATTGTCTGTTCAAATAGACCAAAATTAACTAAAATATTTTGAGGATATTTAAAATAGAGAGAACTATTGTCTATTTTCGAGTGTTATATTTTCCTCCACGAATGCAATTTTTTTAGGAACTAAATTTAATGCATGTTATGCTCATGATCAAACAAATTTATTCTTTATTACAAAGTCCGGATGTTACAACTCTACCCCACTTACAAGAATCTCGAGATTCCTAGGTTTTAGAGAAGAAGGCAGAGTACTCAGATCGAAGACAATCTTCACATTCCCAGGTTGCTTCTGACTCAGATTGATGAGATCACTGAACTTTTCACCAAGGATACGAACAAGGTATTCCCGGTATGTTAGATCCTCTTGGAGATCCAGAGTTTGATGACCCACACCACGAATAGGATCTTTGAAACAACGCATGAGTTGCGACACATGAAAGACGTCATGAACGTCTAGAAAGGTTGATGGTAGCTCCAACTGGTAGGCAAGATCACCACACTTGGAGATAATATGAAAGGGACAAACATAGCGAGGAGCCAATTTGCCTTTGATACCGAAGTTGTGGACACCCTTCGGAGGAGTGACTCAGAGGTAAACTTGATCACCAAATTCATAATGAACTTCAAGATGATGTCGATCATAGTTGGTTTTTTGACGAGATTGAGCAGCCTTCAGACATTCCCGAATTATGCGGACATGATCTTCTGCTTCTTGGATCATATTCGGCCCAAAGAACTGTCTTTAGCAGGTTTCTGTCCAATTCAGCGATGTTCAACATGTTCCTCCATATAGAAACTGGAAAGGTGCCATACCCAAACTGGATTGGAAACTGTTGTTGTAGGAGAACTCAGCAAATGGAAGACGTTTCTCCCAGATCTTGTCGAAGGATATAACACACACTCTAAATATGTCTTCAAGGATTTGGTTCACCCTTTCTGATGAGGACATCCCTACAATTACACCTACCCCAATGACTACTGAAGATGCTACAACTATTGCAAGAAAGGATCAGTCCAATGAGATTAGAATTGGACCTATTACAAGAGCTCGTGCTAAGCTACTTGAACAACAGGTGAATTTACTCCTAAACGAATCTGGTACTTTGATTGATGAGAACTTTATACTGCCTAAGTCTATGCATTTATGTATGATCAGGTTCGTTGGAGAAACAAGCATGGCGCGAGGAGGAGAAGGGATACAAGAGAAGCCCAACATGATGATCGCCCAAGGATGCGCAAGGGAGGAGCGGGAGGAAGGCGCAATACAAGCAAGGGAGATCATCGAAGAGAAGGAACGTTCAATTCGGACAGACAGAAGTCCGGAAATTCAAACAGACGTGGATTCTTCATACGAACTCCAAATCAAGCAAATAAGCACTTGTTGGATAGAATGAGTACTTCCATGCCTAAAAGACCCCGGATAATCCGGCCCCCACACCCCGGATAATCCGGCCCTGCTTTGGAGATCCTGCAAAGGACTTCGTGCGCGACGTTCAGTACCGGGGCGGATATTTGACCGGATTTTCCCCCCAGAAAATCCGGCCCTCTTAGACCGGATAATCCGGCCCAAAAAGTTCCCATCAGATCTCGATGGATCTAACTGTATCAGACACATTTTCGTTTCGCGTTTTTCGGACGTTCTAGTGGCCATATAAGCCTGGGGACGCCCTCTAGTTTAGGGGAGACCACGTTAAAACTATTTTGGAGTTGTTTCTTTCATAGAACCTCTGAAATTACCCTGTGTTCGAATCTACCAACTATAATTGAGTGTGATCTGTTGTTCCATTGGGAATTAGTAGATTGCATACTACCGTTCATGGTCACGGCTGCGTGCGCAAGAGCGTGGTGTTGTGAATATCCTACAAGGTTCGAGAGCTGTTGCATTGGCATCAGGGATCGAGCGGGAGAGTTCATAGCTACAGGCTAGTTATCTATCATCCACCATCATCACCGCCATCCGCTTACTGAGAAGATCGGGCCACCCCATATCATCTTGGTATCAGATTTCTAGTGTTGCCTCGGTAAGCATCCACAAATCCATCCATGGATTAGAGAGTGTTTTTCGTCCTATACAGAAAAAGCCTTACAAAAAGATTTGCCATAGACTAGATTACATCGTTTTCGAATTTTAGTTTCTGATTGTATCTTCTCGTAGATCTGATCTGCAGGTTTTTCCTCGTAGGAGTCTAGTTTTTCGTTTGTGTCTAGGTTTAGGGTTTGATCTTGTTTTCCGCCGTGTCAACCATCACCGTGTTCCGCAAGTTTTTCCTCGTTTGTCCGAGTCCACATAGCGTACCTTTGTTTGCATACCATAGACACAGCCTATCTACAGCATCCGTGCCTAGGAACGTACCCACGAGACTAGTTGCTTTGCTCCGACAGGCTGCTCATTAGGGTTTGAAGTGCAATTTTTTCATCCATGTAGACCGGATTATCCGGTCCCCGACAAACCGGAATATTCGGCCCCTAATTGTTCAGAATTGTTGCATCACGTATTGCATTGTGTCAGATAGTTGAAAACTTAAAAAAAGAGAAAGAAAAAAAAGTTGTTAAAAAAAGAGAAAAGAAAAGAGATACAAAAGTAAACAACAAAAGGGAGATATCAAGGTTGATTGGAGGACTAGTTTTATAATAGCACTAGTAGATTGAGCAATCGTGTGCCTGTTCTATTTGAGCTATTACTAGTGTCTCTCTTGTGCATTGCAATATTCCTTTTCATAAGTTGCTTTGCCACGTTTATCTCCACTGTGTGTGTTTCTTGGGTATTTGTACGATCAGCACTAGGACTTGTTTGCGGTGTAGATAGGGTACCATACCTATAGCCCCACCTTACATAACCTGTGTGTCCTGCGATCGTTCTCTATACCTTTGATATTCACTTCATCACATCAAGTTCATCAGTCTTTGATTTCGTTTGGTAGAGCGTCTCTATTCACTTTGGAACAATAAGATCTCCTTTCTTATTAGTTGTGAGTGAGTTGTGAGAGTTTCCACCATACAGATTCTGATTTTTGCACTAACCTACTAATCATGTCTTCTAGTGATGATGATGTTGTGTTGCAGAAAAAGAAGGATGAGGAGCTCGTCAATTGGCGTGAATATGAGGCTTTGAAATCCCACTTGACACGTGTGTTTACTAACAAGACAGATGCCATTGACAAGAATCTCCAAGATATGAATATGAGATTGGATCAGCATGTTGGGACGATTGATACTATCCAAACACAAGTGGCTACGCTCAATGTCAATGTCACCACTTTGCAGCATTCCATTGAGGGTTGGACAGCCGCCTTACATAGAAGGGAAAATCCTCAACATGATGATGCCTTTGATGACTTTGATGAGGGTAGCACTGTTGATGCTGCTCCACATGTTGGCAGGGGACGTGCTATTCCCCCTGTCCATGCACCTGCTCATGGTCGTGGGTTTGCCCCTCTTGGGCGTGGTCAATGTGTGCCCAACAAAGCTGCTGATGATGGTTTGGGTAAGCCAAAATTCTCAATTCCTAAGTTTGATGATTCCATTGATCCTGAAGACTACCTCACATGGGAGTTGAAGATTGAGAAACTCTGGCGCTTATTTGACTATCCAGAAGATAAGAAGGTCAAGCTTGCAGTATCTAAATTTGATGGTTATGCTTTGCGTTGGTGGGATGCTCTTGTGTAGCATAGAAGGGAGGAAAATGAACTTCCTGTGATGGATTGGCGCGAGATGAAGAAAATCATGAAGGCTCGTTTCGTACCAACTAACTACTTGCGATCAGTTTTTGATAAATTGACGCAACTGAAGCAAGGCACCATGATAGTTGATGAGTACTACATGGAGATGGAGATGCTTATGCAGCGTTCTAGAATTCGTGAGTCCATTGAGATGACCATGCAGTGATTCCCAAACAATTTGAAGTTACCGATCAAGAGCATTGTTCGTCATCACAAGTATGAGACCATGAATGAGTTGTTGCATCATGCTAGAGAGGCCGAATCCCAGTTGGCAGAAGAGGCGAAGTCACGTGCTCGTTTTTCGTCCTCCAGCATATTTTCGGCCAGATCTACACCTCCTACAGTCATGCCACCAGCTGCTGCTCCATTTACACCATCGGCCAAACCAGCAAGTACACCTTCGTTTGGTTCTAATGCTCGAAAACCCGCTGCTCCTGATGCTAGCTCGGGTTCCAACATGTCTACGGCACGTACTCGTGATGTGGTGTGCCATAATTGTGGAGGCAGAGGTCACTACAAGAAAGATTGTCCAAACAGCAAGGTTATGTTTGTTAATGAACAAGGTGAAGTAGAAAGTGGAGATGAAGCTTTTGATGATGATATTGATGACGGCGAGGTTGGTGCTGATGCATATGTTGAGCGTGCACCCACTATTGTCGTATCTTCACGTGTACTTAGTGTGCAACCGGTTGAGGAATCCCAGCATTGCAACTTGTTCCAAACAAAAGCTCTAGTTGGACCAAACAAAGCTTGCAAGGTAATTATTGATGGAGGTAGCTGCAGAAATCTTGCAAGTAAGGAACTATGTGCCAAACTGAATTTGACATATTTACCTCATCCCAAGCCATACCACATACAATGGTTGAGCAACAATGGTGAGATGAAGGTAAATCATATGGTACGTGTGAATTTTCAAATAGGGCCATACAAAGATTCTCTTGATTTTGATGTGGTTCCTATGACTGTTTGTCACCTACTATTGGGTCGGCCTTGGCTCTATGATCGCCATGTGCAACACAATGGCCGAGCCAACACATATCACTTGGAATTTAAAGGAAAGAAGATTACTATGCAGCCAATGACACCACAAGAAATTGTGAATGATTCTCGCCAGAAGATAGAGGTGAACTTGAAAGAAGATACTACCACTCCGCGAGACTGTGTAACAACTGTTCCTGATGTAATTAAGCCCAAATTGAGTGATATAACGAAAAGTGAGAGAGTGCCTGGGTTATTGATACTAGCCACCAAGGAGGATATGAGAGAGTTTCGTGAGGATCCTACAGCCATGCCACTTGTGCTCATGTATAAGGGCGAGGTATTGGTTTCTAACGACATGACCCCTATTTCTCTTGGTGTCTCTTCTGTTTTGTAGGACTTTGGGGATGTGTTTCCAGAAGACATACCTGCAGGTTTACCTCTATTGCGTGGTATAGAACATCAAGTGGACCTGATTCCTGGCGCCACACTTCCCAACCGTGCACCTTACATGACTAATCCCGAAGATACTAAGGAAATTCAGAAGCAAGTACAAGTGTTGCTAGATAAAGGGTACATTCGTGTCTCTCTTACCCCTTGTGCGGTTCCTGTTATTTTAGTTCCTAAGAAAGATGGTACATGGCGCATATGTGTAGATTGTAGAGCGATTAATAACATCACTATTCGATATCGTCATCCTATTCCACGCTTAGAGGATATGTTAGATGAATTGAGTGGTGCTGCTATTTTCTCTAAGATAGACTTGCGTAGTGGTTATCATCAAATTAGGATGAAAGAAGGGGATGAATGGAAAACTGCATTCAAAACTAAATTCGGTTTGTATGAGTGGTTAGTTATGCCGTTTGGTCTTACTAATGCACCTAGTACTTTCATGCGTTTGATGAATCATGTTTTGAGAGAGTTTATTGGTCGTTTCGTGGTTGTTTACTTTGATGATATACTTATATACAGCCACAACGAAACTGAACATTGCACTCATATTCGATAAGTTTTGCAAGTGTTACGTGATAATAAACTATATGCTAATCTTGAGAAGTGTACATTTGCAAAAGATAAGGTCATATTCCTAGGATTTGTTGTTTCTAAGCATGGAGTAGAGGTAGATCAATCTAAAATTGAATCAATTCATAATTGGCCTACTCCAATGAATGTTAGCCAAGTGTGTAGTTTCCACGGTCTCGCTGGTTTCTATAGGCGCTTTGTGAAAGATTTTAGCACCATTGCTGCACCTTTGAATGATTTGACAAAGAAAGGTGTTCCTTTTGTATGGGGCGCGGCCCAAGACATTGCATTTGATACATTAAAATGTTTGCTTACTTCTGCACCATTACTTGCATTACCTAATTTTTCGAAGCAATTTGAAGTTGAATGTGATGCTAGTGGTATAGGCATAGGTGGCGTTTTGATGCAAGAGGGTCGGCCTATAGATTATTTTTCTGAGAAATTGACTGGTGCTCATTTGAATTATTTATCTATGATAAAGAATTGTATGCACTTGTTAGAGTACTTGAGGTTTGGCAACGTTATTTGTGGCCAAAGAAATTCATCATACATTCTGATCATGATGCATTGAAATACTTGAAAGCTCAATCAAACTTGCATAGAAGATTAGCTAAATGGGTTGAGTTCATTGAGTCTTTTCTTTACATCATTAAATATAAGAAGGGAAAAGAGAATGTTGTTGTTGATGCTCTGTCTAGGAAGAACATGCTATTAACCAATCTTGATGTTAAAATTCCTGGATTAGAAGCTATTTGTGCACTTTATGCAACTGACCATGATTTTGCTAAACCATATCGTCTGTGTGCTCTTAGAAACGCATGGGATAAGTATCATATACATGATGGATATTTGTTTCGAGCTAACAAACTATGTGTTCCAGAATCATCGTTGCGTTTGTTCTTAGTGCAGGAATCACATGCTGGTGGTTTGATGGGTCACTTTGGGCGTGAGAAGACATTGCTCATGCTTGCTGATCACTTTTATTGGCCAAAGATGAGGCGTGATGTGTACAGATTTGTGAGCCGATGTATTACATGCCACAAGTCAAAATCTAAGTTGAAGCCTCACGGTTTGTATACACCTCTCTCTGCGCCTACTACTCCATGGGAAGACATTAGTATGGATTTTGTGCTAGGTCTACCTAAAACTCAGAGAGGTCATGATTCTATATTTGTGGTAGTGGATAGGTTCTCTAAGATGGGTCATTTTATTGCCTGCCACAAAAGCGATGATGCGTTGCATGTTGCTAACCTGTTTTTCATGGACATCGTGAGATTACATGGAGTACCGAAGACGATTGTTTCTGACCGTGATGTGAAGTTCATGAGCTACTTTTGGAAGACCTTATGGGGGAAGCTAGGAACGAAGCTTCTGTTCAGTACTACATGTCACCCCCAAACAGATGGTCAAACAGAGGTGGTGAATCGAACATTGTCACAGCTTCTAAGGACCATGATTAAAAAGAATCTGCGGGAGTGGGAAGAGTGTTTCCCACATGTTGAGTTTGCTTACAACAGGGCGGTGCATTCAACTACTCAGCTTTGTCCTTTTGAGGTGGTGTATGGTTTCAAGCCATTGACGCCACTTGATATGTTGCCTCTGCCATTACATGAGAGAGTTGATATGGAGGCATCAAAACGTGCTGATTATGTGAAGAAAATACATGAGAAGACTTGAGAGGCTATTGAGAAGAAAGGCAAGAACATTGCTGCTGCAAGGAATCAAGCAAGGAAAGAAGTGTTGTTCGAGCCTGGAGATATGGTTTGGGTGCATCTATGCAAGGATAGGTTCCCACTACTTCGTAAGTCAAAATTGAAGCCACGTGGTGCTGGTCCTTACATGGTGTTAGCCAAGATTAATGATAATGCCTACTCGGTTGATATACCTATTGAGGAGTTTGGTGGAGTTAGCAACAGCTTCAACGTTGCTGATTTGTCACCATATGCTGGAGAAGACCTTGGAGCGTCGAGGTCGACGCCTTTTGAAGGGGGGGAGATGATGAGGACATCCCTACAATTACGCCTACCCCAATGACTACTAAAGATGCTACAACTATTGCAAGAAAGGATCAGTCCAATGAGATTAGAATTGGACCTATTACAAGAGCTCGTGCTAAGCTACTTGAACAACAAGTGAATTTACTCCTAAACGGATCTAGTACTTTGATTGATGAGAACTTTATACTGCCTAAGTCTATGCATTTATGTATGATCAGGTTCGTTGGAGAAACAAGCATGGCGCAAGGAGGAGAAGGGCTACAAGAGAAGCCCAACATGATGATCGCCCAAGGATGAGCGAGGGAGGAGCGGGAGGAAGGCGCAATACAAGCAAGGGAGATCATCGAAGAGAAGGAACGTTCAATTCGGACAGACAGAAGTCCTGAAATTCAAACAGACGTGGATTCTTCATACGAACTCCAAATCAAGCAAATAAGCACTTGTTGGATAAATAATTCCAAGATCTTTCTAATGATTACTTCCATGCCTAAAAGACCCCGGATAATCCGGCCCCCACACCCCGGATAATCCGGCCCTGCTTTGGAGATTCTGCAAAGGACTTCGTGCGCGACGTTCAGTACCGGGGCGGATATTTGACCGGATTTTCCCCCCGGAAAATCCGTCCCCCGGATAATCCGGCCCTCTTAGACCGGATAATCCGGCCCAAAAAGTTCCCATCAGATCCCGACGGATCTGACTGTATCAGACACGTTTTCATTTCACGTTTTTCGGACGTTCTAGCGGCCATATAAGCCTGGGAACGCCCTCTAGTTTAGGGGAGACCACGTTAAAACTATTTTGGAGTTGTTTCTTTCATAGAACCTCTGAAATTACCCTGTATTCGAATCTACCAACTATAATTGAGTGTGATCTGTTGTTCCATTGGGAATTAGTAGATTGCATACTACCGTTCGTGGTCATGGCTGCGTGCGCAAGAGCGTGGTGTTGTGAATATCCTACAAGGTTCGAGAGCTGTTGCATTGGCATCAGGGATCGAGCGGGAGAGTTCATAGCTACAGGCTAGTTATCTATCATCCACCATCATCACTACCATCCGCTTACTGAGAAGATCGGGCCACCCCATATCACTTTCGGTTTGACCACCGGTTTTAGGATGATCAGCTGTGCTGAAAGAGACAAGAGTTCCTGTTGCTTCTTGCAAACTTTGCAAGAATTTGGAAGTAAACAAGTTTCCGCGATCAGAGATGATATTCTTGGGGACACCATGAAGGACAACGATCTGAGAGATGTATAGATCGGCCAACTGACTGGCGAGAATAGTTTCCCGAACCGGAAGGAAGTCAGCAACTTTGGATAACTGATAAACTATTACCCATATATCACCATTTCCTATGGATGTTTTTGGAAGTCCGGAAATGAAATCCATACCAATTTCATCCCATTTCCACTCAGGGATACACAATGGCTATAGAAGTCTAGTAGGTCCTTGGTGTTCCGCCTTTACATGACGACAGCCGTCGCATTCTACAACAAGGCATGCAATTTCTAGTTTCATTCCACTCCACCAGAATCTTTGAAGAAGGTCACAATACATCTTGGTACCACCAGGATGAATGGACAGAGGTGATTCATGAGCTTCACGAAGGATTAGCTCTTTGATCTTCTGGCTGCTTGGCACTACTAGCCGGTTACCTAAATATGGGGTACCTTGATCATTGACGGAGAAACATTTATCAACCCCACTTGAAACATGCTCCTTGATCTTGGTAATCTCATCATCTTGCTTATGAGCTTCCTTGATTTGATCCTCATGAGAATATTTTACTTCAAGGTTAGCAAGCAATCCACGAGGAACTACTTCAAGGATAAGACACTTGATCTCCTCATAAAGAGCAGGTTGGCCTTCTGAAATCATCAGATTGTTGTAATAAGACTTTTGACTTAGCGCATCAGCAACAACATTGGCTTTCCCATGTTGATAGTTGAGACCCAAATCATAATATTTGATGAGTTTCAACCATCGCCTTTGTCTGAGATTCAAATCTGGCTGGGTGAAGAGATACTTCAAGCTTTGATGTTCTGAGTAGAATTCACAACGATTATCGATGAGGTAATGTCGCCATTATTTAAGAGCATGAACAACAACAACTAGCTCGAGATCATGAGTTGGATAATTATTATCATGTGGCTTTAGCTGCCGTGAGGCATAGGCCACCACATGACCATCTTGCATCAACACACAACCAAGCCCTTGAAAAGAAGCATCACAATAGATGATGAAGTACTTGCTTGTGTCCAGAAGGATGAGCACATGAGCGGTGGGTAGCTTAAACTTGGAAGATTTCTTCTACCTTTTTAGACCATTCAAACTTCTTATCCTTCGTAAGAAGACCAGTTATAGGCTTGGCAATCTTGGAGAAGTTCTCAATGAATCAACGATAATATCCAGCCATTCTAAGAAAACTTCGGACTTCCTTGACTAGGGTAGGTGATTTCCATTCAAGAATGGTTTGAACCTTATCCGGAATGACAGCAACACCTTTTCCAAAACCATATGACCAAGGAGGACGAGCTCTTGCAACCAGAACTTGCACTTGAAGAACTTGGCATAGAGGCGGTGCTCATGGAGTTTAGTCAACACCAAACGTAAATGTTCAGCATGCTCTTCTTCGGTCTTGGAATAGATTAGGATATCATCTATGTAGACCATGATGAACTTGTCGAGATACTCCATAAAGGCAGAGTTCATGAGTCTCATAAAAGTGGTAGGGCATTGGTTAACCCGAAGGACATCATTGTATACTCGTAAAGACCATAACGAGTTGTGAATGCCGTTTTTGGGATCTCCTCTTTTCTGATTTTGATTTGATGATACCCCGACCTTAGATCCATCTTGGAGAATATGGTAGAACCACTTAGTTGATCAAAGAGGTCATTGATCGGGAGAAGAGGATACTTACTCTTGATTGTCACTGCATTGAGTGGACGGTAATCAACAACCAATCTTGGAATATTTGTATCCCGCTTCTTGACAAAGATGGTAGGATAACCCCAAGAGGAGGTGCTAGGTTGAATTTAGCTTAGGACTTCTAGCTCTTAAATTTGCTTCTTTATCTCCACCAACTCATGAGGAGGCATACGGTAAGGAGATAGGAGCAGTTCCATGAACTATCTCAATGACAAACTCCACACTTCGATCAGGTGTCATGCTAGGCAACTCTTCAGGAAAAACATCCGGGAAATCACAGACTACCTGGACATCATGAACTTCTAGAGGAGGTAAATTATCCATAGCATCCATGGCATACAACTCCGAGAACGGAACAGATGGTGATGCCAGCAAAACAATACTTGATTGTTATGCCATCAGGGGAGGTCACAGTAATAGTCCTAAGTGCACAATCAATGATGGCTTGATACTTGGATAACCAGTCCATGCCCAGAATGACATCAATGTTAGTTGACTTGAGTGCAATGAGGGAAGTGGGAAAACTTCTGGTATCCTATATCTATTTCAACCCCATGAGTAACCCGGATGGTCTACCAACGAGATGCAGGAGTTCCAATCTCTAGAGAGGAAGGCATTCCTTCAAAAGCTATATCATGCACCCGTGCAAACTCTTGAGATATGAATGTATGCGATGCTCCAGAATAAAACAAAGTTGTCTACAATTGAATTAACACAAGCGTACCCAGAATGACGTTTGGATCTTCCTAAGCTTCTTCAACAGTAACATGGGTCATGTGACCATGTCCAGCACCCTGGGATTTGTCATTTTTCTTCACTGGTTGATCATTACAACCAGCAGCCCTTTGAGGACACTCCCTTAAATAGTGACCGGGCTGACCACAAGAGTAATAGGTAGAAGGAACCAGCAGGAGGATGATAACTTGCTCCACCAGTATGTGACTCTGGCTAACGAGGATCATTGCCAGAAGACTTGGGTGCATAAGGAGCACATGGAACAGCACTGTATGGAACAAAGACTTGACGCTTCTTGTTGCCAGAGGAAGACGCACAAGAATTGTGGGCCCCCCGGATTAATCCTTCGAGAATCCCTGATATGCACATGACCACGATCCCATGATCAGTTAGTCGTGGCACATAACCGACAAGTATCAAAGTAAACATCCATTACTTAAACTGATATAGGTCATACCTTATTTTCCATTATGGCCACATCATTAAGCACCAGCAGAACTTCATCAGGCGTAGATCCCAAGCCATGCCTTAACCTACATGCAACTGACTGGGAGAACGTCCTAGCTCGCATAGCCGTCAACATCACCTTCTTCTTAATATCTGACCAAGTTAATAGCTAGGTATAATGCTAGTGAGTACTTTGAATGTACTCGCAAACCACCTTAAGAAAATAAGAATAACAAGAGGAGATGCAATATGGCTATGGTAGTAGGAGGGCTCCAAGAGAGGTTCTTTTCTCACATAGTTTCTCTTGTAGATATAACATCTACATATCGTTGTTGAAAACTCTTGTAAAACAATTTGGAAACCCTTTTGAAAAGTTTTTGGGAAACACTAGGATTGGGTCACCCCTTTTAATTCCTTCCTTCCGGTCATCCCATGACCAGACTCTTTTCCCCCATTTCCGACCATCCCATGGTCCAAACATTTCCAAAGCCTTTGCTTTTTCCGTAATCCTTTTTGAAACCAAAACCATCACCTCTCTATAGTAACCTTCCCAACTGTCCATGACCGTGGACACGGCTATTCGAATATATTTACACTCTACAGAGGTTGTACACTTTACCCACACCATCCGGGTACCCTGCCCTGATCTACACCGATCGTGGGTCAAGTAACCAGTCAAGACATTCAGAATGACCACTCCAGTAGAAGCACCTACCATATGAATCGTTCCCCTCAACACCAGGACGTCGGGTACCGTGGACCAACCAGAGCACCTATTTCACTGCACAAAGTGTGCGCTTTCAATGAGAGGCTCATAGTAACACATGGAGACTCGCCGACCGTTCGTTTCTTCTTCATATTGAGGCTTCACATGGACCCTTATAGGAGAAGACCCATCCTCTAGAGATCGAAATCTCCTATAGTAGTTGCGAGGCAACTCATACAAGAGTAAACAAACTTCTAGTCTAGCCCCTTCCCATCTAGGAGTAATGTGGTTGCACGGGTTAATTGTTCTGGCAAAACCGCAAAGAACCGAGTGCATTTTTGTAAACCTTTTTCATCCATCTTTCCTTCAGCATTTTGTAAAAAAAACCATTTTACTTTCTTTAACTTCTCTTGGTAGGTCAAACCTCACCAAGGCTTTATCATAAAACATTTTGTAAGACTTTTTTGGGGTCTTCCCATCCTCTACTTTTGCTTCGGCTAAAATGGGGCCTCCAAGGGGGTATGGTGTTATACACCATCTACCATACTAGGGTCAAATAGGTGTCGTCAAGGGGGTTGTACTTAGTAGTACAAAAGTGTAATGGTTTTGAGGAGCCAAGCCACTACCAGATAGAGATCATCATATCATAAAACAATGAAGTTTTCATAAAATAAGAGGTAAAACATGCATAAGTAAAACAATAGGACGAGGTTTATGAGCAACAAGGTGGATTGCCTATAATCAGCAATCTGGCAATATATGTCCCTGGACTTCTTCTTAGAATACCATAATAACCTTCTAATAACAATCTTCTTCTGGCCTTCAATATAATCGCAACTATCATCGTCAAAGAGGATACATGCAAGCAAACAGAGCCATAATCAACACAAGGCATACAAAAGTCATTACAATTCAGCAAACAAACATACATCACTTTGTTCACTTTAGTAGGTTTTTATAGATTGAGATCATAGCACTCGGAATTACTATAATTGCCTTTGTGGAAATTCCTTTATGATTTAATTATCACATACCACCCAAGAAGGGGTTTTGAACTAAGGCTTGGGTCTATAGGATATCAATGTACCAAAACTATATCAATAGGCAGGTATTTATAAAACAAGGCCACCAAAAGTGGTTTCATGGTTATATCAAATTTCTATATTTAGTAATGATTTTTCTAGTGAAATAACCTCTAGTTTAGGTGAATAAAACATCAGAAAATATCTAGGGCTCAAATAAATTTGTCCTTAAGAGGTTTTGGTAGACTTTGGTTTTTAAGATTTTGGAGAGTTGGATTCATCTCAAAATATTTACCAGAATGCCCTTGGGTAATTCCCAAACTCAATTCTTTTTACAAATTGTCTTTTTAACCAGATTTATTTTAGCTGTCCAAACGGGATGAGGAAAAATACAATGGATAGGTATTCCAAATACCTTCTAGTAGAAATTGGAATAACTATTTTTGGAGTTGCTAAGCTTCAAAAATAATTTATTTAGTAATAAAACCACATACAGAAGTATTTAATTTACTAAAATCCAACCAAGGTTCAATAAATAATGATATCCTAGATTTTGATAAGTACTGAAATACCCCATCACTTATAGTTGAAATCAACCTAAAATAGGCTATGGTTTGGCCTCAGGTATTTTCTAAAGTCATAAATAAGGGTCTTTTGTTATTTTTACTACTATAAAACTAGGGATCCACTTGGCATGGGACTAATGCCACAAGGCAGGTACTTGTCTTAGATACCATAATAAGTTGGGTTCACTCAATTTAGATCTACAGAACTCAGTAAGTGATTTATTAAAAGAGATACTTTCTAGTAGTTTAATTGCCAGAAAATGATAAAACTTCATCTAGCCCTAGGGTTTGATCTACATGTTAGAGGATTTATCAGGGAACATGTACAAATTTAGATCCGGGAAAAATCAGCTCTTTTTCATTTTTGTTTTGAATTAAACCAATAGTGGTCAACTAGACAAAAATAATCTCCTAAAAAGAAAAAGGTGGGGAAGAGGCTTCGCGGGCTAGATCCGCACCAATCTGGGCCACCCTGTGCTGGGCCAGCCTAGCCGGGCCCCTCTACGAACAGGAAGGAGATTTCAAGACCCTGGGGTGGGGCCCGCCCGTTAGCTGTTGAGGGAGAGTGAAGCGGTACAGGCAGATCTGGGACGTCCGCGAGGAAAGGAGATCGACAACCCACCTTAGTCCTCTTCCTCTTGATGCGAAGAATAGAGGAGGAAACCCTAGTGGCTCTGGCGGCTCGCGGGGGTGCTCACCTGAGGCAGGGGAGATGGTATGGAGGCAACGGGGCGACGTGGCTCGGCATAGGGATCTTAGGGATGTTCGGCATTGACCTGCTCTAGGACGGAACATCACTACCGCGGTAACGATCAAAGGAAGGGCAATCGAGCTCGACAGCGGTGGTGGTAGGGACTGTCCTGGGCCAAAAAAAGTAGGGTCAGGTAGAGGGGAACGAGGAGATTTTTGTAGGGTGACATGCAGAGGAGAGGGAGCTGGGGAGAGAGCACCATGCTTTGAACTTGAACAATGTCCTGCCATTTTCTTCTTTCCTTAGACAAGGAAGGGCATGGGAGGAGGAGTAGGGTGAAGGGGAGGTGAGTTGGAGTGGGAGGAAGCACATGAGGTAGTGGGGGGAGGGTTGGGGCGTATTGTGGGCTTATAACCCAAGGGAGAGTGGTCTATGAAGAAACATGTGCATGAGGGAGAGAGAGGAGAGGTGAGGGCCAGTCATTGGTTGCAATGGGCGGTGGAGGCGTCGTGGTCTGGTCAAGTGTGTTGTAGAAGGGCAGTGAGGCAAGGGTGCAGCAGTAGCAATAATTTTAAAGAAGCTAGACAAGATACCCCACTTGTCTCCATTCATCCAAGTGCAAGAGGACAAGGAGAGGGTGAAGCTACAATGTAGCTACAGTGTACCTCGACCAGAACAACGGGGTGGTGCTGGAGTGATCAAGGATGATGATTTATGAGGGTTGAATATGGGTTTAGATCCTAGTTTTGTCAAATAACAAATTCTTCCATATTTATTAATCAAGAGATAATTTTTGGAATTTGATCTTGGCATGGGGGTGTAGTGATCCTGGCAGGTGGGTGGGATCAAGATACACCTTGAGGAATTAATTGAGATTTATTTGATCAATTTAGATCCTTTTTATATCAAACTTTCAAATAGTGCAAATCTATTTTATTAGATTCATTTAAGATTTTTAAATTGGACAAGGTGGGTTTATGGTTTTATATAGTCCCAAATATGGATTCATACTTTGTAGAATTTTCCCAAGATTTATTGAGGGAGAGAAGTATTTTAAACATTTATTATTCCAATTCAGCCATTTAAGAAAATGGGCAAAAAGAATTATTAAAACTCTTCATAAATATTTATTTTTGAAGTGGAAAGATAGGGTACGACTTATAGGACAAATATGTGCCAAATTTTGGCGAAGTGCTTTGGATAAAAACACACTTTCTCTTATAGAGGGAGATTGGGAGTTTTTGCCCAAATAAATGAGTTTAATTAATTTTAGGTCAAAATAATTATTGATAATATTTGGTAAATTTTTAGATTCAAGGTATATTATGTCCACATGTTGTATCTACCATTATCAACCCTGGGTTTTGGAAATTCAACTTGATTTGGGAAGAGAACAAGATATAAAGGATCTTGGGCAAGATTATTTTTATGCCACCAAAACCTTATTGGATCTTGGATCTCGTAGCTCCCCTTGGGGCATGGGATATATGGATGGATAGACCAAGTGATGTAGATAACCATGGTATAGAAGGTTGAGGTTGATAAGGATTGTGCCTTCCTAGGATTGATACGAAACTTTGAATAAATTAAGTGTGCCATAGCAGATTATCAAGTAACCTTCAAAACGATGTGGGTTTTAGAGGCACAATGATCCAATTGAAATAAGTGAAGTAGGTATTGATAGACTATTATGAGTAGAGTACAACCATGCAAATAGTTGGTCAAAAGAGTTTAGAATGAAGGTGTGAGCTTCTTCCAAAGTAGGCATGTTGATAAGATTTGCAGAGAAGATTATTTTCTTGCCTGCAAAACCATCAAGAATAAGTGGGTTGGAGGATGGTCTACCCAAGGGAAAAAGTGGTCCTTGGTAGTACTTATTATGATCTACAAGATGGTTCAAGTTCATTGCCAAAAGTTCACAAGGGTTGGAGATGAGGGAGACTCAAAGATGTGATAGTGATAACAGTTTTCGAGACAGCCAAATTTGGCAGATTTGGGGATTTTGACTAGAATACAAGAGTGAAAGTTTTTGATTGGTTGCAAGGTTCCAAATCATCAATGGATGATTGTTGAAGTTTAGATTGAGTAGAAAGAATCCATGCTTGGATTTGGTCTTCATTGACCTAGAAGCTTCTTGAGGGGATGATTTCAGAAGTAATCTGGTTAAGGGTTTTAGATGATCACTTAGTGGATAGAGATTAGATCCAGCTTTGTAATCTTGCTAAGTGTTTGGGATATTAATAACATCTAGATCCTAGAGGATGAGGCCATTGAGTAGCTCATACTACTTCCTAAGCAAACAAGTCAAACATCAGATCAAGGCAATTCATCTTAGTAGATCAAGGCAACTCATCTTACAAATAAAACAAATCTACTACCATGGGTGCCTCAAAGCTTAGCTTGAGGTAAGGATGGGTATTTTGAAAAGTTTATATTTTGAAGTAGCGAGAGTCCCGTGGTATTTCTACCAAGAGTAGAATTTAAAAGCTTTATAAAAAGGTTTTGGAAGACCTAGAGATAAGAGTAGTTGAAGTTCTGTCTTCAAACATCAGGGGATTATATCTTATAAATCTCCATAATTTTGTCAATAGAAGCTACTAAAATAGTTTGGTTTGCAAATGCATCTTCTCTCAGGTTTTGAAATGCCAGAACATTTGAGAATATGTAAAATGAGCCAAGATAGTTTTGTTAAATAGATTTTGTCAACTGATGGTAAGGTAAGGAGTATATCATATGGTATACATTCAAATGCACAAGCACAAGTAAGCAGCAAGTAAACACTGCATCACTAAACAAGACAAAGTTTTTGTCCCCCCTGGTTTTTGCATTCTGAACAACTAATCAGGGTTGCTGAAATTGGGATGTTATAGACCTTTCCCCCTTAAAAGAATCTCGGCCTGAGATTGGGGAGAGTAGGATTAGGGGATTTTGATTCGGGGTTAGTGCTACGTGCTAACATCGTATTAACTTAGGGACTTTTTCTTTGAGTGTGGTTACTTTGTCGGTGAGGTTGGACTTCAGTCTTCTTGGATGCACTAAAAATTGAGCAGACTTCAGTCCTGATTGTGATGGAGGATCTTCCTTCTATAAGGATTTATGGCTTTTCTCTTAAGGTCTTATTGTATCCTAGTTCATGACTTCAGGTCTAACTCCTGAGATTGCTTCTAACGGATGGTTAGTCTATTGTTGTGGGAAAGACACAATCTTTCCCCCTTAGGATTAAGCTAGGGTAGCTCGAGGATACGTCAGTCCTTCCTTCTTGGAGTCGTCAGATGATATTTTGAATACTGTCTCCAACCTTCCTTCCAGAGTTGGAATCTTCAGAGGACGTCCGCCAACTGGTCCTACGAGGATCATATACTACTCTATTGGTACTTAGCCTATTCATAATTGTTGAAGTCGCAAGTCCTCTAAATGGGTTAGAATTGAGGGGTTAGTGATCCAGCGATCCTTCAGGGGAGGGGGTCTTCAACTAGAAAGCCGAGGAGGATCTTTGTGGAATCTTCTTAGACATTGACTTCTCTGTCTTCTTCGAACCGTTGAGAGAGATAGCTTTGTTGGCTTCCGTAGCATTGTCGGCTTCAAGAATTCTGGTTGTCTTGATTCAGGCTCATTTGGTACTAGAAGATTGAGTAGACTTTTGACGACTATTGACGAGGTCTATCCTCTGAGGTTTTGGCGACTCTTGAGTTGATTTTGGATAATGACATTGGATTGGGTAATCTTCCTGAAGTATCTTCCCATAGACAGTCTTCGGGATTTGAGTGGCTTCACTAAGGTACTTCGGGAAGGGCGTAGATCTTCTGTCTTAGAGTGATGGCGAAAGGCTGACTGTATTATCTATGTGTATTGAGTTGATGTCTTCGAGCATTGCCCTATTGCGAAAAACTCGTCGAGGGTGGTTACCTAGCGAAGTTTTAAGGAGTTAGCTGATGGAAAGTTAGCGGTTAACGACTCTTCTTGGTAGTCTATAGTCAGGTTAGAGGCATCCAACCTCATAGAAGTTGTCTTCACTTGAAAAAAAGTATGTTGCTTCTGCTCGATGGCGGAGTAGACTCGTTGTCTTCAGGCATCCTTATCTTTAGGATTTTGGAGTATTTTGGCCTTCTGGTGAGGAACTTCCCGTTGGTTAGGGTAGGGTCGACTAAAACAGTTAGTCCCTTGGGGTTGTCGGAGTCTCTAATATACTGAAGGTTAGTGGAGTCAGGTCTTCACTTCTTGTTTTGGTTGGCACTACTAGTGGTTTCTGTGGATGGTGGGGATCCTTCGATGGTAGACTTCCGGCTTCAACGACATTCTGACTATGGTCAGCAGGTGATTAGTGGAGTGTTGCGCTGTCGGCGAGTCTTGAGAGGTGAGTTGAACGAGGTATGCCATCCTGCTGAGGAGGGGTCTTCGAGTTATTCTAACAAGATGATGTCGAACTCCTGGTTCTTGCGATGCTCTTCCTCTCATAACTCTCGAGGTTAGTAGGGGTCTCATTACCGACGACTAACAGGAGGGTTCCTGAGTTACTAGGTGGGGTATCGATCCTTGAGTCACATTTGACTAAGGTCAAAACAAACCAGAACACACATACAAGGTGAGAAGAGTGACAGGATCACAATGTCCTTGGCAAACAACACACATCAAGTAACACATGATGCACTTTTGCGAGCAAACATGACCAACTAGGGGGACCAAGGAGTTAACTACTCGCGATATAGGGGAATCCTGGACCTTAGGACTATTGATCCTAGAGATCATGTTATTGAGGTCTGGGTCACTATCTTGCGAATGAAGCCTTTGTCGTGTCATCAGACGCTTCTCGATAGTGCAGTACTTGATTTCTTCTGGTTTTGGGGATTCCGCTTGTAGGGCGATCTTGTAGTCTCCTTGTGTTTGCTGGTAGTTGCTTTTCTTCATCTCGTTCCCATCGCCCTCACCAGGTTCTAGGTCCTAGTTATTTAAAATCCATATGTTTGAATTTGGACGAGAGGTAGAGGAAACGAATTTCGAAATCATTTACATAGAAGGAGATAAGGTGTAGAATCTTTTTGAAATGCTTTGAGAAATTAGTTTTCGAAAGCCGGAGTTTCCAAAATAGTTTTCCTATCTAACAACTGTGCTAACTAAGGTTCTCCTACAGTCAGGATGACTTTGATACCAAGTCTATGGGGCCCCCGAATTAATCCTCCGAGAATCCCTATTATGCACACCACCAGGATCCCATGATCAGTCAGCCGTGGCACATAATCGACAAGTATCAAAGTAAAGATCCATTACTTAAACAGGTATAGGTCATACCTTATTTGCCATTATGTCCACATCATTAAACATCAGCGGAACTTCATCAAGCATAGAGGGAACTGACTGGGAGAACTTCCTAGCTCGCATAGCCGTCAACATCACCTTCTTCTTGATATCTGACCAAGTTAATAGTCAGTGACAATGCTAGTGAGTACTTTGAATGTACTCACAAACCACCTTAAGAAAATAAGAATAACAAGAGGAGATACAATATGGTTGTGGTAGTAGGAGGGCTCCAAGAGAGGTTCTTTTCTCACATAGTTTCTCTTGTAGATATAACATCTACCTATCTTTGTTGAAAACTCTTGTAAAAAATTTTTGAAACCCTTTTGATTTTTTGGGAAACACTAGGATTGGGTCACCCCTTTTAATTCCAGTCATCACCATGACAAAACTCCTTTCCTCCATTTCTGACCATCCCATGGTCCAAACTTTTCCAAAGCCTTTGCTTGTTCCGAAATCCTTTTTGAAACAAAACTAGCACCGCTCTATAGCAACCTTCCCAACCATCCATGACCACGGACATGGCTATTCGAATAGAATTTAACTCACACCATCCGGGTACCATGCCGTGATCTACACCGATCGTGCGTTGAGTAACCGGTCAAGACCTTCGGAATGCCCACTCCAGTACAAGCACCTACCCTATGAGTCGTTCCCCTCAACCCCGGGACATCGGGTACCGTGGACCAACCGGAGCACCTTTTTCACTGCACAAAGTGTGCGCTTCCAATGAGAGGCTCATAGTAACGCATGGTGGACCACCGACCATTTGTTTCTTCTTTAGATTGAGGCTTTACATGGACCCTTACAGGAGAAGACCCATCCTCCAGAGATCGAAATCTCCTATAGTAGTTGCGAGGCAACTCATACAAGAGTAAAAAAACTTCTAGTCCAGCCCCTTCCTATCTAGGAGTAATGTGGTTGCATGGGTTAATTGTTCTGGCAAAACTGCAAAGAACCGAGTGCGTTTTCATAAACCTTTTTCCTCCATCTTTCCTTCAGCGTTTTGTAAAACAAAAACCTTTTTACTTTCTTAAACTTCACTAAGGCTTTATCATAAAACATTTTGTAAGACTTTTCTAGGGTCTTCCCATCCTCTAGTTTTGCTTCGGCTAAAGCGGGGCCTCCAAGGGGGTATGGTGTTATACACCATCTACCATAATAGGGTCAAATAGGTGTCGTCAAGGGGGTTGTACTTAGTAGTACAAAAGTGTAATGGTTTTGAGGAGCCAAGCCACTACCAGATATAGATCATCATATCATAAAACAATGAAGTTTTCATAAAACAAGTGGTAAAACATGCATAAGTAAAACATTAGGATGAGGTTTATGAGCAAGAAGGTGGTTTGCCTGTAATCAACAACCTGGCAATATATGTCCCTCGACTTCTTCTTAGAATACCATAATAACCTTTTAATAACAATCTTCTTCGGGCCTTCGATATAATCGCAACTATCGTCGTCAAAGAGGATACATGCAAGCAAACAGAGCCACAATCAACACAAGGCATACAAACATCATTACAATTCAGCAAACAAACATACAACACTTTGTTCACTTCAGTAGGTTTTGATAGTTTGAGATGATAGCACTTGGAATCACTATAATTGCCTTTGTGGAAATTCCTTTATGATTTAATTATCAAATACCACCCAAGATGGGGTTTTGAACTAAGGCTTGGGTCTGTAGGATATCAATGTAGAAAAATTAGATCAATAGATAGGTATTGATAAAACAAGTCCACCAAAAGTGGTTTCATTATTTTATCAATTTTCTATATTTAGTTATGATTCTTCTAGTGAAATAGCCTCTAGTTTAGGTGAATAAAACATTAGAAACGATCTAGAGGTCAAATAAATCTGTCCTTAGAGGTTTTGGTATACTTTGGTGTTTAAATTTTTTGAGAGTTGCATTCATCTCAAAATAATTACCAGAATACCCTTGGGAAATTCCCACAGTCAATTCTGTTTAAAATTGTCTTTTAACCAGATTTATTTTATCTATCCAAATAGGATGAGGAAAAGTAAAATGGATAGGTATTCCAAATACCTTCCAGTAGAAATTAGAATCACTATTTTTGGAGTTGCTAAGCTTCTAAAATAATTTATTTAGTGATAAAACCACATACAGAAGTATTTAATTTACTAAAATTCGACCAAGGTTCAATAAATATTGATCTCCTAGATTTTGATAGGTACTGAAATACCCCATCACTGAGAGTTCAAATCAACTTAAAATAGGCTATGGTTTGGCCTCAGGTATTTTCTAAAGTCATAAATAAGGGTCTCTTGTTATTTTTACTACTCTAAAACTAGGGCGCCACTTGGCCTGGGACTAATGCCACAAGGAAGGTACTTGTCTTAGATACCATAATAACTTGTGTTCACTTAATTTGGATCGACAGAACTCACTGAGTGATTTATTTCTTAAAAGAGATACTTTCTAGTAGTTTAATTGCAAGAAAATGTTAAAACTTCACCTGGCCCTAGGGTTTGGTCTGCATGTTAGAGGATTTATTAGGGAACATGTACAAATTTAGATCTGGGAAAATCAGCTCGTTTTCATTTTTGTTTTGAATTAAACCAATAGTGGTAAACTAGACAGAAATAATCTGCTAAAAATAAAAAGGCGGGGAAGAGGCTTAGCGGACTAGATCCGCACTAATCTAGGAAACAATGTGCTGGGCCGGCCCAGCCGAGGTTCTCTATGGGCGGGAAGGAGATTTGAAGACCCTGGGGTGGGGCTCGCCCATCAGTTGTTGAGGGGGAGTGAAGCGGTATAGGCAGATCCGGGTCGTCCGCGAGGAAAGGAGATCGACGGCCCACCTTAGTCCACTTCCTCTTGACGCGAAGAATAGAGGGGGAACCCTAGAGGCTCTGGCGGCTCGCGGGGGTGCTCACCTGAGGCAGGGGAGATGGCGGGGAGGCAACAGGCGGACGCGGCTCAGCACAGGGATCTTAGGGATGGTCGACATCGACCTGCTCCACGATGGAACAATGCTCCCACGATGATGACGGAATGAAGGGCGACGGAACTCGACGGCGGTGTCGATAGGGACTATCCTAGGCAAAAAAACAAGGAGATTTCTACAGGGTGACATGTAGAGGAGAGGGAGCATTCTGGCAAAACTTCTAGTCCAGCCCCTTCCCATCTAGGAGTAATGTGGTTGCACAGGTTAATTGTTCTAGCAAAACTGCAAAGAACCGAGTGCGTTTTTGTAAACCTTTTTCCTCCATCTGTCCTTCAGCATTTTGTCAAACAAAACCCTTTTTCCTTTCTTAAGCTTCTCTTGGAAGGTCAAACCTCACCAAGGCTTTATCATAAAATATTTTGTAAGACTTTTCTAGGGTCTTCCCATCCTCTAGTTTTTCTTCGGCTAAAACGGGGCCTCCAAGAGGGTATGGTGTTATTCACCATCTACCATACTAGGGTCAAATAGATGTCGTCAAGGGTGTTGTACTTAGTAGTACAAAAGTGTAATGGTTTGGAGGATACAAGCCACTACCAGATATAGATCATCATATCATAAAACAATGCAGTTTTCATAAAACAAGAGGTAAAACATGCATAAGTAACACATTAGGACGAGGTTTATGAGCAAGAAGGTGGCTTGCCTGTAATCAGCAATCTGGCAACATATGTCCCTGGACTTCTTCTTAGAATACCATTATAACCTTTTAATAACAATCTTCTTCTGGCCTTCGATATAATCACAACTATCATGGTCAAAGAGGATACATGCAAGCAAACAGAGCCACAATCAACACAAGGCATACAAACATTATTACAATTCAGCAAACAAACATACAACACTTTGTGCACTTCAGTAGGTTTTGATAGATTGAGATCATTGATGAGTGCATATTTGCATCATGGTTTATATTATTATTTTGCATTGTAGATGTAGGATCTTGGTATTTTACGGCTTTCGCGTGCACATTCTATGTCCGTTTTCACCAGGATCAGGACAGATGGTGGATACAATGGACACAATTCTTGGAGCAGTTGTACTGCGGAGAAAAGGAGTCAAAAATAACGTAAATCGTTTATTTGGGAAATATCAATAATACCAGAAGAAAACTCGAAGTGATCAAGGCATACAGACGGTTTAATGACCAACTATACGATGTGAATAAAATTTTCGGTCGTATAGTTCCTGCCGTATAGTTGGCGCCACCACCGCCTCCTCAAATAGTTTCACCCCGTGCAACTGGATCGGGGGGACGACATACAGAACAACCAGAAATCGCCAAAACCTCACCTCCGGAAGGGATCTGGAGGGGTAACTCATCCACCGGGGATCCATCTTCGCCCTGCGCATATCCGGGAGGCTAAGGCATCGATCTTCATCATCAACCGCTGCATCACCACCATCTCCATCCATCCCATCTACATCTTGTCTAGATCTTGTTGTAATTTCTGTACTCGTTGTGGATTTATACAGGTACTATTCATCTATGATAGATTCCATTGTTATTGCCATGATGATGATTGCCTCCATGTCTGAGTAAATCTTTTGTTCTTGGGGTGATGGAGAAACCCTAGTATGAGATTGAAATAAGATAAAATTTATTATGATATTCATCGATGTGACCATGTGTTAGATTGTCTTCATCTTGATGTTGGGAGAAGTCGACCTCTCAATATTTTCTTCTTATGGGGACTTGATGGAGAGAACTACTTGTTGGTAGACGGAGGTGTGTTAGCACTTACAGTGACTATAAATCTGTTGGCACTCCTTACATATCAACTTGGGAACCGATGAAACTCACAAAACACTATCCATTCCATGGGATATGTCCTATGGGATTAAGTCCCTTAATAGCGCAGTAATTCAATTAATGTCGATTGCTGACTGCTGTGGTTATGAGGATGATATCAACAGTTGTTGCTGCCTATTTGTCCAAATACGGAGTTCCTCCCACACATACACAGTTGAGAATGTTCATGATAATAATCTTTACCTTAGTTCTTTATAATGCTAGTGGTGTATTCACTACTCCCTAAGAACGCCTTTTCCCTATTGTAGTTCTAGTCTCTCTTACATATGCGATACTTACTTTTTGTGTTTAGTTGTTTTACTTTACTTATTGTTGCTCTTATTCCAAAAACCTAAAAACACCTTCTTATGCAATACTCGCATTTTATCTTGTCACTTAGAACTTTATTTAGCATTTCTATTGTAGTATTTAATTCAAGAGTTATTAGATTTTAGACTCCTTCTCCCTCTGGGATCGATATCTTTATTTCGAAACTAGCTACAAAAATCTGTGCACTTGCAGTCATCAAGCTATTTTCTGGCACCGTTGTTAGAGAGCTAAGCGCTGTAGGTCTTTTAGTTTTTTCTTATTTATTTTTCTCTTGCTAAGTTTTGTTTTGAGTTACAGGTTTCCACCAACATGATGGAGTTTGAGCATATGACTGGTGCTAACCCACTCAGCCACTTTGGGAAGCCCTATGATATTTATAAAAGAGGCAACTCCAATGAGAAGACAAGGGGGCTTGAAATAAATCCTCTATTACTTGGTATTCTACCCAAGAAGCAATTTACTGGGGATGAAGAAGATCCTGATGCATATGAGCATATTGCATGTTTCAAAGATATATGTGGCACTTTTCAATTGACGAGATATACTGCTAATGAGGTAAGAGTTAAACTTTTTAGTCAGACTTTGACTAGTACAACTCTCTCATGGTATAGATCTCTACCCCCAGAAGCCACTACTATTTGGGATAATTTAGCCTGTGAGTTTCTGATATGGGGTGGCCCGATCTTCTCAGTAAGCGGATGGCGATGATGATGGTGGATGATAGATAACTAGTGCATAGCTATGATCTCTCCCGCTCGATCCCTGATGCCAGCGCAACAGATCTCGAACCTTGTAGGATATTCACAACACCACACTCTTGCGCACGCAGCCGTGACCACGAACGATAGTATGCAATCTACAAATTCCCAATGGAACAACAGATCACACTCAATTATAGTTGGTAGATTCGAACACAGGGTAATTCCAGAGGTTCTATGAAAAAAACAACTCCAAAATATTTTAACGTGGTCTAAACCCTAACTTGTGACGGCTACGAAGGTTTATATGAGGGCTGGGGCGTCCTCCCCTCTAAACGGGCCTAAAAACAGCCATATCTTGGCCCAAACTGACTCGGTTTGACTCAAACTGATACATATTGACCCATATATGGGTTCGGCCTTATTGGCATGTAGTCCAAACGTCGTGGAACACCTCAAACATGTAATTCTTGGTGCGCCATCTCTCTCTCTTGCTCATATGTGATTTCCTCATTGCCTCCTAGTGCGCATGCCTCCCGCTCCTCCCTCGCGCACTTGTTGATATTGGAAATCAGCGCTTGTCCTTCTTGCTGCAACTCTCCTCCTCCTCGTGCAACACTTGTGTTATCAATAAACCTGATCATACAAAGATGCATAGACTTAGGTAGTATAAAGTTCTCATTAAGTAAAACATCAGGTTCAATTAGGAATGAATTCACCTGATAGTCATTATTGATTTGACTCAATATTTCCTTCTAGTTCAGGCAGTCAGAA
This sequence comes from Avena sativa, assembly GCA_916181665.1. Taxonomy (NCBI): domain Eukaryota; kingdom Viridiplantae; phylum Streptophyta; class Magnoliopsida; order Poales; family Poaceae; genus Avena; species Avena sativa. Next base: position 375,384,660 of record OV702289.1, on the reverse strand, counting down.
TCATCATAATCCGTGTATATATCCTCATCATCCTCCCTTTCTTCATGAAAAGCCGTCCTCGGCTTTAGGTAAGCTGAAAGTGGGAGAAACAAAAAGAACAACGTGTACACAAAGTATATGTATATATAACATGTTGTATTATTGTTGTTCAGATGAAAAGTATGTCTAGTATACATCAAGCAACTTAAATTGGAGGTATAAGTGAAGTACAAAGAATCATGATCATGGCGAAAAACAACTAAATAGATAGTCTTGTTCTTCAATATTAAATTCAGTTTTCTTAAAGAAGATCTATGATCAAATTTGTGGACAAGATCTAACCAATTCAATATGTGTGAAAACCAAATTGATTCACACCATGCTTCAATTGCGTTACTCTGATTAATATGAACATGATCATGTTGTCCAGTATGTAAAATGCAACTCAATTTGCAAATATAAGTGAAGTATAATGCATTAGCACAACTAGACAACGAATTTTGGGACAAACACAACGAATATGAAAACTTGGATTCTATTCTAGCAAGATTACAACGATCCAACATAGGTAAAATTACTTGTGTTGGATGCATTATATCAACTAGATCTGACTTTAGTTTCATATTATCACAAATTTTAGCATATATCCCACAACACAAAATCGTCGACACACAACATGTATGGCTGAAAACAACATGTTTCAGTTCAGCGATTCAATCACAAGTAATGTATATGTGATCCACAAGAAAATTTTCATGCATGCTATATTCACCAATCAGATTGAAAGTGAAACAAGGAGGATATGTTCTAGAATTCAGAAATGAAATTTCAGAAATCTTATCCATAGCACAACTCATACTTATAGGTTCATTTAGCATGATGGAATACACAATATCAGCAGGTGGTATTCGAGCAAGTATTTCCTTATGTGTTATCAGTACCACATGATCAAAATTTGAATTTGGTAAACTATCACATGGTGCTGAAACAGTAGTGCAAGGCAAATCACAAGGAGGCTTCAGTAAAGGAATAGACTCACAATATGTCGCACATGTTGGCTGAAGCTCCAAATCAGTACCAATGTCATTAAAAATCTTCTCAGCTGTAGTAGGTACTACGACATCCTCGTCAAGTGACAATACCCGATCGTGTGATGCAGGTTGTAAAATAGGCGGCTCCCTTTCTTCAAAAGCAACCTGCACATCACAAGATACAACACTAGGAGTAGACATGATTACGTTAGTAGACAACTCACATGTATCATTAGTGTCCACTCTCAAAATTTCTGGAATAGGCCATTTGTAGTTGTTCAAAAACATAGAACGTAGAAATTGCTTGAAATCTTCCCAAAGGTTTTTTTACCCATGACACCATACACAATCCTTGCGTCCTTCCACCAACGAGCTACCTCTTCATCCACACGTCGGTGAGCAAGAATGTATTCTATATGGCCATTAAACTTGCTATCGAAAGTATGACATCTCGCAAAACCAAATCCCATATCAATTTCCCAAATCTGATATTCTGCGGGTGTGGCAGAACTTTCCAATCGCCACTTGATTGTAGTTGGATCATATGCCATGCCAACCACAATAGCTAAATAGTCATGGTAAACATCATCTGATTTCTACATCACATCAACACTAGTAGAAGTCATGATTAGTACATTAGTGCAAAACACAAAATTGTTTTGGTGGCACACTCACAACTCACTCAAAAACTGACAAGAAAGCAGATCTTACCGTTCCAAAGTGAATAGTGATGCTTACCAATTCGAAATCAAAGACTGATACACTGATGTGATAAAGTGAATACCAAAGGTATAGAGAACGATCGCAAGGCACACATGTTATTTATGGTGGAGCTGTAGGTATGGTATCCTAACTACACCGCAAACAAGTCCTAGTGCTGATCGTATGACAAAGACCCACGGAAACACACACGATGGAGATAAATGGGGCAATTGCAACTATGAAAATGAGCTCAGTAAAGTGAGGTATATCGGAGGAACGCTCGTGTTGCAATGCACAAGGAGAGACACTAGCAATGTCTCAATTAAATGGGCACAAGATTGCTAAACTGAGCAGCCCGCAGAGCGCTAAGCACGCTAGTATCATAGGATAGTTTTAGACACAAAGAAAGAATTACTAAGGCAAACAAGGATAGGTACGCTATGTGGACTCAGTAAAACAAATAAACAAAAAAAGAAAAAAATTTGATCTCAGAATTGGTCTCTGCCACGGCAGAAAAAGGGCTTAAAATCCTGCCGAGGCAGGATGGCGGCAGAATTTTTTTTTCTCGTACTAGCACAGACTAGTCTGTGGTGCAGCGAGGGCCAATTTTTTTTTGGATATTTTTTTTGGCTTTCACGTACCACCACAGAAGGGTCTGTGCTCAGGCGTGAAGCAGCGACTAGATTTTTTTTGGAACGTGAGGATTCTCACGTACGAATCAGGTGCAACTCGATCGGGTTGCTCCCTTTTTTTTCCTTTTACTTGAACGTGAAACAAACTCACGTACAAGACTACAGATCTGATCCGATCGGTTTGCTTTTTTTCTCCTTCTTTCAAACGGATCTACAACCTCAGACTAAAAGAAAACAAATCTAATAGATTTAAGACTCAAGAACACGACGAACAGTCTAGAAATAGTCTAGGGACTCCAACAACGGATCAAAAACTAGACAAAAACTACGACTCAGATTTAGAAGAAAGGCTACAAAAAAGGTTTATGATCAACAACTACAACTCACGAACAATGTTATCTAGGCTATGGCAATGAACTATGAACCCTAATATTTTTGTGTGGCTTTTTCTGTATAGGAAAAAAACAACTAATCTATGGATGGATTTGTGGATGCTTACCGAGGCAACACTGGAGCTCTGATACCAAGATGATATGGGGTGGCCCGATCTTCTCAGTAAGCGGATGGCGATGATGATGGTGGATGATAGATAACTAGTGTGTAGCTATGATCTCTCCCGCTCGGTCCCTGATGCCAGCGCAACAGATCTCGAACCTTGTAGGATATTCACAACACCACACTCTTGCGCACGCAGCCGTGACCACGAATGGTAGTATGCAATCTACTAATTCCCAATGGAACAACAGATCACACTCAATTATAGTTGGTAGATTCGAACACAGGATAATTCTAGAGGTTCTATGAAAGAAACAACTCCAAAATATTTTAACGTGGTATAAACCCTAACTTGTGACGGCTACGGAGGTTTATATGAGGGCTGGGGCGTCCTCCCGTCTAAACGGGCCTAAAAACAGCCATATCTTTGCCCAAACTGACTCGGTTTGACTCAAACTGATACATACCGATCCATATATGGGTTCGGCCTTATTGGCACGCAGTCCAAACATCGTGGAACACATCAAACATGTAATTCTTGGTGCGCCATCTCTCTCTTGCTCATATGTGATTTCCTCATTGCCTCCTAGTGCGCATGCCTCCCGCTCCTCCCTCGCGCACTTGTTGATATTGGAAATCAACGCTTGTCCTTCTTGTCGCAACGCTTGTGTTATCAATAAACCTGATCATACAAAGATGCATACACTTAGGTAGTATAAAGTTCTCATTAAGTAAAACATCAGGTTCAATTAGGAATGAATTCACCTAATAGTTATTATTGATTTGACTCAATATTTCCTTCCAGTTCAGGCAGTCAGAATCATCATAATCCCTGTATATATGCTCATCAGTTTCTAGCAAAATGTTACCCATTATCAAAATCTTTTAGAATTAGGCATCTTATAATGACTTGGAGGAACCGTTCTAATGAAGGACTAGTAAGAGCTTATATCAGGTTTAAAGATTTACTTAATCTATGTCCTCATCATGATTTGCCTAAATGGTACTTATTGCATATCTTTTATGGCGATTTAATTGAACCTAATAAAATTAAACTAGACTCTTTCGTGAAAGGAGCCTTTATGAATCTTCCTATAACTAAAGCTTGGGCTTTAATTAATAGAATTCACGATCATAGAGTTTCATGGATTTTGGTCTAGGAAGCGAAGGAGGCATAGAAATAGATCATGATTGTATTCATGACTATAATAAAAAGGTCCATGTTAAAAAATTATCTAAGGAACTTTATTTGGATCCATATCTTGTGTTGCATGTTGTTAAAGCTTTTACAGAACACGTCAAAGCTCAAAAGTACGGTTTGGTCAAGTATGATCCACCACCCGAACCTCAAAAGAAGAAAGAAGTTAAAGCAACACTAGCCTCTCTAGAACCAACATATGAGATACTTTTCCCTAACACTGCACATACGCATATTATTTAATATGAAGAGGTCAAAGCAGTACATGAGAGGAAGGAAGAAGAAAGTATGCCAGAAGTTGTGGAACATATGGAAGAAACCAAAGATGAAGAGGTAACCAAGGGAGTAATTATGGCTATGTATGCACATTGTAACATAGTTTAACTTGATAAAGAGACTTCTGTATTGGTTGAAGGTAAAACAAAGGTAAAAGATGTGGGTAAGCCTATTCTTCCCTGCATATTTAAAGAAACCTCACATTATGGTTTATGCGATCTCGGCACCAAAGTTAATGTTATATCTTATGATTTTTATTTAGAAATAAAAGGAGAAATAGAACCATCTACAATTCAAAATACTGATTTGACAATCATGTTAGCCAATAAAACTCTTAGAATCCCAATGGGAGTCGTTGAAGATGCAACTGTCACAATTGGCAACAAAAACTTCCCTGTCGATTTTGTAGTTGTTGATATGCCAGCTCACACTCTTTGCCCAATTATATTTGGAAGAAACTTTTTGAGTGATGTAGGTGCCAAAGTTGATTTCAAAAAGGAGATTATGTCTCTTAAGCTTGGGGAAGCGCAAAAAGAATTCCACTTTTCCAAATTTAAAGATAGGCCTCCACAAATACAAGAAGAAGAGAAATAGAAAACTATTGAGGAAATGACAGCTCTCTTCTTTAGTGATCAAAAAGAAGAAACAAATGAAGACTTAAATTATGAAGAAATAGTGATGGAAGACAAGTCCCTAGAAGAACTAGAAGATGAATTCGATTCACTTCCTATTATAGGGCCTCCAACTAATGAGGCTTTTGAAGAGCCAGAAAAGATAGGGGACGAGGAATTACCACCCCTAGAATTGAAGACTCTACCAGATAATCTTCAATAAGGATTTTTAGATGATACTAATAAATTTTCTGTTATTATTAGTGCTAAACTTCCAGGAGAAGAAGAAGAATAAATCATGAAAATACTTAAGGAGCATCACAAGGCCTTTGGGTACTCAATGGATGATTTAAAGGACATTAGTCCCATGATAACCGTCCATCGAATATTCATGGAAGAAGATGCTAAACCAGTTGTGGAAATTAATAGAAGACTGAAGTCCGAAATGAAGGAAGTGGTAAGAAAAGAAATAGTATGCCTATTGGACGCAGGTATAATGTATTTTGTAAAGAAACTGAATGGGTAAGGGCGGTTTTACTATTGTTCCTAATGAAAACAATGAATTGGTACCTACTAGAACTATTGTTGGACATAGGATGTGCATAGATTTTAGGAAATTGAATAAAGAAACTAGGAAAGATCACTATCCTTTACCGTTCATAGATCAAACTTTAGAAAGGTTAGCAAACCACACTCATTTTGCTACTTGGACGGATACTCTGGTTTTTATCAAATAGCTATTCATCCTGATGACCAACTTAAAACAACTTTCATTAGCCCTTATGGTTTACATGCTTACCGTCGTATGCCTTTTGGTTTATGTAATGCTCCAGCTACTTTTCAAAGATGCATGAATGCTATTTTTGCGGATTTTATAGAACTGATAATGGAACTATTTATGGATGACTTTTCTGTTTATGGAACTTAATTTACTAGTTGCTTGGATAATCTCAAAAGTGTTCTACAGCGTTGCGAAGAAACCAATCTTGTTCTAAACTGGGAGAAGTGCCATTTTATGGTCAAAGAAGGTATAGTACTTGGACATAAGGTATTAGGTAAGGGAATTGAAGTGGATATAGCTAAGGTTGAGGCCATAGAGAGAATGCCACAACCTAGGGATATAAAAGGTATAAGAAGTTTCCTTGGTCATGTGGGTTTTTATAGAAGGTTCATTAGAAATTTCTCTAGAATATCTAAACCTTTGACTAACCTCCTACAAAAGGGAGTAAGATTTAATTTTGATGATAAATGTCTTATAGCCTTTGATAAACTTAAAAATGATTTATCCCATGCTCCTATCATTAAACCACCGATCTGGGATATGACTTTTGACTTAATATGTGAAGCTAGTGATGATGCTATAGGAGTAACTCCAAGACAACACATAGGTTGCAGATTTAATATTATACATCATGCTAGTAGAACTCTTAATAGTGCTCAATATAATTATCCTAAGGAAGAAAGGGAACTTTTTGCAATATTTTTCTCTTGCGATAAATTTCGTTCTTATATAGTTGATGCAAAAGTAAGAGTTCATACGAATCGTGATGGTTTAAAAGAACTCCTTGAGAAGAAAAACCATAAGCCAAGATTGATCCGTTGGATTCTTTTACTTCAAGAAATTGAGTTATAGATTATGCAGAGGCAAGAAATAAAGATGTTGGATGTAGTATCCATATTTGCCCAGCAAGACACCAATCTTATTGAGAGGAACTTTAGTCCTGGTGATTATCGCTTACGAGAATTATTCAATGAACTAAAGTCAATTCCTCCAAAAGAGAAGAAGTCTTTGTTGTTGGAGGAGCTTGTCATCCCCGAATAAGTAAATGGTAAGTTCAAGATAAGTGTTCTTACTCAAATAAGTGGTTTGTTTTCATAGATTTTACTTCTGAAATTTTTGCCTTTGAATTCCTTATGTTTTTCTGAAGTTTCTAAAGGTTTTTACCAACTATACGGTCGCAACTATACGACCAAAGAAAAACCTCCAGTCGTATAGTTGGTCGTTAAACCCTCTATATCTTCTCTGTGAACTTGTTTTCGATGTCTTGATCTATACGGGCACAACTATACGACCGGAGAAAATATTTCAGCCGTATAGTTGGTCGCTAAACTCTCAGAAATTTTCGATTTTTGATGTCTGTATCTATATGGTCGCAACTATACGACTGGAGAAAATATTCCGGCCGTATAGTTCGTTGTTAAACTCTCAGACATTTCATTTACTTTTTCGTCTGTCTGAGTATTATGATAAAAAGACGGTTTGTCGGTTCCAAGTCGGTAACCTAACCGACCTAGACTCGAGATATTTGGAAATATCTGCCCGGAACCAACTATATGGTTGGAGCTATACGGGTCGCGCCCGTATAGTTGGTCGTTACGTGGCAGGACTCCTCAAAATCCGCGATTTCTTTTCCTATTCTATTAAGATTCTTTTCTTGGGCATGAATTTGGTTTTTCTCGCGAGTTTTACCGACCTCTGACCCCCCTTATATACTGCCATTGTCTCTCTCTCTAATCATAATCTCCATGAACCAATCTAGCAATGCGCTATCCCGTCCTAGGCCATGGAAAACCCCTGGGTCTCATTGCTCTTTCTAGGGACCGCTCTAGCCGCCCATCCATGGAGGACGACAACGAGGAGGTGGAGAGGTTTAGCCCGGGGTACAAGGAGTACGTCGAGCCAAGCTTCTACAACAACAATTCCGATGAAGTGAGCGACATCTACATCTATCATGATGTCTATGATCCACCGGAGATCAACTGGGCGGCAATAAAGAGAGCTCAACAAGAGAGAGAAGGTCGCAAGCCGCATGGAAAATGGCATGCGGAGACGGTCAAGTTCATCACCACGAATCCCAGGCCACACAAGCGTAAGGAATTACCTAATATTGGTGCAGGTGCTAGCAATGGAGCGATGACACCACCCTTGAAGCCTACTATTGGTGCTCGTATGAGGGTGAACCCTCAAGAAGAGTGGAGGAACGGTTTCCACTTCCCCGGTCCATCAATCATGGATGAGGAAGACGAAGCTTCTCCTAGGACCAAGGACCACGTGCGAGCACTAGAGATATATCCGAAGTAGGAGCTACTCCATCGCGCCGAAGTCTGTCACCATCTCAAGGAGATAGAGAAGAAGGATGATCTTCTCCCATTGGTGACTAAACTCACGGATAAAGTGGACACTTTGCAATCTGATTTGCGCAGGTGCTACAACCGCATCCCCGCTCTGGAGGATACCAACAACAAGCTACGCACCGGGGTGTTACATGCCATGACACCATAGTGATCTACAATAATCATGGTACCAAATAATCGCAAGGGATTATTTGATCCCGCCTGGCTTGATTCCAAGCTTGGGGAAGTCTTTAAGACCTTGTAATCTATCTTATAAGTTTTACCTTATTATTTTAGTTTTGCATTAGTTCAAACTAGAAATAAAGTTTGCATCATTAGAATTCCCTTCAGGAATAGTCGATCCCTTTTATGAAATTCGAAGTTTATTATCATATATGGAGCAATATTGAGTTTGTGTTTGTCCTATTGGATATATGAATGGCTTGAGTATAATTTTACTTGCACTTGATGACAACAATAGGAGTCTTCAACACCATTTGTATTAATGGAACATACAAAGATAATTTGGTCAATATGTTGTAAGTACATGGTTTGATTTAGAAAGAAAGAAAAATTATCTAATCAGTTAAGTTGAAAAAGAAACCTTGAACAAAGGAAAATAAAAAGCGCTATCAAATTAGAGTGAGAACAAGACGAGGTAGAATATTCAAGCTATAAAGATTGCTTCATGTATAATTGGAATTTGGTAATTGAGATCGTTAAACTTTGAATTCCTACATGAAGTGGAATGTATCGCTAGATCCTATGCACATCACCTAAACAAGAGTGTGAGCATATATATAAAAAAGAGAAGAAGAAAAGAAAGAAGAAAAAAGAGCGAATATGCAAAGAGAAAATAGGCATACACCACTATATTGTAGTATGACAAAGAGACATTTTGAATTTTGAATCCCAAGTGAATATGTTAATCCTAAAACACTTGGGACTACCTTGCTAACTCATTCGGTTGAACTGAATACTTTTACATCATATTGAGAGTGATCTTTTGTGAACTGTTAAATGCTAAGGTGTGGAAGCCTGCTAATATTATTCGGATGGTTCGAGTAAGGTACTATTCATGAACTTATTCTTATGTATCATATATGATAAACACATGCTGCAACTGCCTCATTTGTTTTATCGACTCAGCTTCATGAATATGAGGATCACATCCATTAACCTAACTTGCTCGGGACGAGCAAGAGTCTAAGCTTGGGGAAGTTGATGAGTGCATATTTGCATCATGATTTATATTATTATTTTGCATTGTAGATGTAGGATCTTGGTATTTTACGGTGTTCGCACGCATATTTTATGTCTATTTTCACCAGGATCAGGACAGATGATGGATACAATGGACACAATTCTTGGAGCAGTTGTACTAAGGAGAAAAGGAGTCAAAAACAACATAAATAACTTATTTGGAAAATATCAATAATACCAGAAGAAAACTGAGGCGATCAAGGCATACAGATAGTTTAACGACCAACTATACGGTGGGAATAAATTTTCCAGCCGTATAGTTCCCGCCGCCACCGCCTCCTCGAATAGTTTCACCCCGTGGAACTGGATCAGGGGACCGACATACAGAACAACCAGAAATCGCAAAAACCTCACCTCCAGAAGGCATCTGGAGGGGGAACTCGTCCACCAGGGATCCATCTTCACCCTGCGCAGATCTGGGAGGCTAAGGCATCGATCTTCATCATTAACCGCTGCATCACCACCATCTCCATCCATCCCATCTACATCTTGTCTAGATCTTGTTGTAATTTCTGTACTCGTTGTGGATTTATCATCTATGATAGATTCCATTGTTATTGTCATGATGTTGATTGCCTCCATGTCTGAGTAGATATTTAGTTCTTGGTCAGATGGACAAAACCTAGTATGAGATTGAAATAAGATAAAGTTTATTATGATATTCATCACTGTGACCATGTGTTAGATTATCTTCATATTGATGTTGGGAGAAGTCAACCTCTCAATATTTGCCTCTTATGGGGACTTGATGGAGGGAACTACTTGTTGGTAGACGGAGGTGTGTTAGCACTTACAGTGACTATAAAGCTGTTGGCACTCCTTACATATCAACTTGGGATTGAGGAAACTCATGGAACACTATCCATGCCATGGGATACGTCCTACGAGATTAAGTTCATTAATAACGCAGTAATTCAATTGATGTCGATTGCTAAATGCTGTGGTTATGAGGATCATGTGAGCAGAGGTAGCTTCCTATTTGTACAAATACGGAGTTCCTCCCACACATACATAGTTGATAATGTTCATGATAATAATCTTTACCTTAGTGCTTTATAATGCTAGCGGTGTATCCGCTACTCCCTAAGAATGCCTTTTCCCTATTGCAGTTCCAACCTCTCTTACATACGCGATACTTACTTTCTGTGTTTAGTTGTTTTACTTTACTTATTGTTGCTCTTATACCAAAAACCCCAAAACACCTTCTTACACAATACTCGCATTTTATCTTGTCACTTAGAACTTTATTTAGCATTTCTATTATAGTATTTAATTCAAGAGTTATTAGACTTCAGACTCCTGCTCCCTGTAGGATCAATATCTTTATTTTAAAAGTAGCTACAAATGATCTATGCACTTGTACTCATCAATCATAGCACTTGGAATTACTATAATTGCCTTTGTGGAAATTCCTTTATGATTTAATTGTCAAATAAGGCTTGGGTCTGTAGGATAGCAATGTACCAAAATTATATCAACAAATAGGTATTGATAAAACAAGGCCACCAAAAGTGGTTTCATGATTTTATCAATTTCCTATATTTAGTTATGATTTTTCTCGTGAAATAACCTCTAGTTTAGGTGAATAAAACATCAAAAAAGATCTGGAGCTCAAATAAATTTGTCCTTATAGTTTTTGGTATACTTTGGTGTTTAAGATTTTTGAGAGTTGGATTCATCTCAAAATAATCACCAGAATGCCCTTGGGAAATTCCCAAAGTCAATTTTGTTTACAAATTGTCTTTTTAACCAGATTTATTTTATCTGTCCAAACAGGATGAGGCAAAGTACAATACATAGGTATTCCAAATACCTTCTAGTAGAAAATGGAATCACTAATTTTGGAGTTGCTAAGCTTCTGAAATAATTTATTTGGTGATAAAAACACATACAGAAGTATTTAATTTACTAGAATTAAACCAAGGTTCAATAATTAGTGATCTCCTAGATTTTGATAGGTACTGAAATACCCCATCACTGAGAGTTGAAATCAACTTAAAACAGGCTATGGTTTGGCCTCGGGTATTTTCTAAAGTCATAAATCAGGGTCTTTTGTTATTTTTACTACTATAAAACTAGGGCTCCATGGCGTGGGACCAATGCCACAAGGCAGGTACTTGTCTTAGATACCTTAATAAGCTGGGTTCACTCAATTTGGATCTACAGAACTCACTGAGTGATTTATTTCTTAAAAGAGATACTTTCTAGTAGTTTAATTGCCAGAACATAATAAAACTTCATCTGGCCCTAGGGTTTGGTCTGCATGTTGGAGGATTTATCAGGGAACATGTACAAATTTAGATCTGGAAAAAATTAGCTCTTTTTCATTTTTGTTTTGAATTAAACCAATAGTGGTAAACTGGACATAAATAATCTGCTAAAAAGAAAAAGGTGGGGAAGAGGCTTCACGGGCTAGATCCGCACCAATCCGGGCCACCCTATGCTGGGCCGGCCCAGCCGGGCTCCTCTACAGGCGGGAAGGAGATTTGATGACCCCGGGGCGAGGGAGTGAAGCGGTATAGGCAGATCTAGGCCATCCCCAAGGAAAGGAGATCGACGGCCCACCTTTGTCCTCTTCCTCCTGATGCAAAGAATATAGGGGGAAACCCTAGCGGCTCTGGTGGCTTGCAAGGGTGCTCACCTAAGGCGAGGGAGATGGCGGGGAGGCAACACGGGGACGTGGCTCGACACAGGGATGGTTGGCATCGACCTGCTCCATGACGGAACAATGCTCCCACGACAGTGACCGGAGGAAGGGAGATGGAGCTCGACAGCGGCGTCGGTAGGGGCCTGTTTCCGCATCCACAGTCGGGTTCGCCGTCCTGGTCTCGTAGTGGTTGAACAGGCTCCCGGCCTCCGCCTTGGTGCAGTGTTCGGCTACCGCGAAGAGCTCTGCCACCATGGACTGGTTCTCTCCATGTCGGCCGATCTTGTCGAGCACCCGGGCATCGGCGACTCCTTCAGTAAAAGTCGCGATGACCTTCACATTGGTGGCCCCTCTAACCTTGATGAGGCTTTGGTCGAAGCACTGTAGGTACTTGTGCAGGGTCTCTCCTAGCCCTTGACACACTCTCCTAAGGTCCTCGCACATGTACGTTGGTTCATTCGTGTCCCCAAACTTTGCGATGAAGAGGGCGCAGATCTCGGACCACGAGTTGATGGATCCCTTAGGGAGGTTCAGCAACCACGTGCACTCCTCCGGTCCTAGGCTCATTGGGAACCAGTTGGCGAGGACACGGTCATCCCCTCTGGCCACATCGACACTCGTGGAGTAGAGATGCAAGAACTCCGTGGGGTTGGTGCCACCGTCGTACCGTGGTGGCATCTTTGGCTTGAACTTGGGTGGCCATACCACCCTGCGGAGGTGCTTGGTGAGGGCAGTGCAGCTGGAACTACAGGTCTCTATGCCGTCGAGGAGGGTCGCTCGGTTCTGGAGGCCCACAACCGAGATGACCTGGAGGATACGAGTCTCGTGACCCTGCTGCCTGGCCAAGTTCACACATGCATCCTCCGCCAAATGGGTGACCTCCATCTGGCCTTGGATCCTCCCGGGTACACTGTTCTTGGCGGTTCACCGCCTCCCGAGCCCCCGGGCCTGCCGTGAATAGGAGGAGGTGGAGGTGCTCCGTAGGATATGTTGCTTGGCTGTGCATCGCACGCCGTGGGACCATCCTAGGCTATGTCCACCAGGGCAGCAAGGCGCGCCTGCCTCTCCTCTCTCGTGTCCTTGGCAGGCATATATCGAAGGAGCTCCTTCACAATGAGGGGATCTGTGTCCGGGTCAGCGATGTGCCTAATGAAGAATTATCCTCGCCTGTGCACACCAGGGGTGCGGACGGAACTCGTTGCTGGCTCTAGAGCGGGGGAAGGGTGCGTGGGTGGCATGGCGCAAGCCCCGAGCCTCTCCACCTGCTCCCGCCAAGAGTGGCTGTCACGAGGCTTGACGCGAGCAACCATGTCGGCACCACCTGTCGGAGTTTCCAGAATCACGCCTCAACCCCCTACCTGGCACGCCAAATGTCGGGGATTTGTCCCGTGAGGAACTAGGGTCCAATGATCCCTTGGTTCGAGAGGGGGCTGAACACGCGACTCCAAGGAAACCCGGCGATGACAGCGGAGCAAGCACATGACAGTTAGGTGGCATAGTTTTTTTACCCAGGTTCAGGACCCTCGTGAGGAGTAAAGCCCCTACTCTTTCTTTGTTGTATTACTCGCGTACTTCTCGAGGATACAATGGAGGATGAAAGTCTAGGGTTTTAGATCTCAAGGATCGATCCCACCCCAAGGTAGAAGCAGGGATCCTTATATAGGGTGGCGTCGGGCCTCTTCCCCCTGGTTATTGCCAGGAAGGGCTACCACATTCCCGCCCAATGGACACTGGTCTACTTTATCTTCATGCAGCTGCCAGCAAGCTGCTATATTAGGATGGTGGTTAGTCATCCTTCCACTTTGCATCATCACTCTAGTCTTCTTGCACTGAAACGGCTATGTCAGGCACTTCCTCTGCCCTGCGTCACCCTCCTACTCCTTTGTGCTTTGCTTTCACGGGGTGGACCGGTCGTTGCTTGGACCGACCGTTGGTACATCGTCTTACTGGGCACACTTGGGACCGATGAAACTCCCACTCTTGAGGCTGGTTAGGGCTCCTGTTGAGGCTACGAGCTTCATTTCCCCTCTCAAGACTCGCTCTCCACACGAGCCCTCAGGAGGGCGCATTTGGTGGGCCTAGCGACTCGACAAGACGGGGTACCCCCGGTGCCGATAGTCCGACAGTACCGACTACATCTCTAGGTAAAGGCAGACGGTGGCAGGCTCATAGCAAGCCCATTTCTTCTTCCTCCTCATTATTTCTTTCTCTTTCTCTCACCACCTCAAACCCTAATCCCATAGAACCTTTGATTCTTCATTGATTTCAGGTTTTTGAGTGGGGGAATATTCACATCGGTAAGTTTCTCATTCGAAGCACGCTTTATTTTTTGAAATCCATGGTTGAATTCCTCACATTGACTATTTAGATGAGTTCATCATATTTTGAGATTATTTTTTATTCCTCACATTAGGATTTATAATTTCTACTGTAATCGTTTGTTTGTATGATAGAAACCTAATGCCTATAGTTTTGTTTGAAAATTTTGTAGCACAATGCATAATATTGGAAGGGTTTTCCGCTCGGGCAAGGGCTCGAGACCATCAGGGGCCTCGGGATCCACTATGCCACCGGGTTCGAAGAAGAGGCGTTCGGAGGCGGATAGCTTGAGAGCTTCGATGAATAAGGACTACGAGAGGGTGAGCCAACGCAAGGTTTTACCCACTAAGTTGGTAAACTGCGAGTTATTCTCCCACCAAGGTCTGTTGGAGGACTTCGAGCAGATGACCGTGCAAGCTGGCATGGTCCCTTTCTCCTACTTCTACACCGACACCTACCAACTCGCCATGCACGAGTTCCTGTCATCATTCCACGATGATCTTGAGGTCCAGGAGCGTAATTGCACTGTAAGTTTTTTGCTCAATGGGCAACCCCATAGCCTTCCTTTTTATCAATTTTGTGATTGTTTTGGGTTATCCTATGAGGGTGAGCTCGATATTAATGACAATGTCCATGTAGAGATAATGCATTCTTGGGAGAAGATTTATGTCCATAGGAACACTGATTATTTTCGCAAGAAGAGCGCCACCATCCAGAATCCCACTATCCATTCACTACAATAATCTATACGATCCATGACATTTTTTATGATGCGACCTAAAAACATCGTGGATTCCTGACGTTCTAGAACGTTTCATCACAACGAGCTCTAAGCCCCTCCCGCCCGATTATCCATGATGTTCCTTGTTTTTGTTGTGACAAATTCGTCGCAGATTTTGTCCCGGGCCCTGAAGCCCAGTTTGCCATTTCGTCTGGTGCCAAATTCATCGTGGATTCCATCACGGCCCATCATCGACTATTTTTTTCCATCGACCGTCTCCTCCGTGCTTCAGCACCACATGTCAGCTCAATGTCCATGGTAGTCTCTCATGGTAGTGCTAGGTATGATGCTGCTTCATGATGTTTTTAGCTAGCCCCAACAGTCAGTGCATTTGATAGAAATTAAATAATAGAACAACAGTCCGTGTAGGTAGACGGAATATAATCAAACCGTCAACAAATCTTTCGCAAAACCAACTAGCGACCGCTGCTCCTGTCCATTGGTTTTGTCCAAACCCACTACTTTATTTTGTATATTACATACTAGCTCTCAGTCACAGGAAATGAAGTAATTCTAAAATAGACAATCAACGTAGTATGTATCGACACGGTTGATACATATTGTACATTTCACAGAACTATAAAAAGAGAACAACAAAGCATATTTTTAGAACATCTTTTATGAGTACGTATAAAAGCAACAACATGAACACAATCAACCAAATATATACATAACATATGAAGATAATATTACTTAGCATGTAGAGCACCAGGTTGACAACAAGTTCCTTACAACTACAAGTTTACTGACAACATATTACATTAATGGTTCATCCAACACCGGCAGAAGTAAGATACTTTTTGGCCTCACTACAGAACATTAACACAACCCATGAATCCATATAGCCCCTCATTTAAAAAGGTGAAGATGCACACATTCCCCTCCCTAATTCTAGCGAGTTCGAGAACCTTAGACCAGCCTCTTATAATATGGGCAACATCATTCATGCCTTAACATGATGAAAATTGGTCTTGTAGGATCATGGAAGTGGTAAGTCCTTTGGGAGATAACGGTTGAGGTGGACACTCATGTAGCTAGCTGAAAAGTACTGTAGGACAAGAATAATATTAGTTGTTGGCTAGAGTTCAATGTTCATAAGAAAATTTAAGTATTGAAATGTCGAATTTTAACCATCTTGGCCTTTCCACGGATGACATTTGACTTGTCCATCTTGCACACATAGTACGGTATAGATGGCTTGTGTTATTTAACTATCACATTGAGGGAAGAAACTTGGTCAAAAGGCAATTCCAAATTGTTTCCAAACACGTAGTGATCATCGAATTCCTCACCCCCTTTATCCTTGGACCTAGAAAGAAAATATTTTAAAGTAATAATCTATATCTGCATATAAATGTAGCAAAACATGTACTTAGACAATATAATGCCACACCTCTACAAATAAGGATCCTAGGTTCCTCGACTAATCTAAATCTTTTCATATAAGCTTTAGATCTTCGCCTTGCTATCTGAGCTTTCATCTTGCGAAAATGTACAACAAGTTTCTTCACATCATCATCATATGAGACATTGATGATGAGGACCTTAGTTTAATCAACCTTGTAGGCATCCTTTTTAGCCTAAATAGACATTGCACTAATTAGAATGTTTAGATTTTATGCCATATATAGTAGTGCCAGTAGCATCAATTTTAGAACGTGCTCATGTATCTCCCTAGCCTTCATCGTACCTACCCAAAAGAGTAAATACAAGAATTAAGTTAGAATAAATTATAATTAGTGAATTGTTACAAGAATCAAATCCAGTGAGTAAACTAAAGGGCACTTCTAGTGAAATAGATTGAGCCTTTGCCGTAAGCAACAACGTCGACATGCTGAGCACTAGATTGTGAGTACATATGCGCTGACATAGAACAAGGAGGCGATGCATCTAATTTGAACGATGTGGCATCCAGAGAATAAAACTATGACATAGAACTAAACAACAAGGTTGATGCGGTAACCTAGAACAAGGAGCCAATGCGTCGAACTAGAACGAGGAGGCGACCACATTGCCGGTGACGAGGAGGTGACCACATCACCGACCGGTTAATAAAGAGTTGACACGGTGAAAGGGCGATAAGTTGAGGAGAACTTACACGTCAGTTTGCAGCCTCCGCTGCCACCGTTGTTGCCAGGATTTGGTTGTCGGTGGGGAGGGGATTTGTTCATCAGCAGGGAGGGGATAGGGTTTTCTCTAACGCGGATTCGGGGGAAGTGGTGTGGGATTTGGGAGTGGCATGGAGGGGATAGGCTTTTATCTAGATACTATGATAGGTGGGTCCCATGTGTGAGTGGTTTTGGTTCACACTGGCATTGTATGCTAGGCTGACGAATGGGTCCCACGCGGACAAAACACAATTTTTCCACCACAAAAGGAGCTTTTGTTCAGCCAAGTTTGATAGACAGAATAACAACACAATGTTTTGGCTAATTTTCCCAATGTATAACTATTAATTCCATGAATTAAAGGACATTCATATTGATTAGTTCAAAGGCATGCACACAACCATTAGTTCAACACAAAGCATGCAACAAAGGCATGAACACAACCATTAGTTCAAGCATGCACCACAACGCATGCACACACGATCATCAGTTCAACACAAGCATGCCCACAGGAATGCACACATCTATCAGTTCAAGCATGCAACAAAAAGCATCAACATGATCATTAGTTCAATACTCCACTACCATAAGCTGGAACTACTCTTTGTTAGTATCATCATGTACTTCATGTTCTTTTTCACTGCAGTACTCCTCAATGGTGTCATCTACTTTAGGCTCACTGTCAACTTCCTTCTCTTCAACAACTTTCCTTTTACCTCTGATACGCTTGAACACTAATGCATCTATGATGCTGCCTCCATTGACAGAGGGTCAACATTTCCTGAAAGGTAGAGCCTCACATACAGTCTCATTGTCAGAGCCTAAAACCTGTTGGTATGCAACATCAGTATGCACCACCTCCTCCTCCTCCTCCTCTCCTTGGGCAACATCAAACTTATATCTTTGAACTATTTTTTGAACCACCCACCATTTTTTCCCTTCGTTGTGTCTGGCATGTAGAACACTTTTGTATCCTCAGTTGCTAAGATGTAATTGCCATCTTTGGACCAAAAATTGGTAATGTTGACTCCCTGGAAGAGTTTGTCATACACCATCTCTGTATCCTTTCGGCCCTCAAGATGATACCAATCATAGTGGAATAACACAAATGATCGTTGGTGTTCCAAATCAGAGTTAAAATACAGCACCTTGATATCCTTGAGGACACCATAAAAATGGATAGCCTTCTCCAAGTGATAACCTTAAGTCATTACTCCACTTTTTTGTGTTTTCTTGCCCTTCTTAGGGTCAGCGATGAGGAACCGAACACCGTCCACAATAAAAGCTAAATATGTTCTTACTTAGAAGTCTGGGCCACACGCCCATGCAAAAATCTCCTGTACCACCGTAGAAATACAATATGGTCAAATCATAGAAATACAATATGGTCAAATCACCGTAGAAATACAACATGGTCAAATCATGCATTGAAATACAATATGATTCTCCTGTTGCTTCTTCATGATCTGTATGTACCACCGTAGAAATACAATATGGTCAAATCATGCATTGAAATTCTATATATGAAGGATAGAGATAAATGCAAAAGGAAACCAACATGGTCCTTGAACCATCTTTGAAATCCCTGCTCAAGTCTTCTTTCCACATTGGGCATCCCTACGTTCAGCAGCTGGTCTCGGCGAAGACTGCAATCCAGAGAGTAACTCAGAATTAAAATCTTTAGGTGTATGTCAATACTGGATTCATAGGTATGGGATATCAGAACATACATGATATATGGCTTAACCTCCTCATAGTTGTTTAGGAAATACCAAGTCATCTTGTTTATCTCCCTTTGGAGGGTCAAAGCAGGTGACATGGCTTCCTCCAATCAAATTCACATCATGGCCAAACACATCACAAGATGATTCTTGTGGGTCACCTACATTTCTCGCTGGTCAATTGAATCTTGTCACAATATCATCAAGGTATCTAGAAAAAAAGTCACGCACTCGGTAGCAATTTAGGACTCTGCCACTAAACCTTCTGGACGTGACATGTTCTTGACATATCTCTTCATAGTACACAACAACCTCTCTATTGGATACATGATATGGGGTGGCCCGATCTTCTCAGTAAGCGGATGGCGATGATGATGGTGGATGATAGATAACTAGTGCATAGCTATGATCTCTCCCGCTCGATCCCTGATGCCAGCGCAACAGATCTCGAACCTTGTAGGATATTCACAACACCACACTCTTGCGTACGCAGCCGTGACCACGAACAGTAGTATGCAATCTACTAATTCCCAATGGAACAACAGATCACACTCAATTATAGTTGGTAGATTCGAACACAGGGTAATTCCAGAGGTTCTATGAAAGAAACAACTCCAAAATATTTTAATGTGGTCTCTACCCTAACTAGAGGTCGTCCCATAGCTTATAAGGGCGGCTAGAGCGACCAGAAACCAAAACTACACGCAAACGACTCAAACTGATACAAACCGACTCGGACCAGATTCGGTCGGCAGGCGGACACTCCGGTCGAATTCGGCCGGATAGTCCAGTCAGGTCGGACACTCCGGGTGAAGTGTGTCGGACAGTCCAGTCTGGCTGGAAACTTTGAAGTTTGCGGGTGGCGTCCGTGTAGTGTCCGAACTGGCATACTGAATGTCCACGCCAGTTTGCCTCTCGACCAGGCCGGACAGTCTAGGTGGATCTGGCCGGACACTCCAGTCGTGGCAGATCTTTTTGCCTTCGTCTTGATGATCTTCTCTTGCGCCTTCCTCCCGCTCCTCCCTCGCGCATACTTGGGCGATCATCATGTTGGACTTCTCTTGTAGCCCCTCTCCTCCTTGCGCCATGCTTGTTTCTCCAATGAACCTGATCATACATAAATGCATAGACATAGGCAGTATAAAGTTCTCATCAATCAAAGTACCAGATTCGTTTAGGAGTAAATTCACCTGTTGTTCCAGTAGCTTAGCACGAGCTCTTGTAATAGGTCCAATTCTAATCTCATTGGACTGACCCTTTCTTGCAACAGTTGTAGCATCTTTAGTAGTCATTGGGGTAGGTGTAATTGTAGGGATGTCCTCATCATCTGCCCCCCTTGAAAAGGCGTCGACCTCGACGCTCCAAGGTCTTCTCTAGCATATGGTGACAAATCAGCAACGTTGAAGCTATTGCTAACTCCACCAAACTCCTCAATAGGTATATCAACCGAGTAGGCATTATCATTAATCTTGGCTAACACCTTGTAAGGACCAGCACCACGTGGCTTCAATTTTGACTTTCGAAGTAGTGGGAACCTATCCTTGTGTAGATGCACCCAAACCATATCTCCAGGCTCGAACAACACTTCTTTCCTTGCTTGATTCCTTGCAGCAGCAATGTTCTTGCCTTTCTTCTCAATAGCCTCTCGAGTCTTCTCATGTATTTTCTTCACATAATCAGCATGTTTTGATGCCTCCATATCAACTCTCTCATGTAATGGCAGAGGCAACATATCAAGTGGTGTCAATGGCTTGAAACCATACACCACCTCCAAAGGACAAAGATGAGTAGTTGAGTGCACAACCCTGTTGTAAGCAAACTCAACATGTGGCAAACACTCTTCCCACTCCCGCAGATTCTTTTTAATCATGGTCCTTAGTAGCTGTGACAATGTTCGATTCACCACCTCCTTTTGACCATCTAGTACTGAACAGCAACTTCGTTCCTAGCTTTCCCCATAAGGTCTTCCAAAAGTAGCTCATGAACTTCACATCATGGTCAGAAACAATCGTCTTTGGTACTCCATGTAATCTCACGATGTCCCTGAAAAACAGGTTAGCAACATGCGACGCATTGTCGCTTTTGTGGCAGGCAATAAAATGAGCCATCTTAGAGAACCTATCCACTACCACAAATATAGAATCATGACTCTTTGAGTTTTAGGTAGACCTAGCACAAAATCCATACTAATGTCTTCCCATGGAGTAGTCGGTGCAGAGAGAGGTGTATACTGTAACTACCTCGGTGAATTACGCTCCTAGTTACAAGCCTGGATGAGCAGAAATGGTTGAAATAGTACGGTGGGGCCCAAATGCCACTCACAGGTAGACCCTTCGGCCGTCCCAACCATTTCCAAACATTGGGACAAGAACGGGCGGCGTAATCGGCAGGCGAAGGGATCAACTACATACACAAATGAGTATGTATGCAAGCCACCATACAATAGTACATCAGAGCCATTCCATCTAAAAAGAAAGGAAATATAGCAACGCCATATGGCAAGATCCAAATATCCTAGATAGATATAATAGTTTAGGATATCTCCTCATACATCAAACATCAGAGTATAAGGCGGAAGCGGAAGACAAAATCCGAGTACGGATAAGAAGCAAATCGGCATAAGATGCCCCATAAATAAGCAGATCCCGCCCACAGATCTCACGGATCCCCGTTCCCGGAATCTCTACACCGAATGATCGTTGCCCACATCGTCCGTCTCTTCCACCCAGTATCCATCTTGCGCGTGTACCTGTTCATCTGAACCAATAATTTATCGTGTGAGACCCTAGGGGTACTCAGCAAGTCTTTATGCCTCTAAAGGGGACACAACCTGGGGTGACGCAATTGCAGCAAAAGATAAACCCTAACAGTTCTATAGATACTCGCTAACCATCCGCCTAACCAGAGATAGACGGATGTCCGTGAATTAATAACAACAGTTATAACGGTTATAACGGTAATATCCATAGATCCATCCTCCTCCTCGCTTACGAGGAAGCGGACGAATAACCCCCCATCCGTTGGCAGTTTTATTATCCATTCCGTGAGTGTTGCACTATTTACTAGTCAGGTACCTAGTCTAGTCAAATTAAAAGCAGTACTTTAGTTATGCTTGTCTATGATCGAGAAACTGTGGTCCAAGTCGTCCATAACCGTGGGCACGGCTTTCAGAAAGTTTTACCCTGCAGGGGTGCACAAATAGCAACACACACTCGATATGCCTCGGAAAAACCAAATCAAAACCCAACGAGACAGTCACGACAAAGCAATTACAGGATTCAGAAATATTTCAGGGGGCCACCCCATTAAGCTACCCGCAACGAAGCTGGCCGACTACGAGACAGACTCAAGGTTTGTGCGGCCGGCTGTAAACGACTGGGAACCCGAAAGTGTGACTGGGCTTGTCGATACAGCGAAAACGGATCACGGACCTAAACAGTACAGTGTGCAGTACCTCGCACAATTTAAATAAAGCAGTAAAGCATGGCATAAGTACAGGATAGTAAATAAAACCTCAAACTAGTTTGTGGCCCCAAGAAATAAGAATGAATCAAGCTCTGGCTCAGGGGGGTTCATAAGCCTCCCGGATGTGGATAGCGCGAATATTCAAGGAACAGGAATCAAGTACTCGGGGTCCTACGGGACACAAGTGAGCCTGAAAAACCAAATAGCAAATATGGCCCACCGATGCCACTTTCATTAGTTATCCCATTACTACTCAGGTTAAGTTGTTTAGGTAACTCGTTATCCATTAGACACTCACATACCCTACACATGCTGTTCTACGACTCGCATGGCTCAGGCAACTCCTGTAGTAATGGCTCATGGGATGGAGGAACAAGCTTCGGTGGGGTTTAAAAGTAAAGGCTATGCAATACTTGGGATTCAATTTAATGCAATCGCGACTCAATGATGCAAGAATAAGAAAGAGGCAGTAGGTACTATACGTATGAAAGCATGTGGTAGTGCTTGCCTGGCAGCTCAGTTGAAGCGAGAGAAGGATCTGGGTAGTGCTCCTGGTTCTCTTGATATATCCCCTGCTCAGCGTCTATTCGAAGAAGAACCAAACAAACAAGGCCAACATAAATAAAGTGCACAAGCATATGAATTAAATGCATCAAGCAAACAATCATGCCATGATGAATGATGCACAATTTGCATGGCAATAAGGTAGCATGGCATGGGTGAGGTGTGGAATACAAGATTAAATCATTTTATTGAGTTTTGGTCACATTTTATCCTCGTATTAGTTGCTGTACACAATATTTTTATATGATGCATGCTGCAGAACAGATAATGGAATGCCTAAACAGAAAGGTCTCGTCGAGCTAATCATTTTAGACATATCATTTATTAAATTTGGAGTTATAAAACAAAAGTTATTAATTTATTAAAGAAAAGGGGCATTTTATTGTAATTTAAATAAACTTGGAATTTTGAATGTTCAAAATATATTTTGGATTGCATATTTGAAATCCTCACATTTTTCTGATTTGAAAACATATATTAATTGTATTATTTGGATTAACAATTGAAAAGATATTTGAAAACAGAATTTAAATTGAATTTGAATTAATTTGAAAAAAATATTTGAATTTAAGCAGATAGACTGAATTACTTTTTATACCCAGGCAGTCCTAGCCACTATCGCTGACGGGTGGGGCCAGGCTGACTCAGCATCACAGCGTGCAGCATAGGCGTTTCTCACCGCGCAGATAGCTAGCCCGGGAGGCAGACAGGTGGGCCAACGGCCTCGCAGGCCCACGTGTCAGCGGGCGAAGGGGCAGGCACTGACAGATGGGGCCAAGATGGAGCGCGGGTTGAGATTACTAGAGGCCAGGGGGTTCTCTGCAAAAACGCTGGCGCGGCTGACTAGTGGGTCCGTTAGGATCGCGGGTTGACGCAGACAAAACGTGGGGGGGTATGCGCAAAACGACCACGCGCGCACTGTTTCTCTTCTCTACATCTCTGACGAGCGGTCGATGCGCGACAGACGCAGCGCGGCGCGGGCGGGGATCGATCTCTCGACCTGGGGCTCGCACGCGGAAGCGGCTACCGCTGCGGTGGCTTGGGCTAGGTGACAGAGAGGTGGGCGCGGCCTAGCTAGGGCTTCTGCGACACTACAGCGAGGCGGACCGAGCGCGACGCCGGCGCACGGAGCATGCACGACGAAACATCCGGCGAATCTAGGGCGGCACGGCGAGGCGGACCGTGTCAGGGAGGGAGAGGGGCTCACCGCGAGGCTGTCGGTGGCGGTGGTTCGGCTCGAGGCGCAGGCGATCGACGGTGATGCAGGGGCCGAGCAGACTAGGGTTTCTCGTCGGTGCAGCGTCGGCCTGGTGGTTCTGGTACTCCTCCTTCTCGCTGGCGGCTACTGGACGTTGCAGGGGAGCCTCCTCGATCTTCCTCGACACCTAGCGCATCACGCCGCCGGCTGGTTTGAGTCAGGGCGGTGGAGGCCGAGGGTTTTCCGGCGAGGGGGGGTAGACGGTGGTGGAGGAGAGAGGGGAGGGAGCAGGGCGTCCTTGGGGTGGATCTGGGGATGGTCTGGCGAGGCAGAGAGGCAGGAGATAAGAAGAGGGAGGGAGAGGCTGCCGTGGGGGAGTGGTTGGAGATAAAGGTGGCTCGGCCACCTTTTCCTCCTCCACCCTCACGTGCTCGAGCAGGGCAGGCAGGGCAGGGGCAGCTGGCAGGTGGGGACGGCAGGGTGAGGCCAAGGAGGCAGGGGAGGCTCGGGGTAGGGCCACAAGGCAGGGAGAGGGAGAGCTAGAGGGAGAGGGGGTAGCCTCGGGTAGGGTTAGAGCTAGGCTCGGGTTAGGGTTAGGTATGGCTCGGTGTAGCTAGGGTCTGG
The DNA here is from genome assembly GCA_916181665.1 of Avena sativa. Classification (NCBI taxonomy): domain Eukaryota; kingdom Viridiplantae; phylum Streptophyta; class Magnoliopsida; order Poales; family Poaceae; genus Avena; species Avena sativa. Next base: position 375,359,932 of record OV702289.1, on the reverse strand, counting down.
GGTGGGGTAGCAGCTAGGTGGCATGGTGGGGCTAGCTAGTGAGAGAAGGAGAGAGGACGAGAGAGAGAGGTAGGTTTAGGGTTTGGTCTAGATTAGGTGTGGATTAGGGTTTTGCTTAGATGGGGGGTATGGGTAGATTAGAGGAGATGGAGAGATTTGTAGCTAGGGTTTGCTATGGACAAGGACAATCCAAGACTAACCAAGATCAAACAAAAACAAGACAAGAAAAGAGAGAGGGATGTGATGATAGGGTTTAAGCTAGATCAAATTAAGATCAAGCTAAAAGGAGTGAGAGATAGATGAGAGATGGCATGATCCAACCAAAAACAAGTAAAAACCAAATGACAAGCAAAAGGTGGTACTTGCATGGCCCATGCAAATATTTAATGCCATGTTGATTCTTGTGAAAACAATGTTATTACATGGCATTATTATTATGCATTCCCAAAATTGGAGTAAGGCCCAAGCAAAAGAATCTAGAAAGAATTCCAAGTGGAATAGATGGAGATAGCCATGTTTGAAATAGAATGGGACATGCTAGTGTGTATGTTCCACTAGATGATCAATAGTCCCAAAATATTCCAACATTAGCATAATTCCATGATGAACCATATGGAAGCTAGGAGAAAGGTTCCACTCACAAGGCATGCAAAGGTGGCCATGTGGCTCTCATATATCAATGATGTGAAAACAACATGATGCTAAGATGAGAGCATGTGGACAAGAATTGGATCCATCCCAACCCACATGAGCTAGAGGTAAAACCAATAAGTGCCAAGCTCATATTTAGTTGGATGGTGGAATTATAAGGTGGTGAAAGAAAAAGGTGGTGGAGTTAATAAGATATATGCCCCCAACTCAACTTGGGCATTGAAACAATATATCAAGAACCAAATACAATATCAAGAGGCAAATACAATTAATAATGCATATGAGATAAGAACCAAATGAGAAAGGGTTTTATATGATGCTCAGATGCAAGGTGGCATGATGACATGAGCATGATATAATGATGATGCAACAATTATATATTTGAAGTAGCCATTATATTACTAGACCAAGTAGCATTACAATTGTTAGACAATTGGGATGCTACAACTCTCCCCCATTAAACAGGAATCTCGCCCCGAGATTCTAGGAAAAAGAAAACAACACAAAGAGAGACGGGTGTTCGAACGAAGGTGACCCTCACGTTCCCAAGTTGCTAAACAACGGAATGGTGCGACCACTACACCTTGCAAAACTTGCTAGACTTGTTGCGAGTCTTGCGTTTTGCTTGAGAAACAACGGTTAGAAGAGTTGAAGGATTGTCGTGAGACAAGAAGGATAGGATGGACATAGCTCCGGTTTTCTCAAGAAACATGATAAAAGAATAGAACCACTTGTGAAAGAAAGGACAAGATGATGTATCCTGGATAAAGAAAGACATCGTTAAGATTAAAGATTTACCGATACGAGAGAGGATGGATCTTTGTCTCGCCGGAAGGAAAAGAGCTAGATTGGAGAGGTTTTGAACCACTATGACAATAGCATCGTATCTTCTCTCGGATTTGAGAAATGAAGTACGGAAACAATATTGCCTTCAAACAATAGAGTCCCTTGATATCAACAGAAAGATTTAGTTAGACATCGTCGGATTAGATTCTTCTTGCGCCGGTAAGAACCAAAGGACCATGCAATTGAGGTGTGCGGATATAACTTCCAGAGACGGATGTGAAGCCAGATCATGGTGGAATCCCGAGAAGCAAAGAATATGGAGGATCTGGAGTCTATTGTAGATATACTTATTGCTTTCTTTAGCCTTGAGGCTAACGCAATAGATTTGCGGCTGATGGCATCAACCATAATTGGCCTTACCACAGAAAAAGAATTGATGAAACAAAGAGAGAGATAGTTTCCTTTCATCTTGTTTGGGGATGTCAAGCACCGGTAGAATGTCGAGGACAGAAAGAGTTTGCGTTTGTTTCCACCAGATAATTGAAGATTTGCTCCGTGTAGGAAAAGACGAGATCACCAACAAGAGATTATTGATTACTTTCTTCGAGAGAGCACTCCGGAAAAACACGGACGGAAGTAAAAGTATCGAGGGATCAAGGCCACTTCTAACTTCCGTGGAATGAGTGGAATCACACTAATTCACCAATTCAATGTACAAGAGCGAATGATAAGAGTAGTGGTATGGTAGCTACTCCATCCCGCACTCAAAGAATTACTCCGCACATGAATAGGAAAACCATGCATCCCAACTACCGAAACAGACTGAAGGTATTGATAAGAAGATCTCATGGAACTCCGTTAGAAAACAAGAATAGATGCAAACGATTCACCGGATCCAAGATAGATAAAGATGATGATGTTGTCGTCATGTCAGAAGTAACAAGCCACCGGAAAGATATGAAGGAAGATCCGGAGACAACTGCAAGATTCCACAGATAAAGAAAAAGATAACACCACTTGAACAGAAGGATTATGAAAGATCTGAAAAGTCTTCATGGCCTCCGGTGGATTGAGCATAGACGATAGAGCGAGAGGGTTTCAAGAGATCACTTGACGAGACTGAGGTGAAAGAACTCCATATTCTTCTTGAAATGATAAAGAGAGGTTTAGCGATCTTGAGGAAAAGCTTTAGCGAAACGACGATGATAACTTGCGAACAAGGAAAAACTCCGGGTTGATTGATGATGGAAGATGGAATTAACAATGAACTTGCTGATTCCAGAATTGAAGCGATCTATTTAGCAGAAGGACGTGGTCGAGATAGGTGACTTCAAGAAGCCAGAATTCACGCTTTGAGAACTTTGCACACAGGCAGTGCTCACGAAGCTTGAGAAAAAGAGACACAGATGATCTTCCATGTCCTTCCATTGATATCGAATAGGTAAGCATATTATCAACATATGCCACCATGGGTTAACAGGATATTCCCAGAATATCGAGTTCAAGAGGCGGGAGAAACGAACAAATGCTCAAACACTTCCTGAGCTCAACGCTCTTAGAAAGATCAACGTTAAGAGCACGGGTTCGTGTCGAAGAAGATGCACTGGAAGAATAGATTATCTGGTCCTTCGGGAGAGAACAAGAAATGCCACCTGGTTCACATTGTCGATTGGATCACCGGGTACAAAGATAAAGAGATCTTGGACAAGAACCGATGATAGCTCATACCTTACGCAAAGCTACCAGAGACGAAAAGATGCAATTTCCTCGTATCACGAGAATTTTGCAGATATGGAGTTCACAAAGATGTGCAGCACGATAAACAGATGATAGCCCACCGTAGTGCCTTGGGAAACTCCGGATTGCCAAAGATGCTTGAATATGCATAGATATGGTCACAGTGTACTCAAAATCATAGGAGATAACCTTATCCTCCAGATGGTGACGGTTGATAGCATTTTCCCATATTCCAATCGACACTTATCATGATTGGAATATAGCTATGCCGAGAGCCAAATTACAATCATCCGCATCGGATCGACACACGTTATGTAATTAGCCCAAGAGAAAAGGAGATGAAAAGGAACTCCAGGATTAAGCGCCGGTGACAAAAGAATGAGTTAGCATGGACATGCTGATAAAAGGAAGATAGATAATGTTTCACACACGACTGGAAAGGAGTGTGGAAACACAGATGTATCAAAGAAAAATTTTCCGCATTTTTCGGCATTAAAATACCAATAGATGCGCAAAATCACTTATCAGATAGAGATTAGCAACTAATGTTTCACAGAATATGGAGTTGCTAGAAGGAAGGACACCCTTAAGAAGATGGCACCGGTTAACAAGAAGTCAGATAGATCGTGCCGGTTTGCAAAAGCCTGTTAGTATGGAATGTACCAATAGTTGATAATCAAAGGAAAATAAGATAACAAGTTGGATGCAACAGATAGACAAGGAATTACACACACACACACACACTCACACTTTCTATGGTACTACGGAAACCCAGAACACGTGAATCCTAGTTTGAATTTTAAGAAGAGGATTGAAAACGTTACACTTCCTTACCAGAAAAGGGTGGGTGGATGGGTAAGAAGAAAAGTGGAAGCAATCCTACTCTCGCGTTTTGTTTTTCCCTAGTATACATAACTACCAAAATATTTGCTAGACAGACAACGACCATTTGGCTGAGACCCTGAAGGTCGGGATGGCTCTGATACCAATTGTAACTACCTCGGTGAATTACGCTCCTAGTTACAAGCCTGGATGAGCAGAAATGGTTGAAATAGTACGGTGGGGCCCAAATGCCACTCACAGGTAGACCCTTCGGCCGTCCCAACCATTTCCAAACATCGGGACAAGAACGGGCGGCGTAATCGGCAGGCGAAGGGATCAACTACATACACAAATGAGTATGTATGCAAGCCACCATACAATAGTACATCAGAGCCATTCCATCTAAAAAGAAAGGAAATATAGCAACGCCATACGGCAAGATCCAAATATCCTAGATAGATATAATAGTTTAGGATATCTCCTCATACATCAAACATAAGAGTATCAGGCGGAAGCGGAAGACAAAATCCGAGTACGGATAAGAAGCAAATCGGCATAAGATGCCCCATAAATAAGCAGATCCCGCCCACAGATCTCACGGATCCCCGTTCCTGGAATCTCTACATCGAATGATCGTTGCCCACATCGTCTGTCTCTTCCACCCAGTATCCATCTTGCGAGTGTACCTGTTCATCTGAACCAATAATTTATCGTGTGAGACCCTAGGGGTACTCAACAAGTCTTTATGCCTCTAAAGGGGACACAACCTGGGGTGACGCAATTGTAGCAAAAGATAAACCCTAACAGTTCTATAGATACTCGCTAACCATCCGCCTAACCAGAGATAGACGGATGTCCGTGAATTAATAAGAATAGTTATAACAGTTATAACGGTAATATCCACAGATCCATCCTCCTCCTCGCTTACCGACAAGGAAGCGGACGAATAACCCCCCATCCGTTGGCAGTTTTATTATCCATTCCGTGAGTGTTGCACTATTTACTAGTCAGGTACCTAGTCTAGTCAAATTAAAAGCGGTACTTTAGTTATGCTTGTCTATGATCGAGAAACTGTGCTCCAAGTCGTCCATAACCGCGGACACGGCTTTCAGAAAGTTTTACCCTGCAGGGGTGCACAAATAGCAACACACACTCGATATGCCTCGGAAAAACCAAATCAAAACCCAACGAGACAGTCACGACAAAGCAATTATAGGATTCAGAAATATTTCAGGGGGCCACCCCATTAAGCTACCCGCAACGAAGCTGGCCGGCTACGAGACGGACTCAAGGTTTGTGTGGCCGGCTGTAAACGACTGGGAACCCGAAAGTGTGACTGGGCTTGTCGATACAGCGAAAACGGGTCACGGACCTAAACAGTACAGTGTGCAGTACCTCGCACAATTTAAATAAAGCAGTAAAGCATGGCATAAGTACAGGATAGTAAATAAAACCTCAAACTAGTTTGTGGCCCCAAGAAATAAGAATGAATCAAGCTCTGGCTCAGGGGGGGTTCATAAGCCTCCCGGATGTGGATAGCGCGAATATTCAAGGAACAGGAATCAAGTACTCGGGGTCCTACGGGACACAAGTGAGCCTGAAAAACCAAATAGCAAATATGGCCCACCGATGCCACTTTCATTAGTTATCCCATTACTACTCAGGTTAAGTTGTTTAGGTACCTCGCTATCCATCAGACACTCACATACCCTACACATGCTGTTCTACGACTCGCATGGCTCAAGCAACTCCTGTAGTAATGGCTCATGGGATGGAGGAACAAGCTTCGGTGGGGTTTAAAAGTAAAGGCTATGCAATACTTGGGATTCAATTTAATGCAATCGCGACTCAATGATGCAAGAATAAGAAAGAGGCAGTAGGTACTATATGTATGCAAGCATGTGGTAGTGCTTGCCTGACAGCTCAGTTGAAGCGAGAGAAGGATCTGGGTAGTGCTCCTGGTTCTCTTGATATATCCCCTGCTCAGCGTCTATTCGAAGAAGAACCAAACAAACAAGGCCAACATAAATAAAGTGCACAAGCATATGAATTAAATGCATCAAGCAAACAATCATGCCATGATGAATGATGCACAATTTGGATGGCAATAAGGTAGCATGGCATGGGTGAGGTGTGGAATACAAGATTAAATCATTTTATTGAGTTTTGGTCACATTTTATCCTCGTATTAGTTTTGGTCACCATGCGCGCACTGTTTCTCTTCTCTGCATCTCTGACGAGCGGTCGATGCGCGACAGACGCAGCGCGGCGCGGGCGGGGATCAATCTCTCGACCTGGGGCTCGCGCGCGGAAGCGGCTACCGCTGCGGTGGCTTGGGCTAGGTGACAGAGAGGTGGGCGCGGCCTAGCTAGGGCTTCTGCGACGCTACAGCGAGGCGGACCGAGCGCGACGCCGGCGCACGGAGCGTGCACGACAAAACGTCCGGCGAATCTAGGGCGGCACGGCGAGGCAGACCGTGTCAGGGAGGGAGAGGGGCTCACCGCGAGGCTGTCGGTGGCGGTGGTTCGGCTCGAGGCGCAGGCGATCGACGGTGATGCAGGGGCCGAGCAAACTAGGGTTTCTCGTCGGTGCAGCATCGGCCTGGTGGTTCTGGTACTCCTCCTTCTCGCTGGCGGCTACTGGACGTTGCAGGGGAGCCTCCTCGATCTTCCTCGACACCTAGCGCGTCACGCCGCCGGCTGGTTTGAGTCAGGGCGGTGGAGGCCGAGGGTTTTCCGGCGAGGGGGGGGTAGACGATGGTGGAGGAGAGAGGGGAGGGAGCAGGGCGTCCTTGGGGTGGATCTGGGGATGGTATGGCGAGGCAGAGAGGCAGGAGATAAGCAGAGGGAGGGAGAGGCTGCCGTGGGGGAGTGGTTGGAGATAAAGGTGGCTCGGCCACCTTTTCCTCCTCCACCCTCACGTGCTCGAGCAGGGCAGGCAGGGCAGGGGCAGCTGGCAGGTGGGGACGGCAGGGTGAGGCCAAGGAGGCAGGGGAGGCTCGGGGTAGGGCCACAAGGCAGGGAGAGGGAGAGCTAGAGGGAGAGGGGGTAGCCTCGGGTAGGGTTAGAGCTAGGCTCGGGTTAGGGTTAGGTATGGCTCGGTGTAGCTAGGGTCTGGGGTGGGGTAGCAGCTAGGTGGCATGGTGGGGCCAGCTAGTGAGAGAAGGAGAGAGGCCGAGAGAGAGAGGTAGGTTTAGGGTTTGGTCTAGATTAGGTGTGGATTAGGGTTTTGCTTAGATGGGGGGTATGGGTAGATTAGAGGAGATGGAGAGATTTGTAGCTAGGGTTTGCTATGGACAAGGACAAGCCAAGACTAACCAAGATCTAACAAAAACAAGACAAGAAAAGTGAGAGGGATGTGATGATAGGGTTTAAGCTAGATCAAATTAAGATCAAGCTAAAAGGAGTGAGAGATAGATGAGAGATGGCATGATCCAACCAAAAACAAGTAAAAACCAAATGACAAGCAAAAGGTGGTACTTGCATGGCCCATGCAAATATTTAATGCCATGTTGATTCTTGTGAAAACAATGTTATTACATGGCATTATTATTATGCATTCCCAAAATTGGAGTAAGGCCCAAGCAAAAGAATCTAGAAAGAATTCCAAGTGGAATAGATGGAGATAGCCATGTTTGAAATAGAATGGGACATGCTAGTGTGTATGTTCCACTAGATGATCAATAGTCCCAAAATATTCCAACATTAGCATAATTCCATGATGAACCATATGGAAGCTAGGAGAAAGGTTCCACTCACAAGGCATGCAAAGGTGGCCATGTGGCTCTCATATATCAATGATGTGAAAACAACATGATGCTAAGATGAGAGCATGTGGACAAGAATTGGATCCATCCCAACCCACATGAGCTAGACGTAAAACCAATAAGTGCCAAGCTCATATTTAGTTGGATGGTGGAATTATAAGGTGGTGAAAGAAAAAGGTGGTGGAGTTAATAAGAGATATGCCCCCAACTCAACTTGGGCATTGAAACAATATATCAAGAACCAAATACAATATCAAGAGGCAAATACAATTAATAATGCATATGAGATAAGAACCAAATGAGAAAGGGTTTTATATGATGCTCAGATGCAAGGTGGCATGATGACATGAGCATGATATAATGATGATGCAACAATTATATATTTGAAGTAGCCATTATATTACTAGACCAAGTAGCATTACAATTGTTAGACAATTGGGATGCTACATATACAAACCGTGAGGCTTCAGCTTAGATTTCGACTTGTGGCATGTAATACATCGGCTCACAAATCTGTACACATCACGCCTCATCTTGGGCCAATAAAAGTGATCAGCAAGCATGGGCAACGTCTTCTCACGCCCAAAGTGACCCATCAAACCACCAGCATGTGATTCCTGCACTAAGAACAAACGCAACAACGATTCTGGAATACATAGTTTGTTAGCTCGAAACAAATATCCATCATGTATATGACACTTATCCCATGCGTTTCTAAGAGCACACAAACGATATGGTTCAGCAAAATCATGGTCAGTTGCATAATGTGCACAAATAGCTTCTAATCTAGGAATTTTAACATCAAGATTGGTTAATAGCATGTTCTTCCTAGATAGAGCATCAGCAACAACGTTCTCTTTTCCCTTCTTATAGTTAATGATGTAAGGAAAAGACTCAATGAACTCAACCCATTTAGCTAATCTTCTATGCAAGTTTGATTGAGCTTTCAAGTATTTCAATGCTTCATGATCAGAATGTATCATAAATTCTTTTGGCCACAAATAATGTTGCCAAACCTCAAGTACTCTAACAAGTGCATACAATTCTTTATCATAGATAGAATAATTCAAACGAGAACCAGTCAATTTCTTAGAAAAATAAGCTATAGGCCGACCCTCTTGCATCAAAACGCCACCTATACCTATACCACTAGCATCACATTCAACTTCAAATTGCTTCGAAAAATCAGGTAATGCAAGTCATGGTGCAGAAGTAAGCAAACGTTTTAATGTATCAAATGCAATGTCTTGAGCCGCGCCTCATATAAAAGGAACACCTTTCTTTGTCAAATCATTTAATGGTGCAGCAATGGTGCTAAAATCTTTCACAAAGCGCCTATAGAAACCAGCGAGACCGTGGAAACTACGCACTTGACTATCATTCATTGGAGTAGGCCAATTCTGAATTGATTCAATTTTAGATTGATCTACCTCTACTCCATGCTTAGAAACAACAAATCCTAGGAATATGACCTTATCTTTTGAAAATGTACACTTCTCAAGATTAGCATACAGTTTATTATCATGTAACACTTGCAAAACTTGTCGAATATGGGTGCAATGTTCAGATTCGGTGTGGCTGTAGATGAGTATATCATCAAAGTAAGCAACCACGAAACGACCAATAAACTCTCTCAAAACATTATTCATCAAACGCATGAAAGTACTAGGTGCATTAGTAAGACCAAACGGCATAACTAACCACTCATATAAACCGAATTTAGTTTTGAAAGCAGTTTTCCATTCATCCCCTTCTTTCATCCTAATTTGATGATAACCACTACGCAAGTCAATTTTAGAGAAAACAGCAGCACCACTCAATTCATCTAGCATATCCTCTAAGCGTGGAATAGGATGACGATATCGAATAGTGATGTTATTAATCGCTCTACAATCAACACACATGCGCCATGTACCATCTTTCTTAGGAACTAAAATAACAGGAAGATCACAAGGGCTAAGAGAGACACGAATGTACCCTTTATCCAGTAACGCTTGTACTTGCTTCTGAATTTCCTTAGTTTCTTCGGGATTAGTCATGTAAGGTGCACGGTTGGGAAGTGTGGCGCCAGGAATCAGGTCCACTTGATGTTCTATACCACGCAATGGGGGAAAACCTGTGGGTACGTCTTCTAGAAACACATCCCCAAAATCCTGCAAAACAGAAGAGACACCAAGAGAAATAGGGGTCATGTCGTTAGAAACCAATACCTCGCCCTTATACATGAGCACAAGTGGCATGGTTGTAGGATCCTCACGAAACTCTCTCATATCCTCCTTGGTGGCTAGTATCAATAAACCAGGCACTCTCTCACTTTTCGTTATATCACTCAATTTAGGCTCAATTACATCAGGAACAGCTGTTACACAGTCTCGCCGAGTGGTAGTATCTTCCTTCAAGTTCACCTCTATCTTCTGGCGAGAATCATTCACAATTTCTTGTGGTGTCATTGGCTGCATAGTAATCTTCTTTCCTTTGAATTCCAAGTGATATGTATTGGCTCGGCCATTGTGTTGCACATGGCGATCATAGAGCCAAGGCCGACCCAGTAATAGGTGACAAACAGTCATAGGAACCACATCAAAATCAATAGAATCTTTGTATGGCCCTATTTGAAAATTCACACGTACCATATGATTTACCTTCATCTCACCATTGTTGCTCAACCATTGTATGTAGTATGGCTTGGGATGAGGTAAGTATGTCAAATTCAGTTTGGCACATAGTTCCTTACTTGCAAGATTTCTGCAGCTACCTCCATCAATAATTACCTTGCAAGCTTTGTTTGGTCCAACTAGAGCTTTTGTTTGGAACAAGTTGCAACACTGGGATTCCTCAACCGGTTGCACACTAAGTACATGTGACGATACGACAATAGTGGGTGCACGCTCAGCATATGCATCGGCACCTTCCTCGCCGTCATCAATATCATCATCAGAAGCTTCATCTCCACTTTCTACTTCACCTTGTTCATTAACAAACATAACCTTGCTGTTTGGACAATCTTTCTTGTAGTGACCTCTACCTCCACAAGTATGGCACACCACATCACGAGTACGTGCAGTAGACATGCTGGAACCCGAGCTAGCAGCAGGAGCAGCGGGTTTCCGAGCATTAGAACCAAACGAAGGTGTACTTGCTGGTTTGGCCGATGGTGTAAATGGAGCAGCAGCTGGTGGCGCGGCTGTAGGAGGAGTAGGTCTGGCCGAAAATCTGCTGGAGGATGGAAAATGAGCGCGTGACTTCGCCTCTTCTTCCAACTGGGATTCGGCCTCTCTAGCATGATGCAACAACTCATTCATGGTCTCATACTTGTGATGACGAACAATGCTCTTGATTGGTAACTTCAGATTGTTTAGGAATCGCTGCATGGTCATCTCAATGGACTCACGAACTCGAGCCCGCTGCATAAGCATCTCCATCTCCATGTAGTACTCATCAACTGTCATGGTGCCTTGCTTCAATTGCGTCAATTTATCAAAAACTGATCGCAAGTAGTTGGTTGGTACGAAACGTGCCTTCGTGATTTGCTTCATCTCGTGCCAATCCATCACAGGAAGTTCATTGTCCTCCCTCCTATGTTGCACCAGAGCATCCCACCAACGCAAAGCATAACCATCAAATTCAGATGCTGCAAGCTTGACCTTCTTATCTTCTGCATAGTCAAATAAGCGCCAGAGTTTCTCAATCTTCAATTCCCAGGTGAGGTAGTCTTCAGGATCAATGGAACCATCAAACTTAGGAATCGAGAATTTTGGCTTGCCCAAACCGTCATCAGCAGCTTGGTTGGGCACACGTGGACCACGCCCAAGATGGGCAAACCCACGACCATGAGCAGGTGCATGGACAGGGGGAATAGCACGTCCCCTGCCAACATGTGGAGCAACATCAATAGCGCTACCCTCATCGAAATAATCTAAGGCATCATCATGTTGAGGATCTTCCCTTCTATGTAAGGCGGCTGTCAAACCCTCAATGGATTGCTGCAAAGAGGTGACATTGCCATTGA